>CM042252.1:2941858-4441858 GCA_023566225.1 Romanogobio albipinnatus | reverse complement strand
TATATATACTGTATATTTTTGTGGCTAAGTGCATTATTTCCTTTAAAAATAATTTGATAAATTCATGACATGTATCACTTCATTCTATAAAACCTATTTCGTTTGGATTCATGTTTAGTACATTCAATAATACATATCATTTTATGTTTTATCTTAAACCCCCAAAACTTGAGGTGGTGCAACAGTCCAAACAATAGAACAAACTATTTAAAATGGTGTCTTGATAATAAAATAAAATGAATACTATGGCATAATTTTGAGTTTGAAACCTTTCATATAAACACATTTTTATAAATATCAGTAGTTTTAGAGCTGTTGAGATAATTGAAAGACTATTGTCAAGCGATTTGTATATTATCAAATGTCAGGGTGGCACAACTGCACACTTGGCTCTTTTATTATGAATTGACAAGGTAATAACAGTAAACAGTAACAGTCTTGGGGCGGCAGTGGCTCAGTGGTTCATGTAGGTTGGCTACAAACTGGAAGGTTGGTGGTTCGATCCCCGGCTCCACCTGACCAAGTGTCGAGGTGTCCATGAGCAAGACACCTAACCCCAGCTGCTCCCGACGAGCTGGATGGCGCCTTGCATGGCTGACACCGCCGTCGGTGTGTGAATGGGTGAATGTGAGGCAATGTGTAAAGTGCTTTGGAAGGCCATTGGTCTGTTAAAAGCGCTATATAAATGCAGTCCATTTAAAGATATTAATGCATCATCCAGTCTAAAAAGTTGTAGATCTCTCTCAAATACAGTAAACACTGCTCATTTCAAGGTGGTACACTTTCCATGTCAGGTGGTACAACGACATTATATACCAGACTGAACTAAAAAAAACGACTATATAGGTCATTTTTCAAGCACATTATTACGACTTTATTTACGTTTTTAAGTCATGCGCCCTCTAGCTGGCATAACAATAATGACAGAGTCGTGTTACGTCTGTCATGAAATGGTATGACTGTCGGTACCAATCAAAATGCGTGTTCATTTAAATGCAATGTGTGGACTTTTTATCACCATTTGTCATATATTCCATTATTCGTGGCCTAATGGTTAGAGAGTCGGACTTGTAACCGGAAGGTTGTGGGTTCGAGTCTCAGGTCCGACAGGAATTGTCGGTGGGGGGAGTGAATAACCAGCCCTCCTCCACCCTCAATGCCACGGCTGAGGTGAGACCCTTGAGCAAGGCACCGAACCCCCAACTGCTCCCTGGGCGCTGGGTGTGTGTGTGTGTGTGTGCACTTGGATGGGTTAAATGCAGAGCACAAATTCCAAGTATGGGTCACCACACTTCTCTTTCACTTTAGCTAAAATATTTTTTATGAACAACCCACCCCACCCCTAAACCTATCCAGTGATTTATAGTGCATATACACCCAACCACTGGGTTAAAACAACCCAATAGTCCATTTTCAACCCTACTTGGGTTGTTTTTAACCCAGCATTTTTTAGAGTGTACACTTTATGAGCACATGTGTTCCCTGGGATCGAACCCACGATTGCAGGATTACATGATGTTGTATTTAGCAATGCTCTATCAATTGAGCTTCGCAAAACCGGATATATACACTCTAAAAAATGCTGGGTTAAAAACAACCCAAGTTGGGTTGACTAACCCAGTGATTGGGTTGTTTTAAGGAAACATTTAACCCAACCGCTGGGTTAAAACGACCCATTCACTGGGTTAAAACAACACTGGGTTTTTTAACCCAGCATTTTTTAGAGTGTGACGCAAATAAAAGGAAACAAAGCATGTTGTTGATCGGGGTGCAACTTTAATAAACCCTCCTATGGGTTGTATTTCAGGGAAGTGACAAACGACCTGTATAGGCGTATTGGTTGCAGGACATGTTGGTATATACATACAACTAAGTGGTTGAACCGCCTAATATAAAAAGAGCAACAACAAAAAAAGAAATAAACACTTAATGTTATTTAAACACAAATGCAGTACATCACTTTAGAATACTGTTCCATTATTAATGAATAACTACACTGGAACAAACGAGTAATGCAATATTGATACTAACTAACTCATTAATATTAATAACAAGAAACTCTGATTAAGGAATTAGTAAGTAATATTGCGTAGTCGAATGTGGTAGTTCACTATTAGCTAATCTATTTTTCATAGCTCCCAGAGAACTACTAAGAACTACTACAGATTCATAATTAACATGAATAATGCATGATGTATAATTAACTCTAAAGTCAAGGTCATAGTAACCCATTAGTAATGACTCAAGTGTTGCCCAATCCTTCAGAAGTAATTATGAATTATTTGGATCCGTATTCTAAAGTGAAATACATGCTAACTCTCTAATAATTAATCAAGTCATTGTAAGCTTTTGGGTTTTTTGTAAGTTTTGAAACTTTTTTGATATATATATATATATATATATATATATATATATATATATATATATATATATATATATATATATATATATATATATATATATATATATATATATATATATATATATATACATACAGGTGGTACAACTACAGTAAATACATACAATATGTGGTTGTACCGCATGACATAAAAACAGTAAAAATGAATTTAAACACTTTGAATTGTTATTTAACAACTGAAATGACTCAAAAATATGCATCAGTTTTTTTTGCAGCTTTATTTGTCAATGACCCATATATATATATAAATAAATAAATATATATAAAATATATTTAATATATATAAAAATAAATATAAAAAAAACGTATTTTTGAAATTGAGATTATCTTTAGCAGTCTGTCTGCTGTCACTCAAGGCTCGCGCTCATTGTGAAATCACAGCTGGAGGCCGCGCGTACCGCTTTCATCAAAGTGTTTCCTTCTGAATATGTCAAATGATAGCCTATATCCAATCATATATCGATGCAAACCCTGATTAGTGAGTGTAGCGCCGTGTGTCTTTAAGCGGGATTGTGTTCGTCCGACAGGAGGCGTGTCTCCTCCACAGAGCCCGAGCATCTGAACACACGAGCCGCTGCTCGCGCACTACTCACTTCATCAGCCTCAGCCGCGCGCCACAGCCGAGGTAAGGCATTCATCTCACCAGCACCACACATCACCACCGATGCTTTTAAAGTCATATCTCATGCAGGCATTTACAAGTCTGAGGTCTGGCTTAAACTCCACAGCTGGGGTGGAACAGTTGATCTGATCTGACTGCTGCATGTGCTTCTTTTTAAAATAATGACTAATGTTTCAATTACATTGAGCTGTTTATGTCCTTGACCAAAGAGGCGTGTGTTTGTGGAGTTATGAAAGCCTGGCTTGTTTATTTATTTGTTTTTCTCACCTTAATTGCAAAGAGGGTTTATGATGACCTGTAAGTTAATAAAGCATGTTGAGACCCCGGGTACGTTTAAAATGCACCGCCCCTCTCACACACACACACACACACACACACACACACACACACACACACACACACACACACACACACACACACACACACACACACACACACACACACACACACACACACACACACACACACACACACACACACACACACACACACACACACACACACACACACACACACACACACACACGCGCGCGCGCGTCTGTCATGAGGTCGAAGGAAGCATCACTAAGTCATTAAATAGGCCAGGGAATAGTGTGTCCGCTATTGATGCATCACTTAAATTACTTTTGTGCCATCACTTATGCAAACATTTCATTTCAGACTCTCCGATCGTATGAATATTGGAGCAGACACACACACACACACACACACACACACACACACACACACACACACACACACACACACACACACACACACACACACACACACACACACACACACACACACACACACACACACACACACACACACACACACACACACACACACACACACACACACACATAAAAAAAGAAAGTCTATGCATAGGAAACATGAAGCTTCATATGAGACGTCAGAGTGATTCGTTTGCGAATCATCAATATCTGCTGTGAAACGACACGCATTTATCAATATGGAATAATCTACATTTTGTCATATGAATATGAATATATATAATACATCTCTTAAATTGACTGAATGGCAATATTTTATTATTAATCCAACTATTTTAGCCTGAATACAATACTTTGGACATTTCTTGGATGAAGCAAAATCGTAGTGGTCCATCTGACAGAAGAGTGTGTGTTCTGATGCCGTGTAAAGCGATGTGAATGCGGGGAAATACAGTGGTGTGTGTGTGTGTGTGTGTGTGTGTGTGCTGTCGCTGTCCGCGGTGCTGAAACACTCTCTCGAGCTCAAGGCAGGCTATTCTAGTGCTCATCTTTAAGCCTATTTTGAAAGTAGGGGCACAATCGAGGTCTTTTTCATTTGAGTTGCACAGACTCGTCCTCATCAGGCCCTAGCTTGGCTTTAGAGGCCACCAGAGATCAAAGAACAGCAGATAGCCTATATATATATATATATATATATATATATATATATATATATATATATATATATATATATATATATATATATATAAAACACTATATATATTTGAACAATTAGAACTTTTGAGCGCGCGTGCGCACACACACACACGCGCGCAAGGACTGTATGAGTTTACAATGTAATATGATAATAAATATGCAGTTTACAGTAGAGTAGTTTTTGTTATATAGGCTAAATGAATAATATAATACAATTGGTTAATATGGGATCTGCTTTCAGAATAGGTGTTACTCTACACTCTAAAAAAAAGGTTCTATATGGCACCAAAAAAGGTTCTTGGCTCGTAATCATAGGGGAACCTTTTTAGTGCTATATAGCACCAATTTTGGTGCTTCAGTGGTTCTTCAGAGGTTCTTCAGAGGTTCTATATAGCTCCTTAGTCAAAGAACCAGTGAAGAACCTCTGAAAAGTGGTGCTATATAGCACTAAAAAAGGTTCCCCTATGATTACGAGCCAAGAACCTTTTTTGGTGCCATATAGAACCTTTTTTTTAGAGTGTATTTGACAGATTATATACCAAGTTATCATATTGTTTCTGCCGACTGTTATTTATACATTTTGCATGCAAAGTGAAAAATGGATGTTATTTGTCCAAACGCACGTGCGATGTGCTCAACTCTTTATCTAATTTCTGAAACTGTGTGAAAACATCCTATATTGTGTGAAATGCTCGAGAGAGGACAGCTTATGGACACTGCTGTGTTTTATCGCAGCATCTGAACATGCACGAGCCACGCGCAGCGCTCGCTCTGAGATGTGAAGCATGTTGGAGTAGGAAATGGATGTTGTGAGTGGTCAGCGTTGCGCGCGCGTTGCTCTCGGCTCGACGTCAGTGTGAGTGCAGCAGTGCAGTAGACGGCACCGCACGCGCTGATCGCGCTCGTCGCTCTCCTCACTCATCCCCGTGTTGCTCCGCTCTTTCAGGCCAGCCGCACATGGATTCCTCCTGGATTTCCCTTCTCTAACATGGACGCCCGGTCGGAAGGCTTCTCCTTTGCGCAGTGAGACGGACACGCGGAGCGTCGCTGATGGAGTGTCCTCTTCTGTCTCAGTGACCATGCCGTGATCACACCGCTGACAGCAGACACGCAGAAACAAGTGGAATCTTACGCTCCGTCCAGAGGAATGACATGCAGCGCGGCGCAGGCATCAAGATGTGCTCTCCTCTGGTCTCTCGGCAGAGAGGGCTTGGGCTGGTGCTGCTCTTGCTGTGTGTGGGATATTCTCACGGGATGCCACATGTGTTGAGATTCGGTAAGAGCCTTTTAAAACACTTCCCGGTTATAACGGATGCCCTTCTCTGCGAAGCTCTCGCTGTTGTGGCTCTGATCTGGAGCTTGAATGTCCGATGCAGGCGCGAGTTCGGTGCATGTTTCAGCCGATTTGTGGGGAACGCTACTTTCCCAAACGCAGAACTTTTTGAGCCCGTCACGCGCGCAGAAGTTTCCTACAGGTTGTGACGGATGGAAATTCATATCGCATCTTATGCATAAGCTGCTCATTCTCTAGTTCCATATTGTTTCTGAATGTTTCATGAGGAGAACAATCTCGGCTGTGAGGTTTGCAATGACTCACTGTGTTCTGTTCCAGCCTAAGGTTATAAGCACTGCTCTATTCTATTCTATTCTATTCTATTCTATTCTATTCTATTCTATTCTATTCAGATTTCTGTTGTTCTGTTCTATTTTATTCTATTCTGATTTCTGTTCTTTTCTTTTCTATTCTATTTATTCTATTCTGATTTCTGTTCTGTTCTATTCTATTCAGATTTATTCTATTCTGATTTCTGTTATTTTCTATTCTATTCTGATTTCTGTTATTTTCTATTCTATTCAGATTTCTGTTCTGTTCTTTTCTATTCTATTTTATTTTACTCTATTCTGATTTCTGTTCTATTCTATTCAGATTTCTGTTCTTTTCTATTTTATTTTATTTTATTCTATTCTGATTTCTGTTCTATTCTATTGAGATATCTGTTCTTTTCTATTCTGTTCTATTCTATTCTATTTTATTCTGTTCTATTTTATTTTATTTTATTCTATTCTGATTTCTGTTCTATTCTATTCTATTATTTTCTATTCTGTTCTATTCTATTTTATTCTGTTCTATTTTATTCTATTCTGAGTTCTGTTCGGTTCTGTTCTATTCTATTCTATTCTATGTTCTATTCTATTCTATTCTGAGTTCTGTTCTATTCTATTCTATTATTTTCTATTCTGTTCTATTCTATTTTATTCTGTTCTATTTTATTCTATTCTGAGTTCTGTTCGGTTCTGTTCTATTCTATTCTATTCTATGTTCTATTCTATTCTATTCTGAGTTCTGTTCTATTCTGTTCAGTTCTATTCTGTTTTATTCTATTCTGATTTATTTTCTATTCAGATTTCAGTTCTGTTCTGTTCTATTCTATTGCATTCTATTCTGATTTCTTTTCTATTCAGATCTCAGTTCTGTTCTTTTCTGTCCTGTTCTATTCCATTTTATTCTGTTCTATTTTATTCTATCCTGATTTCTGTTCTGTTCTGTTCTATTCTATTCTGAGTTCTGTTCTATTCTGTTCTATTCTATTCTGAGTTCTGTTCTATTCTGTTCGGTTCTATTATGCTCTGTTCTGTTCTAGTCTGTTCTATTCTATTTTATGTTATTCTATTCTATTCTATTCTATTCTGAGTTCTGTTCTATTCTGTTAGGTTCTATTATATTCTGTTATGTTCTAGTCTGTTCGTTTCTTGTCTGTTCTGTTCTATTCTATTCTGTTCTTTTTTATTTTATTCTATTCTATTCTGAGTTCCGTTCCATTCCATTCTGTTCTATTCTATTCTGATTTCTATTCTATTCAACTCTTCTGTTCTGTTCTTGTGTTTAGTTTAAGAAAGCACTCATTGAAAATTTGATACAGTGTCTATTCGAGTTGTAGATTGTCATTATCATTCTATCCATATTCTATTAATCTATTCTACTCTTCTCTAATGTACTCTGTTTTATTCTATTCTGTTCTTGTGTTCAGTTCTAGAAGTCGCGCATTGATCATTTGACACAGAGTGTCTATTTGAGTTCTGTATTGTCACTATCATGATCTCCTCAGGGTTTGAATGGTTATCGCTCATATTTTCATCATCACAGGGAAAGTTAGACACGATTTAGCGGTGGCTTTCACTGCATAGATGTTCTCCTGCATGTTGCTATTAGCAACCGTTTAACGAATGCTTTGAGGAAGGCCATCCAAGCTCAGCATCACCTCCCAGAACTGAGGCACAAGCGCTTTCTTAATAGAGCTGAAGGTTTAATGGGAGCGAGCGTGTTCGCTTCAGTCGTATTATGGGCCACAATGAAAGAGGAAATGTCTAGAAAGTGTCACTGAAGGCTGTTGCTCTCTGGGCTGAGGCCTGTCTGATGCGCACTCAATCAATACAATCAAAGAACGTCAACTGCACCTCCGGGATCTCCATGCATCGCCCACAGGGCTTCCTTTAATCATGTGATGTAATAAGCTGCTTTTTTCTCACTCCAGGACACCAGCACACACTCACACACTCACACACACACCAGCCAAACGCAGCCTTCCAGTCCTGTTTTCAGAACTGATTTCTGCCGCCTTAAACTGTGGAACTAATGTAACATAATGGAGAGATTTTCCAAATTTACTTTATCATTACTGTGCATGGTTTGCAATTAGCAGAATGAGTAAGTGCGCGTTTCGCCACGAGGGAGTTATTTGAAGCCTGCAAACAAACATTCACAGCTTTTGCGCTTTAATTGTCAGAAAGCAGTGTGTGTGTTTAGCCTATCTGTGTTGTTACTGCATTCAAACGGCAAAGTGATTTCTAAATATTGCAAATAATCACATCTTCCACTTTTTCATTAACCAGACATTTAATCGTCATGCTTTTCTTAAAAACAGTTAATTGGCAGAGATGCACAGATGATTATTGTTCACGCTGGCTCTGTTTCTCATTATACTCTGTATGCTGATATTCACCGCTGAGCGCTTGGCTGTCGGAGGAGGGAAAAAACAGTGCGGCAGATTGCCTTTCCCTCACTTCCAGGAGGATATTATTCTTGTGTGTGTAAGTGGCATAGGCTCGTGTGACTGCGCTTAATATCATATCCGCTTAGGTCTAAAAACGGCGGCTCCTTGCTTCGTGATGTTGAATCAGATGAAGGGGAAACTGAACGAGTGCTGCTGTCTTTTGCATGTGTCATCACATTCCCCGGCCCTGCATTAGTGAAGCAGCTGTGTGTGACAACATCTGGCTCTCAGCCACCGTCCTCTGTGCCTTCGGCTGCCCTTCTCACACACACTCTTCGCGTCACCACTGGAAACACTCCTTTTATATATTCCTAACCTTTTATTTCAAGTCATTTTGATGCATTTACATGTATTGCATTCTAAGGAGAAGATGCATTTTTTTCGGCTTTACTTAAAGCCTTTATGTATAATGCATTATAAAATTTAATTATGCTTTGTAATCCACCTTATAATGCATTGTACGGTCTTAAGAACACACTATAATGCTTACACTCTAAAAAATGCTGGGTTAAAAACAACCCAAGTTGGGTTGAAAATGGACTAACCCAGCGACTGGGTTGTTTTAAGCAAACATTTAACCCAACCGCTGGGTTAAAAACAACCCAAGTTGGGTTGAAAATGGACCAACCCAGCGATTGGGTTGTTTTAAGCAAACATTTAACCCAACCGCTGGGTTAAAAACAACCCAAGTTGGGTTGAAAATGGACTAACCCAGCGACTGGGTTGTTTTAAGCAAACATTTAACCCAACCGCTGGGTTAAAAACAACCCAAGTTGGGTTGAAAATGGACCAACCCAGCGACTGGGTTGTTTTAAGCAAACATTTAACCCAACCGCTGGGTTAAAAACAACCCAAGTTGGGTTGAAAATGGACTAACCCAGCAACTGGGTTGTTTTAAGCACACATTTAACCCAACCGCTGGGTTAAAAACAACCCAAGCTGGGTTGAAAATGGACTAACCCAGCAACTGGGTTGTTTTAAGCAAACATTTAACCCAACCGCTGGGTTAAAAACAACCCAAGTTGGGTTTAAAATGGACCAACCCAGCGACTGGGTTGTTTTAAGCAAACATTTAACCCAACCGCTGGGTTAAAAACAACCCAAGTTGGGTTGAAAATGGACTAACCCAGCAACTGGGTTGTTTTAAGCAAACATTTAACCCAACCGCTGGGTTAAAAACAACCCAAGTTGGGTTGAAAATGGACCAACCCAGCGAATGGGTTGTTTTAAGCAAACATTTAACCCAACCGCTGGGTTAAAAACAACCCAAGCTGGGTTGAAAATGGACTAACCCAGCAACTGGGTTGTTTTAAGCAAACATTTAACCCAACCGCTGGGTTAAAAACAACCCAAGTTGGGTTGAAAATGGACTAACCCAGCAACTGGGTTGTTTTAACCCAGCGGTTGAGTTAAATGTTTGCTTAAAACAACCCAAGTGCTGGGTTGGTCCATTTTCAACCCAACGTGGGTTGTTTTTAACCCAGCATTTTTTATTATGCATAAAGGCAAACAACCAATTCAGATGTAACAATTATTCTGCAAATATTATAATGCATTTGAGCTTTTGTTACAATTCTGAAAGGATATCATGCATTATAACATGTATTATGAACACCTCTATAATGCATTATACACAAAGGCTTTGTATTATGTCTTTTATTTGAATGAAGGAAGGATACTTAGCTCTTGACTTGTATTAGAAACATCTTTGAACAGATAAAAGTGAGAAAAACAAACTAATGTTACGATTGAGACAAAGTTTTTTATTTGATCGATTTCAAAAATATCGACTCCATGTATATTCTTAATTATTTATGTTCCTGGTCTTTCTGTGCACAGAAAATACATTTTATTACCTTTCTGTGTCTGAAAATAGGTTTTCATGCAGGCAATAATCCTTTAGTTGGTAACACTTATTTCCAGGTGTCCGTGTTACTATATATTTAAGGACTGAGTAATAATAATAACCATTATGGTTGGGATTAGGGTTTGGTTGAGGGTTAGTTGCATGTAATTCATTATGATAGTAAGTACATGTAACTGTAAATAAAAAAGTGTTACCTTTTTGACATCAGAATGTTGAATTTGTGTCTGATTTAAACGACCACATACACATTGAAATAAGCCGGCCCTTAGAGAAGAGAGAGACAGAGAGCTGCACTGCCTTTGACAATGAACTCACTTACAAACATTAACACCGCTGTGCCACAGAGACATGCAAGAACAACTAGAGCTGATCGGGTTATAACAAAATCAAAATAAAACGCTGTCTGGTCAAAGACAATACAATACACCGGGGCACACTCTTAATGAGCTCAGCCAGGCTATCACAACACTGAAGGCTTTCTCCCTAATGTGTGTGTGTGTGTGTGTGTGAGGAGTGCAAGGGCCACTGCATTTGGAAAAAAAAATCACGTGTTCAAAGCTCATGCTAAATATTATATGAGAATATATATAGTCAAAAATCTATAAAAATGTATCATATTTTATTGGAATCTTTATCACATTTGATCAAAGTTTGATAATGTAGTGATCAAACTACATTTTATAAAAAAATCACTGGTCAAGTTTAAAATATACATTACATCAACATCAGAGTCAAATTGGACAAAATTGCCAAAATTATGAGGAAAGAAAAGATCAGTCAAGAACAGAAAATGATTGAAAATATTCAAGGAATATGCAGTCAGAATCAGAATGCATAGTTTGTGCATGAAAGTGTCTTGTCCACTAACCCGTTTTTCAGTTCGATTGGCCTTTATTCTTTTTATCTGCAGTGTGAAGAGTTCCCTGATCATTCCCCTTCCATTTCAGCGAGTGAAGAACTCATTTATACTCGCGTGCGTTATGTATTATGTATGTTATCATCTCTGACAGACAGCGCGTTGAAGCCGCCATTTTCTCCCTCTTCTTGGAAAGCGATGACTACAGTACCTCCAGTAGTTTGGGCTTTCCAGGTTTTTGCTTCTCATAAATACTACTGTGTACACTCAAAAAAAAGGACTCTCACTGTTGTTAGTTGCACTCAAATCATCCTTGTTCACATTACTTAAAGCTACACTGTGTAACTTTTTTAGTTTATTCTTAGCTAAAAACACTTAGTTCTTTCAAAAATATAAGTGCTCATTAATGTATATTTACTTATTTCAAGTAATAAAGTATTCTCGTAAGTTTATAATATGCCATTGAAAATACATACGGGTAAGGGGTTCGAATGGGGGTCGCCATGTTGCCCCTCCATCTTGAAAGTACATTAGCCAAAGAGGGACATACCCGTAAATTCAAGCTTCGCCTTTCGCGTTTTAACACTTGATGGCACCATGTCTGGATTGAACTGGAAGCCATGTTAATCTTGGACTAAAACGGCCACCGTAGGAGTTAAAACGAAATCGGAATTGGGAGGAACAGAACCTAATATTTACTGGATGGTCATATACCTTTTTACCGCTAGATGGGGGAAAATATCACACAGTGTAGCTTTAAAAACGTGTGTAACTACATGAGCTTAAATTTACTGAGTTGATTCTACTAAAAATGAGTAGTCAGCTTTACTTAATAAGTGTTTGTTCAGTCAACTTAACATTGCTGAGTGAAACAAACTAATTGGGCAGTGGATCTGTAGTTCCCAGCATGCGTTGCAAGGGACTTCATTAGGAGAGTAAATTAATTTAGGGATTAAAGTGTTATTTGATGTGTTTTTAAGCAAAGGGAAAGATGTTGTTAGTTTATGTTAGTGTTTAATGTTCAGTTATGTTGGACATTTAGAAGAGTTTCTGTGATTTTGTGGTCACCATTTTGCAGAAGAGTGTCTGTGTTTAGGGCACTCATATACACTTTAGAGTGTACACCGATTTATTGGATGGAATTCTTGCCCTCAAGGAGTTATTTGTGCATTTTGTTTCTAAAAATATGCTTGTTGTTATTTAATAGTTTTCCACATACACTCTAAAAAATGCTGGGTTAAAAACAACCCAAGTTGGGTTGAAAATGGACCAACCCAGCGATTGGGTTGTTTTAAGCAAACATTTAACCCAACCGCTGGGTTAAAACAACCCAATCGCTGGGTTAGTCCATTTTCAACCCAACTTGGGTTGTTTTTAACCCAGCATTTTTTAGAGTGTACACTTGTGGAGCAAATGGTTAATTTAATAAGGTAAATTAAATCGATAAATGCGTTCACCTTATTAACATAACATTATTAAGTGAACTGCACATATAAATATTATGTAACAGTGACAAATTCAAATGGTTTGTATTTACTCAAAGAAATGTTGTCAGCTTTACTTGAATTTTGTTCATATAGCTAAATTGTTATTTGTAAAATGTACTCAATATGGTTGCGTGGAACCACTCGATGCAGCTTTTTTAAGTAAATTCAACAAGTCATGTTTTTGAGTGTATTGTGCACATTATTTTCTGACAGACATCGATGTTGTGATGATCAAATGATGTGGATTTGAAAACGGATGGACACACTTTAGTATGGGGAACACATTAACTACAAATTTTGCCTCAATAAAGCTTATTAATAGTTTGTAAGGTAGTTGTTAAGTTTAGGGATTGGTTAGGATTAAGGTTAGTAGAATATGATCATCAGGAAAAAGGCAATAATATGTGCTAATAAACAATCAATATCATAGTAATATACATGATAATAAGGAACTAGTTAATAGTGAGAATTGATCCGTAAAATAAAGTGTTTCCCAGATGGATTGTAAGGTAATAATGATTTATTTCTTAGCCAGCAAGTATCCAGTGAAGTGATTGATGCCCATGAGTGTGTTATGTTGATGTTTCTAGTTTTAATATTACAACCAGCAGAAAGTTGACGGACGTGATAACATGCGTGAGGGCTGAACTTATGTTTGATTTTTGGGTAAATAAAAAAAAAACATGCTGGAGATGTTCTAAATGCTTTTTGCATGGCTCATTATACATATTTTATGGAATGAAGATTATGTTGTGTTTTCAATAAATTACGTCACTCAGAGACATTCAGCTGTAGCAAATTCATAGTGGTTTTGAAGTGGTTTTATAAAGTAAAATAAGAGTAGAATAGAGTAAAATAAGTATTTGAACACCCTGCTATTTTGTAAGTTCTCCCAGTTAGAAATCATGGAGGGGTCTGAAATTGTCATCGTAGGTGCATGTCCACTGTGAGAGACAATCTATTAAAAAAAATCCAGAAATCACAATGTGTGATTTTTTAACTATTTATTTGTATGATACAGCTGCAAATAAGTATTTGAACACCTGAGAAAATCAATGTTAATATTTGGTACAGTAGCCTTTGTTTGCAATTACAGAGGTCAAACGTTTCCTGTAGTTTTTCAGCAGGTTTGCACTGCAGGAGGGATTTTGGCCCACTCCTCCACACAGATCTTCTCTAGATCAGTCAGGTTTCTGGCCTGTCGCTGAGAAACAGAGTTTGAGCTCCCTCCAAAGATTCTCTATTGGGTTTAGGTCTGGAGACTGGCTAGGCCACGCCAGAACCTTGATATGCTTCTTACAGAGCCACTCCTTGGTTATCCTGGCTGTGTGCTTCAGGTCATTGTCATGTTGGAAGACCCAGCCTCGACCCATCTTCAATGCTCTAACTGAGGGGAGGAGGTTGTTCCCCAAAATCTCGCAATACATGGCCCCGGTCATCCTCTCCTTAATACAGTGCAGTCGCCCTGTCCCATGTGCAGAAAAACACCCCCAAAGCATGATGCTACCACCCCCATGCTTCACAGTAGGGATGGTGTTCTTGGGATTGTACTCATCATTCTTCTTCCTCCAAACACGTTTAGTGGAATTATGACCAAAAAGTTCTATTTTGGTCTCATCTGACCACATGACTTTCTCCCATGACTCCTCTGGATCATCCAAATGGTCATTGGCAAACTTAAGACGGGCCTTGACATGTGCTGGTTCAAGCAGGGGAACCTTCCGTGCCATTTCAAACCATTACATTTACATTTATGCATTTGGCAGACGCTTTTATCCAAAGCGACTTACAGTGCCCTTATTACAGGGACAATCCCCCTGGAGCAACATGGAGTAAAGTGCCTTGCTCAAGGACACACTGGTGGTGACCGCTGGGATCGAACCAGCAACCTTCTGCGTATCAGTTCCATGGTTTAACCCACTGGACCACCATCTCACATATATGACGTCTTAGTGTATTACCAACAGTAACCTTGGAAACGGTGGTCCCAGCTCTTTTCAGGTCATTGACCAGCTCCTCCCCTGTAGTTCTGGGCTGATTTCTCACCTTTCTTAGGATCATTGAGACCCCACGAGGTGAGATCTTGCATGCAGCCCCAGTCCGAGGGAGATTGACAGTCATGTTTAGCTTCTTCCATTTTCTAATGATTGCTCCAACAGTGGACCTTTTTTCACCAAGCTGCTTGGCAATTTCCCCCTAGCCCTTTCCAGCCTTGTGGAGGTGTACAATTTTGTCTCTAGTGTCTTTGGACAGCTCTTTGGTCTTGGCCATGTTAGTAGTTGGATTCTTACTGATTGTATGGGGTGGACAGGTGCCTTTATGCAGCTAACGACCTCAAACAGGTGCATCTAATTTAGGATAATAAATGGAGTGGAGGTGGACATTTTAAAGGCAGACTAACAGGTCTTTGAGGGTCAGAATTCTAGCTGATAGACAGGTGTTCAAATACTTATTTGCAGCTGTATCATACAAATAAATAGTTAAAAAATCATATATTGTGATTTCTGGATTTTTTTTTTAGATTATGTCTCTCACAGTGGACATGCACCTACCATGACAATTTCAGACCCCTCCATGATTTCCAAGTGGGAGAACTTGCAAAATAGCCAATACTTATTTTCCTCACTGTATGTATATTTTAGTCAGAATTATTACGTTCTATTGCGCTCCGTCTGTTTGGTGCATGTACGCGCCGGCGCTCATTCACGGAAGCCTGAATTTTAGCGGAGATTCACTTGCAGAAGGCTCGTCCTCTCCGGACAGCAAAATGGACATATTTGTATGACTTTCTAACATCTACAGATGGACCCTTACGAAAATGAACCATGGTTTTACTACAAATAATACCAACAAATTATAGTTACCAGTTATTTTGAAGCCCTTGATATAAAGCATGTGTCATGTTGAGGACAAGTTGTATCATGCACTTTCCCTGCATCACTTCAATCTACTGTATATCGATATAAACGGTATTGCCTCATTCCATATCGTTTCATAAACATATATCGATATATTGTACAAACTCGATATACCGCCCAGCTCTAATTCTACTTCAGCCCTGAAATTCCTGTATTATTTTGTTCATTTAATATCGACATCAATGATATCTGCATACATTATTTTGGTTCTGTTCTGTTTACCCTAAGGGGGGTTATCGCTGCTCTTATCCATGCTAGGCTGAATGGATGCGCAGGGAGTTCTTGCCCAGAACTGAACCGCACCGCTAATCCAAACTATATGCTAATAGTCAATCAATCATCTTTGACGATAGTAGTCCTGACAGAAATCATCTTGTTGCGCATATCTAAAATGTAATAAAAGCTCACTGAGATGATACAGAGAGAGCAGACAAGTTCTCACACTATTCCCGTGGCATGATCACTTCATTATCAAAATCTCTCACCAATCACTGCTGAGTTCAGGTCACATTCAAATGGTTCAAAAATGCAATTTCCCTCATGTTTTGCCACAGGACAGCAATTGCGAGTGCATTTTTTGTCATCCTTGCAGGAATGTAATATTTCTGGTGTAAATAGAGATATCTATCAGTTCAATATGTGTCACATGACTAAACATGCGTCATTGTTTTCAAACACCTCAGTTTTTACAGTCCACACTACAGCACAAATGTATCATCTTAAAGGGATAGATCACACAAAATTTTTAATTCTGTCATCTTTTACTCACCCTCACGTTGTTCCAAACCTGTATGAGTTTCTTTCTTCTGCTGAACACAAAAGAAGATATTTTGAAGAATGTCGGGAACCAAACAGTTGTTCCCATTGACTTCAATAGTATTTTTTCCCCCTACTATGGAAGTCAATCAATTCTTCAGTTCCCCATATTCTTCAAAATATTGTCTTTTGTGTTCAGCAGAAGGAAGAAATGCATTCAAGTTTGGAGCAACTTAAGAGTGAGTACATTTTTGGGTGAACTACCCTTTATAAAAGCTATTTTTGCTGGACAAAAGTGTGTACAGAAGGCCAAAACGTAGAGAAAAATATGTGTTTTATAAGTCTAAATCTTAAAGATATTAAAGTTGGCAGGTGTTTGCCATCAGTGAGGCTGTATGCCGTCCTTCAGTAGAGCGGACCAGTCATTTGCTCCCATGACCTCCCCGTGCAGGCCTGCTTCATCAAGGACATACGTGACCTTGAGAGACAAAGGAGAGCATATCACAGCCATCTATATTTGTTTATATGCTGAGCACAGAGCTTAAAGTTCAAATCTCATGTTTCAAGGTCTTTCCTAAAGACATACGGTGTGTTGTTATATCGCTGTCCACTGGAACACTTTGAACCAGTGCCGACCTTTGCAAGTGTCTGTTTCCATTATGTTCGCTGACAAAAGGCTTCTTCAGCAGCTTAGTAATACAGACTCCGTATCTGTCGTTAAAGGAAATAAATTGTGAATGGAACATAATTGATGAGTAAGAACAGGTCATTCCCACATTACCCCTACCGACAGGCTTCATCAGCTTGTTTGGTTATCAGTATTGTTATCAGTACTGCCTGGCGTATAGTACTACTGTAGTAAACACTGAACTGACTTCAGCTGACTTTTTTGTTTGTTTTTAGAGCTGCTTTACAGCCGAATTGAACCATATTTGCATCAATGAATCATTATTTTCCTGTTTATCCCTGTAAAGCAATCTGTATTGTATAAAGCGCTATAAAAATAAAGGTGACTTGGCTAGCAGGAGTTTGGAGTTGCTCCAGTAATAACAAATAATTAGCGCAATGGTTTCTGTCCAGTGGGCCGCCATAGCACAGCCCACTTCATTTTTCCTGCAAACAACGGCACAGCAGAGCAGTGTTAGTCCAGTTCACTTCAGTTAAAAATATCTGTGGGATGTTTTCATACTCTCGCACAGAACCTGGTTCTTGTCAATCCATGGTTTGAAAGCTACCATTAGACTTTCAAAACTTCCCACTGCCTCCCTTCTGTCTTTGGACAACTTGTTCTCACTCCCAACTCGTCACATATTGATGGTCAGAACCCACTTTTTATCGCACAGGGTATTGTCATTTTTCGACGGCCATGGTACTCCATTGCTTTCAGTTGTTTGCCTTATGTGTCAGATCAAGACACATATTTTGGAGCAACTAACCCCACTCCTACCCTAAACCTACCCACTTCTAAACAATATAAAACACGTAACAGGCAAATAAAAGTACAGTCACAGGTTTTATTGCAAAAACTGACCAAAAACAGTATAAAAGTATTATCTCATGTTGCTTTCCAAGTCTTCTGAAGGCATGCAATATCTCTATGTAAAGAACAGAGTTGATATTAATGTTTTAATCGCTGGAATGATCCCACCGCTCCGTGAACGCAAAGATACACCGACTCTTTAGCATAATGCAATCAATCACGAGACATACGAGAGCCAATGACATCTCACTATCAAAGCTGACGTAAGTTTTCTTTGGGTGACAGTTTTTGAATGTGTGCATGATTTACGGCAGATGGAGACACTGATCACTTTTGGGACTTTTCTTCACACAAATCATTCGTTTGGCCTCAGAACACTAGGGATATTTGTACTTTTTAAATAAATTGTGCCTGCAGTTGTACTTGCCGGTTATATCTTGTTTTTTATATCATATAATACACAAATGTGTAGGTTTAGGGGTGGGGTTACAGCTTCAAACATGTCTAAATAGCATAAATAAAAAAATAAAATAAATGTAAAAAACATTATGATTAAATTGAGAATCACTCTCCAACGTCATAATGGCAAAATCATAACCCAATATATTTCATCATGACGATAACATTCCCATGCCCAATACGTCTGTGTATGACGGCAAAGGTTTCTCATAGAAATCAATGGAGTACCCTGTTAAAAAGTGACGCCGAAGGATCCTGACCAAGCGTTAATATGTGACAAGTTGGGAGTGAGAATGTGTTGGTTTGGAAATCCTATGAATTCATCTGTCATGATGACTTGTAAAACACTATCAATGCTTACAACAACTAACATAATGAAATATAAATACAATATTGTGATTGTTGCATTGGGTGAACTCAAAAACAAAGGAGAGCTGGATCCGAATGCAGTGAGTTTAATAATAGAATAAACATAAAAACATGCCGGCTAAGAACAAAGAACCAGGGACCAGAAGGAGTGCACCAAACGTAACATCCATGTAGGACAAGACTTGACAAGAAACACTGAGGTTTAAATACACATGGGGTATTTGGCAAACAAGACTCACCTGGGAACAATCAAAGAACTAATCAACAAGAAAAACTACAAAGGACTAGCCTGACAAGCCAGACCCACATCAAGATGTTGGGTCTGGGAACTCACCATTGGCAGGGCTCAATCCGAGGGGCGGGATAAACGGTTGTCTTTCTAATTCCCTCTGCACACACCAGGGTAGCGCTACAACCAACCAGAGCAACGAAGAAGTTGAAGCGGAGCTAGTTGATAGATTAAACTTTCGTATCCGGTCAGCAAAACACATCTTCAGTGCCGTTCTTTTCTCAAAGAAAAGCTTAACTCCAAGTCTTCCGGTCAAAGTCTTCCAGCCAAAGCCGATTCGAAAGACCGCTGTTCGCCAGCTTCTTTGTTTACAAGTAGCACGCAGAACCACGGCAACTCTGCCGTCATTGTGTTAAGCCCGCCCACCGATTAACCAGAGTTTGTTTTTTCCAGCTCGCAAGCCAACGGAGAGTTGCTAGACGCCCTGGCTGCAAATGACATTTGCTGCCGCTAGGGTGCGTCTAGATTTCTAGGCTAACAAAGGACATGGCGCAACATAAAAGTGCACAGAACACAGGCTGGGATCACAACAGGGATTCACGTTTTACTGTTTTTAGCGCCACTCACCTGACATTTCAGATTGAAACGTGCTAGAAGCGACGTAATACTACTTTGCAGAAATGTCACCACAGTTTTTCCAATGATCCTGGATTGTCATTTCTTCCCCTGATATGGCGCTCGCCGCTCACAACCACTAGAGCCTAGAGTCCCAGTTAACCCCTTCCCTCAATCCCCATTGTGTCGTCAATCTTTCTATTTACCCTCCTATTTTTCTTGTCCCTGGGCAAAGCTTAATGTTACACTGCCTCTGCAAGCAGCAGTTGCTTCAATCCTATTTACCTTTGGTATGTTTGCAGCTCTTGTGTCCGCACTTCAATCCTTGTAGATCTTGACCATAGTGTTGCCTCTTGTTCCACACGTTTTTACTCTCCTCCGGAGCGCCTATTGAACTAAAACTTCCTGTACAACACGGACTGATGTTAATTGCTACCATCAACCCATGCGAATCTACTTTACTCTTTTCAGTTATTCAAGCAAACCTCTGCTCTGATCTTTCTCTGCATCAGTGATCATAGCTGCACCATGCTTCAAGGCAAAACCAAGCAGCTTCTCCCATTTAAAATCTGCTCAACAAGCACTCATTTCATAGCTGTCAGTTATTATTCTCTCATGGCAGTCAGTAAACCCGGCAAGCAATGTTGGAGGGATTTCCACACATTTAGGTTTTTTTCTGAGGCAGGGCAAAGCAAAGCTCTTTGCATATTGTTGATTATACTCATCCTGTAACCACTGATAAACATTAACTGCTCTGAAATGCAGCTGCATTTTCAGATGGATATTCTTGCACATTTATTTTGTATTAGAATTCCAGTGTATACAAACCCCCCCCCCCCCCCCCCTCTGACTCATTTTATCATTAAAACTCCCAACAGCTACGCAACCATTTATTCTGCACAAGAACAGCTGCCGCAACATGAGCACCTCAAACCCCCTGAAGCTGATACACCCCAAATGTGATTGTGTGGAATGGAGTTCCACAAAAATGAGCAGAGTTGTTTACACAATCCCACCAAACTAAATGCTTACCAATGTTGTAGTCGAGACCATCAACTACAAGTTCAGAGACCCAGACAAGATCAAAAGCGGAAGGTCAAGTCCAAATGACAAAACCAGCACCATGAAAATATGGTACTACGACACTGGTTTTAACACTTCCCACAATCTTTAAATGAAGTAGTGTTGGATGCCATAATCCACCATTATGGATACCATGTCTAACCTTTTCCCACATAATCTTGAAGTGCCTCTATTATGCCATTTTAAAGGCTCCTGGTCTTGTTTAGGTTTACATGCATCAAAGGTCAAAATACACTTTCATTTTCACATAATATACATTGCACATGACCACATTGTTCAGTGATTTGCAAACAACTCGTCAGATGATTCAGTCTCTCCAAATCCCTCCTTTCTGCGAGCTACTCTGCTCTGATTGGCCAGACAGCCCATTCTGTTGTGATGGGTCTACTCTGCTCTGATTGGTCAGATGGCCCAGTCTGTTGTGATTGGTCTACTCTGCTCTGATTGGTCAGATGGCCCAGTCTGTTGTGATTGGTTTACTCTGCTCTGATTGGTCAGATGGCCCAGTCTGTTGTGATTGGTTTACTCTGCTCTGATTGGTCAGATGGCCCAGTCTGTATTGGTCTACTCTGCTCTGATTGGTCAGATGGCCCAGTCTGTATTGGTCTACTGTACTCTGATTGGTCAGATGGCTCAGTCTGTTGTGATTGATCTACTCTGCTCTGATTGGTCAGATGGCCCAGTCTGTTGGGATTGGTTTACTCTGCTCTGATTGGTCAGATGGCCCAGTCTGTATTGGTCTACTCTGCTCTGATTGGTCAGATGGCCCAGTCTGTATTGGTCTACTGTACTCTGATTGGTCAGATGGCTCAGTCTGTTGTGATTGATCTACTCTGCTCTGATTGGTCAGATGGCCCAGTCTGCTCTGATTGGTCAGATGTCCCAGTCTGCTCTGATTGGTCAGATGGCCCAGTCTGTTGTGATTGGTTTACTCTGCTCTGATTGGTCAGATGGCCCAGTCTGTTGTGATTGGTCAACTCTGCTCTGATTGGTCAGATGTCCCAGTCTGTTGTGATTGGTTTACTCTGCTCTGATTGGTCACATGGCCCAGTCTGTTGTGATTGGTTTACTCTGCTCTCATTGGTCAGATGGCCCAGTCTGTTGTGATTGGTCAACCACTTACAGCGCACATCAGAAGCTAAACGGCCATTACCATAAACTTTAGCTCCGCTTCCTAAAGTTCAGTGATCGGACACACTATAAAGACAGTAACGATGGCGTCGATTGTACCATATCAATCCGAGCGTGAGTCTGATGATGAACATTAGGAGAACTAGTTATTCAACCTGAACCTCCATCACAAGGACAAGTCGAGCAGGACGTTTCTCAGTGATACGCTACTCATTTTGGGGATACATTATGAGATGTTGAGCTGTAATTCCTCACCATCAGCATTAACAACAGTATGTCCATCAAGAAACCCATGTGTGTATTTCTGATTTATTTCAGTGCACATGCGGGAACTGTATCAATAACAGCGCATACGTTAGCCCAGCTCTAACATGAATGACTGATGGAACATTAAAGTTTGTAAAACAAATCTTGCTCCATCCTTGATCTTTACTCAAAGTAGTAAGAACAACAGACAATCTGCATTAATAAACACAGTGTTAGGCAATAGTGGCCCTCAGCTGATGAGCAGAATTATTTCAGTAAGACAAATTAAACTGAAATACTGACCGAAAAACCATATTAGGGGCACATTAAATGATTGTGGATGAAATATGGTTTGCAAAACTTTCTTGCAATTCCTTATATGCATGTACAAAAGATCAGTTTCAAGCATTATGAGAGCTTTCTTTTCCCTATCTCTGAGATGTTCTTTAAGAGTGTAATGGGTCCATTTCTAGAATTTGTTCAGTAAGTGTAGATTAGACCAGATTAGTTTTGTTTTGAACAATGTGTACAGCGATGGACCTGAGGATTGAGATGTGCCACAGGGATATGAAACTGGAGCAGTTGCAATTTGCAGCGAGCGTCTCATGGCAGAGAATCACTGCAGGTGTGAAGACGGCCAATGAAGCTGCAGGAGAACCGGGCGTATAAATAGGAGCTAAGCTGCGCCGTTTGATGGGACCGCAAATAAAAGACTTAGAGGATGGGCTGCACAAAACCACTGGAAGTGCAGAACATGTTTGAATATGATGCTCTTTTTCTTGGCTCTGAGATAATGGAAGGCTCTGCAGCTCTGTTAGAGGATTATCAAACATGAGTGAAGGAGCAAATGCAGATTTACTGATGCACAGAATCTGAATAGTGTTTGGTTCTTGTAAAACATGTTGGTTTGTCCCTTGTGAAAATAAGTACACTTTAGCATACTTTTGAGTCACTTAATTCCAGGTTATTAGCATTTAAACATATTAAACGCCATTAGCTGGACTTAAGAACACTTCTTGACCCACTCAAGTAAGACTTAAGTATATCTAAATATATCATTTCATAATTACTTCTATTGTCTTTGAAATATGGGTAAAGTACTGCAAGTGTACCCGCAAGCATTTATGGTAAAATACTCTAAAATTATTTCTATTGAAACTTGAAAAACAAAATTGGTAGAGAAATTATTTTCGATCAGAAACTGCTAGTAAATTTCAACAATAATTACAAATAATCGGCAAGTAACACATTGAAAGACTGCAATTTTTACAGTGTATTTAAAAGGTACATATAACACACACACACAGTTTCTGCGAGTCTCATGTTAATCTTGAGTATCTATAGAGTAGTATTGCATCCTTCATATCTCCGAAGAGTCTTTAGTTTTATCATATTTATAAAAGACAGATACGGTGTACCGATTCTTTCTGTGCAGTGGGCGGAGCTAAAGAGTCACTAACACACACACACACACACACACACACACACACACACACACACACACACACACACACACACACACACACACACACACACACACACACACACACACACACACACACACACACACACACACACACACACACACACACACACACACACACACACACACACACACACACACACACACACACACACACACACACACTCCCTGGATAACTTTTGATTCTCTATACGTTGGTATGTGTCTATGTGTTGTTCACATTATATGCACTTATGCACCGATTGCCAACAAAACATTGATTTGAACATTGACTCATGACCGGGAACAAACACACACACTTGCAGAACAGAAAAAAAAAATGCGTCCACTGTTTCCTTAACGCTGGGTTATTTGGGAAGCTGAACAAGGTTATCTTTCCCTCACAACCAGAAACACGCTTCTTTAGTGACATTGTTGATTTCGCAGTCTAAAAACTAAATGACAGCGCTGCCGACGGCTCCCGTAACCCAAACGAAGCTTGTTGATGGCAGTGCTCTTGCTCTCGCTCTGGTTGATGTGCGTGTGTGTGTGTGTGTGTGTGTGTGTGTGTGTGCCCATACAAGGAATTCCGCCCTTTATGATGTCATACAAGGCCATACTCAGAAAAAAAAAATTCTGAAATGTAATCCTGAAGGAGTGTATTTGGCACAGAAAGTGTTTTGAAATTTTGGCCATGTTTAGCATGAGAATGCATTAAATAGCATTAGACATCCACCCCCCCCCCCCAGTATATTTGTAATTATACGTTCACAATGATGTACATTTAAATGATACTATCTTTAAATGTAATATTGAGTAACAAACTACAGTTAAAATTTGGGTTACTTTACATGTGCTTTAGTACGTTAGTCAACATGTCAAAATAAGTGCACTTCTTTAAAGCACGACAAAAGCATAATTTAAATTGTGAAGTAAAACTTTTAAATCGACATTATTACAAAGTGCACTTGATGGGTGGCCTTTTATTTCATTTATATAATATATTACCTGCAAGTACATTTTTTATAATACACTTTAAAGATTTGTAGTTCATTACAAGTGCACATTCAGTATAATTATTAGATAAATCTGCTGTGATTTAATGAGGGCCAACTTGCGAGGGACTAGAGCTAAATACAAAGAATCAAATATTCAATCTTAAATGAGAAAGAGAAAGAATTAGTAAAGAGAGGGGAGCTGCAAACTCCTGGCAATGAATACAGCCAGTGCTAGACCGGCTGGCTCCACAGCAGGAGTTGCATTGGAATTGCTTTTAGGAGCAGAGTTGCAGGCGATGAAGCAAATGGTAATTCCATTTCAGTTCACAAGATTCGCTCTCAGCTCGGCTGGGCTGAAGATCTCTATCGGTGGGTAAAAATGTTCTGTTCTTGGGTTATGAAGTTTTTCACGGTGCATATGAGTGTGCATGTGGGGCTGATCCTGTACATTTGTGTATTATGTAAGGTAATGTGTATGCGTACACTGAAAAAGAACTTTTGTGCATGTACGTTTCGAACCAAAGACACCATTTCTGGCCAATAGTGTTTGGAGAAATCGATCTTTCTCTATTAAAAGTAGACACCATTGCTGGCACTTGCATGACTGGAAATAATGAGGAAGTATATGACTGCAGAGTGGACTTGCCTTAAGAAGAGACTATGATATGATATCAGCGTGTTGCCAAGCAAATGGAGCTGAAGTCTGAATATAATTGGGTCAAGCACACTGATCTGTTAAGACCAGGAACACACAGACTGCAATACAATACAGAACTTAGTGCTGTGACCGGTGAGATTATACATTATCGGAATTGCATTTGTTTCAGTGATAAATACAAATCTTGATGTGCATCTTAAAGACTGCTCTTTGTATAAGAAGGTTCAGAATCAAAGGCAGACCCCAGTGTTCCAAAATTCAATCTTGCGTCAATAATTCATCTTGATAAATCTGAATAATCTCACTGTAGGGTATGTACACTCAGGCCCGTGTTCACTACAGAAACATGATTTAAAATCTGCTCCAGAAATCAATATGGATGCAAAGCCAAAGGGCTAGATATCGGAAAGCCGTTCTTTCACTCTGTCTAGGTAGTCTTGGGAATTTCTGCTGATATGCTATAAATCCAGTCTGAAATGTCATATTAAACGTGGGATCGGCGGTTAGAATGCGAGCGGTTCTCTGGAGGCATGAGGTGCATGCCAGTGTGTGTTTGAAACTGCTTTTAGGCCGATTCTTGAGGAAGTTGCAAAAAGCCTTTCGAACTGAGAATGATTTGGTTTGGATTTGTATTTGGTTGAACCTTTGGTAATATCTTAGCCTGGATGCCAGACGAACTTAGCCCCGCCCACAAACATTTTTGCATGGGCAGTTCGGTCTGGACTTGATCCATAGAGAAGTAATTATGCCCGAACAGAAACTGTTCGGACCAATGAAATTGTCAGGGCGGGCTTTAGACGATGATGGACAGATGATAAACAGTGACGTAATCATCCACGTCATCAAAGGCGCTTGGGTTGAATTTGCTCTAATCCTAAACGGAGAACTTGTTCGTATATGCATTCAGCTTTACTATTTCTCTCAGAAATGATGATGGTGTTGGTAAGTACTCTGTGTATCCTTAAACTCTTTTTTTACAACACCGGCTAAGATCGTTTACACTCATCTTCTTCTTCTAACGTGACTTATTTCAGCGCGCGTGCAGACAGGGTTGCCAAGTTTTTACAGCAAAACTCGCCCAATTGCTACTCAAAACTAGCCAAAAACAAGCCCAATAGCTTTCCGGGTGGGGTTCTCCGGGAAAAATGGCATTTGGGGGGTAAAATATGTGTTATTTTGGCACGGCTGCTAAATTTCGCATTCCTGGGTCTGTATATCACATAATTGTGGTCGCTTCAACCCGCGGACTTGGCAACACAGTGCAGTTGAGTTCTGTTGACATTTGACAACTAACGTTATGCGTCGCTCCGCTGCTCTGATTGGTTGTAGGTCTATCCAATTGAGGTCTTTCCTGGTTCGGTTTAAACACGCCCCTTAATCACAGCCCAACGGAGCAGAATCAGACTCAAATTCTGACTAGAATTGAGTATGACGACGTCAGGCTAGTAATATCTTGTACACGCTTGGTAATATCTTGTCTTAGAAAAAAGTTTCTACACTCTAAAAAATGCTGGGTTAAAAACAACCCAAGTTGGGTTGAAAATGGACTAACCCAGCAATTGGGTTGTTTTAGCCCAGTGAATGGGTCGTTTTAACCCAGCGGTTGGGTTAAATGTTTGCTTAAAACAACCCAATAGACCATTTTCAACCCAACTTGGGTTGTTTTTAACCCAGCATTTTTTAGAGTGTAGAAACTTTCTTCTAAGACAAGATATTACCAAGCGTGTACAAGATATTACCAAACGTTCAACCAAATCCAAATCCAAACCAAATCATTCTCAGCATTTTTTAGAGTGTATATAGAACCTTTAAGGGATCTGTCAGACACTTTATGGATTTCGTTTTTAATGAATATATTTTGTTTGAATTAATTTACATTTAAGAATTTAATAGCTCATAAACATACTTTACCACTAGCAAAATAATAAAAAACACATTAGTTTACCAATTTTCACTATTAACTAGTTGCTTATTAGCATGCATATTACTATGATATTGGCTGTTATTAGTACTTATAAAGCACATATTCATGCCTTAATCTGCATGATCATATTCTACATCCCTTAATCCTACCCCATACCTAAACTTAACAACTACCTTACTAACAATAAATAAGCAGTAATTAGAAGTTTATTACGGCAAAATTCAGTTAATAGTCAGTTAATGGTGATAATTGGACCCTAATCTAAAGTGTGATCAATAATTTTAAATAACCCATTAAACATGAAAGTATTATGCATTTATTTAAGACATTTCTCCTTATATAGAACCTTATTAGCACAAAAGTCCAGAACTCTAGGGATCTATAAACCACAGAATTTTTTGAAGTGAGTGTGAAGTGAAATAAAACAGCCTGTAAATAAGAAGGAAGTATCCCAAGTAGACCCAAATACATGTGAATAACCAATGATGGCTCAGACACTCCAAAAACAAAAATATACACGGCAAAAAATGCTTTTCTTATTTAGTATTTTTGTCTTGTTGCCAGTCTAAATATCTAAAAATTGCATTTACTAGATAAGTAAACTACATAAAAAAAAATCGAAATGAAGCGAGTTTCAAAACAAGCACAATTACCTGCCAATGGGGTAAAAAAAAAAAATCTTGTTTCTGTTTGAAATGTTGTTTCTGTCCCAAAAGCATTTTTTTGCAGTGTATTCTTTACCTCTTTCACACACAGAATAATATCTATATGGCAGATGTTTGATATGCCCAG
Source organism: Romanogobio albipinnatus (assembly GCA_023566225.1). NCBI lineage: Eukaryota > Metazoa > Chordata > Actinopteri > Cypriniformes > Gobionidae > Romanogobio > Romanogobio albipinnatus. Next base: position 4,414,023 of record CM042252.1, on the reverse strand, counting down.
CAGCTCAGATCTCTATTCATTTATTAATCAGCATTAATAGGTCAAAGGCAGGGGAAGGTAAGAAAGATTGCTTCTTTAATTTCAGACTAGATATTAGACTGTAAAAGGCTTTGCTTTTTTTAAGGATTACACTTCCTTTTTAAAGTTTCCAAAAGGGGGGTTTCACAGCAATGCCATATAACAACCATTTCTGGTTCCCCAAAGAACATTTAAAAAATATGGAAAGGTTCCATGGATGTTAAAAGACGCTTTTCCATATTCTCGTTCTCATTGCTTCGCCAGCCACTACGGATATGGTTTCATTTCCCTCTGTGTCTGATAGCGGAGCTCTTTGGATCTAATACAAATGCATCAGTCTTTGCCTTGGTAACACAACAGTCGAGAATTATGATTGTTTGGTAACACTTTAGTATGGGGAACACATATTCACTATTAACTACAACATTTGCCTCAATAAACTCCTAAGCACTGCTTAGTAAAAGTTAAGGTCCTTTCACACTGGGCGCGATTTTGACATGTTATTAATAAGTGCAATGGTTTTATTGTTTGATCAGCTGTTTGTGTAATGAGTGCTTCCACACCGAACGCGAATGTGCGAATGTTTCGATGTGTTTTTTTTTAAAAACTCTTGCAGTGTCAAAAAAACTTCAACCAAATCACACAAAAAGGAAACAAAGGTGACGAAATGTCCAATAGATGTCACTAGCTATTCAATCAACCTTAACCTTTGCCAGGTATCGCATTTCTCACGAGATTGCAGCTGTAGTGGTCGTTACTGTAGCTGTGTTTGCCCACTGTAGGCTACAGACAACGATAACATCACCTTTTGAGTTAAAACTCGTAGATTTTTTTCTAAACCTAATTGTGTCCTCGACTATGGAAAGTGAATGCGTTTCCGTCAGTACGACTGTGGCACTTAAATGTGTACGTTGTGTCTCAACTGGAAACAACTGCTTCGGATTGATTGGTTACTGAAATGTGTGTTTGTCTTATCAGACGTGGTGCCACTGTCTCTGGAGGAGCTCCTCAAATTGTCCCACGGACGTTTTAGCTCCTGGACAAATGAGCATACTCCCCTTCAGACTCTCTGTTCTTTTAAGAATGGGTGCAACCAAAACCTTCTTCTCGGTCTTTAAAATAAAATGAAAAGCTCGTCTTCACTGGATGATGAAGTGTCACCAGCTGTCACCATTAATATTTTGGGATGTTGGAGCTCTGAAACGTCACAGACGTCGCAAATTCGTGTCATGGCTGATGTGAATGGTTTTGACGCGAACTGTTCGCACACGAAATATTCACTTTTCCACTTCGCTTTTCCGTTACGCGTCCAGTGTGAAAGGGTCTTTAGTAAGGTAGTTGTTGGGCCTTTAGTAAGTTTAGGTATTGGGTATGATTAAGGGATGTAGAATATGATCATGCAGAATAAGGCATTAATATGTGCTTTATAAAAACAGCCAATATCCTAGTAATATGCATGCTAATAAGCAACTAGTTAATGGCGAGAACTGAACCCTAAAAAAACTATTCCTTAAAAAACAACAACTGTTCCTTACTGTTCTTAGAACAGTTCAGCCCGACAGTGGAAAAGTGGCTAAAGGTTCTTCATGGAACCATCAATGCTAATAAAGAACCTTTATTTTTAAGAGTATAGAATTCACTGATGTTCCATTTAATGAGCCAGCGTTCTGACGCAGAACCTGAAGCGCTGCACTGTATTTACTACATCAACAGCTTAGGAGAACGGCGTTAAAGATATTGTTGAATAAAGTTATTTTTGGTTTGTTTTGCGCACAATGTAGTCACATGGACTATTTTAACAATGTCTTTACTACCTTTCTGGTCTTTGAAAGTTGCAATTGCTGCCTATGGATGGTTCAGAAAGCTCTCGGATTTCATCAAAAAAAATCGTAATTTTTGTTCTGAAGATGAACGAAAGCCTTACGCTTTTGGTACGACATGAGGGTGATGAATTAATGACAGCATTTTCATTTTTGGGTGAACTAACCCTTGAAGTATCTAAAGCTTCTTATGATGGCATGAAGACATAATTGCTTATGTAAACACAATTTGTGGTCTGGCATGTTTCTTCGTGGTATGTTATGCAGTAACACAGTCAGATACCTCATCCTTCGGTTTCCAGGTCAGTGCAAATGAGGGCTGGTTCTTAAAGAGGTCCACAGATCCCCCGGCTGATCACCAGTACTATTTCAGAGGAGAGAAAATCGTTAATCCTTTCTTTGTTTTCATCATTCTCCCCCCTCATACTTCCTCACCAGTTATCAATTGATACTGCAAAATCAATAGCACGTCCAGTACCCTGCAGCCCAAACAGAATCATCACATTCGCCAGCAGATGGGAGCGAATCGGGGAGCTTATTAAACACCGACTCTGCAGGGCAAGGCCCATCCCAGCTGACATTTTCGATCGGGAAACAACAAGAAAGGGAGGAATGAAGTCACAGATGGAGAGGCTAAAAGAGACACTTCAGTTGTCTTGAACTGCTCAGATTTTGAGATGTTCTTCTCTCACTGGCCTTGTGGGAAACGTAGATCTGACGTAAACCATCGGCCTTTGTGCTCTGACTATCAGGTCAAGCTCCGCCGAGAGGAAATTTCACTTGCCGAATGTCGGTAGGTCAAGTGTAGTGTAAGCAATTCCATGAGAGATTCCAGGCCATTTCCATCAAACAGGCTTTCATTTACAAAGGTCATGAGTGTGTGCTCATGTGAGGTTTGCTGTTGTACCTGGTAGGAGTGGATATGGGAATTTTTACTTTGAGAAATGGCTCTAAGTGAAACAGTTCTGACCCTAACACAAATTATTTACTAATTTTCATGTCGTTCCAAACCTCACGTCATTACTTATTTTCTTGGATGCTGATCTGCAATGGCCAAACATATGGGCACAAGAAGCACCATATACATATTGTGTGCTCTTTTCCATGTGTTCAGAAGTAATTTTACAGATTTACGATTTGCCATACGATTTGCCATCTTTTAAAGATATTCAGAGGCACTGAACTTGATATGCACAAGACAAAATGTAAAGTAGCGCAAGTTATTTAGGTTTTAAATTAATCCAGACTCAATGGAAAAATCTGCCCTTGGGAACATAATATTATGTTCCCAAGGGCAAAATAATATTATGCAAAATAATATTATGTTGCTTCTTGCATGATTCATGTCCATTGAGTGGCTCTAAGGCCCTGTTTACACCTGGTATTAAAGGTCCCGTTCTTCGTGTCTTTTTGAAGCTTTGATTGTGTTTACAGTGTGCAATATAACATGTGTTCATGTTTCGCGTGTAAAAAAAAAACAGTATTTTTAACACAATTTACTCATCTGTATACCGCTGTTTTCACTCTCCTGAAAACGGCTGATGAGTTCCTTTATTCTATGAAGTCCCTCCTTCAGAAATACGTAACGAGTTCTGATTGTGCCAGCGGTTCCCGTGTTGTGATTTGACAGCAGCTTAGCGAACGTGGAAAGGTCACGCCTCTTAACGGGAGATGTATGCGCTCAATGATCTCTACAGCGTCCCTGGGAAAGCCAAACAAAGGTGATTTGACTCCGGGATGAAAATAACAGCGTCTCGACGACATGGCGACAAACACACTCAAACGCAACACTTCCTTTTCTCCACGCGACACTTCCTCTTCTCCACGTGGGACAGCAACAAGACCACGCCCCCTTTTTCCGCGTATTCTTGTGGGCGGAGGTTAGTCTGTTCTTCTGTTCTACTGACGTCATTTATGAAGGAAGTACCAGGATGTAGTCCAAGCTGGCCGTTCGCTGTAGGCTTTGAAAGGGAACTTCTGTTAAATAAAATATCTCGCTTGGCATTGAACTTTGAGCTTTATAATTTTACAGGTATTATTTATGCTCTAACAGCAACATTACACACTAACTAAAGTTTGAACAATGGGATCACGAAGAACGGGACCTTTAAGATGCGTTTCAGTCGATCGGATCACAAGTAGATGAGGGAAACACATTCCCGTTTACACCTGGTGTTTTAATCTGTCTCTTTTGCCCACTTTCAATCACTTCTGTCCTGATTTCTTCTAGGGGAGGGTCTATGGGCGATAAATGTATGGGCTTTTTCAGATCCTTCAATCTAATGGACAAAATAAGCTCGCGTAATTTATATTTGAACACGACCAGAGATGACGAAAAAACATACGGAGAGCAGCAGCTTTAGTTTCTGCTCTGACAGACACAAGACCAGCCGAACGCTGTGAGTGTGTGTTAGAAATCAGGAGTGGTGAGCGTACATTGTGCTTGGTAGGTTTTCCTCTTCAAACCAAACCTGGGTCTCCAGCCGACAAAATCCCATCCGAATAGCACGCTTCCCTACGCTCTTTTGCGGCTGTTCAAAAGCATTTGACCACATGACGCTCTTGTGACTCTCATAGATAACGACACATTTCGCTCTCTGTTGGAACAAAAGTGGGAGTGAAAACTTCTGTCCACCTCGTCTATAAGCAAGGATTAAAATAAAGCAATTAAATTTGAATTAATATAGATTCTGGAATAAAATTATTTTAAAATCATAAATGAAAAAATTGCGATGGGTGAATAGTTTTACCCGCCCAGCCCTAGTATTTAGTAGGGTTGGGTATCGTTTGGGTTTTTTACGATACCGGTGCCAACGATACTATAGTTGATCTATAGTTTGCCCCTCAGAGATTTGGATCTGTTGGATTTACATCATGCAAAGTCATCCTTGACAAGCGGAAAGTGAGTGACCGCTGAACTGGGAGAAGAATAGATTAAACTATATAGTTATTATATAATGTGTATCTGATATAAATAAAACACGTAGTCAAGTTATAGGACTGAAAGGACTGTCATTGCCACTTCCATAGATATCAGTGTGTGTGTTTTGCTAGTACTTATGTGCATTTAAATGTGTGAAACCTAAAATAAACATTATGTGGTGAAAACACTGAATAGTTGTGATATGTGACGAGCGCTGAACGCGTCTGTCTCTAGCTTGACATCAGCCAAAGCGCGAAAGCACGTTTGAATTTAAAGAGGTACTTAAGAAACTGGGAAGATGAAAGTGTATTTAAAATTATTTTTTAATTTGGTGCCTTCTAGACTGAGAAAAGACAGAAATTGTATTTTTGTCTCATGTGGATGAAAGACAACAACTCCCAGAATGCACTTGCTTCGCTGCCCTACGAGGCCACTCCCTACACCGCCCCCAGCGTCGTTTTGATCTTCATAATAATACAATAATTTCGTTCAGTTAGAGTAAACACTACAATTAAAAACTGAACGTGTCTTTTCAATAAAGTGTGAGTGAGCCAAACGAAAGTCACAGGACAAACGCAGCTGCAGGAGTCAGATTTCACTCAGCAAGAGAGGGAAGTAAGAGCTGAGCAGAGCTGAGGTAAGCGCGGCTGTCATTCTCAGCGCGTGTCCAGTCTGGCACATTTTCTGATCGCATATGGAAGCTAAACTTTCATAGGAATTCATTGAAAAGTTGAAACACTCACTTTGCTCTGCACCGCTCCGTTATGAATGCCCGAGGCCGAGCCGAGCGCATTTACATTCTGTGAGTGAGATCTCTCCCCTGTGGCCGTGTTGAAAACATGCAAAACAGCTCCTTCTTCTGGCTGTAGTCTCTAGCCTCTGGCCAAAAAATCCTCAGATGACGCAAAATGATATTTGCGTCATTGGAGGATTTTTTCCAGAAATAAAATGTGTAGTTCTCTCATCTCAGGGGGACATGAGGGGGGGGGGGGGGGGGGTACCAGTGCCATATTGCCACCGGGTTTCGGTACCCAACCCTAGTATTTAGTGCCGTCCACTTGTGATCTGATCGACCAAAGCGCATCTTAATACAAGTGTAAACAGGGCCTTAAAGTGTGTTCAGTTTAATCCAAAACAGATGAATGTAAATCTGGCCAATTTGTATTAAGTTGGTTAGTGCAGTGCTGTATCAGGTGAGCTACTGAGCATGTTTACCGCCTCAGAAAAGCCACACATACAGACATGGGCGTCGGAAGCCGTGGGTGGGTCCAGTCAAAAAATGACTGGAGCCTAGATGCCATTTACATTAAGTACTGTGCAAATATACGGCTTTGTTTGCTAAACGTCTGGTTGGGAAAGACAAAATTATGGAAATCGCGTTATCACTGAGAGTGGCAATTGTGTAGCCTAGGGGTAAGACGCATGGCATCAAGTCTTGACGCAAATCTACCCGCGGTTCGAATCCGCCTTTTGCCAAACTCACTCCATTTTCCCATCACATATCAGGTCGGAAAGGCATTTTTTTTTTTTTTAAATGAAGTAAATATTAGAAAAGTGTAAATAAAGCATCATGTGTTTAATAATAAGTGTTTATCGGTTAGAGGTAAGTAAACAGACGTGCTGAATTAGATACGGTAAAAGTGAGTGGGTCCAATATCATTGATCGTAAAAAGTGGGTGGGTCTTGTCCCACCCACATACAATGGTTCCGACGCCCATGCATACAGAGCTGATTATGTGATGCAAACATCAAAATATATTAGTTTACAAATCATGCATGTGATGAAAGTGTTTTGAGGTCATAACATAGTATTGTGCAAAGAACTGTGTGGAAAAAAAAGTCTCTATTAATCAATAATCTGCAACTAGTGTTCATTTCAGCTGGAAACTGCAGGGAATGATATGTATATCGTTTTTCAAGTGTAGTTTTCCAATGAACCTCTGTTGTTTGAAACTTAACTTTTTGAAAACAATATATTTTATTTCTTTACTCTTTTTAATATCGGCCTATCCTTGGGAGATTAAGTATTTATGTATATCTGAGCGCATGCTTTTGTGTGTGCATGTCTCCACCAGATTCTTGTCAAACCAATTTTACAGTTTTGTCATTAATGCTGTAATCTAGTTTCTCCGGAAGCCCGCAGAGAATGCTATCAGCCTGGGAGAAACTCAATATGACTCCTCGAGCATTCAGGGTTGGGTTGAGAGAGGAATCAGGGATTGAAAGCAGTGTGCTTTCATGTGTGTGCACATTTGTGTGTGTGCGTGTAAGTGTGTTCCTTTACCATAGGACGCCGTGGTTTGATTTCCCCAGATGCCACAGTCAGGCTTCATCAGTCCTTTGTTGGAGAAGACTTTAGAGGAAGAGTGAGATTTTAGAGAGAGAGAGAGACTAGGAAAAGAGAGATAGAGAGAAATAAATAAAGGATGTTTCCCCTTAAATTAAACATAATTCTAAAATGCTTGGAGAGACTTCGGGGACTCCTCTAGCTCAGTTCTTTCTCGTCTAGAGAGTGCGCTGTTTAGAAGAGCGTCTCGAGTGTCTCAGATTATCTGTGCGGTTGAAAAGTGTTGGCGAATGTAAATAAGTGCTGTATACTTCTGGGAATACAGCGGAGTGGATGTTTGAAAATCTCAACAGATCTTCGGCACAGTAATAGGAGACCGAGTCAGATTTTACCGCTGCGATTGTAGCGATTCATCTTCACTGTGGTGCAACTTGATTCTGATTCTCTTTAATGTGATTTGGGTTCTTTCATGGGGTTTTTCGGTGCAAAACAGGCCTACAATGCGATTGGACAATAAAAAATCACTTCATAGAGCTAAACTAAATGTTATAGATGGTTGTTTTCTTAACTTCAAATGAATGCATGGCAAAAAAAAATCAATACAGAGCAATAGTGATAAATATGGATGGGCTGCAGGTTGTCCAGTGATGAATGAGTGTTGTCAGGACTGTGGTGTTATAACACAGGGCCACGATAAGAGTAGCCAATAGCTAAATCATGTGTCGTGCTAACACTGGTGTAACACTGACTCTTTACAGGGCCCACGGGCTCCATGTGAGAATTCCCATGGGTGAGATCCAGTCCTTTCAATAGGAATCCATGCATTCTGAAATTTCTTGAAAGGTTTCCTCCTGCAGATTTCATGGCATGGCTTCTGTGCGAGCCGTACTTCGTGCAGCACTCCACTTCACAATGAACAATGAACCTTTTTTCCTTCTAAAATTCTCTGAAATGTTGCTAATGTAGTGTTTGTGAACACCTGGGAACTCATGAGGGAACTGAAGGGGGTTCTTGAGTTAAATTGTACATAGTAAACTCCGTCTCTGAATGCATTTTTGTGGACAGAAGCCAGCAAGCAATTGCGCTTTTAAAAGACGTCTAATAGCGTCCAAACACAGTCCTGACGTCTGGGCTAAAACAAGGCACAATTTGGGCTGTCAGTGAAAATCTAATAGACGTCTAACCATAGCCTGAGAACAGACTAGAGTCATCTAGAACATGAACATGGCAAAGAAATGAAACCAAAAACCTTGTGATCACTGGTGACTTTGTAACCAAAATCAAGGTTATTTTGACTAGAAGTGGAATATATTAGGTGGCGAGTGAACATTCTGTCCTCAAAGTTGACGTGTTAGAAGTAAGAAAAATGGGCAAGTGTAAGGATTTGAGTGAGTTTGACAAGGGCCAAATTGTGATGGCTAGACGACTGGGTCAGAGCATCTCCAGAACTGCAGCTCTTGTGGGGTGTTCCCGGTCTGCAGTGGTCAGTCTCTATCAAAAGTGCTCCAAGGAAGGAACAGTGGAGAACCGGCCACAGGGTCATGGGCGGCCAAGGCTCATTGATGCACGTGGCCCGTGTGATCCGATCAAACAGACGAGCTACTGTGAAAAGTTTACAGTACAATTATAATTTACAACAGTAAATATGTCTTCATTTTTGTAATTAGAGTTAAAACAACAAAAATAAAAATAAATTATTATTAGATCCCTCTGCTTATTCTGCAGCCTATGATATTAAATGTCCCGTTCTTCGTGTTTTTTGAAGCTTTGATTGTGTTTACAGTGTGCAATATAACATGTGTTCATGTTTCGCGTGTAAAAAAACACAGTATTTTTCACACAATGTACTCATCTGTACACCGCTGTTTTCACTGTCCTAAAAACGGCTGATGAGTTCCTTGTTCTATGAAGTCCCTCCTTCAGAAATACGTAACGAGTTCTGATTGTGCCAGCGGTTCCCGTGTTGTGATTCGACAGCAGCTTAGCGAACGTTGCACGGAAAGGTCACGCCTCTTAACGGGAGATGTATGCGCTCAATGATCTCTACAGCGTCCCTGTGAAAGCCAAACAAAGGTGATTTGACTCCGGGATGAAAATAACAGCGTCTCGACGACATGGCGACAAACACACTCAAACGCAACACTTCCTCTTCTACACGCGACACTTCCTCTTCTCCACGTGGGAGAGCAACAAGACCACGCCCACTTTTTTGCGTATTCTTGTGGGCGGAGGTTAGTCTGTTCTACTGTTCTACTGACGTCATTAATGAAGGAAGTACCAGGATGTAGTCCAAGTTCGCTGTAGGCTTTGAAAGGGAACTTCTGTTAAATAAAATATCTCGCTTGGCATTGAACTTTGAGCTTTATAATTTTACAGGTATTATTTATGCTCTAACAGCAACATTACACACTAACTAAAGTTTGAACAATGGGATCACGAAGAACGGGACCTTTAATGTATTATTTTATACATTCATTTATTTATATTTTAAATGCATACAGTATATCTAAAACACTTTAAGGAGTCCAATTTAGATTTTGTGTTATTCTCGTAACTTTTCCGTCCGCTAGAGGTTGCCTATTCAAAACAAAGGCGTAGTTTGATGACGCCACGTTTGAGCGCAGAATGTGGTCTTCAGCTCACAGCCGGTGGGAAAGAATCGGGATAGGACTCGGGCAGAAATCATGTTGATGGATGTGATTATTAACGTTACTGTAGTCTGAAGCAGAGCAGGACCGAGTGTTGTGGAGCTGAGGAACCGCTGGAGCGATTGTTAATAAGATGAACGCAACACACGCCTCGCGAGCAGCGGGACTTTTATTATGCCACAGTCGCCGGCGCCACTTCCGCTCCTCCGCTCATGAGTGTGAGGTCTGTTGATCATATTAGACACATCTGAGAGTGTTAATGATGTTATGACTTTACTCTGTGCGTTCTCTCGGCGGCTGCTATGACACTTTTTGCACACTGCAGTGAGAGTAAAGCGTTTCTGCAAAATAAAAGCGGAAACTGAGGGGAACGCAGATATAATGCCATTGACAGGCGACTCCCTCACATGTCCCGGTTCCTTGTTTAAATCAAGCGGCAACCTCCCACAGTTTCTCTTGAAGCCAATATGGAAGTGTCTTAAACTGAAGTTCATGGACTGGCCACTAGAGACAGACTCCAGAAGGAGCAGAATCTCATTGAGCTCATGTTAAAATGCCCAACTTTACAGCAGAAGAACACATGTTTACAGTCTGGCATAAATTGTGGTTTTGGTCTATACGGCTAATTTTGCCCTTCATGACGATTGTGAGGGGGGTGAATGTTTTTATAACTCATTCGTTTACTGTGGCGAGCAGCGAGGCCGAGGGGCCGTGAGAGCGGGACGAGGCGGCGCTCATCAGGGTGGATGGGCGCTAGCTGCGCGCTGCAGCCGTCTCGTGTCTCACGGAGGAGTGAGGGAGTATAAAGGAGGAGCGACGACAGTGAAGGACGAGAGATTTTGTGTTATGTTTTATTTACGTTTGGTTTTTGTATGTAGGCAGCAGTCGGCCGTGAGGGGCTGCCGCCGCCATTTTATTTTGTATTAAATGTGTTGAATGTTCGCCGGTTCCCGCCTCCTTCTTCCCACACGAACGAACATTACTACATTTACATTATATAAAGCCTTACAGTTCTGCATAATTAAGGGCGTGGCCACTTTGAGTGACAGGTGGATTGTCGTTTGTTTGCTGTCTGTTAGACATCACATCCCCTCAGCTCCGCCCACGTTCCGCCTCTTTGCCCATTTTCTGTTATCCGGGAGTGACTCGCGGTGACACGCTGCCAAGATGGCAACGGCCAGCTCGACCCTACTTTACGCTTCAAAACGGCTCTTCAGAATCCTATGGGTGACCTCACGGACACTACGTCCACATATACCAGTCTATGGTCAAAATAGCAATTTTCTCACGATTTTCAAATAGTTGGAAACATTTTGTAAGTAGGCCTACTCAACTGAACAAAATATATTACACTGGCCTAGTGGTTTTTGGATATTTTACTTTAATAATATATGTTACCTTGTTTATCCAAAACTGGCTAAAGTGTTTAATAGACGAAGGAGTGAAACTGTAGGAGTGAGATGGAGGTCCATGATGGGGATGAAACCGTGATAATGGGAAGGACTCGTAGAAAACTTGGAATGACGTGACATTCAAGGTGAACGCTTAATGAATTACAATGATCTTTTCAGACACTTTTACATCATCTTTAACTTTAGACAACACTATGTGACATCCCTGATGTGATCTGTATTGTTTGACAAGGGCCGTTGATAACCTTTCATCTGTATCTTGAACTAAACCTAAATGTAATTCATTCATTAGAATTGAAAGATATGCGAGCACATCGAGTTCTCTCCTCCTGACGGCTGATCTTTGAACTCTTCCTGTTGGTAAATGAGTGTTACACGATATTACGTGCAGGTCAGCGCTCTTGGGATCTTTCACAGCTCATTATTACATGACAATGCCTGCTACATAATTCAACTAACGCAGGCTTGTGCGCCACGAGTGGAAGAATCTGTGAAATGTGCCGTGGTGTATACATTAGGAGTACATTAAGAAACACACATTGCAACATTATGAGGAGAATTCCCTAAATATGAACTGCGATCATTTGCATGCACTGTGTGTGTTGTTTTAGCGCCTGGTTTACTGAAGGTGAATCGGGTTCGGGCTCTTTAAAGGTGTGTTCATCCACAGGCATGTCTGGATATACAGTATGCCCGGTTATTAAGCTTTTCTCCATATTACTGGATCATCATTTGATGAATTACTGCTGCCAGGATCAATACAAAATGTATGCCATCTAAATTTGAAAGGGAATGCTGTTCTGTTTTCAGCAGGCAGTAATAGTGCAATGTTAATAGATGCACTTCAAAAAATTACAATGATTAGTATGAGAATAATTTACATTATTTCATCACATTTAGCTGATTGGATTGTGGGTGAGTAGTAAATAGTATTTTGGTCCTGACACCGCACACAAAAGTGGCTCAATTATTTAGTAAAGTCACCCCACATCTATAATTTGTATGGAGGAATCAATCTCTGTTATGCCTTTACTTTTGGACTGGTTTCACACTTTGACACTGGATTTAGTCATGAAAACTATTTCTTCATCTTTTCATTTTTCACCATTAACGGTTAACATTTCCTTCTGTCCCTCGTCACATGTTTCTTGTTGCTGACTCATGGTGGTTTACCTGATGAAACTTGTTGATTTTTGACTTCATATTTTCATATTGCATGAAATGTGGTCAAATTTACTGGTAATATAATTTTTGCTGACAATCAAAGCACTTATTACTGAGGAAGCTTCTGAAAGGAACTGATACATTAATCTCAGAAGACCTGAAAACAACAGTACAATGCACATTCAAATATTTATAAATTACTTTTATGCATTTGGCAGACGCTTTTATCCAAAGCAATTTACAGTGCACTTATTACTGGGATAATCGCCCTTGATTGTGGAACACTGTTGGGGTCGAACCAGCAACCTTCCGCAAATCAGTTCAGTGGTTTAACCCATAGATATACACAATAAAGGCTAGATGTCTCATCCGCGCTGCTGGCCAATGGAGGTCGACGTCCACACCAGGCGGCCATCTTGTCACAGTCAGCTCTCTCACTCTTAACATTGTGTTTTAATGGTGCATGCACTTTTTAAATAACCATAACTTGCAAAATTTTCTATGATTTTCAAACTGTTTGGTTTGTTATAAACGTCAGAGATGTAGTTATGACACTGCATACTTATGAATAATTATTCATAATTTGTTCAAGCATCCAGAATTATCGCCACGTTAATAACGTTTGTAAGAAACCAAACCATTTGTAAATCCGTCAAGATTTCAGTGAGATAAGAGTATTTGTGTTCGTGCAGATCACTCACCTTACATCAGGCACCACAGAGCCCGCCAGAAAGCTTGCCTGTGACAAGATGGCCGCCGTACGTGATGACGTTAGAGACTCCGCCGTATGACATCTAGCCTTTATATACATATCTATGGTTTAACCCACTAGACCAGTGTGTTTCCCAACCGGGGTGCCGTCTGACGAGGGCAGGGGTGCCGTGTATAAGTCTTTCAAATTATTATTTTTCTTCACATTTTTCAAATAATTCTCTCTTTGTAAACTTTGTTCAATGCATGCGAGCGCTGCTGTATGTTCGAATATGACCAGTCCTTTTCGCCGTCATCACCCGGGTGACGTGCCAGAAGACGCGAATGAGAAGTCGCTCGCGCTGTGAGAAAATGTGTCTGTGCACTCATCCGAAAGCACACACACGTCTCACAGCGCGCAAATATTGAGTTCTCTTTCAACAAGTCTTGCTCTTGAACGGACAAACTCACACAAAACGCATGTCAACATGTCCATCTTGATGAGTATCCTAGTCTGTAAATGCCTTAAGTGAGCTTTATACAGTCGAGAAAGACGACGCATATCCGTGCATTAGGTCTTAAAGGGGCAGTAGCCTTTACTGCTGTCTGTTTAATGTCAAACAACAAAAGACAAGGACATCACTCGCTGCTCTTGATTGAATAGCTTTTGTAAGTTTAAAAGGATTAATCTTTAATTTATACAGTCAAATATGCAATGTTATTTTTCATTTGAACATTTTCTGTACCTGAAAACTAATGTTAGACGTACCTGAAAAACCTGAAAAGCATAGTTTATTTTACTAGTATCTTTGCTCAATAGTAGCTGCTTGTATTTAAATGATTTGTTCTTTTTTTTTTTTTTTTTCCTGAACATAGCAAATACTGAACCTAAAACCGTGATACAAACCGAACCATGAGCAATCTGTACCATTACACCCCTAGTGTAACGTATGCGAGGGCGTGCCACAAAATGGAGAACATTTTCAAAGGGTGCCATGACCACCATCTCCATACTTGTTAAGTATTATAGATTTTGTTTTTACCAACCTCCTCTTTTCAATTCCTCCTGTATTTCATCGGTTTCTCTATTGTAAATATGGAGTGTCTATTTACACTAAGGGCCCTATCTTGCACCCAGCGCAATTGACTGTGTACACCGACGCATGTGTCATTCCTATTTTGCACCCGCGCAAAGCGCGCTTTTCCCTCCACAGAAGCACGTCGCTAAACTAGTGAATGAACTTGCGCTCCCTGGGCGGTTCAACGCAAAAAAGGAGGCGTGTTCCGGCGCAAACAATCCCTGGTGCTATTTTGCTGTTCCATTAAACAATTGCGCCACTGACCAGAAAAAACCTAGTCTAAAGTCAGTGGCGCGTTGCGCGTTGTTCATTATGCTATTTTAAGGGCGCATGCTTGACCATAGCGTGCACAACGCGCATACACTTTGCTCATGTAATCTACACATACCCCTTTTCCACCAAAGCAGTGCTAGAGCTAGATCGGAGCTAGAGCTAGTCCCAGTTCATAGTTGGTTCAACTGAGGAGCCTGCTAAGAACCGTTTGCGTTTCCACAGGCTAGAGAGCCACAACAGAGCCAGGTCTTACGTCACTGTATACGTCTCATCTTTCTCAGCAACGCTAGCGGGAAACACACACACACCAGGCTTGTTTGAGATGCATCGGCGCTGCGCAGACCGATCCACGTATAATATTTAAAAAAACGTATGAGTGAATCAAAAGCATAAGGAGTCGTGTGCTCTCGCTGGACTCGTTATCATACGGCGATCGCCGATCGGTCTCTGCACAGCACCGCTGAGAACAAGCCTTCCATCAACACTGCAAATGTTGCGTTACTATTGATTCACATGGCTTTACGATCCTACATCGGCATCAAAACACAACGAAAACACAGCGAATCCAACGCATTCATGCAGTTCGCCGTAATTAGCATAGACGGAGATTACAAACGAGCAGCAGCTGTTAGCTCCATTAGCTGCTGTTTCAACAATGGCGGATCTCAAGTCTGTGTTGGTCTTGTTGACCCCGCCCCCAGTGCCTGACGTAATCGGTTCTTACTTCTAGCCCTGTTCTAGCCCAGCAATGTTTTGGTGCTACTTAAGAACCACTTTTCCTGGCTCGGAGCTGGAGCTTTGGGTGTGGAAACACAAAGAACCGATTTGGAACTAGGCTCTGGCTCCAATCTAGCTCTGGCTCTGCTTTGGTGGAAAAGGGGTAACAGATGCAACAGTTATTTTTGCAAATCATAAATTGTTACACTAAAAAAATATTAACACATGAGATGACGGAAATCATTGTGGTGTGCCACGAAGATGTGAAAAAATAGGCATAAATCTAGCTTACAAATTATTCAGGCTAATTATTTATTTAACCAACGCTATTTTGGGTGGGTTTCTCCCATCCCCATACAACACAACTTCTCTGTCTTTCACTGCTCTTACAAGAACATCAGTCTCCTCGGCTGTGAACCGCTCCTGGCGTGCGCCTGGTAAATACGCCATAATAATAGCAATCCATAATGGAACTTGCGCACCTGCTTTTAAAGGGAATGTTGGATGACGCTCTGATTGGTTTATTCACGTTACGCCCAAACCACACCTATGAATAATGAAGCTACTTCAGACCAACCCATTTTAGATTTGCGCCGGGCGCAAGAGCCATTTATCCCGCCGGGAAAATAGCAACAGCGCCGAGACCCGCCCACAAAGTTACTTGCGCTTTGTGCTTTGACACTTGCGTTTCAGATCGTTAAAATAGGGCCCTAAGAGTAAATAACCTGTCTTGTTGGCAGAGGCTATTTACACTAACTCCACCCATTTACTTCTGATTGGGCCAGACAAAATTACGGAAGACGCTGGGTTGTCAACAGGCTTATACCGTTTAATTTACAACAACACTGAGGTGCAAATACTATCTGCCACTATTTATAAGTATAAATAGCACCTGACTGATATTTACACTTATTTCAAAGAAAATACTGCTATTTTTACATAGTGTAATTAGAAATATAATATATCACTAAATAGAATCTATAGCTATTTAAACAGTGAAAACAGAATACATTTCAAGGATGTTTTTGTTCAGTTGGGTCAAGAAAAAAAAACCTTAGTGTAAGTGAACACCTTAAAACTTCTTGAGAATGTAAAGAATACCCTGATTGGATGATACCTTGTGAAATGAATGCATGAATGACAGAACGAACATGAAGCCGCCATTCTTAGCCTCTTACTCTCAGTCACAAGAGAAAGAGAGATCGAGAAGAATGTATTGGGTGAAACGGTGAGAAAGGACGAGCTTCTTTAAAGTGTCACTTTATTGAGGAAGGCTCAATTCACTGTCACTCTTGTATTATCTGATCAGTGAAATGTCACTCACTCTCTCTCTCTCTCACACACACACACACACACACACACACACACACACACACACACACACACACACACACACACACACACACACACACACACACACACACACACACACACACACACACACACACACACACACACACACACACACACACTGAAGTCTGACTTCCAAAAGCGCTTCACATTCACTTTTCTACTCGTGTTGCTCTGTCAATGAACTCTCTGGAGATGGATGGCTTGATGATAAATAACGATAATGTATAAACAGAATAAATGATATATAGAAAATGTTACATTTCTCAATAGCAGGCTTTATGTGAACTCATATAGGGCCAATAAGTGAATGTGTAGTGGAGCTGAAGCACAGATTTGTCCTTCTTCCTGCTCATCAGGTTGAACTTCCTCTTCCGCCACACGCTTGACCAGTCGGATTCGCTCGGCCAACAGATCGATGCTGAATACCCAAGCATAGCTAAATGAATTTACTCTTACCCTGTTGCGTCAGGAGAAAAAGAAGGCAAAGTACGAACACAATGCAAACTGCTTTCTTTCAGGTCCAAGAAACACAAAAATAATGTCAAGGGCCATGTATGAACAAGCAAAGGATTCTGTCTACCTTCCTCATCTCATCCTTTTCCTCAGAACCCCTTTCCATGTTCATTTCATTTTCTCTTTTATTTGGGCATGAGCTTGACTTTCTGTCCTCAGAAACTGTAAATAAAGCAAGCTGGTGGACTGTAAGTCACAGTCTGTCCATTTCATTTGTCTGCAGTGTGATCATTGCACATTTTATTCATTGAGGCGTTGAATTATAGGCATCGTTCATCCAAAATAAAAATTTTAACATTTGAATTTGTACGTTCAATAAATGCAAAATGCCTCATTCGGCCCAACAATTCAGCAGATACATATTTCTTGTTTAGCAAATAATAATTAATAACATAACAAATTTGCCATTTTGGTAGATGTGCATATATCGTTTTATAGTGTGTTGTGCTATCTTTGTTTCTGAGATGTCCTGTTTCTGACCTTTTGAAGCAAACATATATACGTTTGTACATTGACCTCAACACACAAACCTCAAGAACGTTCAATAAATGTAAAAATATGAGCTCTTAATATATAACACAACAAATAACATGCAATAATGACAAAACAAAACCAAAGTCAGCAAACAGTGACTCCACAACAGTCATTTATTCTTTCTGCAATGCATGCTGGGAACTCACAAACTCCTAATATTCATAATTTAAAACTATTTAGGACAACATTTGGGGGAATTCTGTTGGTCGAACATGTTTTTTTTTAATGTAATTCACATTACTTAGTATTTAAAAATGTCCCATAAACTGGAATATGAGGTTGTCATTCCATTTTTTTATGTGGGACACAAAATAAGAAGTTTTAACACATGACATGCAGGAAAAAATATAGTAAATTGTGCGCACAATATAATTGTTACATCCACCAGCTGGAGTGCCCGTGATCTCCACCAGAGGGCACTCCTCCTGCCTCCTTTGCTTTCTAATCATGAAATACATTTCCCATAATCCCATAATTGCCAGGACTCATTATGGTCTGATTAATTCCACCTGTGTGTGATTAACTCGTTTGTGTTTGCCTTTATAAGCCCTGTGTTTTCACTCTTTCTTTGCATAGTCTTGTTTGTGTTATCACTGCATTTCTGCATTCTTATGATTCTGACATTCTGCCTGGTTTTGTGGATTTAGATTGTCTGCCCTGCCCCATTTGCCTGATTTATGGATTATGATCGCAGATTTTCCTTAAAGGGCATCTATTATGCCCCTTTTTACAAGATGTAATATAAGACTCAGGTGTCCCCAGAGTGTGCATGTGAAGTTTCAGATCAAAATTCCTAACAGATCATTTAATATACCATTTTGAAAATACCGATTTTTGGGTTTGAGAAAAATGAGCTGTTTTGTGTGTGTCTCCTTTAAATGCAAATGGGCTGCTGCTGAACACCAGTGAACATGCCAATGAAAACTGAAACATGATACATCTGTTTAGCTTTGATTATCATCTCTATTGCGGACATGCTCACGTGACATTGCAGTTCTTCATCATCATTAAATATTATCATCTGCATGTGTTTTAAAGCCTTATCACTCTCCACTTGAGCGCACACACCCGACCCATGCGCACAGAAAGCTGGATGTGGTGCATGGGCGTCACTTGGCCCTTTTTAGGGGGGCTTCAGCCCATCAGAAGCAGAGGTGTGTGCGTTGATCTGAGCCTCATTGGTCTGTCACTGCTCGTCAATGTCAAAATATTTGAGAAAACCAATCAAATCAGAGTAGGCGGGCTTTATGCTCACACAGAAGCTGATGAGGCTGAGCACGAATTTTAGCAACAGAACTCGACATCAAGTGCGAGATATGCAAGTAGCTAAACTAAACGTTTCATATTTGACACTTTAAGTCAGAAATGTTAAACAAATGACAAAATATTCAGCCAAATTACAAAAAAGTTTTGTCTAATTTCATCATTTTAATTTGAAATAGGCCTATGTAATGTAATTTATAATATAATTAACAAACAAGACATATTACGATTAATACGATTAATAGTAATGAATGTGTGCATATTGTAAATTAATAATTCCATTTGTAGCTCTCAGTAAATAAAAAAGTTCAGCCTTTTTCAGCTTGTATTGGGCATAAGATTAGTAATGAATGTGTGCATATTGTGAATTAATTTTTAATAAATTTAGTTACCGGTACCTAGCTTTCTGTTAGCCTTCTAAAATGATTCATAAAACATATAAATATCAGTTAAACATAATGTTTACTTTCTTCACTGACAAAAATGGAAAAAACTTTATGAGTCATATCTGCCCACTGACATGGTTTTCAAGCTATTGTTATTTATTTTTTTGGCGTTCAGAACATCTTAAAATGCACATATGTAGATCATAGAAATCAAAATTTTCTCGAGGGGCCATGCCCCCGAAACTAAATAATAAACAGCCAATATCCTAATATGCATACTAATAAGCTACTAGTTAAAGGTCCCGTTCTTCGTGATCCCATTGTTCAAACTTTAGTTAGTGTGTAATGTTGCTGTTAGAGCATAAATAATACCTGAAAAATTATAAAGCTCAAAGTTCAATGCCAAGCGAGATATTTTATTTAACAGAAGTTCCCTTTTAAAGCCTACAGCGAACGGCCGGCTTGGACTACATCCTGGTACTTCCTTCATAAATGACGTCAGTAGAACAGACTAACCTCCGCCCACAAGAATACGCGAAAAAGGGGGCGTGGTCTTGTTGCTGTCCCACGTGGAGAAGAGGAAGTGTCGCGTGGAGAAAAGGAATTGTTGCGTTTGAGTGTGTTTGTCGCCATGTCGTCGAGACGCTGTTATTTTCATCCCGGAGTCAAATCACCTTTGTTTGGCTTTCCCAGGGATATACAGTACCTACTGCTATATCTGCTGTTAATATCAATCAAACAACAGAAGAACAACAGAAAATCACTCACTACTCTCGACTGAATGAACTTTAGTAGCTTTATTAAGAACATATTTCTTACTGAATGCTGCTGTTAATGCTCTGGCGAGGAGATAAACATGGCCGACTGTGAACTGCTCTCTGAGGGCGGGGTCTATGCTAATACGGCTGTGTCCATCAACACCCGTGGGTGGAGCCTGTGAAATGTGACGTCACATTCCCCAGAATCTGCAAACGGCTTGTTCTGAGACACTGCTTATGATTTATGGGGATTTAAAAAAAAGGAGTGGGTGGATTTGTACTCTTATAGGGTGGTTGTGTACACACACTGCCAACACACATTTACATTCAAACACCTTATAAAAGTGAATTTTGCATAATAGGTGCCCTTCAGCATGCACTGGGACGGTTTGCAGCCGAGTGTGAAGCGGCTGGGATGGGGATCAGCACCTCCAAATCCGAGGCCATGGTCCTCAGTCGGAAAAGGGTGGCTTGCCCACTTGGTGGAGAGTTCCTGCCTCAAGTGGAGGAGTTCAAGTATCTAGGGGTCTTGTTCACGAGTGAGGGGAGGATGGAACGGGAGATTGACAGACGGATCGGTGCAGCTTCTGCAGTAATGCGGTCGATGTACCGGTCTGTCGTGGTGAAGAAAGAGCTAAGCCGTAAGGCGAAGCTCTCGATTTACCGGTCAATCTACGTTCCTACTCTCACCTATGGTCATGAGCTTTGGGTCATGACCGAAAGGACAAGATCCCGGATACAGGCGGCCGAAATGAGCTTTCTCCGCATGATGGCTGGGCGCTCCCTTAGAGATAGGGTGAGAAGCTCAGTCACTTGGGAGGAACTCGGAGTAGAGCCGCTGCTCCTCCACATCGAGAGGGGACAGCTGAGGTGGCTCGGGCATCTGTTCCGGATGCCTCCTGAACGCCTTCCCGGGAAGGTGTTTCGGGCATGTCCAACCGGGAGGAGGCCCCGGGGAAGACCAAGGACACGCTGGAGGGACTATGTCTCCCAGCTGGCCTGGGAACGCCTCGGTGTCCCCCCGGAAGAGCTAGAGGAAGTGTCTAGGGAGAGGGAAGTCTGGGCATCTCTGCTTAGACTGCTGCCCCCGCGACCCGGCCCCGGATAAAGCGGAAGAAGATGGATGGATGGAGGAGCCCTTTAATAAAGCTGCGTTTGGATCTTCAACCCAAAATCAATTCAACAATAATAATCCGTTCCCTCAAATTACTAAATCGTGCACATGATATAATAATTGGTTCCCTCGTTTTACTATATTGCGCACGTGATTTAGTAAAACAAGGGAGAAATTTAGCAATTTTTTCATGTACAGGGCTCTGTAAAAAACGTTGGCCGGGACTTGATACATTCAACTTCCGAGCAGTTTCAAAGGCACTATGTTTTGTACTGTATTTTTCACACAGAAAAAAAATTGTGCTTTTCAGAAATGGTTTGAATTTTGTGTGCATCCTGTACATCCTGTTTCCTGCATTCAGGCCTATTAATTCCGAAGCAGATGTTGATGTCAGTTCCAACCAGAGATGCTCACAAGTCTCTGAGCTAGAGTCCAAGTCAAGTCTCAAGTCTCTGGGCTCGAGTCCAAGTCAAGTCTCAAGTCTCTGAGCTAGAGTCCAAGTCAAGTCTCAAGTCTCTGAGCTAGAGTCCAAGTCAAGTCTCAAGTCTCTTTATTATAATAAGTCTCTGGTTATAATAAGTGTTGCATCACATACGGTGACCCATCCAGGCTGTGTAGAACACTGCAAAGCTATATATAAGGAATTCAAAGCATGTAATAAGTTATTTTGACACCTTTCTCTATTAACATACCATATCAGCTCATTAAACCTGCAGTTGTCGATCAATGAATATGAAAAGACAACAAGTGAATATGAAAAGACAACAAGTAAGATGCTTATCTAATAGCTAACAATTTTATGTGCAACACAGCACATCTGAAACCACAAAGTTCTGGTACTCAGGGTATCACAAAAACATTGCAAAATGTATAAGCAATAACACACTTTTTTCCACTTAAAGAGAGCACACACTCAAGCAAACACACAGAAACACTCTCTCACAGTCACACACGCACTCAAGTGCACACACACTACCCACACGTGGTTTACGGGGACTCTCCATAGGTGTAATGGTTTTACTAATGTACAAATGGTATAATCTATCCACCTACACTAACCCTACCCCTAAACCTACCAATCACAGAAAACTTTTGGCCTTTTTTGAATTTAAAAAAAGCACCATTTAGTATGTTTTTTTAAGCAGTTTGGATTATCAACCATGATTAGGTTTTATTTGAATACCCATGTTGAAATATAATCTTAGTGACTGTCCTTTTCATGACAGATTTATCAAAACATAGCATTAAATAATCAAGACATCACTAACAGGTTAAGTAGAATTTATATATATATATATATATATATATATATATATATATATATATATATATATATATATATATATATATATATATATATATATATATATATATATATATAGTGAAAGAGTTGATTTCTCCAGTGAATTAACAGCTGTGGACTGAATGACTTCTGACTCTGAGGTAAATGATGCGGCGTGACATATGTTTCTCAAGCTGTTTGACATCTTTGCGCGATTGAAACACTGATTGAGCGATTACACGACATATAATACGTTTCAGTAAGTGTTATTCTCAACATACCTTAAGATATTAATTTATGTTTATTCTTCTGGAAGAGATGATCGCGTTCACTCGCGCGCGCGCGCCGCGGCCGCTTGAATTGACGCGCCTATACATGATTGCTCGTTGTCCTCTCATGTGTGGCCGCGAGCAGCAGATACGTAGTACGTAGGCAGGTTATAGGTACCGGAGGGAGGGGAATAACATCGAGCTCATCAGACGTTTCCTAAAAATAAACATTGTTCACGAGTCCCGCAGCTCGAGTCCGAGTCGAGTCTGAAGTCTTTTGAGGACGAGTCTGAAGTCGAGTCTGAAGTCACTGTGTGTGCGACTTAAGTCGCACTCGAGTCCGAGTCTCAAACTCGAGTCCCCATCTCTGGTTCCAACGGCACGGTCGGTCTATAATCACATTATTTCCACGGCGCTCCTTCTCTTCCTCTGCCCTTCTATCATTATCTTTGGCTGCCCAAATCTGCTTTAATTGTGACCAACTTGTCTCATTCCCTTTCCCTTTCTGAGCCTGAGCCTCTTAATAATGGATGCCAGAAAACATTAAGTACTTTAGCACAGAAATTAGCACTTGACCTTTGCTTTCAAAAGAAGATAATGTCTGCTCTGCCACTGAGGAGAAAGGCTGGCCATTTCCTCCCCTGAGGTTAAGAAGAAAGACATTACAATTCTCACCTTTGATGAGAGACGGAAGTGAAGACGAGCGAGAAGAAGAGAGAGAGAGAGAGAGAGAGAGAGAGAGAGAGGGAGGAAAAAAAAAGAGCAGACGAGACAACAGAACCGTCTTTCTTGTTCCATTGTTTGATTGAAATCCGGTTTACATTTCCGGCAAATCCGGAGATTTTTTTTAAGTTGTCGTCGAGCTAATACTGAGCACTAATATTATGAGAGATACATGGGTGACCAAAGTGCAGAAAAATTGCCTCAGAATCCCTCTGATGAAAGCATTAACATCAAAACAGATCCCTCAGGCAGACGCGCTGAAATAAAGTCATGAAGCGCAAGAGTTGGAGGATATATTACAGAGGAGCCAGCTATAAGACAGATAGATTTAACAAAAAGGAGGAGAGAATGGAACTGGAGGGATCGGAATCATGATTTCCTCTTTTCAGCCGATAAGAGCTCGGCGAGCGGAGAGATAAAGGCCTATTCACAGCCCCGCGTGTGAAGTAAGAGGAAATTAGGGGGAGGGGGGACGCGCGAGCACAAAAAGGCGGCTTTCATCGGCCCACGAGGCTGTGGATTTCTGCAAATACACCTAATGTCTCCTTGCATGGAAAGTAGAGCGTGTGGAATAACTTTTTTTTCATTTACAGATGACAAACGTTGACACGCAGGGATTGTGAAAGAGACCCGGAGAGATGCGAGTCAGAAGGCGGGTTGAGAGAGGCTCCTGCCTCCAGGCCTGCTGGGAATCAGATTTCCTTTGAAAGATGGAGAGCAAAAGAGGGGCTGAATTCACTGACCTCAAGAATAAGACAAATATGTATTTCCGCTGGGGGAGTGTAATCGCTCGCTGGTCATTTCTGCTGAGCTCTGTGAAAGCAGTTTTGGCAGAGGGAGAGATGCGCCCCACAGACCAGGCGCGTTTTCTGTAAACATCTGCACCTCCTCATTTGCATTCTCTCAGCTCCTGGAAATTAGCAGGATAAGGCTAATAAAACCGTTTTATAGAAAGCAGTGTATTAGGTCACCATCTGTCAGGTGCACAAACCTGTCCTGAATTCAGCATGAATGATGACTAAATGACTGAAGCTTGACTGAACTCAAAGTTTTTAACCCTAGACTGCATAAAGCACAAAGTATACTTTTTTTTGCGTCCAATTTATTGTGTTCATGCGGTACAACAGTTCATGTTTGAGTGACTAGAGAGCTTGAAAACAATGTCCACTAGACCAGGGGTTTTCAAACGGGGGTCCGGGGACCCCCAGGGGGCCATAAAGGAGGGACAGGGGGTCCTCAGTTGCAGATTATGAGAAACAAATTTAAATTGTGATTTCTCTTTCTTATGGGTGCTACTTAAAATAAAAATATGACATCTGTGAAATCAGCTAATGCCCTTACTTGGGTCGGACTGATGCACAAATAAGATAAATAAAAGCATTTTCTGTTCAAGCTGCTCTCAAACACTGATTTTCCCCTTATAAATGTTTACATAAAAAATGTAAATAAATAAATAAGCGATTAAATGTTAAATGAACATATATTTATTTATGCACAAAAATAAATAATCAAATAAAATAAGTAAATCAATAAATTTGCTTAATTTCTTATTCATAAATGTTCTTAAAAGTGTAAAGAAAATTAAGTATAAAGTTAAGTAAATAAATGAATTCGATTAAATGGTAAATTAACATTAAAATGTAAAAATTACATATCAATTTGTACATACAATTTTTTACATAAAATGTAAAAAGTAAATACATTTTTTAATAAATGAGATTAAAATAAAATATATGTGGAAAATCCTAGAATAAAACTGTGACTATAATAACAAAACAAAATAAATAAATAAATAAATTAAATTAGCTTAAATAAACCTGCAAAAGTTTAAAGAAAAAACATATACTGTATATTCAATTAAGAACATAAATAAATAAATTAGATTAAAATAAATAAATGTTAAATTAACATATAATAAAATGTAAAATAATAAAATTAAAATAAATAAATTAGTTTAAAATAAATGAATAAAAATGTGATTAAAATAAAACAATTATTAATCTATTAAATGAACTTAATTGATTAAATGTCTTTTTGATTTTCCAGATGGGGGTCCCTTATGAGGATGTTAATATCAGGGGGTCAGTGGCATCTAAAAGTTTGATTTCAGTGCACACACACACACCAAACGCGTCTTTCCGCGCTCACTGCCAAAGGAGTATACTTTGAAAGGCTCACACACTCAACTGTGCACGAGAATATGGAAAATGAAGTATACACAGGCCTTATAGGGGGTCAAACTGACTCAATAGAGTAGCTTTTTTTTAAGAAAAGAGAGAAAGAAATTGCTTGATATTTCCTATATTCTGCATAAATCTTCTATTCATACAGTAGGTTTAGAAAAACCTAACATTGACTCATTGGAAAAACGTGCTTCTACCTACAATTTTGAAAAAATGTATGTACACTAGATGCAGTAAAACACCAAACTTTTATTCCTTTTCACACAAATTATGATTTCAGCAGTGGATCATCGAAGAACTCTTTCCTCGTCGTTGATGGAAATTCCTGTCTTTCCGTGTTTTCACTGTTATACGGTAGGGGGCGCTAGTGTACAGAATCTCCTGATTAAAACACAGGCGAAAAAGAAGCAGAGACAAACAATATAATATGTAATCATAAGCATGATAATGTTACTTAATGTCATAATGTCATAAGCTAATGTTCCTGAATGAAATGTCGACCCAGGACGAGCTCTAGGACTGTGAAGCTTCGGGGTGTTGATGGACTCCATCTACTCCATCTGTGTTTGATCATCGCTCTGAATCTGATCTGGATGTAGTCTTTGATATGCTTTTCACAGCTTTTTTTTTGCTCAAAATGTTGCTTTTTTAGGAAACTTACCCACATTCGAGTGTTGATAAAAAAAAGAAGGCATGAAGCTAGGATAAAAAAGAGGGTCTGTTCTTTCTTTTGATATATTGCATGTTCAGATATTCATACAACAAAATATTATTGGGGCTGGCAACTTAAAAAAAAAAAGCTTGCAAGGAAAGAGTTAAAGGTGCACCATGTAATTTCAGTAAAATATCCAAACACCACTAGGCCATTATATATTTTGTTCAGTTGAGTACCTACAATATCCTAAATGTTTCCAACTACTTGTAAATCGTGAGAAAATTGTCGATGACATCATATCTGCGTCCCCCCCCGGTTTGCGGTTTTATTCTGCAGAAACGCTTTACTCTCACTGCAGTGTGAACAAGTGTCATAGCAGCCGCCAACACACTCAGATGTGTCTAATATGATCAGCAGAGCTGCGTTACCTCACGCGGAGGAGCGGAAGTGGCGCCGGCGACTGTGGCATAATTAAAGTCCCGCTGCTCGCGAGGTGTGTGTTGCGTTCATCTTATTAACAATCGCTCCAGCGGTTCCTCAGCTCCACAACACTCGGTCCTGCTCTGCTTCAGACTACAGTAACGTTAATAATCACATCCATCAACATGATTTCTGCCCGAGTCCTATCCCGATTCTTTCCCACCGGCTGTGAGCTGAAGACCACATTCTGCGCTCAAACGTGGCGTCATCAAACTACGCCTTTGTTTTGAATAGGCGACCTCTAGCGGATGGAAATGTTACATAGTGCACCTTTATTAAAGACTTATTTTTGCGTGGTTCCATTCATAATTCCTTGACCTAAAATCACTTTTACCATCGTACATGGTTTATAAATACTTTTTGATGTTTGCATCACATAATCAGCTCCATATGTGTGGCTTTTCTGATGTGGTAAACTTGCTCAGTCGCTCACCTGATACATCACTGCACTTGAGATGCGAAGAGTCACAATGAAAGAGCTCAAAGACTTGGTTAAAATGGGACGGCTGCTTCCAGAAATGCTTCTTTATGTCATGTCGGGCGTGTATATGTAAATGGAAAATGAATAGGTGAATAGATGAATACTACTGAAATATATCATATTTGCATATAATTATTCTATTACATTAAAAATGCTTTTTCTTTTAATAAAAACATTGGATACATGCATTTATACCTCCTTCATGTACTTGTTTTGGCTCCATAGACATCCTACATTCTTTGTGCATTTTTACATTTGGCAGACGATTTTATCTAAAGTGACACTTATGGTGCTTTCACACCGGACACGAATGACGCGAATAAATAGTGCTATTCGCCCGTAGTTGGATGCTTGAACATTTTGAGTTTACTCGCTTCATTCGCGCATGACATTCACTTCACAACAGACGTGAATTCGCGTCATGGGCGGGGCTTCTGCCAGCGGCTCGTCTCATTGAGAAATGGCTGACATGGGCTGTGTTTACACGTCTTTTTTAAAATAAAAATACTACTGTTAATGTGTGACAAAACGTAGTTTAAAGCTCAAATTTGTAGTTTATTTATAAAAAGAGTGCCTATTTGAACATTTTATCTGGCGTTTTCTGAGTTTTGAGCTCCAGTGGATCAGGGGCGCTCAGTGCTCGTTAACCCCGGCGAGAGCAGCCTTTCCTCGGCCAGTCCTTCAGCCGTCTGCCCCTGGCTCTGATGTCTCTGTGGCGTCTCCAGCTATAATTCGTCTTGTGTAGATGTAACAGGTGATCTTTGGTCTCATGGATCTATAATTTGTTCCCTGGCAAATCGTTTAGGCTGAGGACAAAGTGAAGTTTCATTACTTTTTTATTTTTAGGCTATTTAACTGTACGTTACCGTTGTAGCCGACTAGCACTGACTTTGAATGTTTGACTGAATGGTTTGCTTTATTTAATTTATAGCTTATTATACCTTTTACTTATACTTTTGTATTATTGATCATACATAAACTTGCATTTAACAAAAAGAGACTGGGTTGTGTTTCATGTCATTTAATGTTATCACAGTGATAATCATATGCACACTTGTCTGAACCAGATAATAATATATGACTAATATAAACCATATGATTTTCTCCTCATTGTTGTCACTACTAGAGCAAGCTCCTGATTGGTTAACGCGGCGCGAATATTAGCCAAAGTTCAGATTTTTCAACTCGTGCGAATCATTCGCGCCGCCGAATGTCTATTCTCGTCTTTGCATTGACTTAACATGTAAATCACTCGCGCGAAATGCTTCATTCGCGTCCGGTGTGACCGCACCATTAGGCCGCATTTACACTGCAGGTCTTGATGCACAATTCCGATTCAGTGACTGTATTTTTTGATGACCCGCTTACATCATCTTTTAAAAGCAGCCCGTATCCGATATTTGCATTTACACTATACACTGGCGAAACAGCCCAAGGCGCTCTGAAGTAAAACGGGGCGATATGCAGACAAAATGATTATTCTTTAAAGGTCAGCAAAACATGATAATGACGTACGACTCGCGTTTACTGGGGAATATCCGATTGGACGCTTAAATGGCAGGTATCCGAATCATATCGAATTTATTACCACATATGAGTGAGGCCTGAATCCGATCTGATATCGGAATTCATGCCTTTTTTTTCTTGCTTACACCTTCACATGTCATATCCGATCACTTGAACCATGCAGTGTAAATGGAGCCATATTGGTATGGAAATGCAGAAATGCATTTTGCACATTACATTTCAAATTGAATATTGCTACCCATATGCTTTCACTCATATTTACCTACACAGAGTTCCCTAAGGATCGAATCCACAATCTTGTCTTTTCTAGTGGTCTCCCATAAGAACAGTAGTGCTCCCATGAAACAAAATGATATTTACGCAAACACCTTGATTAAATCTCCTCAGAAGAGACTGATTTCTATTCTTCAGTTTATACATGCAGTGTGAAGAAAAGCCTGTCATTTTTCTCAAGTGCTGTTTTTTTTTTTGCACACTAAACAGCAAAACTGCAGCCGAACATCCTTCATGCAGCAGTTCAATCGCTGTCAGCAACATGGATGATAAACGAGTGTGTGTTTGCGGGAGAATACTGTGTGTTCTTCTGTTAGCGAGCGAGCTCGTGAATGCTAAACTATATCAACACTATTAAACGCCTAATAAATAAATGTATTATTGTATTACAATTAAAATACAGTTCCATTCATGATGTCTATAGCTACTTAAGAGATGGTTTATTTGGACCTATATCAGTCAGACTTTACGGTGAGTGTTTTCTCCAGTTCAGTGCGCATTATGAATGCAGTATAGAAGCCTCATTAAAGTCAACGGGTAACGTAGACCACGAGACGTAACACAGTTAAATCATAAGGTGCCCGGAGCAGACGTGGGCATTGAATATCTCTGTAATTCAAATGTACAGCCGAGCATGCCGGGAGTTTGGAATAATGATTTGTATCTTGGTAATGAGGTACCTTAAATAAAACGGATTTAGCGGAACCCTGCAGTTGCACATCCCGGTTCAGTATCGAGTGCAGAACGAGGCTGCGGTTACACTGACCTATGACTGCAATCAGTATTGTTGGAAGGGAGCTGTGTAAATCTGCTGTTTTGAAGTTTGTTAGGTGCTTGCTGTTTTGATTTCTGTGACTGGATGTGATGGCAGACCCGTGGGCTGGAATGGCTCTGCTTTTGCCGTTTTACATAAGCACTCCAGTATTAAGTGGCACTTCTTCAGAATGCAGGCTTTTCTGCATAAGAGTGAAAAAAGAGAGAGAGAGAGAATGAATAGAGACTCACAGGTATTTATAACAGCAGTTCACTGGGGCTACATTCACACAGTCAATGTTTTACTAACAGGGTCTCAAATGGTTCTGTTCATAAAACAGCTCACAGTAGCGTTTAAATACCGTGTGTGACGGATTACTGAAGTCAGTCCTCTTTTCAATTCCCATTTATTCCAATAGCAGCACCACAGTGACAATACAGTTAATACCAAAGATGCATCTGTAACACTGTAAAGTCTAATCACATGTGATGCAGTGGCATTTAACACCATCGGTCAAATTTTCATTAGCAGACAGTATTGAATTATCATTTTTAACTGAGTTTAGAACAAATCACTTTAGAGCTCCGGACGTCTCGTGACCCACGATGCCATATTGGCAGGCAGGAACAGCCGGAGGCAAATATGAAATGAATGACGCCAGCATGAGTTTCAAGGCAACGGAGTTCACTGCGCACTTTAATTCAAAAGACATAGACCTGTACAAAAACTTAATAGATTAAATATAACGGATCCCTATAATGCCCCCGGGGTGTTTTCACGTGTATGGATAAAGGAACGGATAGATTTCCTGCCAGGACACCTGTTGCACCCGCTGTGCGCAAGTTACAACTAGCCTACACTCTAAAAAATGCTTTTGGGTAAGCAATTGGGTTGTTTTAACCCAGCAATTGGGTTGTTTTAACCCAGTAAATGGGTCGTTTTAACCCAGCGGTTGGGTTAAATGTTTGCTTAGAACAACCCAATCGCTGGGTTAAAACAACCCAACTGCTGGGTTAGTCCATTTTCAACCCAACTTGGATTGTTTTTAACCCAGCATTTTTTAGAGTGTAGTTTTGACGTAAATGGGCACTAATGCTGCCTTCACATGCTATTGGAATTATCGTAAATACGAGTTTCCTAGGTAAAAATTGCACATGAACGCCCTCTGATGTCGTGTTTACCACACTCTAAATAATGCTGGGTTAAAAATATCCCAAGTTGAGTTGAGAATGGACTAACCCAGCAATTGGGTTGTTTTAACCCAGTAAATGGGTCGTTTTAACCCAGCGGTTGGGTGAAATGTTTGCTTAGAACAACCCAATCGCTGGGTTAAAACAACCCAACTGCTCGGTTAGTCCATTTTCAACCCAACTTGGATTGTTTTTAACCCAGCATTTTTAGAGTGTAGTTTTGACATAAATGGGCACTAATGCTGCCTTCACATGCTATCGGAATTATCATAAATACTGCATAAAAATTGTTGGGTTGAAAATGGACTAACCCAGCAATTGGGTTGTTTTAACCCAGCGATTGGGTTGTTTTAACCCAGCGGTTGGGTTAAATGTTTCCCTGTTTGGCTAACCGAAGTAACTCTCCAAATTTGATTGTGCGTCCTGAAAATGTAAGGGAGTCAGAATGTGGTTGTCACTCTCGCTTATAACAACAAGCACTTTACAAGCACTTTAAAACAAGACTGATGACCATATTCTGCTGCTGGCTCAGTGGATGTTTGAACAAGCTAGTTCCGGTTTTACAGAGAGAGAGATATTTTGTGGTCAGGTGGCACATTTGGCACATAACATTTTCCTCTGGTGGTTTCCAGCATTGCAGATGACATTTAGCTGCTGTTTCCCTTATGAGCTAGTTTTCAATTTCTACAATTGCTAATATGTTGAACAAAGAGCCTAACAAGCCTGACTTTCTCATTTGTCTTGGTTCCCATCTGTCCTTGTGATCCTTTTCTGTGGGATGAAATGGGGAACAGAGGTTGGCTGCCCAGACACAGGGTTTATCCGTCCCTCTCTCTGATGGAGTCCTGAGAGGTCTGAAAGACTGCATGAGTGATGACGGTGAAGAGGGTGTTTAAATTTGCTAGAAGGGCTGTAATAAATTAGGCGCTGGCTCAGTCAGTCAATTATGGCAGGTTTCTCAGCCCTCCTTGGGCATGAACTTCCCTATTCAAAAGCTCAGAATAAGATTCATTCTCATCTGATCGGATCAGGCCATTCTAAAATCGCAGGCAGTGTTAGTAGGTCAAGTTAAATTCCCTCATGAGAATGTGTGGTCACGAAGTCAATTTTGAGACATTAATTCAATGAGTGCTTGCTGAGAATCAAACTAAAGTTGTGGTTGTGGAATGTCTATAGTTCCTTTTCCCCAGGATATTTCCCAGAATAAAAATGTACGCAAAAATAATGTGTCAGTTCAAACATAAAAGATTCAGTTAGATTGAAAGTAAGGTTCTTAAACGAACATCAGAAGTTCTTTTAGGTCTGTTTTGTATAAATCTGGACATAATGATGGGTCAATTTGAGCATTCAAGTGAAGATTAGCACAGGTTGAATAGCTTGATCGATACTGTGGTGAAGAGACAATTTATCAGATGTATTAAGCTGTTGATTCTATGGACTTTTGCGTAAAAGTCTAAATGTTTTGTGAAACACATTTGTGGTTCATTTCTTGACACAGCAGTAAAAGCATTGAGATAGAAATGGATAGCAGCCGATGTGTGGCTAATGCATTGGGTGTGTATTTTCCCCGCCTTCCAGCTACTGTGATTAATCCTCTACGGATGAACCAGAACATGCGGCGTGTCTGGTATTCAACCAACCCAAGATGGCCCATGTCACACTTTGTTTTTTGACTCACTGGCTAGCAGTCGCCTACAGATTTATGTTCCTCCCTGTCCCCTGTGGTCAGTGAGTGAAGAGCACTGCATGTCCCATCACAACCTTCAAGAAATGGCACACCACTTCCTTAAGAATTATTTTATAACAGCAGGCACTTGTTTTGGTTATAAGATTAGTTTTAAATGGCTAAACGTGAGCTGGAAAATCATTTGTGGGCTATTTTTGATCGAGGAGTATGAGTTCAGCATTGGGGAGGCCATGCCAGGTCACCTGAAGCTCAAGAAGTGAATCTAATTACCTGTTACCTGCAGCTGTCCATGCTGATGGAACCATGACAGGCCCCTACAAGTCCTTGGGACAAACAAACAAAAAAGAAGGAAAACATCTTAATGAGGAGATTGCCATGTGGAGGGTATCCTAACTCCCAACATATAGCTGATGTTTGACCATCATTTCCAGCCTCTTCTTTGTTTGTTTAAGGGTGAATTGAGCGCAACAGGTGGAAGTCTGCAGCACCAAGTGGTAAACCAGCCTTCAAACTTAATTGTATAATTCCAGGCTGAGTGTTCCACAGCACTGATTTTACTGTGCAGACTCAACATAATTGGTGGTCTCTATAAAACAGATTTGCACTGAAAAGGACAGCCAGACTTAAGATGGAATATAAATGTTAATTTTGTTGGCAGTATCTGTTTTGAAACACTTATACATTACCACATATCTTTCAAAAGACACAGGAAAAAAATGTGATTAAAGCAAGTGCTATTATTTTAGGTAGTAAACCATCTGTAGGTTCATGACCAAGTTGATCAAGCCATGTGGAAATTCTGAAGATAGACAGGAGGTGCCAAAAGGAGTTGAGACTGCTTGTAAAAACATCATACTAGGTTTTGTTATTGAAACAGGATGGTAAAGGGGACAAACAGGGCTATAAAGCAGGAGGGCAAGAAGTCTTTACAGATGTTTTGTGGCCACAGAGAGCATTGGAGTGGTGGACAGAGCGGAACTTCAAAGCTCAAAATATTGGAAAGATGGAGTCTTTTGACTTGGTTCCATTGTGCTTTAAAAAGTGATATTGATATATGCCATTAAATTTATACATGTGGCAAGCAGGGTGGGGCGAGAGCCGTGGGAAAGGAGCAAGGATAAAAGGATAAAAGGAGGAGTGAGGACAGTGCAAGACGAGACAAGGCCTGGACTCTTTACGCCATTGCGCGTGAGGGGCTGTCATTTTAGTTTTGTTTTGCTGTTTGTTTATTTTCTGATTAAAGTTTCTTTGAACGCTCGCCGGCTCCCGCCTCCTTCTTCCCTGTGCCTTAACTTTGTTACACTGGTGCCGAAACCTGGGAGGAAGGAGGAACTCGCTGTCAAAGAGCCCTCGCCACTGTGGGAAATCCGCGGTGACATCCAACCGAGTGTAGTCTACCGACATTGACGCTCAAGGTGGTGGGCTGGGATTTGCTTGGGGGACGAACT
Organism: Romanogobio albipinnatus; assembly: GCA_023566225.1. Classification (NCBI taxonomy): domain Eukaryota; kingdom Metazoa; phylum Chordata; class Actinopteri; order Cypriniformes; family Gobionidae; genus Romanogobio; species Romanogobio albipinnatus. The sequence goes on along the minus strand of CM042252.1, from coordinate 4,380,119 downwards.
AACTTGCTAAAGTCCACCTGGGTTGTAGGGGGGGAAGCTGCTATCCGAGTGGGAGTGGAGGAGTCGTTGCCGTTTGGCTGAGGACGGAGCCTGCTGCCATCTGCCATGATGGGGAGAAGCAGGGAACAGGGGACCCGTTGTCGGTTGCCCAAAACCGGAGGAGTCACCGTCCACCGAGGGATATTCAGCGCCACCACTAGGCATTGCAGAGGAGTTGGTGGAGAAATGGATGGCGGTGCTCTCATCTCTGTCTCTTCTCATCCTTCCGTTTCCTTTTCTCTCGCTTGTTTGTCCTTACCCCCAGTTGCTGCGTCCTCTGTGATGGGGCGAATAGAGCGCAGTCCCGAGGGTACCCCCAGTCTGCGATGGGGCTATGTGGCAAGGTCTCGTGATTGCTAATGAGCGGCCGCAACTCTCTCGAGTCTCACAGAAGGAGATCCGGAAGGATAAAAGGAGGAGTGACGATAGTGCAAGACAAGAGAGGACCAGGCCAGGACTTTTTAACTTTTGTTTTGTTTTTTGTTTATATGCGGAAGTCGTCCATGAGGGGCTGCCACTTTACTTTAGTTTTGTTGTTTGTTTATTTTATGATTAAAGTTTATTTCGTTCGCCGCTTCCCGCCTCCTAATGCTTAACTTTGTTACAATGCAGTACCTGCCAATTAATTTGGTAAAAAATTTTAAGTCCTAGAATGTTTTTTTTTTTCCTTCCATTTGAAAACCTTCCAAATTGATCATATAATTAAATGCTCTGTTAGGCTTTTCTCACACATGGTTTGATTGCTTGGTTCCACCATGAGTACTAGCAGCAGCTGTTCACCACTGTCACTTAGTAATGACTCAGGAGGGCAAGGCACCAGCTGTTTTACTCAAGTTTTGTCCCTTTGGTTTCACTACAAAACTTTAACATGTGCTTCAGTGCCAAAGCAGCACGTGGGTTTACAGTACTGCAAATGACGTATACAAACTGTTTGCTAAAGGTGACTTCTACAAATACTTATACAATATAACATAATAGGCAGATTATACATCCAAGTAAAGCAGGACTGTTTTCATACAATTGTTAATCATTCCACATTAACCATAACCCAAACTATTTGATGTCCAAGTTCAGATTGTTTGTTTGGTGTGAAAGCCTTTTAGAAATTGGAAAAGCAAATCGAACCAATTGAAGCGAAATTGAAGAACAAACTGGTGTGACGTAATTTCAAACAAAATCTGGCCAAAACGAAGATTGTTTGGAGTCTGTTTCAGGAGTTTGAAACAGCAGCTGTTAAAAACGTTCAAACTATTAGCCCATTGGTCCATGGCGATTACGTAATGGGTAGGTGTGGTTCTGATGCCCTGCCTTCTTTGACAGTTCCTTTCTTTTTAGGGGTGTAACGATTCGTTTTAACAACGATTCAATTCGTATCACGATTTGAGGTTGTCGATACGATTCAAGGACGATATTGGTTCATTTAGAACGATACAATCCGAAAAGATTCAGTGACTTGAAATCGATTCAGTAACTTTTTAGCCAAAAATTGTGACTGAAATAAATATCTGGATACTGGTCAGTGCAGGTGAAGTTTCCTAGATTCCTGTTGTTTCTTGTAAGGGAATCCGGTATATCAATTAATTATGGATATAAACAAACAAGTAAACAACAATTAATGGAAAATGCATTCACATTTTATTTGAATAAAGTGCAACCAACAGTTTAGGTTGAATTAACAAGAAGTTAACCTTTTCTGCTCTCAATTTCAATATTCAATACATTTTCTATAAAAGCACAGTAAGTGCAACAGTAGGTTAACCTGCTACTTCTGCTTTTGTTTTCCAACATAAAAATATTACAATATTATTATCAAAAATAAAGTGCAACCAACATTTCTTCAGGTTGAATAAGCTGAACCTGCTACTACTCTCAGTTTAAGAAACAAACAATATTTAACAAAAGATAAAATGTAACCAACTACTCTTCAATGACTCTATATATTGTTTTTTTTTCTTCCAAAAATATCAACTGATCAACATGATCTGGCTGCAGAACACTTCTCTGTGCGTTCACTATGTCGCCAGCAGTACTACAAACTCGCACTGCTGGCACACTGGTGTCAGGAATGCACAGGTAACATTTAGCCAGGGTTGAAAGTACAGGTAGCTCTTTCTCCTGGTGGCTTGATAATTTCTCGCTCATTGGCTTCTCCTCTGCCATCCGCCATGCTATGTTTTGTTTTCTTAGCGCTGCTCAGTGGCGTAACTTAGTAATGATGGGCCCCAGTGCAGGTTATTACGACGGGCCCCCTGGTCTGCACATTTATGAAGCACATACAAACACACACACACACACACTGCGCTCTAGAAGGGAATATATGCAAATTTGTGTGCCTAACGTACTTCATTTAGACCAACACTTATCAGTTTCTTATATTTAGTTGAACAGTTCTCTTTGCGTACACCTCTCTCCAACACACGCTACAGTGGCTGTGCTGTTTGCGCCTGGCCGCAGAAGCCAGATGTACCAAATCAGCACTATGGTTTTGAAATTACCGCAACCTTTTTGGTATTTTTAACACAGTAACCCCAGGAAACGCAGCAACTGCATTCCTCTACGAGAGGCAAGAGACTAAATGAGACAAAAGAGGTCCGAAAAACTTATCAACGCCAAATAAGTCCCAAATGATGTCCCAAAATCTGGCTAGCTTTATAAGTAACTTTATTGTGTCATCCCTGACAGGAAATTTGTACAGCTGTGTATTACTTTATGTGTTAAATAAACTTAAACACACACACACACAATTTAAAATCATACACACATATATATCAGATGTATATATACACAATGAAACTGCCCTAAAACAAGAACAGCCTTTTAAATGGGGGCATGGCAGCTAATAAGATACGCCAAATCCTTTAAAAAAGCATCTGTACTGTATTTTTATTGGTTTCCTCAAAGTATTTCTATAGCCTACGTTTGCTTGCTAGTGCTACTGTCTTTTTTTTCCGATAAAACACCAAGGCAAAGGGCACATTTCGGGGTGTAGTGAGCGGTGACGTGTGATTTTAAATTCAGCGCATTTAATTTCACAACGCATAGGCGCCAATGTTTCTGCCAGTGCGTGCCCAGTGCCCACACAGTAGATCTGGTGATCTGATAGTACTAGTTCACTAAATAAATAATTCATTAAACACATTTATCATAAGCACTTAACTCAAAAATAACTAGGCCTATTAAACAATAAAATAACTAGAGAACTGGCTGACTAAAATCAGATTTCAAAGGAAGCAAAGGTGAAGTCCGTATAATTTATATAGGTAGCTTACCTACTGTGTTATTTATTTTATCAGTCAATCGTGAAAAATCTGGTGGTCTAAAGTTTCTGGCAACATTAAATCCAGGATAGAAGAAAATTCTAGAGAAAGAGCAATAGATTCACGAGTGCACAGAACACAGTTTGAGCACGCACACGTAATATGCGAGCAAGAGCAGAGCCGTGAGACATTTGAGAGCGCACGCCGATTTTCTGCTAGAGAGCGGAGAGATTCGTAATATGGATGCGCGTTAATGCCCTCGCATTTGTCATTAAAATAACGCAATAGAAACGGCCTCAAATTAACTATAAAACGAGATGAAAGTCGTGTCTGAAAGCTGCAATCGTTTTTATTATTGGTTAAAATGAATGGAGAATATTTAGCCTTTTTTCCCGAGGGTGCTCGAGCCCCCGCGAACCCAAGGTATTGGCGCATCCTGTTACACTGACACTTCATCGCCAGGGCCCCGCTTGCGATGTGGGCTGGGCCCGCGTTCGTCACGGGCCCCACCAGCCGCACGGGCCCCAGTGCGGCTGCACTGCCTGCACTGTCTGTAGTTACGCCCCTGGCGCTGCTGCTGGTGCGTGCGTTGCGATGATGTCACAGATAGGCAGACTGAATCGAGTAACGTTTAACGCCTTTATCATTAAAAGTGCTAAGAAAAAACATCCATATAAAGTCTGACGTGCTTAAATCCAATGCGTTATTTCCTATTATCGATACAATCGATTGATTACCTTTTAAAACGATGTTAGATCGATAAATGTCGTCCGGAAGGCCAACTTGCCGAGCACAGATCGATTTAGTTAGATCATAGGAATATAAATCAATACATCGATGTAGTAGATGAATCGTTACACCCCTATTTCTTATGCTTTATAGTAGACATTTAAGTCCTACTTTTAAATGGAAGTGACACTGGCGTGTTTTTTTCATGTTTTATACTGTAAAGCTGTTTGTTTTGAAGAAATCTATTGTATAAAGCGCTATATATATAAACGTGACGTGACTTGACTGCAGAGCTGCTGCAAACATATCCACATCACTATGAACAGATGCTTTCTTAACTGCTGTTTTCTGTCATTTCTGTTGTGTGTTTATTGTGTTATTGAGCGGAAAGCAAGCAGCACATGTTTACATATTCATCTAAACAGCTCACAGTCAGGATGTTCGACTTTATTTTATCCCCATGCGAATAATGTAAAATAACTTTGCTGTGAGTATATTGGTGGCTTTAATTTTATTCTTGTCCATCTACACACTTTTTCCCCTTCATGTTGTACTGATTTTCACTGGCAGTTACCAAACTGAGCTATTGTGTACTAATAACTTGTATAAGAGAAACTTGGGTTGACAATAAAAGCATCTGCTTGATCAATAAATGCTGAATTATGACCGTGACCTCATTCTGCCATCAGTGCCGTCGTCCTGCTCCGTAAACTCTGCCTCAGGCCGTACTTACAGACATTTAGACTGGACAAACACTTTGTTTCCACAGAGTTTAAATACAGTTGACACAGCAACCACTCAGACTATTGACTAAATGTAAAATTGACAGATTCGTACACAGCATTTGACGGGACGTGTTCAATTATTCATTTGGCCTATTGAATTTTTCCTGCTAGACAGGTTGTACGAAGAAACGTGAAGGCTCCTGCTGGTTTTACTCTAGCCGCTGAGCCTTTAGTTCAGACTGTAAATAGATTGTGATCTACTTTAATGTAGAGTTTAGGTTGTGACCTCTTACCTTATGGAATACTTAGAGAAGGTTTTAGAAAGAAAGGCGCAGATGCTATATGTTCACACCTTTCTCTTAAAAATAAAGGTTCTTTATTGACATCTGTGGTTCCATGAAGAACCTTTAACATCCATGGAATCTTTCCATTGCACAGAAGATTCTTTATAGTGGAAACAAAGGTTCTTTAGATTAGATTATTCAAATGTTATTCACTCTTAGAAAAATTATGGTTATTTTAAGAAGTGTTCAATGAAAGGCTCTTTGGGAAGCCTTAAATGGTTCTTCCATGGCATCACTGCAAGTGTACATTCAACAGAAAGTTCCCTTATAAATGAGTAAATTTAGTATAATCAAACTGACTCGCATACATTTTCATCATAAAGATCAGTTTCCTGGCCTAGACACAAATTGACCTATCGGTAAGCCCCGCCCCTCGAACACAGATGAGCCAATGGCAGTTGAGTATCAGTTACGCAGGGGCCGGAACTCAGACATCTTTAGGTTTTGGCAAACATTGGAAAATCCAAATGGCTCATCGTTTTGATGGTGTAACATTGATTCCAGGTATCCTAAAGGAGGATTTTATGGTTGTCATACTCATTAAATTACGGTTAAAGTCCCTGCTAACGTACAAACCGAATAACTAACTGTTCTCACGACATGTAACTGTGTAGGTCAAAACACATAAACGATGGTCTAGTGCCTCTCCATATTAAACTGGTTAAATGTAAATTAATTTACTCCTACCCTGCGGTACATGAACAGTGTTGATCCTGGATGTTGATCATCTGCGATCGTGACGGCCGTAACATGAGGCTTCTCCCGTTTGCATTGTGATCTGTAAACCATCGCTTCCAAATGAATCTCCCACCATATTTAGTTAAAAATATTTTATATATCCCTCCATGGCATATTTAAGTCCCACTTGAATGCTCCTCGACGAGAGGTGGTCCTTCTGTGTCACAGACTTTATTGTGATTATCGTCTAATTTGTTTCTGATATTTCTGTGAGTTTAGATATGTTTAAGGTCTGCATTATCTGTCTTACTAAGGAGGGACTCCTATTTTGATGGGTATTATAGTCTATGAAGCGATACGCGTAGTGAAAGGGAGAGCTCGCACTCGCAGTTTATCAGAGTTGTTTTCAGATACAGCTCTTACGGTGATTTTTTTTTGGAGTGAAAAACGATGTAATAAACTTCATAAACCATCAGTAAAGTTTGGCCATCATTTGGAGGGGTCCGCTACATTCTGTGTCCAAAAACAACTTAAGATAAGGTTTTCCCACTGACAACTGTCATTGTAAGACAGGTAACAACTCTGTTTGTTTGCCCCAGTTAGCAACAGTAACTAAGGGGGGCAGGGCTTGCCGATAGGTCAATTATGATAATGTACATTAGACAAGCACACTCTTGAACCTAATGGTAAATAAGGTCATCAATCCCAAACACTTTGTAAACAGTGGTCATATTTATGCAAAACGTACACATACAACCACACTCAAAAAAAATGTTGGGTCAAAAACAACAATTTCTGGGTTATTTGGCAACCAACATGCTGGGTTATTTTATACACCAACCCATTTGCTGTGTTGTTTTTGACATGCTGCATCAGTCACCCTATTTAAGGTGTTTCATTTTAAATAATAAAAATGCACTTTATATATATATATTTTAAGAAAACGTAATATAGTATCCAGTTTTAACCGGTTTAGCACAGACTGAGTAACATTGACCCAATGCTGGGTACACTCTAAAAAATGTTGGGTTAAAAACAACCCAAGTTGGGTTGAAAATGGACTAACCCAGCGATTGGGTTGTTTTAAGCAAACATTTAACCCAACCGCTGGGTTAAAACAACCCAATTGCTGGGTTAAAACAACCCATTCACATGTATGTACAGACTGAGTTACAATGACCCAATGCTGGGTACACTCTAAAAAATGCTGGGTTAAAAAATAACCCAAGTTGGGTTGAAAATGGACTAACCCAGCAACTGGGTTGTTTTAACCCAGCAATTGGGTTATTTTAAGCAAACATTTAACCCAACCGCTGGGTTAAAACAACCCATTCGCTGGGTTAAAACAACCCAATTGCTGGGTTAAAACAACCCATTCACATGTATGTACAGACTGAATTACATTGACCCAATGCTGGGTACACTCTAAAAAATGCTGGGTTAAAAATAACCCAAGTTGGGTTGAAAATGGACTAACCCAGCAACTGGGTTGTTTTAACCCAGCAATTGGGTTGTTTTAAGCAAACATTTAACCCAATTGCTGGGTTAGTCCATTTTCAACCCAACTTGGGTTGTTTTTAACCCAGCATTTTTTAGAGTGCAGCATTTGAGTTTAAAAAAATCAACTGAGCAATTTTCAGTGTGACCCAGCACATAAAGAAATACCCCAATAAAATGACCCAACAGTCTGAACCCTGCATTTGGGTAAAAAAAAGTTTCTGACGACCTGTTTCTGAAGACCTGCATTTGGACTCCACTCAGGGAGTAACCTAAATGTTCTTTTCCTTATGAAATATAGAAGACGATTATGAATCTAGTCATTTCTCTACTACCAGATGATTTTTTTGGGGCCTACCCAAACTTGTGCGATTTGGACTGTTCTCCGTCTTTCTCGGTTTTGAAGGGAAATTGGTTCCTTGCTTAAATATTAATCCTCTTTTACAGATTCTAAATCCAGTTTTCTAATCTGTGCCTCATTAAAAATGTATGCTGGAACATGCTTTATTTGAATGGAGTGGAGACGTGGCAGCGTACACATGCCGCCGGTATAGCGAGAGAAGCCAGACAGAGCAGCTTATGGAGCTCAGCGGTTTGGTCAGTGGATTAGCACGGTTTTTACAGGAGGTCTTCTGGTGAGCTTAGCATTTGAGGAAATGTACTCTTTGAAAGAGAATGCTGTTCTAGGAATGTGTAACCTAGTAATGTTTTCTTCTTGAGAAATATTTGAAGAGCTGGCCCTCTTACAACAAAAGTCTCTTTTTGTGTGACAGTACAGCTTTAAGGGCGTACTTGAGTCCTCTTTAAAACACCCAAAGCCTGACCACTTTAAGTGGACCAAAAAGTAAAGTCTTTGGTTTACTTCAGTTGTGTTGAGGTCTCAGTCACACTGCTGTTTTAAGGGCCTGTATTACCTGAGTATACTATTTACGTTTGTTACATTATATGACCAAAATCCAAATTAAATCACAATCGGAAGTTATTACAAACACTCATTGGTGGTTTAAAGTGAGTAAAAGCGTAATATTAATCATTTAAGTTGTGTTATGTACACTCTAAAAAAAAAAGGTTCTATATGGCACCAAAAATGGTTCTTCGTCGTAATCATAGGGGGACCTTTTTTGGTGCTATATAGCACCATATCTTAACATGTTCTGTATATGGTAGCGGTGCTATATAGCACCTTAGTCAAAGAACCGGTGAAGAACCTCTGAAGAACCGCTGAAGAACCACTGAAGCACCAAAATTGGTGCTATATAGCACTTAAAAAGGTTCCCCTATGATTACGAGCCAAGAACCATTTTTGGTGCCATATAGAACCTTTTTTTTTTTTAGAGTGTAGCTTGATGCTAATTGTAGATCTAATGCAGCTGTTGCACCAGGAGCTTTATCTATTTCAGGGGTTTTCAAACTGGGGTCCTCCAGAAGGTTCTAAGGGGTCCCCAGAAAATTTCAGAGAATAAAAAGACAAAGCAAAAATAGATAAAGTCTACCGAATATTCTAACTGTTTCATTTCTAAATTTTTCTCTCCCTTCTTGCCATATACATTCCAGAATTGTTTATGTTTGCTTTGTATCTTTCTAGTGAGTTTTTCTCACTATAGTCCCCTTTATCTCGCTCACTGGGGTTGTAAGGCAGTTTTCTTAACACAGTACGTAAGCTGCTTACATACATTTGTGAAAGTTGCTTATACAAATAATTTTTTCTTCAGGTTTATGCATCCAACATTAATAGCCAATTAAGTTGGGAAACAATGTGTTGTATTTATAATGTCACACTTACGATTTATCTAACAGTTTAAATGTTTTTGCATACACATGGATTTTAGGAAAGGGTCCCTCATAAAGGTTCATCATATTTGGGGGTCCTTGGCATCATATTTCGAAAATCAATTTCGAAAACCCCTGATCTATTTCACTATTTTGTTACAGGAATTCACATAAGGTCCTAAGAATATGCAATTTTTTTTCTTTTTCTTTTTTAGTTTTCAGGTAATAGGTGGATGGGATGAAAGTGGTGATGGACAATCAATAAAGGCTAATAATGGCTGAATTAAAATAAAAGAATAATGATAAATGAATAATGAAGATTAAAGGGTTACTTCAGCGATTAGCATTAAGCTTCGTATCAGTAGAAACCCGGTAGTATATTCGAATGATCGTGCTTCCCCCGCTCATGTTCCCCTGACACGACAGATTTATGTATTTTATGTCTGGAAAAAAACCTCCAATGACGCAAATATCGTCATTTTGCGTCATTGGAGGCTTTTTTGGCCAGAGGCTAGAGACTACAGCCAGTAGAAGGAGCTGTTCTGCATGTTTTCAACCCGCCTATAGGGGTGTGATCTCGCTCACAGAATGTAAAACACATATGGCCGCTCGGGCATTCATAACGGAGCGGTGCGGAGCAAAGCGAGTGTTCTCAATTAATTCCTATGAAAGTTAAGCTTCCATAGACATGAACTGAAAACGCGCCAGACACACACCGTGAATGACTGTGCGGCCGTGAATGAATGCTGGTCGGCCGTGCTCATTTTAGTTTCGGTTTAAAATCAGCACCTATTCGGGGACGGGTTGCTTGAATTGTGGGTTTATGAAAACACAACAGCAAAACAGCACAATGACAAACTCACTTAAATAGGCGCATTTCACTTTGAACCCAACTCTCCTTCGATCATCTGGTGTGTCAGCTCCTCACTCTCTGATGAATGAGATCTGACTCCTGCTGTGTTTGTGCTGAGACTCTCGTTCGGCTCTCGCTGTATTGAGCACATGTTCAGTTTTGAATGATTTGATTTTGAAATGATTTTATTACTATAAAAATCTAAATGACGGTGGGGTGGAGCCGCGGTGGGCAAGCGATGTAACCGGTAGGCGAGGCTTGGGAGTGGCCTCGTAGGGCAGTGAAGCAAGTGCATTCTGGGAGTTGTTGTCTTTCATCCATATGAGCCAAACATACATTTTCTGTCTTTTCTCAGTCTAGAAGGCAACAACTTCAAAATAATTTCACATTTCTACTACATAAATGACCCATTTTAAATACACACTCATCTTCCCAGCGCTGAAGTACCTCTTTAAGTCTCATACAGGCAGAGGTGCTAACATCCGTGGAGAGAAGACAATAGAGACGTGAATGAGCAGTTCTCCACACCAGACATTAGAGTGCAGGGGAGTTATAGGGACCAGGACCAGTCATTATCTCATTAGCATTTTTATCAGCCTTCTCTAAAAACACACATGACACGATCTTAGGAAATGATTAATAAAATGCATGGTTTTATAGATATCATAATCAGATTTCAAATGAAGCATGCCCACACTTGTGGCTTCACTTTAATTGTCGTTATACCACATTTATATAATATTTTTATACATTTAAATAATATATGGCTAATATTTTTGTTTTTATGTTTAAGCTTACAGTATCTCCATATTAATAAGTAATTCTCTCTAAGAATCTTGAACGTAAACTCCAGGGCACGAAGCTCCCGTTCCACCACATCCCAAAGATGCTCTATTGGGTTGAGATCTGGTGACTGTGGGGGCCATTTTAGTCCAGTGAACTCATTGTCATGTTTAAGAAACCAATTTGAAATGATTCGAGCTTTGTGACATGGGGCATTATCCTGCTGGAAGTAGCCATCAGAGGATGGGTACATGGTGGTCATAAAGGGATGGACATGGTAAGAAACAATGCTCAGGTAGGCCGTGGCATTTAAACGATGCCCAATTGGCACTAAGGGGCCTAAAGTGTGCCAAGAAAACATCCCCCACACCATTACACCACCACCACCAGCCTGCACAGTGGTAACAAGGCATGATGGATCCATGTTCTCATTCTGTTTACGCCAAATTCTGACTCTACCATCTGAATGTCTCAACAGAAATCGAGACTCATCAGACCAGGCAACATTTTTCCAGTCTTCAACTGTCCAATTTTGGTGAGCTCGTGCAAATTGTAGCCTCTTTTTCCTATTTGTAGTAGAGATGAGTGGTACCCGGTGGGGTCTTCTGCTGTTGTAGCCCATTCGCCTCAAGGTTGTGCGTGTTGTGGCTTCACAAATGCTTTGCTGCATACCTCGGTTGTAACGAGTGGTTATTTCAGTCAAAGTTGCTCTTCTATCAGCTTGAATCAGTCGGCCCATTCTCCTCTGACCTCTAGCATCAACAAGGCATTTTGGCCCACAGGACTGCCGCATACTGGATGTTTTTCCCTTTTCACACCATTCTTTGTAAACCCTAGAAATGGTTGTGCGTGAAAATCCTGAGCAGATTGTGAAATACTCAGACCGGCCCGTCTGGCACCAACAACCATGCCACGCTCAAAATTGCTTAAATCACCTTTCTTTCGCATTCTGACATTCAGTTTGGAGTTCAGGAGATTGTCTTGACCAGGACCACACCCCTAAATGCATTGAAGCAACTGCCATGTGATTGGTTGATTAGATAATTGCATGAATGAGAAATTGAACAGGTGTTTCTAATAATCCTTTAGGTGAGTGTAGAAGTTAAGGCCACCTAATATAAAGTGGGTCCCATACTATTTAAAGTTATAATGTATTTTTAACCCGACCCTGTATTTTTAAAGCATGCATGAGTGCAGCACAAGATGTTAAAAATACAGTGAGACGCTACGCATTGACCATAGATCTGCGCCTGACGCTTGAATTCCAAAGCCAATTTTGTAATGATTTTGTAATTATCTAAAGTCAATATCTGTCAATTATTGACTCATCTGCAACAAACTCTAAATTAGCTTCATTTAGAGGCTTTTCTCAGCAAATACTGTGATTAACTTGATTACAATTTTTAATCATATGACAGCCCTAATTATTACAAAATAGCAACATGATTTCTTTACTTTGATTCAGGGGAAACATACTCAAGGAATATCGTATATACACTACCAGTCAAAAGTTTTGATCATTTAGATTTTTTTATGTTTTCGGGATAAAAGTCTCATGCTCATCAAGGCTGCATTTATACAGTAAAACAACAGTGTTGTGAAATATTATCACAATTTAAAATAACTGTTTTCTATGTTCATATAATGTAAAATGTCTTTTATTTCTGTGATCAAAGCTGAATTTCAGCATCATTACTCCAGTCTTCAGTGTCACATGATCCTTCAGAAATCATCCTGATATGAGGAATTGCAGCTCAATTGTTAACTATTAAGCAGCAAAAAATACAAATAAACTCTATAGAGATAGAAGGCACAGGCTGATTGGTCCTTAACTCAATCTGCTTGCATTCACATCATTCTCTAGGGCACAGCTGATTGGTTCCTGCTGTGTCAGTAGCCAATGAGCTCGCTGCTCAACATTTGCAGCGTGCCTTCACAAACCCTTCACCTTCCCTAGCTCCACTTGTATAGGTCTGCTACGGGTAATTAATTTACGCTATTTTGTACAGCAACCTGTCTTACTTGCTCATTGAAGTGGTGTATGTATATTGGCAGTAGCAAGCAGTAACCATGAAAAACACTCTGAGAGTTGTCATGACAGAAATGGAAGCTTTAGCATAAGTTCTGCCGGGAAGACTTAATTGTCATGTCACTTTAATTTTATCTATCCAATCACATGCTAAATACTTGGGTATAAAAGATCGGTACTTACGCATGTCTGAGTTCGCAGATGCTGACGCTCCAATTCACCGCCATCCTCCCCACCACCTCCAAGTCAAATCCTTCCCTACATCCACCCCACCACCACCAGGATGGTCCCTTCCATACCTCACGGGGGTCGGCTGCGCCTCTGCCTTCGTCTTCAGGCAGGATATGCAGAGTCCGGACCCTCAGATTGCTAGCTACGGACGGGGCCTATGCCAATATACTTTATCGCTTGCTGGGTTGTTAATAAATGGATAATTGTCACAGTATTTAATCTCCCGAGTCTTTCTGGCAGAACTGGATTTCAACAAGAAATGTATCTTGAACACCAAATCAGCATATTAATAAAAACAGTTAAAGGTGCACTGTGTAAATTTTAGCGGCATCTAGAGGTGAGGTTGCAAATTGCATCCGGCTCACCCCTCCCTTTCAAAGCGTGTAGAGAAGCTACGGTGGCCAACACAGGACACAAATGTCGTCTGAGAGAGCAGAGAGTGACTCTGTAGAGCAGTTTGTCCATTTAGGGCTACTGTAGAAACATGGCGGCACAAAATGGTGACTTCACTGTAAGGAGACCTGTTGTGTATGTAGATATAAATGGCTCATTCTAAGGTATTAAAAACATAACGGCTCATTATGTAAGGTCTTCATACACCACTGAAAACATAGTTATGTATATTATATTGCATTTCTGTTAATAGATCCTCATAAATACTACACACTATACCTTTAAAAAAAAGATGCAGTTGTATCTGAGTGACCTAAATGCTACTCTGAACTCAGCAGCATTACCTTTCAACTTCGAAATCTGGAGATCAACAAACTGTGCCATAAACTATACTGCCCAATATTTTTAGCCATTCTATAAATAATTCTAACCTTGTCCCATATATGTTGCCCATACAGCTTTCTCCTGAAAGGTCTTTGTTGCAACGCAAAGAGGCTCTGGTCTCAGTTAGATGTCTTTTTCTGTCTTGGCCCCTCTAGAAAATCTATATGCCCAGGTAGAAGAGCACTGCACGTTAGATTGAGTGGTGTATTTTAGGCCACTGAGCTCTGAGCTGATTGATTGATTGACTCTCTGTATTGATGGAGGCACTGATTGATGGATAGGTGAAGCCGTGGATGAGTGAGGTGTGCATGGCTGAATGCGCAGTGTAACTGATGTGAACTTACGACTAAAAGATCACGGTGAGCCATTGGATCACACTATTAGAGGGTCTGAGCTTGACTGCAGCCAGCCGGCAGCCTCTGTGAGTTTATGCTGCTGGTGTTTTTCCACCCTCCTGATTTTAGATTAGCACACACTGAAGGGCCCCGGGCTCTTGATTAGTTGAATATGATGTGCACCACACACACAGAACATTAATGAACATGAGCACAATCACTGGAATTAGGTAAATAACACGAGATTGAACTGGTATAGTAATCATTTATATGACCCATATTGATAAACAAGGTGTCATTTTGTGTGTCAGATAGCTAATTAGATGCCTGTGTTGTTTAATGATGCTATAGTATCATATTTTCTCTGAATGAAGCTGACCTATAAATCCCCTGTATGGTATGCATTTTTAAAAAAAGAATAAAATAGATTGATTTAGGGCTGTACAATTGATGAATTAGGATTAATTGTATCTAATGTAAAAGTCTGTATTTACATAATATATGTGTGTGTATGTATGTATGTATGTATGTATGTATATATATATATATACAGTGAGGAAAATAAGTATTTGAACACCCTGCTATTTTGCAAGTTCTCCCACTTAGTAATCATGGAGGGGTCTGAAATTGTCATCGTAGGTGCATGTCCACTGTGAGAGACATAATCAAAAAAAAAAAATCCAGAAATCACAATGTATGATTTTTTAAACTATTTATTTGTATGATACAGCTGCAAATAAGTATTTGAACACCTGAGAAAATCAATGTTAATATTTGGTACAGTAGCCTTTGTTTGCAATTACAGAGGTCAAACGTTTCCTGTAGTTTTTCAGCAGGTTTGCACTGCAGGAGGGATTTTGGCCCAGTCCTCCACACAGATCTTCTCTAGATCAGTCAGGTTTCTGGCCTGTCGCTGAGAAACACGGAGTTTGAGCTCCTCCAAAGATTCTCTATTGGGTTTAGGTCTGGAGACTGGCTAGGCCATGCCAGAACCTTGATATGCTTCTTACAGAGCCACTCCTTGGTTATCCTGGCTGTGTGCTTCAGGTCATTGTCATGTTGGAAGACCCAGCCTCGACCCATCTTCAATGCTCTAACTGAGGGAAGGAGGTTGTTCCTTTAGTGGAATTATGACCAAAAAGTTATATTTTGGTCTCATCTGACCACATGACTTTCTCCCATGACTCCTCTGGATCATCCAAATGGTCATTGGCAAACTTAAGACGGGCCTTGACATGTGCTGGTTTAAGCAGGGGAACCTTCCGTGCCATGCATGATTTCAAACCATGACGTCTTAGTGTATTACCAACAGTAACCTTGGAAACGGTGGTCCCAGCTCTTTTCAGGTCATTGACCAGCTCCTCCCGTGTAGTTCTGGGCTGATTTCTCACCTTTCTTAGGATCATTGAGACCCCACGAGGTGAGATCTTGCATGGAGCCCCAGTCCGAGGGAGATTGACAGTCATGTTTAGCTTCTTCCATTTTCTAATGATTGCTCCAACAGTGGACCTTTTTTCACCAAGCTGCTTGGCAATTTCCCCGTAGCCCTTTCCGGCCTTGTGGAGGTGTACAATTTTGTCTCTAGTGTCTTTGGACAGCTCTTTGGTCTTGGCCATGTTAGTAGTTAAATTCTTACTGATTGTATGGGGTGGACAGGTGTCTTTATGCAGCTAACGACCTCAAACAGGTGCATCTAATTTAGGATAATAAATGGAGTGGAGGTGGACATTTTAAAGGCAGACTAACAGGTCTTTGAGGGTCAGAATTCTAGCTGATAGACAGGTGTTCAAATACTTATTTGCAGCTGTATCATACAAATAAATAGTTAAAAAATCATATATTGTGATTATGTCTCTCACAGTGGACATGCATCTACGCTGACAATTTCAGACCCCTCCATGATTTCCAAGTGGGAGAACTTGCAAAATAGCAGGGTGTTCAAATACTTATTTTTTCCTCACTGTATATATATATATATATATATATATATATATATATATATATATATATATATATATATATATATATATATATATATATATATATACACTGATTAGGCATAACTTTATGACCACTGACAGGTGAAGTGAATAACACTGATAATCTCTTCATCTCCTGTTAGTGGGTGGTATATATTAGGTAGCAAGGGAACATTTTGTCCTCGAAGTTGATGTGTTAGAAGCAGGAAAAATGGGCAAGTGTAAGGATTTGAGCGAGTTTGACAAGAGTCAAATTGTGATGGCTGGACGACTGGGTCAGAGCATCAAGAAGGTGGCCTGGTCTGATGATCACGTGTTCTTTTACATCACGTGGATGGCCGGGTGCGTGTGTGGGGCTTACCTGGGGAACACATGGCACCAGGTGCACTATGGGAAGAAGGCAAGCCGGCCGAGGCAGTGGTGCTTTGGGCAATGTTCTGCTGGGTCGTGGATGTTACTTTGACACGTACCACCTACCTAAGCATTGTTGAGACCATGTACACCCTTTCATGGAAACGGTATTCCCTGGTGGCTGTGGCTCTCTCAGCAGATAATGCGCCGCCACAGAGCAAAAATGGTTCAGGAATGGTTTGAGGAGCACAACAACGAGTCTGAGGTGTTGACTTGGCCTCCAAATTCCCCAGATCTCAATCCAATCGAGCATCTGTGGGATGTGCTGAACAAATAAGCCCGATCCATGGAGGCCCCACCTCGCAACTTACAAGACTTAAAGGATCTGCTGCTAACATCTTAGTGCCAGATACCACAGCACACCTTCAGGGGTCTAGTGGAGTCCATGCCTCGACGGGTCAGGGCTGTTTTGGCAGCAAAAGGGGTGATGACAATCGAGAATAAACGCTAAGGTATGTTTTAAAATTGTGCAGTTAATGTGTGCGAATCAAATGCCATGAGGTTTAAAAAGAACATGTTATTGGTTAGTTTATAGAATGTCCTGTTAATTCTAGCAATGCAATATGTTGTAGTCTGAATTCCGAGAAAATGAAGGCAGGGCATCATATCATTGAGGTCTACAGACAGCATGACGTATAAAGGGAAAGCAACATACTGACACATGCTATGACGTGAGTAAACTGTCTCTGTTAATGTATATTTCTGAGTCTAGTATTGTCTACCATCATGCAGAATGTGTCATAGTTTTGTCTGAGCGTGTGTGGGGGTGATGTCTGCTTTGAATGCAAACAGGTGAAGCAAACTCTGTTGTGTGACATTGATTCTGGGAGTGATAGTGCTACAAGGACTTTCATTTATTTCATCCCTCCTAGAAAAAAATTAGTGTTTTTTCCAGCAGGACTGCCTCTCTCCAGCTGTACTGTTGAACAAGGATATAACAGAACAGAGCAGGTGTGAGTGAAATGAGAGATGAGTGTTTAAAGTTAATGAGAGATAACAAACAACAACAAAAATCAATATCCATTTCACAAATCTGTGTTCAAGCTGGATGTCCTGGATGACATTGGGAGATATTGTTATGATTTTGATTTATATGTATATTCATACTTGCTTCACATGTTGTAACAAACTTCAACAAACAGCAAAAACAATTTAATCATTATTTAAAAAGGTGTAATTAAGCAACTGAGCATGTTACAATGTTTTAAACAATTATTCTAATAATCTAAGTGATCATAAAACAAAAATGCCCAAAATTGAGGCTGAATGGCTGAATGAATGATAGCTGTGTGTGTGTGTGTGTGTGTGTGTGTGTGTGTAGCCTGGTAGACCCTCATTATGAGAACAAAATGTCCCCACAATGATGGCAACATCCAAAATTCTTATCTTTATGGGGACATTTATTTGTCCCCATCAGGGAAAACAGCTTATAAATCATACTAAGTTACGTTCTAAAAGCAGAACGTTTTCTGTAATGGGTAGGTTTAGAGGTAGGGTTAGTCTATACGGGATATAATATACGGTTTGTACAGTGTACAGTCCCCATAAAACATGAAAACACAACGCGCGTGTGTGTGTTTCAATATCACTCAACAGACATGCTCAGATGTTGATGTCACTCCTACAGAGTGTGAGGCCTAATTAGGTGCTGCTGTTTCCTCATAAATTATCACCCATAATGTGTCTGTGTGACTGTGAAATACCTCCCATCCCACACACACACACACACACACACACACACACACACACACACACACACACACACACACACACACACACACACACACACACACACACACACACACACACACACGTTCACGGCCTCTCATCACCGAATCTCCAAACATCGTTTTCTGAGCACACACGCATGCTTTTGTCTCCTCAGCTCACCACACCCACAAGAACACACTGCTCTCTCGCTCTAACAGCGCCATTTCTCCCCACGCATCCCTGTGTTTGAATAAATAAGCAGCATTATGCAGAACAGCAAAAGTGATTACCCACTTTTAAAAGCCTTTATGAATATTTATAATCAGTTACTGTCACCACTTACTTCCGAGGCTATTTTGTTATTCTCTTGGGAAGCGCTTTAGATTTTTCGAGCAAATCTTTGATGTGGTGTATCAGGCAGTCTGTCTGCTCAGCTCACGCTAGGCCACATTAACACACACTGATGCCTGGCTTTTGTGCTCACTGAATGAGATCGAAAAGACCTGGTGGCAGATAGAAATGGAGAGTGGGTGGAGAAGTGCAAAAAACAAAATAAAGAAAACTCTGATTAAAAGGAGGTGGGGGGGGGGGGGTATGTTTGGAATAGAAAATGTGCCTTCAGGGTTTACTTTGAAACTATTTTCTCTTTTAGAAAATTGCTAGTAAATGTCACAAATAATTACAAAAAATGAGAAGTAGAAAGTACAGCAGTATTTTATAATATTTTTATTTTAATTTAAGTCTTTTTGACTATATTACATTTTTTTTTTTTAGATTGTGTCTTAGATTGTGTTGAGCATTGCTCTGTAACAGTACTGGTCACTGTTGCATGCACAAAGGAGTCTTGAAGTGGGCGAGTACTCACCAGTACCCACCAGGACTCTCCAGTACACACCAGTACTCACTAGTAATCATCAGTACTCAACAGCATTCACCTGTACTCTCCCGTACTCACCAGCACTCATTAGTACTCTCCAGTACACACCAGTACTCAACAGTATTCACTAGTACTCACCAGTACTCACCTGTATTCACCAGTACTCACCGGCACTCTCTAGTACTCACCAGTACTCACCAGCACTCTCCAGTACTCACCAGTACTCACCAGTATTCACTAGTACTCACCAGCACTCACCTGTATTCACTAGTACTCACCAGTACTAACCAGACCTTACCAGTACTCACAAGTACTCACCAACATTCACAAGTACTCTCCCGTAATCACCAGCACTCACCAGCACTCTCCAGTACACACCAGTACTCACCAGTATTCACTAGTACTCACCAGCACTCTCCAGTACTCACCAGCATTCTCCAGTACTCTCCAGTACTCACCAGCACTCTCCAGCACTCTCCAGTACTCACCAGCACTCTCCAGTAATCACTAGCATTCTCCAGTACTCATCAGAACTCTCCAGCACTCTCCAGTACTCACCAGCACTCTCCAGTACTCACCAGCACTATCCAGTACTCACCAGCACTCTCCAGTACTCACCAGCACTCTCCTGCACTCTCCAGTACTCTTCAGTATTCACCAGTACTCAACAGCACTCTCCAGTACTCACCAGTACTCACCAGCACTCTCCAGTACCCACCAGCACTCTCCAGTACTCACCAGCACTCTCCAGCACTCTCCAGTACTCTCCAGCACTCTCCAGCACTCTCCAGTACTCACCAGCACTCTCCAGTACTCACCAGTACTCACCAGCACACTCCAGCACTCTCCAGTACTCACCAGCACTCTCCAGTACTCACCAGTACTCACCAGCACTCTCCAGTACCCACCAGCACTCTCCAGTACTCACCAGCACTCTCCAGTACTCACCAGCACTCTCCAGCACTCTCCAGTACTCACCAGCACTCTTCAGTACTCACCAGCACTCTCCAGTAATCACCAGCATTCTCCAGTACTCACCAGTATTCACTAGTACTCACCAGCACTCACCTGTATTCACTAGTACTCACGAGCACTCACCAGTACTCACGCATACTCACCAGTACTCACCAGCACTCTCCAGTACTTATCAGTACTGTCCAGTACTCACCAGTACTCACCAGCACTCTCCAGTACTCACCAGTACTCACCAGTACTCACCAGCACTCTCCAGCACTCACCAGCACTCTCCAGTACTCACCAGTACTCACCAGCACTCTCCAGTACTCACCAGTACTCACCAGCACTCTCCAGTACTCACCAGTACTCACCAGCACTCTCCAGTACTCACCAGCACTCTCCAGTACTCACCAACACTCTCCAGTACTCACTAGCACTCTCCAGTACTCTCCAGTACTCACCAGCACTCTCCAGTACTCACCAGTACTCACCAGCACTCTCCAGCACTCTCCAGTACTCACCAGCACTCTCCAGTACTCACCAGCACTCCAGTACTCACCAGCACTCTCCAGTACTCACCAGCACTCTCCAGCACTCTCCAATACTCTCCAGCACTCTCCAGTACTCACCAGCACTCTCCAGTACTCACCAGTACTCACCAGCACTCTTCAGTACTCACCAGCACTCTCCAGTACTCACCAACACTCTCCAGTACTCACTAGCACTCTCCAGTACTCTCCAGTACTCACCAGCACTCTCCAGTACTCACCAGCACTCTCCAGCACTCTCCAGCAGTCTCCAGCACTCTCCAGTACTCTCCAGCACTCTCCAGTACTCACCAGCACTCTCCAGCACTCTCCAGCACTCTCCAGTACTCACCAGCACTCTCCAGCACTCTCCAGTACTCTCCAGCACTCTCCAGTACTCTCCAGCACTCTCCAGTACTCACCAGCACTCTCCAGTACTCTCCAGTACTCTCCAGTACTCTCCAGCACTCTCCAGCACTCTCCAGCACTCTCCAGTACTCACTGCTTCTGTAATTTAGTAGGCAGTTATTTTTGTGTGTGTCACGGTATGCAGTTGCTTGGAGCCAATTTAGTTGAGGCTTTGTCATGTAGAATCATTACATGACAAAACTCTTTTTGAGACTACCATTCAAAAGTTTGGGGTCAATAAGATTTTTGAAAGAAGTGTCTTCTGGTCACCAAGTCAGCGTTTATTTGATAAAATATACAGTAAAAACTGAAATTTTGCGAAATATTACTCTTTTCTATTTGAACTCTTTCCCAAACTTTCTGTCAGTCTGTGTTTTCACTGTTATATGTTAGGTGGCGCTGTTACACATCTTCTGAAAAAGTACAGCTTCTCTAAAACCAAAAACAAGCAAAGAAGACGATATGCACAAACCAGAAGGAGTGGATTGAAGTTGTTTATGCCCAACATGATCATCAAACATTCAACAGCATTTAAATCAAAACTGCGCAACGATACTGAGAAAAAAGTTGAACAACCAAGAGGTAATGATTGTGAAACTTGATAGATAGATAGATAGATAGATAGATAGATAGATAGATAGATAGATAGATAGATAGATAGATAGATAGATAGATAGATAGATAGATAGATAGATAGATAGATAGATAGATAGATAGATAGATAGATAGATAGATAGATAGATTTTTTTTGAGGCACCATTCTTCTGAGATATCACATGAGAGTTGTGGAAACAAATTCCCTGGTTGTGCCAATAATTCAAGGTTTTGCTTGTTTTTCTTTTTTTCTTTTTAATAGCTGTTGTGAAAGCACAGTGATTTTGATTATTTCTAAATGATAAAAAATCAGACACTTATATTGGTCTTGCTGGTAAATATGATTCTATCAGTAATGTCGGAAAAAAAACAGGAAAACATGTTATATATTAAATACATATGACTGTTGGCCTCTAAGAAAACATGAGCATCACTTCCAATGCCAGTTACATTAAAATATAATGCTTCCTATGAACCATTAATCATAATGATTAATATGTTTAACCCAGATTGGACTCTCAATGAGGCTTATAATTGAAGAAGATTTCAATACCTGCTGCATAAAATCCTGCTAACTATAACAGCAGGGCAAAAGTTCTCTGCTGTCCATTCTACACTCTCACTGTTCTCAAGTTTTGTCCAGGGTGGAAACTTTGTTCTGGAGTTGCGCCTCATGCACAACACCATTTCCAGATAACAAGCAAATTGTGCTACCACAACCATTATATCCATTAAATGAACTGTGAACTGGTGGATTATGGAATGGCGCTCTGTTAACGCTTGTTGTCACGAACTAAGTGGGATTGACATGAATGTAGTTGCCATGGCTTTCCTGTCTTTAATCAGATTCAATACACACGACAGGATAGCCAGGCATGTGCACAGTCGGAAAAGAGTTAACACTTTCTCTCATCTATCCCCGTCGGGAACAAGTTAATTACTGAGACAGCTCGCTCATTTCACCACATCCGTCAGACTTTGTTCCATCTCAAAGATTCCAAAAAGAACCTTCTAGAAGCAGTGGCTCACTTCAACCGGTCCACGGTATGATAAAGATTCCTCTGTTGCCATGGAACCCACCTGGCCGTGACCTTGAGGCTGAGCTGGAGTCCATTAGTCACAAAGCGTCGCCACGGTCCATTCACTTTGTCAGGCTGGCCGACCAATAGGGGCTCTCCGTGCAAGTGTAAGGCCATCTTCTTGTTACCAAGAGTCTGCATAGCGACAGAGTGTTTTTGTCAAGTTCATCAGACTTCATTAAATAAGAAGACACAGGTATATAGGCCGCACACACACACACACACACCTCCTGATGCTTTCTGGCACCGTAAGCAGCTGGAGAGAAATTATCCTTCTCTTCGGAAATGTTTGCGCTAGCTGAACCTCGCAGTTTATCACTCAGTATTTGAGCCATCTTAGCTTTCCATTGTAATTCAGTGCACAGTTGACGTTTGTTTTCACCACAAGAAAATAGAATTTCTGTCCATTTGATTTGCTATCCTTTGTTTTTCCATTATCTGTAGCGTGTGTTCCGCAGTGTTCCACAAGAGTTCATAAGTCACAAAATACTCATTTGCGACCAAAGTTATAGCTGTCTGCACAACAAAAGTGCACAGGCTCAATTTTCTTGGCTGTCCTGGAACATACTCAAATGAATAAGTAGGAGATTGTCCCCAATTCACAGGGAAATTAATTCTGAACAAGATGACAAATGTTCTCGGAACAGTTCTGGACGTACAGATTGAAGCATATCCCCCTGCACACTTGTCTTGTTTTGCATTTTTATGCATTTTTTGCTTCCAAGCTGAAAAGAAATTACTGTTGGCCTAGAACAGATTCAAACTACGAGCCTGTCAAGGTGGTTTTGGGACAGTGGGGTGAGATATTATGAAAAAAGACAACATTTTCTTTTAAGATGACCTGTAAGCAACACATAAGCTTCGTCGTAGAGTCTTCTTCTAATAGAGTTTGAGTGTTTAGGATTTTACGAGTCAGATTATACTGTAGGGATCCAAGTTGATTCTTTTCACCCAGAATTAAACATTCACAATTGATCTCCGACCAGCAAGCGGCCCCCACAGACCACCGCTAACGCTGAACCTCACGCCCTGATTTATATCGGTGAGCATTCACCACACAAACCTCAAGCAAAGCTGATAGGCCTCGTGAGGGTAATATTCATAACTCATTAGATCCAAGGCCGATCTCTTAAATGGGCAAGGATTATCGTAAAATACTGATGGGTCATGGGCCAAAACGTATGAGAAATAAAGGAAAATCGCATCCAGGCACATCTTCCAATTCGCATCTCCATTCGAGATCATATCAAACACTTGACTGCGAGAGGAAAATCAATATGCCGTGGCCGAGTTCAAAAAGAATCTTCATTAAAAATGGAGAAGGCTGCACAATCCCAGCTCTCTGTAAGTTGGCCGAAGGTGGATGAGTTAAGCTGGAGGGATTCTTATCATTGTTAAGCAAATCGATCTGCTAAAGACGAAAGAAATGGAAAGTAAAGAGAAACCGTAATAAGATTTATTCCGAGGCATATTAACAAAGTGCTGCTGCACAAAACGCAAGCGCTCACGGCAGCCAAAAGCTCACCTCAGCAGTTACAAAATGAGCTGTGTTAATGCCAGTATGTTGCACTGTGCTCAAAGTCATTTTTCAGCTTTCGGATTCTGTCTTCTATTCCCTGGTGCATTCATAACTGTGTGGATTTTTTTTTTAGCTTGAAAGCAAAGTGAAAAGTAAAAATGTGTGCAAACAGTGTGTTGGGACAGCGTTGAGTATTTTTCACTTGATCTCTCACAATAGGTCTACCTGACTTCAGGTGCATGCATTTTGTTTGCTTGTTGTTGCCGTAGACACTTAGGTTTGTAGAAGTTTAGCTCAGAAACACGCTTAACGCTTTCCCTGACGTTGATGGAAATTTCCAGCTTTCCTTGTGTTTCACTGTTACACAGTAGGGGGGCGCTATTACACATCTTCTGAAAGAGTACAGAATCTCCAGATCAAAACACAGGTGAAGAAGAAGCAGAAACAAGCAGAATCGTCAACATTAAACATCTTATTAATCAAAACTCCCTAATGTTACTGAATGAAATGTCGACCCAGGACGAGCTCTAGGACTGTGAAGCTTTGGGGTGTTGATGGACTCCATCTACTCCATCTGTGTTTGATCATCGTTCTGAATCTGATCTGAATGTAGTCTTTGACAAAAACGTGTTTTTCTCAGCTTTTTGCTCAACATGTTGCTTTTTTATTAAACTTACCCACATTCAAGTGTTGATAAAAAAAGGATACATTAAACTGGAATAAATGTCATTCTTTTGATATATTGCATGTTCATATATTCATAAAACAAAATATTCTGGGGGCCATGAAAGATTTTTGGATGAACTATCCCTTGAAGGTAACATTGTTCAAAGTAGGTCTTCAGTAAAGATGTATCAGCGATTATAATAATGAGGAAAACAGGGAAAGGCAGATGGTGAGGGCGAGTGATTTTGTGACAGCTGGAGTAAGTAACAGGCCATTTCTCAAATACAACTAATTTGGTTCTTTATTACACAACACACTGGAGTTTCCTAGGGGTAGAGAAATTATTAATACATGCAATTCATTTTATATATTGTTCTATTAAGCTTCATGAACACCAACATTTGTTTCTACAACACCAGAAGGAAAGTCGAATTTAACTGGGAATATGTTTAAAGTTGAACTAATTGAATTGGTAAAACTTTATTTACCACTGCTTTAGACATTCTGTTGACTATAAGTAACGTTGCAACTACATGTCAACTAACTCTCATTAGAGTATTAGTAGACTGTCTGCTTAATATCTGCCAACTCTTTACTCTGGATCTCTGACATTATACTGACTATAAGCAACGTTGCAAGTACATGCAAACTTATTCTACTAACCCGAATCCTACCCTTAACAGTCTACTAATACTCTACTATTACTCTAATGAGAGTTGTAGGTGCAACATTACTTATATTCAACAGAATATCTAAAGGGGACCATCAAAATAAAGCGTAACCATTAAATTAATGTCAAACAAGCATTATTCATTTATACAATGGCATCCATAACCAACTACTTTTTGTGAGATGCTACATCCACACCAATAGGTGTCAGCATAAAGATAAAGACTACTGTCATAATGGGCAGTGGGACAATTAATTGCACCTTTTAGTCACTTGTTTGTGTTTTATTCAACATACATGTGGGCTCATTGGAAAAACATGCCTCCATACCTGCATTTTTTGTGAGTCGCATTAATTAAAAGCCATACTAAAAGAGCTCAAAGACAAAAATGTTGTGTTGCTTCAGCAAATGCATTTGATCTCAGGCTCTGTTGACACGAACGCTTTTTCTATGCGGTTTGGCCGTTCGTCCACACGGAAACGCAGTATCCGGTCACTGAAACCGAACCTTTTTGAAAACTCCTGCCAGGGGGAAGATTTTCAGAAACTCCGGTTGCAGTGTTGTCGTGTAGCTGGTGAAACCGGAGATTTTGGCTTGTGACGTTGGAGTGCGCGCTGCTATATGCTTTGTTTACATGAGGCGAGACGTAACCAAAATATTGCTGCTAATAACTGTGCTAACAGGGCTTATATGTATACAGATACGTGCACAGTG
The DNA here is from genome assembly GCA_023566225.1 of Romanogobio albipinnatus. Lineage (NCBI taxonomy): Eukaryota > Metazoa > Chordata > Actinopteri > Cypriniformes > Gobionidae > Romanogobio > Romanogobio albipinnatus. Next base: position 4,353,961 of record CM042252.1, on the reverse strand, counting down.
GGACAAGACCCACCCACTTTTTACGATCAATGATATGGGACCCACTCACTTTTATCGTCTCTAATTCAGCACGTCTGTTTACCTACCCCTAACCGATAAACATTTATTATTAAACACATGTAAGATGCTTTATTTCCACTTTTCTAATATTTGATTCATTTTTCTTGAAAATAAATGCCTTTCCAATCTGATATGTGATGGGAAAAGGGAGTAGAGTGAGTTCAGCAAAAGGCGGATTCGAACCTCGGTTCAATTTGCATCAAAACTTGATGCCATGCATCTTACCCTTGCACTATTGCTGTTCTCAGTGATATGGTGATTTCCATAATTTTGTCTTTCCCAAGCAGACGTTTACCAAACAAGGCAATATTTGATCTTAATGTAAATGGCATCTACTCCCCATGGTCAGAATGCAATACGCAGGTCACTGCTTCATAATAATACCAATAGTAATAATCTTTTTTCAGGCTTCTGATTGGCCAACATGGCTTAACGGTTAGGGTTATATCGCCACCTGTTGGTTTGGCATGCTCTTGAAAGTGCTTCATAGCGTGTTTTTGGGTTTTCATATGGACGGAGATACCTGTGTACATGTGGACTAGGCCTACGTTTTGCTTTTGTTACCACTGTCACTTTGGTTTATTGTAGGTGTTCTTTTTTTTTAACCTTTTAAGGAGTATTTCACTTTAAGATGAAAATTACCCCATGATTCACTCACCCTCAAGCCACCCTAGGTGTATACGACTTTCTTCTTTCTGATGAACACAATCAGAGTTATATTAATAAATATCCTGACACTTCCAAGCTTTATAATGGCAGTGACGGGGTCCATTGAGCTCACTGGATGTGATTTCTAAAGTACCACGATATGTAAAAAAACAACATTATAAATTGTTCCCACACTGAACAAACTTTTAGCATCACTGACTGGAAATTTCACTTTGAAAGTACATCAAATATCATTTTACAGAAACAAGGACACTTTCCCAATGAGCCTGGTTGGTTTGGTTCATTTATTAGGCCTTGTCCTGATGTGGTCTTCTGGTTTTGTGTCCTTGGTTGAGAAGTTGAAAATGCTTTGAAAGTGCTTCAGTGTTTACACTCTTCAGGAAGTTAACCTCCCGATTAATAACTTAGCTGACTCTGCTCATTAAACTGGCACAGAAGGAAGTATTTTAACACCACACATTAAACACACATTCTAAAAAGTTATCCAGGCGACCTGTTAACACAACTTAAATAAATGCATAAATGCTTTGTTGCAAGTTAACATTTATCACATTTATTGTTTTAATTAAACCTTTTAAGTTGCAAACATTATTTTGTGGTGTTCTGTTTGACATAATAATGTTGATCATTACATCAACTTAATATCGTCTGTAATTTTAACTCAAATTTCTCTGTTAATTGGCCTTTTTTTAAAATAGGTTGTAATAAAAATGAAATTGTCTTGATAACTTCAGAAATTAGGCAGCGGATTTCTAGTTTGCACAGGACTGGATATATAGGAGAATACATTTTGAAATTAAGTGTTACATTATTTGTTTTTAGTGAAGGGATAGACCTGTTAGTGTTTAATGCTGTTGTGTTTGACATTTAAAAGAGTTTCTGTAATGTTGAAGTTTATGTGCTGGAGAGTAGATACATGAAGGTAAACACTACATTGACTCTATAAGCAATGACTGCACTAATGCCAGTGACAAGTAATATCTTACTTGTTCATTAAAGCAGCACTAGGTAACTTTTCAACCTTCATAATATATTTTCAAGACTCTTGTGATGATACATCGACTTACAATAGGTTGAATGACACGTCTGCCATAGCCTGACGGTTTCTCTATCGTTTTGAATCGTACTTTTAAACTTCGGGTTTCGGGTAGTAACCCGAGAAAAAAAAGAACTACAAAATTCGACTGCTTTACGGCATATACGTCACTTCCACCATCACCCCGACTTCCTTAAATTCGGATGTGCAAGCCCAACTATCCTTTGTTTGCCGGATGTTATAGTCATGGCCGAGGCAGCACAGAAAAAGAAGAAAGCAAAGGTTTTGTCGGAGGAATGCAAAAAGAGGAAACGAGAAAGTGATCGTATTAAAGGCAGGACGAGGATCAACATTGGGCCAGCGTTTGCTCGTTGGCGTGAGCTGAAGTAGGTCAATATATTATTTTGACGATATATGGTTATTACCTACCACTCAAACATTGAATTGTAGTAAAGTTTGATCGTACGGGAAGAAGGAGGCGGGAACCGGCGAACAATCAAAATAAGTTTTAATTAAACAAACACAAACTAAAATGGCGGCGACAGCCCCTCGCGGACGACTGTCGCCTACATACAAACAAAAGTCCTTTTGCCACGAGGGCCGAGATCGCTGGCTCACAGCTGGCGCTCATCCTCTCTGATGAGCGCCGCCTCGTCCCGCCCTCACGGTCCCTCGGCCTCGCTGCTCGCCACACATATAGATTCTGTAAAACGGTAACCAATAGACTAGACTACTATAATGACGCTGGCTTGTAAACGTGTGCATTGCGATCATTTGGCGTTTGAAAAAAATAAATAAAACCCATGAAATTATATTCATATGACATGCTGAAACATATGCCACTGTACCTGGGATGAAGACATTTCACACGCGACGCAAGCAGAACACCTGCATGTGAACTCCTCCTGCAGTGTTCAGGGCTATCATAGTTGTCATGTCAACAAATGCACGTGCGATGCATCCCCTGATGTAGGATGACAGAATTTACGACAGGACAATACTGTTTCCCAACTGTAGGGAGACCCCAAGAGCAAAACCTACCTAGCGCTGCTTTAAATATACATGTTAAATAAGTTATGTTAGCATGTTCTATGATAGCTGTTGATTCAACACGTCACAGTTACCCCTTTTCCACCAAGGCAGTGCTAGAGCTAGATCGGAACCAGAGCCTAGTTTCAAATCGGTTCTTTGTGTTTCCACACCCAAAGCCCCAGCTCCGAGCCAGGAAAAGTGGTTCTTAAGTAGCACCGAAACATTGCTGGGCTAGAACAGGGCTAGAAGTAAGAACCGATTACATCAGGCTCTGGGGGCGGGGTCAACAAGACCAACACACACTTGAGATCCGCCATTGTTGAAATAGCAGCTAATGGAGCTAACAGCTGCTGCTCGTTTGTAATCTCTGTTACAAAAAAAACGTTTTTACGCTCGCATGAGGTGGATTTTCAGGCAATTCGAAAAAAAGGAAAAACAGTCTTTCCACACTTACAGGTCACCTGGTGTATGTAAAAGTGGATCATTCTTTAGAGATGACGCGATATGTTTGGACAGAAGACGAGACAGAGTTCTTTATTAAAATGCCACATTATCATGAAGACCTTGAAGCAGATCTGAGGGAGAAACACATACACCTCATACATGCCGCTCAAGTATAAGGGCTTTCCTTGCCATTAATGCTTGGATAACACACACGTCTCCATTAGTAATAATGGCTAGTGCGGTGACTGGGATACACATAAACCCAACATACGTGGCATAATTTTTTTTAATGACTTATCGCAAGAGAATAAAAAAAAAAAAAGTCTTAGTCGCATAAGATTGGATCAATCAATCAATCAATCAATCAATCAATCAATCAATCTTTATTTATAAAGCTGTAGAGAAAAAAATCCATAACTCATAATACATAAAATACGAATAAAACTTTTCAACTGATCAAACAAAGGAAAAACTGGGTGAGGACTCAAATGCAGAAAAGGTGGTACAAAACAAAAACCCATGAGGGGGAAAACATATAATCAAGAAAACAACAAATCTAAAACATACTAGACTAGAAAACATGTCAACGGGATCACATACCCCTTTTCCACCAAGGCAGTGCTAGAGCTAGTTCGGAGCCAGAGCCTAGTTTCAAATCGGTTCTTTGTGTTTCCACACCCAAAGCCCCAGCTCCGAGCAGGAAAAGTGGTTCTTAAGTAGCACCAAAACATTGCTGGGCTAGAACAGGGCTAGAAGTAAGAACCGATTACGTCAGGCGCTGGGGGCGGGGTCAACAAGACCAACACACACTTGAGATCCGCCATTGTTGAAATAGCAGCTAATGGAGCTAACAGCTGCTGTTAGTTTGTAATCTCCGTCTATACAAATTCCGGCGAACTGCATGAATGCGTTGGATTCTCTGTGTTTTCGCTGTGCTTTGATGCCGATGTAGGATCATAAAGCCATGTGAATCAATAGTAACGCAACGTTTGCATTGTTGATGGAAGGCTTGTTGGCAGCGGTGCTGTGCAGAGACCGATCGCCGTTTGATAACGAGTCCAGCGAGAGCACACGACTCCTTATGCTTTTGATTCACTCGTGCATTTTTTTTAAATATCATACGTGGATCGGCCTGCGCAGCGCCGATGCATCTCAAACAAGCCTGGTGTGTGTGTTTGCCGCTGCCCAGGGTTGCCAGGTTTTCACAAAAAAACCCGTCCAATTGCTACTCAAAACCAGCCCAATCGCGTTTCAGGGGGGCTTCCTCGGTAAAAATCACATTTGGGGGTAAAATATGTGTTTTTTTGGCATGGTTGCCTACTAAAATTCGCATTCCCGGGGCTAAATATCACATAATTGGGGTCACTTCAACCCGCGGACATGAAAAACAGCCCGCGGCAACAGTGATGAAGTAGCCCAACCGCGGACTTGGCAACACTGCCACTGCCTCGCTAGCGTTGCTGAGAAAGATGAGACGTATACAGTGACGTAAGACCTGGCTCTGTTGTGGCTCTCAGCATGTGGAAAAGCAAACGGTTCTTAGAAGGCTCCTCAGTCGAACCAACTATGAACTGGGACTAGCTCTGGCTCTGAACTAGCTCTAGCACTGCCTTGGTGGAAAAGGGGTAATATTGACTCTTGGTCAGGATCCTTCGGCGTCATTTTTCGATGTGCAGGGTACTCCATTACTTTCTATGAGAAACCTTTGGCATCATACACAGACACGTTGGGCATGGGAATGTTATCTTCATGACAAAATTATATATTGGGTTATGATTTTGCCATTATGACATGCTAGAGTGTGATTCTCAATTTTATTTACATTTATTTTATTTTAGTTATTTAGACATGTTTGATATGACTGAGAGTGTGTGTGTGTGTGCATTCACGGAGCGGCGGGATCATCATTTAAAACATTAAGATCAACTGTTCTTTACATAAAGATATCGTATGACTTCAGAAGACTTGGAATGCAACGTGAGTTAATACTTTTATACAGTTTTTGGCCAGTTTTTGCTGAAAAAAAACTGAAATCTATGGAGTACCCTGTGCATCGAAAATTATGCTAAAGGGTCCATATGAGAACGTGTTGCTTGATTTGAACTGAAATAGATTAATTGGTTCCAGGGCTACAACTCTGGTAGTTGGAGCTACTTACTTTTTTTGAGTAATCAACTTAAAAAATTGTGTTTATGCTACAAATTATTAAAGGGATAGTTCACCCATAAATGAAAATTAGCCCATGATTTACTCACCCTCAAGTCATTCTAGGTGTTTATGACATTCTTCTTTCAGACGAACGCAATCAGAGTTATTTAAAAAATGTCCTGGCTCTTCCAAGCTTTATAATGGCAGTGACTTGTTGGGTCAATTTTGAAGTTCATAAAAGTGCATCCATCCATCCATCCATCATATAACTGCTCCACACGGCTCCAGGGGTTAATAAAGGCCTTCTGAAGTGAAGTGGCGTGTTTGTGTAGGAAAAATATCCATATTTAAAACTTTATAGACTAAAAAAACAAAACACCGGTCATGAATTAGAGTCTAAAACGATATTTTTCAAAGAGAAATGGCGGAGGATTTTGATATAAGAGAAGAGGGGCTTGACTTTGTTGTCCAGACTTCTCCGCGAGAGACGTCAAAGCTTGCATTACTCCTACATCCTGCGTCATACATCATGTCAGGGGTTACTCATTACCGCTGACCACTGGAAGCTAGTTATTTTAGTCTATAAAGTTTTAAATATGGATATTTGTCTTACACAAATGCATCGCTTCGCTTCAGAAAGCCTTTATTACCCCCCGGAGCTGTGTGGAGCAGTTATATGATGGATGGATGCACTTTTATGGACTTCAAAAATGACCCTACAATTCAATGCCATTATAAAGCTTGGAAGAGCCAGGACATTTTTAATATATCTCTGATTGTGTTCGTCTGAATGAAGAATGTCGTGTACATGTGAGATGCTGGTCCAGTGGGTTAAACCATGGAACTGATATGCAGAAGGTTGCTGGTTCGATCCCAGCGGTCACCACCAGTGTGTCCTTGAGCAAGGCACTTTACTCCATGTTGCTCCAGGATTGTCCCTGTAATAAGGGCACTGTAAGTCGTTTTGGATAAAAGCGTCTGCCAAATGCATAAAATAAATAAAAATAAATACACCTAGGATGGCTTGAGGGTGAGTAAATCATGGGCTAATTTTTTTATTTTTAGGTGAACTATCCCTTTAAGTTCCTCTAACTCAATATAGCTTGTTTGTTGAACATAAATGTTGTCATAACTCAAAAAATGTATGCCACAGCAGCCGCTTTAAAACTGTTAATAAGAGCAGGATACTTTAAAAAGGACATTTGAATTTATATCTGAAATGGATTCATATGGGTTCATGGATGTTTTTTCTTTCCTGGAGTGCAGCTCTTTGAACCAACACCAGCCTATCTGTACGCAGTGACTGAGCCCTGCAGAAACATGCTGTTCTTTCTCAGCCCAGAGTCCAGGCTCCCTGTCTTCTGCATCACAGCTCCAGGCTTGATAAAGATGGAATGTGTCCTACAAGCCTGTTACGCTGCGCTACGCATCTCGATATGCTAGGCTGATAATCTGACACTGATAGCCATCAAACTGTCACCACTGGGAGAGAAAATACTAGCATGAGCACCTTATTTTCCACATAAATAATCTCTCCTCCCCAGCTGCATTAAACCAAAACTGGCTTTGTAATTAATTTCTCTGTGTAAGTCTTCTCTTGAAAGTGGAGATGAATTTTTCACCTTCAGATCTCGGCGTAGTCGCCACATGCAGTGACTTGCTGTGCATGTTCTGCTCTCAAAGAACTGAAGATGAAAGATTTTCATGCAAAGACATAACACAGACGATCAATGCATGATGGAAACTTGACCCACAAAGAGAGATTTTGCTGAAAGGAAACCAGTAATTCGGTCATCATTTACTCACCCTCATGTTGTTATCAGCTCATATGATTCTCATATATTTTCTTCACAAACATTTTAAATAATAGGCTTTGGTGTTATCTGATTGTACGGAAGGTCTTGCTACTCAATTATTATAATTAAACATTACAACACAACACACATAACAATGATCGATCATGAAAACAATGATTGGTCATGACTGAACGTGTCAAATCGAGACCTTGTTTTTAAAATTGCAGTTGTTACAGCATTATTTTCAGTGTCACTCATAGCCCGTCTTTTTGCTCTGTCTGCAGATTGCTGTAATTATCATAATAAGTGTGCATGCTATTTTCGTTGCGACTGGTTTGACCAAAGCTTAGCACTCAGTGTCTCATTTGTAATGTGCCGTGTCAGGTCAAAAAGAGTTATTTTTAATATAGCAGTTACTTGTCCTAAGATTCAGCAGTCTGGTGAATTTATTTGCGCTCCATCTAGCTTGCTCTCTCTAGTGTGAAAGCGTCCTGTATTTGTGTGTGTGTTGCCTCACTAGTTTTAGTGAACGCGCCCTGTATACCTGAAATGTGTGCCTTAACAACTATAAAATAAAAAAACCCAGTTCTATGGGGGTGATACGCGCCCTCAAACGCAAGCAAAAGCACCCTCAGTTGATACTGTAATAATATATTGGCGAAACAGATTTGCTAGTTTGTGTTTGCGCTCTGGAGAGCGTCAAATGCATCTGTTTCAACGTGTTTTTGCAGCGGTGAGTAATGTAGCCAATCACAGATATAACGTTAGTTGTGATCTCTCCAACGCGACGTCCAATCAGAGGTGTTTAAGAGTTTTTATTCAGTGCTGCGTTAATGCTGGTGAAACCTCTCATTACCAAAGTGAAGACACGATTGGCACTTTTCCATTACCAGTACCAGCTCGACTCGACTCAACTCGCCTCGGTTCGCTTTTCGCTCCGTTTTCCATTGCAGATAGTACCTCCACAATAGTACCTGGTCGTCATAGCTACGCCGCAGGAAACTGCCGTGACGTAATCTTCTACGCGACACACACACACGCTACACACGCACAGGACAATGGAGGAAATCGAGTGTAGGGGAGCACGGGGCACAACTTAACGCGGGGTTAGTTGTAACGCGCATGTTTTAACCCTTTCCACACATGCCAGAATAATGAAACTTAGTGTATTTACTAGTTGCCATATCAACATATTTAGAGAAAAAATAGCGCCAAAATTAAAAAATCTCTGGAAGATATCACTGAACATTTATTTAACCATAGCAAAAGTACATTTCTTACTTAAGTTTAGTTCTCATCTCTGTTTTTTGTGTTTATTTAAAATAAGACAAATCCAATATTATTTTAATCTTATATCTGTTATTTAACAGTTGAGATGATTCTTTAATGCTGATCTAACCATCAGAAGACACGCGCCACGATTTAAATCCCAGTTGTGCAGATGGGGTGTGTTGTAACACTGCGTTACAATGAGCCCCTATTAGAAATACACTCACCTAAAGGATTATTAGGAACACCTGTTCAATTTCTCATTAATGCAATTATCTAATCAACCAATCACATGGCAGTTGCTTCAATGCATTTAGGGGTGTGGTCCTGGTCAAGACAATCTCCTGAACTCCAAACTGAATGTCAGAATGGGAAAGAAAGGTGATTTAAGCAATTTTGAGCGTGGCATGGTTGTTGGTGCCAGACGGGCCGGTCTGAGTATTTCACAATCTGCTCAGTTACTGGGATTTTCACGCACAACCATTTCTAGGGTTTACAAAGAATGGTGTGAAAAGGGAAACACATCCAGTATGCGGCAGTCCTGTGGGCCAAAATGCCTTGTTGATGCTAGAGGTCAGAGGAGAATGGGCCGACTGATTCAAGCTGATAGAAGAGCAACTTTGACTGAAATAACCACTCGTTACAACCGAGGTATGCAGCAAAGCATTTGTGAAGCCACAACACGCACAATCTTGAGGCGGATGGGCTACAACAGCAGAAGACCCCACCGGGTACCACTCATCTCCACTACAAATAGGAAAAAGAGGCTACAATTTGCACCAGCTCACCAAAATTGGACAGTTGAAGACTGGAAAAATGTTGCCTGGTCTGATGAGTCTGGATTTCTGTTGAGACATTCAGATGGTAGAGTCAGAATTTGGGCGTAAACAGAATGAGAACATGGATCCATCATGCCTTGTTACCACTGTGCAGGCTGGTGGTGGTGGTGTAATGGTGTGGGGGATGTTTTCATGGCACACTTTAGGCCCCTTAGTGCCAATTGGGCATGGTTTAAATGCCACGGCCTACCTGAGCATTGTTTCTGACCATGTCCATCCCTTTATGACCACCATGTACCCATCCTCTGATGGCTACTTCCAGCAGGATAATGCCCCATGTCACAAAGCTCGAATCATTTCAAATTGGTTTCTTGAACATGACAATGAGTTCACTGGAACGGGAGCTTCGTGCCCTGGATGTGCATCCCACAAATCTCCATCAACTGCAAGATGCTATCCTATCAATATGGGCCAACATTTCTAAAGAATGCTTTCAGCACCTTGTTGAATCAATGCCACGTAGAATTAAGGCAGTTCTGAAGGCCAAAGGGGGTCAAACACGGTATTAGTATGTGTTCCTAATAATCCTTTAGGTGAGTGTATGCCATTATATTCTATACTTTTATGAATTCTTTTGAGAAACTATGAGAAAAGGGTGAATAATGTCTGAGAGTTAATGTTCAGAAATTATTCATTATTATTATGTTTTGAACTCTGTTGTATAGCTGTATTTAGCGATGTGTTGTTTTCAAACGCAAATATTTGTATATTTTTAATGATTACAAAATGCCATTATTTTATTAAAAAAAGTTATTAATTGTATTTTGTTGACAAAATATTTTAGTTTGTCTTGTATATTTTTTTGATTATATCAGGTAACATTTTAAGCTGTTATTTGGTCACGTTACATTGTGCCCCTCATATGTTACAATGTACCCCATGTACGGGGCATGTTGTCACATTTCACTTCCATTCTTTCAGGGTAAATCAAGAAAAAAAGTATACACGTATACAATGAAACAAAACCACACAATTTTACTAGACATGTGTGCAATTTATGTGGGAAAAAATAAATACTCTGAACCCCAAGTGGATTTACACAAACTGAGAAAGTCAAAAAGCGTTAGGTTGTGCCCCGCTCTCCCCTATGCTGTTTTTAACCAAACAAAGGAAAGTCTGCACCTCCTCGTTTGACCACGGCGTATTCTTCCGGGGTGCCATTATAGTAATGGGTATATCACACAATCTCTGGCCAAACTATTTAAAAATGGCGGGGTTATTCAGGATACAAGGATACAATGATGATGCAGTGAATCGTGACGATTCTCTCTGACCAGTCTGCCGTGTTTTCACATCACATTTTAGTATCGCCTCAGCTCGCTCAGAACCTCGGCGGAGGTGATACGAAAAGTATCTGGAAGCAGGTACAGGTACAACTTTTACACAGTGGAAAACCAAACAAAGGCGAGTCGAGTCGAGTCGAGCTGGTACCGTGTAGTGGAAAAGCACCATATAGCTAAGTAAGAGATTTAGTGCATTGTTGACAACAACATTTTTTTAACAGAACTTTGTGAGATCGCGATGAACTGACAAAGCAGCAGCATTTTAGTGAGCGATCTTGGTTCGCTTTCGAGGCTACAGTCTATAATATTCATTGAATAAAACTATTGATTGTCATGCTGCTGATAGGACCAATGGCCAATTGCTTGCTGCAAAGTTTCGGAAGTGACATAAATGCTGGATTCACTCAAAAATATCCCCCTGAGATCCAGAATCGATTGCCTCTGTAGAAGACATATTTTAGCAAATTTCTCTGACAACATACACAGTTTTAGTGTGAGATGGTGGTCCAGTGGGTCAGTGTTAATTTTGACAGCATATTTTGATTTAGTTTTAGTCATAGTCTTTTGACTAAAATGCCATTTAGTTTTAGTCATATTTTAGTCACCTGAATAGTTTTTAGTTTTAGTCTAGTTTTTGTCGACTAAATATCATAAGATTTTAGTCTAATCTACAGTAGATTTAGTCTCCTAAAATCTAATGAGTTTAGTTCAATTGTAATACATTAAGCATTTAAGCATTACATAACCGACTGTCACTTGAACTGACATTTTGACATCATTTTGTTTTTGACATTAAAAATACACGAAAGAGCTCAATTCACTTTTTTGTTTGTTTTTTAAAAACATCTATATAGTTTGTATAACTTTGTATTTCTGTTTTAGTTAGTATATCATGTTAAGCTAAAGCTTCACATAATTTTTATTATTTATTTTTTAAATTTCAGTTAACATTTATTTAATTTCAAGTAACGAAGATTTTTTTAATGGTTTTAGTGAACTATTATAACCCTGATACTTTATTGAATATGTGTCAAATACTGGCCTTTCCTCCTGACTATAAATTATATGGGAATCAAAGGTCCCATTCTTCGTGTTTTTTTGAAGCTTTGATTGTGTTTACAGTGTGCAATATAACATGTGTTCATGTTTCGCGTGTAAAAAAAAACAGTATTTTTAACACAATTTACTCATCTGTACACCGCTGTTTTCACTGTCCTAAAAACGGCTGATGAGTTCTTTGTTCTATGAAGTCCCTCCTTCAGAAATACGTAACGAGTTCTGATTGTGCCAGCGGTTCCCGTGTTGTGATTCGACCGCAGCTTAGCACACGTAACTTGCATGGAAAGGTCACGCCTCTTAACGGGAGATGTATGCGCTCAATGATCTCTACAGCGTCCCTGGGAAAGCCAAACAAAGGTGATTTGACTCCGGGATGAAAATAACAGCGTCTCGACGACATGGCGACAAACACACTCAAACGCAACAATTCCTTTTCTCCACGCGACACTTCCTCTTCTCCACGTGGGAGAGCAACAAGACCACGCCCCCTTTTTCGCGTATTCTTGTGGGCGGAGGTTAGTCTGTTCTACTGTTCTACTGACGTCATTTATGAAGGAAGTACCAGGATGTAGTCCAAGCCGGCCGTTCGCTGTAGGCTTTGAAAGGGAACTTCTGTTAAATAAAATATCTCGCTTGGCATTGAACTTTGAGCTTTATAATTTTACAGGTATTATTTATGCTCTAACAGCAACATTACACACTAACTAAAGTTTGAACAATGGGATCACGAAGAACGGGACCTTTAAATTAAATACAGTTGAATATATAATGCGTGACTTTTAATTATAAACCAGCTGGAAATACACCGGGACTCTTATTTTGAAATCTCGCCTTACAGTTGCAGGAGCTCATTCAAGTTCAGATGAGGAGATAAAATATGCATTGTTACAACCGTCTAAAACACATTACTATATAAACATTGCAAAGTAAACATTGTCATGATTCATCAGCATTAGTTCATAAGCATTTGTCTGGCATAAATGTGTGTTATTGATTGATTGTGAGCCGCTCTGGAGCGCTGGATTGGGGATGAGCCTGTAGAAGCTCAACAGCGCCGTGTTCTCCAGCGGTTAGATCAGCTCAACTCAAATGAGCGCATCTGTGACACAGGACATCAGTTCTGACTGGATCTCTTCCCTAATCGTCCCTCCCTAACATTTCCGTCTCGTTTTTATTTGTTGACGAAAATGACAGTTGATTTTCGTTATAGTTTTTGTCATCCAACACTAGTTTTTATTTAGTTATCGTCTCGTTTTCGTCAGTGAAAAAAGGTTGTTGACGAAAATTATGACGAAAATTATTCGTCAACGAAATTAACACTGCGGTGGGTTAAACCATGGAACTGATATGCAGAAGGTTGCTGGTTCGATCCCAGCGGTCACCACCAGTGTGTCCTTGAGCAAGGCACTTTACTCCATGTTGCTCCAGGGGGATTGTCCCTGTAATAAGGGCACTGTAAGTCGCTTTGGATAAAAGCGTCTGCCAAATGCGTAAATGTAAATGTTTTAAGTCTGGATATTCTTATGAAATTTCCCATTACTCCCTTTATTGCACGTCTTTTTACATTACATACAGTATTGTCCCAAAAAACACATTAATATGCAAATGAAATACAGTGTATAGATACATTGAATTGAAAACACTCGCATGGTCATGTTTACATATTGCATAAAGTAAAATGGTATATCAAATTATTCTGTTATATCTTCCATAACATAGCTAGTTGAGAATCATCTTTATACAAAAAAAAAATCCCATTGTTTTTGCCTATTCATGTCTTTTAATTTTCTCAATAAATGGTTTCTGGTGTCCTCTACAGAGAATATAGCATATAACAGACACACACACACGCACACACACACACACACACACGCACACGCACACGCACACACACACACATAGGCAAAAGCAATGGGTTTTTTTTCATATACCAATCAACTTTTATGCTCTTTATTTTATCTATTTGAAAAATGTATTTGTTTTTTATGCTCCTAACAATGTAATGACCTAAAAGCTTAGACCTTTTTCTGCTTTTCAGGACGATGACATGTTAAAATAGCTACTAGTAACACATTAAAGCAATGAAAGGCAGACTAATAGATTAATAGACAAACATTTGCAGCTAAATATTTTTGAAATTCCACTTATTGGTAAAAGTGATGACTTGTAAATAATCGTACATGTCTCACTGTTCCCTGCAGGAGCCGTTGCTTAGCCTATCTGCACTTTACTTTTTTTAGTAAAGTTTTTTTTTTTTAGTTTTTACTGAATTTCAAGTTCAGAAGACGACCGAACATTGTTTTCACGATCGATCATCGATGCCACTTCAGAAAACTCATGCAAATCTCCAGTAGTTATATGTTGCTACTGTTCGTTATATAGCTTAATTACAATAATTCATTTGAAACAGCTTAATAAATGTATTAAATATTTTACCTCTGGGGATTAACGATTGTTGGAGTTTATCCTAATTTTAATTTTAGGTTATTTGTGATGATTTTTAAGATTAAAAAAAATTGCATTCCTCTTAAGTTTTGTCAGAACAATATATATATATATATATATATATATAAAAAGATAATACAATTTGTATATATTTGGGGATTTAAAATGTTTTTTAATAATGTTTCATGAATCTGGCATCAGAACTTTGTTTTGTACCTGAAAAAACAACAAAAAAACAGACCCTGGTAATCTCAGAAGTGCCTTTCCCAGTCATTTCACCATCTCGGTTAACTATAGACCAGATATAGTCCAATTATGAATAACCCACTTCTAGCCAAAATTGAATTTGGTTACATGTCGTTTTTGCCAAAATATCTTGCGAGATGTGTGATATTCCATCATGTAAGCAAAGTCACCAGTGATCACAAGGTGTTTGGTTTCATTTCTTTGACATGTTCATGTTTTAGATGACTCTAGTCTATTCTCGGGCTATGGTTAGACGTCTATTCCCAAATTTTACCTTGTTTTAGCCCAGACGTCAGGGCTGTGTTTGGACGCTATTAGACGTCTTTTAAACACACAATGTGTTTTTAAACAAAAATAGTTTCAGGATAAATCTCACAACACTGATCTGCCAAGATACCAAAGTCTGCAATCAAAAGTGTGCTCGATACAAACTCAAAAAACACTCGTTCTTTAAACTATCAGAGCTATCCACATTCATTTGATAGCTCTATTCTCTTACTATAACAATTGTTTCTATTTTTATTTCACACAAGGAATTTTATGAGAAACGTCTGCGTTAATATTGATACTTGATTATTTCTGAGAGCCTCTGAGCAATAAAATTTCCTCTGGAGTGGGCTGGAAGAATGAATACCTTTCATATCGCCAGTAATCTATAATTATCTCTAGGTCAAGTGGAGTTCCTGAACATTTATGAATTTTCTGCTCTAAATTAATGAATTTCTGAGTGTTTGGCATGATAATGGATATGACAATAGCCCCTTTCATACATACAGTCTTTACTGGTAAATTACCGGTAACAGGTCATGTGTGAACAGGACCTTTTCAAAAATACAGGTAAATTAGTTCTGGCAATATACCAGTAAGGGAAGTTGTAAAATTAGCAGTAAATTACCGGTAATGTGCGCTGTGTGAACGCAGAATGAGCCAGTTCTTATGATGTGATTACCCCACACTGTCTACAGAAGGCTTTTTAATAGTTTTTCTATTTAAATATGCGCTAAATGATCATCTTTGACCGCTGCGCCATGTCTCGCAGCTTTTTCAATGTGTCACGCTTGAGACCCAGCCTTCTTTTGCATTCATCCAGATGGCCAGATAGTGATTCATCTTTTATAAATCGTTAAAATATTAATGTCTGCGACGCTGTGAGCACAGAGACTGTTGTGTAGACTGTAAGTATTTAAAATGTTTAAGGTTTTAAAATGTTTGATGTTTAATATGAATAAATAGCACTCATAAACGGCCATCGATGGCATTCTCAAGTGAAACGAGTTGAGGCTTGGACCCAGAAACAGCGTTCCTTACGTCACGACTTAACAAGCGGATAATGCGCGTCTCGTGTTTTTAAAGCTACACTGTGTAACTTTTTTAGTTTATTCTTGGCTAAAAACACTTAGTTCTTTCAAAAATATAAGTGCTCATTAATGTATATTTACTTCTTTCAAGTAATAAAGTATTCTCGTAAGTTTATAATATGCCATTGAAAGTACATACGGGTAAGGGGTTCGAATGGGGGTCGCCATGTTGCCCCTCCATCTTGAAAGTACATTAGCCAAAGAGGGACATACCCGTAAATTCAAGCTTCGCCTTTCGCGTTTTAACACTCGATGGCTCGCACCTCCGTCACATCAACTGATCTCTGCTCACGGAGAAAATGATATAGCCTACAATGTAAACGTTGCCTTACGCTAGTGATGTCGTAGAATATACAGAATAACGATAGCACTGATAAAAGTTACTTCACTAAGATTAGCTTGCATTCGTCTGGGAACCTGATAGATGATGTTAGCAATGAAATGGTAAATAAATTACGAAAACGTAAAACTATTATTCATTTTACATTCATTTTACATAGATGTCATAACCTACATGTTAACTGACAAATTAAATAACTGCAAATTATAATCGTCTTCTAAAGTAACCTCATCACTTGAAGGAACACTAATGGACGAGGTCGAACTGGAAGCCATGTTAATCTTGGACTAAATCGGGCACAGTAGGAGTTAAAACGAAATCGGAATTGGGAGGAACAGAAACTAATATTTACTGGATGGTCATATACCTTTTCACCGCTAGATGGGGGAAAATATCACACAGTGTAACTTTACAGGGGTGGTTGATTGATGTAAAATAAGTCTCTGATGTCCCCAGAGTGTGTCTGTGAAGTTTTAGCTCAAAGTACCCCACAAATAAGTTTTATAGCATGTTAAAATTGTCACTTTTTGAGGGTGAGCAAAAACGGGCCGTTTCTGTTTGTCCCTTTAAATGCAAATGAGCTTCTGCTCATGGGGCGGAGCTTCAAGAACTCCAGTTAGCAGCTCTGATGACCTCATGCAGACATGCAATGAAACTGTTCAGCCTTTTATGTTCAAACGGAGTCGGACAATGATGGAGAGACTCCAGAAGAAGAAGTGACAACATGTAGAATGCAACAAGATGTTCCCGAATGGTTAGTTGACTATCTTCAAGTCATTGATTAGCATATTCTGTCATGATAATCTCACCCCCTTTGTTGCGTGTTCCCGGGGGCGGAGTTTATGTAAATTTAAAAGAAAATATCTCCCTTTGCTTTGAATTTTGAGCGTCGTAACTTTGCAGATGTTGTTTATGCTCAAACAGCAACATTACACACTCACTAAAGTTTAAAAAGTGAAATCATAATCAACCACCCTTTTAAGAGCAAAAATGTGTTTTGTTTGATCCTCCCCTCATGCCTTTCGCTCAGACGTCAAAAGATGTTGTCAAATTGAACAGATAGTGTAACTAAAGCTCTTCTTCCCTTGTGGGCGAATGAAGACAATGGCACAGCGTTTATAGATTATTTCCGATGACAGAGATCACAGAATTTACCGGTATTTTGGTGTTGATGTGTGAACGGTCTCTTAACGGTACAAAGTCAGAACGCCATTGCTTGAGTGAAGCGCATGCATTTATTGGTAAACAGTGATCCCAGTAACGCGTTACTCTAATCTGACTACTTTTTTCAGTATCGAGTAATCTAACGAGTTACTATTTCCAAACCAGTAATCAGATTAAAGTCATTTATCCAAGTCACTGTGCGTTACTATTTTTGTCATTTTCCTTAGTAAAAATATATATTTTTGCTTTCTTGTTGCATCTTGGGGAGAGTATTTATGTTAAGTGAAGTCAAGAAAGACTGTCTTTATTCAATTTTGGCCCCTCTTTATATTAGGTGGCCTTAACTACTATGTACTTACATCAAAAAATAAGTACAATGTACTTACTGTGTTCAAATTGTATTGCAAAACACCTTTGCTGATATTGAGGTGGGATACGGGTAGGGCTAGGGACAGGTGTGGTGGTATGGGTAAGTTTAAGGGTAGGGTTAGGGACAGGTGTGGTGGTATGGGTAAGTTTAAGGGTAGAGTTAGGGACAGGTGTGGTGGTGTGGGTAAGTTTAAGGGTAAAGTTAGGGACAGGTGTGGTGGTGTGGGTCAGTTTAAGGGTAGAGTTAGGGACAGGTGTGGTGGTGTGGGTAAGTTTAAGGGTAAAGTTAGAGACAGGTGTGGTGGTGTGGGTAAGTTTAAGGGTAGAGTTAGGGACAGGTGTGGTGGTGTGGGTAAGTTTAAGGGTAGAGTTAGGGACAGGTGTGGTGGTATGGGTAAGTTTAAGGGTAGGGTTAGGGACAGGTGTGGTGGTATGGGTAAGTTTAAGGGTAGAGTTAGGGACAGGTGTGGTGGTGTGGGTAAGTTTAAGGGTAAAGTTAGGGACAGGTGTGGTGGTGTGGGTCAGTTTAAGGGTAGTGTTAGGGACAGGTGTGGTGGTGTGGGTAAGTTTAAGGGTAAAGTTAGAGACAGGTGTGGTGGTGTGGGTAAGTTTAAGGGTAGAGTTAGGGACAGGTGTGGTGGTGTGGGTAAGTTTAAGGGTAGAGTTAGGGACAGGTGTGGTGGTATGGGTAAGTTTAAGGGTAGAGTTAGGGACAGGTGTGGTGGTGTGGGTAAGTTTAAGGGTAAAGTTAGGGACAGGTGTGGTGGTGTGGGTCAGTTTAAGGGTAGAGTTAGGGACAGGTGTGGTGGTGTGGGTAAGTTTAAGGGTAGAGTTAGGGACAGGTGTGGTGGTATGGGTAAGTTTAAGGGTAGAGTTAGGGACAGGTGTGGTGGTATGGGTAAGTTTAAGGGTAGAGTTAGGGACAGGTGTGGTGGTTTATACACCAATAAAGTGAGTGCTGGCAAAAACGGTTGTCATTTTTATGTTGCGGCGGCGGGGGTGTTGTCGGCAGCTGCTGAATGTAACTAATAAAGTAACTTGTAATCTAATTTAGTTACTTTTAAAATCAAGTAATCTGTAAAGTAACTAAGTTACTTTTTAAAGGAGCAATCAGTAATCAGATTACTTTTTTCAAAGTAACTGTGGCAACACTGCCGGTAAAGTCATTCTGGAAGTTTCTATGCAATTTCCCGGGATTGCTGTGTGAATGGGGCTATTGTTGATATGTTTGGTCTTTGCCGCTTCTGCTGCAGAACAAGTACGGGACTTACTACTGCCAATACATACACTTCTGTGAGCAAGTAAGACATGCTGCTGCTGTTCAATACAGAATACATGAAGAGAAGTTGGTGGGTTTCTGAAAGCGTGCTGCAACTTCTACAGCAAATTCTGAGCAATTATTTAAAGGTTGAGCAAGGAGCTCATTGGCTACTGATACAGCTGGAACCAATCAGCTGTGCCCTAGAGAATGATGTGAATGCAAGCGGATTGAGTTAAGCACCGATCAGCCTGCGCCATTTAGTGTTTCATGACAGAACTTGGTTTTTTTCATACTGGTTTGGGTTATTATTGCTGATTTGATAACGATCCAATGCATAGCTATGCATAAATGTCTGTCAACCAGCGTGGTCTTTCTGGAGCAGCTGAAAAGTTCACAAGCACATCAGCATCTATAAAATGCCATGTCCCTTCCAACAGAGTGTTTTTAGGGGCTTTTGCATGCAACATTGGAAGTGAGCCTTCTTACAGCAATGGAGACCAGCAGACATTCTGCTATCAATTCGCAGCACATTTCAATAAGCTATAAAAGTGGGGTTGAACTTATGATAAAACCAGCATGAATCAACATTTATGTAGATGAGATTTCACACCCCTCATCTGTTCCCTTTGAAAATCCTCTTATGTCTTCCAAGATAAATCTCCCCCGAATTCAGCAGCTCGACATGATTCCTTCTCACCAACGCATTGGACAGCAACTAGCAAACAAATCGCAATAAAACCATCAATAATATACTCAAAGTTAATTTCTGATAATGCTTAACAAGTGGTTGCCTTATATTCCAGAACAATCCCTAAAATGTGTTATAATATTAGGAAAGGATTAGCAAAAATAAAATAAAATAAAATAATGCCCACATCTGATAAACCTCATTATTTAAATTCCTTAAAGGCATGACATCAAAGCAAAGAGTCTTTAAAGTTCCTCTTCTTGTATGATATTGATCAGTTTTGTCGGAAACCCCGCTGCGGTCACAGCGATTGATGATGTTAGATGATAAATGACAGTCTCATTTCTCTCAGACAGGAAGATAACCGCTACTTTACTAATTTCCTCTGTGCTGTTCTGCAGCTCGGCAGTAAGCAAGTGTTCCCTGCGGATGCAGAAATGGATGTATTGTGCTAGCATTGATTATGTAGCTGCCGTGTGATAAATATATCACAGCTTCTGAGAGTGTTATCGAGCGAGGTGGCGTGTGTGACTCTGATGCGAGCGATCAGGTAGGCACAGGGCATTGTTCGCTAGACAGGTGGCCAGCTGAGAGCAGCAGAACTGAGCCTGTGCCACTCACTGCACGGACGGCAGCTGGAAACATGCGGCACTTTGGGCCAGGAGGCTTTGATCTGAGGGAAAACTTAAATCGTGAGCATGAAACGGAAGTTGCGATAGTCTTTTCATCCCTGGTGTGATGCATATCCGAGTGAAACGGCTTCTAGGTCAAGAACAAATGAAGGGCAGGGCTTGATTTTGTCCATGAGGAATTGACTGGATTGGTTGAATGGTTGTGGTTTGCTATTGGTGGATCTCATGTGAGTGACAGGTTGCCCCGCCCTCCTCATCAGAGAAGAGATGAGAGAGGGAGGAGAAGTCATTCTGATTCAAGATTACGAGGGCAAAAAATGTATGTGCACCGATTAATCATTTATAATAATTACTGCAATATTCCATAAAAAAAATAGGAATTGTCGATTTTGATTTCATGGTGACTATTACTATTACCTAATGCTGTTTAATGCAGGCATTTTATGGTAGGTCTATACATTAGTTAAATGGCAATAATAAAATATCCTGCAGTCTCTACACATTTAAAACGGCATATTTCCACATATGTCTGATCAAATGCAACACTACTAAGGAGCCCCTAAAGGGACATGCTGATGGAAAAAATATGAGATGGGAGGGAAAATTAAATGTCAATGCTTTTGCGTTCTCTCGCAAATGTTTTGTGTTTGCGAGCGAACACAAACGTTTTGCGTGAGAACACAAAGGTATTGAGAGCGAATGCAAAGTTTCTCTTGGGAACGCAAAACTTGCTCGAGAAAACGCAAAACATTTGCGAGAGAACGCAAAACCATTGAAAAATATTTTTTCCTCCTATCTCATATTTTTCCCCCATCACCATGTCCCTTTAGGGCTTCCGTAACAACACATTGTAGTATTTGGGTGTTTGCAAACATCGATGACACGTTTTTGTGGGCGGAGCCTACCTGGTGGCAGAAAATGACAGTTCTGCAGTAGCAAGTACTAAAACAACACTAAAAATTTAATTTCGCATTTATATTTATATCTTGCATTTCTGAGTTTATATTTCACAATTCTAAAAAGAAATATCAGAATTGCAAGATATAAACTCCATATTCTGTCTTTTCCCCCAATTCAAACATTTCCCCCCTCAGAATTGTGATATCAACTCGCAATTGCAATAAAAAAGTCAGAATAGTGAGATAGGCCTATACATGTTATCTTTAAATGTTACCTATATAAAACGTTATAGGTTTAAATATTATTTCATGGTGTAACTGTAAAGCTTTTATGCCCCATGTAATGCATATGTGAATATTACACTCACCTAAAGTATTATTAGGAACACATACTAATACTGTGTTTGACCCCCTTTCGCCTTCAGAACTGCCTTAATTCTACGTGGCATTGATTCATCAAGGTGCTGAAAGCATTCTTTAGAAATGTTGGCCCATATTGATAGGATAGCATCTTGCAGTGGATGGAGATTTGTGGGATGCACATCCAGGGCATGAAGCTCCCGTTCCACCACATCCCAAAGATGCTCTATTGGGTTGAGATCTGGTGACTGTGGGGGCCATTTTAGTACAGTGAACTCATTGTCATGTTCAAGAAACCAATTTGAAATGATTCGAGCTTTGTGACATTATCCTGCTGGAAGTAGCCATCAGAGGATGGGTACATGGTGGTCATAAAGGGATGGACATGGTCAGAAACAATGCTCAGGTAGGCCGTGGCATTTAAACGGTGCCCAATTGGCACTAAGGGGCCTAAAGTGTGCCAAGAAAACATCCCCCACACCATTACACCACCACCACCAGCCTGCACAGTGGTAACAAGGCATGATGGATCCATGTTCTCATTCTGTTTATGCTAAATTCTGACTTTACCATCTGAATGTCTCAACAGAAATCGAGACTCATCAGACCAGGCAACATTTTTCCAGTCTTCAACTGTCCAATTTTGGTGAGCTCGTGCAAATTGTAGCCTCTTTTTCCTATTTGTAGTGGAGATGAGTGGTACCCGGTGGGGTCTTCTGCTGTTGTAGCCCATCCGCCTCAAGGTTGTGTGTGTTGTGGCTTCACAAATGCTTTGCTGCATACCTCGGTTGTAACGAGTGGTTATTTCAGTCAAAGTTGCTCTTCTATCAGCTTGAATCAGTCGGCCCATTCTCCTCTGACCTCTAGCATCAACAAGGCATTTTGGCCCACAGGACTGCCGCATACTGGATGCTTTTCCCTTTTCACACCATTCTTTGTAAACCCTAGAAATGGTTGTGCATGAAAATCCCAGTAACTGAGCAGATTGTGAAATACTCAGACCGGCCCGTCTGGCACCAACAACCATGCCACGCTCAAAATTGCTTAAATCACCTTTCTTTCCCATTCTGACATTCAGTTTGGAGTTCAGGAGATTGTCTTGACCAGGACCACACACCTAAATGCATTGAAGCAACTGCCATGTGATTGGTTGATTATAATTGCATTAATGAGAAATTGAACAGGCGTTCCTAATAATCCTTTAGGTGAGTGTATGCAGATCTATTGTTTACATCAAACCCATGCTTTAATAGTAGACTAGTCATGGCAGGTTTCAGGTTTCATCAGTCCAGTCTGTGACTTGTCTGCGTTTAGCTTCTCAGAGCATCTTTGACGATGATATTCTATAACTATAAAGACCATATTTTTTCCTTCCGTTTCTGACATCCAATGGCACAACAATGTGCGGACACGCAGCTGCAAATGACGTGACTGACGTCTGCTCTCAAATGGTCTATACAGTGAAAATAATCAAACAATTTTTCTTTACAAGACTAAAATGGTAGAAAAGTACTGAGCAGATTCCAAAGGAATTGTTGGAAACGAAGGAGACTAGTCGCAAAGTATCTTAAATTGCATATACAGTACATAAATAATCCATGGTATTAAACGATTTCAGTGCACAAAATGCAGTACCATAGTCACTTGGCAGCACAGATAAGTTAATGCAATCATTGATATTTCCATATTACTAAACAGTTAAAATATTCAGTTAAAATTAGTTATTTTTTAAATAATTATATTTCCAGCCAATAAGAATCTGGAGTAAAATGTGTGACAACTCGCCCCATTAATTAAAGGATACATAACACACACAGTTTCTGCCAGTCTCATGTTAATCTTGCGTATCTATAGAGTAGTATTGCATCCTTCATATCTCTGAAGAGTCTTTAGTTTTATCATATTTATAAAAGACAGATACGCTGTACCGATTCTTTCAGAAAACAGCTGAGCTTGTGGAGGCGTGCAGTGGGCGGAGCTAAAGAGTCACACACACACCTATGACACACACACAATACATCATAGTATTATCCCTGGATAACTTGCGATTCACTATACGTTGGTGTTGTTCACATTATATGCACTTCCGCGCTGATTGCCAACAAAACACAGACATTTGATGCAGTTTCACTTATGACCAGGAACAAACACACACACTTGCAGAACTCTTGCTCCTGAAAAACAAACTGCATCCACTGTTTCCTTAACACTGGGTTATTTGGGAAGCTGAACAAGTTTATCTTTCCCTCACACCAGAAACACGCTTCTTTAGCGACATTGTTGATTTCATGGTCTAAAAACAAAATGGCAGCGCTGCCGACAGCTTCTGTACCCCAAACGAAGCTCGTTGATGGACGTGCTCTTGCTCTCGCTCTGGTTGTGTGTGTGTGTGTGTGTGCGCCCATACAAGGAATTCCACCCTTTATGACATCATTCAGGGCCATTTTCGAAAAAAAAAAAGTTTAGAAAAATAGTGTATTTGGCACAGAAATACTCCATCATACTACGACCAACTCGTGTTTTGAAACCATGTTTAGCATGAGAATCTACTTAACAGTGTAAATAAGTCAGAATGCATGAACTAGCATTTGACCCCTCCTTTAAGAAAGAGATGGTGAATTCGAATGGTCAGTCTGTAAATTGTACATGTCATTTGAAACTACATATAGACAGACTGTATGGCAAAAAAATCCAGATTTGTCAGATGCTTGAGCGATCTTGATGAGAAACTGACATTTCCCATTTGAAAATGATTCATTATATCATACGAGCTCCAGTTCATCACTGTCAGAGATCACCCTATGAGTTACGAGATGGATGATGGGTTTTTAATGTGTGAATGTTTTTTCTGGGGGAGAGTTTTTGTTACCTGTCCATTGCCTGTTTGTTATAGAGAATGTCAGTTGATGACCTCTTGTAACCTTCATATTCAATGTTACTATTTCAGTTCCACATGCATATCTCCTTCTATATCTCAGTGCGGGTCTAAAACACATGGGGATATTAAGCATAGGCTATATAGTGAAAATGCATTTTCTTGTTGTAGAAATATTGCTTGTTGCAAAATTATTGTAAATAAACAAATTATAAAATCTATAAGCTAAAGCTTTACAGCATCTAAAAGCTACATGTGAGAAAATACAAATCAGGTAAATTGATGGATGGACATTGTTTTTTTTTCTCAATACCTTTTACTTAGAATTTATGCATTATATTATGCCATATCAGGCACATCAGGGGACACCTTAGGATGCAACTATGAATAGTAATGGTAGTAAAAACAACTCAAACCTCAGACACACTTTTAAACCGAAGCACGAAGTTCCTTCGGGGAGGTTGTGATTATTTTATTTTGTATTCCTCTTCTTTTCTTTTGTAAGACAGAGAGATTTGTACAGCATCTCAATTTTTGCAGAAAATGCTATAAGGGATTTGTTCCAACTTCTATCTATTCATTTTATCTTTTTTCTGCAACTATTTTTACTTTTGACAATCCAGTTTACATTAGAATTGATTTTTAATGTAGGGGGGGGGGGGGGGGGGTATTTTTATTTACACTTTATTTTAATAGCCCACTTTAAACATTCTACTAACTACTGGCCTAAGTAACTTTGCAACTACAGTACATGTCATCTAACTCCCATTAGAGTATTAGTAGACTGTTAGGTTAGTAAAATAAGTTAACATATACTCGCAAAGTCACTTAATTGCTGTTAGTGGAAACCTCTTATCTCCATATTTCGTCTTCCCCCCTCATACATCAACACTATTGGTCACCGTTTACGCCTATCTGTGGGTTTCACAAATATTTTGCCAATGAAAAGTATTAGAAAGAGCTTGTGACTGAACCTCGCATCTTCATTGGCTCCTCAAACTGTCAGTCAAACCTCATAACTCCACCCACCTCTATCGTGAATGAAGTGCTGCACACAGTTTGGAGCATCTCTGCTTGTTTGCAATGCAATGGTAGATAAAGAACTAGTTATTTGAATAAGTGCATAATTTTCTTTACTCAAGATACACTACACTCACATAAAAAATGCTGGGTTAAACATAACCCAAGCTGGGTTGAAAATTGACTAACCCAACAATTGGGTTGTTTTAACCCAGCGGTATTAAATGTTTGCTTAAAACAACCCAATTGCTGGGTTAAAACAACCCAATTGCTTATCTTTTTGGTTATCTTTAACCCAGCATTTTTTAGAGTGTATATATAAAGGCTAATGTTTTATGTATTTGAGGAGTGGAGAAGAGTGTTGAATTTGTCGTCAAGTCATAGCCTGTCCGTAGCACTTCGTCTTTAATAAAAGGAGATTTTGGCCAAATGACAGAAAGAAATGAGCGCCCACATAGCTACAGTAAACTTTATAACCTGTCAGTTGATGAATTTAACTTCTTAAAGCTCATTGTTGTCTTTCAAACTAAGAAAACCAAATAGGGATATTAGACTTGTCGTAATCGCGCCGGTTTTTAGCTATTTGCTGTAGGTGTTATTTGAAACAACAACTGTCAATGATACTTGCTCTTGTCTTACACCTTTATACCCAACAGTAGAGAGTCATGTAAAGACTGTGTGCCAGTGAAATGGTTTTATTTGCACTGTCTTGAGGGATCATTTAAATGATGAAGCCTCCAGTGAGTGTAAGTAAAACACTGAATCGAGCTCTTGTCTGACATATGGTGAGTCAACAGGGGCAAACTGCTGACTGACCCAAGCAAAACACTTCAATCTCTGTATGCTGTGCTTCACTGCTCCCCAGGGCTTGATTGATTGATTCGCCAGCCAATCAGAACACATCAGTCCCCAACACTAAAGGCATTCATTTATATACAGCCTGTCAAGCACACTCACAAAGGGAAAGCTGTAGTGTAGCTAGCACTCTAAAAACATACCTTCTGTAAGGAGCTTGGATATATATCTATTATACGCTCGAATGGGTTGAGTCGAAGCAAACTGTAATTTTCTTTTCCCCTTCCAACTTTTGACATTATACATTACACTGTTCTTTGACATTCACCACACTAAACCTACATACTTTGATTCCATATCGCATATTTTGCTGTTCTTTTATTTATGCTGGTATTTCTACACCTATGTTTGCACTATAATATTTGTTAGCATTTATTATATTATATGTATTTCCCACCTCCCTTTGTGAAAAGAAGTGTATTTAATTGTACTTTGAATGAGAACTTGGTGTTCTTCAAATCTGAACGTATAACTGTACTTGCAGATAATATATTCTTCATGAAATAAAAGGCGACTTAAACGTACTTAAAGAAAGCACACTTTCATGACTATGTTTTGACATATATGTTTTGATATAGTTACATACACTTTTAAAAATTAAATTTTTAATTTAACTTTGACTTTTTTTGTGCTTTAAGGAAGTATACGTATTTTGATGTGTTTACTATACAGTTAAAGTCTGTAGCGTGTTATTGCATTTAAAGTTAATGCATTTTAAATGTACTAAATTGCAACTTCATCATTATAAATGTTCAATTACTAATATAGTTAAATGCATGACATACAAGTTTTAAAAGAAATGACATTAAAGCATATTTTAGTTTACCAGAAATGCTTGTCAGTGTATTCGGCAGTACACTTTAACCATATTTTAAAGACAATATACATAATTATTGAATTA
The DNA here is from genome assembly GCA_023566225.1 of Romanogobio albipinnatus. Classification (NCBI taxonomy): domain Eukaryota; kingdom Metazoa; phylum Chordata; class Actinopteri; order Cypriniformes; family Gobionidae; genus Romanogobio; species Romanogobio albipinnatus. The sequence goes on along the minus strand of CM042252.1, from coordinate 4,326,913 downwards.
TATATAAAGCCTCACAAAAAGCTCTCAGTTCAGTTCTCTAGTTCAGATAAATGCATTTAATATAATTGTAGAAACTAATGCATTTTCATTTTATTGCAACTGAAAACATTATGGTAGCGGGTTTCCGCCACTGAATAAAAAATAATAATAATGTGATTGCGACTTATTATGACTTCATATCACGCAATTCAGAGAAAAAAAGTAAAAGAGAAAGTGCTGTCAAATCAATTAATCGCGATTAATCACATCCAAAATAAAAGTTTGAGTTTACATAATATGCGTGTGTGTGTATAATTATTATGTATATATAAATACACACATATGCATGTATATATTTAATATATATTTATATTATACTGTATATATACATACACAGTATTTTCGTTTGAGTGCGATTAATCGATTATTTTAATTATATTATATTATATCATATTATATTATTCAATGAGTGAACTAGATCTCTGAAGGTAACAGGTTAATAATACTATGTTTTTCTCTTTATTCTCTTTTTTTAGGGGGGATATTTGAATCCATCGAAAGTGGCCCATCAGGTGCTGAAGAACTTGCCTTTAAGTTTGCTTTAAACACAATCAACAGGAACAGAACTTTACTGCCAAACACCACACTTACATACGACATCCAAAGGATAAACATCCACGACAGCTTTGAGGCCTCCAGGAAAGGTAAAGCCAACTCCAGCTGTCTGCTGTCTTCAGCGAGACCTTACGCGATCAGAGACAAATCTGCCCTGAGATATATGAGGGGGACGTGGGCTTTAGATTGAATTCATTTAACCACGGGGGGACATCAGTAGCCGTCTGGTGCATATGCAGAGAGAATTGATTGGTTTTAGGTAATGAGTCAGAAGGGGTGATTCAGTGAACTACTGATACCCCTGAGACAGGTTTGCAGGCTGCAATCATCTGTCATTTACACGCTGGGGAAACATCTGAATTCTCTTATAATGATTATACACTCCATTAGCCGCTGCCACTGCAACTGCACTTTTTTCCCATGCCAGTTTATTTAAAGATTACAAAGATGCAATTAAAACACAGTGGCTTTGCCAAAAGGCAAATGAGTTACCATTGTTGGAATAAATATTATTTTGGACAATGTTAGTAACACAATGTGGATTGGACATTCTGTTATAACAAATATCAAAAAAAGTTAAGCAAAGAAAATAACCTAATTTTGTGCTCTCTATCCAGCCAATCCATTATGTTGTATTATATTAGCATAATAATATGCAATGTGAGAACTGTATTTTTCTCTTTTTATATTTTGCGCTCTCTCTCTCTCTCTCTTGCTCTCCAGCTTGTGACCAGCTCTCTCTGGGTGTGGCGGCCATCTTCGGCCCCTCCCACAGTTCTTCGGCCAACGCGGTGCAGTCCATCTGTAACGCTCTCGGGGTGCCGCACATCCAGACCAAGTGGAAGCACCAAGTGTCAGACAACCGTGACTCCTTCTACGTCAGTCTTTACCCAGACTTCTCCTCCCTCAGCAGAGCCATTTTAGACTTGGTTCACTTCTTCAAGTGGAAAACGGTCACTGTGGTTTACGACGACAGCACAGGTGAGAGCTCAACGGTTCCGCTGCTGATCGTGTGTTCTGATTATTCTCCAACAGTCCTCAGGCAGACTGACCCTTTGGCCTGGGCTATGCACCATTCCTTGGTCTCCGTCTGGAATACAGTATGGCCAAACCCCCCTGGTTGACAGGCTCTGTTAGAACAGTAGGCAGCAAGTGCTGCCACAGTGAGGGGTACATATGCCATATGCCAGAGGTCGCCTCAGGAGCAAACTTGCCAACTAGAGGGTTTGCTGCCAGATTTCCCAAAGCATTCACTCAGCCTTATTCACAATTCTGCACAGCAACAACACACTATTATTCTGTGACACTGTGACTTCATATAAATGTGGCCCAGTAAAGCAATAAGGAACAGTGCTTATGCTGGGTACACAACAAAAATGATAATTAGGGTGATTTTGGGCAGATTTCTTCCCTTCCGACAATCCTAGGTAAAGTCCCAATTATCTTGATGGTTCTACAGATTATCTTATCAGATTTTCCTATGGTGTGAGGTGTGTTAAGAGAGATTGAACCTGATCGGAAGAACGTTGGAGGCGCCACCGATCGCAAATCGAATCAGAATCGGAAATCCTAACGTGTGGGGGGAACCCCAAGGACACTCTGGAGATTATCATGTAAAACGAAACAATACCCGAAACAATATCAGAAAGCAAGCCGACAGAAGACTCTCCAGCTCGAGCTGTCACATGTAAAGTCTCCATGAATTCATCTAAACATTTTTCTTTTCCCCCTGCACATTTTCTCTAAAAAGCATTCCATACACTATAAGCGTAATTTTTTCTTGCCAGTCATCCCCATGTTTGTTTACTTTAAAGTCACGTTTGAGATGTTTTGATGCAAGATATTTGGTGAGATTTCCTGTGTTCACAGACGGGACTCTGTTATTTGTGAATGGGATCTGTTCGTGTGTGGTGTGTTTTCCTGGTCACATCACAGCACTCCACAAACTAGAGGAACAAAACGGTTAAATCTATGATTTCAATTCGTCATGTTTGTGGTCTCTCACATTTTGAAACTGTATTAATGGTGCGTTCACCCCAGATGCGAATGAAGTGTTTGCGAGTGATTTACATGTTAAGTCAATGCAAATATACGTGAATAGACATTCTGCGGGTGCGATTTGCGTGAATGAGGCGACGCAAATTGAGTGTTTGACGCGTGATTCATGCGAATGAATTTTTCTTTGGCGGATATTCGCGCCGCGTTAACCAATCAGGAGCTTGCTCTTGCTCACAACAATGAGGACAAAATCATATGTGGATACCCAAAGCTGTACGATAATTTGTACTTTATAGAAACAGGAATAAAAAGATTCTTGCTTGGAAGAAAGTGAGAGAGGAGGTCGACAATCTGGTAAATTGTAAAAAATGTCTCAGTTATGTATGTAACCCTCGTTCCCTCGTAACGTTAGTGACTAACAAATGGGGGTTTCGCCTAGAAGCCAATCATCTTCGAGAATTCAACAATGCCCAATGGCAGTGCCAATGCCATGGGCATGCGGAATTTGCATACGTAACTCCGCCCCACCGCGCGGGTATATAAGGAAGTATGTGGGCAATATCGCATTATGTTTACCTGCTGAGGAGCCAAGACTGAACTCCCGGCCGTTCCAGCAGTACAGCGGATGTGGCAGAGGGACGTTACGTCTCCGTTCCCTCCTCAGGGAACGAGGGTTACATACGTAACCGAGACGTTCCCTTTCGTTCAGTCATTACGACGTAATGTTAGTGACTAACGAAGGGGGGTCCCAATACAATCACGCCACTCGGCTGTCTTCCAGTGCCCTGCGTAAGTGCGAGCACCCTGTCGTAAGGCTAGTATGGACGAAGGACTCCCACTTAACACAGGAATACCAAGGTACACTGGGAGCATATTCCAGGTGGAGATATGCAAAGACGCCTACCCGTAGGGAGGACTTAGAGTGTACACATATGACCCGCTGCGGGTAGCATATGGAGAACTCTGGGGGACCAGCCGAAGGTGGACTTTTAACCCCAGGGTGGCAAGGCTTGCCAAGGGAAAGACACCCGCTCAAGGAGGCTTACGGTGGAAATACACGTGTGGGGGTCGCCAGAGGGGAACCATGCACACGGGGCACCTGGCCGGACACGAGGGTCTGGGCTCATAGAGGGCAGACTTACTGGTGTCGGCTTCAACAGTGCTGGAGGAGCTCAGGGCTTCTGGGAAGCTCACCCGAGGAGAATATCGCACGTATCCAGCCATGGAGTGGAATGGCGAGCAAGCGAAGACACCTGAGCCTAGTCCATAACCGGCCACTAGTAGGGGCGAGTACTTAGTCGGAACAGCCTCCACTCGGAGATTGTAGAATCTGCGAATGTATTCGGTGTCGCCCAGGCTGCAGCTCTGTAGATGTCTGTTAGCAAGATGCCATGTGCTAAACCCAAGAGGAGGCACACTCCGAGTGGAGTGAGCCGTGACCCCAAGGGGGCATGGACGGGCTGCTGCTGGTAAGCCAAAACAATGGTGTCCACTATCCAGTGAGACAGCCTTTGCTTTGAGAGAGCCCTTCCCTTCCGCTCTCCACCATAACAGACAAGAGCTGGTCTGAGTTCCTGAACACTGCGTCCTGTCTACGTAAGCACGGAGCAGTGCCAAGGCTGGGTCTGCCTCCTCCAGGGGCAGCGCTCGCGGGTTCACCACCTGGTCCCTGATGGGGTGGTGGGAACCTTGGGCACATATCCAGGCCGGGGTCTCAGAATCACGTGAGAGTAGGCCGGCCCGAACTCCAGGCACGCTTCATCAACCGAAAATCCCTACCCTCTTGATGGAGGCCAATGCGGTCAGGAACAAAGTCTTCATTGACAAGAACTTAAGCTCGACTGACCGCAAAGGCTCAAGGGGAGACCTCTGCAGAGCAACTAAAACTACTGAGAGGTCCCCAAGAGGGTACGAGGGGAGAGCGAGGATGATTCAATCTCCTCGCTCCCCTCAGGAACCTGATGATCAGGTTGTGCTGACTTACCTTTCTGTTCCCCAAGAGGTCGTGGTGGGCAGATATTGCGGCCACATATACTTTAAGGGTGGAAGGAGACAGCCTTCGTTCCAACCCTACTTGGAGAAACGAGAGCACAGACCCGACCGGGCATCTCCAGGGGTCTTCTTGGCAAGAAGACACCAGGTGACGAAGAGGTTCCACTTCAACGCAAAGGCGAAAGTACTCTGCCCTAGTGGAAGTTCTGGTAGCCACCACCAGAGGTGGTAGGGTACTCAAACCTGTTCCAAAGATCGGAAAGTGGGTGCCATAGGGTGCCATAGAGAAGGCTCACTGGGGGGACGCATATTCGCGGCATCCGTGCCGAGCGTGCCCTCGTCAGGGAATAAAACAGGCAGCAGAGGGAAGAGTTGTGGGAGGCAACAGATCTACCTGTGCGTCGTCGAACTGTTTCCAAATCAGCTGGACCGACTGGGGATGGAGTCTCCAATCTCAAAGGAAGTGGCTGAGACCGTGAGCTCATGGGCTGCACGGTTCAGTTCTCCCGGGACATGGACAGCATGAAGGGACCTCAGATGCTTCTGACTCCATAGGACGAGATGGCGGGTGAGTTGAGACATACGGCGGGAGCATAGATCAGCCTGTTGGTTGATGTACGCTACTGACCGTGTTGTCTGAACGGACTAGTACATGTTGACCCTTCAGCAACGCTAGAAAGCGCTGCAGAGCGAACCATACTGCCAGCAACTCGAGGCAATTGACATGCAGGAGGTGCAGGGGTTCTGTCCAGGAGCCCGCGGCAGCACGTCCATTGCACATGGCACCCCAGCCCGTGGAGGAGGCATCTGTTGACACAACAATATGCCTGGAAACTCGTCCTAAGGGCCAACGGCTGCCCGAGATAACATGGCTGTCAACTCTAGGTCGGATCAGGCAGCACTGACACGCCCAAAGGCAGAGCACAACCTAATGGTCATCCCCAAAGGACTCTAGCCCACCTTGGGATGCGGCGATCGACATCTCGCTGCTATCTGGAGCGTGAACGAAACGAACGAGGAGACGAGCTGCTGTTTCAGTCCAGCACTCGTGGGAAGCGGCACCGCCCTCAGGTCACCCTGGCCACCAGCCAAAGTACCACCTCACTCGTAGACGGTAGATTGGGGTGTGGCAGAGGGGACTCTCTCTCCTCACGGAGATCACTGAGTCTCGACCGCGACAACGCGATGGTCACGTTCCCGCAGTGGGAACATGACGCATCCACAAACACTGCCCGAATGTGCTGAAGCCTGAAAACATCGAGCAGTGAATGTGCCCATAGACAGCAACGGAGATCGTTCGCACCCGGAAGTGCGCGGGCGAACCGTCTTGAAAAAGACGTGCCACGCATAAGCTCTTTTTGTGAGAGGAAAGCTCTGCAGAGTGACGAAGCGCCCAGGGAAAACACACACAGCTGTTGCAGATCACTGCACAGATCAGCAGGCAGGCAATGTGAGATCGCTGGAACGCGCCGTCACACCAACACCCTGGAGAACCGCTCGTCTCGAAGACTGAAGAGAGGACTTCAGAATTCAGGCTTGCAGGAGTAAAGAGATGCTCTTGGCTCCGAAGCAGAAACCATAATGCGATATTGCCCATGTACTTCCTTATATACCCACGCGGTGGGGCGGAGTTACGTATGCAAATTCCGCATGCCCATGGCATTGGCACTGCCATTGGGCGTTGTTGAATTCTCGAAGATGATTGGCTTCTAGGCGAAACCCCCATTCATTCGTTAGTCACTAACGTTACGTCGTAGTGACTGAACGAAAGGGAACACTCTTTACTCAGTTTGAGCTATAACATTACATAGGGTGATTTCAGGGTGATTGGGACACATTTTGCCATTGAGATGACTTGGAAAAAGTGTCTCAATCACCCTGAATTCACCCTATTGAGACTGCATGCTATTTAAAGCCAGCAAATTGAGCTTATTCGCCGCCGTATTTTAAAACAATCCAGGTCGGCCATTTTGCAACAAGATGAGCCTGAATTTCACACGCGAATGAAGCGAGTAAATTCAAAATGTTCAAGCATCCAACTACACGTGAATAGCACAATTTATTTTTGCAAGTTAGTTAAAAAATCTTTTTGTGTGTACCCAGCATAAGATTTACTGAAGATCTTTAGCAGTATTAGTGCTTGCACTGTATGTTAAATGAAAACTAAATTAAAAGAAAAAAAAAAAAACATTTATTTATACATCAATGTTCCTATCTAAACACCATATTATTCATTGATACAAATTATTATTGATTAATGAAGTTCACATGTGGTGTCATATAATCCATTTCTCCCATTTTACATTTCATTGAAAAGCTACAAACAAAAGTTAACTTTACATTTTTAACACACGGACCTGTAAGTTGTAAGAACATGCCATTGCTTAAAAAAAAACAATAGATAGATAGATTGACAAAGATTTTTATTTGCATTTCACTTCTTTTCATAGTACACTTGCTCAATTTTAATGATCTGAGCTCATGGTCTGAAGCTCATGGCGCATGGCAGGTGCACTTAGGGCGTGTCCGAATCCACTTTTGACGACAGAAAAAACGGTCGTCACGTCAGGCGCATGGTCCAGAAGGGCTGTCCCTGCTCTCTTAAGGAGTCATGGGTGTGTTTTGGGTGTTACGTGCAATAAACCAATCAGAGTCTCATCTCCCATTCCCTTTAAAAGCCAGTTGTGCTCACACCATGGCGGATTCACTATTTACATAGTGGGATTTGCGAACGGAAAGACTGAACGCTTCTCCAGAGAGGAATCATTAAAGAAATGTGTGTATGCGTCCCCTCAGAGTGTACGTGTGTGCACCACCTATAGGCACATATTACTAACACACCCTTTAAATAACACACAAATACTGCGCTATTGATTTTAGAGCAGATTTTTGTTGGTCAATGGCGCTTGGTCGTTTTCAGTTCCTCAAAATAGCAACACGCCAACAATGCTCCTGAACACACCTGGTTTTCAGACCAGACGCCCATGGGCGAACAGATGCGCCAGTGCATTTGATATTTAAACAACGTGGAGCTGGACGTGAAAATGTTAACACGCTGAAACTAGCGTTGTGTGTTGTGTCTGGTGTCGCATTGCGCGAGTGTATGATAGGGCCCTTTGTCTTGATCACATTGTTCTTTTTCCACTAAGTGAGTGATTTTAACCCCTTAAATACATGATTGCGTCGCCAATCATTGTTACATATTCGGGTCTTTAGCGACCCGGATCTTTATAACAGATGGATCTCTACCTGTCGGGATAATATAAAACTCTCCTGATATTAGAGTAACAATTACAGGAGAGTAAAATAAAGCAGAGTTTGTAACCTTTTGTTGCATTTAAGGTTTCATTGATATCTACCATGGCCAGTAATTTAAAAGTATTGGTGACAAATGACTGTCCTTATGCGAGTCAACGAATCATTCACTCAAACGATTAGTTCAATAACTATGAAAGTCTGTTTCTTCCACATTAAAAAATTTGTTGTAAATCATAATTAAGGCATAAAAAGTAATAATTATGAGATAAAAAGTCAAAATTATGACATATTAAGCTATGATTACAAGATAATGTTGAAATAATGGTGGAATTTTGACTCTTTTGTGCCATAACTTTGACTTTTATCTCATAGTTTAGATTTTTGTTTGATTTGATTAGATTTTTTCCTCACAATTTCAATTTACGATCTCATAATTTAGATTGTTTTGGGCCAGATTTACTAAACACACACACACACACACACACACACACACACACACACACACACACACACACACACACACACACACACACACACACACACACACACACACACACACACACACACACACACACACACACACACACACACACACACACACACACACACACACACACACACACACACACACACACTGATTCAACAAAAGGTGGTTGTCTTGAGGTCTGCCTTAGAATCACATCTGGAGTCTTTCTCTCCTCTGTTCAACAACTTCATGAACGAATGCAAACAAGCAAATCAATAGCCATAATGGCATTCCCTAATGGCTCAGCTCTGAAATGGCAGAAGTGGACTGGCAGCCTGCAACACAAAGCTCTGTCAACACTGCTCAGCTGTTGACTTCAGTATTGTGTTAGAAATGAACGGGAGCGCACACATTTCACATTCCTTAACATTTTTTAAATAAAGGTTCTGTCTTTTCGCAATGTCATAAAATAACCAAAGAACCTTTGAGTGAACTGATCTTAAAATAACATTTTTTTGTGTGAAGAACAGTTGAATAATCTAAACAATGCTTTATCAATGCACATGTTCATAATCCATTATACACTGATTTATAAGTATTAATTAGTCAGTCGTATAATTAATGAATGTATTTATAAAGATGCAGCCTGCATTGCTATAATGGTATTATATTATAGTTACAATGACTTATTAGTAATTCAGATTTATGTCAAATAAGTGAAAATATTGTTATTAGCAGCCATGTTGTGTTCTTATAAATAATTATTGAGTAATAATACAGTTATTAACCTCTATAAATGCATCATTGATGGCATTAAGTGTTTCAAACGATCTAAACGTAACACGCTTCCGCCAATGATAATTGACACGCTTGACGCAATGAGTGACGTAGGCTGGGCGTGATCAGCTCGGAATGCATTTTCAAAGACGCTTTGAATTTTGCTACACATATCCCACGGCGTCATGATGAAAATGCAATCGTACGTGTCCTAACTGTTAGTCTAAATGCATTTAGGACAAATAACATTTAAATGATAATTTTGCTACTGTTTGTGCTTGGACACGTTTCACATATCAAATCAATTTGGTTATACATTTTCATTTTCATTTTGCTACTTATAAAGCATTAAAATAGTATGCACTTTACAATTTAAGACTACTGTTGAAAATGGCAAATGTAAATAATATAATTTAATTTTCAATTTCATTCTGCACCAAATTTTGCATGCATGGAGTTGATGGAAAATGTAAATTTAAATACAGAATTACATTTCCATTTTGAATATTGTATTGCCATTTTGCATATTGCATTGCAAATTGAATTTTGCTACCCATAAGCTTCCATAGGGCTCATGCTCATGCTTCAAGCTGATAGTCACATTATATGTACGACACTTGTACATTTTCTCGTCAAAATGCAGCTGCTCCCACAAATATTACACAACATAATAGCTAGGCTACTTCATAAATCACCCAGTCTTTTGATAAAAAAGTAAATAAAAAACGTTTCTATTGTCAGTATTTCTAAAAATAGTGTGATACTGACACAAGACGTTTTATGATAATTTTAAAACATATGTAATACATACTTTTGATCCATTAAATTCAGGAACACTGAATTAACGTCTTCATGGAAAGACTGGGTGATTTATGAAGTTGGCATGTCATACCTATATGGAGGTCGGTGGAGTATTTTGATGAGAAAATGACACCTCTGGCCATTGGGTCGTTTATCAGGCAGAGCTACTGTACGGACAATCTGACCCAATATGGCTCAGTTTTTCTGTATATCTTGCTCTGTCGAGCGGCAAAAGAGATTCTACACAGGCTATACTGGGTTAAAGGTAGGGCTGTACGATTAATCGAAAAATAATCGAAACCGACATTCAGAACCTCTAACCGACATATTTTTCCCATGACGGTTATTTCGGTTTTCACGTGACTCCGCCCCGTCAGTCACATCAAGTGCAGTTTGCAGGCACACAGAGAGATGCAGGAGCAGTTATTTGTAGAGTCCCAGAATCACTATAGTAACTGCATGTTTTACACAGTTTATATAGGCTACAGGTCAGTTAATTGCCGTTCTTATAGCCTACGCGCTGACACACACACTGACACACACACAGACGGCGCGCGCAAGCCCCGAAGCCAGATCGCTTTCACTTTCGTCCTCATAAAGTTTGTCAAGTAAATGCGTTTAAAGGCTTGCCAGTTTCAATATTTAAAGCGATTGTGCGCTATTCAAAAACAACAATACGGAAAACTTATCCGTTCAGTGCTCATCTTTTTTCTGTGAGGCAGAGAACCGAGCCGCTTCGCGTCTCTGACAACGCGCGCGCGCACCCTGAAGGCAGATCTCTTTCACCTGCGTCCTCACAAAGCTTTGTCATTTGTATGTGTTTTAAGGCCGGCCAGTTTGAACAGTAAAGCGATTTTCAACCATCAGATGTGTATTATATTGAACTAATGCCTGATATATTGTGACAAACGAACACTCAGACAGTAGCTCGCACATCACGTGAAGATCGCGCGCAGAGAGCGCAGAAACGCAGTGTCAACGCCGTCCTGTGACTAAAGTAAAGTCACTAAAGTAGCTTAGAAACTCAACCGTTATAGGCATTTAATACCTTTGAAGTACAAACCACAGCTTCATAATGAATAGAGACGGTATGAGTAATTCACACACACACAATCACTCTCTCATTAATGCATTCAAATAAATATAATGTAGGCCTACTGTGCTAATATATCTGTATCTGATGTACAAGCAGAAATCTGCCCCATAGACAATAACTGCTGAAAGTGAACTGTTTCCTTCAAGTGTTTTAAAATCACAAAGAAATGCACTTTTTCATTAGAAAAAAAAACTCCACCTTTAATAGTAGAAAATATTTACAGTACAAACCTTATCAGTGAACTTACTCAACCTTATGAGGGCAAAAAAAAGCAAGAAAAAAAAGCTAAATAATCGTTCATTAATCGTAATCGAGGTAAAATGTTCAATTAATCGGGGTTTTTATTTTTGGTCAAATCGTTACAGCCCTAGTTAAAGGGTTACTTCAGTGATTTAGCAGCCTTCTATCAGTACTATAAACCCTGTAGTATATTTAAATTATGGTACTTTCCCCCCTCATATCCCCCTGAGACGAGAGAATTATGCATTTTATTTCTGGAAAAATTCCTCCGATGACGCAAATATCGTCATTTTGCGTCATCTGAGGATTTTTTGGCCAGAGGCTAGAGACTACAGCCAGTAGATGGAGCTGTTCTGCATGTTTTCAACACGGCCACAGGGGAGAGATCTCACTCACAGAATGTAAATGCACTCGGCTCGGCCTCTGGCATTCATAACGGAGCGGTGCAGAGCAAAGTGAGTGTTTCAACTTTTCAATGAATTCCTATGAAAGTTTAGCTTCCATATGCGTTCAGAAAACGTGCCAGACTGGACACACGCTGAGAATGACAGCCGCGCTTACCTCAGCTCTGCTCAGCTCTTACTTCCCTCTCATGTTGAATGAAATCTGACTCCTGCCGCTGCGTTTGTCCTGTGACTTTCGTTTGGCTCACTCACACGTTATTGAAAAGACACGTTCAGTTTTTAATTGTAGTGTTTACTCTAACTAAACAAAATTATTGTATTATTATGAAGATCAAAACTACGCTCGGGGCGGTGTAGGGAGTGGCCTCGTAGGGCAGCAAAGCAAGTGCATTCTGGGAGTTGTCTAGAAGGCACCAAATTCAAAAATATTGATAAATGACACAGTTTAAATACACATTCATCTTCCCAGCGCTGAAGTGCCCCTTTAACCCCATGCATTTACATATTGGGGGAATGGACTGTTTTCCCCCCCGTCGACTCCAGCCCCACGCCCCCAGCTATGACACGATGCCGACCAAGTCTATAATTCATTATAAACATGGGCTTCATAGCAAGTGTTACCAAACTCTCGTAGTGAGTAAGTCATTGAATCATTCACTCAACCGATTTGTTCAATAACTATGGAAGCCTGTGTCTTCCACAATAAACAAATTTGTAAATCATTATTATGGTGTAAAAAGTCATAAGTATGACAAAGTTAAAATTACGAGATTCTAAGCAATAATTCTGAGACAAATTATGAGATAGTCATTGCATAAAATGCAGAATTTTTGACCATTTTGTGCCATAACTATGTTTGGATTTTTGTCATAATTGAATGTACACATGTAATAGACACAACACAGACACAAAGCAATGAAAAAGGAGCTTATGGTAGCTCATATGTAAAAGCGCCACTGCAGCGAGGAGTAAAATGAGCTCTATTAGAAGGACGTGTCAGCTATAAAAGAGCTCTGATAATTTATACCTTGATATGTGTGTTGTCAAAGTAAATGTGAGCCGTGTAACATAGTGTCTATCTGCATCGCAGAAAACAAATGCTGTTAAATTATTTAATGTGTCAAGGGAAATGCATTAATAGGTTATGCATATGCCAGTCATGGACAAACTGCATCAGCAGAGAGCAAAGAGAGCAAACAGTGCTTGCAAATCAACATTCAAAAAAATGAAAAAGAGTTACTATAATGCCCCAAACTAATATCTTAATAAATGACCATTGTGTAGTCTTTAAGGAATATTTACGGTACAAGTTAAGCTCAATCAACAGCATTTGTGGCATAATGTTGATTACCACAAAATTGATTTTGAATAGTGCCCGATAGGCTATTGGCTATTTAAACACAAGCACAATCACTTTGATATGCCCCACCCCGACTTCCTGTTTCAGAGAGAGAAAATTGCCTTCATCAAAACATTTCATCCATTTCAATTGTTTCTGCTTGAGTGCACCAATCCAGTGGTGCTTTCCACAGCCCATCATGTGCTCTAACAGTGCCCACAAGACTGTTTAGACAGCTGCGCTGCCATGTTTCCAAACTGGCATCATTTTGAGGGCTTTGCTGTAATGTCCTGATAATTGCTTTGATAACTGGTGCTTTGAAACTGCCATTTATATTGCTACGGAATACTTCATGGTCTTAATATCATTTTAATGCCAATTGTGCCATTGTAATCTGAGCCTCTTCACTGCTTATGTGCTAAATTTAAACTAATAATGCATTTTTAAATGAGTGGACGATTATGCCTGGGGTAAAATGATAGTTTAATTTAACTTAAAGTTAATTTAATTCTAGCCAAAGATTTTTACTTTTTTTTTTTTTTTTTTTTTTTAATGCAGAGATAGTCATGGCATAAAATGTAGAATTTTTGACCATTTTGTGCCATAACTATGTTTGTCATAATTGAATGTACACATGTAATAGACACAACACAGACACAAAGCAATGAAAAAGGAGCTTATGGTAGCTCATATGTAAAAGCGCCACTGCAGCGAGGAGTAAAATGAGCTCTATTAGAAGGACGTGTCAGCTATAAAAGAGCTCTGATAATTTATAATTTATAATTTCAGGCTACAAATCTGACAGCCAGCATCTGATGTGAAAAGACTTGATCAAAATGCATAATAATACATTGGATATCCACACCCAGATATTCATGTGAGGTTTCATTGCTCCATCACAGCCAAGTAACCTAATATAAGAGGCCACCATACTATAAGAATATCCTGTAAGTTTCAGAACTGAAAGCTTCCTTGTTTGTCCAAAAACATCTTTTATTGTAACCAAGCCCAGAGAACGACTCATTGTGGAATGAGCCTATAATAGATGGTGAAAGACCGCCTCTGAAGAAGAAGATCAACTCCTACTTCATCATCACAACTTTGGCCCCGCCCACTGGTGTGTTAGTGAGATGACGAGGAGAGAAGAGATACAGGATCACTGGACTAAAAATAACATTACCTTCCAAAAGATCCTAATGCTAGGATTGTGCTTATTTATTTTCAACAATCTCTTGGTAGGATGAAAATAATCTGTTATTTAAAGGGTTAGTTCACTAAAAAATGAAAATTATGTCATTAATTATGTCTCACCCTCATGTCGTTCGACACCCGTAAGACATTCGTTCATCTTCGGAACACAAATGAAGATATTTTTGTTGAAAGCTGATGCTGAGAAAGGCCTCCATTGACACTCAGTACATTTACACTCACAAGACCCATAAAAGGCACTAAAAACGTTGTTACAAAGTCCATCTCACTACAGTGGCTCTACAATAATTTTACGAAGCGACGACAATAGTTTTTGTGCGAAAAAAAAAATCTAAATAACAATTTTATTCTACAAGTTCTTGTCTTCCTTGTTGGCCTCTGCCGTGAACTCATGAAGCACCACGACGCATGTTCGAGGATATGATGCAGATCCGGCGTTCGGGAATCCATGAAATGCACACTTTAGTCCCATTTTGTGCACTAAGCCGGGACTTCAACAGAGATAGAATTCAACAGCTTAGATACGGCGCGTCTTCCTCTGCTCGTTGTAAACAAATCTCCTTGCTTCTGGGTTACGTGTCCAAACGCCGGATCTGCATCATATTCTCGTGCATGCGTCGTGGTGCTTCGTGAATTCACGGCAGAGGCCAACAAGGAAGACAAGAACTTGTAGAATAAAGTCGTTATTTAGATATTTTTTTTCGCTCAAAAACTATTGTCGTCGCTTCGTAAAATTATTGTAGAGCCACTGTAGTGAGATGGACTTTGTAACGACGTTTTTAGTGCCTTTTATGGGTCTTGTGAGTGTAAATGTACTGAGTGTCAATGGAGGCCTTTCTCAGCCATCAGCTTTCAACAAAAATTTCTTCATTTGTGTTCCAAAGATGAACGAATGTCTTACGGGTGTCGAACGACATGAGGGTGAGTAATTAATGACATAATTTTCATTTTTTGGTGAACTAACCCTTTAAACTGTTATAACATTTTATATAGAGTAATCCCGTTACAATCGCTGGGGCTGTCAATCAAACAGCGTGAGTTTATCAGTGACTGAGTTCTGGACTCACACCAAAACTCCTGTTAAAATCAACAAATCTCTTTTTTACATTGTGTCTGCACTGTTAGTTATGATGAAAGCATTCGCTAGTGTGCAGAAATCGAGTTGCATTGTCGAGATCCTGCATTCATGCGCTCAACATGTCTGTGATCGGCTACAATAATCATCACTGCAAACTTTCATGCCATGATCTGAATATAAGGCCATAGATCTAAATATAATAGTATAATCAACACTTTTCACGGTTAGTTAACCTTGAGAGCTGTAATTGTAAAAACGTGCTGAAAGTTTTCGAGAGAGTTCCACGTGTAATATTTATTTCATATGCAAAGATGTCAGCCAATCACAGCAGTGGGCGTTTAGACTGAAGTCTCACAGCGGCCAATCACAGCAGTGGGCGTTTACACTGAAGTTTCACAGCAGCCAATCACAGCAGTGGGCGTTAACACTGAAGTCTCACAGCGGCCAATCACAGCAGTGGGCGTTTACACTGAAGTCTCACAGCGGCCAATCACAGCAGTGGGCGTTTACACTGAAGTCTCACAGCGGCCAATCACAGCAGTGGGCGTTTACACTGAAGTCTCACAGCGGCCAATCACAGCAGTGGGCGTTAACACTGAAGTCTCACAGCGGCCAATCACAGCAGTGGGCGTTTACACTGAAGTCTCACAGCGGCCAATCACAGCAGTGGGCGTTTACACTGAAGTCTCACAGCGGCCAATCACAGCAGTGGGCGTTTACACTGAAGTCTCACAGCGGCCAATCACAGCAGTGGGCGTTAATACTGAAGTCTCACATGAGCCAATCACAGCAGTGGGCGTTTACACTGAAGTTTCACAGCAGCCAATCACAGCAGTGAGCGTTAACACTGAAGTCTCACAGCGGCCAATCACAGCAGTGGGCGTTTACACTGAAGTCTCACAGCGGCCAATCACAGCAGTGGGCGTTTACACTGAAGTCTCACAGCGGCCAATCACAGCAGTGGGCGTTAACACTGAAGTCTCACATGAGCCAATCATAGCAGTGGGCGTTAACACTGAAGTCTCACATGAGCCAATCATAGCAGTGGGCGTTAACACTGTAGTCTCACAGCAGACATGCCCTGTTTAAACAGAGCTTTCAAATCAGAGGCTAAAATCAGGGTAGGAAAAATGCCTTGTAATTCTAAATTATGAGAATTTTTTATGTAAAACTCATACTATAATTATAAGTGCACCCCAGGAAACATTAAAAAACAATAAAACAATGCAGTTCAGGACCTCTTTAACAGAAGGATCTACACAGGATGAAATTCTCAAATGTCTTTCCAGATCTCGGAATTAATTTAATATTAACGAGACAGCAGGGGTGTAGATGTTTCTTGTGTAAAGCCTTTGTGTTATGTCATACCTGTGACCTGATTTTAAATCTGGTTCAATTTGCTCTACACATTTAGTCACAGATAATTAAACCTGTATAGTCAAGGCTACATTAACCTTGACCTTCCTGTCAGGAGCACTCAGAACTTTGAGTCAGAAGCCAGCTTTCACTTTCCTCTTCAATTAATGCCAAAGGGAAGCGACATTCATCACACTCTTCTAGAGGAGGACCAGACAACTGCAGACGATTACAGTCAGACAGGCTGGGGTTTTTCTTTTTCTTTTTTGAGGTACTTTGGCATGGAGCACTTGAACGATGCGGCCTCTCCTAGGATATTTATCACAGGTTGTTATGTTGCATTATTGGGGGCTTTCGGACAGTGGTTATAACACTTCCACGCCATTGATGTAAATTTACGTCTTTCCATGTTTCCACTGTTATACGGTAGGGGGCGCTATTACACATCTTCTGAAAGTGTACAGAATCTCCAGATCAAAACACAGGTGAAGAAGAAGCAGAAACAAGCAGTATCATATGTAAGCAGATGCATATGTAAAATAACACGATCATCAACATCAAACAGATAAATCAGAACTGCCTAAGGTTACTGAATGAAATGTCGACCCAGGACGAGCTCTAGGACCGTGAAGCTTTGGGGTGTTGATGGACTCCATCTACTCCATCTGTGTTTGATCATCGCTCTGAATCTGATCTGGATGTAGTCTTTGATATGATTTTCTCAACTTTTTGCTCAAAATGTTGCTTTTTTATTAAACTTAAAGGTCCGTTCTTCGTGTTTTTTTGAAGCTTTGATTGTGTTTACAGTGTGCAATATAACATGTGTTCATGTTTCGCGTGTAAAAAAACACAGTATTTTTCACACAATTTACTCATCTGTGTGCCACTGTTTTCACTGTCCTAAAAACGGCTGATGAGTTCCTTGTTCTATGAAGTCCCTCCTTCAGAAATACGTAACGAGTTCTGATTGTGCCAGCGGTTCCTGTGTTGTGATTCGACAGCAGCTTAGCGAACGTAACTTGCATGGAAAGGTCACGCCTCTTAACGGGAGATGTATGCGCTCAATGATCTCTACAGCGTCCCTGGGAAAGCCAAACAAAGGTGATTTGACTCCGGGATGAAAATAACAGCGTCTCGACGACATGGCGACAAACACACTCAAACGCAACAATTCCTCTTCTCCACGCGACACGTCCTCTTCTCCACGTGGGACAGCAACAAGACCACGCCCCCTTTTTCGCGTATTCTTGTGGGCGGAGGTTAGTCTGTTCTACTGTTCTACTGACGTCATTAATGAAGGAAGTACCAGGATGTAGTCCAAGCCGGCCGTTCGCTGTAGGCTTTGAAAGGGAACTTCTGTTAAATAAAATATCTCGCTTGGCATTGAACTTTGAGCTTTATAATTTTACAGGTATTATTTATGCTCTAACAGCAACATTACACACTAACTAAAGTTTGAACAATGGGATCACGAAGAACGGGCCCTTTAATATAAATAGAATGCATGAAGCTAGAATAAAACATTTTAAAAGTAGAGGCTCTGTTCTTTCTTTTGATATATTACATGTTCAGATATCCAAAATATTTTGGGGACCATGAGACTTTTGTGAAAATGATCAAAAACACTGGCAGTGGCTGGCAACTTTTTTCAAAAACGCTGGCGGGGAAAGAGTTAATAAACATTTGAGCTGATGTAATACATATGCTTTGTTAAATATGAATCAACAAAACAGTTGGAAGGTATTAGATACAATCAGTAAAAATCACAACATGCAGTTTTTCATTTACGCAAAGGGCTAGAAGAGCAAACCTGCCTCAGTTAGTAACCCACAGGAAGCCATGAGCCATCAAAGACATTTTATCAATGCATGCAAATCAAATTATCTATGCTGCTACAGTGTGTGCATTTTAAAAGTATGTGGTTTTAATATGCTTTAAGACAAACCATGTGGAAATTCATCAGTCAACAACATTGTTGAGTATTTTCTACTTAAAACTGCAGTGAACCAAAAACACGGTTTGAAAACGCTGGTGTTTCTGACGTCACAAACTACATCGTAACCAATCATATCATGAGGGGGGCGGGACTTAGTATATCATTAACTATTCTCTGAAGCAGGGGAGTCTCAAGAGAAGCAGGTTATGCCGGTGTTTTTTTCTATTGATATGAAAAATTGTACATTTAGCGGGTGAATTATGAATATGATGTATATTACGATGTTCTCCACTGACATTCCGAGTAGTTCAAAGCATTTCTAAGGATACTGACTGATACTGAAGGAAGATGAGACTGAGATGGCCAAAGGGAACATGGTTTGTGTAACATTAGCAACACATTATTTGCTGTTTAATAACATAGTCAAGCAAAAGGATAATCATATTGATTACCGTTATGTGTCCGCCATTGTAAAGAGTGATACCATTGTACAGCGTTTACTACAGTACAGTTGAGCACGTGGGTCTCTAAACTGGTGTGAGTGAGTGGAGGTGGGGCTCATTTGCATATTAATGCATATGCTAAATGAAGCAAGGGTGTAGAGTTAAAGTCAAGCTATTTTAACGCATTACTTTTTTTTTCATAGGAAAAAACGTTTAAATATGTTATTTTGATGATTAAAGATGAGTTTTAAGGGATAAAATGATTGACTACAAGAGGACAGAATCAGCAACCCTGCTGAAAAAAAAAAGAAAAACAAACAAACAAAAACTTAAACCAGGCAGATGGTTAGTTGGTCTCCCAGTTTGGCCCAAACTGCTTAGTCTGGTCAGGTTTTGGAGGCTTGTCTGGGAGATCAGATGGCCGACCAGACAGATCAGCGAAACCGCCAGCTTGGTCAAGTTTTTTTCATGCAAATTGTAAGGCAGTGTAGCTCTCAGCAGAAGTTGTTTTGTTACCTTGACCTTCAGGGAAAGACCTAGTTTTAGCTGGTTTAAGCTGCTCACCCAGCCAAAATCCCTCTTAAACCAGGGACACCAACTAAGCACCAAAGCAGCATAGGTTGGGATAGTGTTTTTATTTTATGTACTTATTTTCAGCAGGGGAGTTGAAGTTGACACATAATTATTAGCCACAATGCTAATGTCACAGTTACACCAAGCTCTCCATTTACCACTATGTGTTACTCTCCATTACCACTATGTGTAACGGAGGACAGCTAGTAGTCGCTGTGCGAGTAAACCTCACTCCTCTGATCTCAAGAGGTGCTCTAGCGACTGACACTAGATGTTGCAGCTTTTAGCCTCCTTGTTACTGTGCGTTTACACCAGACGCGACTTACGCAAATAAACCGCGCCATTCGCACGTAGTTGAACGCTTGAACGTTTTGAGTTTACTCGCGAAATTCACTACACAACAGACGCGAATTTGCGAAATGGGAGGGGCTTCTGCCAGCCGGCTCGTCTCTTTGCGAAATGGCTGACATGGATTGTTTTAAAATACGGTGAATAAGCTCAATTTGCCGGCTTTAACTAGCTTGTAGTCTCAATAGGCCTATGTAACGTTATAACTCAAATTGAGTAAACCAGATTGCCCGACCTCCTCACTCACTTTCTTCCAAGCAAGATCCTTTTTATTCCTGTTTCTATAAAGTACGAAGATGTATCGTACAGCTCTGGGTATCCACATATGATTTTGTCCTCATTGTTGTCACTACTAGAGCAACTTCCTGATTGGTTAACCTAGAATGTCTTTGCATTGACTTAACATGTAAATCACTCGTGCAAAATGCTTCATTCGCATCTGGCGTGAACGCACCATTAGAGTGTCCGACTCTCATGCCGGCAGACCCGGGTTCGAGTCCCGTTTGGGGTGGCTAGGTTTGAACAGGAGGGCTTACATATGGAGCAAGTTTACCTCATCAGAAAAGCCATACATATGGAGCTGGTTATGTGATGCATTTTTTTTTTAACAAATAATGCATCAAATAATTTTGAGGTCATAACATAGTATTGTTAAGGAACTATGCAAAAAGCGAGTCTTAACTAATCGATAATCTGTCACATAATAATTTTTTGTGTGAAAAAAAAAAAAGGTTGTTGGTTTTACTGCGACTAGCGGTCATTTCAACTGGAAGTTTTGCAAAAACATAGTTAGGAAACATAGGATTGGAAAACAAATAATTGTCTTGTTCCAAATATTCCTCGCGGTCTTTATGTCCAGACTTTGATGAGTCCACAGCAGATGCACGTGAACACTCTTCTGAATCAAAAATTGGGACGCCTTACAGTGTTGTTTGGGACAGGGCCAAAGTGGAAATAGATTTAGGAAGACACAGATTTAGTGAGAATTGTGAGAGGTCAATTCCAAAAAAAGCGAGGATGGTAGTGGACAGTTCTGCACGTGATCTACTGATGAAACGCAAATTCAAGTTTTTTGGCGGTAAATAATGGCGCAAACACCAGTAAATTGTTGAGCGCAAACCTTAGTAAATCATCTTGCATGATTGATTTAAATACTCTCCTCACATAAATACTGTGTCTGAAAGGGAAACTCCTACAAATGCATATACAACAAGATCAGCCACAAAACTAATCCTTTTCAGTGCTAATGTATCACTGCGCATCTTTAGTAAATCCTGACAGCAGTTTTTAACGCCAAAAAAGGGTTTGTGCTAGCGCTAGCTGTGGTTCCTTGTTTGGCCTGTATAGTTGAACAACTCTGAGGATGTAAGTCCTTCATTGTGTGAAGTAAATGAGGGCGATGGGATATTGGGGGCAACCTAGATATAATTTTTTCAGCTGATGACCTTTTGAAGTGAGAATGTGATGTTTCATTACATTAGGAAGTGGCATTTCATTGACAGGCGTGTCCAACATTTCTCTGGGAGGTAGTTAAGAGAGAAGAGAGTTAGAAGAGCGATAGAGAGTGAGGGCACATACAGCTTAACAATTTCATTTCCCCCCAAATTTTGACTTTAAACATCCATCCATATTTTTTATCCGTATCTTTCTTCTTCTAATTAGAAAGATAAGAATTGAATGAAATGAAGCGTTCATATAGATGGCTTCAAATGATTTTTCAGATGCTCTGTTGTACATTTAAAGGAATATTTCACCCACAAATGACAATACTGTTGTCATTTAGCTTAATGTTGTTCGACTTAAAAGAAAAATATTGTTTAAGCTGTTCTTCTTCATAAGATAAAGGTAATGCTTTATGTCATGTTCATGTTATGCATCACTGATGGCAAAAGTATTTCCAAAAAAAGAGATATGTGAGCTTTCTGATAAACTTCTTTACAGTACACAATGTTCATAAATGTTAATGTTTATAATACTTTAGTGCCTAATAGTCCACATTAAGCAGTTTAAGCTAGAGTGATAGGATAGTTATTTTGCTGCAATATTTGGTGACTATAAATGATTCTTGTCCATTTGTTTTCCATGAAAGAAAAAATCTTTGTAACAACATTAGAATGAGGAATATGATGGCTGAGAATTTACATTTTTTGGGGTGAACTATTCCTGTAATACTGTAATAACCTTATTTATATTCTCTCTTCCTGTCTCTCTCTCTCTCCTGGTTAGGTCTGATTCGATTACAGGAGCTCATCAAGGCTCCATCTCGTTACAACATCCGATTAAAAATCAGGCAGCTACCAGCAGACACAAAAGATGCCAAGCCCCTTCTTAAAGAAATGAAACGAGGAAAAGAGTTTCATGTGATCTTTGACTGTGGTCATGAGATGGCGGCTGGCATCCTTAAACAGGTGAGTCACTTCATCATCTCATTTCACACTGAGCATTACAAAGACACATTTGGAATATTTGCTTGATAATAATAACAATAATATCAAATATTTATCCAATATAATATCAATTATTGACTTGCAGAACAAGACTGAAGGATAAGTCCTTCTCAAATATGTAAAAGCGTGACACGTATATGCCTGCAGAATATTATTGCATATTAATTTTAATATACAAAATTATGGATATGCGCCCAAGGGAATGTAATAGACAAGTTTTTTTGAGCACTGCTGAGCTCTCAGTCCAAAGGAAATGTGACTCTAGAGATGTGTATCTGTGTACCACCAAAACTTGGCTAATTCCTAAGACTTTTATGAATAGATTTTATTATATAACTTTTAAAGTATGAAAATGCTTCATAAAATTGTTTGGTGTATTTAGTTTAAAAAAAGATGAGTGTCAGTAAAGAGCCTGCTTGATATGAAATATGAAAAATTTGTTGCATGAAGTAAACAAAATAAAAATTTCAACATTGTCATTTCCACCACGGAATTTGCAACCTGGTCTCATTGGAAAAACGTACCTGTGGCAACGTTTTGCAAACCCCAAAATACGTACCAATACGTTCATATCACTGCAGTTTCCAACAGAAATGCACACCAGAGGCAGTAAAACAGCAAGCACTTGTTATGTTTTTTTTTTTTTTTTTTTTTACCATAGTCCATGATTTGTAAACGAATATATTTTGGAGTTTGCATCACTTAACCAGCTCCACATATTCGGCTTTTCTGACATAACAAGCTTGCTCGGTAGTTCAGCTGGTATAGAATTGGACTTGCAATTCTGAAAGCTCGGGTATGAATCCCGTGAAAGACGAGACATGATAAAAGAGCTCAAAGACAAGAGTTCAAAACACAAGCTAAAATCACATGGTTACAATTGTATTTTTGTCACATTTGCTTTTGTTAACACTATCGGGTAGGTTTAGGGTTTAGTGTAGGTGTATGTTATTTAACGTGATGGAGGTTTTAGCACCACTCACCGGACATTTCAATCCAGAGTTGCAGTGATACGTACAAAAACCAACGTAACAAAACGTTGCCAGATTCACGTTCATCTGTTCCGGAAAAAAACGAAGCTTTTAGCGCCACCCAGCAGACATTTCACTTTGAAACCAGCGCGAAACGTGGACGACGCAACGCATTTTGGGGTTTGCAAAAACGTTGCCACAGGTACGTTTTCCAATAAGACCAGGCTGATAATTTGAGATGCGACGGGAAAGCTCATGATTTACAGAAGAATGACAGTATTCTCCTGTAATCCATGTTTGTCCACAAACTTTAAAAGTTGGATTGACAAAGCCTAGTTTGAAATAGTAAAATACCTTCAAAGTTTGAAGGTTAGCAGGTTGTTACAAACTGCTCGGAGATGCAGTAGTGTATTAAGTGTAATCCAAAAACGTAATCCAAAAACAAGCAATAGGTCAAAACACTGGCAATCAATCCAAACAGATACTATGGCAGGAACAAATCCAGAAAACAGGTAACATATAATCGATAACCATAACAGATAATCGAAGGAGCACTCAGAAATGCAGTTGTGACACATACACGACTTTGCATTGAATGACTGAACAAAAAAGGCTTGCATACGCTGTAAAAAAAAAAAAATCAGGTCTCTAATTGAACATTTTCTAGTGATTGATCACATCTAAATTTTTTAGTTGGCCAAATTGAATTTCTGTGAATTAAATTGCATCAATTCACAGAAATTCAATTTGGCCAACTGAAAAATGTAGATGTGATCGGTCACTAGAAAATGTTCAATTGGAGACCTGATTTTTTTTTTTTTACAGTGTAGACAGAGTTAACAAGGTAAATGAGAGGTGGATGTAATCAGGCATAATGAGTCTGGGCAATGGGTTATGGGAGATGTGGTCCATGGTTGAATGACAATGGTCTTGGGAAGAGTGCTCTCTGTTCAATATGCAGGGCACTCCAACTGGTCGACAAACACACAGATAGATTTGTCCATATTTTACACCTGTACATTCAGCTTTCCAGTTTGACAAATCTGTGTCAAAAGTACTTGCATCGTTTATTGAAAACATGAAAGAGTAGAAAGGTGTGCTACTTAAATGTGGAGTTCTAATGTAACGTAGTATGTGAGTAATGTAAGTGATCATAAACTCGAGGAAACAAAATGAAATAATTTATTCTCAGTTTCAAGCAGGGCAGTGGTTGTGTTGAACTTTGTGTCTTTTCCCAGAGGAATTGAAGAACTCTTTAAATGCTATATTAGGACTCAGTATTGTATTGTATTGTAGAGGATTTAAGCCTTGTCTAGTATAGCTGCAAGCACAATAGCTTATTGAGAATCAACGCTTAGTTCAAGTCAGAAAGTCAGTCACAACAATTGTCCGAGTTCCAACCAAAGCAGATCAACAAAACCTGATTATCTTAAGACATTTACAAGTGTCTGGTGCAATAGCTAAGTCTCTACAAGAACGTTGAGTACATCTTTTTCGTCTGTTCTTAAAAATCTAAGCACAGCACAAAACAACAACAAAGTAACACATAGTTTGGTGTACTATCGTTGTCTTTCTTTAAAACTTTATACATTGTCACCAACTGATTGTGCATTGCTACCCAGCAAGCAATAGCCATCATTTCACCGTCTCTAGGTTAACTATATACACGATATAGTCCGGTTATGAGTAACCCTAGCCTGGATGCCAGCCGAACTTAGCCCCGCCCACAACATTTGAGGTCGAGAAGTTCGGTCTGGACTTGATCCATGTGGAGCAACTATGCTCTAACCAGAGCTGTTCGGACCAATCAAATTGTCAGGGCGGGCTTTATACGATGATGGACAGACGATCAACTGTAACGTAATCATGCACGTCACCAAAGAGCGCTTGGGACTAAATGCCGAACTTGAGCCACGTTTCCACCGCAGTAACTTTCCCCAGGAACTAGGGACTTTGGGGTGGTACTCGGTGTGTTTCGACCGCAGGAACCAGGGTCTAAATAAAGTTTGTATAGTTCGTAGTTTGTTCGTATATGCATTCACCCTTACTATTTCTCTCAAAAATGATTATCATGTTGGTAAGTACTCCGTGTATCCTTAAAGGTCCCATGGCATGAAAATTTCATTTTATGAGTTTTTTAAACATTAATATGAGTTCCCCTAGCCTGTATATGGTCCCCAAGTGGCTAGAAATTTTGATGGGTGTAAACCGAGTTCTGGCTGTTTTTCTCTGCCTTTGAGAAAATGAGAGCTCAGACGAGCCGATCTGGAATCTTGCCTGTTATGTCGTCATACGGGGAAAGGTTACCTCCCCTTCCTCTGCTTAGCCCGCCCATAGAAGTTGGAGAAAATGGATTGTTTATTTCACTTGCAATTTCAGCACAGGCTTTACAAACAGACTTTACAATATAGATTCTACAGCACCACTGTCACAAACAGTGAGTAACAGTGTTCATTAATGCCTGATCTGTGATCAGTGATTTCTGATGTGTAGCTAATCATTCAAGTTCACACAGACTTTCTTTCTAAATCGTCTAATACTGTTCATGCATCCGTGAATCAAGCCAGTGACTAAACGATCAACTTCGCATTGTTTCTCTTAGTAGCATGAAACAAATCTGTTATTTAAAATGTGATTAGACTAGACCCTCTCTTTATAATGTTTAATAATGTTCGGATCTGTCAATCACACGTTAAGTGTGTATCTGCACATTTGCCCAAACTGCCGTTATAATGAATGACGCTGTTATGCTGCACAGCGAAGCTCTTACTGTATTCCTATCGATGTTGTGTTTGCTGTTAGTTGTGGTCAAAGCATTTTGTGAGAGAAATAGCGTTGCAATGACGAGATCACTGCATTCACGCGATCAACAGACTGTCTGTGTACTCGCTCATCACTGCTGACGTTCATGTGATCTCCTCATTGCGATGGGAAAAGATCGAAAAATAATGCTATAATCAAAACTTTCAGGATTCGTTGACAGCTGTAATGGTACATTACATGTGTTACAAAGTTTGTAGAATCAGAAGACAGGGTCGGCGTGACTGGGACTCGTGTTTATTCAGAACTCTCAGATACAAACAAAATAAACTTCAACAACTCAGTAAAATATAACTTTATCAGCAATCTTTCAGCATTTTTCCAGTCTTCCAGCTCTCTCCGTCTCTCCTGCAGTGCTTACAGACCTCAATAAACCACGCCCCCTCCGCCACATAATCTAACTAATTTCAAATGCAAAGATGTCAGCCAATCACAACAGTGGGCGTTTTCACCGAAGTCTCGCAGCAGACACGCCCCTTGAAACAGGTAATTCTAGCCAGAGACTAAAATCAGTATAGAAAAAATGCCTTTTATTTCTAAATTATGACATTTTGTGATGTAAAAATCATACTAACTATATAAGTACACCTCAGGATACATTATAAAATAAATTAAAAATTCCATACGATGGGACCTTTAAATTCTTTTTACAACACGGGCAAAGATCATTTACACCCATCCTCTTCTTCCAACATGCGTGCAGTTGAGTTGACAACTATCGTCGCTGCGTTGCTTTGATTGGTTGTAGGTCTATCCAATTGAGTGCAGAGGCATTTTCTTTCCTGGCTTGGTTGAAACACGCCCCATAATCACAGCCCAATGGACTCATATTCTGACTACAATCTGAGTATGACGACGTCAGGCTAGCCAAAATATCCTTTAATTTGGTCTTCTTGCCAAAATAACGTGCGAGATGTGTGATATTCCATCATGTAAGCAAAGTCAACAGTGATCACAAGGTGTTTGGTTTCATTTCTTTGACATGTTCTAGATGACTCTAGTCTATTCTTGGGCTATGGTTAGACGTCTATTACATTTTCACTGACAGCCCAAATTTTGCCTTGTTTAAGCTCAGATGTCAGGGCTGTGTTTGAATGGCTATTAGACGTCTTTTGAACGCGAAATTGCTTGCTGGGTCATGGTTTTGTCATGCAGTTAACTCAATCTAGAACAAAATTAACCAGATAAGATTAAGCAGATATGATCAATTTTGCATTTGCTGAGAAACATGTGAAGAACAAGTCTTTCTGATCCTAAAGTTTAGCTTGTTTGTGCTGTTACAAGCTCTGTTATATGGTGATTTGATCCTCTTTTCCTTGAAGGTGAAAAGTGCATGCATTGTTTTTGAACTGTTAATTCATTGTCTCTTTTGATCTTGTGTGTGAGATTGATTTGTACACAATCAGTGAAGTGTACAGGTTTCATTGATTACCCATCAGGCAGTCAAGCTTACATGCTCCGTTAGTCAGTATGTTTGCATGTAATTAGTCAATAGGATAACGCTCGTGATGTGAAGAGCCCTACAAGAATAGTGGTTTTAATCAGATTAAGAGCTCATGTTATATCTCCAGTTTATGTTATATTTTGCATCATGGGATGCAATGCAGTACATTTTTGAATTCCTTGCAAATATTGATTCAATAGTATTTGCCAAAAAAATGGATAAGTATATGCATTCCTGCTAGAGTTCAGCGAAGAGTCTCACATCAGAGAAACCCAAAGAGATATTTCAATGTGTGACTTAACTGCAAGAATTTTCCCCCAATTACAGGAATAATCAAATATTAAAGTGGGTATTATTCAGCCAGAGATTGACTCACAGACCTTCTTAATCAGTTTCAGACCACTGAGGTGATAATGAAGATACTCATTATTAGTGTCAGTGGATATATGCTTCTATAATGGGCAGCTCTCAGAGGCTTTGTGTAATATCCACATTTGAAACTTTTGGCTTTGTGAAGTCGTCCACACTTTTGAACTTTGCAAATTCTGCTCAGGCTACAGAGCCATTATTTCCCGACCATATGTTTCACACAAGACTGAATTTAATAATTAATTTCACTTTGGGGCTGATGATGGCAATGATAACTGGGTCTAGCAATGATGTAATATTTCAGATATTTGAACCTATCAGAATACTTTTTTTTTTCTTCATTTAGTGGATTAAAAGAATGTGTTTCTGTATTATGGCTGATTTATACTTCTGTGTCGGACCTACGCCGTATTCTCTACGCCGCAACTTGCGTCGTTTTTCATTTATACTTCTGCGTTGTTGTCCATGTCAATCTGCAATTACACATGCAGACCGCTAGTAGGCAGTGTCCACGGGCACGTTGATGGCGTAACCCGCAGTATCAAGGCAAAAGACGAAGAAGAAGCAGCTTGTTGTGTTCATTGTCCAATGGGGTAAAGCGTACCTTTCATAGGGGCAGCCATTGCTAACCAAGCCATCACCTGCTGTTAGCATCCCATTGACGCCCATTCATTTTGGCGTCACATTGACAGCTAATAACTTTACATCTGAGGCGTTTAAAGACTCCATTTGTCCATTGATTATTTCTAAAGAAACACGACAATGTATAAAAGGCTCCATTAACTTGTATCTTAGACTATCGCCCTGTAGAAGCCGCTTTTTTGTAAAAATATGCTAACGATTGCGTCATAACCACGAGACTCTGTCGCGCAGTAGATAAATTACAGTATATACTCGTATAGACAGAATGCATTAACTTAAAATGGCTTACTGGCATTACATTTTAAAATAAATAAATAATATGCAAAATGACAAAATAATGAATCAGAATACTTACCAAAAGTTGCTCCTGCTCACGCTCTCCGTCTCTGCAAGATTCAGTGATTCAGATTTCACTTTGCACAACTACTAGAAGACTTGCTACTGTCAGACAGGTTGCTCACATCACATCTACGTCGTCAAGCTCAGTCTGAGGCTGCGCTCAGCCATCAGAGAGTGAGTGCTTCTAACTGACTTCACTTTTCTGCGTTGAAGTCTATGGGGTCGCTGTGTCCATTTCTTTTACTGTCTATGACATTGTCGGAGTAGCAGCAGCAGTGATGGTGGCAAATAGATAGCGACTTTTCTTGCAGCTTAAGTTGTTGTATCTAATACAAATTAAGCATCTCTATTTGATTAGAAGAGGTAAATAAGAGGCGATCTGGCGCTGGAATGCGTTTTGAAATCATGCCGAGTGCTTGTGGTGCTGTTTTCAGGATCGGTGGCTCGTGCACAGACAAGTGCTTCAATCGATTGCTGTTGGGGAGACTTTATTCATTCCGTTGAAATCACAAAACGAAATGCACCCAAATGTGTCCCTGTTCTTGATATACTTGATATAACATCTTTGGTTTTAATGAGAAAATAAATAAATAAACTATACAATGGTGGATTAGAACCCAGAACTTCTGGCATGCTTAACACAAATTATACCACTAGACCATCAAGAGCTCACACACATGTATTTATTCACTGACATAAAGAATCGCTAGACTACAAAAATACTGTGTTATATTGCAGATGTTAGGATGAAACTATCATCACATTTCTAGACACATCTATCGCAGATTTTTTTAACCCTTAAATGACTGTTTCGCCAAATATTCCTACATATTCGGGTCTTTAGCGACCCGGATCTATATCTACCATGGATAGATCTACCTCTCGCGGTAATATATAAAACTCTTGATATTAGAGCAACAATTACAGAAGAATAAAATAAAACATATTTCGTTACCTTTTGGAGCTTGGAAGGGTTCAATTTGAGCAAATGTTTTACACCATCACCACTGTCCTCGTCAGAACTCATTTCCCAGTACATTCTGCAACTGGATCATATTCGCCCTCTCATGCATATTCTCAAAACTCATTTTCAACGTCTTATAAAATAAATAATTTGATCACTGACAGCTTCTTCACCAGATCCACCATCAGTGACAGCGACACTAATATTTGATTGCGTTCAGCACTTGCTCTGAAGTAAAACGCTGAGCTATTTCAAGTTTTACAGATTATAATTATTATTGTTTTGTTTTCAGTCTGCAGTAAGTATGAGTGAAACGTCACTTCATCATTGTGAATTGCAGTTATTTCGTCTTTATAGATTGATTTATTATTGTGCAGGAAAAAAAAAAAAAAAGTAGAATCTTACACACCTCGGGTCGTTAGCGACCCTATACAATTTTGACAAAAAACTAGTGGTAAAACAGGCATTAAATTATAATTGTATACTTTTTTTCTTGTTATATTGTTTTAAATGAATTGATTGAGGAATACTAAGAAGGTTGATGTCTAACTTTAAAAAATGAATGAGGAGGAGGGTAGTGAATGACGTCTCGGGTCGCTAAAGACCCGAGGTATGCATTTAAGGGTTAAATGTATTTACTGACCTAAGGGAGGGGTTCTAGCAGACCAATCACACACTCTAAAAAAAAAAGGTTCTATATGGCACCAAAAATGGTTCTTGGCTCATAATCATAGGGGAACCTTTTTAAGTGCTATATAACACCAATTTTGGTGCTTCAGTGGTTCTTCAGCGGTTCTTCAGAGGTTCTTCACCGGTTCTTTGACTAAGGTGCTATATAGCACTGCTAACTAAGGTGCTATATAGCACCGCTACCATATACAGAACATGTTAAGATATGGTGCTATATAGCACCAAAAGTGGTTCCCCTATGATTACGACGAAGAACCATTTTTGGTGCCATATAGAACCTTTTTTTTTTAGAGTGCAGCGCTTGCGGTCCGCGAAGAATTGGCACGATGTTACATTTTTGGAGAGGTGCACGTCAGGGTATGTCGTAGGCTACACGTGCAACACACAGCCTACGACGTAGCTACAGCGTACACTCGACGCAGAAGTATTTTATTAGAACAAATTTCAGTGCTTTGTTGGGTCGACACCGCCAGACATACTCACTGGGATAATAGCGTATTTGTCTTCTGGTATTTAGGAGTAGTATTATCTAACCTACTACCTCTAGATTACTTCTCTGTGACTGGGATTTCAATTAAATGAACCCTTTATGGAATAGGTTCAGAGCTATAACCATCTAAATCTTGTCAGTTTTAACCCATGCTCTCCCGCTGGCTTTCTTACAGGCAATTTTACTCAGTAATGGTGCGAGTGTTGCTGGCTCATCCGAGCAAATATGAGTTTCTCCTGGAGGTTTCCCAGTCCACCTGGACACAATACCACCTGTTATTAACAGCGCTAGACCACACAACAACAAATGTAATTACTGACCTGACCTCTACTCATTCTAATCACCCTCGCCAGGCTGACAGCAGTAATAATGTGTGATTTATAATCGTTCGAGCAGTGTGTGTATCACACCTGTGTCGTACAGCAGCTCCTGGTAATACAGCTAAAGATATCGCAGGGTGAGCAATGTTAAAGACATCTATTTCCATCCGTCGCACAGCGCAGGGCACAA
This sequence comes from Romanogobio albipinnatus, assembly GCA_023566225.1. Taxonomy (NCBI): domain Eukaryota; kingdom Metazoa; phylum Chordata; class Actinopteri; order Cypriniformes; family Gobionidae; genus Romanogobio; species Romanogobio albipinnatus. The sequence goes on along the minus strand of CM042252.1, from coordinate 4,295,319 downwards.
TTAGCTCACATGCTAATACAGGATCTCGCCTGTGATGAAGCAGCTGTTACCAGAGCCGAATCATGGATGTTTCACATCGCCCTGAAGTGCACACTAAATAGAGCGGATGCAACAGGCTGACGCTTGGGTTTAGACGATTGTTGTTCCAACGTTTAGCAACACAACAGCTTGGCCCATAAATTAATTATTGTTATGGATTGAGTTGTCTGTCAGTCTGCGAGAAATGCCGTGTGAATGCGTGGTTGGGTTGGCGTGGGAACCCAAGAGCTCATTACAGCTATGGAGACAAACAAGCAATAAGCAAAATAAAATCCCATCTGCTCTTCTTTTTTAAATCCTTTCTCCATGCTGAGTTCAGTGCGTTAAAATACTCCTGATGCATTAAATCGGCTATTTAATGAACATTATTATTATTATTATTAGGCTACACTGTAAAAAAGGATTCCTCCTATGTCAACTTAGAAACTCAAGTTGAGTTGCTGCCTCAAATTTTTAAGTATAAAGAGATTGGCTTTACAAGTCATTTCAACTTAAATTATATTTCATTTACTTTGTTGAATCTTGTATAACTTATATGTTGATGAGTTAAAGTAATGTAAAAACAGAAGTTGCCATGACTTACTGATCATGTCATTTTTTTTATGATACTTGAAAATGATATTTTGGACCAAAACAAATCTAAAATAATGTTATTTAGACTCCCAGTCAAAAGTTAATATTTTTTAATGTTATTGAAATAATTATTTTCTGCTCACCAAGGCTGCTTTTATTTGATAAAAATCTGGCAAAAACAGTAATATTGTGAAATATTATTACCATTTAAAATAACTATTTTCTATGTGAATACATTGTAAAATGTAATTTATTCCTGTGATCAAAGCTGTATTTTCAGCATCATTACTCCAGTCTCCAGTGTCACATTATCCTTCAGATATCATTCTAATATGAGGATCTACTGCACAAAAGAATTTATCATTCTTATCAATGTTGAAAACAGTTTTAATTAAGCAGTACAAACTGTTTCAACATTGATAATAAACTATTGTTAATAAATTAGGACCAATAGAGCAGCAAAGCAGCATATTGGAATGACTTGAATGAAACCGGTTTCAACCAGAAATCCTGATTTTCACTGTATATAAATGACACTGTCGTTTCACTTTTTTCATTGTTCAAGCCCCACAATGAACGCCCCAAATCCACTCTTCAGTTTGGCCCCCTGAACCATACATTACATATTAAGGATTTTTCCTACATCTGAGGAATTCAAGGTTCTTGTGGATTCTGCACAGCCTCGGCTCCTCCAGGCAACGCAAAGCACACTTACCAAGTGCAGACGGCACAGAATGAGTTATGACTTACAAAGGACACATTCTTGCAGTCAAAGAAAGCTGGACTGAGCGTAGCTGAATATGGGGGTTTGAGATGTGTTTTTTTTTCAAGGTTGATCAACACGTGTCATAAAGTGTCATATTATACACACACGCGCACACACGTGTTCACCTCTAAAGACACCTTTAAAAATCGTCTGATTAATTTCTTCATTTGGAGGGTTTTCTCAGCATACACTCACCTAAAGGATTATTAGGAACACATACTAATACTGTGTTTGACCCCCTTTCACCTTCAGAACTGCCTTAATTCTACGTGGCATTGATTCAACAAGGTGCTGAAAGCATTCTTTAGAAATGTTGGCCCATATTGATAGGATAGCATCTTGCAGTTGATGGAGATTTGTGGGATGCACATCCAGGGCACGAAGCTCCCGTTCCACCACATCCCAAAGATGCTCTATTGGGTTGAGATCTGGTGACTGTGGGGGCCATTTTAGTACAGTGAACTCATTGTCATGTTCAAGAAACCAATTTGAAATGATTGGAGCTTTGTGACATGGTGCATTATCCTTCTGGAAGTAGCCATCAGAGGATGGGTACATGGTGGTCATAAAGGGATGGACATGGTCAGAAACAATGCTCAGGTAGGCCGTGGCATTTAAACCATGCCCAATTGGCACTAAGGGGCCTAAAGTGTGCCAAGAAAACATCCCCCACACCATTACACCACCACCACCAGCCTGCACAGTGGTAACAAGGCATGATGGATCCATGTTCTCATTCTGTTTACGTCAAATTCTGACTCTACCATCTGAATGTCTCAACAGAAATCGAGACTCATCAAACCAGGCAACATTTTTCCAGTCTTCAACTGTCCAATTTTGGTGAGCTTGTGCAAATTGTAGCCTCTTTTTCCTATTTGTAGTGGAGATGAGTGGTACCCGGTGGGGTCTTCTGCTGTTGTAGCCCATCCGCCTCAAGGTTGTGCGTGTTGTGGCTTCACAAATGCTTTGCTGCATACCTCGGTTGTAACGAGTGGTTATTTCAGTCAAAGTTGCTCTTCTATCAGCTTGAATCAGTCGGCCCATTCTCCTCTGACCTCTAGCATCAACAAGGCATTTTGGCCCACAGGACTGCCGCATACTGGATGCTTTTCCCTTTTCACACCATTCTTTGTAAACCCTAGAAATGGTTGTGCGTGAAAATCCCAGTAACTGAGCAGATTGTGAAATACTCAGACCGGCCCGCCTGGCACCAACAACCACGCCACGCTCAAAATTGCTTAAATCACCTTTCTTTCTCATTCTGACATTCAGTTTGGAGTTCAGGAGATTGTCTTGACCAGGACCACACACCTAAATGCATTGAAGCAACTGCCATGTGATTGGTTGATTAGATAATTGCATGAATGAGAAATTGAACAGGTGTTCCTAATAATCCTTTAGGTGAGTGTACACTGATATATGTAGTTCATTGGATTATTTTGCATGTTGTGTAATTACACTAAACTATTTTATAAGAATATATAAAATAAACACTTTCTATGAAGCCCATGCTTATAATGAATTATAGCTTCATTTATACTTATTTATAAAAAAGTATTACTATTCTGTAAACATATTTAAGACTCATACTGCATTATAAGAACAGTTATACACTGTAAACAAAATCCCCGTAAAATTTACAGTAAAAAACGGCTCCAGACTTTACCGTAAAAAATACGGCAGTAACGTTTTAGGTTTTTAGGGACAGCACCATATCATTTAAATGTTTGTAATGTAATAATTACGGTTAAAACATTTTTTATTTTACAGTTCAAAACCGTATAATTTAAAGGTTTATATTGTAATGATTATGTTTACACTGTAAACAACTTACGGTCAAAAAAACATATTTCATTAACTGAAATAATGTTAAATTACTAATCTATTGAAATACTAATATCTGTTATGTACCTTTGATATATACGGACAACCACCAATCACAGTGGTGATGAGAATCACGTGATGAATCAAAGCTCATCACAAGCAGCTTTTAAGAGGAAAATACTAATATATATATATATATAGAAGCTCAATGTCATTCACACAAACACTAAACACCATCATGGTAAAACACACATCTAACACACAATAAACATTAATTTAACAACACCTAATGTACATAACTGATTAGAAAAAACACAGAAGAAACATAGTTATTGCAATGAAAATACATCAAATGTGAAGTGTCACGGAGGGAATTCTGGGAATGTCAATTACACAATGATTTGTTCTTTTTCACTTCCAAAAACTGTAAATTTAACGGTATTTTACTGTAAAATTAAATTAAATGTAAGGTTAGATCTATTACAGTTATTCACCGTATATAGTACGGAAACTTTCTGTTAAGCAATTAACTGTTTTTCACCGTAGCATTTTTACAGTAAAATACCGTTAAAATCACAATCATTTTTTTACAGTGTAGCTCCATTTATACTTATTTTTTAGAATTAAGTCATGCATTTGCTTTATCAATGTACATGTTCATAATCCATTATACACTGATTTATAAGTATTAATTAGTCAGGCGTATGATTAATGAATGTATTTATAAAGATGAAGCCTGCATTGCTATAATTTTATTGTTACAGTGACTTTAGTAATTCAGATTTCTGTCAAATAAGTGAATATATTGTTATTAATAGCCGTGTTATTAAATGCATCATTGATGGCTTTAAGTGAATGATATGAAGCAAATGTTAAGAAATCATGAAGATGTGCTCATTATACATTTGAAGGTTAATCAATGAACAATAATACAATAATAAAATAAAATAATAATAAAATAATGAGAACCCCCCCCCCAGAAATAATTAATACAAACAGATGTTTTTTCAATATTTTAATGTTACATACTAGCAAAACACTGCAACATTATTTTTTAAGTTAAAAATGATGGGTTAAAAACAACGCAAGTTGGGTTGAAAATGGACTAACCCAGCAATTGGGTTGTTTTAACCCAGCAGTTGGGTTAAATGTTTGCTTAAAACAACCCAATTTCTGGGTTAAAACAACACAGTTGCTGGGTTAGTCCATTTTCAACCCAACTTGTGTTATTTCTAAGTGTAAACTGCTATAATCGATACCATGCATATGGATGAGAAGATATAGATTTGAACAAATAAAAATGACCATTCATGACCTCTAATGCAAACATTAGCCATTAAAGACATAATCTATAACTAACTAACACAGTAAACAAGTGTCTCTGGAACTATTTTATATTTGATCATTTATAAATCAGTGTATAATGGATTATGAACATGCACATTGAAAAAGCAAATGCATGACTAATATGTCATTATAAAAATAATATAAATGTAACTATAACTGTTCTTTTAATGCAGTATAGGTCTTTATGAGTCTTTATACATATGTTTAAATTGGGCTATAAATCATTATACGCATGGGCTTCATAAGTGTTACCAAAATATCAATATCAGCTTTTTAAAAATCAGTTTGGTGAATTTCGAGGTTGCTCACAGACTTTGCATGGAAGTCCCTTCAGTGTTTACGGGCAGTAAAGAGAGCTCAGGGTGTTTCAGGGCTTTAAGGGATAGAGAGACTGAAAGCTTCATATGATTTCAGCTCACAATCCTTCAGCATATAAAATGATTACGAGCCGCAAAACATCATATAAACAAGAAATGCCATTATTTTCGGTCGCCTATCCTTCGATTCAGTGATAAATTGCACATTTTCAGAAGCATTGTTACTGTTCCCTTGTCTCAAAATGGTTTCATTCATGTTCCTCAATATTTTCTCAGGCTCTCGCTATGGGAATGATGACAGAGTATTACCACTACATTTTTACTACCCTGGTAAGTTACATATGGATCTTTATATCATAAAACACATTCAAAAAAATAACTTGCATTTCAGGTCATTATGCTGTATTCCTCAAGTGGAATTATTGATTTTTCTGCTGTTGTTTCTTATTTTCACCAATGATGTGTTTTACTCTGACTGAGACCAAGAAAACATTTGATTTATATTTTTAAATGGCTGTTATTTTGTCTCCCTATCTCTCGCAGTCCAATTTGCAGGCGTAACTTACATTAAAAATGTTTATTAAGATTTAAGCTATTATTATAACATCCGGTGATTTTTTATTTTACAGTGTCCTGATTACACATTACATGCAGTTATAGTGTAGCAATCACTATAAATGATGCATACTTACATAATTACCAAACCCTTATCCTAATCCTAACCCTATAGTAAGCACATGTAGTTCATTATTATTACTCAGTACTTACAGTATTTATACAATGAAGTTCCTACATGTGCTTACTATAGGGTTAGGATTAGGGTAAGGGTTTGGTAATTATGTAATTAAGCATAATTTATAGTTATTTATAGTAACTACATGTAACATACAGTATGTAACAATGACACTGTAAAACAAAGTGCTACCAAATAATGTGCAACCTTATGTTCTTGTATTTAATGCATACAGTAAAGCATTGATTCAGTAGTTAAATATATATATATATATATGGTAACACTTGAGAATGGGGAACACATATTCACTATTAACTATGATTTTTGCCTCAATAAACTCCTAATTTATTGCGAATAAATAGTTAGTAAGGTAGTTTTTCTAGCATTTAAGTTTAGGTATTGGGTAGGATTAAGGGATGCAGAATACGGTCATACAGTATAAGGCATTAATATATGCTTTATAAGTACTAATAAACAGTTAATATCCTAGTAATATGCATGCTAATAAGCAACTAGTTAATAGCGATAATTGAACCCTAAAATGAAGTGTTACCTATTTTTTTTATAGTACTTGTTGGTCACCAATTGTGACACTTTTAAAATTGTCACTAAGTAAAAATAAAATAAAGGAAACAATATATATTTTAAAAATGCAGTTAAATGTTCTATTTTTGCCTATGGCATCAATGCAACTGAACAGATTTTGGAATAGAGCTTGTGTGTCAGTGGGATTGTGATGTTTGTTAAGATTGAATGTGGTACAAATGTAGCAGACATTCCTATTGTGTTTTTTCCCCAATACACATTCATCACCTCGGAATTATAAGGTTCAATTCTGAACGGAGCTTCAAAGTTTTAGCATTTTTGTTTGATGAATGTGTGTACATTAACAAAAAGCAATCACATACCCTCCTGGGACCCAGAAAAAAAAAAAAAAAAAACGTTTTTTTTATTTAGTATTTTTTCACGTCATTACATTGTTTAGAGTATAAGAAACAATTGGGGGAAAAAAAAATATTTTTTTTTGAAAAATTATATTTTATTCACGTTATGATAGTTGACACCAGGAGTCAGTTGTTTAAAAAAATAAAATACAATTACATGAAATTGCATGTACAGGCAAAAACAATGGAATTTATATTTAATTCACTAATCAATTTTTAGGTTTCAGGGTTTTTTTTTTAAACAAACTTTGTTTAAAGATGATTCTGAACTATGTTATGAAAGAAATAACGGAATGCATTGATATAAGTATATTTTACTTCATGCAATATGTTGGTAAAATGGCCAACCACACAATGTATCTGCACTGCATCTAATTTGCATATTAATGTGTTCTTGGTGCAACATGTAAGGAAAATAGAAGTGTAATAATGGGAGTAATAATTTTTCATAATATCTAATATTTCATAGGAATATTGATATGTAATTTCTTTCCCTATTCACTTATGTATCCAGAATGCCTGATAAACATGATCCACTACAGTCGACATTTATGAAATCAATGCCCTGTTTTGTAACAGAAAGTCATATTTTGATTAAAAAAAACCCATGTCATTTTCCTGAGATGTTGATTTATGACAAACTATTTGAAAATGAATCAGATTTAAATTATAATTAAAAATATGATCATATTTCCATAAGAGTGCTAAACATTAATGTCAGCCGTTTTTAAAGACCAAGAAGAAGTTGTTGTCCTGGTGAAACCTCCAAACATTTTGTATCTCTGCAAAGCCCCGAATGTGCTCTTTACAGGACATGTGACATATACGATATCAGAGAAATTCACTAAAATATAATGTCCACTACAGTGGCCAAATGTCTATTCCTTTGTCTCAGGAGGATCATGTAAATAAATTGTTACAGAATATGTGAATATCTAAATTTGGACAGAATGTCAGATAGCACCTTATAATTCCAAGCTGACCATTTATGAATGTTTCATATTCCTCAGGATCTCTTCGCGTTGGATGTGGAACCCTATCGCTACAGCGGGGTCAACATGACAGGATTCCGTATCCTAAACACGGAGAACAGCCAGGTGTCCTCCATCATTGAAAAGTGGTCCATGGAGCGTCTACAGGCACCGCCTAAACCGGACTCTGGCCTACTGGATGGGTTCATGACAGTAAGAAGCTACTACAGCATGTTGTTGTCTTGATTTTTCATACAGGACAGTGGTTTTCAGGCGCGTCCTGATTTTGCAGCGTTCCTGTGTCAACATATTTTGTTGATCCTAGAACAACATACCTATACGAAAAATCTAATCCTAACCATATCCCTAAACATAACCCTACCCATAAGAAGAACCTAAGCCTGGTTGTAAGCCTAAACTTGACATAAACTGTACACTTGTCCCTCAAATCTGATTGGTTGATTGGAATGTTGTTCCAGGATCAACAACATGATGCACTTTGTGAAATCAGGTTCTGCGTTTTTCAGCTGGCTTTGCTTCAAGATTTTACATGGCAAACAAAAGTAAACAAAATGTAATATTATTTACGGCCAATAATTCACCACACAGAACATACGGTCAGCACTCGCCACTTGCACCCTTGTTTCAAGTGATCTCATATTTAATGCAGTCTGCGTTGTTTACTTCAAGTCGTTTAGATCATGTTTTGGCTGAGGTCATGCCACACAACCTGTCCATGTTGGCATCTGCTTAATTTGGCTTTACCAAGTGACAGATGAATTTGTAACAAAATACCATAGAGTTTGATAGGACGACAGCCTTTGGCTTCAACATCGCTGATATGCAGGGTATTATTTGCATTTTAGCTTTTTTTTCATGACTCTATCAGAATAAAGCTGAGTTGTGTTAATTGTTTCATGTCACTTACCTGTTATAGACACTTGTGAAGTCATCTGAAAAGAATGATATGAACGTACAGTCAAGTTGATAATGGTAGAGTTTGATTTTAATTGATGCTGGTATGAGCTGCAGGAAGTTGTTCGCTCTGTCTGTCTATAACACTATTCCCCAAAGAACTTGAACCCACAACCTGCAGGGTACGCTGCGATCTGAAGAGTGTGTGATAAACAGGGACTCTGCTGTAGTGATCTAAAAACGGTCTGATATCAGCATACTGGCAGCATCCCAGTTCTTCCTCAACACTGGCTCTCCTATCCGGGAAAAGGGCCAAGATATGAACTCACTAGAGGCTGGGTGAGACGGAAACAGAGGAAAGAGGAGAACTCGCATGCCAAAAAGAACCAACCAGCCAAAATAACTCTCGTGGGACTCAACACAATGACATTTCACTGGACCCGTTGGTGTACATCCTGTTTAGAGAGAAATGTACACCGCTATGATAAGTGAAGACTTAGATTCACCCACGCTCATGTCTTTTCAAACTTGTCTGACTTTCTTTGTTCTGTGAAACACAAGAGGAGGTATTTAGCAGAATGCAGTGGGTGCTTAAAAATGACTGAAATGCCTTAGGTTCTCTTGGTTTGGAGCAAAAAAGTGAACGCTTAGCGTCCACACTGTCATTTTTAAGACCGAATCTAAAAATACAAAACAACAAACAGTGGTTACACTTTTGTTTTATTTTGGTCCCCTTTAGACATTCTGTGGACTATAAATAACATTGCACCTACATGTCAACTAACTCTCAATAGAGTATTAGTTGAGAATCAGGCATACAAATTTTGTATCGTATCAGTCGATCCGTTCACAAGTAGACGAGGGAGACACATTTCCGTTTACAGCTGGTGTCTCTTTTGTCCACTTTCAATCACTTCTGTCCTGATTTCTTCGAGGGGTGGTCTATGGGCAGGTAAATACAGTATATGGGCTGTTACAGATCTTTCTATCCAATGGATGAAATAATTTCGCGCAATTTACATATGAAGTGACAACGAAAAAACATATGGAGAGCATCATCTTTAGTTTCTGCTCTGAACGCCGCAATCAGGAATGGCGAGAGAACATTGTTCTTGGTACGTTTTTCATCTTCAAACGAAACTTGGGTCTTTAGACGACAAAGTTTAAATCCCGTCTGGCTAGCGCTCTTCCCATAATGTTTACACATTAGGTCAGTAGGTGGAGAGTAGATGGTCTTTTGTGGCTGTTCAAACGCATTCTATCACATGGGCGTCTACACTGCTACACGACTACCTCTGGAAGTGGTGGAAAGTGGACAAGCTTAAAACGTCTTAGACCCCGTTTACACCTGTATTTAGCGTCATCCACTTGTGATCCAAACGTCCAAAACTCATCTTAATACCAGGTTTAAACAGGGCCAATGAGTCAAAACAGCGGTGGGAATTCCCCCATTACACACCAAAGATCTGCTGCATGAAGACAGCGGTTCCTTCATCTGTACCAAACTATAATGGGCAAAATCGCGACTATTATAAGAGCCTGGTTTAGCATTCTGTCCTTTTTAGGGTCTCATATTCTGACATTACGCCCTCTTTTTGGTTCCTTTAGATGTCTTTGGTCTTTTTTGCATTCGTATTTAAGTTGAACCACACCAGAGTTTGTTTGAAAGTGCATGGACCAAGACCCCATGAAAAGATGGGTCTCGATCCGCTTGTTTGGTTCACATTTATTCAAACAGAGCAATCACACCAATGTTCATTTTAATCTATCCAAACCTGCCAAGTGTCAACACACCCTCAATATATCCTAAATAATATACAAAATGTACTCCTATTAACATTTGCTCTGGGAACAAAAGGAAACCCGGTGTACTTTTAAAACCCCTGGTCCTTGCTCCAGGCAAAATTACACAACTCTTCAAATTACATGACGCCCACCTCCTCTGGATGTTTTCAATATTGTGTGGGTTTGTTCAGGTCATACAGTAAATGTTTTGTTTGTTCAGGTGTTTAAAAGGTCTTAAAGGGTTAGTTCATACCAAAACGTCTCGGTTACGGATGTAACCCTCGTTCCCTGAGGAGGGAACGGAGACGTACGTTAGTGACTAACGAATGGGGGCTTCGCTTAGAAGCCTATCATCTTCGAGCACTTAGAAAACGCCCAATGGCGTGCCAATGCCATGGGCATGCAGAATTTGCATACGTAACTCCACCTCACCGTGTGAGTATAAAAGGAAGTACGTGGCAATATCGCATTATGTTACCTGCTGAGGAGCCAAGACTGAACTCCTGCATTCCAGGTAGCACAGCTGATGTGGCAACGGGACGTTACGTCTCCGTTCCCTCCTCAGGGAACGAGGGTTACATCCGTAACCGAGACGTTCCCTTTCGTTCAGTCACTACGACGTACGTTAGTGACTAGCGAATGGGGGTCCCAATATAATCACGCCTCTCAGCTGTCTTCCAGTGCCCTGCGTAAGTGCGAGTTTCCTGTCGTAAGACTAGTACGGACGAGGGACTCCCACTTATCACCGGAATACCAAGGTACACTGTGAGGCATATTCCAGTGGAGGTATGCAAAGATGCCTGCCCGTAGGGAGGACTTAGAGAGTACACATATGACCCGCTGAGGGTTGCATATGGGAAAACTCTAGGGTACTAGCCGAAGGTGGATTTTTAACCCCAGGGGTGGCAGGGACTTGCCAAGGGAAAGACACCTGCTCACTGCGGAGGCTTACGGTGGAAATACGGTGGGGGTCGCCGGAGGGGAACCATGCACACGGGGCACCTGGCCGGACACAAGGGTCTGGGCTTGTTATAGGGCAGACACACAGGTATCGGCGTAAGCAGTGCTGGAGTGACTCAGGGCTCTCGGGGAGCTCACCTGAGGAAAATATTGCACGTATCCAGTCCGTAGAGTGGAATGGCGAGCAAGCGAAGACACCTAAGCCTGGTCCATTACCGGCTCAAAGGGAGGCCTCTGCAGAGCATCTAAAACTACTGAGAGGTCCCAAGAGGGTACGAGAGGAGAGCGAGGATGACCCGGGGGCCAGCAGCTGAACAAAAGTTTCTCCCCCGGCCCTCCACCGGGGGAAGGAGCAGCCCAGCTGCTGTCTCCCAGAAAGAACTGCCCATCCCTGAGCTGTCCGCGTCAGGAGCGTCGCTTAGCCTGGCGTTTTTTCGCGGGCTGCGGGGCTGGAGCGGACTGGGGCGCCTTCCTGCGGTTACCTCGGCGCGGCCCGGGTGGAGGCTGCTGCTTGGGTGGCGCAGAGGTTGAGGGAACCGCAGGAGGGTGTCTTCGGCGGCGAGCATGCTGAGGCAACTGCGCGGGCGGCTGGGTGTAGGCAGCAGCGGACCGCCGGGGCAGTATAAACTTAATGGCCTCAGTCTGCTTCTGGGTGGCTGAGAACTGTTGGGTCGAAGCTCTCAACTGCTCCGCCGAATAGCCCATCCTGGGATATGGGGGCATCGAGGAAACGTGTTCGCTCGCCGTCCCGCATATCGGCCAGGGTGAGCCTAAGGTGTCTCTCCTGGACCACGTTTGTGGACATCATCTGACCCAGGGAGCGTGCGGTCACCTTCGTCGCCCAGAGAGCGAGGTCGGTGGCGGCACGCAACTCGTCCATGAGTCCTGGATCAGCCCCACCCTCGTGCATGTCGCACAGCAACTTGGCCTGGTATGCCTGAAGAGTATAAAATTGGATTTGGAATTGGAGGGGTGGCCGGACGGGTGTCCGAACGCGCTGCCCCCAAAAACCAATCATCCAACCGCGAACGCTCAGGTCGGGGCGGAGGGTTCCACTCCAACCCAAGCGCTGCGGTGGCCCGAGAGAGCATGGCTGTCAACTCTGGGTCCGACTCGGGCAACGCTGCCGAGTCATCATCCTCAGATGACTCCAGCCCACCTTGTGATGTGGCGATAGACATTTCTTCGTCGTCCGCCGGGCCAAACACCACAGTTGGGACAGCATGAGCCGGCCCTGATGTAGACGCCTGAACACGGGGCGGGCCAGGTGCATGAGAGGGGGGTCTGGGCCGAGGCATAAGCGTCGGAGCTTTGTTCCACACCATCACCCTCAGGTCACCCTGGCCACCAGCCAAAGTGCAGCCTCCCGTAGAGACCGCAGATTGGGGTGTGGCAGAGGGGACTCTCGCTCCGGCATCAGCACGGAGTTTACGGAGTCTTGACCGCAACACCGAGATGATCATGTTCCCGCAGTGAGAAGGCGAGAGAAATCTACCGCACCCAGAAGTGCACGGATGAGACATCCTGAAAAGGACGTGCCACGCGCAAGCTCTTTTGTGAGAGGAAGCCTCGCAGTCGATGCCAAAGCGCCCAGGGAAACACACACCAGCTGTCTAACAGACCACTGCGCAGATCAGCAGGCAGGAAGTATGCGATCACTGGAACGCGCTGTCACACCAACACCGACTGGAAAGCTGCTCGTCTCAAAGAAGCTGACAGAGTCCCAGAAGGCTTGTGAGGAGTGAAGAGGTAGGTACTCTTGGCTCCGAAAGCAGAAACATAATGCGATATTGCCACGTACTTCCTTTTATACTCACGCTGTGAGGCGGAGTTACGTATGCAAATTCTGCATGCCCATGGCATTGGCACGCCATTGGCCGTTTTCTAAGTGCTCGAAGATGATAAGCAAAACCCCCATTCATTAGTCACTAACGTACGTCGTAGAGACTGAACGAAAGGGAATGATCATTTTGTCATCATTTGCTCACCTCATGTCGTTTCAAAGCAATCTTTTGGAACACAAATAAAAAAACTTTCTTTCAAACTTTCATCATTTTTGTCTATCCATTAAAAGCCCATGCGACTGAAACTTATGTGCATCAAAAAAAGTACAAAAAATTATCTTAGAGGTGAACAGCGAAGTTCTGTTTACAAGATATCTAGTTCAATACAACATCAGCTTTTGAGGAAAAATCAATTAAAGGATAGTGGCTTCAAATATATAAAAGTCAACTTGTACAAAGTAACGTAGATATCCATGTCTGTGAAATAAATTAGGTTTGAATGCATAGAACTTCAGATTACAAAGTCTACACACATTTCAAACTATTTTTGTTTTAATGTTAGCCATGGACAAACTGACCAGTGTGCAATTATTCAAACTTGTTTTTTTCCTCACACTAAACTTTTATTAGAAAGATTTTTCTAGTCGACTAGTAGTCGTTCATTTAAGCCATTAGTCGACTAATCGCGTGTTTATATTAGTAAGCCATAAATGAGCCTTAAACCCCTTACCAGACACCCCCCATTTTGGCAAGTGGGGCATTTTGACATTACCAAAATAAAAAGGCTGTTGCTCACAAGTCATTCTGAAGACACATAACCAACATATATTTAGAAAGCCAACACTTGGGAGTTTACAGCTGAAGACTCAGAATTACTCAGACTGTTATTAATGTGGAGATATATAGGCTCAAACATAAAAACAAAAACAAAACAAAAAATATTAAGAATATATTTTTAAATGTATACAAATATTATGTCAATATAGTATAACAACTTATAACTACAACTAAAGTGAAGCTACAAGTGTGGTCATGCTTCATTTCAAATATGAGGCTGTTATGTCCAAAACTATGAATTTTATGAAGCATTTTGTAAGACAATGTCAGGGGAGTTTTTACAGAGGGCTGATAAAGATGCTAATGCAATATGCTCAATTCATGCTCTAATGTTCTCAAACGACAAACATTTTACACCTTTGTCAGTATGAGACTTAGTCCTCATTATTCTTTTATCGTTATTCTTTTGTTTGTATTCAGCCATTAGCCTTTATTCTGGCGTGAAGGCTGGCCCATTAAAACCACATACAGTAATCCACATATTATCTGAAGTCTTTCTAGAAAACAAACTAAATAAAAAGGAATATTCTTGAGACCTTATATAAATGATGTGCCTTAGAGCTACAGTTAGCATCAAGCTACATAACACAATTTAAAAGATTAAAATTACACTTGAACTCAAAATTTCTCTTTAGAGCACCATTGAGTGTTTGTATTAGCTTCCTGTCGTGACCTAACAGGGATTTCATTCATATGATGATGTTAAAACATGTTATATTTCGGGGTTAATTGCTTATATATAATATATCTATTATACATAGACTAATAAGCGCTCAAACACATGTATAAAGCTCGCCACAGCGCACTGGCAAACGTAATGATTATGACTGTGGAGTGAAAAAACAGCAAGAAGACTGTTTAAACATTTTTTAAATTTACTAATAATGTTTTCTGTTTTCGGCTGCAGAGATTAAATCACCTCATTAAATACAAATTGACCCTATTTACTTTGTTAGCACAAATTACAGGTTTTAGGGTGAACAATTAATCCGTGCAGGTTAATACACAGAAGAAGAAAAAATAATGCCGTTGTAATCTTTAATCAAAATCTGAAAAGTAACTTCCGGTCTGGAATGGCGTTACTTTTCCGATGACGTCAGTTTGGAGGCTTGGGTTTGAATATCCTTAACCACTCCCCTCCAACCATTACTATGAGTGAGAGATGGAGAGGAGGAGCGCTGAAGTAAAACCCTGCCCTCTATTCAATATTCAGTTTCACTTCGAAATACGTCACAGCACTGAAGAAAGTTGCCACTTCTGGTTCACTGGGACTTCAAGTCGACAATACTGACTTGTCATCTTCGTGCCTATATGCACGTTTCAGGATTACATAATCTGAGAATATTTGTTTTCCACTTGAATTCAAAGTATTTAAAATGTAAAAGTATAATTTTATTCTTCTTTCTTTTATAGATAGGCTATTTTTCTCATGTCTGTGAGGCAAGTATACGTTGAGTAGACCCTTTACAGTTTGCATTACTCCTGTATGAGTAATTAAAGTAAATGCAAGTGATCGCACCGGCGCCTTTGTGACAGTAAGCACGCTCTCCACACAAACACAGATATGTGCCTAATAATAGCGCACATTTATCTAGGTTAACATTATAGAGAGCGGATTTTTAAAGTTGCTACTACTTACATGTTTCAAGTGATAAGCCATATTTGAGGTCGATGAATGGTAAGCGAATGTTTGGATTTCCTGCCGTTGAAGATCTGTCCGTCACAGCCTGCGTGATTTCGACACTTTCTGTGGAGTTTGTTTTCTGCAACTAACAGACTAATACAATTCTGGTCGACCAAGCCTTTTCTAGCTGACAAATGGTTATTAGGGGGCAGTCCTAATTATTAGTATATGAGCGATTTTAGATAACCCATCCCTAAATGTCATTTGAAACCAAAACAAGCTATGGGTGATTTTTGGCCAGAATAAACTACCAAGTAGACCAGATTTTATGCTAATTGTTGAAAGTCTGAGTACAGTATGTGAGACTGTTCCATCACGGATGGTGAATCACACTACTGAGCTTAAAAGTACAACACACACACACACACACACACACACACACACACACACACACACACACACACACACACACACACACACACACACACACACACACACACACACACACACACACACACCATAAAAGCAGTCCGTATGACTCATGTGTTATATTCCACATCTTCTGAGGCAGTCGTTGACGTCAAACCCAACGTGACCTGTCTAATTTTTCAGAGTTTAAATGTGTGCAAATGAGATTTGAGAGTTGTGACAGAGTTTTCTTAAATTTGTTCCTCACACAAATTCAATGTATAGCTGTAGAAGAACAATTTGGAATCTAGTTCACAAGTTGTATGGATCACTATTATGACACTTATATACTACATTTCGAAAACATCTTACTGCAGAACTGAAGTCATATGGCTTTGGAACAGCATGAGAGTGAGCAATCCTTGATTAGTTGGAAGAAACTATCCAGAAGGTTGTGAACTATATCCACACACACACACACACACACACTCTGGATATAGACAGCTGAGGGGAGGCCAGCTGGATGGTAAATTTCCCCTTTCTAACCCAGTCGATTAAAAGACTCGAAGCCTTTAATTAGCTGACTCAGCCTGTCTTACAGTACAGCTCACACAGTAACTCATCAGTCTATCTTCACTCATCAGCTCAGAAAAAAGGACAAACTCTCACTAATCAAAGCTGTCCATCCACATGTCAATCCCTTCTAGTTGTAACATGGACAGCCGTGATTATTTAGAAACCATAATGGTTCAGGTTTCCCAGAGAGCTGAATTTGAAGGCAGGCGTTAATTAATCAGTCTGAGGCTAATGCATATTGACACTGTGAAAAGTTTCTGTAAATGTTTGATTAGCAGTTTCACTGGTCTGCGTTATTTATGGTCCTGTTAAAGCTTTATATTGAACCACTGTAACTTATTGAGCTCAGATTGTGACACATACTTGGTGAGGAAAACAAAGAATCATTGGAATTCCAATTGGTTCTTTTTACAGTCTTTAAGCATTTTTAGCATTTGCTGATAGCACTTTATACTGGGCAATAATTAGGCACTAACTCTAAACCTACCCCAAAACCTAACTTTAACCCACGTAGTTACCTTACATTACCCAGTACTTTCTTAGGTAAGTACACTGTAAGTACAAGTACTGTAAAATAAAGTGCAATCCATTTGTTCACGAGACCAAAAAATATTTTAGATTTACAAAGTGCATCCACAGTCTGTTCACTCACTGTTAAATATTGATGATGCATATTGCACAAATTATTGGACAGCAATACAACCTGAGACTATATATATATATATTAGGGCTGTCAAAAGATTAATCACGATTAATCACATCCAAAATAAAAGTTTGTGTTTACATAATATATGTGTGTGAACTGTGTATAATTATTATTTATATATAAAAACACACACAAGCATGTATATATTCAAGAAAAATGTATTATATTTATATATAAAATATTTATATTTATATATAATATAAATTATATAAATGTATACAGTATATACATGCAAATATTTCTTAAATATATACATGAATATTTATATAAACATAATTATACAGAGTACACACAAATATATTATGTAAACACAAACTTTTATTTTGGATGTGATTAATCGTGATTAATCTTTTGACAGCCCTAATATATATATATATATATATATATATATATATATATATATATATATATATATATATATATATATATATATATATATATATATATATATACAGTATATACACTCTAAAAAATGCTGTTTTTAAAATAACCCAAGTTGGGTTGAAAATGGACTAACCCAGCAATTGGGTTGTTTTAACCCAGCGGTTGGGTTAAATGTTTGCTTAAAACAGCCCAATTTCTGGGTTAAAACAACCCAATTGCTAGTCCATTTAGTCCATTTTCAACCCAACTTGGGTTATTTTTAACCCAGCATTTTTTAGAGTGTAGAACTGAAATAGTAACAACACGTTTATATTATTATTTCCTGAAAGGGCCACTGTTTGTGAGGTTCATTCATGGGCAGTGGGATATCAAATTCTCCATATTTTCTCTTTGGACAATAATTAATCTTCATACGGTGAAAGGCTGCCCTAAGACACGGTTTAACATGGATAATGAAAATGACCTAACAAGGTCCTCAGACTTATTAGCATAATTTCCTTCCATGCTAATTGCTTTAGCTTGTGTGTGATTTACTTGGAGGGAGCTCATCTACAGGACAACTCATCAATGAGCAGAAAAACGCTCATTCATGGCTGCAGCGCCAGTGTCCTTGTGGGTTTATCTAAGGAGACAGAGCAGAAAAAGTGTAAAGATAAAAGGGTCTTTAGTGGGACACCAACAGAGATGGGAAGGTCACTTTTAAGGCTGTGACGGTGGCAGTTTTTCGCCACTGCAGTGGTAATGGACAAACTATATAGGCTACAATATATATCTTTTTTGACCTAAATTAAATACATTTTGAAATATAAAAAATAATAAATGAGGCTCAAACATCCATTTCATAATAAGTGGGCATTTATTTTAGAATTTCCATCAGCGAAACAACACACTACAGTCTGTAAAAACATATCAGTAAATAATGGTAAGCTAAATAGTGAAATATTACATGAAAAAGCATTCATTTCATCATCAAGATAAATGAGTTGTCATATATACAATGCTTTGAGAGGGATGTGGGACACGAGCAGGACAGAGACCATTACTGCCTCCAAAATCAAATGCCTCCCTTCTATATAGAATGTGAAAATAATAATAATAATAATAATATTAATAATTATACGTTTTATTTATATAGCGCCTTTCAAGAACCCAAGGACGCTTTAAATGAAGTTAATGTCTGAATGCATATAAAAGTAGGCGAAAGTCCCCGGATGACCTATAACTTCCCCTTTGATTCTGAAAAGAGCATTCAAAGGACACTTTACTATCCCATGAGGCAGCTGGAGAGGATTTATGAATCGAGGTGAAGCGACGCAACTGATGCTGGTAGGTCACATGATAATCACAACATGGCAGATGTAGTATGTCCGAAATTCATTCATACTACCCATATTCATACTATATAAAACATACTTTTTAACGGTCGCAAAGTAAGTTCAAATTCAGGTAACACTTTATTTTGCTGGCCCCTTTTGAACATTCTGTTGACTATAAGTAACGTTGCAATTACACAGAGGTGGGTAGTAACGAATTACATTAACTTTGTTACATTTACTTGAGTACATTTTATGGGTAACTTGTACTTTTAGAGTATATTTAAAGATGGATACTTTTACTCTTACTCAAGTACATTTCTTGTGAAAAAACTGTACTTTTAGTTAGTTACATTCTGTAGCGTTCCTCCGCTACTGTCAAATGGTAATAATTATATGATATTTTTTAAAATAAGTCAATATGAGGTTGCTTCGCGAGAGGTGGCTACGCATCACCCGCTTATAATTAGCGCGCGTTTAGTCGGAAGAAGCAGAGGAAGATGTGTGTGAGCTACGGGAGGCAGATCACCCGTGGCCTCAAGTTAGTCTATGTTTTCACTCCAAGATATAGAATAGTTTCATAATGCGATGCATGCTGTGTGCACCAAAACGAACTGACATCTCAGCATACAATAACTCCACCCTGAAAAGAGCATGTAGCGGTAAGTGTCACAAAGATGCCTATATTTGAACACTATTAATGGTAATTTGGTTACTATGGGAAATTTTCCCTTATTGTAATACTATTTCACACACTGTCCGAGTTTTCCTCATATGCGCTCTTGTGCAAGCAATGACAAATCGTTTGAATCCTCCAAACAACACACGTCCACGAACAAACATTCACATCTGCATATCCTTTTTTTCACAAAACGAAACAAATCGAATAGCCTAATGTGACGTCTTGCATTTATTCACCAACTTGGACAGACACCTGTCTGAAGTGTAGAAAATGCCTCGGCGGTAACGATTGTTACTTTTACTTTTACTTGAGTAAATATTTCTGTAAGTACTTGTACTTTTACTTGAGTACAGATTTTGGTTAGTCTACCCACCTCTGCAACTACATGTCAACTAACTCTCATTAGAGTATAAGTAGACTGTCTTCTTAGGTGTATACAATCTCGAATACAATCAGATTTATATAAAAAAATGTCCTGGCTCTTCAAAGCTTTATAATGGCAGGGAATGGCAATGTTTATCGCAAGCTTTGACGCCTCTCGTGGATAAGGCTGGGCGACAAACTCAAGCCCCTCTTCTCTTTTATCGAAATCCTCCGCCATTTCTCTTTAAAAATTCTCATTTTAGACTCTAGTTCATGACCAGTGTTTTGTTTTGCTCTATCCTCTGCGCTTCTGCGTTCATCAATACACATGCGTCAAGGTTCAAGGGTAAAAGGTTACTCTTTCACCGTAAATCGATGTGTACGGCGGTCCGCCGGAAGTTATCTTTGTCTATAAAGTTTTAAATATGGATATTTTTCTCACACAGCACTTTTATGATGGATAGATGCACTTTTATGGACTTTAAAACAGAAATTCCCTTTCACTGCCATTATAAAGCTTGGATTAGCCAGGACGTTTTATGAGGGGGTAAAAACTTCCCCCTCATAAATTCCCTGCTGGTGAGGTAGTACTTTTTCAAAGTGCTGATTGGTTGAGTTCCCACAGCATTTTATTTCAACCACCATTTTTAAAAGTCTGTTGCAGTGCTTGCAGTAAAAGTTGTTTGCTATTCGAATCGACAATGGAGTTTAAAAAATATGACCGATGGACCGCCAACGGGGTTCAGGCTTTACTAAGCTTATATATGGAGGACGAAATCCATCGGGAACTGGAAAGGCACGCACAGTCCTACATCACCGGACTAATCTGCCTAATCTTCACAGTACTTTAGACCGCAATGGAAACGCAGACAGCAACAGGTCTGGGAGAAAAAAACATCCTGGGACAAATTGTTTCTAGTAATTTTGGTGGAAGCGTGGCTATATTAGCCAGAAGGACTCGATGAGCTGGATCAGGTGTGTTTAATTAGGGTTTGAAGCTAAACTCAGCCGTGTCATACAGTGTCGTGCTCTCTAATTTGTCAGTGTTTGATTTTGCAAAGGGACACATTACTGTTTATCCAAAGTGAGCACAGACGTCTTGTACTTAAAGGCATAGTTCACCCAAAAATGAAAATGACTCCATGATTTAATCACTCTCAAGTCATCCTAGGTGTATATGGTGTCTTCTTTCAGACGAATACAACAGACGAGCTCTTTTATAATGGAGGGATACACTTTTTAGCTTTACATTTTGGGCTGCCATTATAGCTTGGAAGAGCCAGGACATTTTTAAATATAACTCCAATTGTACTCGTCTGAAAGAAGAATGTCATACAGACCTAGGATGGCTTGAGGGTGAGTAAAGTATGGGGTAATTTTCAATTTTGGGTGAACTATCCCTTTAATATCTGCTAATTCTCTATTGTGATGGTCCTTCAATAGACAATAACTAACTTTGTAACTACATGTCAACTTATTCTAACCCTAAACCTATTCTAACTCTAATACCCTTTTGGTATTGTGACGACACTATACCTAAGAGCAATCCAATCAAACTGACAATTCCTATTTTATATGGAATACTGCAGTATTTACAGTTTTTTTGGATTGCTTAAGCACGATTTTCAAAACACTACACACAATTAGCACAACCACACAGCCAATTAGCAAAACACTACAGATCCTTTGCATAATTAAACACTCTTGTAAAAACTATACACTTCTGTTTAAAAACCACACTTTTTTACCATATGAAACACACGTTTCACATTACTATACTCTGTTTGCACGAGTTACACTCTGCTGTGATAAACCTAAAACACTTTTAGCACTTCTACTTCCCTATGATTAGAGTAGCCTACCATCAACAAAGTACAAATATAAAGTAAATCCACCAAACACCACACAAGACCAATGTTGCAGACTGAAGAAACTCATTTATTTCTCAACACGCCCAAAATGTTGACATGGACATTCATAATACTGTAACAGAATGTCACTTTATGTATTGTACTGCAAGTAAAAAAATATATATATTAGACATTGTCTCTTCGCCTAGCTGGATCTGGCCAGAGATTTTCATCAACATCGCAGGCAATGTTGTCATTAGCAAGACACCTTGGAAAGAAACGTCTTGAATGACCTCAGCCTGAAGACGGAGATCATACACCTTCCACCGCCATGCAGAGAAAAACTCTTCTATAGGGTTGAGGAATGAAGTATAGTGGAAGATATAGGACGGTGAAATGTGGATGTTGCTGAAACCAGTTCTGAACCAGAGCAGAGCGGTGGAAAGACACATTGTCCCAGACAACAATGTATTGCATATGATCGATTTGATTTGCTGTTATGTTGTGCAATTGGTCCAAGAATGTAAGTATGAGTGCTGTGTTGTAAGGGCCCATATGGGCATGGCGGTGGAGGACCCCATTCTGTGTAATGGCTGCACAGAGTGTTATATTACCCCCATGTTGCCCTGGGACATTGACTATAGCCCTGTGGCCAATGATGTTTCTTCCCCTCCTTCGTGTTCTCGTCAGGTTGAACCCAGCCTCATCTATGTAAATGAACTCATGCTGGATCTCCTCTCCATCCATAAAACTCCCTGAAGAACAGTGTCAGGCAAAATTGTGTAGTTCAGTGTAGATCTAGTATACATATTACAGTACAGTAAAAGATTATGAGACAGTATGCAAGATCACACTGCTAAAGTGAATACATACCTCTGCATAATCATGCCGCAGTTGTTTCACCCTTTCGGAATTGCGCTCGAAAGGCACTCGATAAATTTGCTTCATTTGAATATGTTTTTTTTTTTAGGATGCGTGCCAGTGTTGATGTTGAGACCTGATGGATATCGTTGAAACTGGTGTGGTTATTGGGGTGGCAGTGGCTCAGTGGTTCATGTAGGTTGTCTACAAACCGGAAGGTTGGGGGTTCGATCCCCGGCTCCACCTGACCAAGTGTCGAGGTGTCCATGAGCAAGACACCTAACCCCAGCTGCTCCCGACGAGCTGGATGGCGCCTTGCATGGCTGACACCGCCGTCGGTGTGTGAATGGGTGAATGTGAGGCAATGTGTAAAGCGCTTTGGATGGCCATTGGTCTGTTAAAAGCGCTATACAAATGCAGTCCATTTACCATTTACCATTGACAATGTTAGCTTGGAGCTGATTGAGTGTTATAGCATTGTTGGCCAAAACCATGTTTACTATCTCCCTCTCTTGCGGTTCTGTGAACATAGGAGGCCTTCCCCCTTGTCGTTCCTGACCCTCAATCCATTGTAGAAAAAAAACAAAAAAAACAGTATACAATAGTACAGTAATTTCACAGGAAAAGGTAACAGAAGTGCTGATAGTGCATAGAATACAGTACTGTAAGCAGTTACTGAAAACGTGCAGATGTTTTTGATATGATGATATTTTTACAATACCTATTTTCCAGTCGAAATGTTCTTATCACACTTGCCACTGTGTATCGGCTTAGATTTGGCTGTACTCGCAGTCCAGCCTCACTCAGCGTCAGGCCGTGGTTGACAACGTGGTCAACCAGTGTTGCGCGGATCTCATTTGTCAGACTCGGTCCTCTTTGAGCACCTTCTTGTCTTCCTCTACCTCTACCTCTATCATGGCCTCCAGCTCTTCCTCTTCCTCTGTTGATTCCTCCTCTGTTGATTCCTCTTCCTCCCCTTCCTCTTCCTTCCTCTTCCTCTTCCTCCCCTTCCTCTTCCTCCCCTTCTTCCCCTTCCTCTTCCTCCCCTTCCTCTTCCTTCCTCTTCCTCTTCCTCCCCTTCTTCCCCTTCCTCTTCCTCCCCTTCCTCTTCCTCCCCTTCCTCTTCCTCCCATTCTTCCCCTTCCTCTTCCTCCCCTTCCTCTTCCTCCCCTTCCTCCTCCTCCCCTTCCTCCTCCTCCCCTTCCTCCTCGTCTTACTCTTTCTCTGACTCTTTCCATTGTGCTTGAAGACAGATGAACTCACCTGCTGCTTTTTATAGTGCTTATACACCTGATTGGTGTGTCTACAATAAAGCAAACAAGTGTTTGCACACCTGATGCCTGTGTTGAACCAATTGGTTGGACGGTGCGGTAATTTGACAGTCAGTGCTTTGGTATTGCAAGGAAGTGACTTCATGATAGATTTTTGTGTGTAATGTATGTTAAGTGTGTTTAGTGTTTTTCAAATCACTGTGTGTAGAGTTTTGCAACAAGTGTGAGGTTGACAATGTGCTTATAGTTGTGCAAATATGGGCTGATGTTTTGCTTCTTGAGTGTAAGGTTTTGCTAATAGTGTACTACTTTTAATTTTAGTGTGTAAGCAATCCAAAAAAACTGTATTATAAATGATTTATCCGTGCACATTGTTTTTTTTCTTCTTCATTTTTTAACCTTTAACCTAAATAACCTCCCCTTCTTCTCGCAGTGATATCTCTTCTTTTCTCTGACGTGTTTATTGCCACAGGGGCGGGGCAACCTGTCACTCACATGAGATCCACCAATAGCAAACCACAACCATCCAATGAATTCCCCACGGACAAAATCAAGCCCCGCCCTTTATTTGTTCTTGATCCAAGTCTCACTTGGATATACGTCACAATAGGGAAGAAAATGTTTATCACAATGTCCATTTCATGCCGACGTCAAGATTCTTCAAGAATCTACAAGCGATTCCATTCAAATAAAATAAAGAGTGTAGTGGTGCAAAAATGGCATAATTTAAGTAGATTCTGGGTAAATTCTGTCCGTCTGTATCTGACGGACCTGTCTGGATCTCTCTGATTGGCAGCTCTCAGCGGGGAGTAAGCGTGTGCTCGAAGGGGAAAAGTGATACTCCTACTCCATTCAAAAGCCACTGTTTCACAAATAGCCCATAAAGCACGAGTATCAACTGCCGTATCTTTCATTACACCCATTAAACTTTCCTCAAGTCCTTTTTGCTTAACAAATGGGCTCCTTGAGGAGCTGCCAGCTTTCTCTGATCCCATTAGCCCCACCATTCCAAGGTCATCACAGTATTGCCCAGAAAGAATCCCTGTTTAATGGCAATCCCTATACCCGCAGGGCTTTAACACATTTAGGTTTTCTAGAATAATCCAAGAGCCCCGGAGAGAAACGATTGCGCTCACCCGCCAGAAACGATTGAAATGACTCCATAATGTGTGGGTGCATGTGACGAGCATGTGATGTTGCATTTGGCTGGGAAATGTCTTCACTGCGCCTTGGCTGCGTCTTCATTTCTGCGAGATGAGAATGTCTCTAAACCTCTGGTATTTGAGAAAAACCCCACCCTAGCTGCCTCCTCCTCCAAACGAAGCCCCGTTAAGCCATGGCCGACTGCCTTCTCTTCGGATAAGTGTGGTTGGTTGGTTTCGGTTTGGATTGAGGTGCTGAGATTTGGCTCAGACCTGGGTCGCATGCTGTTGGAGGTTGCACTGGGGTTAGGTTGACATAAGGAGGATCTGACATGAGCATTTCAGCTCTGCCCGAAATACTGAGCCAGCTTTAGTGCACCTGAACTATGCAGGAATCTCCAGCCTTTCTGTCTGTGAAGGTTTTCCGTGGTAAGCAAGTGGCTTGTTTTTTCCCCCAATACATTTTCCCACTCTTGCGAATGGATGTATTGTAAAATGGCAGCAGTTTATTGCCCAGTTCCAGATCACTAAGCTGCTGTGCTGTGTACTGTTTACACAGACTGCCCTCCTAACCAAAATGGAGCCTCATAAGTGACTGATTTGAATTAGACGGCATCGTTCTGCTCAGGTGACTTGACTTACAATTGATTCGGTAACACTTTAGAATAATGGTATTTAGTTAACATTAGTTAATGTATTAACTAACATGAACTAACCATGAGCAGTACATTTGTTACTGTATTTGTTCATCTCTGTTAACGTTAGTTAATATAAATACAGCCATTCATGGTTTGTTCATGTTAGGTCACAGTGCATTAACTAATGTTAACAAGATTTTAATAATGCATTAGTAAATGTTGAAATTAACATTAACACAAATTAATAAACGCTTTATAAGTGCAGTTCATTATTAGTTGATGTTAACTAATGTAGTTAACTAATGTTAACTAATGACCATTATTTTAAAGTGTTACCATTGATTCCCATAGAGTTGACGTTGCCATGGTACGCATAAAACATACACATTATTGCATGTGGTCTACAAATGTTTACAAGTCTTCCGCTTCAGAGATAAAGTGTGCTATTATGTATTTTGATATACGGAATTAAAATATGGCAATTAAAAGAACTGATTGTATGGCTATTGTTTCCAAGATATTTAAGTTTTTACATTTTCATCAATGTATATTGTGTAGATAGTAGCAACCTGCCACCTGTACTGTTCATGTAACACTTTAAAGATCAGCAAAATATATAAATTCAATTTATTATGAAACAAAACTATATTATGTGTATAGTTTAGTCCTAGTCAGTGTCTACTCAGCGCTTCTTGGCTTGTCTATTCAGTAAATGGAGCATCTCTTGTCCCTGTCCAGAAATAATCTACAAGCTTTGATGGGCTCAATTTTCTCCATTTGAAGTTATCTGCACTGCTTACTTAAAGGGATAGTTCACCCAAAATTGAAAATTACCCCATACTTTACTCACCCTCAAGCCATCCTAGGTGTGTATGACATTCTTCTTTCAGACGAGTACAATTGGAGTTATATTTAAAAATGTCCTGGCTCTTCCAAGCTATAATGGCAGCCCAAAATGTAAAGCTAAAAAGTGTATCCCTCCATTATAAAAGAGCTTGTCTGTTGTATTCGTCTGAAAGAAGACACCATATACACCTAGGATGACTTGAGAGTGATTAAATCATGGAGTAATTTTCATTTTTGGGTGAACTATGCCTTTAAGTACAAGGCGTCTGTGCTCACTTTGGATAAACAGTAATGTGTCCCTTTGCAAAATTAAACACTGACAAATTAGAGAGCACGACACTGTATGACACGGCTGAGTTTAGCTTCAAACCCTAATTAAACACACCTGATCCAGCTCATCGAGTCCTTCTGGCTAATATAGCCACGCTTCCACCAAAATTACTAGAAACAATTTGTCCCAGGATGTTTTTTTTCCCCCCAGACCTGTTGCTGTCTGCGTTTCCATTGCGGTCTAAAGTACTGTGAAGATTAGGCAGATTAGTCCGGTGATGTAGGACTGTGCGTGCCTTTCCAGTTCCCGATGGATTTCATCCTCCGCACATATAAGCTTAGTAAAGCCTGAACCCCGTTGGCGGTCCATCGGTCATATTTTTTAAACTCCATTGTCGATTCGAATAGCAAACAACTTTTACTGCAAGCACTGCAACAGACTTTTAAAAATGGTGGTTGAAATAATAATAATAATAATGCTGTGGGAACTCAACCAATCAGCACTTTGAAAAAGTACTACCTCGGCAGCAGGGAATTTATGAGGGGGAAGTTTTTACCCGGAACTTCATTTAGACCCTGATCCTTGCGGTGGAAACGCGGCTTATGAAAACTACAGGTATGTGTGTTGGAGCAGGATTGGAACTGTGGCCCTCCGGGAATTGAGTTTTGCACCCCTACTGTATGATTTCTAGAGCTGATATAGGGCAATTTATTCAGCAGCGTGGTATACGCTTTGTTATGATTGCATCATCCAACCATCATTCTAGGAACAACATGATGCAAATGCATATCATGTATGACGCAATACCAGTTTCACATTGCATCATTCATTGCTTTGCCTAAAAAGCAAGTATCCAGTCATAGATATATCCAGTCAAAGATGTATTTTTGTAATTTCTGTTTTAACTCGTTCCCCGTCAGCATTTTTGATCGTTTTCACGAAAATGCCATGGCCCCCAGAATATTTTGTTGTATGAATATCTGTAATATATCAAAGGAAAGAACAGAGCATCTGCTTTTAAACAAAATCCTGTTTTATTCTAACTTATTTTATCAACACTTGAATGTGGGTAAGTTTCATAAAAAAAAAGCAACATTTTGAGCAAAAAACTGAAAAAACAGCATTTTTGTCAAAGACTACATCCAGATGGGATTCAGAGCGATGATCAAACACAGATGGAGAAGATGGAGTCAATCAACACCCCCAAAGCTTCACAGTCCTAGAGCTCGTCCTGGGTCGACATTTCATTCTTTTGATTTATGTGCTGTTTAATTATTTTACATATGCATCTGTGTACATATGATATTGCTTGTTTCTGCTTCTTCTTCGCCTGTGTTTTGATCAGGAAATTCGGTACACTTTCAGAAGATGTGTAATAGCGCCCCTACCGTATAACAGTGAAAACATAGAAAGCCATAAAACACATCTTTGACTAAATAAATGGCAGAAAAAGATTTAAAGAGATCCATTCCCTTTATTACTCACTTATCCTTCGCCATTCCCAAGTCAAGGATCATAAATACTGAACCAATAGCATATCTTGAAAACTAGAGCCAATCAACTGTTTTAAACATAATTTTCATTCTCTGTGACCCAGAATTATTAAAGTTTGACTACATTTGTTTCAGAAACATTTTGGCTGTAGACCAGTTTTATTATTACATTATAATGTTGGCTAGTTTTGTCTTCAATATATTTATATAAATATAGTCAAACCAAACATTATTCAGACACCAGATATCATTTTTTACTAGTGTGTGCAGGACGCTATAGTTCATTTCTGTAAGTGAGGATAGCAAAATATACTGACATATTATACCCAAACATTCTTCATAATGTGGACTACCTGTAAAACTGATAATAATTTGGGAGCAAAATGATTCAGACACTTTGACCTGAACGTGTTTTGCTGAAGTATTTTTTCTTTAATTGCTAATGCGACCTTTGACACCGCAGACTGAACAAAATGAAGCATTGCTTGGTCATTGGTTGAGCTAAATTGGTATCATCTAATTGTGTTCTTAAATCTAACAGCTGATTGGTTGATTGTAATCATTACTTCCCTTTCTATCAAAGTTATCTGACATTATCAAGATGAGTTTGTTCTGACACAGTTTAACTCTGAGTTCTTGTCATATTTTATTACCATTTACTAAACTATAGGCAATAAACTGTGATAATGTGATAATGTTGGTATCTGAATAAATTTTGGTTTGACTGTATATATATATATATATATATATATATATAAATGATGCATTTACATCTACATGGATCCATAGCAGTTGACCTAAACATTGCAATTATTTCCAATTTACTAAAATACAATCGAATGTATCATCATATCTTCATATTTTATTTTTTCTGCATGAGTGCGACATCAGAAGTGCAGATAAGAGGGAATAGTGCCCACCACTTTATGAAATACACAATGACACATAATGGCGAAGCCATTTTTTGGCAAGTCGCTGCTGATATTATCCGTGTCTCTCCCGCACGCACACAGCTCGCACGCTCCACTTTTGCTTAGTATTGCTGTTTTCCATGGCTCGCTTTGGCTGGTCTCGTCATTGCCTAGGATGCCTTAAAATGCTGTCAAAGTAGGCAGCTCCCTTGTTTTGGGAACAGAGCTTATGTTTGTGCTGGCAGTTTTACATTTATCCCACTTACAATTGCATCGAAACTGCTCATTTTTGAACTGCGGAACACTGCGAAAACAACAGAAATGACATGAAAAATGTGTCTCGGTTTGGTTCCACTGGATTGCAATTATGTTTTTTTTTTTTTTTTGATTGGAGATTTGTGCTGTGGAGTAGAAAAGTGCTGTCACATGGAGGCTGATCCGACACATGAGGCTAGATTAATGACTCCGAGCCCTGCAGTGTAACCATCAGGTATCCAGTAAGACAAGAGTCTCTGGAGGCAGGTAATGCCGCAGACAGGAGCCATCATGTTGATTTTGGGAAGCCGAAACAGTGCCATTCCCTCCCTCCCCTCTTTACTCTCCTCTTTCCCTGAGGAATTATTGCGGTTGCATCCTCTACCTCCTGGGAGACGCAATGTGTTGCTTTCCACTTCCCTAAAATCTTGTCTATTCTCAAAGAAGCACAACAAAAAAACATCCATTTGTCCTTCCTTCTGAACTAAGTGGAGAGCGTTGTGTCTCGGGTTTCTCATTCCCATTTTCTTTGTTTCATTGCTTTCCATTGCACTAAATGGATTTATAATCCTGCTTGGTTAGTTATAATAGTTTGTTAAATATACACTGATGTCCATTGTCTATGGAAGCAGCTATAATCTTTCAAATATAATGTGTTCAAATATTAAGTGTTTTATCCGATAGCCTAGTCTACACATTACGTAGTCTTAGAATAATCTTAGAATATTGTAGGCACAAAAGTGCCCTAAAGTTGTTCCCCTTTGGTGCAGTTCATTTGGTCAGGTGTGAAAGCAGCGATCACACTCGGGTGCGCACTGAAAGCGGACCAAACAAGTGTACCGAGAGCTCCTTGAAGAAGTGGTCTCGGTACGCTTTCAAGCGAACTCTGGAGCGGTTCATTTGTGGTGAGAACGTGATCCGACCTGGAACAGACCCAACTGCAAAAAGTACTGATCATTTTTTAACTAAACCAGCTGCCGTAGTCAGCTGCGCCGTGCATTATGGGATGAGGAAGTGTTTGTTGACAGTTTGCACTTTAGCATGGCAGCTCGCGGAGTAGTGAGGAGGTGCGGAGCCTCATAGCAATTTGGTCTGATGACCATATTAGGCCCCAACTTTCGAAAACTCACAAGAACAGCGCGATCTTCGCTTGAAGTGAGGTGCGAAGCGTGTTTGCAGTGCATTAGAGCGTTGTTTTCAAGCCGCATCTACGCTTCACTATATAAATGCATTGTTTGCATATTGTGGTGTATACAAACAATGTAATTGATTATGGCTAGGTACAAAACCAGCTCGCGCAGTCGCAGTTTAGCAAATACGCCATGGCCAATGAGTGATGTGGATGTTGTCATGTGACTGCATTTTGGTTCGTTTCAACTGGTTCGGACCAAAGCAATCAGTGTGTAGAGAAGAGGAACCAAAAAAGCCGAAAAATACAACAATGTATAATTGTTTGCCCTTGGTTCGGACCAAATGAACCGAACTAGAGATGTGAAAGCACCGTTAGTGTATAAATGCTTTAAAATCTTTTGTTTCTATAACTTTCAGAATACATGGAATGACTACACTCTAAAAAATGCTGGTTTAAAAATAACCCAAGTTGGGTTGAAAATGGACTAACCCAGCGATTGGGTTGTTTTAACCCAGCAATTGGGTTGTTTTAAGCAAACATTTAACCCAACTGTTGGGTTAAAACAACCCAATTGTTGGGTTAGTCCATTTTCAACCCAACTTGGGTTATTTTTAAACCATCATTTTTTAGAGTGTAATAGGATATCCTTACTATTCTGGAATAGCGACAGTAAATGCATTAATAATGCTCTTGATAATAATGATAAATGTTTCTTGAGCAGCAAATCATCATATTGGAATGATTTGTGAAGGATCATGTGACACTGAAGAATGGAGTAATGATGATAAATTCAGCTTTGATCACAGGAATAAATGACATTTTACAATATAAAGCAATAGAAAACAGTTCTTTTAAATTGGTATAATTTTTCACAATAAAGCAGGTTTTACTGTATTTGTATCAAAGAAATTCAGCCTTGGTGTGGAAAACAGACATCTTTTAAAAAGCATTGTTCCATTCTTTTGAGCGGCAATGCAAGTCAGAGTGATGAAGCTTCCCAGTTACTGAGAGAAGGGTTGTGCTGTCGATAGTGCACTGGCTTTGCTTCAGTCAGCACCTAAAGCCATCATTAGATCCGTGTCTCTGACTGCTGGTCGACTCACTCTGCTCGCTCTCTGCATGTTTAGCTGTCATTGTCATGATCTGTGCCAGCTCAGCAGCTGACGCTACAGGGCACCTCAGGGTTTGAGTTCATGAACAGATCAGCAGAGAGGAACGCCAGAGCAGCGCTGATCTAGAACCTCCCTCTGGGACTAACGTCTTCATAGACAGATACCAGAACTGAAACATTTTTGTTTTGCCATCTGGCAATTTCAAAGAGCGTTTGAATTTAAAAATCACATTTGCATTTCAAATAAGGCAAGCACCACTAATAATATCAACTCATTGGGAAAACGTGCCTGTGGCGACATTTCTGCAAAATTGTATTATATTGCGTATTGCACATTGTGCGACACTGTCAGAATGAAATGTTTTATCGGAAACAGATGAAGGTGAATTTGGTTAAAGCACTGAATTTTTTTGTACTGTTGTGCAATGACAGACTATTCTATTCTACGAGTCATGCGCTATGGTAAAAGTGATTTGAGGTCATAACATAATATTGTGCAAGAAACCGCATTAAAATTTATATTTATTATTCTGTAATCTGCCCCTGTAATCATAATTTGTGTGAAAAGGAATAAAAGGTTGGTGTTTTGCTGGCACTAGTGTTAATTTCAGATGGAATTATTCATTATATGAGTAGGTGTGCGGTTTTGGATTTTTGGCTAAATCTAGGTAGAGGCAAATTTTTTCAATGAGCCTGTGTTAAATAATATTTCTCATACACTTTAAAAAATGCTGGGTTAAAAACAACCCAATTGCTGGGTTTGTCCATTTTCAACCCAACTTGGGTTGTTTTAAACCCAGCATTTTTTAGAGTGTACTGTGAATAATGGGATTTGAACTTACCCATTACCCTGAGTACTAAACTTTGGCATGTGCCTTGTTCTGTACTATTTGTATTATGGATGTGATACCTTAAATAATGTGGCTTGTTGAGGAGAATTGTGCTAAGAATTGACAATGAAACAAGCAGCAACATGCCATAGATTTACATTGAAGCAGGGACTGGAGCCACAGAAACCAGAACTTGGGTTAGTAAACATTGAAACAACCAAGAATGCTTTATCAACCCCATCACAACACAATAACAACCAATCAGAATCGTAGAAACTACACCCTAGTAACCACTCAGACCCTGTCCCAAATGGCACCCTAAACCTTCGCAGTCTTCCTACGAGTCTGCACTTTCTTGACGTAACGCCGCTTTGACTGTCGGGAAGAAGTCCGCTGTGTAACCTCAAAGGGGGCGCTTGCGAGCACCCTTCTGAGACCTAAAATGACAAAAGGGACACCCTATGGTCTCGTGGACTTAACGGACACATGCACACGGCAGCCATTGTAAGTCCACAAGACCGAAAGTGCACATGAAAGTGTGCCATTTGGGACAGGGCCAACGAACACCTTTGCAACAAACCACAACATCCTAGTAGGCTTCCAGTTCAGGTGGTGAATCGTGAATGAAGATCATAACTTTCCAACACAACATGTAAAAGTGTGTGTTGGACAAAGGGACAAAAAAAATAGTGTAGCTCTAGAGCACCTTACATGATAGAAGGAATCTTTTATATGTTAATCAGAGTTTTTGTGAATGGTTTCTATTCTGAAACAGCATAGGTCCTGATGGTGCTTTACATAAACAGTCATAATGAAAGCGACAATGGATAATTTACCTCAGATCTTGAAAATAGCTTAAAGCAAACAGGAACATTCAAACTGTGAACTCAAGTGTATTCCACGACAGAGACTGCAGCAGTATGCAATTTGAATAATGTCAAAATAGTTTAATTTGTATTAATTTTATACTCGAGGACACAGTGTTAGAAACTGCAAACCACCTGGAACACTCTAGCAACCAACTTGCAATGCCCTAGCAACAACCACCTAACCCTGTCCTAGTGACCGTAAAGCAAGTGTTTAATTAACAGGGTGTAGTGGTCTCACTACTAAGGCTTTCATTTAAGACTCCATTCATAAGACTCCATGGTAGACCATTTAAATGCATATCAATTTATGTGACTCACAAAAGATGTCTGATTATTTGGCGAGGCCATTCTTTGTCATCAAAACTAATTTATGGCTCCCAGAAGAGGACTTTTGGACATGCATGCACTGGTTCAAGGTCACTTAGATATGGCACTGATCTGTTGTATATCTTTTTTTAAAACGAAGGGATAAATAATCAAAACATAGTTGAATAAAAGACAGGAAGCTTCTATTTACAGAAAACCTCCATGAGTTCCATTTCTCTTCTGGGGGTGGGGGAAGTGACCAATCTTCATTCAAACAGTCATTTCATTTCACAGTAATAATATATGTCACAGTATAGTTATATTTGCTAGAAATAAGGTTAATATAATATTTTAAAAAGTCGGTAAATAACCGAGATACAGATACAATAAGCATGCATGATTACGTTTTTTTCTGGTAGGTCTATCTAATAGAAAAAATAAAATAAAGTAAATAAAGCACTGGACTTGAAACTGCAGCTCTTGTGGGGTGTTCCCGGTCTGCAGTGGTCAGTAACTTTCAAAGTGCTCCAAGGAAGGAACAGTGAAGATCCGGCCACAGGGTCATGGGCGGCCAAGTGGGGAGCGAAGGCTGGCCCGTGTGGTCCGATCAAACAGACGAGCTACTGGAGCTCAAACTGCTCAAGAAGTTAATGCTGGTTCTGATGGAAAGGTGTCAGAATACACAGAGCATCTCAGTTCGTTGCGTATGGGGCGGCACAGCCGCTGACCAGTGCCCATGCTGACCCCTGTCCACCGCCCAAAGCACCAACAGTGGCACGAGAGCATCAGAACTGGACCACGGAGCAATGGAAGAAGGTGGCCTGGTCTGATGAATCACGTGTTCTTTTACATCACGTGGATGGCCGGGTGCGTGTGCGTTGCTAACCTGGTGAACACATGGCACCAGGTGCACTATGGGAAGAAGGCGTGGCGGCAGAGGCAGTGATGCTTTGGGCAATGTTCTGCTGGGAAACCTTGGGTCGTGCCATCCATATGGATGTTACTTTGACAGGTACCACCTACCTAAGCATTGTTGCAGACCATGTACACCCTTTGATGGAAACGGTATTCCCTGGTGGCTGTGGCTCTCTCAGCAGATAATGCGCCGCCACAAAGTACAAATGCTTCAGGAATGGTTTGAGGAGCACAACAACGAGTTTGTGGTGTTGACTTGGCCTCCAAATTCCCCAGATCTCAATCCAATCGAGCATCTGTGGGATGTGCTGAACAAACAAGTCCAATCCATGGAGGCCACACCTCACAACTTAAAGGACTGAAAGGATAACATCTTGGTGCCAGATACCAAAGCACATCTCCAGGGGTCTAGTGGAGTCCATGCCTCGACGGGTCAGGGCTGTTTTGGCAGCAAATGGGGGACCAACACAATATTAGGAAGATCGTGATCACCTGATCAGTGTATTTGCCACTTTCCAAACAAAATTTTTTAGAACTTTCAAATGATACTTTGAAAAGTGTATATTACAAACGCTGTGTAACTGCGTGTGTTATTGCCCTTTCTTTGACCCCTCTACATTGCTCAGAGCAGAACAGATTCAATATTAAACGCATGCACTCAAACACTAGTTTGATGTCACTCTTGCCCCCTGGGTTTCATATTTTCTTTTGTTCCTATTCTTTCAGTTAAAAGATAAAGAATATAATGTAATCTTACTAAGTGACACATATTGCTAGCACTGCTGTAGTGCACACAATCATTTTCAAAATACAAAACATAGAGAAGTGTTTAAATGTGATAATAGGATGAGCTATAAACACATTACTTCTTGCTCAAATGATGTTATATATTTATATATATATCAAATCAAGTGTTTTTTCACTCTCAAATGAAATCAAATTTCTGCACAAATGAGCAGAATACACAGGCATGTTTCCCTATTATGTGCTTTTAGAGACTGATAGAACTTGTCATCTCTTCTAAAAGAGCTCACTATTACACAAAGCTGGTACTATAAACCAGTGGTAAAATGAAGACGGTAGCTTATGGGTTTGTGTTTTGTCAGCAGTGTTCAGATAGACTTAGATAATGACGGAAAATCCGAAGCAAATCACTTTGAAATGTTAGTGAGCAGTATCTGTATTGTAATGTGCTTACTTAGCAACCCAGAACACTCTGGCATCTTCATATAAGCCACTCACAACACTCTTATATTGTGGTGACAGCGTTTGCATTGACAAAAGTTACATATATATATATATATATATATATATATATATATATATATATATATATATATATATATATATATATATATATATATATATATATATATATATATATATATATATATATATATATATATATATATATATATATATGTAGATTCTGGTGCCATGTGTTCCCCAGGTAAGTGATGCTCACGGCCATCCACGTGATTCATCAGACCAGGCCATCTTCTTCCATTGCTCCTTGGTCCAGTTCTGATGCTCACGCATGGGCGTCGGAACCATTGTATGTGGGTGGGACAAGACCCACCCACTTTTTACGATCAATGATATTGGACCCACTCACTTTTATCGTCTCTAACATTCAGCACATGTCTGTTTACCTACCCCTAACCGATAAACACTTATTATTAAACACGTTAGACGCTTTATTTCCACTTTTCTAACATTTTCGTCATTTTTATTGAAAATAAATGCCTTTCCGATCTAATATGTGATGGGAAAAGGGAGAAGATTGAGCTCGGCGAAAGGCGGACTCGAACCACGGGTCGATTTGTGTCAAAACTAGATGCCATGAGTCTTACCCCTACACTACTGCCACTCTCAATGACATGGCGATTCTCGTAATTTTGTCTTTCCAAACTATACGCTTAGCAAGCAAAGTGGTATATTTGTACTTATTGGCATCTACTCCAGTAAAAAAATTCTGAGGACCCACCCACATTTTTTTTTGCCTCCGACGCCCATGTGCTCACGTGCCACTGTTGGTGCTTTGGGTGGTGGACAGGGGTCAGCATGGGCACCTGACTGGTCAGCGGCTATGCCGCCCCATACACAACAAACTGAGATGCTCTGTGTATT
Source organism: Romanogobio albipinnatus (assembly GCA_023566225.1). Lineage (NCBI taxonomy): Eukaryota > Metazoa > Chordata > Actinopteri > Cypriniformes > Gobionidae > Romanogobio > Romanogobio albipinnatus. The sequence continues at coordinate 4,258,637 of CM042252.1, read as the reverse complement.
CTGACACCTTTCCATCAGAACCAGCATTAACTTCTTGAGCAGTTTGAGCTCCAGTAGCTCGTCTGTTTGATCGGACCACACGGGCCAGCCTTCGCTCCCCACGTGCATCAATGAGCCTTGGCCGCCCATGACCCTGTGGCCGGTTCTCCACTGTTCCTTCCTTGGAGCACTTTTGATAGATACTGACCACTGCAGACCGGGAACACCCCACAAGAGCTGCAGTTTTGGAGATGCTCTGACCCAGTCGTCTAGCCATCACAATTTGGCCCTTTTCAAACTCACTCAAATCCTTACGCTTGGCCATTTTTCCTGCTTCTAACACATCAACTTTGAGGAAAAACGTTCACTTGCTGCCTAATATATCCCACCCACTAACAGGTGATTAAGAGATAATCAGTGTTATTCACTTCACCTGCAAAATCTTCCATTGACATTTACATTTTACGTTATTATAATTTTGAATTCTGATCATTTCATAAATAAATAAATAAATAATAAATAAATGAAACAAACCTCAGTACCCTCAACACTTTTGATTTTTTCTTCTGAATGCCTGTGGGCGAGTTGGAGACATTACTTCAACTGTTGGCTCATTGAAGAGAAAATGAACTGCTGTGAACTGATCGACCCCGAACAACATTTGGCTGTGTGTTTAAAGAGAGTTGGTTTGCATCTTATTATAGTCTAATATGTGTGATTATTGCTTTATTAACAGAGCTATGCGAAGCTGCATCTGAGATGCTTTGCCTGTAGAGCACAGATATAGAACAGAAAGGTTTCAAAGTCCCATTTATTTTCTCCGTAGAAACAGTAATTCTTAGCGATAACATATAAATCTTTCCAGACATCAGAGCTGCGAAGTCGTTTAGTGATGGTATATAGCCACAAATCAGTGTGGTTTAAAGAGGCCATATTATGCTGCTCAAAATCATTTGTTCAAAATCATTATTTTCCCCATATTCTCCATTGTTGCAGCTCGTCTCTTCCCAGTCTGTCAGTAACGCTCTGTATAGTTCCTGTCTCTATGAAGCCCCTCCTTCTGAAAAGCACAATGGAGAGCTGTCTATTTGGCGCGCATGCACGCGGCGACGCTCGATCACGGACGCCTGAATTTTAGCGGCGATTCACTTGCAGAAGCTCGTCCTCTCCAGACAGCAAAATGGACATATTTGCACGACTTTCTAACATTTACAGATGGAGAATATACCTGTGAAATATAAGTTATGCACTGAGGAAAGTGCCACATCTCAAACGCATTAAACACCGCAAGTAGCTATTTGTAAATATATCTGTCAGCCTATCTCTCAGAGCATCTGAAAGGCAAAGCTGCTTTAAACTATACATGTTAACTATATCTTACCAGTTATTTTGAAGCCCTCAATATAAAACGTGTCATTTTTAGGACAAATTGTATCATGCAATTTCCCTGCAACAGCTCATTCTGCTCCGCTATTTTTCAGATGCGTTCGTATCAATCTACTTGAGAATGCTCGCGTGGTTTGCTTGACTATTTCTTTTCATTTCAAATTGTTTAGTTTAAAAATGAACATTTCAAGTTTTCTATACACATATTTCTCATGTCTGTGAGGCAAGTAGCTGCTGAGTTTGGGTTTAGTTGAGACGCGCTCCAGTTCATGTGCAAAGTGTGATCGTTCATGAGTGGAGCATTCGCTTGGGTCGTGAGATTGAGCTGAGCGTCACACCGCACCGCTTCGCTCATTACAGGCTCGTTCTAGTCAGAACCCAAAACGGAATATAGCATGCAGCTCTGCAATGTGCTCTGATTGTTCGGCTGGAGCAGTGTGTTGTGATTGGTCAAGTGCTTCCTGTGTGTTTGGGAATTGTCCCACCCCTCCATAACCGGCAGTTTCAATACACTACACACCAACTCAACCAGGCCCCGCCCCCTTATTTTGCGTATGCCTTAGGCGGGAATTATTTAAATGAGAAATATTGTAACGTGTTCGTTCCCAGAAGAAAACTCAAGACTACAATGGAGGCGTTTCAGGGAGTTCAGAAACACTGATATAGAGAAGAACTCCCACTGGAGGGACTTTGTGATTTTTAGCTTTGCAGAGCTTGTTCCATGTTCAAACAGCAACATTACACATTAAAGAAAGATGAACATGTAAAAAAGCGCAAATAGGACCTCTTTTTATACCAAGATTAATTTCTGATCTCCTGGTGAGGTTTGAGACCACCCATAATCTTCAACAATCAAAGTATATACAATGATGAGGATGCAGACATCTGGGCCATATTGGTTTCAGTGGGGATGTTATCGAATGGTAAACAGAATTGCTTTTCATCTAGATAAACCTATGAGTGAATATTCTGGAGTGGGGAAACCAGCTTTCCACGGAAATCTGTAATGGAGTTGCTCCTGCTGGGAGTAGGTGCTTGTCTCCATTGTTGTGTCAGGAAGCACAGACATACATTACAAACGCAATGGTCTATTGTAAGCACACGGTGCCGAAATGCTCACGGTAGATTAGATAACCCAGGGCTCTCTCACAACAACACTCGGCCCGTGAGGGGGGGCAATGACATTAAGGCTCTGGCAGAAATACAGATGATTTCCCATTTAACACTCCATTGAGCTCCAGGTTATTCCAAGTCCTGACTGGAGCCGAGATGCTGGAAGTACTTTTCAGCAGTTTTTTCATCACGTCCCCCCCCACCCTCTCCTGCCTCCCCCTCATGGGACGCCGAATCCATTTGCTCACAATAAAGAGCAGGAGGTTATTTTGTTGGGTCTCTATAGGACAATACCAATGTGTGTGTAAAGTAAAGTGTGTTTGGGAGGCTGAGAGCAAGCGAGCAAGCGGAAGGAGACAGAGAGAGATGAAAAGAGGGGCAGAGAGAGAAGCCAGAGATGATAAAAGCCCAGGAAAGTTGGTACAACAGGAGACAGTAGCAGTCGGAGCTAACCGAGCTCCGGCCTGTTTGCCAAACAAAGAGCCTGCAAACTCAATTAAAGGGCAGATTTCCCTCCGGATGAAGGGCGATGTGAAATTATCCCTGCCTGTTAAACCTGTCACTTCATTTCACTCTAATTATTACCTCTGATCCCCAGGAACATTTAGCTAATTGTTTTTCTCTCTTCTCCTTCATTATGTTTAATGTGACATCAAGAAGCTGCTTTATGGCTTAAGCCCTGGGGTCCTTTCCATAGCGAGAGAAAATGTGATTTTCTGTGTCTCTAAACTGATATTAGTGTGACAATGTCATTTCTTTATTTAGTTTATTCATTATATGTGATTTTGCCATCCACTGGAACTGACATGCTGCTGTTGAATATTGAATATTACATTTCATGTTATGTATTAATTCAACCCATGATGATGCTGCATTTGATTTTAAATCTTTTAGCATGAACAGTTCTGACATCTGTAGAAAAAGAATATTACCTAGAAAAGGAGGACATTTGAATGGCCTGTCTGAGAGTTTGAAGGTTATGTGGGCCTCATGCATTTTGAATACTTTATTGCAGTGCTTCTCAAACCTGTCCTGTGGACCCCCGCCCAGACACACCCAATTCAAGGCTGAATCCAAAATCGCCTTTATACCCTCAAATAGGGCACTATTTGAGAGGACAGCCATTTGTACTGCTGTCCGAATCCATAGTGGATGTTATCGAACACACAGAGAAAAAGGGTGTCAAAATTGTACCTTTAGGGGTACAACAGCTTGTCGCTGGGGCAGTACCCTTAAAAGGACATATTTGTACCTGTTTTACTCCTAAAAGGTGCATATTAGTACCTTAGAGTACAAATACCTACCTTAAGGTCCTACTATGAATCTTTTTGGGATAAAAAAAAGGGTACTGGGTACTTAAGGGTACTGCCCCAGCCCAAGCTGTTGTACCCCTAAAGGTACAATTTTGACACCCTTTTTCTCTGTGTTAATGCACTTATCCCACATTACACTGCAATAACGATTCTACATGCAATGTACGTTTAATGGCTGTCTGAATTTGCTCACTCGTTTTATTCACTCCTTCAAGTAAACTGCATTAGTGGACTAATGTAAAGAAATAGTGATTGAGGGTTTAGGGGGCAATTTCAGATTCAGCCCAAGGCTGTATCAAAATTTGCCCCCGATACCCTCAAATAGGACATTATTTGAGAGGACAGCCATTTGTAGTGGTGTCCGAAACCATAGTGGACGTTATTGAGTGCACTCATTCAATCCTACATTGCACCGCAATAACAAGTGTACAACTGATGTATGTTCAACGGCTGTCCGAATTCACTCACTCTCGTTTTCATTGACTCCTATAAGTGAACTGTATTAGTGGACTAACGTAGGGAATAATGATTGAGGGGGCGATTTCGGATTCAGCCCAAGTCTTGCAGTCTCTACTAATGAGGTGATGAGTTGAATCAGGTGTGTTAGATGAGGGAGAAAAACAAAATATGCAGTGGTGGGGAGTCCCCAGGACAGGTTTGAGAGGCACAGTCTTATTGTAACAAAGTTCATAGTTCAGGGAAGAAGGGGGCGGAAACCAGCAAATGTTCAACGTATCTTTAATCATAAAATAAGCATACACTAGCTAAATGAAAGTGGCAGCTCCTTACAGATGACTGCCATGTAAACTAATACATAATGTTCCAGGTCTGGTCCTCTCTCGTCTTCCACTGTCGTTGCTCCTCCGTGGGACTCGAGACGGGTGTGGCACAGAGGTGATGCTCATTAACATTCACGCCATTGGCCTCACTCCACTCCCACTGCTCTTGACCCCACCCTATTACACACCCCATTTTCCCTTCGCCCTTCAGTGAGACTGCGCTCTGTCACGGCGGCCACAGGAACTGTGAGTAAGGACAGACGAGGCTAGAGAGGGGAGAGAGGAAAAGAAAAATTGCTGGCCCGGTTCCTTAAACGTAGTCATCTGGTCCTCCACTAGCTGGGAAGACTCTTTTGCAATGCTTGGCGGTGGCTCTGCCCAGCAAGAAGTAGCCGTCATTTCACCGTCTCGGTTAACTATCCGCTTGTTAAGTCGTGACGTAAGGAACGCTGTTTCTGGGTCCAAGCCTCAACTCGTTTCACTTAAGAATGTCATCGATGGCCGTTTATGAGTGCTATTTATTCATATTAAACATCAAACATTTTTTAAAACTTAAACATTTTAAATACTTACAGTCTACACAACAGTCTCTGTGCTCACAGCGTCGCAGAAATTAATATTTTAATAAAAGATGAATCACTGTCTAGCCATCTGGAATTTTGGTATGGAGATAAAGGTTATGATTATAATTTTTATTGTAGTATTACACCACATTGTGTGTGTATATTAGCACCGTTTGTTGTTTTTCTTGTGGTATGAGAGAGAGCGTTTGGACCCGGAAGCACTGCTGCGTGACGTCAGACTTAACAACCGGATAGACCGGATATAGTCTGGTCATGAGTAACCCACTTCTAGACAAAATATCCTTGAATTTAGTTTCATGTCATTTTTGCCAAAATATCTTGCAAGATGTGTGATATTCCATCATGTAAGCAAAGTCAACAGTGATCACAAGGTGTTTGGTTTCATTTCTTTGCCATGTTCATGTTCTAGTCTATTCTCGGGCTATGGTTAGATGTCTATTACATTTTCACTGACAGCCCAAATTTTGCCTTGTTTTAGCCCAGACGTCAGGGCTGTGTTTGGTCGGCTATTGCTTGCTGGGTGGATACCCTTCGGTGGATGCCAACGGCTGCTCTGGTTTGGGCGCCTGGCAGCGGGAGGAAGGCTCCCTGTTTCCCCGCTCGCCTCCTCCTCCCCATCATGGTGGACGGCAGCAGGCTCTGGCATCCGGCGAATGGCGGCAACTCTGTCCCCTCATGGACGGCAGCCGCCCCTCCAGAAGCCAGGTGGACGGCAGCAAGTTCACTCTGCTCTTTCCAAACTTGATGGCACCACAAATTTCCCACAGTGGCGAGGGCTCTTTGACAGCGCGTTCCTCCTTCTTCCCGGGTTTCGGTGCCAGTGTAACAATGTTTAGGCCGTGCTGTTATTTTGTTCAATTGTTTTCAATGGGAGCACCGTGTTTTAGAACGCCGTTAACAAAACGAATCGCTGAACGTCTATCGCCCTGTCCCAAATGGCACCCTAAACCCTCAAGGTCTTCCTCTGAGTCCGCATTTTCACGGCGTAATGACGCTTTGCCTGCCCGGAAGAAGTCCACTGCGTAACCCACACCAGTGCGAGCTCGGCAGAAGTGCGCATCGAGGGTGCATATCGGCCCCCACGAGCACCCTTCTGAGGCCATAAAATGACAAATGGGACACCCTGTGGTCTCGTGGACACTTAACGGACACGCGCACGCAGCGGCCATTGTAAGTCCAGAAGACCGAAAGTGCACATGAAGTGTGCCATTTGGGACAGGGCCTATTTCATGCTCAAACACTGAAAGCTCAGCGCATTGTATCTGCATTTTTATATAGAAACAAGCTATCTGTGAAAATAGATAGTACACTGTAAAAAAATATTGTTGGTTTAACTTTAAAAAGTAAGTAACCTGGTTGCCTTAAAATTTTGAGTTCATTGAAATAAAACATTTGAGATAATACAATGAAGGAAATTGTTTTAATAAATAGCAACATAGAAAAATATTATTGTATCTGAACCACATAAATTATTTTTTTTTGTGATAAATCATGAAAATAGCACAATTTGGCATGTTTCACTGCATTATTACAAATAAAACACAATTACGCAATATGCTTACAAAATCTTTTAATAATATTTGAATAAAGTGTGATGTCGATTCTCAAAAACGTTCATTGTATTAACTCACATTTTTAATTTCAATGAACTCAAAATTTTAAGGCAGCCAGGTAACTTACTTTTTAAATATTTTTTTACAGTTTAGTAACTCTTCCACGGATATTCTGTATCATAACAAGTAAACTTTCAGCAGAGCGCCTAGCGTTTTCAGCTGGATAAAAACGCTTTGGTGGACGCACAGCTTTATATTTCAAGGAAGGAGGAGGCGGAAAACTGACAAAACATCATATGGCAAAACATCACATGTGATGAAATCACCCAAAAATTACATACTTTTGAATGTCTGTCAACTGAGAAAGTTTGCCTCTACATTGGTAGTTATAGCAACTTGTGTCAGAGTCTCCGTGGATGGAGTTAGAGTCATAATGGAGTTAGCCAAGTTTATCCAATAATGTTAATTTGAGCTTTGTCAAGCCAATGATCACTCTGGTCTCAAGATGCCTAGAAATCTGCTGCCAAACAAGCTGCCAGCTTTGTTTTGTTGGCAAAATATACCTCCATAACTAATTTGAAGTATTTTGTCACACTTTGACTGAAGTAGATGAATTGAAATCAAACTATGAATGAATTAAAGGCTCAGGGAAGAACTTGAAACTGTAGGTGTAATTAGTTGTTGATTTGCAGACTGTGCTTATAAAGTGAAGAGAGAATGTGCTGCGCTGATGCTGAGGACTGTACAGAGTTTGGCAGAGTTGTCTTCTGTAGAGAGCTGGGATACGATTTTTTGTGGATTTATATGGATTTCCATATTTTATGACCCATGTGAATAGCATATGCAGATTGAATTGTCTCAGACAATTACTAAACAAACTGCAAAATGCTGTTTTCCAATACATTTACTGCATGTTCAGCAACTAGGGTCAAACATTAGATTAGATTAGATTAGATTCAACTTTATTGTCATTACACAAGTACAGGTACAAGGCAACGAAATGCAGTTTAGGTCTAACCAGAAGTGCAATAGCAGCAAGTGCAGGATATACAACGGTTGCATAAGTGCATGAAATACAATGGATGAATAAGTGCGGGGCATGGATATGTACTGAATATATATACAGTGAGGAAAATAAGTATTTGAACACCCTGCTATTTTGCAAGTTCTCCCACTTGGAAATCATGGAGGGGTCTGAAATTGTCATCGTAGGTGCATGTCCACTGTGAGAGACATAATCTAAAAAAAAAAAAATACAGAAATCACAATATATGATTTTTTAACTATTTATGTGTATGATACAGCTGCAAATAAGTATTTGAACACCTGTCTATCAGCTAGAATTCTGACCCTCAAAGACCTGTTAGTCTGCCTTTAAAATGTCCACCTCCACTCCATTTATTATCCTAAATTAGATGCACCTGTTTGAGGTCTTTAGCTGCATTAAGACACCTGTCCACCCCATACAATCAGTAAGAATCAAACTACTAACATGGCCAAGACCAAAGAGCTGTCCAAAGACACTAGAGACAAAATTGTACACCTCCACAAGGCTGGAAAGGGCTCCGGAGGAAATTGCCAAGCTGCTTGGTGAAAAAAGGTCCACTGTTGGAGCAATCATTAGAAAATGGAAGAAGCTAAACATGACTGTCAATCTCCCTCGGACTGGGGCTCCATGCAAGATCTCACCTCGTGGGGTCTCAATGATCCTAAGAAAGGTGAGAAATCAGCCCAGAGCTACACAGGAGGAGCTGGTCAATGACCTGAAAAGAACTGGGGCCACCGTTTCCAAGGTTACTGTTGGTAATACACTAAGCCATCATGGTTTGAAATCATGCATGGCATGGAAGTTTCCCCTGCTTAAACCAGCACATGTCAAGGCCCGCCAATGACCATTTGGATGATCCAGAGGAGTCATGGGAGAAAGTCATGTGGTCAGATGAGACCAAAATATAACTTGTTGGTCATAATTCCACTAAACGTGTTTGGAGGAAGAAGAATGATGAGTACCATCCCAAGAACACCATCCCTACTGTGAAGCATGGGGGTGGTAGCATCATGCTTTGGGGGTGTTTTTCTGCACATGGGACAGGGCGACTGCACTGTATTAAGGAGAGGATGACCGGGGCCATGTATTGCGAGATTTTGGGGAACAACCTCCTTCCCTCAGTTAGAGCATTGAAGATGGGTCGAGGCTGGGTCTTCCAACATGACAATGACCCGAAGCACACAGCCAGGATAACCAAGGAGTGGCTCTGTAAGAAGCATATCAAGGTTCTGGCGTGGCCTAGCCAGTCTCCAGACCTAAACCCAATAGAGAATCTTTGGAGGAGCTCAAACTCCGTGTTTCTCAGCGACAGGCCAGAAACCTGACTGATTTAGAGAAGATCTGTGTGGAGGAGTGGGCCAAAATCCCTCCTGCAGTGCAAACCTGCTGAAAAACTACAGGAAACCTTTGACCTCTGTAATTGCAAACAAAGGCTACTGTACCAAATATTAACATTGATTTTCTCAAGTGTTCAAATACTTATTTGCAGCTGTATCATACAAATAAATACTTTAAAAAAATCATATATTGTGATTTCTTCTCTTTCTTTTTTTAGATTGTGTCTCTCACAGTGGACATGCACCTACGATGACAATTTCAGACCCCTCCATGATTTCTAAGTGGGAGAACTTGCAAAATAGCAGGGTGTTCAAATACTTATCTTCCTCACTGTATATATATATATAGAGATGGTTATTACTATAAACAGAATTTACAGGTGAATATGTACTATGAGTATAATATTATATACAGATGGCTATTACTATAAACAGAATTTTACAGATAGAGGTATACAATGATATGTTAGGCTAAGATGAAGAATATTGCAGTGGATTAAGGTAGTGCAATGAAGTATGGACAGAAGCTATCCGAAAAAAAGTGTAAAGTGCAGTGGAAGTGGTTGCATATTACAGTTAGAAGTACGGTGCAAAATGCACATGAGAACTCACTAAGCACCGAATGTGTATAAAAATCAAATATTATTATTATTACAGTTTAAAATAGCTGTTTTCTATTTTGATATATTTAAAAATGTAATTTATTCACGTGATGTAAGGCTGAATTTTCAGCAGCCATTGAACCAGTCTAAGGTTTCCCATGATCCTTCAGAAATCATTCTGTTATGCTGCTTTCGATTATTCCTGTTTGTGTGCTATCCTCACACAGTGCTCCTGTGAAGAATATTTCAACATATTCCTTCCATATCCCATCACTCAAACATGATACGATCTGAACATAACCCAGGCTTTATGCAATCCTCCGAATAAAAGGTTAAAACATTCCAAGAGCAACATTTTTCTGGTGCCTGGATATCGCAGTGCTACAGCGGCATATCCCTTGTGACACTAGCCTGTTATCTGACATGATTCTCCTTTAGATGCTTCGTTTACAACGTGCAGTTTGCAATTCCATCCTAATTTCCTAAAGATGATTGGTTTGGACTGTATATATTATTATCCTTATATTTGCATGAGTAATGAGCTGGGCCTTAAGTTGATTTGCGTCGCTATTCACGTCTGTGGACGAGGTATTTAATATGCGGGTGAAGGGAGTCGGTGTGTGACCCTGTGCTGGCGTGTGAGAGGAGGTGAGTGTTGAACATGTGTCTGGGCCCGTCAGGCTAAGCGTGCGTGTTGGAGAGAGCGTCAGGCAGATCAGCGCTGGCGTGGCAGAGTGAGCTTGAGTGGATCTCATTTCCCCGTAGGATCAGCGGGTCGGGATCTGTGCGCTAGAGCGTGTGTGTGTTTGTCTGTCAAAGCACCGTTCACCAAAATCACAAGAGAAATGTGCTCAAGCATGATCATTCATCTATCTATCTATCTATCTATCTATCTATCTATCTATCTATCTATCTATCTATCTATCTATCTATCTATCTATCTATCTATCTATCTATCTATCTATCTATCTATCTATCTATCTATCTATCTATCTATCTATCTATCTATCTATCTATCTATCTATCTATCTATCTATCTATCTATCTATCTATCTATCTCTCTTTCTGTCTGTCTGTCATTCCATCCATCCATCCATCCATCCATCCATCCATCTCAGCAAGTTCAACAAGAATTCAATTAATTAAATTACAGTTTTTCTCAATCGCTGTGTGTGTGTGTATAACAATCACCCCCATTTGTTTTTTTTTTACAGTTTTTCTCCATTGGTTTGGCTCATTTCTTGAAACAGAAATTACATTCTCAAAATTGTAAGATCATTTGGCAAAACAGTCTTACAGTTCAGCACAACACTATAGCTCACTTGCAAAACCTAATATATCTCCCAAAACTGTTCACTCATGCTTCAAAACTAAATTCCTTTCCCATATAAATAGTCAGTGCCACGAAAATGGCAAAGATCCTTCTCAATTGCTTTGGCTCATTTCTTGAAACAGATCGGACGTTCTCAACACTCTTGGTGCTTTAGCCAAAAATAGCGTGGATGGTTCACCACAACACCATGGTTCACCTGCAAAAGCTCATACCTCTCCCAAAACAGTTCACTCATGTGTCAAAACTAAATTTCCTTCTCATTTAAACAGTCAGTGCCCCCAAAATGCTTCGTCCTTTTGGCATTGTGTAAGCACTGCAAGTCAAAATGTTTAGATGATTTGTCACTATGGCAGAGGACCATTGAAATATCCCTCATGTCCACCTTTCAGTCTTAGCCCAGTCCTTCATTTTTGTCTAGCTAACAGAATACAATTGTGTATAAAACTGAAAAAAAGAAATAGGATTTTAGGGTAAGAGTAGCCTCCAAGGTTTGACATCACACATTGCACTCATACTGCCAAGGAAATTGTAACCATTATCATTCACACACATAAAGTAACTTTTACATCAGAGTAAAAAGAAAATGTATACAGCATAATATACTGTAATATAACACACAAACAAAAAAACAATGAAAATTACCGCCGTCACCCTCCTGGCCATCCACACGCTGCTGTTCTCAATCTTACTGTAAACACTTGTCAAATTTCTACTTTTCTAATGATATAATCTGGATTTGATTTTTTTTTCAGAGATATTGTTAGAGTAAAGTATATGAATATATTGACCAAACAGTACACACAAGACCAGTACTGCATATTGATGAAAATATTTATTTCTCTCCACATTTGTAAAATCATTCGATTCATTCATGCATTTTCAAAGGTTTGTTTTTTATATCTGCTGAGGTTGGGCTGAAGTCTCTGTCCAGCCTCTCTCAATGTCAACCCATGGGTACTCAGCAGAATCGCATCTGATAAATTTGGTCCCCGTCTTCTTTGGCCACATCCCACTCCAAGTCTACCTCTTCCTACCCCCCTCTTCCCCTCTCATCCCCCCTTCCCCTCTCTTCCCCTCTCTACCCCCCTTCCCCTATCTTCCCCTATCTATCCCCTTCCCCTCTCTACCCCCTTCCCCTCTCTTCCCCTCTCTACCCCCTTCCCCTCTCTTCCCCTCTCATCCCCCTTCCCCTATCTTCCACTCTCTACCCCTCTCTACCCCCTTCCCCTATCTTCCCCTATCTATCCCCTTCCCCTCTCTACCCCCTTCCCCTCTCATCCCCCTTCCCCTCTCTACCCCTCTCATCCCCCTTCCCCTATCTTCCACTCTCTACCCCTCTCATCCCCCTTCCCCTATCTATCCCCTTCCACTCTCTACTCCCTTCCCCTCTCTATCCCTCTCATCCCCCTTCGCCTCTCTTCCCCTCTCATCCCCCCTTCCCCTCTCTTCCCCTCTCTACCCCCCTTCCCCTATCTTCCCCTATCTATCCCCTTCCCCTCTCTACCCCCTTCCCCTCTCTTCCCCTCTCTACCCCCTTCCCCTCTCTTCCCCTCTCTTCCCCTCTCATCCCCCTTCCCCTATCTTCCACTCTCTACCCCTCTCTACCCCCTTCCCCTATCTTCCCCTATCTATCCCCTTCCCCTCTCTACCCCCTTCCCCTCTCATCCCCCTTCCCCTCTCTACCCCTCTCATCCCCCTTCCCCTATCTTCCACTCTCTACCCCTCTCATCCCCCTTCCCCTATCTATCCCCTTCCACTCTCTACTCCCTTCCCCTCTCTATCCCTCTCATCCCCCTTCGCCTCTCTTCCCCTCTCATCCCCCTTCCCCTATCTTCCACTCTCTACCCCTCTCTACCCCCTTCCCCTATCTTCCCCTCTCATCCCCCTTCCCCTATCTTCCACTCTCTACCCCTCTCTACCCCCTTACCCTCTCTTCCCCTCTCATCCCCCTTCCCCTATCTTCCACTCTCTACCCCTCTCTACCCCCTTCCCCTCTCTTCCCCTCTCTTCCCCTCTCTACCCCTCTCATCCCCCTTCCCCTATCTTCCACTCTCTACCCCTCTCTACCCCCTTCCCCTATCTTCCCCTCTCATCCCCCTTCCCCTATCTTCCACTCTCTACCCCTCTCTACCCCCTTACCCTCTCTTCCCCTCTCATCCCCCTTCCCCTATCTTCCCTTCTCTACCCCTCTCTACCCCCTTCCCCTCTCTTCCCCTCTCTACCCCTCTCATCCCCCTTCCCCTATCTTCCACTCTCTACCCCTCTCTACCCCCTTCCTCTCTCTTCCCCTCTCATCCCCCTTCCCCTATATTCCACTCTCTACCCCTCTCTACCCCCTTACCCTCTCTTCCCCTCTCATCCCCCTTCCCCTATCTTCCCTTCTCTACCCCTCTCTACCCCCTTCCCCTCTCTTCCCCTCTCTACCCCTCTCATCCCCCTTCCCCTATCTTCCACTCTCTACCCCTCTCTACCCCCTTCCTCTCTCTTCCCCTCTCATCCCCCTTCCCCTATCTTCCCTTCTCTACCCCTCTCTACCCCCTTCCCCTCTCTTCCCCTCTCTATCCCTCTTCCTCCACGGGTTCCCCCTCTCATCCTCACTCTTCCTCTTCCTCAAGCAGGCAGTTGCCCTTGTTCATTTACTTGGCCAGGTGCCTCCATGTTCAGAAATTGTAATGGTCCTGCATGGTCAAGCTCTTTACATACATGTTTGGCAGCATTCACAGTCATGGACAGCACCTGTCAGGTAACTAAACATACTGTTTGATTGGTCTTCTGAGATGTGTGAAAGTCCTCCTTCATTAGTCAGTTTCACCTGACTTTCAATTGCTGTAATACATTTATCAAATGTTCCAATGGATTCATATATGGTATTCATGGTATTATGTTCTTGACTCATTTTGACAATTGAACAGACTATTGTGCATGTGATGACTTATACAATGAAATGACGCTGACACGTTTTGGAGCGAACGGCCATTAGACTGAGAATCAAAAAATCAGTTTAGATCAACAAGATCTATTCACTTGGAAATTATGCTAAATGTAGGCTACCTGTACTTAATCATTTGCAAAGATGTACTGAGACATTGAGACATGTACTTAGACATTTGCAGTTTGATGAAATGAATGAAAAATGCTATTCTGTTGTGAACAATTGCAGAGGAGTTTGGAGGTTTGTCCATGTTGTTTTGAGAATGTAATTTCTGTTTCAAGAAATAAGCTAAACCAATAGAGAAAAACTGTAACATGGAGGGTTATAGGGACATCACAACCCTGAACAGCATCAGTACTTATTTGTACATATTTGTACTTACTCATTAGTATTTATACAGTACATTTATTTTTGTAGAATTGTGTTGCATGTAAGCTGAAAATTATTGTCATGGAAGAGCAATAGGAAGATATGCAAAAAGTTATGTGACAAAACATGTGACATTATTGTATAGAATAGAAAGCAGTTAGTGTCAACAGACACAATGACAAAAACATGATAAAAATGTTTTGGGTGAGTAACTACATTTTGCAGGCATGCTATGGAGTTCTGATGTTTCAGCAAACAGTTGTGCCAAAAAATTTGCCAAAGCGATTGAGAAAAACCGTAACATGTCATAAATATTTATGGAATATAACATGTCTGACAGTGTGTGTTTAGTCATTGTGCAAATTGTAGACAGTTATTTTTCACACGTGCCAAAACAAATGCAATTTGCTTAAATCAATAAGAAATTCTGTTGAAAGATCTGAACTTATTGTTTTGAGAAAAAAAGAAAGTCTCATTTGAGAACTGAGCCAAAGCGATTGAGAAAAACTGTAACTGATGTGTGGTCACAGAGATGTGTGTTTATGGCTAGTTCACAAGTGCTTTATATGAGGCTCATCCTGTCAGATTTCAGCGCCATAACTATCCATTTTCCCGTTTATTTTCCCAGTCCTTTGTTTATCTCTCTTAGTCACCGTCAATTCTCAGCTCTCACTCACAAACCACTCTATCTGTACGGGAGCCTCTCGTTTCTGTACGATACACTGATGCTCCGTTCCCATTATTCCAACTCCATCACTCTCCATCACTCATGTGCAGCAGTCATCTTCAGGGGTCATTTCCCTACATCATTTCCCAGACAAGAGATGGGATACGCAGAAAGCATATTGTCATTACAACCGAAAAGCCGACCGTAATAATGATACATTTTACACAGTCAATTTCCCTCCCCATCGAGCCTGTTCTCATGACAACATTTTAAGATCTTAATGGCGAGGTGCGGCCCGTCTCTCCCATATATTCAAGCTCTTAATGCCCTCTGTGCGGCTCCACATTTGAAAAACTACAAATAACTCTGAATCCAAGACAGACTGCGATGCTCGCAGAGGCTGGGTGGAGTCGGAAGGCTGCGGAGGCAGGAGAGCCGAGGGAGAAATTACGCCGAGCACAATGATAGCAGTGAAAGAAACAAACATAAAGCCCCATCTGGAATATTGCCTCAGGCAGGATCACAAAAACAAACAACAGCCTGGAGGCAGGCCTTTCAGATTCCATGAGCACAAGCACTCGCCCGTCCATATTGTTTCAGATTTTCTTCATCTTTAAACGCATGCATTCAGGTATTACATAGCTCGATAGCATGAAAACGTACAATTAAAGCCAACTTTATTACCGTGTTGGCTATTTCGTGAGCAGGAGGACTTGATTTTATCCGTCATTGTTGGCAGAACTGAATGTGATTGTCAAGAGAGCATTTCACAGCAAGATATGACATTTTGATGAACTAAATGATACTACTACTATACTTTATACTATAAATTATACTACTTCCTAATACTGACTATAATGCCACTTTTCTGAATGCCCCAAGGAAATACATTGTATGCACGTTTCCAGCCCCAGACTTCACAGAATTCCCATAATCCAATGAGTCTCTCCATACCCATCTGGATGATTGACAGGTGTGTGCGACTTGTTTAGTTGGGGCAGGAGCTGTCAACATTCACTCCCACTACACAGATACACCAGCTTATCACACTCGATAGCAGCCCACCCCACCTCAAGCAATTTTATGATTCATTTAGCTCAATGAAGGCTGTTTATTACAGTTTATTTATCAATAATGGAGTCTCTATAATTTGGTTTTGAGGCTGAGAGCAGAATGGATTCAAGTGATTTCGAGTAGATGGAGGAACTAAGGCCCAAAACTCTGCTCAGGTACGCGAACGCAAACGCTTTCACGCGTCATTATGCTCTGAAATGTGTCAATGCATTTGGTAATGTGTTGCATTGTCACCATTGTTGTGAGGGACTCTACAGAGGGCATTTCTGTAAAAATGTCTTCTTCCGTGGTCAAGTTTTATCTTACCATTGTCATAGCAGAGCAACATTTTGAGAATTTTGGGGGCAGTTCAAGTTATTATATGTCAATGAAAAATTAACCAGACAAACAATTTTGTCATTTTGTGCACCAATGAATTGTTCACAATAAGACCAGGAACGTGTATTAAGAAAGAACATAGTGCATTTGTGTACTTGTGTAGACTGTGCTTCTGAAGAATTTCAGAATTTTACAAAACCAACCACTTTAAATTTATAAAAAACATATTTTGGGTTGAAAAATCCCTATTACGTATGCTATTTTAAATAGTCCTAATTTTCTATTGGAGGTTTCCTACAATAGGTTTACATTAGCCTGACAAGCCAGACCCACACCAAGATGTTGGGTCTGGAAACTCACCATTAGCAGGGCTCAATCCGAGGGGCGGGATAAACGGTTGTCTTTCAAATTCCCGCTGCACGCAATTGGATAGCCGTACAACCAACCAGAGCAACGAAGAAGGTGAAGCGGAGCTAGTTGATAGATTAAACTATTAAACTTAGCATCCGGTCTGCAAAACTCTGAACTCATGTTCTTTTCTTAAGAATGACTTCAGTGCCGTTCTTTGTTCTTTCCTCAAAGAAAAGCTTAACTCCAAGTCTTCCAGAGTCGCGGCCAAAGCCGATTCGATAGATCGCTCTTTGCCAGCTTCTTTGTTTACAAGTAGCACGTGGAACCTCCGCAACTCTGCCGTGACGTCTTTATGTTAAGCCCGCCCACCGACTCTGACCAGAGTTTGGTTTTTCCAGCTCGCAGGTTTACCGAGGAGTTGCTAGACTACACTCGCGGCAGATTAGATTTGCTGCCGCTAAGGTGTGTCTAGATTTCTAGGCTAGGTTTACATGCATTCAAGATCAAAATACACACTGAGTAAAATGTACAAAGAAAATTAGTAACTCTGACTTGGTACTTCAAACAATACTCTGTTTTAAGTACATTTTACTCAAATAATATAACTCTGAAGTAAGCCATGCTTTTAAAGTGTATGCTTTAACATCTAAGTAGCTAATGCAGTATATTGTGTAACTATACAGTATATTATATACATTTATGAGTATGAATGCGTCATTTTGAGTAGAAAATGAACTCCAGATGTCACAAAGTTATGATATTTCAATGAAAAATTAACAAGGAAAACAATTTTGTAATTTTGTGCACCAATTAATTGTTCATAATAAGACCAGGGACATGTATTAAGAAAGAACATAGTGAATTTGTGTACTTGTGTAGACTGTGTTTCTGAAGTATTTCAGACAGGATTTTGGAAAAAATGCTCTGGTCAAAACCAGCCACTTTAAATATGATAAGACCATATTTTTGGGTTAAAGTATCCCTATTATGCTATTTTAAAGGTTTCTAATTTTGTATCTTAGGTTTCCTACAATAGGTTTACATGCATCCAAGAGAAAAAAAAAAAACACTTCATGTTTCATAATATACAGCTTATCTAAAGTCTGAAAACTATTTGTTTGAAGATTCAGGGCCCAATCATACACCCGGTGCAATGCGAAGCCAGATGCGACACAAGTGTTTTTTGTTATTTTCAGCCGGTTCTCATTTTCATGTCCAGCTCCACGTTGTTTAAAAAGCAAATGCACTGGCGCATCTGTTCACCCATGGGCATCTGGTCTGAAAACCAGTTGTGTTCAGGAATACTGTTGGCGCGTTGCTATTTTGAGGAACTGAACACGACTGCACCATTGACCAACACAAACATGCTCTAAAGTCAATAGCGCAGTATATTTTGTGTTATTTAAAGGGTGTGTTAGTAATATGTGCCTATAGGCGGTGCACAACACACATACACTCTGATTATTACACACACAGGGCAGCACACACTCATGCCAAATATTAAAAATAAAAGGATTCCTCTCTGGAGAAGCATTCAGTCTTTCGGCTCGCAAAGTCCGCCATGGTGCGAGCACAACTGGCTTTTAAAGGGAATGGGAGATGAGACTCTGATTGGTTTATTGCACGTTACGCCCAAAACACACCCATGACTCATTAAGAGATGAGGGACAACCCTTTTAGACCATCCACCTGGTGCACCGACTGTTTTTTCCATCGTTAAACTAGCAAAAGTGCACCTGCGCCATGCTCTTCAGACCACGCGCTCAGATCGTTAAAATAGGGTCCTCAGTCTCTCTAAACCCCTCCTTTCTGAAAGCCTCCCATGCTTTGATTGGTCAGACGGCCCAGTCTGTTGTGATTAGTTTATCACTTACAGCGTTTGTCAGAAACTAAACGTCCATTAGCATATCTGAATTTACATAGTGATACGAACAGTAATGATGGTGTCGTTTTTTTGCCGGCCAAGTCTCATCTTTTGGAAGTGCAGCAAAAACTATTCGCAGCTCAGAAAACAGCATCTTTGACAACACAAACTAAACTCTTTCTGTCTCAGCGACAACGAGTGTTTGAGGGCGGGTCAAATTAGATGTTGTTTGCAGGCAGCCAATGAAGACCATAGGCGGCCATTATGCTAAATTGTCTGCTCCATAGGTGTAAGACTGGAAATACTGACGACTCACTTCGGCACTTCAGAATTGATTCTTTCTTTTAGGAGAAAATAACTGTTGTGCAGTTTGATCTTTAAAATGGTTATACAAGTTTACCAACGATTTAAACTCTACAGGAAAGGTAATATTTGAAAAAGCATAATAGGGTCACTTTAAGAGTGACTGATGGACTGCGATGAAGAATAACTTGCTCTGAGTAGTCTTGCTCATGCACTGTTAAATCAACACCCGTGAATAGGTAAGCATAACTTTCCAGGTATTACATCAGAAACTGATGGAGTTAGTTGAGAGAGAGAGAAAATAAGCAAGCTTGTGTGCGTGGGGTGGTTGGGGGACATGTCGGGATGGTTTACTCTTGATGAAAACAAGTACATAAAGAGTCTGAAATTTGGCCCCAACAATAGTCAGCCACAAGAAGCAGAGGCTTCGGGGCCAACATCGCATCATGTTTAACACACACACAGAAACATGATAACCCTGCTGACACGTCATCATGTGCAGTCTTAATGTGACTACTCAGCTCTGTAATGAAATTAGTTTAGGGCATAAATGGCACATCCCACTGAGCCTAAGGTCTCTTACTCACTTTTATTTGCTCCCTCTGTCTTGTTCTGTGTTTTAGTTTAAAAAGTATTTTAAAAACGGCCACCAACACATATAGTAAAGTATAATATCTGTACCCAGAGCTTGACATGAACACCTGCCACACCGCCAAATGTGGGTGTATTTCAGCAGTGGCGTGTAACACAGTCACACTTTTTTATAATATACAGGTGCTGGTCATATAATTAGAATATCATCAAAAAGTTGATTTATTTCACTAATTCCATTCAAAAAGTGAAACTTGTATATTATATTCATTCATTACACACAGACTGATATATTTCAAAAGTTTATTTCTTTTAAATTTGATGATTATAACAGACAACTAAGGAAAATCCCAAATTCAGTATCTCAGAAAATTATAATATTGTGAAAAGGTTCAATATTGAAGACAGCTGGTGCCACACTCTAATCAGCTAATGAACTCAAAACACCTGCAAAGGCCTTTAAATGGTCTCTCAGTCTAGTTCTGTAGGCTTCACAATCATGGGGAAGACTGCTGACTTGACAGTTGTCCAAAAGACGACAATTGACACCTTGCACAAGGAGGGCAAGACATAAACGGTCATTGCAAAAAAGGCTGGCTGTTCACAGAGCTCTGTGTCCAAGCACATTAATAGAGAGGTGAAGGGAAGGAAAAGATGTGGTAGAAAAAAGTGTACAAGCAATAGGGATAACCACACCCTGGAGAGGATTGTAAAACAAACCCATTCAAAAATCTGGGGGAGATTCACAAAGAGTGGAATGCAGCTTGAGTCAGTGCTTCAAGAACCACTACGCACAGATGTATGCAAGACATGGGTTTCAGCTGTCACATTCCTTGTGTCAAGCCACTCTTGAACAACAGAAGCGTCAGAAGCGTCTCGCCTGGGCTAAAGACAAAAAGGGGAAAAAAGTGGTCCAAAGTTATGTTTTCTGATGAAAGTAAATTTTGCATTTCCTTTGGAAATCAGGGTCCCAGAGTCTGGAGGAAGAGAGGAGAGGCACACAATCCACGTTGTTTGAGGTCCAGTGTAAAGTTTCCACAGTCAGTGATGGTTTGGGGTGCCATGTCATCTGCTGGTGTTTGTCCACTGGGTTTTCTGAGGTCCAAGGTCAACGCAGCCGTATACCAGGAAGGTTTAGAGCACTTCATGCTTCCTACTGCTGACCAACTTTATGGAGATGCAGATTTTATTTTCCAATAGGACTTGGCACCTGCACACAGTGCCAAAGCAACCAGAACCTGGTTTAAGGACCATGGTATTCCTGTTCTTAATTGGCCAGCAAACTCACCTGACCTTAACCATCTTTGGTATTGTGAAGAGGAAGATGCGATATGCCAGACCCAACAATGCAGAAGAGCTGAAGGCCACTATCAGAGCAACCTGGGCTCTCATAACACCTGAGCAGTGCCACAGACTGATCGACTCCATGCCACGCCGCATCGCTGCAGTAATTCAGGCAAAAGGAGCCCCAATTAACTATTGAGTGCTGGACATGCTCATACTTTTCATGTTCATACTTTTCAGTTGGCCAAGATTTCTAAAAATCCTTTCTTTGTATTGGTCTTAAGTAATATTCAAATTTTATGAGATACTGAATTTTGGATTTTCCTTAGTAGTCTGTTATAATCATCAAAATTAAAAGAAATAAACATTTAAAATATATCAGTCTGTGTGTAATGAATGAATATAATATACAAGTTTCACTTTTTGAATGGAATTGAAATGAAATAAATAAACTTGTTGATAGTATTCTAATTATACGACCAGCACCTGTATATACGTTTTTCAATTGTAGTCTTTTAAAATGGCATCTGAAATAATAAACTAAGTGCGATATAGTGTTACATAACATTACATTTATCGATTTTTCGATACATATTGATACTGGAATGATCTGAAACACTTCCAATACTAATTTTTCCGTAGAATAGACACACAACACTAGCGTCTCTTTCTCTCTCTCTCATCTCTCTGACATCCTCCCTTCACTCACTCGCTTAATTTGCTCCGGATGAATACTGTTGCTGTTTACAGGGCTTGAATATGCTGTGGGATTGCGCGTATTGCAGAAAAATTTTCTAATTCCCGCCGATGTTGTGCTCGCACCCAAAGTGTGTGTGTACATAAAGCCGCCTCTCAGCACTACATTGAGTTATTTTTCGCTGCTTATTGCACATAAACAGTCAAATTCACACAAAATAATGTCAAAATGCCGGTCTTGGCGAGTATTCCCGTAAACACGGTCAGTTCTGTTTTAAGTGACAGTTAACAGTTGAGAAACGAAACGCATGTGTAACAGTGTAATGGATCCGTGCATCAGGTGTTAAAGTGACAGCAGCCACATATTCCTGCGGCCAAACTATGAGATGGTATTAAACATATCCATATGGCAGTTTTCCCCCATGGTATCGATGTCAAAATTGTGGCCAGTGAAAATGCTGAGTGGCTAGTAACTTTGGCTAGTGTCCGTGACGTCACCCATAGGATTCTGAAGAGCAGTTTTGAAGCGTAAAGTGGGGATGAGCTGGCCGTTGCCATCTTGGCAGCGCGTCACTCCCGGAAAACAGAACATGGGCAAAGAGGCGGGATGAGGGCGGAGATGAGGTGACTTGATGACTAACAGAGCTGTTACTCAAAGTGGCCACTCCCTTAATTATGTAGAATTTTAAGGCTTTTTTTATAATGTAAACGAATAAGTTATAAAAAAAATTCACTCACCTCACAGTCGTCATGAAGGGCAAAATTAGCCGTTTAGACCAAAACCACAATTTGTCACAGACTGTAAACATGTTTTTTTCTGCTGTAAAGTTGAGCATTTTAACATGAGCTCAATGAGATTCTGCTCCCTCCTGGAGTCCTAGTGGCCAGTCGATGAACTGCAGTTTAAGTCACTTCCATATTGGCTTCAAGAAAGACCATGGGAGGTTGCCGCTTGGCCTTTACTTTATCCCTTAAATGTTTATCTAGTTTGAAGTTGTTCAGTCGTCTTGGCTAAAAGTCGCTTGCTAGCTGTTTTCTTTGCATAAACTTTGCATTAACTTTGGGATAATTCTGCAATAACAACTAGTGTAATATTTCTTCTGTAGACATTGGCTTCCAGGCATATTTTTTTTTCTAACCATATAAAAAACATGGAGCTCAATTATGTAAAATGCTCCAATGTAATCAATTAATTGAAATAAACTCAAACAGTTAGGGCCGTAATCCCAAAAATCAATTCAAATTCAGACATAGCTGTAAATAACGCACAACACATGCTCCAATTCATGCACTGCTCAAGTACATTTTAAATTATTCAAATAATTTAATAACTATAGAGCTCTCTACTGTATATTTTGATTTGTAGTTGTGGGGGATTATTTTATGTTTGCTAATCAAAAACCTTCATAACCATCTAACATCCTGTCTAAACCCATTAATAGATAAACATAGAGCACAATATCATGAAATATATCAGATGTTAGATAACAGATAAAAATTACTATTTGCTAAACTAACATTTTTTTGTCATTTCCAGTGGCATTTTTGGTCCAATTTGGACTCTGATTAATGCTGAGAATTACAAACACACCAAGGTTATTATCATAAAACGTTTTCAGTGCTGGAAGGTTTTGATTTAATTAATCTCCAAAACTGTCAGCATCTTTCAGGGGTAAACTGTAACATTTATAGAAAAGCAATCGTAGTTTATGGATGTGATATTCAAGACACTGCTCACATATGAATACGCCACAACAATGAACCCACATGCAGCAAAGTGTATGAGCGTCTAGTTGATGCAGACGGCCTCAAACAATCCAACACATTCTGTTTTATAGACTTTTTTTGTTTGTTTGTATTTTATTCATAGTTTCCCTGTGTTCTGTTTCTTCTTCTTTTGTTCCCCATTATCCCCGGTTCTTTTCCGTTTTCTAGGTTACTGATTGTGCCCTTGTTTGTTGTCATGGTTACGATTGCTTTGTGCACCTGTTTCTTGTTCAGTTTGTTTTCTCCTGCGTATTGTATTTATGTCAGTGAAGCTGTTATGTTGTTTCTTGCTTTTGCCTTCTTTTTCTTGTTTTTTTTTGTAAATAACTTTGAAATTGATATCTTCTACCTCTCTTCCCGTGCTTGAATTACGAAAAAGAAAAGAAAAGTGTGCATACACACAAACTGCTTTAATCTCTTAACTGTCACCGTCCTGCTGGCGGGACACCTGGCACTCTTTTTTTGATCGCCTTTTTTGTATCATATATTTTAGTAATTATCATGAATTAGGTATCATTTGAAAGCTTACAAACTCAAAATTCATCTTGTGAAAACCGTTTTGAAATTGGACGTTGCGTTACCATGGAAATGGTACTTTAAATTCTTCTAGTGGGCTCCTCCTCTAGTGGGCGGTGTCATGTTTCATATTACAATATTTATTTTAACTACTTTATAATCAAAATCTTTTCTAAACTTGACAAAACACATATCGTCGGAAAGGTCTGAGTCTCAAGGTTCCATATTTGGTGACCGTTTGGTGACGGAAGTGACATTTGGACGGAAATTTACAGGACAATGCATCAAAAAAAACAATCAATGGAATTTGAATGACACCCGGTGGCTATTTTTGGTACAGCGCCTAAACAAAGTCTCATGGGAACTTCAATTTTTGTGATATCAACTTCAAATATGGAACACAATTTGGTTAGACATATGGCTTTGATTTTATAGTAATTTTAGATTAAAACATTTTTGTAAAATATATATTTTATATAAAATAAAAAATATTTAGTGCAGTATTCTTTCTTTACAGTAAATTTAGACTTCCCTTTTCATACTTTCATATTCTTGCTTTCACTTCAGCAATAATCTGCAGAGTGTCTGCTTTAAACCAAGACCAAACTTAGGTATATATTCCCAAGCATTCTTGAATTACAGCCCTTTAAGTTTGGATAGTGCATTTTCATGTGTATTCTCAAAAGGGGGGGGGGGGGGGGCAACATTTGCGAACCATTCACAGATAAGCATTCATCATAATATTGATACATTACTGAGCTGATATCTTGACATTTCATTAACAAACAAGTCAGGTAATTACACAGCAGTCCGCACACCCGGTTGCCCAGCGTACCCATGATGCAGCAGTGCTCGCTCTCTCTGAATATATACTGTCAAGCTTCATCCTGGCAGCTTTGGCTTGCTCTGCATTTATTTATGTATTTGCATATTTTTATCATAGCTGTTAAATTTATTATCTTTTTTTAATTACAAAAAATCTAACTTTCTAAATTGAGTATTCATTGTCTAAAGGCCCAAAAGTCATCTCATGCACATTTAATATTTGCTCATTATGCTCAGGATGTATTTGGCCTCTGGCTGGCATAGCCCTTTGCCAATACACACACACACACACACACACATACACAAAATAATATTTTGGCTGTGAAATATTTCTCACGCTAGCCTTGGGAGTCATGTATACTCACCCAAATGCATAGAAAGCAAATTTAAGCGTCACGTGTGCAGTCAAGCCTGAGCATACATTGACTGACAACACCATTAGATGACTACACCTGACTACACCTATTTTTGTGCGCATTTTGGGATATCGCATTAAAAAATGCTGGATTAAAACATCAAGATGCACATACATTTTACAAATGCGCTCAATTGAGTCGGATATATGTTTTATTCTGATAATAAAACATGCATAAACTATGATGGAAACACATTTACTATCAAAAATGTGACTTTGCGATGGGACGATCTCGTTGCACAGCATCTGAAATGTTGTTTTGGTCATTCTGAAATGCCTTAGACAAATGCCCTGTCCAAATACCCACACTTGCGGTCTTTGCACTTGACCATTTGTCAGAGGTGGACAGTAACTAAGTACATTTACTTGAGTACTGTACTTAAGTACACTTTTTGAGTATCTGTACTTTACTGGAGTATTATTTTTTTAGGGATACTTTTACTTTAACTTCACTACATTTTAAAGACAAATATCGTACTTTTTACTCCATTACATTTCTATTCTATTTCTCAAAGTCTTAAGTCGTTTCTGTAGCAGCTTTAAAAGTCAGTGGATGATATTTTTCTTCTTTAAAAGTTTTTTTGTTGTTGTTTTTTTGCAGACAGCCTATCAGTAATCACTCTTGTATAGGGTCATGTGAAGTTTCCCAACATTTTTTGAACACTGATCAGTTTATAGCAAAATGGAAGAAGACGGTTCCTTGGCACAGTGTGTGCACCCATGGCTATACTTAAAAAGTATGTTTCAGTTTTCTCAAAAGATTAAAGATTAGTTTAGTTGGCATACACTTTGATGCATGTCTCATAAAATGTTCAAAAATGTAAATGTCTGGGAGAAAGAGAAGAGTAAACAGTCCATGTATTCAGCCTTAAAGTGACAGCAGCTTTGTAAAGAGCTTTATAACTTTTATACAAGAAATTGAAACTTTCAATACTTCTATAAAAGTTACAACACTCTATACAAATGTAAAGAAATGAGTTTAAGGCAGTCGTATGCTAGCATGTCGGATGGAGCATCACTGACTGGCTTAAACCACCATGATGGCATAGAGTGCATTTATACAACAATGCAACAATAATAAAATAATGCATTGACATAAAAAAGGAAATTTACTTTTGATACTTAAGTACTTTTAAAAACAAATACTTCTGTACTTTTACTTAAGTAAAAATCTGTTTTTAGAACTTTCACTTGTAACGGAGTAATATTTGACCTGTAGTACTTTTACTTTTACTCAAGTAAAAGAGTTGTGTACTTTGTCCACCTCTGCCATTTGTCTACTTACATGACGTATTTTCCTGTATTTGTAAGTGTTCAAGTAGGCGTGAAGACTGCAAGTGTGATTAATCGATGGGACACACTAAGGGCCCTATTTTAACGATCTGAGCGCATGCTGCGGTGCACTTGGGGTGTGTCCGAATCCACTTTTGCTAGTTTAACGACAGAAAAAACAGTCGGCACGCCAGGCACAAGGTATAAAAGGGTTGTACCTAGTCTCTTAATTAGTCATGGGTGTGTTTTGGTAGTAACGTGCAATAAACCAATCAGAGTCTCATCTCCAATTCCCTTTAAAAAACAGTTGCCCTCGCACCATGGCGGATTCATCATACATTTCTGAGGAAAGACTGAACCAGAGAGGAATCCTTTTATTTTTAATAATTAAAAGTGTGTGTGCTGCTGCACATCCCTGTGTGTGTAATAAGCCCCACCTATAGTGTATGCGTGTTGTGCACCACCTATAGGCTCATATTATTAACACACCCTTTAAATAACACAAAATATAGCAAACACGTCAACAATGCTCCTGAACACACCTGGTTTTCAGACCAGACGTCCATGGGTGAACAGATGCGCCAGTGCATTTGATATTTAAACAACGTGGAGCTGGACATGAAAATGAGAACATTTACGCATTTGGCAGACGTTTTTATCCAAAGCGACTTACAGTGCCCTTATTACAGGGACAATCCCCCTGGAGCAACATGGAGTAAAGTGCCTTGCTCAATGACACACTGGTGGTGACCGCTGGGATAGAACCAGCAACCTTCTGCATATCAGTTCCATGGTTTAACCCACTGAACCACCAGGCTACTGAACTGCTTCAGGCTAAAACGAACAAAAAAACACTTGCGTTGTGTCTGCCGTCGCATTGTGCCGTGTGTATGATAGGGCCATTTATGCTTAACTACCAAATTACATTTAATATTGAATTAATTTAACTTACAGTGGAACGTTTTCAACGGCATCTCGTGATCTCGGGATATGCTTAGCCTCGAAGACGCTTAGTTCTGAAGCTGTATTCGAGATAGTGTGGGTTTAGTGTGTGTTCAGGGCACTGCACTTTGACATTTTTTAGACATATGGGACAGTCTTGCGCATTTACTTCCTGTCACGTGCACGCGCTCTCAAGTGGCAAAGACCGTTAGTGTGGGAATTCGGACAGGGCAAAAGTCTGTCATCTAAGTGGTTCGGCATAATTACCTCCCAGAACGATCTTACACGACTGCATTCCCAAACTGAAGCATCCGACTCAGAGAGCAAGTTAGCATGACTGCGTTTATTGTGTTTCATCTGCGCTGTGAAAGAAAGAAAAAAACACAAAAGTATTTAGCAGTTTTCAACATTGACTGTTTACATGAGCACCAAAATGATCATTCTGGTTATTTGATAATGCTGTAAATGAATACTGTATATGGGCACAATGAGGTGCTCCATATGCCATAATGGGTATTTATGATCTGTGGGATGTGTTGATGGCTCTGTCCCAGCTGATGTTTATCATGCGTGTTTTGATGAAATGCACCAGGTTAATCCCGTGTGCTTCATGTCATATTTCCTTCATGATTATCTGACAGTTAAAGCTTAGCGGGGTCACATGAGAAGTGCTTCGTGTGTCAATACTAAGTGATTTTGACAGATAATAGCATGATCTCTCAAAGGTTTCAGCGTGACAGAAATATGTCATCTGCACTCTTCATGAACAGCTTTGAGAGATCAGTGTAAATTCAGTGTCATATTCCAATACAAGTACATTATAAAAAAAATATATATTTTTGGTGCTATTACCTTTTTTTTGTTGTTGCTCGGTCCTGGAACAAAATGCCATTCAAATAAACACAGTCCTCAAATGCAGATCAAGTTTTGGCTGGTTAGCTCTGGCAGTCAAACCTGCTGGTATATTTCATAACTCCCTCCATCATTTCCCTCCATTGATGGCCATTGAAGAACAGTTGCTGCAATAATCGACGCCAGAGTCAGGTTTTTATCCAGAGCCCTGATCAGGGATGTACGGAAACCTCCCTGCCAGACCTCCACACTTTAACAATTCATAAAAGTGTTGAAAGCAATCTGAGCCGAGAAGATTAAATCTTCCAGCACAAGGCAGGGGAGGACGTGCGAACGAGGTGCAAAGAGAAAATACATCTGAGGTAACGCTCACATCGGCTTACACAGGGGAACAGCAGCTGTTAAAGTGTTTAGCTTTGATTTCATTCAGGAGTGACATAATTGATCTTAATGAGATGTTTATAGAGTGAAGTGGTTGTATTGCTCAATCATTTGCCTGTTGGGCTCAGCTATAGAAATGTACAGCATTCTCCAACATCCACAATTCTCTGCCACAGTCTCTCTCGTGTTCTCGGTGTGTTGCTCAATGAGAGTAAAATGGCATTGGGGTGCGTTTCCCGTAAAATGGCTCTGCTTATCTACCATTGTCCGATGTATCGTTGAAGAAGTCAACTAGCTAGCCACGACTGCTTCCTGAAACCGTATTGTCGCAAATGTGACGTTTGGCAAGTGGTGGAGTAATAACTTCTAAGTGATCCGATACGAGATCTTTTCTTCTGCTATAAATTATGGACATGGAATCTGAGGACTTATTCTCATTTTTCTCAGTTATTTTGCTTTATTTTCAGATTCAATCATAGGCTCGTACTGGAGCGCACTCTTTAGAAACAGTGCTTTAAATCTCTTGACAAACTAAAAGACGTAAATGACATTTGTATGCAAAATAAATATTTGTAATGTAATTTCAAAATAAAATATATCGATTGTACTGAATGTCAGCTTGCTAATTTTGCTCAAGATAAGGATTTATTAAGTCCACGTCATGTGTACTATCACACATTTATAATATGCGGAATATGTGGAATATTCATGGTTTATTAAATCTTAAAATAATAATTTAAAAAGGTTTATTTGAAAATACAATACAGCGCTCATCTTCAAAGAAAGAGCATATTGCAGTCTATATAAATTATGCCATACTTTGTGCACAAATCTATTACGGATACGGATAAGTGTGAGTTTATAGAGTCCATAAAGAAATATTGCTTTGATTAAAATAATTGTATGTGTGTGTTTGTGCTTATGACAGCGATATTTAATTGCTTACTTGCTGTTAGGATGAGCTGTTTTGCAAAATGTTAATCTTTAAAGTAAAAAAGACAAAAATCTCTCAACCACATTGAAAAGCACAAGTGGCCTCCACTGTCTTTTCTTAGAAATATATATATATATATATATATATATATATATATATATATATATATATATATATATATATATATATATATATATATATATATATATATATATATAGTAAAAAAAAAATCAAAGAAATAATCAGCTTTTTTTTGTCGTAAATTATGTTTCTCCATTCTTCAATATTGTAATGTTAATTACATTAAGTCTGGGAAATTAATTCTAGAGCACCAAATAAATAAATAAATAATACTGAAAGTGTGAATTGCAGTCTATAAATGCCATAAATTGTGCACAAAACTGATTCAATATCACATGGGGTTTATAGAGTACGTAAGCAAATATTGCTTTTTTGACTGCTCCATTTAATTGACATATTTATTGACATGCCTGCAATATAATAGTATAATGTTAGCAATATATACAGTATATTGCATATTTATGATTTAGCTGTTCCAGCCTTAATTCAGATATCTTAGGGTGCTTTCACATTTGGTTCGATTGCCTGGACCGAACCCGAGCTTATATGCTCCCCCCTGCCCCTGCCCCTGCCCCTGCCCCCGTCCCCGCTGGATTGTGTTCATATTAAGCCCCGTTTCCACCGAAATTACCCGGAACAATTTGTACCAGGAACTTTTTTTACAGGAACTTTAACCCCCCCAGACCTGCTACTGTCTGCGTTTTCCACTAAAGTACCGTGAAGATTAGGCAAATTAGTCCAGAGACGTGGGGCTGCACGCGACTGCTCCTCCCAGTCAGCGACGAACAGTCATCATTTTTGTGCGATACTGTCTGCAACAATAACAAGTATGGAGGAGATGCACGCAGAGCTGCTTTTGCTAGTTATGTATTAGTTTACTAAAGAGGTCATTAACAAAACGGCGGAAAAGAGACGAGCACTGATAGGAGAACGCGGGACACATGTTTTAACCCTATCCACACATGCCAGAATGACGAAACTTAGTGTATTTACTAGTTGCCATATCAACATTATTTAGAGAGAAAATAGCGCCAAAATTAAAAAATCTCTGGAAGATATTACTGAACATTTATTTAACCATAGCAAAAGTAAATTTCCTACTCAAGTTTAGTTTTCATCTCTGTTTTTTGTGTTTATTTAAAATAAGACAAATCCGACAAATTCTATACTTTTATGAATTATTTTGCGAAACCATGAGAAAAGGGTGAATAATGACTGATGTTAATGTTCAGAAATTATTAATTATTATTATGTTTTGAACTCTGCTGTATAGCTGTATTTAGCGATGTGTTTGTAGTCAAACTCAAAAATGCTTATATTTTTAATGATTAAAAAATGCCATTATTATATTTTAAAAAGTTAATAATTGTATTTTGTTGAAAAAATATTTTAGTTTGTCTTTTTTTTAGTATATCAGGTAACATTTTAAGCTGTTATTTGGTCATGTTATAATGTGCACCACCACATGTTACAATGTACCCCACCTACGGGGCATGTTGTCACATTTCACTTCCATTCTTTCGGGGTAAATCAGGACAAAAGTATACACTGTATTAATGAAACAAAACCACATAATTGTACTAGACATGTGTGCAATTAATGTGGGAAACAATAAATACTCTGAACCCCAAGTGGATTTACTCAAACTGAGAAAGTCAAAAAGCGTTAGGTTGTGCCCCGCTCTCCCCTACTAAAGCGTATTCTGAAAGCTCATAAAGCGAGATTTAAAATAAGACAAACGTATGTTATTATCAGCTATTACGGACAATTGACCGTGAGATGGCTGAGACGAACGCACGGCATCGGACAGAAAGAGCAAGACTGATATTTACTGAACGCAGAACGAACTTCGCAAAAGACTTTTAAAAATGCTGGTTGAAATAAAATGCTGCGTGAGTTCAACCGATCAGCACGTTCAGCACCCAAGTCCCTTTGAAAAAGTACTACCTCGCGAGCAGGGCCGTTTGGAGGGGGAAATATTTACCCGGAACTTCATTTAGGGCGTTTTCACACCTACCTTGTTTGGTCCGGATTTTCGGACTTTTCAGTTTGGTCCAAATCAAAATGACAGGTGTGAAACCTCCCCCGTACCACGGTCCGGACCAAACAGACGAAATTTGGTCCGACGAAAAGAGGTAGTCTCGGTCCGGATCAAACTGAACAAAGGTTCGGTTTGTTTCTAGTGTGAAAGCATTTTCTGTATGTTTCGGACTTTCAGACCATTTACAGGAAGTTCCTGTTTATGTTTAAATATTATAATGTTATTTTTAAATTCAATCTAGGCTACATTGATTATGAAAAGTGAAAATATGCGCAATATGTCAGAAGACAGAAAGTCAGACAGAAATTTTGTATGATTTTGCTTAGAAAGCATTTCTTTAATGGGAATTTCGTTTTGTATAAATTGTATCTTGATTTTAATCAACGTTTAATCAGATAATTGCCTGGATTTAATAAATAAGAAGCAAAAAGAATAGCAGACAATAATCGCGGGAGCGATCATGCTTTACACATGAACTGGAGCGGGTCTCAAATAAACCGAAACTCAGCAGGCTACTCATCTCACAAACATGAGAAATATGTGTATATAAAGCTTGAAATGTCCACTTTTAAACGTAACGAATAAAAAAATAGTCAAGCAATGCGCATTGCGCACTGTTCAATAGTGGCGGTGATATGCGTCCGTTCATTCATTCTTATCAAAGACGCTGACGTCGGACGCACGTCCGTTTACAAACCAATCAATGTCCAGATGCAGCCCACAAGGATGATGACGAGTGGACGCAAGTGCGTCATGTTAAGTTCTTTAGTGCGCTCGCATGATTGCAATGTGAAACCAAACCAAAACTAACCGAATGTATAAAAAGTATCAAAACATGAACTTCGGTTCGGACCTTGGTGCGGACTTTCAGGTGTGAAAACGCCCTTAGACCCCGGTTCCTGCGGTCGAAACACACCGAGTACCACCCCAAAGTTCCTAGTTCCTGGGGAAAGTTCCTGCGGTTAAAACACACCGAGTACCACCCCTAAGTTCCTAGTTCCTGGGGAAAGTTCCTGCGGTGGAAACACACCGAGTACCACCCCAAAGTTCCTAGTTCCTGGGGAAAGTTCCTGCGGTGGAAACACACCGAGTACCACCCCAAAGTTCCTAGTTCCTGGGGAAAGTTCCTGCGGTGGAAACACACCGAGTACCACCCCAAAGTTCCTAGTTCCTGGGGAAAGTTCCTGCGGTTAAAACCAGGGCTTAAAAACGGAAAAAAATATCAATCGGTTCACTCCGAGCAGAATCGATATTATAGCGTTTCGGTTTTTGCGTTCCTCAATAAACATTACTGTTCCGAAAACGGTTTGATATGAAAAAATACCGGTTAATAACGTTATTTTAATTAAGCCTATACTTTAAACAAATATGTATAAATTTTAAACAAATATGTATAAATAGACTTATTTTCACTCAATAATAATATAACACATGGTAATTAAACTTGAATATTTATTTAAAACCAGAAATACATGCATTAATTACAAGGCATAAACAGCGGACCTGTTTTAATGGAGCGTTAGACAATCGAAAGTGGCCTCTAATGCCGAATTATTTTCAGAAGAGTGATAACATTCTTTGTACATAACTTTTTTTCAACACGACTTGTTTTAAAAAATGCATGAATAAAGAATAAATAAACTGGATAACCATTGCTCTTTTAATGCACCGTCAACTGCTAATTTCAAAGCAAACACTGCGCAACCCGTTCTTGCATCACATAATCAAATTCAGTCAGCTAATAAAGCTTGCATTTAATGCAATATAACATACCATTTAATACGAAGCATCAACCGTCTATATAGAAAACATTGACCTGTCCTGTATTGGCAATCTGAAAGACTATAGGAAAAATGTTTGATAGATGCTATAGCCTACTTGGATAGGCTTAAACGGAATCCATAAACTATCCTAAATCAGTCTATTTGAGCTTAAAGTCCGTACTGCTTATTTAAACGTTCGAAAAGAATGTCCTCCAATACCTGCGCATTCATTGTAGACCTCAGCGGGGAAAGAAATGTACTTGAGGCATGAAAATGCGCGCTCACACTGACTTGCGTTACCGGCAGGGTTGCCAGGTTTACACAACAAAACCCACCCATTCGTTACTCAAAACTAGCCCAAAACAAGCCCAATCGCGTTTCGGGGAGGTTCTCTGGTAAACATCGCGTTCGGGGGGTTAAATATGTGTGTTTTTTTGCTTCAACCCGCGGACATGAGACACAGCCCGCGGCAACAGTGTAGAAGTAGCCCAATTCCGCGGAAAAAAGCGGACTTGGCAACACTGGTTACCGGTAGATTCATAGATGATGGTGCGCGGGCATTTCACTCACGCTTGATCCGTCAACGTCACATGCTGTACTACTCATTTCATGATTGGTCACTGCCAAATTAAAATATTAAAGAGAACGATAAAATAACGTTATTAACCGGTTAATGGTCATTTCAAATGAACGTTTCTGTTCAGAACGATTCAAATTGATTTTGATTTCGTTTCCGTTTTTGTTCCTCTTAAAATTTCGTTCGTTTCCGGTTTTCGTTTTCGTTCCTTGAACCGGTTCAGAGCCCTGGTTAAAACACACCGAGTACCACCCCAAAGTTCCTAGTTCCTGGGGAAAGTTCCTGCGGTGGAAACGCGGCTTTATATTATTTGGGTCTGAACCGGGATGCGTTTGCGTCATCAAAGCAGCAGCTGTTTACCCGGTTGCTTAGTAACAACAGCGAGCGCGAAGGCGGCAAAATGCATAGCGTTGCTCACCTCACTTTGAAATTTTTGTTTTTGAACCATTGGTTTTGTTTCCAAAGCTTCAATACATAATGGCACTTGCGTCTATCTGCAACTACTGCAAATGCTCTAAAGAACGCTGAAGATGAGCAGAAATGAGATCTACAGCTCTCTGCTTGCAGTACGTCAGTCACGCTCGCCAGGGAAATGAGTGAAACACACACAAACACACATTTTTATCAAATCATACGTCATTAAGAGCGGTTCACTTCTGCGATTGCGTTCTCATCAGCAGCGACTGGGAATTCTTGTAAATTGACATCCCTGGTTAAGATGGACGCCACCATGTTTTTACCAGTTTCTCATCTTTAGTGTACATTTATGGGCTGGTTGCTGTGCTTTGGTATAGAGTAAGCCAGGCCGACAGATCCATAAAGCTTTGATGAAAATCTGAAGAAAACAAAGAATGCCTCCCAGGAGAGACCACATGCACATGCACCCTGGGCTTTGATTCCCCCCCCCCCCCCCCGCTCCATCACACAAAGCTGCGCTAATACACACATGCAGGCGGGTAATAGGAGCGTTCATTTAGTATTCAGGTGGAGGCCCTGTCTTCTGTTTGTCTGATGTTATTACTTATTTATTATTCACAATGCACAAGCCGGGCTCATTGACGTACGCTGCCTCACTGGTGGGCTGGGTAACTAGGATAATGTGTATTCTCCGCAGATAGGCAGCAGGGCTCCAGCCTCGGCTGTCCCCTTTTAATGGCCAAGCCAGATGCCAAAAAGAGGGGGATGGAGGCGATCGGTCCTGTGAATTCACGGCACGTCCCTTCCTGACAACGCTTCATCCCGTGTCTCATCTCCCTCCAAGACCAGTGGCTGCCACTTTGCGCTCCCCTCGCATCCTGATTGATTGACAGGCGTGGAATGGCGGACAAGTGATTATGAAGCCGATCTGTGTGTTAGTATAGGAAGAGGTAGGGGGTGATTGACAGCTTTGTGGTGGTGTGAAACAGCCACAAGTCAAACTTTCCACACACACACACCCTCTAGTCATTTTGACCAGCAGCTGGTGACTGAAACCCTGGGCCCAAAGCGGGCTGTTAATCTCCCGCGGCGTCTTCACACCCATTCGCTTTCATCAACACTCGCTCATGGACAGATTATTAATATCATAGTGGTTGTTTCCTCCCCTCAATCACCAGGGAACCTTGTCAGAGGCTATACCAGCTAGCAGTGGCTCATTCTATAATTGGCAGAACATTTCACATCAACAAAAGTATACATGTTTTCTCAATGAAATGACTATTGGTTTTCATCTCAGCGGTGTAACGCACATCTGCAAGGTGCCAAGCTTTAAACACCATTTTGATTATACAGGAGAAAAGATGTTTTTCTTCCTGGTGAGCACTGGTGAGCATGTTGCTATCAACACAATATTTTGTCCCTGTCATTTTGAAAGATATGTGATTTTGCCTGACAATTTGGCCCGAAGAAGATACAAGAGAAGCAGAAATTGTGATCAATATTAATATGCAATCAATACTATAATGGTTAACACTTTGGGCCTTGTTCCCTTAGTTTCAGCCCGACGCAGTTCTCATTTTCATGTCCAGCTCCACATTGTTTAAATAGAAAATGCACTGGCGCATCAGTTCGCCCATGGGCGTCTGGTCTGAACACCAGGTGTGTTCAGGAGCATTGTTGGCATGCTATTTTGAGGAACTGAAAACGACTGCTCCATTGAAAAAAACAACTCTAAAGTACCAGGTAAAATAGCGCAGTATTTGTATGTTATTTAAAGGGTGTGTTAGTAATATGAGCTTATAAGCGGTGCACAACGAGCGTAGACTCTGATTATTACACACACAGGGCAGCGCACACACATTTTTAAATATCAAAAATAAAAGGATTCCTCTCTGGAGAAGCTGTCACACATCTGTTCTGTGTCTTGCACGATTGGGACTTTTATGTTGAAGGTTATTTGTCACTAGGTTCTGTGTTCTTTTCTGTGTCCTGTTCCTGTGGAGTTTTGTAGTTCTTTGTAGTTTTTCTTGTTGATTAGTTGTCCCAGGTGTTCCCACTCACCACTCCCCTTGTTATCTCATTTAGCTAGTCTCCCCTGTGTGTATTTAAGGCCCATGTTTTCTCTGTTTCTCTGTCGGTCGTTGTTTAATGTTTAAATGTTTAAATATTGGCTGTTATGCAAGTACTCGCTGTTCTCTGTTCCCGTGTTTTCTTTGTGTTTGTTCAGTGTTATTTTGTTCCTGATTTTTGATTGTTTATTTTTCCATTAAAACTCTCCCCTGCATTTGGATCCTGTATATCTGCCTGCCTTCTGTTTATTCCTCGTTCCGTGACAGAAGCGTTCAGTCTTTCCGCTCGCATGTAAATAGTGAATCCGCCATGGTGCGAGCCCAACTAGCTTTTAAAGGGAATGGGAGATAAGACTCTGATTGGTTTATTGCACGTTACGCCCAAAACACACCCATGACTCATTAAGAGACGAGGAACAACCCTTTTGGACCATGTGCCTGGCGCACAGACCATTTTTTCCGTCGTTAAACTAGCAAAAGTGGATTCGGACATGCCCTAAGAGCACCTGCACCATGAGCTTCAGACCATGCGCTCAGATCGTTAAAATAGGGCCCTAAATTTCAATGGTCCACTTTAGACATTCTACTAACTTTCTATAAGCAGTTTTGCGACTATATGTTAACTTATTCTACTAACCCGAACCCTAACCGTCTACTAATACTCTGAGAATTAGATGTGGTTGCAAATTAAAGAGAGTTGACATGAAGTTACTTATAGTTTATAGAATGTCTTACTACCATATAAGTTTAACCCTATAATGTTGCAAATACACATTCTTTACTCATGGATGTATGCCTCAATATACAATAAAGTTTTGTTTGAGAATTAGGCTATTGGTACTGTTTTCAAGTAAGTATTTTGAGCCTAGGATGTTATGTGTGAATGTAAAAGAGTAACAACACTCGAGAGCTTGTACATTTGAATTTGATAACTTTATTTACTTACTTTATTCCTGTTGCAATACTCACTTATGCAACTGGGGGGGGCTGGGAGTGGGAATGAAGCCGTTTAATTGGTCGATTCCTGACCAGTGAAATTTGTAGCACTACGAATATTTATTGAGCAAGATCTAAAATTCAAATATATAGTCTCTCAGGTTTTGCTACTTTTTTACATTCATAGTTATGGGTGTATGTCCTCAATTCATGGTCTCATTGCGGTCAGTCTGTAATCTTCAGCCATGCTGATTTATTTCCCTGCAAACACACACATAGGCTTGTGTGAAGTTGCAGTATTATTAGGGCAGAGCCATCTTTAGCCACAACCTAGCGGCAGACAATCAGAGACAAAAGCTGGAAAATGACAGGTTTGGCTATGATTTATTTGACAGGTTAGCAATTTCTGAAGCCCCCTCAGGCATGATTTCCATACCGGCCCAGTCTGGGAGGTGTTGTGATTGCTTCTCAATCATCCAAGGCAAACACTAATTAGATTGTATTTTGGTCTGTGGAATGAGAGGTCTCCGGTATGGAGGGCTGTCAGTTTGTGTGGCAGTCAGATGAAGGCTACTCTGACACTTTCTTATTGTCTGTGATTGGTCGTTGAGTTGAATATGCACCAAAATCTTGACAGTGAAGTTTTTAACCTGCTTTTAAAGCTTGATTAATTATCACTGAAGAGCCTCAGGTGTGCTGCTGATGGCCGATTGACCCGTGTGTGTGTGTGTGTGTGTTTCCAGACAGATGCTGCCCTGATGTATGACGCGGTACATGTGGTGGCTGTGGCCGTCCAGCAGTCTCCTCAAATCACCGTCAGTTCTCTCCAGTGTAACCGCCACAAGCCCTGGCGCTTCGGCAACCGATTCATGGCGCTCATCAAAGAGGTGCTGCACATCACACTGTTCATTTAGACTTTATTTTAGTGTCCTTGTTACATAATGCATGTACTTAACATAGTAATGACAGTAAAATATGCATGATTATATGTTAAAGTGTCTTTAACTACTATGTACTAACATTTAAATTAATAATTTGATACATTGCACTTATTGTGTACATACATGTTTTTACATTGTACTTACATTTAAAAAATACCTGCATTTAATTAATATTACATGTAATTAATTTCTGTAGTTACATTTATAATTATACCTAAGCCTACCGTTAAACTTAACCATCCCACCACACCTGTCTCTAACTTTAACCTTAAACTTACCCATCCCACCACACCTGTCTCTAACTTTACTCTTAAACTTACCCATACCACCACACCTGTCTCTAACTTTACCCTTAAACTTACCCATACCACCACACCTGTCTCTAACTTTACCCTTAAACTTCCCCATACCACCACACCTGTCTCTAACTTTACCCTTAAACTTCCCCATACCACCACACCTGTCCCTAACTTTACCCTTAAACTTACCCATCCCACCACACCTGTCCCTAACTTTACCCTTAAACTTACCCATACCACCACACCTGTCCCTAACTTTACCCTTAAACTTACCCATACCACCACACCTGTCCCTAACTTTACCCTTAAACTTACCCATACCACCACACCTGTCCCTAACTTTACCCTTAAACTTACCCACACCATCACACCTGTCCCTAACTTTATCCTTAAACTTACCCATACCACCACACCTGTCCCTAACTTTACCCTTAAACTTACCCACACCATCACACCTGTCCCTAACTTTATCCTTAAACTTACCCATACCACCACAACTGTCCCTAACTTTACCCTTAAACTTACCCATACCACCACACCTGTCCCTAACTTACCCATACCACCACACCTGTCCCTAACTTTACCCTTAAACTTACCCATACCACCACACCTGTCTCTAACTTTACCCTTAAACTTACCCATACCACCACACCTGTCTCTAACTTTACCCTTAAACTTACCCATCCCACCACACCTGTCCCTAACTTTATCCTTAAACTTACCCATACCACCACACCTGTCCCTAACTTACCCATACCACCACACCTGTCCCTAACTTTACCCTTAAACTTACCCATACCACCACACCTGTCCCTAACTTTACCCTTAAACTTACCCATACCACCACACCTGTCCCTAACTTACCCATACCACCACACCTGTCCCTAACTTTACCCTTAAACTTACCCATACCACCACACCTGTCTCTAACTTTACCCTTAAACTTACCCATACCACCACACCTGTCTCTAACTTACCCATACCACCACACCTGTCCCTAACTTTACCCTTAAACTTACCCATACCACCACACCTGTCTCTAACTTTAACCTTAACCTTACCCATACCACCACACCTGTCCCTAACTTTACCCTTAAACTTACCCATACCAACACACCTGTCTCTAACTTTACCCTTAAACTTACCCATCCCACCACACCTGTCCCTAACTTACCCATACCACCACACCTCTCCCTAACTTTACCCTTAAACTTACCCATACCACCACACCTGTCTCTAACTTTACCCTTAAACTTACCCATACCACCACACCTCTCCCTAACTTTACCCTTAAACTTACCCATACCACCACACCTGTCTCTAACTTTACCCTTAAACTTACCCATACCACCACACCTGTCTCTAACTTTACCCTTAAACTTACCCATACCACCACACCTGTCTCTAACTTTACCCTTAAACTTAACCATACCACCACACCTGTCTCTAACTTTACCCTTAAACTTACCCATACCACCACACCTGTCTCTAACTTACCCATACCACCACACCTGTCCCTAACTTTACTCTTAAACTTACCCATACCACCACACCTGTCCCTAACTTTACCCATAAACTTACCCAGACGACCACACCTGTCCCTAACTTTACCCTTAAACTTACCCATACCACCACACCTGTCCCTAACTTTACCCATAAACTTACCCAGACGACCACACCTGTCCCTAACTTTACCCATAAACTTACCCAGACGACCACACCTGTCCCTAAGGTTACTCGTATCCCACCTCAATATCAGCAAAAGTGTTTTGCAACCCTTAAACGTACCCATACCACCACACCTGTCTCTAACGTAACCCTTAAACTTACCCATACCACCACACCTGTCCCTAACTTTACCCTTAAACTTACCTATCCCACTACACCTGTCCATAACTTTACCCTTAAACTTACCCATCCCACCACACCTGTCCCTAACTTTACCCTTAAACTTACCCATACCACCACACCTGCCCCTAACTTTACCCTTAAAAACTTACCCATACCACCACACCTGTCCCTAACTTTACCCTTAAACTTACCCATACCACCACACTGTCCCTAACTTTACCCTTAAACTTACCCATACCACCACACCTGCCCCTAACTTTACCCTTAAACTTACCCATACCACCACACTGTCCCTAACTTTACCCTTAAACTTACCCATACCACCACACCTGCCCCTAACTTTACCCTTAAACTTACCCATCCCACCACACCTGTCCCTAACGTTACTCGTATCCCACCTCAATATCAGCAAAAGTGTTTTGCAATACAATATGAACACAATGGGCCCTATCTTGCACCCAGCGCAATTGACTTTGTACACCGACGCATGTGTCATTCCTATTTTGCACCCGCGCAAAGCACGCTTTTCCCTCCACAGAAGCACGTCGCTAAACTAGTGAATGAACTTGCGCTCCCTGGGCGGTTCAGCGCAAAAAAGGAGGCGTGTTCCGGCGCAAACAATCCCTGGTGCTATTTTGCTGTTCCATTAAACAATTGCGCCACTGACCAGAAAAAACCTAGTCTAAAGTCAGTGGCGCGTTGCGCGTTGTTCATTATGCTACTTTAAGGGCGCATGCTTGACCATAGCGTGCACAACGCGCATACACTTTGCTCATGTAATCTACACAGATGCAACAGTTATTTTTGCAAATCATAAATTGTTACACTAAAAAAATATTAACACATGAGATGACGGAAATCATTGTGGTGTGCCACGAAGATGTGAAAAAATAGGCATAAATCTAGCTTACAAATTATTCAGGCTAATTATTTATTTAACCAACGCTATTTTGGGTGGGTTTCTCCCATCCCCATACAACACAACTTCTCTGTCTTTCACTGCTCTTACAAGAACATCAGTCTCCTCGGCTGTGAACCGCTCCTGGCGTGCGCCTGGTAAATACGCCATAATAATAGCAATCCATAATGGAACTTGCGCACCTGCTTTTAAAGGGAATGTTGGATGACGCTCTGATTGGTTTATTCACGTTACGCCCAAACCACACCTATGAATAATGAAGCTACTTCAGACCAACACATTTTAGATTTGCGCCGGGCGCAAGAGCCATTTATCCCGCCAGGAAAATAGCAACAGCGCCGAGACCCGCCCACAAAGTTACTTGCGCTTTGCGCTTTGACACTTGCGTTTCAGATCGTTAAAATAGGGCCCAATAAGTACATTGTACTTATTTTTTAATGTAAGTACATAGTATTCTTAAGTACACCTGTCCCTAACTTTACCCTTAAACTTACCTATCCCACCACACCTGTCCCTACCTTTACCCTTAAACTTACCCATCCCACCACACCTGTCCCTAACTTTACCCTTAAACTTACCCATCCCACCACACCTGTCCCTAACTTTACCCTTAAACTTACCCATCCCACCACACCTGTCCCTAACTTTACCCTTAAACTTACCCATCCCACCACACCTGTCCCTAACTTTACCCTTTAACTTACCCACACCACCACACCTGTCCCTAACTTTACCCTTAAACTTACCTATCCCACTACACCTGTCCATAACTTTACCCTTAAACTTACCCATACCACCACACCTGTCCCTAACTTTACCCTTAAACTTACCCATCCCACCACACCTGTCCCTAACTTTACCCTTAAACTTACCCATACCACCACACCTGTCCCTAACGTTACTCGTATCCCACCTCAATATCAGCAAAAGTGTTTTGCAATACGATATGAACACAATAAGTACATTGTACTTATTTTTTTTAATGTAAGTACATAGTAGCTAATATAAAGGCCACCTAATATAAAGTGGGACCAAATATTTTGGTAGCTATAACAAACTAATTCAGAAAATAATTTTCTAACATGTTAACAATAGCATGGCATAGCACTTACTGAATGAATACAGTAACTGGCCTGCTCTCAAACCAGGCCACATGCGCCACTTGTCACCATGATGGTAACTCTCCAAAAACCCACATTAACAGAAACTCTTCTAGCATAACAAAACATTCATCACTACTAAATCTCCCTTACCATTAATCTTGCACAGACATTAAGTTTAGCATTTAGCTTTCGTGTGCCATGGGCAAAGCATTTTGTGAAAATAAAAAATCCCAGCCCAGTTTCAGTTAAACTTAAGTTAGTCTACATTAAAGGAAATGAGTTCATACAACTCAAAAACAATGCAATTGTTGAGTTTTCATGCCTTCAGTCAAAAGAACATGCATGGAAAAGTTGTGCAATGGACAACATTTATTTGCAGAACTGCTTTATAGATGAAATTAACTAATTTAATAATTGAAGATCTTTATAACTGAACTGACTTCAGCTGAACAACAGTCGAAATGCATAATTTTCCTGTTATCACTGCTTTGAAACAAGCGCTATATAAATAAAAGTGACTCATAAACTGTTACATTACATTTGGATTATTAGAAGCAAGATATTAATGGCCACTTGGGGCAAACGTTACACCAAAAATGTCAAAAAAGCTCATGAATGAGTTTTAATTTTTAATATTTATAAAATAGTTCATCAACATCACATGAGCAAAACTGTCAGGATTATATCAGAATGATAGCAAAGATATTGATTTTATACAACTCTTCAATAAACGTCTTCAAAAAAGACGTTAATATTGATGATTTACATTTTTGCGTCACTTTTCTCTGCTTTTTGCACAATGCAATTAGTTTTAAACAAAGCCACCATTGCTCATCTCACAGCAACAGTGGTGTTTTGTTTCTGAATGAATCGAGTGAGTCAATGATTCAGCGACCCATTCATAAACACAGTTCATTTATTTATTTTAATTTTAAAAATACATTTTAAAATCGAGTAATGATGCTGAAAATTCATCTTTGATCACAGGAATGAATGCATTTTAAGATATATTAAAAATAGAAAACAGGTATTTTGCCTTGCAACACTATTTCACAATATTACTATTCTTCTGTATTTTTGATCAAATAAATGCAGACTTGGTGAGCAGAAGAGACTTCTTTCAAAAACAGTGCTTACATCTCCACCAGGTTTTTGCATATATGGCTGGTTATAATGTTTTCGCCATTGTTAAATACATTACTGCTGCCATGATCAACAGAAAATGTGCTTCGAATGAAACTTTCAGCATGTGTTAATAATGTTAATTGCAGCAGGCATGTGTTTGCCTTTTGTAATGAAACATCATGTGAAAGTGCAGCAGTTTGCCCTGTGCGCTTGTGTGTGTACATTTGCTTGTTTCTGACCTGGAATACCACTCGATGAGAGCACTGCCGTGCAGAAGGCAGCAAATTTATCTTAATCTCTGAAAATGATTCTTCTCCGTGCTATTTTCAGGAAAACTAGGACGGCTAATCTGAACTCTCCTGTCATTCTGCTGCCTATATTTAGACAGACTAAAAACCCTTCTTTTATTTGCTGTGCATGATATCTTAACCAGCCAGCTAAGACCAAAGGCAAACCGAAAGGGAGATATAAATACATTAAATCAAGGTGGTCTGCTCTCCGTGAGACAGTGCATAAATTGACTCAAATCTCTGCTCGTGATGACCCTG
This sequence comes from Romanogobio albipinnatus, assembly GCA_023566225.1. NCBI lineage: Eukaryota > Metazoa > Chordata > Actinopteri > Cypriniformes > Gobionidae > Romanogobio > Romanogobio albipinnatus. Next base: position 4,214,587 of record CM042252.1, on the reverse strand, counting down.
CTCCAGACCCTACTGCCCCCTGCCTTTGGATCTTCTTTGTCTAGACTACAAGTAGAGCCTGGGGCTGCAGAAAGACTGCTGAAGCTGTGCGGAGGTTTTTGTTGGAAAAGATAATTGGAGGGCTGCTTAGTCTGAAGACATTTTACCGTCTTTGAAAATGCCAAAGCACTAATCTAGATGGATACCTGGTACTGACCTAAAAACAGATGCATCGTTTACAGTGTACGCACTATGGGGGCTGAAAACTTTTTGATGCATTGCAGTAGTGAATCACACTCGTACAAAAACACAAATCCATACTGCAACTGCACTAGCAGACCGTAGAATTTAATGTGCTCATTGTGTGGCTGGGTTCGCGCCTCATTTGAATGTTTTCCCTTACATACTTGAATCAGGGTTTTTTTTGTTGAAGACAGTGAATAGCAGAAATCACACTAATCTGGCCTATAATTTGCAATCTGAGAGCAGCTCAGATCTAAAGCACAATTTTACATACTCTCACTAGTTTATTTTGTTGGTCTACTAACTACATCATATAGTGGATAAATATACAGTATTTTGCATTACAATTTTGTTGTTTTTGAAAATCATATATTTAAGCTTTTTTCACATCTAGCATTTTATGTACCGTAAATGCACCTATTTTCAAAAAAATGTATTGCATCATTTGACATAAATAATGAAAAAAATAACATTTTTGCTATATAAATATGTAGTAGATACCGTACTCCGGATATTGACTAGTTTTATTTTAGTATCATTGAGATACACTCTAAAAAAAAAAAGGTTCTATATGGCACCAAAAATGGTTCTTCGTCGTAATCATAGGGGAACCACTTTTGGTGCTATATAGCACCATATCTTAACATGTTCTGTATATGGTAGCGGTGCTATATAGCACCTTAGTTAGCGGTGCTATATAGCACTTTAGTCAAAGAACCGGTGAAGAACCTCTGAAGAACCACTGAAGCACCAAAATTGGTGCTATATAGCACTAAAAAAGGTTCCCCTATGATTACGAGCCAAGAACCTTTTTTTTTTTTTAGAGTGTATCTCAATGATACTAAAATAAAACTTTTTGTTAATTTTAGTTAAAGTTTTAGTAATTTAGTTTTGTGTTTCTGTCATTTTTATTAGTTTTTTAGTTCATTTAGATTAACCAACACCGATTCTGCAGTGCGTAACTTTTTTGGTTAAAAATGATCCAAAATAAATTTTTTAAACAAAGGCATAACCAGCCAGTGTTCAAAACTACCTTCTTACCTTAGCCCGATTCACAACGGTAAATTTGTAATAATGTGTTATAATCTGAGTGGCATTGGTAGGTTTCCGCAGGAAATCCGATCATGCCGGCGTTTATCTTTGCTTCTTTAAGTCACGTCTGTATACATAAAGAAGGAGTCCGGCTAGGCTATATATTGCATTTGAGGATGCTGCAGGTGGCGGATCATTTATAGCCTTTTCTCACAGAAGCTGGAATAATTACATTTATCATTTTGATGGCGGATTGTAATCCAGAAAGGTCCAAATGCCATCATCAGTGACAACTGGATATTCACCCGTAGTCAAAAGCAAATGATTAGACTGTACAGAAACTGAAATCTAATACACACTAAATACATGTAGTCATGCAATGCTGATGATGTTAACATTAACAATTTGAGAATAAAGTAGAACAATAATAATAACTTGCACGGTTTGACGTGAAATGAGCTAAGCGATCCTTAGATTTAATCACCGTTGGTAGCGTGATTTATTGTAATGCCTTTTTTCTCGGTTAGTCAGAACAAAAATGGCAGACATGTTATTCACTTTTTCCAGTGAAAATTCTTATTTTGGTCGTACTTCCAAGATGTAGAGTCTGTGATTCTGAAGTACAGTATCCACACCGGTGCAGTGAATGAATGACAGACACACAGCATTAGATTCAAACATTAGATGTTGCTATCATCCGCACTGAGGAGCCGCCGATGCACAACCCATGTAAAGATGATAATTCCAATAATAACTGCAATTGCAGGTTTCAAACAGAGATGGCGACAAAGAGGCAAAACTTACGGACTGCATTTTTTATTATATTTTTACATTAACCATTTGAACCTGTCTTCAATATGTAATGTGTGTTAATGTATGCAATAAATTCCTCATGAAAACAAGCGTTTATGTTTATATTATGTTTGTATACAAAGCTTTAGTTCAGAAAGCTTTTTTTTCCTCAATTAAAACGTACAGTACCTGATATATGTCTCAAATGAATCAATATACATTTGAGAACGCAATTCAATCGAATCGTAAGCTTGTGAATAATAGTCGAATTGAATCATGAAATGTTAAAGTGTGAACCGTACATTCTGATAAATGATATATATTCACGGTTTGGCCAGAAAGGAAGAATTCACTGGATGTCGCAGGTTGGCTATAATGAATACTTTTCTTATACCTCCAGGCCCACTGGGACGGCTTGACTGGACGGATAAATTTCAACAGGACCAACGGCCTGAGGACAGATTTCGATCTGGATGTGATCAGCCTGAAGGAAGAAGGGCTAGAGAAGGTGCTGAATTCCTCTGGTTTCATATGTCCTTAGTTATGTACCTGCTGTCCTTGTGTAAAATGTGTGTAAACTTGAAAATACACACTTACCCAGCCATTTAATGACAGACAATAAAAATCCTCCACACACACACACACACACGCACATATACGGAGAACCTCTAACCTCCCAGTTCTCTTCCACATGTGTCTGCACCTTCATGAATAATTTATCCCATTAATAATAAGGCCCTCAGTAGCCCTTTAGCCTTATGAAGTCTGAATTAAACAGGTGATTTGCAATTACAAGCTACAGGCTGTGTATTTTCTGAAGTACTTTGTTTTTTGATGGTTGAACGTGCGTGAACGTCTGCACTTTGTCATCTTGTTTTGAGTTGTCAGCTCTCAAGAGGGTCCTCTGAAGTAAATGAGATGGCTTTGAGAAGGGAGGAATGGGATTGCAGTCCTTTGGTCCATTGAAGCAATTCTCATTTACTTGCTCTCTTTTTTTGCATCCCTCCATTTTGCTCTCTTATGCATCACCTAAGCCTCTGTACAGATAATGTCTCAATGAGTAAAGAACCCAGACAACATTCACTAAAACGTCTCGTCTACGACTGTGGCCCTGGTTCCCTGAGAAGGGAATGAGACGCTGCTTCAGAATGTTGACACAATGGGAATTCTTCTGCGTTACTGAATCTGTAACATGTGTGAAATCACTCCAAACTCATTGGTAAAACATAGTCCCGTGACAGATGATGGCTGTAAGTCACTCTTACCCCTTTTCCACCAAGGCAGTTTGAGTGCTAGCTCAGAGCCAGAGCCTAGTTTCAAATCGGTTCTTTGTCTTTCGACACCCAAAGCACCAGCTCTGAACCAGGAAAAGTGGTTCTTAAGTAGCACCAAAACATTGCTGGTATAGAAGTAAGAACCGCTTGCGTCAGGGGCTGGAGGCGGAGTTACCATAACCAACAAGATCGATCAACAACTCGATTGTAATCTCCGTCTATACAAATTACGGCGAGCTGCATGAATGCATTGGATTCACAGTGTTTTGATGCCGATGTAGGATCGTAAAGCCATGTGCATCAATAGTAACGCAACATTCGTCATTGCTGATGGAAGGCTAGTTCATGGTGCTACAGTGCTGTGCAGAACGATCGCCATATGACATCAAAGTACATCAAGAGCATAAGACTCCTTATGCTTTTGAATCATTCTTGCTGTACTTTGATATCATAAGCTGATCGTATGCGCAGCGCCGATGCATCTCGATCAAGCCTGGTGTGTTTGTGTTTCCAGCTGCCTCGCTAGCGTTGCTGAGAAAGATGAGAGATCATGAGACGTATACAGTGACGTAAGACCTGGCTCTGTGGTGGCTCTCTAGCCCGTGGAAAGGCAAACCGGTTCTTAGAAGGCTCGTCAGTCGAACCAACTCCAAACCGGCACTAGCACTAGCTCTGAACTAACACTCAGTTCATGCTGGTGGAAAACGACACAGCATCCCTTCTCAGGGAACCAGAGTTACAGTTGTGACTGAGACGTTCCCTTTCGAGGGAACTCAACGCTGCCTTAGCATGTTGCCGCTACGGGAACGTTCACACCAACTACGCCATACAGAACAAATGCCTGCCCAAAAGTTGTGAATTGTAACAAGCAAAAAAACTTGAGTCACAAGCACTTGAGCCTGTGGTAGATTCCATATCCAGGCTATAGAACCTGATGAAGGTGTATGAAGAGGACAAGCCTGCCCAATCACAAACATCTTGAAAGAAAACCCCTGATAACAATGCCTTAGAGGAAACCATACACCTAGTAGAAAGGGCTCTGATGATTTAGGACGAAAGAAGACCGAAATTGCCCCAACAATCTATTTGCTTATGCGTTGCCCTAGGACAGGGGTGTCCAATCCTGCTCGTGGAGGGCCACTGTCCTGCAAAGTTTAGCTCCAACCCTAATCAAGATCTTACATGCATACTAGAAACTTCCAGGCAGGTGTGTTGAGGCAAGTTGTAGCTAAACTCTGCAGGACAGTGGCCCTCCAGGACTGAGTTTGGACACCCCTGCCCTAGCAGAAAAGCACTCCTGAAGGAACTCCAGCACTGAACCGACCGGACAGTTAAGTGGTCCAAATGGTGCTCTCTGCACATAAAATTAAAAGAGTTTACACTTGATGTCAAACAGTTAAGAGACCAGAGTTCAAGTGTTGATCCCCCTAAGTGTCCTCTCCAGAACTCCCGGGAGCATAGTGATCAGGGGAAAAGTGTACAGGCATAGCCTTGGCCACGTCCGAACCATGGCATCCAGTCCCAATGGAACAGGATGTGTGAGGGAGAACCAGAGCGGAGGGTGCAGTGATTGCAAACAATCCACTTCCACCTGGCCGAACTACCTCTAATCAACTGCCTTGACAGGATGTCTGCATGCTGATTCAGGTGCACACGGATGTTAACTGCCCACACCAAGATCAGCTTGGCTTGTCCTGGGCCCAGAGGAGTATCTGGTGCGCCAAACTTTATAGAGAGTGAGACCGCAGACCCCCAACCAGTGATTTATGAATGAGACTACCAATATGTTGTCTAAGTGGACAAGGACATGGTAGCCTTTGAGATCCAGGAGGAAATATCTCAGTGCTAGAAATACAGCCATCATCACCAGGCAATTTATGTGCCATAAAGGATATGACCTCTCCATAGACCTTGAATCGAGTGTGTCTGTCTAGGACCACACCCTAGCCCTTGAAGTAAGCGTTTGTCATTAGCATCTAGTGACACAGCACATGAATCTTGCCAAAACCAAAGGCCTCTTCCACATCACTAGGGTACAACAAAAATCTGCGCATAACCCTGATGATGAGAAATAGGTTGCCCTTTAGGGAAAACCCCTTGATCTTGAGTCACTACTGCATTGGTTTCATGTTTAGAATCACATTGGACATGACTGCCATGAGTCCCAACAGTTTCTGAAACTGTTTTGCAGTGTGTTTCCACGGCAGTATCTTTCCACAGGAACTAGGGACTTTTGAGTAGTACTCGGTGTGTTTCGTCCGCAACGACCAGGGTCTAAATGAAGTTCTGGGTAACCCGAAACACCTCAAGTGCCTAGACTGAGCTAGAATAAATCAGTCGTAAATGTGATTGAGCATTCCCCTGGAATCGCAACAGAGCCAGAGCTGAATTCATGCACTCTGTGAAGGTGCGAGGTGACAAGGCTAGGCCGAATGGAAGAGCCTGATATTGGTACACTGCCTATGTTGAGGAAGGATGGCTTGAGAAAGTAAGCATCTTCTATTGTAACAAACTAGTACTCAGACTTGATTTGGGATTTGGGATTTGGGACACAATACGTTTCAGCATTAGCATCTTGATCCCGAAAGTCCAGAGGGCATGGTTCAGATGATGGCAAGTGCCTCAGACGCAGTCACACATAAGCATTCCCATAGTGTCAAAATTATGACGCAGCATTGAGTTCCCTCTTTTTTTGTATCATGTCATAGATTTATGAAAATATTGTGGTTTTGTTTGCAGATTGGGACATGGGATTCTACAAGTGGTTTGAACATGACGGAGAACCAGAAGGGAAAGGCAGCCAATGTGACTGACTCTCTCTCCAACAGATCGCTGGTGGTGTCCACTATACTGGTAAATAAAATGTGTTATCTTTTATCGTTTCTACGTACTTTATTTCTTCTAGTTTGCATGTATAATATTTCAGTGATTGCCCACAAGTGGGAGTGTGAAATGAGTCCTGCATTTGCAGCATTGTACTGTACATTGTACATTCATGTGTTTCCGTTTCATTTACCTCGTATTTTATTTGAGACAAATTGTGCGGAATAGCACTTTTAAATTCTCTTACATTGACACTTGGCCACTGACACTGACAGTAGACCCTGAAAACTCTCTCTAAAAGATATTATATATATTTTATTGCTCCTTCACCTTCTTTTCTCAGATTTCTCTGATATTTGAAGCCAAAGGCAGCTCACTCATGTCATATCGCACTATCATAGTCCCTGAGTGACGGAATACTCAAGATTTGTGGTTTGAGGCTGTTCCAACCATTCCGGTCTCTCACCACCAATCACGATAGGAGCTTTATTCCTGTCATCTTTTCAGACACTACGCCTTTTGAAGAAATAAACTAAGAAAACTCTTCAGTTTCTGTAGAGACAATTGTATGTGTAAGTGCACTACTCTTTGAAGTATCTTCTCGTTTAATCAGTTCTAGGAGTTAGGAGTGCTATTAGTAGTCTTCTAAAGTCTAACTAAAAATTACAGAGTATACTTTCAGTCTACTTTTTACATACACTGTAAAAAAAATTCAGGTCTCCAATTGAAAATTTTCTAAATTTTTCAGTTGGCCAAATTGAATTTCTGTGAATTGATGCAATTTAATTAAGGTAACACTTTTTTTAGTAGGCGCTGGCTGCGTAAGATCATCGCACCACTTCACCCGTTGTACGGCAGCAAAGTTCCTTGATTATTACGCAGGAATGAGAGTATAGTTCCTAGCCATATCGGTCTAGAAAATCACAACTTTTCATTTTCTGTCAGTCTTAGTACACAATGTAACTATAGAAGAGTCGAGTTTTAAATAGAAAAAATATCGGAACTCTATGGTCATTTTTGAGCAAGATGCTAACGGTCTAATCAGATTCAATGATCTATGCTAAGCTATGCTAAAATTGCTACCGCCAGACCCGGGTTGGCTGAATGGATTCGAAAACGGTAAAACTCGACTGTTTAACTCTAGGGGAGTTGGAAAATGAGCCTATTTTCAAAAATAATTCCTTTAAACTTTTGATTATAATTATTCTAAGGCCTTGTAGTTGTTTGCTCTTTAGATGGAGTAGCTTATTAAATACTTTAAAAACACTTCAAATAAAATACTTAAAATAAAGTTGAAGGTTTTTTTGCATGCATAATGCATATGTCGTAAGTATGCTAATATCAGTGCACTAGTAGTATACTTGTATTTGTACTATTTCAATACTTTTTGCTTATGAAAGTACACTTTGAAGAATACTCTCAGTAAACTACTATTTTAATATAAGTATAAAATGTATGTTGCTCATTACTGGCTATGTTTACATGCACACCTTTTGTTTCAACCGCAAATAATTCATTCGGATAGAGGAATCCGAGCATACTAGCTCAGTTACATGGACGATTTAGCTTCAGTCTGAATGAGTTTGTTCCAACTCATGAATCCGAACGTAGTGTTTACATGAAAGCTAAAAAAAGTGATCAGGTTGATGTGCCACATGTTTCTGGTCAGATTTAATCTTTTGACATGCGCACACAAATAAACAGAGTTTCCATTGATGTTGCATACTAAACATCCTAATTTTCTTTGTTTTAAAAAGCAGACTTAATATTTTTCTATTTCGGGTCCTGTAATCCTCGATCGGATTACAAAAGGAATAAACCACCCCTTACAATCAGATCTGACCAATTCATTCCGATTGACGTGGTTACATGTGAGTTTTTTAATCCGATTGTGCTTAGGGTCCATGTAAAGTGATCAGGTTGATGTGCACGTTTACAAGCTTCTCAGAATAGATTTTTTGACATGCACACACTGCATGAATATACAGAGTTTCCCTGCTGTTTGTGCATACTATTTTTATGTGCATACTATATACTATTCTTCTTTTCTTTGTTTTTAATGAGCAAAGGGATTTCATATTTTTTTATTTCGAGCCCTGATTATGAGACGACGAGCACATGAACCATTATGCCGTGCTGCTTATATTTTTCAATCAGTAGCGGTGTAACAATATTCAAACCGAACCGAAAAACCGCGATACACTACCCATGGTTCAAACCGTGATACTCTCATGTCGAACCAAATTATATATTATATACAATTGGTCACTTCATATAAAGCTCAAGAGAAATGTTTTGGTTATGTATGTAACCCTCGTTCCCTGAGGAGGGAACGGAGACGTAACGTTAGTGACTAACGAATGGGGGTTTCGCTTAGAAGCCAATTACCTTAGAGGAGTCTAACAATGCCCAATGGCAGTGCCAATGCCATAGGCATGCGGAATTTGCATGCGTAACTCCGCCCCACCATGTGGGTATATAAGGAAATACGTGGCAACATCGCATTATGTTACCTGCTGCGGAGCCAAGACTGAACTCCCGGCCCTTCCAGCAGTACAGCGGATATGGCAAAGGGACGTTACGTCTCCGTTCCCTCCTCAGGGAATGAGGGTTACATACGTAACCAAGACGTTCCCTTTCCTTCAGTCACTACGACGTAACGTTAGTGACTAACGAATGGGGGTCCCAATACAGTGACGCCACTCGGCTGTCTTCCAGTGCCCTGCGTAATTGTGAGTGCCCTGTCGTAAGACTAGTACGGACGAAGGACTCCCACTTATCACAGGAATACCAAGGTACACTGGGAATCATATTCCAGTGGAGATATGCCAAAATGCCTACCCGTAGGGAGGACTTAGAGAATACACATATGACCCACTGAGGGCTGCATATGGAGAGCTCTGGGGTACCAGCTGGAGGGTGGATTTTTAACCCCAGGGGTGGCAGGGACTTGCCGAGGGAAAGACACCTGCTCACTGAGGAGGCTTACGGTGGAAATACATGTGTGGGGGTCGCCGGAGGGGAACCATGCACACGGGGCACCTGGCTGTACACGAGGGTCTGGGCTCGAGAGGGCAGACTTACTGGTGTCGGCGTCGACAGTGCTGGAGGAACTGAGGGTTTCCGGGAAGCTCACCTGAGGAGAATATCGCACGTATCCAGTCCGTGGAGTGGAATGACGAGCAAGCGAAGACACCTGAGCCTAGTCCATTACCGGCCACTAGTAGAGGCGAGTACATAGTCGGACACAGGCTCCACTCGGAGATTGTAGAATCTTGCGAATGTGTTAGGTGTCACCCAGCCTGTGGAGTTGGCCCTAACCCCAAGTGGGCATGGTCAACCCTGCTGCTGGTAAGCCAAAACAATAGTGTCTACTAACCAGTGAGTCAGCCTTTGCTTTGAGAGAGCTCTTCCCTTCCGCTTCCCACCATAACATACAAAGAGCTGGTCTGAGGTCCTGAAAACTGCGTCCTGTCTACGTAAGCACGGAGGGTGCATACTGGACAGAGCAATGCCAAGGCTGGGTCTGCCCCCTCCAAGGGCAGCGCTTGCAGGTTCACCACCTGGTCTCTGAACGGAGTGGTGGGAACCTTGGGCACATAGCCCCGAACTCCAGGCACGCTTCGTCAACCGAAAATGCCTGCAGGTCCCCTACCCTCTTGATGGAGGCCAATGCGGTCAGGATCGCTGTCTTCATTGACAGGAAATGACCGCAAAGGTTCAAGGGGAGACCACAGCAGAGCATCTAGGACTACTGAGAGGTCCCAAGAGGGTACGATGGCAGGGCGAAGAGGATTCAGTCTCCTTGCTCCCCTCAGGAACCTGATGACCAGGTCGTGCTGACTTACCTGTTTGTTCTCAACAAGATCGTGGTAGGTTGATATAGCGGCCACGTACACCTTGAGGGTGGAAGGAGACAGCCTTTGTTCCAACCCTTCTTGGAAGAGGTTCCACCTCAATGCATAGGCGTGTCGTGTAGAGTACCGGCTAGGTGGTAGGGTACTCAAACCTGCCGCGTCCCATCCAGGAGCGCGGGTGCCAGAGGGTGCCCCGTCTCTGAGAAAGGAGGTCCTTCCTCAGAGGGATAAGCCAGGGAAGAGTCGTGGGAGGCAAACAGATCTACCTGTGCATCGCCGAACCGTTCCCAAATCAGCTGGACCGTCTGGGGATGGAGTCTCCATTCTCCGGGGAAGGGCCTCCATTCTCCATTCGCCGGGGCAGTACGTGCAAAGGATAGCCATGCCACGTCGAACGCCAGAGACGGTCCTGCCGTTTTAGTCCAGCACTCGCGGGAAGCGATCTGCGAGGGGGGCGTGGCCCGAGGAATGATCGTCGGGGTTCTTAATACCACGGCATCGCCCTTAGGTCACCCTGGCCACCAGCCAAAGTACCACCTCTCTCGGAGACGGTAGATTGGGCTGTGGCAGAGGGGACTCTCTCTCCTCACGGAGATCACTGAGTCTCGACCGCGACATCGTGATGGTCACGTTCCCGCAGTGGGAACTTGACTCATCCACAAACACTGCCCGATCGTGCTGAAGCCTGAAAACATAGAGCAGTGAATGTGCCCATCGACAGCAACGGAGAACCGTCTTGAAAAAGATGTGCCACGCGCAAGCTCTTTTTGTGAGAGGAAAGCTCTGCAGAGTGCCGAAGCGCCCAGGGAAAACACACACAGCTGTTGCAGATCACTGCACAGATCAGCAGGCAGGCAATGTGAGATCGCTGGAATGCGCCGTCAGACCAACACCCTGGAGAACCGCTCACCTCGAAGACTGAAGAGAGGACTTAAAGAGAGTAAAGAGATACTCTTGGCTCCAAAGCAGTAACATAATGCGATGTTGCCAGCGTACTTCCTTATATACCCACATGGTGGGGCGGAGTTACGCATGCAAATTCCACATGCCCATGGCATTGGCACTGCCATTGGGCGTTGTTAGACTCCTCAAAGGTAATTGGCTTCTAATCGAAACCCCCATTCGTTAGTCACTAACGTTACGTCGTAGTGACTGAACGAAAGGGAACTATGAGCATGCAAAGTTACGATGTCAATTCGTTAGTCATGAAATAAAAGTAAAGTACCAATAAATCACGTAACTGGTACGATGTGTCTGAGCTGGGAAGGATTTGCATGCAGGTATGATGTTCATTCTGTTCATCAGGAGCAGTTTTCATCTTTCATTAACAGTTCATGATGTATTGTGTAGTCACCATGATGACTGTTGTTTCCATAACCCCAAAATGCCACTTTATTTTCATTATGTTATTTTGTATATTTTTTTATTAGTTTGCTGGCTACTTTATTGTATTAACAAAAACTGCAATTTAATAGCTTTACCTTATAGGCCGATTTATTCATCAGTATTAGTCATATTCATACAATTTATGTGTTTGTTAAGTAGGCTAAAGTAGGACATTACTACCCTGCCATGAACCCTACCTCTACAGCAAACAGAACCGAATCGAACCGTGGCTCCAAAACCGTGATGTGAACCGAACCGTGGCTTTGGTGTATCGTTACACCCCTATCAATCAGTAAAAATATCCCTTCTTGCGCCAATAAAGTGTCTGGATGAGAGAATGATGTGAGAACTGATGGGAACGGAATTTGTGATTCACACTTCAAGCACGTGCCTTGATCTGTGTCGAGAGATGAACGGCTTGTGATGTACTGTGGTTGCATGTTTGTTGCAAGTTTAATTCTTACTCTTTAATTGTATTTATAGCTCCTAACTTAATATCACTGTGTGCTATATATACGTGCATCTCTCTCGCTATTGCTCACGTGCCCGTGATTTTTGCACACGTACCGTACGTAGGTTGCCGACCCCTGGTTTATGCCACAAGCAAATGTGTTGTGTCAAACAATGTCACAAACTTGCATTAAAAATGCTTTTTGATTGAATTGATGAAACAAAATGACAACATAAAGGTTAACAGGTTAAGTGTCACAGGAAACAGTCAGTCAATTGACATTTGTGGCAATCTGCATTTTTTTTGTGTGCCTTTGATCATGCAGTCAGAAAATAAAAAAGGAAAATGTCTTCTCTGCTTTATGCCTCTAAATTCCTTCACTGTTGCATCACTCAGAGTTTCCAATGATGGACTTGCTGTCAAACTGTTTCAAATATTGGTACATATTTATAGATTTCAAATTAGAATGCATGCCCAAATTCTCCTGCCTTGCAAAATTGTTCATTTTTTTAAGCATCAACATTTAATAAGTCAGTAAGAGGGGAATTTCTTCATTAGCTTTGAAAGGCGTAACTTACCTACTGTCACGATCCACTGGATCTAAGTGTGAGGCAAGTTATGAGAGTGATGATCAATTATGTTCTCAGTATCAATTTCATTTTCATCAATTTTAGTATTCTCTAACGCCATGTGGAAGCAATCAAAAGATTGAAAAACACTAGAGAGGAGCTTATTTACTGTTAATTATACATGTATGTTTGAATAAATTTGTCATGAAGATTTGTCAAGTGACGTACAAAATGAGATGTTCCCTGTATAGTTTAAAGCATTATAAAGAGATTTTTTTTCCTCCTTAAAGGGTACATAACCCACAGAGATTCTGCCAATCTCATGTTAATCTTGAGTACATATAGAGTAGTATTACATCCTTCATATCTCAGAAGAATCTTTAGTTTTATCATATTTCTAAAAGACAGATACGTAGGCCTGTCGTGATAGTCAATAAATCAATTAATTGCACGATAAAAAAAAGGAGCTCGATAATTTTTCTGGCCGTGATAATTTCCACTTGCATGCTTGTTTGTTTTCCTCATCTCTCTCTCTCTTGTTGACGACGCGCGCGCCTCGTCCGTTTGGGCAGGTGTTTATACTCAACGCACAGACTTGGTGCCGGCGTGATGAGACGTCATGCCTGGTCAGAGTCGCCTGGAGCTCGTGCTTCTTCGATTGCGGAGCCACTCGCAAAGTTACAAAATTTGACATGCACACCGCCAAGCGAAATGGGGTCTCGCGCACTACTGCCTGCTCCGCGTTGACGCCATTTTTGTTGCGTGCACCCCTGGCTCGTGCGGACGCATCGAGTTTAAACAAGGCTTAAAGCTACACTGAAGTTGGCAGTTTGATAAATGCAAGTTAATTCTTCAGCTTAATCTTTGTGTGCTTCAAGTTCAATCTTTGTGTGCTAAAAAGGCACATAAGTTCCTGTAGAGATAGCAATACATATTCTCCTTTTTTTTGCCAAATAAATGAAAAGCATGTCATCAGTGTCTTCTCTCTTGCTGTATCAAAATCTCCCCTAGCTGTGCTCAGAGATGGTCCCAATAATGTGCTTAAAGTCAAGTCAAATTCAGTTTGTGCATGATTACATGATATCACAATTTTTTTAATACTGTATCATAAATTGTGTATAAGTAAGCTAAATATCATATGCTGAAGTACATTTCTGGAGTGTTAACGATTAAAAGAAAAAACAACAACAAGCACCGCACAGAACCGAAAACCGTGACCCTAAAACCGTGCCACCCCTAATATGCACCTAAAACACAATCTTCCGTTGCAATTTTCATCCATTTTATTTATTGTTTTTGGTATTTATTCAAGTAAATTTTTTGTTAACAGACTGAGAGTCCATTGCTTTTATTGTTTTAGGTTGTTTTGTTAATTTATTGTGGATATTTAAAATGTTTTCCATTTTCAGTGTTAAATAGTCTTTAGAAATAAAAGTTTATTGAGCTTTGAAAAGGTGTACCTGCATTATTATGCCATTATCATTATTTTAGATGAAAATGTCTCAGAACGACAATATTATCGTTTATCGCAATAATTTCTTGGCCAATTTATCATCCAGCAAAATTTGTTATCGTGACAGGCCTACAGATACGCTGTACCGATTCTTTCTGAAAACAGCCGAGCTCGTGGAGGCGTGCAGTGGGCGGAGCTAAAGAGTCTCGAGCACACGCACACACTCACAATACATTACGGCATTATCCCTGGATAACTTTCGATTCACTATACGTTGGTGTTGTTCACATTATATGCACTTACGCGCCGATTGCCAACAAAACACACACATTTGATGCAGTTTCACTCACCACCTGTGGTTTCCACTCATGACCGGGAACAAACACACACTTGCGTCCACTGCATCCACTGTTTCCTTAACGCTGGGTTATTTGGGAATCTGAACACGGTTATCCCTTTCCCTCACACCAGAAACACACTTCTTTAGTGGCATTTTAGATTTCGTGGTCTAAAAACAAAATGATGGCTTCTGTAACCTGAACGAAGTTCGTTGATGGACTCGCTCTTGCTCTTGCTCTTGCTCTGGTTGATGTGTGTGTTTGTTGCACTTATTTTATTAATAACTTACAGGACTGTCCCTGTAATAAGTTCACCGTAAGTTGCTTTGGATCAAAACGCATCTGCCAAATGCATAAATGTGTGTGTGTGTGCTCATCCGGGAGCCCATACAAGGAATTCCGCCCTTTATGGCCATACTCAAAAAAAAACTTTCAGAAACATATTCGAATCCTGAAGGATTATATTTTGGCACAGAAATACTCTGTCATACATACAACTCATTTTTCTTTTTTTAATTTTGGCCATGTTTAGCATGAGAATCCCCCCGAACATTAAATAAAACTATCGGTATCGGCAGATATTCTGAATAACCGGCTATCGGCTGAGAAATTTTGTATCGGTCCATCTCTAATCATTATGTCAGACAAAGTGGTTTAACTAAGGCCCTATTTGGACGGGATTAGTTTTACTAGGGCTGATGGAGTAATGTAATTTTACCACAGGACGTCTGGAATATTAATGGCCAATTCACACGGGACAAGAGATCTCAGTAAAACTAGCAGAAGTGGGAGGGGTAACTTGATTTACGCACCGCCGTCTCCTTCCTGATATCACGTGTGCAAACACATAATCTATATATAACCTATATATAACAGTTAGGTCCGGTCAAACTATTTATTAATTCAATTAATTAAATTCTGATTGGATTCAGTTGATAATAGGCACTTACCTAAAGGTAAAAGAGGTTTCGTGTCTGACCCTTTTACAGAAGGTAAAGGTCGCTGTAATCTTTACTGACATTGTCCGTAATGATTACTGAGATGACACATTCGGACGGGACTAAAATCAGTGAGAAGCTCTGGTAATAATTACTTTACCCCACCTCTCCATGTTACACTAATCCCGTCAGAATAGGGCTTTAGATGAGCTTCAGAACTCCAAGATCCTCCCTCCCACAGTATGTTTACTTGTGTTAATAAACAAAACAAATTCAAGACAAAAGGTCAAATTCTTTAAACTGAGTGTAGTGTGAGTGTTTTCATTCTCAGTGACCAATCAGAATGCATTAAATGCTACAAATGCTAGTTGTCTGAGTCAGGCAGCCAAGGATCAAAGCTGTCATGAATAAAAAGGAGAGAAAGTGTGAGAGGAGACTGCTGGGAGGGGTGAATGCTGAGCGGTGAATGTCAGTCCTTACATGAAAGTTTAATGCCCTCAGGTTTGCCTCTGAAGCCGTCATTGTGCTGCTGCAGAAAGGAAATTGTTATTAATAGGCTGTGAGCAAACACGCTGCAGGTTTGCCCTAACATTTAAAAAATAAAAAGGCATGAAAGATGAGTTGAGAGAGCTTAAATTATGTTTGCATTTTTGTACTTGTCTAAGGCCAATTTTTCTAAACTTACTATTAAATGTATGTCATATTTTGTCTTCATAACTCTTGAATGCATGGGCGTCAGAAGCAAAAAAAATGTGGGTGGGTCCTCAGAAATTTTTTAATGGAGTAGATGCCAATTACATTAAGTACAAATATACCGCTTTGCTTGCTAAACGTATAGTTCGGAAAGGCAAAATTACGGAAATCGCCATATTATTGAGAGCATCAGTAGTGTAGGGGTAGGACACACAGCATCTAGTTTTGACACAAATCGACCCGCGGTTCGAGTCCGCCTTTCGCCGAACTCAATCTTCTCCCTTTTCCCATCACATATCAGATCGGAAAGGCATTTATTTTCAATAAAAATGAAGAAAATATTAGAAAAGTGGAAATAAAGCGTCTAACATGTGTTTAATAATATGTGTTTATCGATTAGGGGTAGGTAAACAGACATGTGCTGAATGTTAGAGACGATAAAAGTGAGTGGGTCCAATATCATTGATCGTAAAAAGTGGGTGGGTCTTGTCCCGCACACATACAATGGTTCCGACGCCCATGCTTAAATGTAATAAATAAACTAAACTAAAATACGACACTATGGGCCAGATTTACTAACAGATTGCGTCAACACAAACCCTCTTTTAGGATCAGGATCAGTCAGGATTTACTAAAGACACGCAGTAATTTATTTATTATGCATTTGCATATACATATGCATACATATGAATTTGTAGGAGTTTCCCTTTCCAGACTCAGTATTTATGGGAGGAGAGTATTTAAATTATTTGTATAAAGTGATTTACTAAGCTTTGCGCTAGTCAATTTACTGGTGTTTGCGCAATTATTTACCACCCAAAAAGCATGTCTTAAAGCAACAGTATGTAACATTTGCTCACGGTTCCCCCATGTGGTTGATAAGCGTAAATGTTTGTTACTAGTGTCATAAATACTGTCGCTGTATAAGATTCCCCGTGGGCAGCACTATACACGTGAATTTGTTGACTAAGCTCACGGAAACGGCAAATGCAGAAATATTATTTGGAAACCATGTCCACTGACTAGGTAAAGTAGCGCATGTTACACTATGTTCTACAAATATCATTACACAGTTTTATTTATGGCAGCGGCTATTTGCACTAAGTGCACTAATAGCTGTAGATGCTATTTACTAAGTGAAATAGTGACATATACTATTTACACATGTAAAAGTAGCAGTTCATTGCAATATGTGTAAATAGTAATTACATGTAATTTATACTTTATTTTGAGAGATACATACTATTTGCACCTCAGTATTGTACATTAACAGGATGCAATAATAACACAGAGTGTAAATGATTATAGTGATTAAAATTATTAAATGGATGCCGCCTTAATGGGACGATGAAAGCCCTCCCTACATCGACCCCTAACCCTACACAATAAATGCTTTTATTATTATTAAACATTTCGTTAGGCACTTTATTTCCATATTTATAACTTTTTCTTAATTTTTATTGAAAGTAAATGCCTTTCCGATGTGATATGTGATGTGAAAAGAGAGAAGAGCGAGCTCTGCAAAAGGCAGATTCGAACCCGGGTTGATCGCGTCAAAACCAAGATCCTTAAGTCTTATGTGGCGTTCACACCAGATGCGATTGACGCGAATAAATCGCGCTATTCGCGCGAAGGTGGACGCTTGAACATTTTGAGTTTACTCGCTTCATTCACGCGTGAAATTTTCTTCATTCGCGTGTGACATTCACTTCACAAAAGACGCGAATTCGCGTCATGGGAAGGGCTTCTGCAAGCCGGCTCGTCTCGTTGAGAAATGGCTGACATGGGCTGTGTTTACACATCTTTTTTTGTTCAAATCTACTGTTAATGTGTGACAAAACATAGTTTTAAGACTTTTTCAGTCGATAATGTAGTTGTTTAAAGATCAAATCTGTGGTTTATTTATATAAAGAGTGCCTATTTGAAAATTTTATCTGGCGTTTTCGGAGTTGTGAGCTCCAGTGGATCAGCGGCGCTCACCGCTAGTCAACCCCGGCGAGAGCAGCCTTTCCTCGGCCAGTCCTTCTGCCGTCTGCCACTGGCTCTGATGTCTCTGTGGTGTGTCTCGAGCTATAATTCGTCTTGTAACGGGCAATCTTTGGTCTCATGGATCTATAATTTGTTCCCTGGCAAATCGTTTAGGCTGAGGGCAAAGTGAAGTTTCATTACTTTTTTATTTTTAGGCTATAATTGTACGTTACCGTTGTAGCCAACTAGCACTGACTTTGAATGTTTGACTGAATTGTTTGCTTTATTTCATGTATAGCTTATTATCCCTTTTACTTATACTTTTGTATTATTGATCATACATAAACTTGCATTTAACAAACAGAGACTGGGTTGTGTTTCATGTCATTTAATGTTATCACAGTGATAATCATATTGTCTGAACCAGATATTAATATACAGATTTTCTCCTCATTGCTGTCACTACTAGAGCAAGCTCCTGATTGGTTATCGCGGCGCGAATATCCGCCAAAGTTCAGATTTTTCAACTTGAGCGATTTGCACGAATCACGCATTCAAAACACTCAATTCGCGCAAATCGCGCCGCAGAATGCCATTTCGCGTCTCTGCATTGACTTAACATGTAAATCACTCGCACGAATCGCGTCAATCGCGTCCGGTGTGAACGCACCATTACGCTTTACTGACTACACCATACTGAAGAGTGATTTTTTATCTTGTTTGGCCCAACCAGGCATTGTAAGGTGGAGCTAGTGCGAATAGCACTTGCCAACAAGGCACACTATTTGCACTTGGTGTGAATAGACACTCCGTTATTTATTGTTACTCCAGAATTGAAAAGTACAATGACAAAAATAATGGTAGTATGTTAGCCTAGTTTTTTTGCTCGCATAGTTTGTATGTAGCATTGTTTGCAAAGGGTGTAATATTTAAAATAGACATTTACATTTACATTTATTCATTTAGCATAAATACATTTAGACACTTTTATTCAATGAGACTTTCAACTGAGGAATACAGGAAGCGATCCTTCATGAAGAGGCTAGAATAGGGAGGGGATAGAGGAAAAATTTAGTGATGAGTTTTCAGCTGTCTTTTGAATGTTGTTAGTGATTCTGCATTTCGGATGGAGGTGTGGAGATTGTTCCACCAGCAAGGAACAGTGAACGAAAATGTTCTGGAAAGGGATTTCATGCCTCTCTGTGGTGGTACCACGATTCGTAGCTCCTTTGCCGAGCGAAGGCTTCTGGTGGGGATGTAGACTCGTAGGAGCGTGTCGAAGAATGCGGGTGCTCAGCTTGTGGTGGATCTATAAGCAAGCGTCAACACCTTGAACTTGATGTGAGCAGCGAGTGGTAGCCAGTGCAGAGAGATAAAGAGAGGTGTGACATGGGCTCTTTTGGGCTCGTTGAAGACAAGACGTGGCGCTGCATTCTGAATCATTTGAAGCATCTTGATCGCACACAATGGAAGTCCAGCCAGAAGCGCATTGCAGTAGTCAAGCTTAGAAATAACCAGGGCCTGGACGAGAATCTGTGTTTGCATGCTCTGTTAGGAACGGTCTGATCTCCCTGATGTTGTGCAGCGCAAACCTGCATGACCGAGCTGTCTTTGAAATGTGGTCTTTGAAGGACAGCAGGTCGTCAAAGGTTACTCCAAGATTTCTGACCGACCTTGAAGGGGAAGACAAGAAGCTCGGTCTTTGCCAGGTTGAGCTGCAGGTGATGTTTTTTCACCCATGCCGAGATGACCGCCAGACAGCTTGAGATTCGTGCAGCTACTGTGGGATCATCTGTTTGAAATGAAAGGTAGAGCTGTGTGTCATCAGCATAGCAATGGTATGAGAAGCCATGTGCCTGTATGATGGGTCCCAGTGATGTAGTGTAAATGGAGAAGAGGAGAGGTCCATAGAATAAAATGTTGTCCGCGCAATCATGTAGCCATAATGTCCATAATAGCCTATACATCGGACATTGTCATAAGTTTATAAGGCTGTGAAGTAACAGAGCCTCTTTATTTGAATAACCGTTCAGACGTGAAGTAGACTGGGGAATTCATTTTTGGATTTTGGGTGTCGAAAAAAGACATGGTACTCATGGTTAGAGCCAGTGTCTGAAAAATATTCACTATTTTGGGAGCGCTCTAGGTTACAGACCATCTAGCCACTACAACTGCCTCTTTCAGCTCGCGCCACCGAGTGTAAGAACCGAGAATGTACCAGAATGTAAAAAAATAAAAAATTCTTCGCTTCCTGACAAAACCCTCTTTGGTTTCTTTGCTGGCTCTACCATGCCATTGGTTTTGAGACTTGCATATTAGATTGTATCTGTTGGCTAACTCCACCCAATCTACAAGTAAAATATGTGATGTATGCCATAAAGCAGGTCGCACTCTTCACACTCATGTTCCTGACCCAAACACGAAACTTACAGAATGTGTTTGAAGCCACTAGGAGGCTACTCAGGTATCAGCGGCAGAAGAATTTGTCCGGTAAAGAGTTGTTCTACCTCTGAAATATTTTAGAGACATTATTTTAAGGTCGAAAAACTACAAAGTGTTACGTTAAACCACACGGTAACTTACGCTGCTCTTGGTAGATTGCGTTGGTCATTATGGAAATTATTTGTCTGTGCTTGTGTTCTTTAATTTGTGCGTCGTCAGTAGATCACATGCTGAACTTTCCACTCCCATCAGCACTTTTTTGAAATTGCGGTCTCACACTAATTTGCCATTTAGTAAATCTGGCCCTGTATGGCTGAAATCAGATCAAATAAAATAGCAACATTATCCATCTTTGCAACGCAGAGGTGGCACAGAAGCTGCATCTGTTTAAAGCTACACTGTGTAACTTTTTTTGTTTATTCTTAGCTAAAAACACTTAGTTCTTTCAAAAATATAAGTGCTCATTAATGTATATTTACTTATTTCAAGTTATAAAGTATTCTCGTAAGTTTATAATATGCCATTGAAAATACATACGGGTAAGGGGTTCGAATGGGGGTCGCCATGTTGCCCCTCCATCTTGAAAGTACATTATCCAAAGAGGGACATACCCGTAAATTCAAGCTTCGCCTTTCGCGTTTTAACACTCGATGGCACCGTGTCTGGATTGAACTGGAAGCCATGTTAATCTTGGACTAAAACGGCCACCGTAGGAGTTAAAACGAAATCGGAATTGGGAGGAACAGAACCTAATATTTACTGGATGGTCATATATCTTTTCACCGCTAGATGGGGGAAAATATCACACAGTGTAGCTTTAAAGGATTAGTTCACTTCAAAATGAAAACTTCCTGATATTTTTTTTAAATGACCAATCGCTAGATAAGCCCCTATTCCTCGTTTGGGTTCCTGCAGAGCCTCTGAAGCCCTTCCTTTGAAACTGCTTTGATTTGGACCTTCAACCATTGGTTGCCATGGTGTGGAGAAAAATCCTGGAATGTTTTCCTCAAAAAACGTAATTTATTTTCGACTGAAGAAAGAAAGACACAGCCATCTTGGATGAGATGGGGGTGAGTAAAATATCAGGACATTTTCATTTTGAAGTGAATTAGTTCCTTTAATGCAGCTCAGAGGTGGTATGAATGCATTCACACTGCATTTAAAAATGCATAATTAATGTTATGAGATAATATTAAAATGTGACTATAGACAGTAAAAAATATAACAAGAATGTATAAACTGGCAGGAAGTCACCTTTAATTGGCTCATTCAACCAATTCATTAAAAAGGCTGATTTGTGAATGAAGAAAGTGACTGTCTTTGGCTGGGTCATTGAATCATTCACTCAACCAATTTGTTCAAAAAAGGAGTTTGATTTAATAACAAACCACTATGTTGTATTGAATTGTTGTGTTATTTTTGCAACAAAGTTCATTTCTGACCATGCTATCCTGTATATATTCACTTTGCATAAGACCATTCATAAGGTTGTCTTGTTTTAATATTTGTAAAAAGTGCTGTATTATTATTTTATCCTATGTTAATGTTAACCCGATAAACGTTGCTGGCCTTGTAAACTTGTTTTCAGGCAGATAGTGGTTGCTAGTTTTTTATGCAGTAAGCATCAGATAATGAATAGTTTACTCACACATCATAATATCATCATAGTTTCATTTTGTCTTATTTTCTTATCTTCCAGCATGTTTTGCTCTCCAAGTCTGTGATTACAATTGTAGCCAGCAGTTTAGGGCTGTTGAGTTCAGGAAGCAGTAGTTCAGTGTTGTTTGTAGCTTTGCAAGGGGATTCAATTGCCCCTTCACCTCCAGATATTACTCTGTCTGGATGTGCACTGCTACACAACCAATTGGACATTTGATAAAACTGGGGTTTATTTTAAAAAAGATATGAAAGAACCAGTATCATTTGTTTCCAAGAGTCAAAATATTCCAGTTTTTTAATTAGATGGCGAGTAATGGAAGGTGACTTAGCCTTTAGGGCTAGTTTCTCAGCCATCTGCTCAATGGATTACTGGTTTAATTAGAGTTTTTATTCTCTCAATTGCTCTTTTATGAGTTTAGATGCAATATTTGCTCTTCTGGAGGAGGTTGAATTATAAATTGTTGTAATTGTATTATCTAAAGGCAGTTGTAATGCTTCTCAGACAGATATGTAATATTGCATTTACATTTATGCCTTAAGCAAACTCTATTATCCAAAGGAACTTATACGATAGATAAATATAATCAGTTTATTAAAGAGCCTACACAATTTATAGTATTCCAGGTTTATTTGAAATTTAGATTCAAGATTAAACTTTGCCATTGCCTCAGATTTTATACTTGGGATGCGCAGCAGCACACATTTTTAAATATTAAAAATAAAAGGATTCCTCTCTGGAGAAGCGTTCAGTCTTTCCGCTCGCAAATTCCTCCATGTAAACAGTGAATCCGCCATGATGCGAGCGCAACACGCTTTTAAAGGGAATGGGAGATGAGACTCTGATTGGTTTATTGCACATTACGCCCAAAATGAGTATCAGTGTTATTCACTTCACATAATGTTATGCCTGATCAGTGTATATTGTACTTTAACCCTCAAGCATCCTTCACAGAGCATCCCTTAATGAAATTTGGGCATGAATGTCACAGGCGTGATCCCAATTTTTTTTAAATTTCATATCACTATATTCAATAAAATAAAGATACTAAATTTATGCATTTCTTTTGTGGATTCTTTTTATTTATTTACTTCTAAAATTGCCATATTTTTCATGGAAAATATGTTTATTTTTATGTTATGTTTTTTCTTCTTCAGTAAAAATATTAATTCCAGTAAGTTGACATCTGGTGACATACAGTATGTTAGTATAAAAATAGCAATTACATGATATATCAATGCCCACTATATGGCTGTAGTAACATAGGTTGAAATCTATAAACCAATGTTATAACAAACTTAACCTCTTAAGTTTAAGTTAAAATTGTAGAATTAAAAAAAGCAACAAAAACTAAAACATTTGTGTTGCGTAAGATAATATACAAAGATGCCAAAATATGCCATACAGACATATCTGACCATGCTAAGGAAAAGACAAGTGTGTGTGTGTGTGTGTGTGTGTGTGTGCGTGTTTGCCACATTGAGAATGTTATATAGGCTCACCCCTTCATTTATGTCTATCAGTCCCTCCAGCGATTATAATCGAAAAACGCGATTATGCGATCGCGTGATTTAACGCATAATCAGCCAAAGTCCGCATATTTATGCGGGGGCCGCATTTTTTAAAATACGCCACACTTTCGCCGCGTGCAAAATATGCGTGGCTAGCATGATTTCATAATCCCCGCATTTTCGTTGCAAAAAAAGTCATATATATATTAGCAGAAAGTTGAAAAATGTTTGTTTACTTCACACAAGAGCCGCCATTTCCGCCTGTTGCCATGGGAACGCTTTGAAGTGACGTAATTACCCGACATGAACGTCATCGAAAAGCTGCAAACCCCGTGGAGAAACCATAGATATCAGTGAAACCACGATGAAGCGCAAATTCCCATTTGCCAACAAAAATAACAGCAAAAGCAAAGCAACAGCAAAGCAGTTTCCCGGTGTGTTGACCGATTTCAAAACACAGCATCATGAAGCTTTGAAGCGTTATGAATCAGTGAGTCGATTCAGTGAATCATGAATCGACTCACTGATTCATAGCATCATGATGCTGTGTTTTGAAATCGGTCATCACTATATAAGTCGTTATTTAGAGATGAACGGAGGTCTTACGGGTGTCCAACGACATGAGGGGACGTCATTAATGACAGAATTAAATTTTTTGTGTGAACTAACCCTTTAAGAGATTGCACTTTGTGCATTGGAAGCACTCAAACGTCTGTTTTGTAAAGCTACCTCTGTAAAACAGGAAGTTATTTATTCATTTTTCAGAAGTTGTAGCATATTCCTTTTGTAAAGCTACAGAACATGTTTGACTCATTGTTTTGTAAATTTGAGCCGTGTGTTTATTAAGGTCTTCAATAAAACAAGATGGGAACTTAAATATTCCCAGCACTTTCTGTGATGTAGTGCTTTTTTTCTCTTTCTCATCAAACCGCAGTTTTTGCAAGTTCCTGCAATTTCATCGCATAAAATTGCATAAATATCCCGCATTTTCCATCGCATTTTTTAAGAAAACATGCCGCATAATCAAGGATTTTTGCCCGCAACAATCACAAAAAAAGCCGCATTTTTCTGGAAGGACTGGTGTATGTATGATCTGCTTTGTGTTGGATTTATTGATTTTTATTGGACAAAAAGAAAAAAAAAAACGCTCTAAATTACAGTCTCACCCATTCATTTCCTATGGGTGCACACGTTTGTCCACAAAGGACCAATTAAGGAGTTTTTTTCCCCAACTTTTTTGTGTGTTCAGGTGGTAAATTTAGGAAAAGTAGCCAAGTCTTGTACCACTTAGATTAAGGAAACTATTAAAAAAAATACACACTTGTCCCCAAGGAAAATAAAGAAAATATAAATGTTATATTATGTTATATTCATATCAAAATAAGTGGGGCTGTTGTCCCGGGCCTTTTGATGTGGGTCTTTAATGGCATAGTGTACTCATTAGGCCCAGAGTAGTGGAGTCCTACCCTTAACAATCTGTATTTGTCCTTTGTGGGCCGTAATGTTTGTAATGTTCCATTATTATCAACAAAAAAAAAAAAAAAAATGTTGCAGTGCAAAACATCTTAATGGTCTTTAAATGGCCTTCATTTCCAAATGGGCAAGATATAATATCTTATTTTTTTAGGATTTGTGGAGTGCAAAATGATCACTACATATTCCTGACAGGTTTTGTGAGAGTTATCCAAAATGTGTTCAAGTTGTTTTTAACAAACGTCTGAAGTATTTAAGTCTCCAAATTCGTATTGTTGATCAAGGGCGGTCCGTAAAGAAGAAATAGCAGGTTTTCGGCAACATTAATCGAAGACCTCTGGCACTTGTGAAAATGTAATGCATCTCCTGCTTCTTTTCCATGAAATGTTTCACAAGCACTTCAAAGCATTCCGGAGCATTTTCAGATATTAAGATGCATCTTTTTCAGAGTTGTGGGAAGCTGTCCTACCCATCAGCCACTGCAGCTTTCTGACCTTGAATGATCCGCTTTCCGTCTGGCGTAAACATGCGTACACACAGATACGCTCTCTCTGTCTTTCATCACAAATTGACATTTCAGTTGGAAGGAAAGAATAGAGAACAAGCAATAGAAAAAGACAATGCTAAAGGATGCATTTTATTGGTACAAAAAAATCACTGAGGCTAATTAAAAAGCCATTTGCAAGCAAAATGTCAGTCTTCTGTGCGACACGTTGGCATGTGCAGGCTGGTAGATCTCGCAGATGTTTGAGTTCGGCACTCTAAATGAAACCCAGCTGAATGTAAAACCAATCACAAACAAAAGTCGTAGCGCTCAGCCTCAGCGATAAGTCAAAGTGCTTCGTGTGTTTAAAAAGCTCAGACGGTTATGAAATATTATCGCTCACTGCGAGCAACCCTCTCCAACTTCGGCACTGTTTCCATGGAAATACACACACGTACAAACAATGCTCAAGCACAAAGAGCTCAACGGGGTTATTTGACACAGCTTTCGGCCAACGCAAATGTGATCTGAACGCTACAGGCCTGAAGGAGCGTGTGGTCAGTGCTCATAAAGTAAAGGTAGCTCTGACTGAGCTGGAAGCATCACGGGTTCACTGCGTGTCAGTCCGCTAACATCTCAGAGCTCTGATGTAAAAGCTCTTATTGGCTCTGTTTTGATTTAGAGCTCATGCACCATGAACGGTCTGGATTTATAGCGAAGCGGAATTCATGACCAATTTACATTACACAAAACACATTGTGACTGGTGCCTTCCTATTGAAAACTCTCCATCATGAGGCTATGCAGTCGCTAAGGGTTTTCACCTTGTTGCTAAGGGTGTTTGATAAGGCATTGATATGCAGTTGCTAAGGTGTTCTGACTGGTTGCTAGGGCACTGGTGTGCAGCTGCCAGGGATGTTCTGGGTTCTTAAGGCCATTGCTTTGTGGTTGCTGAGGTGTTCTGGTTAGTTATTGGGTTCCTGTTCTGGGTGGCTCCATTTCAAAAGAGCCCACCCCTGGTCTCTATGATATTCTGGCGTTCAGATATGGATTAAGACCTTCCTTCCTTCCTTTTTTTACCAGCTGATAAATGTATGCTGCATGGTTTGAGGTAACATGTCTATAGCACAAATGCGTGCCATTGAAACAATTGGTAACACTTTAGAATAATGGTCATTAGTTAACATTACTTAATGTATTAACTAACATGAACTAACCATGAGCAGTACATTTGTTACTGTATTTGTTCATCTCTGTTAACGTTAGTTAATATAAATACAGCTGTTCATGGTTTGTTCATGTTAGTTCACAGTGCATTAACTAATGTTAACAAGATTTTAATAATGCATTAGTAAATGTTGAAATTAACATTAACAAATATTAATAAACACTTTATAAGTGCAGTTCATTATTAGTTAATGTTAACTAATGTAGTTAACTAATGTTAACTAATGACCATTATTCTAAAGTGTTACCAAACAATTTCCATTGAATAAAGCCCTGTAGTGTTACAGGTTTGTTTATTGATTAATCCTGAGTATGAGAAATAATAATAGAGATGCTTGCCTATACTGTTTATTTTTTATGAACACTATAATGAAAGCAACAATGACGACAGGTGTGCAGTGCCGAAATTTATTTAGATGGCAAAGTGAGGTTTTGTGTCATCATGTAGGCCAACTTCTTTTTAAAAACACTCACCACTAAATCACAGTCCTAAATAAAAAAAAATATAAAAAAACACTCACCACTAGCGTTTGGGTTAAAGGGGTCATGAACTGCATTGTTTTGTTGTTTTATAATGTGTCCTAGGGTGCACTTATAATGTTAGTACAGGGCTCAACATTAAGCCAGTTCACATACTGTAAATCTGTCACTCACTTGTCCGAGTAAAAAATTAGCTTGTTTTTTTGTGTTGTAAATATAATTTATTCTGAAGCAATATTCTCACCAGTGTGCAATCAGCTTTGACATATTTAAATCTGCATTTTTATGATATTTTTACCTTTTATAAAGGGCATTTCCCCCCTAATCTTAATAGGCTATGCTTCAGTTTTCATTTTATATTCTTAAATTTGATCAATAAATTAAATTAGAATAAGACACTAATAGGGCTGTTACCAATCAAATTAAATAATGTACACTAAAAAATGTACAACTGCATTAAATAATGTTTGAATATACAAATAAGAAATGTTGGAAAAATGAAACTAAACCACCAGTAGGTGACGCTGTGAACGTCTGAATGAGTGAGTCATTGAGTCAATTCAGTGAAACGGCTGATTCATTCAACACCGTCTTAATGAGTGAGTCATTAAGTTGATTCAGTGAAATAGCTGATTCATTGAAGACCGTCTGAATGAGTGAGTCATTGAGCCAATTCAGTGAAACGGCTGATTCATTCAACACCGTCTTAATGAGTGAGTCATTAAGTTGATTCAGTGAAATAGCTGATTCATTGAAGACCGTCTGAATGAGTGAGTCATTGAGTCAATTCAGTGAAACGGCTGATTCATTCAACACCGTCTTAATGAGTGAGTCATTAAGTTGATTCAGTGAAATAGCTGATTCATTGAAGACCGTCTGAATGAGTGAGTCATTGAGTCAATTCAGTGAACCGGCTGATTCATTCAACACCGTCTTAATGAGTGAGTCATTAAGTTGATTCAGTGAAATAGCTGATTCATTGAAGACCGTCTAAATGAGTGAGTCATTAAGCTGATTCAGTGAAATAGCTGATTCATTGAAGACCGTCTGAATGAGTCAGTCATTGAGTCGATTCAGTGAAACGGCTAATTCATTCAACAACGTCTTAATGAGTGAGTCATTAAGCTGATTCAGTGAAATAGCTGATTCATTGAAGACCGTCTGAATGAGTCAGTCATTGAGTCGATTCAGTGAAACGGCTGATTCATTCAACACCGTCTTAATGAGTGAGTCATTAAGTTGATTCAGTGAAATAGCTGATTCATTGAAGACTGTCTGAATGAGTGAGTCATTGAGTCAATTCAGTGAAACGGCTGATTCATTCAACACCGTCTTAATGAGTGAGTCATTAAGTCGATTCAGTGAAATAGCTGATTCATTGAAGACTGTCTGAATGAGTGAGTCATTGAGTCAATTCAGTGAAACGGCTGATTCATTCAACACCGTCTTAATGAGTGAGTCATTAAGTTGATTCAGTGAAATAGCTGATTCATTGAAGACCGTCTGAATGAGTGAGTCATTGAGTCAATTCAGTGAAACGGCTGATTCATTCAACACCGTCTTAATGAGTGAGTCATTAAGTTGATTCAGTGAAATAGCTGATTCATTGAAGACCGTCTGAATGAGTGAGTCATTGAGTCAATTCAGTGAAACGGCTGATTCATTCAACACCGTCTTAATGAGTGAGTCATTAAGTTGATTCAGTGAAATAGCTGATTCATTGAAGACCGTCTGAATGTGTCAGTCATTGAGTCGATTCAGTGAAACGGCTGATTCATTCAACACCGTCTTAATGAGTGAGTCATTAAGTTGATTCAGTGAAATAGCTGATTCATTGAAGACCGTCTGAATGAGTGAGTCATTGAGTCAATTCAGTGAAACGGCTGATTCATTCAACACTGTCTTAATGAGTGAGTCATTAAGTTGATTCAGTGAAATAGCTGATTCATTGAAGACCGTCTGAATGAGTGAGTCATTGAGTCAATTCAGTGAAACAGCTGATTCATTCAACACCTTCTTAATGAGTGAGTCATTAAGTTGATTCAGTGAAATAGCTGATTCATTGAAGACCGTCTGAATGAGTGAGTCATTGAGTCAATTCAGTGAAACGGCTGATTCATTCAACACCGTCTTAATGAGTGAGTCATTAAGTTGATTCAGTGAAATAGCTGATTCATTGAAGACCGTCTGAATGAGTGAGTCATTGAGTCAATTCAGTGAAACGGCTGATTCATTCAACACCGTCTTAATGAGTGAGTCATTAAGTTGATTCAGTGAAATAGCTGATTCATTGAAGACCGTCTGAATGAGTGAGTCATTGAGTCAATTCAGTGAAACGGCTGATTCATTCAACACCGTCTTAATGAGTGAGTCATTAAGTT
This sequence comes from Romanogobio albipinnatus, assembly GCA_023566225.1. Taxonomy (NCBI): domain Eukaryota; kingdom Metazoa; phylum Chordata; class Actinopteri; order Cypriniformes; family Gobionidae; genus Romanogobio; species Romanogobio albipinnatus. Next base: position 4,185,137 of record CM042252.1, on the reverse strand, counting down.
GATTCAGTGAAATAGCTGATTCATTGAAGACCGTCTGAATGAGTGAGTCATTGAGTCAATTCAGTGAAACGGCTGATTCATTCAACACCGTCTTAATGAGTGAGTCATTAAGTTGATTCAGTGAAATAGCTGATTCATTGAAGACCGTCTGAATGAGTGAGTCATTGAGTCAATTCAGTGAAACGGCTGATTCATTCAACACCGTCTTAATGAGTGAGTCATTAAGTTGATTCAGTGAAATAGCTGATTCATTGAAGACCGTCTGAATGAGTGAGTCATTGAGTCAATTCAGTGAAACGGCTGATTCATTCAACACCGTCTTAATGAGTGAGTCATTAAGTTGATTCAGTGAAATAGCTGATTCATTGAAGACCGTCTGAATGAGTCAGTCATTGAGTCGATTCAGTGAAACGGCTGATTCATTCGACACCGTCTTAATGAGTGAGTCATTAAGTTGATTCAGTGAAATAGCTGATTCATTGAAGACCGTCTGAATGAGTGAGTCATTGAGTCAATTCAGTGAAACGGCTGATTCATTCAACACCGTCTTAATGAGTGAGTCATTAAGTTGATTCAGTGAAATAGCTGATTCATTGAAGACTGTCTGAATGAGTGAGTCATTGAGTCAATTCAGTGAAACGGCTGATTCATTCAACACCGTCTTAATGAGTGAGTCATTAAGTTGATTCAGTGAAATAGCTGATTCATTGAAGACCGTCTGAATGAGTCAGTCATTGAGTCGATTCAGTGAAACGGCTGATTCATTCAACACCGTCTTAATGAGTGAGTCATTAAGTTGATTCAGTGAAATAGCTGATTCATTGAAGACCGTCTGAATGAGTGAGTCATTGAGTCAATTCAGTGAAACGGCTGATTCATTCAACACCGTCTTAATGAGTGAGTCATTAAGTTGATTCAGTGAAATAGCTGATTCATTGAAGACCGTCTGAATGAGTCAGTCATTGAGTCAATTCAGTGAAACGGCTGATTCATTCAACACCGTCTTAATGAATGAGTCATTAAGTTGATTCAGTGAAATAGCTGATTCATTGAAGACCGTCTGAATGAGTGAGTCATTGAGTCGATTCAGTGAAACGTTGAGTTATGCGTATAACCACTGTTCCCAGAAGGAGGGAAACGAGGTACAACACATGACTATGGGATATCGCGCTCTAGCTCCATCTGTTGAAGACACCTTTATTTACGCCTGAAAGGCCAATGACGCATGATGACGTGGGCGGAGTCACTTGCCCACAGCATATAAATGCAGTCGTACGCATCATTCCCTTTTACAACTGCATTAAATAATGTCATGAGATTGTTTTAAATATGTTTGAATATACAAATAAGAAATGCTGGAAAGATGAAACTAAACCACCAGTAGATGACACTGTGACCGTCTGAATGAGTGAGTCATTGAGTCGATTCATTGAAACGATTCATTGAAACGGATGATTCATTCAAGAATGAGGCAGTCGTTTATGAACAGGTCATTGAATCTTTGATTCAGCCGACTCATTCAAAGCTGAATCATTCAGTAACACACTGTTGCTGTGAGATGTTATGGTTCTGCTGTGATCTTTGTTTGTAACTATTTTCACTGCTGAAATCGAACAAAAACAGTCAATTTTGCGTCTAAAATGTAAGTAACATAATGTTAATTAATTGTTTGTGGAACTGTCATGAAATCCATGTCATTTTTAGTCGTGGTGGTATTCAGGAAAACAGGACTCTTGGTTCTGTGATGTTGCTTAACTGAAGGCTATCATATGTTATAAATATAAAAAGTTCATTACATTATGCATTATTATCCACTATCGATCGCCACTTACACTAAATTAATGCAGAATCATTCTTGCATTTTGGTGATTCCCTAGTTATTTTTTGACGTTTTAATCAGAATACTTGACCGGTTGGGCAAGCCCACTGCTGTGATTGGCTGCTGTGAGACTTCAGTGTAAACGCCCACTGCTGTGAGACTTCAGTGTAAACGCCCACTGCTGTGATTGGCTGCTGTGAGACTTCAGTGTAAACGCCCACTGCTGTGAGACTTCAGTGTAAACGCCCACTGCTGTGATTGGCTGCTGTGAGACTTCAGTGTAAACGCCCACTGCTGTGAGACTTCAGTGTAAACGCCCACTGTTGTGATTGGCTGCTGTGAGACTTCAGTGTAAACGCCCACTGCTGTGATTGGCTGCTGTGAGACTACAGTGTAAATGCCCACTGCTGTGATTGGCTGCTGTGAGACTTCAGTGTAAACGCCCACTGTTGTGATTGGCAGCATTGAGTCTTCAGTGAAAACGCCCACTGCTGTGAGACTTCAGTGTAAACGCCCACTGCTGTGATTGGCTGCTGTGAGACTTCAGTGTAAACGCCCACTGCTGTGATTGGCAGCATTGAGTCTTCAGTGTAAACGCCCACTGCTGTGATTGGCTCCTGTGAGACTTCAGTGTAAACGCCCACTGCTGTGATTGGCAGCATTGAGACTTCAGTGTAAACGCCCACTGCTGTGATTGGCTGCTGTGAGACTTCAGTGTAAACGCCCACTGCTGTGATTGGCTGCTGTGAGACTTCAGTGTAAACGCCCACTGCTGTGATTGGCTGCTGTGAGACATCAGTGTAAACGCCCACTGCTGTGATTGGCTGCTGTGAGACTTCAGTGTAAACGCCCACTGCTGTGATTGGCTGCTGTGAGACTTCAGTGTAAACGCCCACTGCTGTGATTGGCTGCTGTGAGACATCAGTGTAAACGCCCACTGCTGTGATTGGCTGCTGTGAGACTTCAGTGTAAACGCCCACTGCTGTGATTGGCTGCTGTGAGACTTCAGTGTAAACGCCCACTGCTGTGATTGGTTGCTGTGATACTTCAGTGTAAACGCCCACTGCTGTGATTGGCTGATGTGAGACTTCAGTGTAAACGCCCACTGCTGTGATTGGCTGATGTGAGACTTCAGTGTAAACGCCCACTGCTCTGATTGGCTGATGTGAGACTTCGGTGTAAACGCCCACTGCTGTGATTGGCTGATGTGAGACTTCAGTGTAAACGCCCACTGCTGTGATTGGCTGCTGTGAGACTTCAGTGTTAACGCCCACTGCTCTGATTGGCTGATGTGAGACTTCAGTGTAAACGCCCACTGCTGTGATTGGCTGATGTGAGACTTCAGTGTAAACGCCCACTGCTGTGATTGGCTGCTGTGAGACTTCAGTGTTAACGCCCACTGCTGTGATTGGCTGCTGTGAGACTTCAGTGTAAACGCCCACTGCTGTGATTGGCTGATGTGAGACTTCAGTGTAAACGCCCACTGCTGTGATTGGCTGCTGTGAGACTTCAGTGTAAACGCCCACTACTGTGATTGGCTGCTGTCAAACTTCAGTGTAAACGCCCACTGCTGTGATTGGCTGCAGTGAGACTTCAGTGTAAATGCCCACTGCTGTGATTGGTTGACATATTTGCATATGAAATGCAAAAGTATTACATGTGAAACTCTCTCGAAAACTTTTAGCACGTTTTTTAGCGACTGCCGACTGAGTTTTTTGGGTGTGTTCCGCACCGTTGGCTATAGTTGGATGCCGTTGGGTTTTTTTCAGCTTGGAGAATCTGTGTCGGGTCGTCGGTGAGAGAGAGAACTCTGATTGGCTGTTCAAGAAGTCAAAATGGTACAGAGAAGGTCGTTCTAATGTTACGTCATCTTACCTGAATGTTCCTGTGCAAATATTTTAATATTAACATGAGCGGAGTGGAATAAAGAAAGTGATCAGCAGGATTCGGTTAGCACGCTTTCATCAGCGCTAGTTCTGTGGCATGGGTCTGGTGTGTCCCTACTCTAAAGCACAGACTTCAGTTGCTTGGATGGGCCTGTCATTTCAGTTTTTACATCAGAATCAAGCATTCCACAGAACCATGCAATAACAGCTGTTAATATTGTTATTATATAGAATATGTGAAATTAAGTGCAATTGCTTACAGAACAATAGAGGTGCATGTCACTACAAACCATATTGTTAATGCAATTCAAGTAAAACATTTAACTGAATAATGCACATGATTTCCAAATGTTTGAGTGTTTGATATGTCATATTTACCATCACTCATTTCAGTCCATGCACACTGTGACAAAACTTGATACAACCAGTTCCAATACTTTTTATATGAAATGGGTAGCACTTTACCTAAAGCCTTATGTATAATGCATTATAAAGGTGTTCATAATGTATGTTATGATGCATTATATATTTTCATAAATCGTTGTAACCAAAGGTAAAATGCATTATAATAGTCACAGACTCCTTAATCTGAAATTGGATGTTGTCGTGTTTTAATACATTATACTTTCTAAAGGTGTATTATAATGTATTATAACTGTGGTTACACACAATGCATTACAAGCCATAATTAATGCATTAAAAAGACTTTTATAATGCATTATACATAAAGGCTTTAAGTTTTACCAAAAAATGTTGTATCAACTGTTTGTCTGTTTGTGCTTTCATCAAACATAATATATCAAGTTCTATGAATTCAAAAATAATAATGTCTTTTATTTGTGGATCCAAAATCAATAAGCTTGCATTTTTAGTTGAGCTGAGGATTAACATTACATAAGAGTGATGATGATAAACTTTCCTAGTTTGTCTAACTTGTATATCTGCAAACGGAGTTATTTACACCAGAACACGTTGTATGCATGGGCGTCAGTTTGGTTTGAAATGTGCTGGGGACAGAGACGCATTCAGAAGTGCATTTTCAGAAGTGCTGGGTACATGATGCATTTGTTTTTCTCTTTAGCTCAGGTCATGTTTTGAAAGACTATGTCCTGTAGCTTACTAGTGTAAATAAATAAAAATGTCAGCTGAGAGACATATTGCGGGCCTATCTTACTCATGCCGACGAAAGCGCCCCGCAAATTCTTTAATATTTTTCATTTTTGCAAATGAAATTTCGGATTTTTTTTATCCTCCCTATTACACATTAGTTGCAGCCATTAAAATAGTTTAGTTTTATTTTTAATGTCAAAGTAGTTAAATTTCGTTTTGTTTCTTTAGTAAGTTAATTTAGAAAAATGTTTGAAGCATTTTTTTGTTTGTTAAACTAAAGTTTTTGCTTTTTAAAGTGACGAGCAAGCGGCCAGCGGCCGACAGTGAGTTAACCCAACGCTTTAGCCTCTCAGATCAACACTTGACTTGTCTTGCTTATAAAATCCATTTAAAACACTTAAAGCATCGTTTAGCCTACAATCACCACCATCACAGTAAAAAGGCATTTTTGACAAGATGGGGCAGGCCGATCGCAACGGCGCGCGCAAACGAAACGGGCTACACAATCTAAACAAATAATTAAAAAAAGCATGCTGGTTGTCTTACCTTAGGCTACACCTCTCCACGAAATGAATATAAATCCGATCTTCAATTCCTTTGCTATATTTAACGGAGTTCATGTCAACGAAAGCAACAGATATGAGCATTTTATTCATCAGCTCATTTCAACATCAAAGTCCGCATTATGAGAACGAGCGACCTAAACACTGGTAAGAGCCTTTAGTCCCATTAGTTTTAATGAAGATGATTGTGCTTTTGAGCATCTCAGCTTATTTTCAGTTTCACTTGTGGCAGTTTGCGAGTTGGCTTGCTTTACTCATTTGCGGCGATGCGTGTTGCATAGCGCCGTCCTATAGCCTAAAAAGGCCCGAAGCCCGGCCCGCGTCTGAGGTTAGGCTATGACTGGAAAATTGGCCCGAAGCCCGGCCCGGCTCGGGCAGAAATGTAGGGCTCTACTTTGAGTAAGGCTGAAAGCGTCTTTCTTTTTAATACATTTCTTGAATGTCTTAATTACAGTAGGCCTATAGATAGTTATGATATTTGTGGCTGCACCGGGGTCCGTCATTACACTGATCATGAGCGGTCCATGGCACCTGCTACCCATGGCTGTTAAGAACTGTAGGCTACATCAATACGTTACAACAATTTCGTGCTATGGGCACTGCCACTGATACAGGCAGCGGAAGAGCCTGTTTTACGGAGTTTGCTTCTGCTTTTCAAACGTTTTTGCGACAAAAGATGTCGTTAAAATGACACAAGATCTCGTTATTATGAGAAAAGATGTCGTTAAAATGACATAAGATATCGTTATTACGACAAAATTGAGTGGGAAAAAATAATATGTGTGTGGCAGCAATGCTTCACCGTAAAATTGAACTCGAGGTTTTAAAAAAAAAAAAAAAGTGTTGGGTACAAAAGGACTCATGACTAATTCTGGTGGGTACGCGTCAACCCCGTCCCCCCCGAAATCGACGCCTATGAATGTATGGAGTCATTCTACAATTGAGGGTACATTTCATGTCCTATGATGATATAATTATATATTTTTTTTCTAACAATATCATATTTTATCAATTAAGGGAAAACATATTATAATCTCACACACACATTTTGCGTTTCAGCTTGCTTGACATCATTTAAATGACAGTTTTTGAAGTCTCTGTCTCTGAGTTAGCCCGACGTCGTCATACTCAGATTCTGATTCTGCTCCATCGGGCTGTGATTATGGGCCGAAAATGCCTCTGCACTCAATTGGATAGACCTACAACCAATCAGAGCAGTGGAGTAAGTGACATATGTTGAGCGACGCATAGTTGTCGACAGAACTCAACTGAGTGTAAACGATTTTTGCCGGTGGTTCAATAATTTAAGGATACACGGAGTACTGACCAACACGATCATCATTTCTGAGAGAAATAGTAAAGGTGAACGCATATACGAACAAGTTCTCCGTTTAGTAAACAAATTCAACCCAATCGCTCTTTGGTGACGTTACTGTTGATCGTCTATCCGTCATCATATAAAGCCCGCCCTGACAATTTGATTGGTCCGAACAGCTCTGGTTCCAGCATAGTTGCTCCACAACGGATGAAGTCCAAACTGAACTTCCCGACCTCAAATGTTGTGGGCAGGGCTACATTCAGGCTGGCATCCAGGCTATCTCTCAAGATCAAAATAATGACTATAAACTGTCATCATTAATTTAACATTATCTATAGTAAATATATGAAAAACTTGCAATCTAAATAAGTTTTATCAAATGGCTTTTATAGTTTATGAAAGTGAGTAATATCTTTATCGTTAAATGGGCTGTTTTGCTTTAAAGCACGTGATTGACCGACACGCTTTTTCATTTCACTCTTTAGCCCTATTCGGACTGTAATTGTTTCTCAGGTGGAAGTCCGTAAAAATGAATGTGCAGCCACCTCAGTGATGAAACTTGTGCATTCGGATGCGATTTATTCCCGATGGAGCAGCGAGTTTTGGGATCCTGCACACCTGGGAACGCTGCTCACGCGCTCAATAACATGATTGTGCTGTAAATAAAATGTCATATGCTTGGTATAATAAATGCATATTTCATTTAATAATAAGAAAATAATATCCTAATTATTATTTAATTATTTTAATCTGTTTAAAAATAGGAAGATATATAGACGCACATTATAGTTGAAATGGTTTTCTGTCTTGTATTTTATCTCAAAATAAAGCAAGTCATTTAACTCCACATGAAAATGAGCGGAGATCATAATCACATGAGGTAACATGAGGTAATCATAATGCTGCGGTTATTTTAACAGATATAATCGTAATAACGGCCCATTTCAAATGTTTACATGCTTTTCTTCTTTTTATTTTATGAGCGGTTAGGATATATATCACTCTTGTATATTTACTCAACAGCATTTCAGTAATAAAAGTCTAGATCTTTAAAATGCATCCACATGACAGTGAAGCGCAACATTACGGTGCTCTGCAAGGGTCAAAAAAGGATATAAACCTTGAATTTTGAAGCGATATATTCTTGAAAACTCAGAGATGTGGATTCGGACGGCAATTAAATCCCCACACATTTGGCTGGGGATTTTTACACGAGTGGTGGGAGAAAAGCACGGACATTCTGGATTCAGACGGCAATAAAATCACTGACTAGTCCCTGTCAATGATGAAAATACCTCATGACCCCCCCGAGAAACAATCACCGTCCGAATAGGGCTTTAGTGTGTTTAGTGTGCACTTGGTCTGAACAAGCCTTAAGGTGGCTGAACTGTTTTCAAAGGTCTTGCGCAAAAACTGTTACAAAACAAAACATTGAAAAAGCAAAAATAGTTTGTACATGGTACACATAATGCTCTGGTGCATGAGAAGAACTGTTGTTTCTATGCCGGGCTCCTGCTGTGAACAGGCTGCCTCTCATTGGTTCATTAGGACTGTGAATATGCGGGCGGTAAGCAGCGTGGGGGCGGGAAAGCGCTTATCTTTCTCTGCTGCAGCTCCCCTGGCATGACAAATGTTCCTGAATAGTCTCGCTGGTATAGAAGGATCTGTTCACACCAGCTTCCATGTGGTCTAAACCAGATATCTGCATTCTTATTGCCAAGATCAGCTGTCTCATAAATGCCTGATTTGTTGCTCATGCGTCACAATGTTAAAGGGATTGATCAACCAAAAATGAAAATTGTCCTAATTTACTCACCTTCGTGTTGTACCAAATCTGCATTATGCATTACATATGTTCATAAATAACTGTAACCTCAGTTAAAAATGCATTATAATATTGGCAGATTCCTTGTTACTGCTGAAATCGGTTGTTTATCATGTGTTTTAATGCTTTATACTTTCTAAAGTTCTACAAATGAATAGATAAGTGTTATAATTAGTGCTGGGCAATCGATTAATCATGATTAATCGCATCCAAAATAAAAGTTTGTGTTTACATAAAATATGTGTGTGTACTGTGTATAATCATTATGCATGTATATATTTATATATATATATATATATATATATATATATATATATATATATATATATATATATATATATATATATATATATATATATATATATATATATATATATATATATATATTATATATATATATATATATATATATATATATATATATATATATATAATATATATACATGAAGGGGTGTGTATTTATATATATATACATAATAATTATACACAATACACACACATATATTATGTAAACACAAACGTTTATTTTGGATGCGATTAATCACGATTAATCGATTGCCCAGCACTATTATAGAGCATTATATAGTACTCATTCATGAGACCATAAAATGCATTACAATATGTAATTTGTACATATATTAAAGGTGTCCATCATTCAAGGTTTAATTAATGCATTATATTTTTTATGCATTATATAAAAACCTGCTTTAAGTGAAGTGTTATCACATTTCTTTGTTCTGTGCAGCACAAAAGATGCTTTGAAGAATGTGGTTGGTGTCCAAACATGACTTTCATTGTATAGACAAGAACACTAAGACATTTTCACAAAATATTAATCAAATGTAATTGTGAAAATTATTTATTTTATTGCAGATGTGTTTATATTATATTTAGTGCTGTCAATCAATAAAAAAAAAAAACGAATTAATCACATTTTTCTATAATTAAAAATAAAAACATCAACAAAAAATGGTATAATGTAATAATATCACAGTTACTCTCCAAATTTATGTATGCACATCTTAAATTATATATATAATAATAATAATAATTAATAATATTTGTTGTAATGGAATCTTTTTATGAATGAAGGCCAGTATCACTGATACTGATGTCTATAAACATTAACGATAGACATTTAACATTACAGTATAATTGAAAGATATATATTTTAGCATTTATTAGGCTTTAAACATTTTTTTATTTTTTATTTAAGTTAACTTCACATAAAGTTAACTTAAACCAATCTTCACAAAAACCCATTATAATGTCATATTTACCTGTGACCTTCCTACTTGTCTAACAAAAATACAGAAATTGAAAGTTATCAAACACTTTACAGTCTTAACTTCATACATTATGAATTAAATATAGATTAATCCTTATTAAAGCTACAGTTTGTTCTGTGATGAACATTAATGACTGACATCATTAGTGGCTGCTGTCACTTTAAGATCTGCTGCTGCCGAACATGACGCTTTTCCTACAACTCTGTAAGTTCATTTAAGACGTTATTTAACTCATTTAAGACTGCTCTCATGAGAATACTCCACAAAACGGGCATTTTGGCATAATTATGTGTGTCATTGTTTGTTCAAGCGCCAAAGAGAGCTCGATTCTGGTGTGCGTCTTTCTGTGTGTGTGTGTGTGTGTGCATGTGTCACATAGTCAGGACATTCACAGACACTTGAATAAGAGCGTGGTCATATAATGTAACGCCAGACAAAGTATGACGGGAATAAACGGATGCTTTGTTAAATGCGTAAATAACTTTTTTAACATGCTAAACTGAATGAATTAAACACAGACATTAATGTGCTAATTTACACAGCACTAATTATATTATATTGTATTATATTTTATACTACGGGGCTGAATGCTTGAATCTGATTGGTTGAAAAACATTCTAAGGTATGCAATTATTTTCAGGGAAATTAAAGTAGTATTATATTATATTATACTGTAATATATTATCAGACGTATTTCAGAGCCCAATGTCTTTTCCCTCCACAGGAAGAGCCTTACGTGATGTTCAAGAAGTCGGATAAGCCTCTATATGGCAACGATCGTTTCGAGGGCTTCTGCATCGACCTGCTGCGAGAGCTGGCTGCCATCCTGGGCTTCACCTATGAGTTGCGACTGGTGGAGGACGGCAAGTACGGAGCACAGGAAGAGAGCACGGGCCAGTGGAACGGCATGGTCCGAGAACTGATGGACCACGTGAGTCAGAATCTTTTTAAATCATACATGTGAATATAGGCAATTCTAAACACTACCAATCAAAAGTTTGGAATAATTAAGATTTTCTAATATTTTTGAAAGAAGTCTCTTATGCTCACCAAAGCTTCATTTATTCAAACAAAACTGTGAAACATTATTGCAATTTATAATAACTGTTTTCTATGTGAATATATAGTGAAGTGTAATTTGTTCCTGTGATCAAAGCTGAATTTATCATCATTACTCCAGTCTCCAGTGTCACATGAGGATCAGATGCTCGAGAAACATTTATGATTATTATCAATGTTGACAATAATTGTGCTGCTTCATATGTTTGTTTTGTTTAGACATTTTTTTCAGGATTCTTTGATGAGGGAAAGTTCAATGAACAGCATTTGCAAGAAAAATATTTATGTATATAATACATATTATATAATACATATATTTTATGTATAAAATATAATATGTCTTTACTGTCACTTGATCAATTTAATGTTCCCGCCCCTCATTAAATAAAAAAGTATAAATTTCTGTAAAAAAAAAAAAAAATACTCACTTATCCCAAACTTTTCTATCGGTGGCTTTTCAAACTCATTTTGAAAATAGGCTAATTTTCCAACTCCCCTAGAGTTAAAGGGTTAGTTCACCCAAAAATGAAAATTAGCCCATGATTTACTCACCCTCAAGTCATCCGAGGTGTGTATGACATTCTTCTTTCAGACGAATAAAATCTGAGTTATATTAAAAATGTTCTGGCTAATCCAAGTATTATAATGGCAGTAATAGTTGCTCTGTTTTTGAAGTCCATAAAAAATGCATCTGTCTGTCATATAACTGCTCCACGCGGCTCCGGGGTGTTAATAAAGGCCTTCTGAAGCGAATCGATGCGTTTGTGTAAGAAAAATATCCATATTTAAAAATGTATTTCATTTTTTTCAATGGCTCTGCATCAGCCGTCCCCGCACCATAACTTCCGGCGAATAAGGTCAAAATACATGCAAAATACGGCGCGATCATAGATATATACATAGATTCCTCATTAGTGCCTGCACAGTTCGGTCGAATAAGGCATCTCCGTATATATATCTTTGATCGCGGCAGTATTTTGACCTTATTCGCCGGAAGTTATGGCGCTGGGAATACTAGATGACATTCGTCTGATAAGAGGTAAAAAAATAACATAAATACTGTTGGGTTTCTCGCAGAAACTGATCGTTTCGTGTCTTAAGACATCAATGTGGCACCACGAGCTGCAGGGTTTAATAAGGATTCGTATGTCTGTGTGTTTTTACTCTCATTGCTCTCATACTCTAAAATATCCCCATTGACATCATTATACGACTATCACACTGCAACGGTTGGAGTTAAAAATCTTCATTTGTGTTCTACTGAAGAAACAAAGACACCTACATCTTGGAGGGGTAAGCAGATAAACATAAAAAAAAAATTGGGGGTGAACTATCCCTTTAAACAGTTGAGTTTTACTGTCTTGCGATAGCACTTATAGCATAGCTTAGCATAGATCATTGAATCTGATTAGACCGTTAGCATCTCGCTCAAAACATGACCAAAGAGTTTCGATATTTTTCCTATTTAAAACTTGACTCTTCTGTTGTTACATCGTGTACTAAGACCGACGGAAAAGGAAAAGTTGTGATTCTCTAGACCGATATGGCTAGGAACTATACTCTCATTTCTGCGTAATAATCAAGAGCTGTGAGCCGTACCTAATCAGGTCTAATCAGATTCAAAGATCATGCTAAGCTATGCTAAAAGTGCTATCGCCAGACCCGGATTGGCTGAATGGATTCAAAAACGGTAAAACTCAACGGTTTAACTCTAGGGGAGCTGGAAAATGAGCCTATTTTTTTAAAAAAGTGGCGTGTTCCTTTAATGTTTTTGGATATGCCCATATGTTTTGTGTATGATAACATGTTTTGTCATATTAATTCCTACTGAAAAAAACAAAAATATCAACTCTATAAGTTTCTTATGATGAATTTCATTCCATCATAAGCCTACTTCCTTAAACTAAAATTTGAATTAGAATTCTGCCTTCTGTTTGTTCCCTCAATTCAATTTCAATCACATTATTAAGAAATTGCACTTAAATTCTTAATTCAATTCAGGATGGTGCTCAATCCTGACACACTTCCACCCTGCAGCAGAAGGGACTTGTCAAGATTATACAATAAAATGAGATGCTTTCAGTGTAGAGAGGAAACAGATATGAAAATAAGATTAACAGTGAGTGTGTGTGCGTGTTCGTGTGTGTGTATGTGCACAGCAGATGGCATGAAGATGCGATAAAATAAAACTCAAGCACATACTGCCGAGAGGGCACAAAGTGAAAAATCTGGCATTAGTTTTCCCCCTATAGAGCTTATTAAGCACACACACTTTCACAAACACATGGGAGCAAACACTGCCCTTCGATATCCTCATTAGACTCCACAAATACTGCGATACGAATAAACACATTTCTGAGAAAGGAGCATTTTCTGCACAGCCCGAATTCAATAGCAGTATCCATTGCTCCAACCGATATATCAGACATCTCTCTTATAGTCACTGCACCTCAATTGGCCACGGTCGGATCGTCTGGTGTGAAAGAGGAGGGTGTGTGTGTTGTCGTAACGTTCCCCGGCACAAGACGAGAGCAGGACAGACTGTAATTGGCCTTGACAAGCTTTCAGAGCAGTCTGGAGTTTGCAGTTTGCCAGTACATTGATGTGCTAGAGATAAAAATATCTTGTCAAAGGACTTTAGAAGAAGAAGAAGGAAAAAAAGGAAGGTAGCGAGACAACATCTGCTCACTTCTGGCATTAATTTGCCCCCTCTGGGAATAATTATAGACAATCCAATAATTCTAGACAGGAGCCTTTATTTTGACTGAAATTATACCAATTCTACCAGTAAAAGCAGTGAAATTGAACTAAATGTCAGTTTTAGGGGCACAGCCGTCTTCTCTGGTGTCAGCGTTCAGACAGCAGACCCTCCATCAGTTCTGGAGGAGGAAAAACGCCTTCACTGTGTCAAAAACCCATGTTTCTTTGAAGAATTGTACATCAACATTGTACTGGGTATAATCTCACATTCACAATCACACTGCAGTCAAGCTATAAAACCTCGGCGCTGGGCTCGCAAAGGTGTCGTTTACATTTTAAGCTTCTAAAATACGTCTGAAGGCTCAAAACTATGCGGGATTTAAAGAGAGTATACAGTGCAGACCAGGATACTTTGAAGATAATTTGTCATTTGATTCATTTCTGTTTTATTTGGAGCTTGATAGACGCTAACCTGAAAGATAAAATTATTCATAATATGAATGAATGATAAGTTTGGGATCAGTGTAAAAATAACTAAAGAGTTAAGTTTCATTGTATAAGCCACATTTTAACTGTATATACTGTATACAGTAAGAAATTAATACTCTAAGGGCCGTATTTTAACAATCTGATCACATGGTCTGAAGCTCATGGTGCAGATGTTTCTAGGGTGTGCCCGAATCCACTTTTGCTAGTTTATTGACGGAAAAAAAATGGTCCAAAACACATGGTCCAAAAGGGTTGTCCCTCGTCTCTTAATGAGTCATGGGTGTTTTTTGGGCGTAACATGCAATAAACCAATCAGAGTCTCATCTCCCATTCCCTTTAAAAGCCAGTTGCGCTCGCACCATGGCCGATTCGCTGTTTACATGCGAGCGGAAAGACTGAACACTTCTCCAACTCTCCAAGAGGAATCCTTTTATTTTTAATATTTAAAAATGTGTGTGTGCTGCTGCGCGTGTGTGTAATAAGCAGAGTGTATGTGTGTTGTGCACCGCCTAGGCGCATATTACTAACACTCCCTTTAAATAACACAAATAATACTGCGCTATTGACTTGAGAGCAAGGTTATAATAGTTTTGCGTTTTATTTTTATTTCGTTTTGACTTTTTGTTTTCAAATTCAGTTTCGTTTTAATTCGTTTTTAAAGTGGGTTTGGTAGTTTAGTTTTTATTTTTTGAAAATGCTTCGTTTTAGTTTAGTTTTTATTAGTTTTAGTCTTTTATTTGGGTTATTTGTCAGGGGCAAGATTCAAAAAGGTCAGAAAAAGTATTGTGTAATAATAACTCAACAAAACCATCATACAATTTTAGAAAATATTCATTCAAAAATAAAACCAGTACATAAAATGTACATATGGGCACAAATATGTAAACAGTCTCAACACTCTGCAGTGCAAAATGTGCCCGTAAAAAACCTAAAGAGCCAACAGACTAAAGAAGACATGCATGAACCGCATGAATTCAACACATTTTTGAGCTAAAATACAAATATACAGCTAAACCTAAACCTAAATTGAGCTCAACCTATACAAATACCACAGCTGTACACTTTCCACACCCTATACTAAACGTACCCTATACAATAGCCGACTCATCTGGACTGAAGCAGCAAACTTTCAGTGTACAAGTAAACACATGACATATTATTTAATATTTGAATCACAGCTTATAGTGTTTTGACATCGACAACCCAAGTGCATTTTACCTCAAACTTGTGACTAGTTAACTTTCTAAAGTAGCAATCGCTTCTCGGGTCGACATTAACACCCTGACAAAATTATATTCAGAATTAAAAATATTTTTATACCACTTTTTAATGTGTGATTGTGTAAAGGTTTTTACGAGATGCCAACCTTTCGCAAACTTGCTTTCAACGTCGAACACTCGTTTTCATGGAGACGCGGTGTGCACGGAGGGGAGGGGCTGTGTGTGTGTGTGTCTGTGTGTGTGTGTGTGTGTGTGTGTGTGTGTGTGTGGACGCGTGAGTGAGAGACGCAGGGAAAGGAAATGCAGCTGAACGTTATTTGCTCTATGAAAGACATTGACAAAGACGAAAACTAAGGACATTTAATCTATCATTTTATTTTATTTTAGTTCGTTTAGCCAAACAAACACACATTACAGTTTTGGTTAGTTATCGTTTTTTTGTAATGCCTCGTTTTTATTTTTATTTCAGTTAACGTTTTTTCCCACCTAGTTTTTGTTTTTTCGTTCGTTTTCGTTAACGATTATAACCTTGCTTTAGAGCAGGTTTTTGTTGCCTCAAAATAGCAACGCACCAGAACACACCTCGTTTTCAGACCGTGAAAATAATAAATGCATTGGGGTTGAAACTAGCAAAAATACACTTCCGTTGCGCCTGGCATTGCATTGCACCGGGTGTATGATAGGGCCCATTATCAGCAAGGACACATTAAAGGGATAGTTCACCCCAAAAATGCTAAATTCTTTCATTAATTACTGACCCTCATGTCGTTCCAAACCTGTAAGACTTTCGTTCAGCTCCAGAACACAAATGAAGATCTTTATAATAAACTCTGAGAACTTTCTGTCCCTCCATTGACAGCTACGCAACTGCCACTTTCAAGCCCCAGAAAGGTAGTAAAGACACCATTATAGTGATCCATGTGACTCTAGTGGTTCAACCTCAATTGTATGAAGCGATGGGAGTGCTTCATTTACAAAATATAAATCTTCAATGCACGTTCATGACGCATGTGTGTTGTGTTAACACGAGAGCAGACGTTGTTGTGTGAATGCTCATTGGAGATGAACATTTTGTAAGTGAAGCACTCGCTTCGCTTCATGAAATTGAGGTTATACCGTAGTTTGTCTGACTGTTTCTGATTGGCTGGAAGGTGTGCAGTAAAACCGTTTAATGCACAGGTACTTCCAAGTCAGTTGAATCACCTTTCTATTAATGCACACACACAGAGAACGGAGATTGTGCTGCACACACACAGAAACAGGAGCACAGAAATGTATCAGCGCTGCCCCGCGACTTTTAGTAATAAAATAGCTTCGCTACTGAATCGCTGCATTATATTTCTCAGCAAAGAGTGAGTTTCATTGCTTTTTTTGAAGTAATTAAACTCACAGCTTCATTGTTAGAGAGAAACGTGAACAGACACAGGTGCAAATCTCTCATCTCTCTCTCTAGATAATGAATTCAAATAAATACTACACTCTAAAAAATGCTGGGTTAAAAATAACCCTAAGTTGGGTTGAAAATGGATTGACCCAGCGATTGGGTTGTTTTAACCCAGCAATTGGGTTGTTTTAAGCAAACATTTAACCCAACCGCTGGGTAAAAAAACCCAATTGCTGGGTCAGTCCATTTTCAACCCAACTTGGGTTATTTTTAACCCAGCATTTTTTAGAGTGTATAATTCATTCATTTAACGAAATGTAATCTTACACTCTACTTTATCTCTGTGTCTGATTCAAAGCGGGCAGAATGCTAGAACTAATGAGCCGTAAATGGAAGCTTTAGCGTAAGTTCTGCCAGGAAGACTTAATTGTCATGTCACTTTAATTTTATCTATCCAATCACATGCTAAATACCTGGGTATAAAAGATCGGTACTTACACATGTCTGAGTTCGCAGATGCTGACGCTCCAATTCACTGCCATCCTCCCCACCACCTCCAAGTCAAATCCTTCCCTACATCCACCCCACCACCACCAGGATGGTCCCTTCCATACCTCACGGGGGGGTCGGCTGCGCCTCTGCCTTCGTCTTCAGGCAGGATATGCAGAGTCCGGACCCTCAGATTGCGAGCTACGGACGGGGCCTTTGCCAATATACTTTATTGCTTGCTGGGTTGTTAATAAATGGATAATTGTCACAGTATTTATTTTCCCGAGTCTTTCTGGCAGAACTAATAAAAATAACCGCCAGCTTTAAACATTAATAACTGCAAACATTAATAACAGCTTTAAGTTGTCAATGCTGGCAAATGACCATGGTATAAGCGGGATAATCCACGGCTAGCTGTGCATTAAACAATGTTAATGCACTTCGCTTCGGGCGGTTCTTTGCCTTTGTGTCAGGAATGATCACTTACTTAAAGGGTTAGTTCACCCAAAAATGAAAATTATGTTATTAATTACTCACCGTCATGCTGTTCCACACCCGTAAGACCTCTGTTCATCTTCGGAACACAAATGAAGATATTTTTGTTGAAATCCGAAGGCTCAGTGAGGCCTGCATAGGCATCAATGTAATTTACACTCTCCAGATCCATTATTGTACTAAAAACATATTTAAATCAGTCCAATGAGTACAGTGGTTCAATATTAATGTTATAAAGTGACAAGAATATTTTCCATGCACCAAAAAAACCCCAAAACAACGACTTATATAGTGATAACCGATTTCAAAACACTGCTTCAGGAAGCTTCGGAGTGGAAACGAATCAGCGAGTCGATTCAGCAGTTCGGAGCTCCAAAGTCACGTGATTTCAGTAGTTTGGTGGTTTGACATGCGATCCAAATCAGAATTTGTCTCGCTGATTCGTTTCCGCTCCAAAGTGCTTTGAAATCGGTTATCACTATATAAGTCGTTACAAAAACTGAAGAAAACTGTGCGCGCTCCTTCCCAAACGGACGAGGCATTTATACTCGACGCGCTCGCCGTTGTGCTATTCTTTGAAACGACAGAGGGCGACTCGGAGTAATTGTTCTATAAACCATCAGGAAAAGGCGTCGAGAAGAAGTGGGCTAATGTACACAGGTGATGATATTTACCTATTTTAGTACACTTCACCGAAAACCACACTACAAAAGAAACGTGTAAAACTCAGTAAACCTTGATAGTACTTGTGACATAAGAACAATATATATGCATACATGTATAGGGTGAATTCAGGGTGATTGGGACACTTTTTCCAAGGCATCTCAAATTGCAAAAAGTGTACAAATCACCCTGATTTCACCCTACAACTAAATTAACGATCTCTTAAATATTTCCTAATTTCACTAAAAGGTGCCCTAGAATGATTTGAAATAATATTTAAAATTGTTCTCTGATATTTACATAGAGGGTATGTGGATTATTTAAGGTCAAGAATTGTCCAGATACGGTTTTACAGGTCCATTTACAACCCTAGAAATTGTCCTTAGGATGAAATGCTCTGTTTTTGCCTTATTTGGAAGGGTCATGAATATTAATGCAGAGTTCTGCTCTGATTGGCTGTTTCACTGCGCGGCTCAAACACATCCATACTGTCCGTCATGACAATGGAGAGATTAGGCATTCAACCTTATATTTGAGCCTGTTTCTGACGAAGATGCAGATTTCAGGAACAACAAAATGTTTTGAGATTGGAAAAGGACGCTTCTGAGTGGTAAGTTTAGTATTTATTTTCATTAAGAACCTGCAAAATTGTTACGTCCATACTAGAACTTCAGCCTAAACGATAACTCGCATATAGCATTAACTTTACACGTCAGAAGTCACAACAGTTCAAATGACTATCGTTTCAACTTAAGTGGTGGAGAAGGTGACGTTAGCTAGAAGGATCGAGTGAGCTATCTGTAAGCAACTAAACTAACGTAGTTAGCTCCTGAGTTATGTGTTGTTGATGAAATATAGGCTAAATTAGATTTCTATCCGACAAAAGGGATCGACATGCGTATCTACGGTTGTATTTTGTAATTTATGACAACACTGGCAGGAAATAATATATTTTTTAATTGTTAGACAGTCAATAAGTGGATAAAATCACTACTTACTGCTTGCAGGTATATGGTTGGAATTGCCCCTTTCTTCAGTGTCAGACGCTGAGCGAAGCCTGCTTGATATTGTCCCAGGTTTGAAAAACTGTCCGTGGTGAAATGGGCTGAGCAAACTAACAACTTTGAATTAAATTGTTGTGGTATCCGATTATAAATAAACATCAACCATGCCTGTTGACATTTTTTATCTGTGGGAAGAGTATGAAAAGTCCTCACATCCCCTGCACAGCCTGGAACATAACATTTGTTTCCATGATCTGCCATTTTCGCTATCCTCGCGTGACGCTTGTTTACCTGCAGAGATGATACGGCTGCGCAGTTCCGCCTGACAGTGAACATGTGCTGGCATATGCAAATATTGGGGGCGTACATATTAATGATCCCGACGATTGCATCACTCTCGGTGTTATGTTGAGATTTGCCTATTTTTCCGTGGTGTTTTTCACAAACAAGATTTACATATGAAGGAGGAGGCAATGGTGTTTGAGACTCACTGTATGTGATATCCATGCACTGAACTCTTGTTATTTAACTATGGCAAGGTTAATTCAATTTTTCATTCTAGGGCACCTTTAACATTTTCATTTATTTTCGCGATTTTTTTATTTATTAAACATGGATCTTTATTTAAAAGGGCTTATTTATGCTTTTGTAGGCTCATTTTGTAAATATAAGCACCTAATTTGTATGTGCAAACTGGGTGCCGGTGTGATGAGACGTCATGCTTGGCTAGATTCGTCTAGAACTCGTTCATCTTCGGATGTGGAGTCGCGCACGCTGTTACAAAAAATGCGCTGCACACCGCCAGGCGAAATGGGGTCTTGCGCACCCATGCGCACGACCGCCCACTCCGGTTTGACATAATTTTTGCCGCGCGTGCGGACGCGTCGAGTATAAACAAGGCTTTACGGGTGTAGAACGGCATGAGGGTGAGTAATAAATGACATTATTTTCATTTTTGGGTGAACTTACCCTTTAAACCAGTGGAGTCACATGGATTTCTGTAATGATGTCTACCTTTCTGTTGCTTGAAGTAGTAGTTGCGTAGCTGTCAATAGAGAGACAGAAATCCCTCAGAAAAAAGATCTTCATTTGTGAATGACATGAGGGTGAGTAAATGATGAAGTAATACTTTAAATTGATCAAAAGTGACAGTCAAGACATCTGTAATGTTACAAAAGACGTGATGTTTCAAATAAATGCTGATCGTTTAATCTTTCTATTCATCAAAGAATCCTGATGTATCACGGTTTCCACACAAATACGCAGCAGCACAATTGTTTTCAACATTGATCATACTCATAAATGTTTCTTGAGCCGCAAATCATCATATTGGAATGATTTCTGAAGGATCATTGACACTGAAGACTGGAGTAATGATGCTGAAAATACAGCATCGCAGGAATGTATAACACTTTACAATATATTACAATAGAAAGCATGTATTTAAAGTTGTAATAATATATCACAATATTACTGTTTTTGTTGCATTCAAATAAAGCAGCGTAAGAGATCTCTTTCCAAAACACAAAAGAAAAATGTTTTGGATGGCAGTGCATTTGAATACACCTGTCAAAAGATATGTTGTTGCTTTGACAACTATAATCAACGTGTTATGGCATGTTTACCCTGGACATCACATCTGAATTATAGACAATTAATCTGCCTGCACTGGAAGCAGAACCGACAATAGTGTTGGATTTTTAATATTGTGCTGAGAATATACAGTGGCATAAACAGTACGGCAGCATCTCTACTAGTTGACACATTTCAACCCTCACATTGTATATACAGTCACGCTCCTTATTGATATGCTAAAAAGACATGGTTTTGATTATTGCAGCTGCGGTTGTCACAGTGATGACAACATCACGCAGGCCACACAAAAACAATCCGAGGGCATGTTGAGGAGCGCTCGTGGAGGCAAGGCCGATTCCAGGCATAAGCAAACTAGGCGGTTGCCTAGAGCGTCATCATCTGCCTTCCGAGGCGGCATCCAATGGAAACAAACCCCATAAGTGACGGATCTAGAACGCTCTACATATGCCGCACTTTTAGGCTAAAATTATCAGCATAATTATAGTGCCTAGCTTTTGCAACATTATTTGCATTGCAAGTGTGCCTATTATGCCTTAAAATGCTTGCCTTGCAGATTTTCTCCCCCTCAATTTGTCCCCCCCAATATATTTGCATGCAATGACTATATAATCACCACATCTCTTTACGCATAATCAGTTTTGTTGCTTACAATGGGAGTGATCTAGTTTGGGATGTTTCATGTTGCTTGCTTGATTTATTCACACCGTTTATACCTCAGTGATTAATTATGGGTTTTCAATTATTTTATCAGCACTTATTCAAAAAGCTTTATGGAACTTGTTACTCAGGTGTGATAAGAAAATCAATAGATGGTCCAACACACTCTCATGGCAGTTAAAGGGTTAGTTCACCCAAATATTACAATTAGCCCATGATTTACTCACCCTCGAGTCATCATAGGTGTATTTCAGACATAAAATTAGTCATATATATTGACTTGCATTAAAAAAGTCATGACTCTTCCAAGTTTAATAATGGCAGCGAATGGCTGATTTCGTTTTTGAAGTCCATAAAAGTGTATCTATCCATCATATAACTGCTCCACACGGCTCCGGGGGGTTCATAAAGGCGTTCTGAAGTGAAGTGATGCATTTGTGTAAGAAAAATATCCGTATTTAAAACTTTATGGACTAAAATAACTAACTTCTGGAGGACCGCCGTACGCAGAGCGAACACTCTAAAAAATGCTGGGTTAAAAATAACCCAAGTTGGGTTGAAAATGGACTAACCCAGCAATTGGGTTGTTTTAACCCAGCGGTTGGGTTAAATGTTTGCTTAAAACAACCCAATTGCTGGGTTAGTCCATTTTCAACCCAACTTGGGTTATTTTTAACCCAGCATTTTTTAGAGTGTATGGTTATGTTTAGGGTTAGACCTAAAATCTGACATTGTACGGATTGTACAAATTCACTACCAATTTGTTAAAATGTTAAAAAGTTATGTTTTATTTTGAGATTGAATTGGATGATCATAACATGTTCCAGCGATACTTTAGTTTAGTGTCCAATTCTCACTATTAACTAGTTGCTTATTAGTATGCATATTACTAGGATATTTGCTGTTTAATTGATAGTTTTATTCCCTGGGCTGTTGAATGCTTGAATCTGATTGGTTGACGAACGCTCTAAGGCGTTTTAACTCTGCTTCCCATCTTGACCGCATTACCACCTCAGGTGTGCATTATTTTTTCTAATAATTCAACGGCCCGTTGTCAATTATTCCTTACATAAAGCACATATTAATGCCATATTCTGCATCCCTTAATCATACCCAATAACTAGGGATGTCACGATACCAAAATTCCAGTAGCCGGTACCAATACCATACATTTTTTACGGTTCGCGGTACCAATTTCAGTACCACAGCAAAATATTTTTATTTTATTTAACTATTTAACATAATAATAATAAATAAATGAATAAATATTTTTTAAAAAGTGTATTATTTATGATGATAATCATTGGGCCTCATTCACTGTAAAAAAAGAATCAGGTCTCCAATTGAAAATGTTCTAGTGACTGATCACATCTAAATATTTTAGTTGGCCAAATTGAATTTCTGTGAATTCAATTGCAACAATTCACAGAAATTCAATTTGGCCAAATGAAAAATTTAGATGTGTTCGGTCACTTGAAAATTTTTTTTTTACAGTGTTTTTACATGAAACACGAGCAGAACGAATTTGTGTAAATCGTTCGTAAAGCCGCTCTGACGTAAATTCTCGGATTCACGAAAATGTTCGTATTTTCAAAATGTTAGTTGGTATGAAAGAAATGTACACCTGCTCCCTGCCACGTGTAAATGGTGTGTAAAACATTTGACCGTTCTGTGTTCTAATTTAGGCAAACTGACGAAATTGCATTTTGATTCACTATGTACCATTACAATTTTTCAAGAGTTGATTTGCCCCGTCATTTTTTTCTTTTTTACTGTTCAACGTTGGGTAGTTAATAGGCAGCGCTCCTCACTGTCACTTTTTACCCGGCCGTCCAATCACAGTGGAGGAGGGACAAAAACTACACCAACCAATCATCCCCCTTGTACACCGACTGAACAACAATAATGAAGTTAATACTGCTTTTTACTGCATTTTTTATATTCAGCAATATTCTTCAAAATGAGATACTAGTAACACATTACTGCCATGGATATTCTGTATCATATTCATAGCAATCAAAGCATCTCAGATGGAAAAACGCTGCCCTTGCAAAGCGCTCTCAAGCGCCACCAGCTGGCCGTTTTCAGAAGAGCTCCAGGCGTTTTTTAAGTTGACTAAAAATGCTTTGATGGACACATGATAATTTAATATTTATTGCAAGGCATATGGTCAATTAGCATTTATGCAATTTACTGAAGCCAAACCTGAGAAAGAAGTCCACGAGATTCCACACGGCATTTGCGGTTGTAACTCGTGGACGGGGATTATGCTAATTATGAATGAGCGTGCACGCGCGTCCTATTTACGAATGTTTGGAATTCATTAATATACACACGTTTAACTACAGAGTCCGTGGTATACGAAGGAGAGTTTTCGTAAAGGTCCATTTTACGCGCAAATATTTACGAAAGTTTCATGAATGAGGCCCATTATAAGTAAATAATACATAGACATTTAATGTCTACATGCTGTTTAAAAGTAAACATTGTTTATAAAAAAGATCAAGTGAAAATATAAGCAACCATCTAGGCATTATTATTATGATTATTAGTAGTAGTAGCCTATTATTATTACATAGAGACGTAGCTAAATCTACTGTACAACAGTAGCCTAATAGGCCTATATTTCTGTCAATTTCAAGAGAAACCAAACTTTTATTTTGACGGGTTGCCATGAAGACCTCTGACAGTTTTCTCAAATGAAACAGTAAATTCCCATGCAGTGACAGTTTATGCGTTCATGTCCTCATACAGACACGGCAGAGGCTAAAAAGACAGCGAGTGTCACGAGTGCGTGCATCTGTGCTCATCATTCACACAGAGACGCAGAACATACAGGAGTAATATTTCAATATATTTTGCAGTTTAATATTCACATACACTAGTATATATTCGGCTACAGTCTGGAGCCCTGCGCTTGGATAAACACGGAAGCGACTGAACGCAGCTGCGGGGACCGAATATACTCTGGAGTCGCTACTACAGAAATGCTGGCATCGTCACATTTTTTTTTATTTTAGTACAGAAGAACCGGTACTTGTGACATCCCTAACAATAACTAAACTTAACAACTACCTTACTAACTATTAACAAGCGGTTTATTGAGGCAAAAGTTAGTTAATAGTTAGAATTGGACCCACTTTTAATGAACTAGTTGCTTATTAGCATGCATATTACTAGGAGATTGGCTGTTCATTAGCAAAACCTTTAACCCCCTTCATTTTCCCTCTTTCACAACTGCTATTTTCATTTTTTAGTCTAGTTGGGTAGCTGAGAGAGTGGATTCGGTTCAGCGCACCTCCGGTCCCTTAGACCCAGTAAATCATGGAAGGCTTTAGTAAGTGCTGAAACAGTAGCAGGTAAATCAAGAGAGAGAGAGTGCGAGTCCACGAGAGGGCTTTAAATTTCCTCTTAAACGCTGTGGGGCAGAGTGTGTGATGTGTAAAAGCCCTGTTTTCTTAATTTGATTTCCTCTAAATGCTTCTGCTCGCCCTGATTTACAGCCTATCGCTCTTTTCCCTGTGCGTTATTTGTTGGCAGAAAGCTGATCTTGCAGTGGCGCCCCTGGCCATCACGTACGTGCGGGAGAAGGTCATCGACTTTTCCAAACCCTTCCTGACGCTGGGGATAAGTATACTGTACCGCAAGCCCAACGGCACCAACCCGGGGGTGTTCTCCTTTCTCAACCCCCTCTCCCCCGACATCTGGATGTATATTCTGCTCGCTTACTTGGGTGTCAGTTGTGTGCTGTTTGTCATAGCCAGGTAACATACCAGCCACATATATAGACATAACCCCACATCATGACCTCATCTCATTGACATGTTTTCCCAACTAAACCGGATTTAACGTCAGTGGCCTTGAAGGAATAGTTCACCCAAAAATGAAGATATTCACGCTCATATCCTTCCAAATCTGTATGATTTTCTTTCCGTGGATTGCTAAAGTTGAATTTTCCACCTCATGTTATCAAAGTTGATGTGTGATGATTCAAAGGCCCTGTTTACACCTGCTATTAAGATGCGTTTTGGTCGATCGGATCACAAGATCACAACGCTAAATACAGGTGTAAATGGGGTCTAAAACCGTTTTGAGCTTGTCCACTTTCGACCACTTCCAGAGGTAGTTGAAAACGCATTTGACCGGATTGCTTTCGTAGTGTAGACGCTCACGTGGTCGAATGAAGATGCACAAGACCCCCTACTCTCCGCCTTTTGACCTAACGTGTAAACACTATGGGAAGAGCGCTAGTCAGACGCGATTTAAACTGTGTTGCCTGAAGACTCAAGTTTGGTTTGAAGATGAAAAACGCAATGTTCTCTCAGCATTCCTGATTTCGAACACACACTCACAGCGTTCGGCTGGTCTTGTGTCTGTCAGAGCAGAAACTAAAGCTGCTGCTCTCCCTATGTTTTTCCATTGTCTCCGGTTGCGTTCATATGTCAATTGCGTGAGCTTATTTCGTCCATTTGATTGAAAGATATGAAAAAACCCATTCATGTATCCGCCCATAGACCCTCCCCTAGAAGAAATCAGGACAGAAGTGTCTGAAAGTGGACAAAAGAGACCCGATTGACCAGAACGCATCTTAAAACCAGATGTAAACAGGGCCATATCTAAAAACATATGATGAATGTAACTGTGTAATGAACGGATTTGTAATATACTTTATGATACTCTTTTGGTGCTTTTTGTCATAATTTCGCCCCAATCCTCCGGTTATTCTTCAGAAATTTGCTTTTCACCTTCTATGAAAGTTTGACAGAGTTGGAACAACATGAGCGTGAGTAAACGACGACTTAGGGAATAGGTTAACTATTTCTTTAAGAACTCTGAATGCCACTCACAATATTTACATGATGAAACGTCATGAGATTCAGCTCAGTCGTTTCCTGGAAAATTACAGAATTATGAAATGCTTGCAGGTGTGAATAGGAGATAACAAAGAGTTAACGCTTTCATTTGAGAGAGAGAGAGAGAGAGAGAGAGAGAGAGAGAGAGAGAGAGAGAGAGAGAGAAGCACGCACACATAAACTCACACGAGAGAGGAACTTTAAGGGTTGCTTTGGTCTTCCTGTCGTGACGCTGAGGAGCTACAGTTTGTGTCTCTGATAATGCACGATAGCAGAAACCACTAAAGCAAAAATGCAAGACAGTATGTGTGTGTGTGAAAGACAGAAAGCAGGTATGCTGGAGTGTTCAAGCGTGTGTGTGTGTGTGTGTGTGAGTGAGATTGAGGCATTTTCTGGTGTGAAACGCAACCCTCCCTCCCCATCCCTCGCTGTTCCTACTGTGTCTACTTTGTATCCCTTTCTTTTCTGACTGGGTTTTTCCACATCCTGCTTCACATTTCCTTTGACAACTGAGATTCTATAATATCTAATGCTACAAAATAAAATTGTGTATATAGTAAGCAGCAGATATTGCTCTAATATTTTATCCTAAACCTTCATTGCTTAAATATGGTTACACAATTAAGTAATCCTTAGGACGTATAATGTATGATAAATTAATAACACTTTATTTTTATTAATAATAAATAGACATTACTAACAGTCCCTTAATTTGATATTATGGGTTTAGTACAAGTTAAGATATTGATTAGAAAATAATTTACGCATAAATTACTCAAACAAAAATATAGCTGGCTATATAGGAAGCTGCTGGAAAGGAGTAGATGAAATGGACTTTTTACATATCTGTTCATAACTTTAACATTTATTATTTAATACCAGATATAGCTTAGTATTATACAGCTCGAAACTGACAACTGCTCATATTTTTCTTTACTTTACTGCATCCATGAGTCAAAATCTGCAGACATCTCCCGCTTTATGGAGGCTGTACAAATGCAGTGTGCCATCCATATATTACATTTTCACACATTATGAGGTCAAAAACATAAAGGTGGAAATTAAACATATGCACAGTTTAATTGTTCACAATAAGATGTATAGCATGCATTTAGAAAACAGATGTGAAAAAGAGATTTTTAAAATTTCGACTAATTTAATTTAATTTAATTTATTTAAATTTATTTATAGTTCATTTATTTATAAGTATTTATATATATTTTTTTTTCAAATCCACAAAAGCTCAGCACATCTATTTGCATACTTATAAAAATGGTGATATATATATGTCACCATTTTTATAAGTATTCAAATAGATGTGCTGAGCTTTTGTGGATTTGAAAAAAAAAAAAAAAAATTATATGTGTATTTTAAGTCTCTATCTGTAAGTTGCCAGGCAACCATCCAACCCATCCATCCCATAATTGCAAAATGCACCTGGCCTCTTCTTCCATTATACTTTTAGTGCTTCCATTAGAAATGACTTTTTGTATGTACATTTTGAAACTGAGGTAAGAGTCGAAATGATCTAGGGTAATCGACAGCTTATTATTTATTTATAGACCCAGAATTGCCCTTTAAATGTGTTATACTGTAGTGCGTTCTTGCTGAGATCAATATTTTTAACCATACAACACCATTTTCATTTGCATTGGGTCTTTCCATTGGTCCTCATTTGAAGCATGGTGGGGAGAAATCCACAGAAAAGGCCTTATTTTAACCCTAAAACTCTGCATTGAGCTGGTCTAACCCCAGAGTTTTATGGTTAATGCACTTGTGCTTTATTAATGTTACTGGCGATATGATCACACAAGTTTATAACAAGCTGCAACTGCCATCTAAGTTGGTTCAGAATATGCACCTTTCACCTTATAACTGCGCTAATGTTAACGCTGGGTAAGTGTTCACTTTCCATTTCTCAACTAGAGCACAAGTAACAAGCACACAAATCAACGGCATGTTTTAGCAGAGAAGACCTAACACAAGAGCGTAATACTGTGTTTATGTGTTTGTCTCTTTGTACACATTTCTTTATGTGTGCATGTGCGAGCGCTTTTGTGTGTGCACTTTAAAGCCGGTATATGCAGCAAACATGTCTGCGTGTGAGAGAGAGAAAGACAGAGCGAGAGAAAGAGATCACAGGGTGACATAATGGGGACTGGTGGAGGGTTTCCTAAGGCTTATTCTCACCATGCAGTATTTAGAAACCTTCCTTCTGGGCCCAGTATGAAAGTCAAATATTTATCCTCTTCTCAGGATCTGGAATGCATATCAGCAGTTGTTTTTGTTCCTGTGGTTTTCCTTTCTTTACAAAGTTTCTTCTCTTTTCTACGAAAGCAGGTGATGAAGCAACTGAGGAAGTCTCAATTGAAAAATATATTTGCCATAGTTGTTTAAACGTTGCGACTGAATCTAATGCTTCAAATACATTTTTTTATAGTTAATCCGACAATAAAGTTGGTACATGTAAAACCATATTCTTATGAAAGGCAAGTTTATCTTACTATTCCATATGTACAGAGTAGGAGCAATAGATATTACAGGAGTTTATTATATTTTATTTATAGATTAAAGTTTGCAATCAATTTTACTTCTGTAATCTGATAAGTGAAACAATGTCACTCTTTTATCCACCGGAAATTGAATGGATTCAGTGTTGCCAGATTGGGTCGACGATTTATCCAAGAAAAAAACGCCCAAAATTTGAACTGCCAAAATAATGTGATAGAATTTGATTGGCATGTCAATCAAGGTTTATTAGCACCATTTTCTCTCCTTAAAACAAAATAATGATGACAAAATAAAATAAAAATAAATACATTTCCAAGGAAAACGGATCAAAACAAGGGAAATACATTCAAATACAGTCATGCATGACTAAATGTCCAAGTGGAAACTCTAAAAATCACAAAATTAACCAACGATCATTCTCAAATGTCAACAGTAAGAATAAATTAATTTAAACGGGCGATGAATTGAGAAATCAACTTTCCTTTGAGTCTTTGATATGTAAAAGTTCATCGTGATATAAGAATATAGAAATATAAGAAACGTTTCGGAGTTGAAAACTTCCTTGTTAGTCAAAGAAAAGCTTTTATTTACACCAGGCCCAGAAAACGCTCAAGATTAAAACACAACGCTCAGATTAAAACACAATGCTGTGCCTTCTATATTGGATGTGTGTGTGTGTGTGTGTGTGTGTGTGTGTGTGTACAGCTCACGGTTATTCACTGATCTGGCCGACCAAGTAATACACGTACGCGCTTGTGTGTGTACGGTTCGCGGTTATATTCACATTGGGCCGGCCAAGTAATACAAAAATAACATTCCAATCAATCGCGGGTGGATGAGAGAGGAATCATTGTGTTTGTTTGATGAGCCCTGTGAGTGTTTCCCCAGACGATTCCCACATGTACTGGGGGAGCTGAAGCTCATTAAATATGCAAATATTTTCCAATCCTAGCCGTAGGCATTTACTTCCAAGTCTTCAGTGTGGCACGCCCATCAAAACCGAGCATTTTTCAGAGAGTCTCAAAACCAGGGTAGAAAATAGCCTATTACATATTCATTATGATGTCTCTGAATGTAAAAACAACGCAAACGTAACATAAGTTGACCTCAGACAACAGTATGAAAAAATGTAAAAAGCCAGTTCATGACACCTTTAAGTACAAAAAGTGCTCAATATAAGTGATCAGAATAAACAACGTAATTAGGAGGCACCAACCAAAATGTGTCATTCACTGATAGTAGTAACATTATGTCTTTCGTGAAGTACATATTTGTAGAACATAAGGCAGAACTTATCACAGTAAAAATGGATTAATCATTGGTTCAAACCTCTTTCAGCAGCTGTCGGGACTATTTTGTTCTGTATTGACAAGTGCAATATTTGAAATATTTGAATATTTAATCGATAATTATTATATATTTTTTTAATTACAATTAGGCCTATAACTGCATTTATGTCAAAACCTAGAGACTTTCAAACATCAAAATGTAATTTATTAATAAGTATTCGTGTCAAAATTACATATAAACATCTTTTCCTATTCAATGTTGCCTGGAACCGCTTCCAAGACGCTTGCATGTCATCTATTTCCAGCATGCACACGTTTTCGGCGTGGCTTGAGCGGCACTTGAGACGCGCATGTCACGCAGGCAGTGTGCAAGCTCTAACCTGTTAACATGGGAGCCGAAATAAAAACGGACACGCCACGCCACGCAGCCAGTGTTTAGCCGGCCTAAGTGCGGAACCGGACATGATAAAGCTTTAGCTCCTGTACAAATTAGCATACTCCCCTTCAGACTCTCTGTTCTTTTAAGACTGGGTGCACACGAAATATTCGCTTTTCCACTTCGCTTTTTCGTTACACGTCCAGTGTGAAAGGGACTTTACTCTTCTTTATTTCAAAAGTAATTAGTTACATTACTAGTTACATTACTAGCCCCTACCCCACCTCCTCAAAAACAGAATATAATGACTTCTCTAGCCTGCTGCATTAAATGTTGATCTGCTGATGTTGCATCATACTTTATGCATTTTACAGCGTTGCACACTGTAACCAATTACAATTAAACACGACTGTGTTGAGTTTATGAATGCTAATGACCAATCACAGGCATTAAGATTAGTAATCGCTGAAACACCAGAGTTTTGTTCAGAGCACGCACTCTCTCGAATACTCTCCTCATAAACTGATAAACAGTTTGTGAGACCGCAATGAATTAAGTAATTATAAAAGGGCGCGGAGTTATGCACGCTTTCTAGGCGATAATCCATTCAGAATTTGAAGAAAAAAAGCATGTTTTGCTACATTAGGTAAGGCAATGGTTAGGCTATTTATTATTTGCACTGGCTGCCTTGCCAAATCACACATACTGTATGCTTGCCTATTTAAATTATAGTGGTTTGTCAACATAAAACCCTCTTAATAACAAGAGTGTTTATGGATGTGTTGGCAGTGGTGGAAAGAGTACTGGAAAAGCATACTCAAGTACTGTTTCCTGGCAAAAAAATTTAGTGCTAGTAGAGTAAAAGTACCTGTCCTAAATACTACTCAAAGTAGGAGTACTCAAGAGTAGTGAGTAGTGAGTATTGTGCTATGAATGTTATTCCACCTTATACCCTGCAAATCAAAAATGTAGCTTACTCTTTTATGGATGATTCTCAGTAAGAACAAAAAAACAAGAGATCACCAACAGTGTTTCAGCATTTCAATATTTCTCCAAGTTTTATTTTTGACTGCTAGCACTAAAAATACAGCCATGTAATATTTGAGAAAGCAACCAATAATCTGGTGACATTTATAACAACCATTCTGTAGAGGTTTTCTTGCGGTTTATTAAAAAAGTTGCAAAGCGTTGTACATTAAAACTTTTACGTAAAAAAAGCAGAGTTCTTTCTTTTCAAGACGCATCTACTGCTTTAATTTCAATGTTTTCTCTGTAAAAATATGAATGATACACTTCAGAAATCAGAATCGAGTAACTCACAATTTTCACCACTGATTATTTTTGCTTGCAATAAAAAAAAAAAAAACCTGATTTAAATATAAATCTGATGTTTTATGAAAGTTATTTGCTATATACATGGACTAAAATTTTAAATCTCCATGTGAGAACACATTACATTAAAATATGCACTTCAATAAGCCGTCAGAAAGCAGGTTCATGCGTTTACATGCTGAGCGAAATCGATGTAAGAGACACAAATCTAGCATTGGCGATCGGTTAATGCCTAATGCACTGAAGCCTGGCAAACAATCAAGATAAAGGAAGTGTTTCCAGCAGATGGCACCGCGAGCTCGTGCAGCGCTAACAGAATACAAAGCATTTGTGTGTGTATTAGAAAATGTAATATTCTGCAGTCAATTTTTTGTAATTTTTAAAGGCAATATCACGATTTCAGTCATACAGTAACCAGCAACAACCCCCTTTCATAAAGTGTGCGTCTCTCACTCTAGGCTGGTCACGACTCGCTATCATGGCTGATTCGACGGGAGTCACAAGACTGATTATTCGTCTGACAGGAAAAAAATTAACATATTGTAGCGACGGCATGTTTAGGGAAAACAGCGCAGTAAAAGTACCGATACAGCACTTAAAATGTACTAAAGTAAAAGCAAAAGTACACTGTTTTTAAACTACATAAAGGGTAACTTCAGCGATTTAGCATTAGGCTTTGTATCAGTAGAAACCCGGTAGTATATTCAAATTATGGTACTTTCCCCCCTGACATCCCCCTGAGACGAGAGAATTATACATTTTATTTCTAGAAAAAATTCTCAGATGACGCAAATATCGTCATTTTGCGTCATCGGAGGATTTTTTGGCCAGAGGCTAAAGACTACAGCCACTAAATGGAGCTGTTCCGCGTGTTATCAACCCGCCCACAGGGGAGAGATCTCACGCACAGAATGTAAAACACAGACGGCTGCACGGACATTCACAACGGTGCGATGCAGCAGAGCAAAGTGAGTGTTTCAACTTTTCAATGAATTCCTGGTACAGTTTAGCCTGAAAACGTGCCAGACTGGCGCTTAACGTTACCTCAGCTCTTCGTGCTGAATGAAATCTGACACTGCTGCCTCTGTGCCGTGACTTTCCTTTGGCTCACTCACACTTTATTGAAAAGACACGTTCAGTTTTTAATTGTAGTGTTTACTCTAACTGAACGAAATGATTGTATTACTATGAAGATCAAAACTTCGAAAAAAATACATTTCTGTCTTTTCTCAGTCTAGAAGGCACCAAATTCAAAAATAATTTCACATTTCTGCTACATACATGACCCAGTTTAAATACAAAGCTTAATGCTAAATCACTGAGGTAACCTTTTAATAAAGTACAACTCCTGAGAAAAACTACTCAATTACAGTAACGAGAGTATTTGTAATTCGTTACTTTACACCACTGTGTGTAGGTTGTTGGTAGACAACATGTAACAATTTCATAACGTATGAAAATGTGTTTTTATCACATCTAGCCTTACAATAAACTCAAAATAATGATTGTATTTCCAGAAATAGAACTCGTAATTGTATCTCTCCATGCTGAGTGTGTTTTCGTTGGTAGGCTATAACCGCTTCACAGACGCTTACCAGTCAAAGTAGATGACGTCGTGTGTGTGACTACCTGAGACTTACTTTCAAAAAATATATTTCTCTTTCTTTATAATCTAGATAAAACACTGCATTCTGCTGGCAAAGGCTGCTGTAACATACAGTGACCTGGGCTAGGAACTATATTTTAATTACTATTTTTGACATTATAACGCGTTCAATTACTCTGTAACTAAAAAAGAAATCAAATTACAGTAACGCTTACTAAGTATGCGTTACTGCCCTTCACTGGTCCACAAATATTGCTTCAATTCGGTTACCGTACCATACTTTGCTTTTAAATTGGTGGAATTATCTCCCAAAACTATGTAAGATACAATAAAATATGCATTTTAGTCTGGGACTATCTTAAACCTTGTCTGTGAAACCGGGGGATTATTTATGAAAAAGAAATGATGATTAAATGATGACTGACATGCTTCCTTCAATATCAGTCTAGGCCAATCGCTTAGAACCTCTCTTACTGTAACTGTATTTTCAGTTACACTTTATTTTAAGGTGTCATTATGCACAAGGATTTCATGTATCGCTCATGTCTGTAGCAAATGGTGCAGAACTTTAATTCTACGTATTAGGAGTTTGTTCAAATCCCTAAACGAAAGTATGAACAATATTTGAAGTAATATTCATCTTAGTAAACATCACCAATGAGCCACTGTCCTGACTGCAGTGAGAAACCTCAAGTATGAGGAAGGACGGGATCAGTGCTCCTCACAGGATGAGTAATGCTTTCACCAGTCTGGGCAAGTGCTTATCAGATCCCGCTCATTTCCAGGTGGAATATGCTTCTAAATGGGCTGCACTTAGGATGATTTAACAGACCGCTGTGTGGAGCTGACTAGATAATTAACTCCGAGTCTAGGAGGGAAGACGGTGGAAATAAGGCACTGAAATGCTATTTGTTTCTGGTTTTCCGATACAAATATTTATATGGAAGCTTGTTTCCGCCACAGAATAAAACATTTGAAAAGATAATTGCGACCTTTTATCTCACAATTGTGATCTTACATCTCGTAAATCTGACTTTTGTTCTCAGAATTGCGAGATATAAACTCACTCCTGAATTATATATCATTCAATTCTGACTTTATATCACGCAATTTTGACTTCTTTTCTCAGAATTGCGAGTTATAAAATACCTTTTTTAATTTTTTTATTCTGTGGCGGAAACAAGCTTCCATATATTTAAGACGCATTTTCCTGAGAAGCAAAATTGTATAAGTCAAATTTCTTTTAACGTTATAATACATTTACTGTATTTTCAGTTACACTTTATTTTAAGGTGTCATTATTACACTGTAACTAATTAATAATGAATTAATAATAATTAATTAACAGCTTGTACATACTATAGGGTTAGGGTTTGGTTGAGGGTTATTTGCATGTAATTATGCATAAATCACTGTTATTACTATGGACACTTTAAAATAAAGTGTTTCCATACTTTCCTACCTATTGCCATTTTTTTCTTTTTCTAAGCATAAACCTTTTTGAACCAAATTGATTTGATATTTATTTTTTTGCGTTTCTAAGGCATCTAAATGAACAACATGATCAGAACTGCTGAAAAATCTGTTGCACACAATTTACTACATGCCTTCTGTCGTCTGATTGACCGTTTATATTTTTTTTGCAAATGTCCCCTTTCAGCTCGTGCTTCAAGTGAAATATTTACAGATTTGTTATCAAGTAAGTGTAAGAATAACTTTTACATTGTTTAGGGATGCACCGAATCCAGATTTTTGGGATTCGGCCGAATATACCGAATTCACTGGTTAAGATTCTGCCGAATCTTACTCCCATCCTCAGTCCATTATCACAGTAAACACATTAATGAAGTAAACAACGTCCACAGCAATGTATTTTTCATTTAATTTTATTTTAACTGTAAAAAAAGAAAAAAAAAGGATAGGCAACATTATTCCAGGATGACTGTCCTTCCTTCGCCGTACCTGAAGTTGCTGCATTTTGGCTGCTGTCTGTAGATTCCCTCATGCACAACTCGTGTTCTTTCGGATGTTTCATACGCAAATGTTTTAACAGTGGCTATTGTTTAAGGTCCTTGTCACCACGAGATAAATCGGCATTGAAAACTGAACATGTAGCTCGACTTGAATCGCCTTCTTTTGACTGAAAGTACTGCCAAACAAAACGTTTTCTGCTCACGAGTTCCATTTTTACTTTCTCACAGCCTGCGTTCGAACGGTCCACTTAAGCCGTGTTTCCACCGCAGGAACTTTCCCCAGGAACTAGAGCCTTGCACGGGCCTCAAATCTAGGCCCTAGCCCGGCCCTGGCCCGAGACGCTGTGTCCGACAGCTTATCAAAATTTTCAGCTCGAGTCTGACTGTAGCCCGACAGTTTTTTTAAAATCCTCCCTATTACACATATTGTTGCAGCCATTAAAATACTTCAGTTTTGTTTTTAATGTCAAAGTAGTTATATTTTGTTTCATTTCTTTATTAAGTTAATTTAGAAAAAAGTTTGAAGCATTTTTTTGTTTGTTAAATTAAAGTTTTTGTTTTTTATAGTAACGACCAAGCGACCGACAGTGAGTTAACCACTTGTTTGATCAATTTAGCCTCTCAAATCAACACTTGACTTGTCTTGCTTATAATAAAATCCATAGATATAAAACACTTCAAGCATCACAATGTTAGTTTAAACGTTTAGCCTTACTATCACCACCACCACCACCACCACCACAGTAAAAAGGCATTTTTGACAAACTGAGGCTGATGCTGCTCGCAACGGTGCACGCAAACCTAAGGACCTAAGCACTGGTAAGAGCATTTAGTCTCATTTGTTTTAATGAAGATGATTGTGTTTTTGAGCATCTAAGACTTAGCCTATTTTCAGTTTCACTTGCAGTTTGCGTGTTGGCTTGCTTTACTGCGGCGATGCGAGTTGCATAGCCAGTCTTGACAGTCGCTGTATCATGGTCTCATGTTGTTTCCACCAGCGCAGCACATCTCATTGTTTATTTTAATAAAATATAAAATGAAGGAAAAAGGCCCGAGGTACGACGTGAAAATGGACCTGATGCCCGGCCCTAGGGGCGTTAAAAAGTCGGGGCCCATCGGGCTCGGGCAGAAATGCAGGGCTCTACCAGGAACTAGGGACTTTGGGCTGGCACTTGGTGTGTTTCGACCGTAGGAATGAAGTTCCGGGTAAATATTTCCCCCTCCGAAAGTCCCTGCTCGCTTCCCGTAATCAACGGCGGCGTCATTACGTCGACCAGCGTAGCGCGCATAGTGCAAACCTAGGGTTTGGTTCGGTGGGAAAAAAATCCTAAGCTTCGTCAGAAAACGAACCCCATCAAAAAGCCCAATATTCGGCCGTATCCTGGATTCGGTGCATCCCTAATATTGTTAAATATTCAAAAAATCATCTTCTGTTATTTGTGAAAATTCAGTGCTTGGCACTGAAATACTATATGATGTCTATGGAAGTAAGTTAATGACAAATGTGGATTTGTACATTTTTAATAATGAAAATGTGTGAAAGGTTTTAAATCGAAGTATTAACAGCTTAAATATATGACCATGTTAAATTTCAGCCCATAAAAATATAATCCCTAAAATTACAATGCAAGCTCTGTTAATGCAATGCATTTTTTTCTCCCATAAGTGCAATTCAACGAGCTTTTCGGGTTTGTTTCAAATACATTTGTCATTATTTTACTTCCAGAGATTTCATAGATATCCCCTAATGCTGAGAATCCAGTAGGACTACACTGAACAAGCAGCCAGTCTCTGAAATCTATGGCAGTGCATTGATTAGCAATGCGTTCTTGTCGCATCCTTATTGAATTGCATGTTAGCTAGACAGCATGACCTCAACCGAAGCTACACAGCAAAGCTATTTAAATATGTCAGTCTTCCCGGTCTGACATGACTGTTATCAGGTGCGTGATCGTTCCTGCGCACAATGACTTTCTGAAAACCCCCCACCATTGTTCTTTCCTCGGGCATCAATGTTTCCTCAGCCTTCGTTTATCTCTTCATGTTGACCTTGCTCAAAATTTTCCCTCTGCGGCGCAGATGACCGGAGATAACGGAAGGTCAGTATAATTG
Source organism: Romanogobio albipinnatus (assembly GCA_023566225.1). Lineage (NCBI taxonomy): Eukaryota > Metazoa > Chordata > Actinopteri > Cypriniformes > Gobionidae > Romanogobio > Romanogobio albipinnatus. The sequence continues at coordinate 4,147,519 of CM042252.1, read as the reverse complement.
GATCAAACTGACAGCTAACGGGCGACTGACGCTTCCCGTAGAAGCAGGTTAAGCCGCGTCTCACTCAGACAAGAGGCTGTTCATCGCCTCTCTCCTCTGCTGGCACGCTCCAGTCGATGACAGCCATCCATGTTAGATTTGCCGTTAGTAATTGGCTTTACGCAACATGATTGTGTGAACTTGCACATAGACCCTTTACGTGAGAGGTCAATCTATAGATTATAGTTTCGTATGTACTTGCATCACAGACAGCGAATGAACGACTAGATCGGCTGGTTCAAGCTCAAATATTTGTGCGGCTGTTTAGTGAGTCTAGAGCCTACATAGGCACTTCTAAGGTAGCATCTCAACCTCATCTCATACGGATTTGAATGCATTCGTACTGGTACAGTATGTAACATTAGAAACTGTATTTTGAATTTATATGAGAATGTGTTGACTGTTTTTTATTAGTTTGATACTGAAGTTGAGCTATTTAAAGAGCACAGCAATCATTTTTAGATTTCTCTAGCACTTGATGAATCTTGCTCATAGACTCATAAATGCAGAAAAGGTTGTGTACTCTACCATTAGTCTCTGAAAGTCAGTTATTTCTGAGTTCTGAGGGAGAATAAAAAATAGCTGAGACAAATAATCTCCTTGGTACCTGATTACCCAACTCTTGAAAAGCCTGTAGATGCTTTTTTATCCCATCGCTTCAGCACTGCATTGGGTTACAATGCTTAATTGTCACCCAATCAACCTTTACTAATGTAATGTCACTTATATTTAGCTGGAGGAAATGGAAAGTCTCAATGTGTGAGATAGATAGCACAGAACGAGGTATCGGGATGTGGAGATGATGGAATAGACTAGATCTTCTGCATTGGGTATCTAAATTAATTAATCCTTTTTTAAAGACCATAAAGTGTGATGAAAATGTTATACGGCATTTGCACTTACCATGTGCTTTGATGCAGTTCGAGAAATATTTGCTTTTGTATGTCAGAGACAAGTAAACTGCTGTCGGCACGATGACTAGGGGAGAGCGGAACGCTTTTTGACTTTCTCAGTTTGTGTAAATCCACTTGGGGTTCAGAGTATTTATTGTTTCCCACATTAATTGCACACACGTCTAGTACAATTATGTGGTTTTGTTTCATTAATACAGTGTATACTTTTTTCTTGATTTACCCCTGAAAGAATGGAAGTGAAATGTGACAACATTCATACATTTGTAACATATGAGGGGCACAATGTAACATGACCAAATAACAGCTTAAAATGTTACCTGATATACTCAAAAAAATATACAAGACAAACTAAAATATATTGTCAACAAAATACAATCATTAACTTTTTAAAATAAAATAATGGCATTTTTTAATCATTAAAAATATAAGCATTTTTGAGTTTGACTACAAACACATCGCTAAATACAGCTATACAGCAGAGTTCAAAACATAATAATAATTAATCATTTCTGAACATTAACTCTCAGACATTATTAACACTTTTCTCATGGTTTTTCAAAAGAATTCATAAAAGTATAGAATATAATGGCATATTTCTAATAGGGGCTCATTGTAACGCAGTGTTACAACACACCCCACCTGCGCAACTGGGATTTAAATCGTGGCTCGTGTCTTCTGCTGTTAGATCAGCATTAAAGAACCATCTCAACTGATATAAGATTAAAATAATATCGGATTTGGTCTTGGAGCCACAGACAAGAAACGATGAACTGTCTTTGAGTAGTTTTGTAAAAGTACGTATAGTGGCCTCGTCGCGCCTCTCACTCAGTAATGGGACAGTAGAAGTTGGAACACATATTATCCGACAGCAACGTTTTTGGACCCTCTCCAGCTCATCAGAGAGACCTTTAGGTAGTCCACCCCATACTGGGCTAGCGTACTCAAGGACTGGCCGTATAAATGTTAGATACACTTTCATTAAGACATCACAAGGGAGACCCGCATTTTTAGCAACACAGAGATAGTGTATTCTAGGACGCACCTTCGAAATCATGTACTTAATGTGGGCATCCCACGACAAATCAGAAGAAATTTGGACTCCAAGCAGTTTAAAAGTGGAAACTCTGCCAATTGCATGTCCTGATATTACGGGAGAGGAAGGGCAGGGAATGTTTTCATCTTTCCTGGCACTTATGACCATGTCCACAGTCTTACTTTTCTTATTTTAAATAAACACAAAAAACAGAGATGAAAACTAAACTTAAGTAAGAAATTTACTTTCGCTATGGTTAAATACATGTTCAGTAATATCTTCCAGAGATTTTTTAATTTTTCCGCTATTTTCTCTCTAAATAATGTTGATATGGCAACTAGTAAACACACTAAGTTTGGTCATTCTGGCATGTGTGGAAAGGGTTAAAACATGCGCGTTACAACTAACCCCGCGTTAGGTTGTGCCCCGCGCTCCCCTATTTACTGAAGTGCAGGATTGTTGTGATTGTTGTGTTATTGCAAATGACAAAAAAACCCACATTTTTAAACTCTCATGTTGATAGTAAAAGGTTTTTGTTTGTTTTTAGAACATAATTTGTATTTAACCTAGAATATTCATTTAATTTTAACATGGGTTGCTCATATGCATTGATAATTATGCTTGCCTTTGATATGAATATGTTATTTGAGAGTTCCTGGAATTGTAAAAAAAAACCCATCTCTAACCAACATGTAACTATCACAAGCCTAACGTATGTATTTGTTACAGAGAAAAAAATGTTTTAAGCATTTGATAAGACAGATGGTAATAGATTCTTCAAGATAATTTGTATTTTTCCTGATATCTAGTTAACTGATGAACATGCTAACCTGTCTCTTTCTCCTTGTGTCTCTATAGGTTGACCTGCCTTTCCTTCATTTTCCTTCCATGTACGATATCACTTGGACTAAAATGTATCTGTGTTCTGTGTCGCTCATCACAGGTTTAGCCCCTACGAATGGTATAACCCCCACCCGTGCAACCCCGACTCGGACGTGGTGGAAAACAATTTCACTCTGCTAAATAGTTTCTGGTTCGGAGTTGGAGCTCTCATGCAGCAAGGTAGACGCCTCTGCCTGCCCCTCTTAGCACACATCCCACTCTTTTGCTGGTTGTCCCAACTTGCTCTTGTCAGGCCCACTATGATGCATGGGTGCCTCTGTGCATGTAGTTCTAGAAGCAAATTGGTTGCTGGCCAATGGTATGAATGGGGCTGTGTGGGACTTGAAAGTGGATATTGGTGGGTGTTGGGTAGAGCAGTGGTTCCCAAACTTTGTAGAGTGTCATACCTCCTGAGGCATTTGACATCCGTCTGCGTCACTCCGCTCTTCCACTTGGACTGCAGTCACACCTTTTCCATTGAGGAACAATATTTCCCCCTTTAAATTGATTTTTAGGTGCATTTTTTACCTTTATAAAGGCAAAGTTTTCTTGTGTTTTATCAAAGACTTTAGATATAGGAAATCGGTGCACTCCGATTACTTATGAATGGGAGAAAACGCAATGCCCAATATGGCGAATAAGCCCGTCTTCTAAATGAAAGAGCCAATCATTGATTAGTAGAGTCATTGCATCACTGCAGCTGACATTAGACGCCCTGGTTTCAGAAACAGGCAGTTCTGAGAAGCATGCTTAGGACATTAGCGGCATGATTCAAGCGTTTAGAAACTAAATGTATGAGACAGTTGTTGTCAGATTTCATTGATGATTTCAAACATGAAATTTAATTGTAACCTTGGCAAACAGTTTTGGAGAATTTGTTGTTTCCCCTTTCAAAGAGATAGGAGCTTGACTTGCATGCCCGAGAGACGTTTCAAAGATGGCCGCCGAGTAAAATGACTTGTCTTAAAGGGACTTTGGTTTTATGTCATATTCTTAGAATTTCATTAATGTTATTATTAATATAATAAAGCAATAAATTATGCTAAAAACTAAGTGACACTTTGAAATATTAAAATAAAAGTAGTTGGCAGCAAGTCACTTTCTTAACGAGTGAGTCAAGTCATTCATTCATCCAGTAACGAAACATGTGGCTGTATTTATGAATGGGTCATTGAATCACTGACTCTTCCGATTCGCTCAAAGCCGCAGATTTGTTTACTAAAGACTGCTGTGAGTTGCTTGGAGACGCACAACAGTTCTTGCTCTTATTAAAAACAAGAACTCACTCAGGGTTTGTTCTGTATCGAAGAGAGTTTGAGTCGTAAATCAATTTCTATGCACAGTCCGTCTATATTTGTTCTTCATGCTAGTAAGTGCTAAACCGCACTTTTTAAAGTACATTGGACGGCAGTAATGGCGTGATTTGCTAAGGAAGCATACCCTGCAGGCAAACTATCATATGCACGCTGCTTGTGTGAATGCAGTCAGTTTTGACCGCAAAAGATGAGGTAATTTGATTGGATGTCATGTATTTGACTTTTTACGGCAGTATCTTTTTCCTGTTTTAACACTAGACTGTTTAAAATACATGCTCTGTTTTAATGTTATTTTAATTCAGGATAGAATTAAATGAACGGCAAAGCTCACCATTTTGTTTGCGTACCGTCAACAAGTACACCCAGGTGTATGCGTACCCTAGTTTGGGAACCACTGGGGTAGAGGATTACGGGTTCATTAGTTGCATGCTGAACTTTTCCATAACCACTGTTCTCTTCGCTTATCAGGGTTCTGAGCAGGTAAGTCCAATTTCATGTGCAAAAAAATGGCGGAATGACACAAAGACAAACTCTTGGTCTTGTCCTCTGTCTTAGACTGCCATGTGCGTTCTTGACTTCTAAACCCTAATCCTACCAAATCCTGATGCCACATCTTCTCAACTGCGGAATGCAGATGTTTGAGATTGAAAAAGGCCTGTGATGAATGAAGGACAATGACACATGTAACCTGCATGCCTTTGTTTTGCATCAGAATAGCATAATAATAAGATTTGGTTGAGTAATGAGAGACACCAGGCCCTTGTTTGAAAATTAGCATGGGTATTGTTTGAATCTGCACTGCATCCATCAAATGGAATGATTTACAGCTGGGATTGGATTGCCATGTAACATTAGCATTGTGAGCCTTTGTGAAATCTACATTGTTAAAGAAAACATTTGAGGACTGGCTGATACCAGCAACCAGTTGTTGGCAATGTAGACAGCATGGACATTTGTCTTGACAAGGAATGTCAGAAGTTAAAAAAACATTGCAGATATTATGAATAGTTGCATCGCTGTAGTTGGTGGAGCAATTATAATTATTATTATTTTTTATAATAAAGAAGACCAAAGAGTTACAGGGCCGTGTGCAGTCATCCTCCAACTATAGCAGAAGTCTTCAGCCCTGCTCTTGGAGGCCCACTGTCCAGCAAAGTTTATTTCTAACCTGCTTCAACAACTGTCTGTGGTTTTCTAGCAATCTTGAAGATCTTAAATTGCTGCAGGTGTGTTTGATTAGGATTGGACTAAACTCTGCAGGACAGTGAGTCTCCAGGAGCAGGGTTGATTACCTCTGACCTAGAGCGACAAGTAATGCTCAGCCACATGAGAATGAACAAAAACAGATCTGTGATGTCCTTCGACGCTTCGACTAAAAGTGTGGGTTCCTCAGTGTACGTATTCCCTGAACCCAACATGCACTGTTAAGAATTATTTCCTATGAACAAAGAATCCTCAGTAAGCAGAGGTCATTAAAAGTTAGCTAATGTTTGAATCATTGTGAAAATGATCTGTAAGGCGAATAATTGTCCAACAGCATCACCCGATAACAACATAATTTTGTCCTTTGTTCAGGCTCCTCTGAGGGTTTGGAAGAGAAGATGTGGCATTAGGCTGAGGGCAAAATGAGCAGGGTTTGTGTATGATGACTGTATGCATGTCTCTTGATGAGTGAGTAACACTACATTGTAGAGAGGCTCCCCTGCCCATGGCTTGTCAGCCCAGAGAAAACTGTGGGATGGCGTGCTTGGACATGACGTTACCTTGGGTACATGACAGTCAGCCCCAACCAGGTTATATAAGGTCACCCTGACCAAATGGTCCAGCATGGTGGAAACAACAGCATTTATTTCTTCTTGGGATGGATTTCGTTTCATAATTTTACGCTGTTTTGAAACCACTGTATGTTTGCTTCTTCAAAAAGTGGTTGTGGGCACCATGGCATCTTTTCAGAATGAGAAGTGTGTAGTATATGCGCCTCTAGTTTCTCAGAAACTCCTTCCAACCTGCGCCTAACTACTTGTTTGGATAAACAGGTATTCCTGTCCAAAACGCACACCATTCGGTCAGAAGGCTCAAGCATCCCAGTGTTTGCACTTAGAAATCAGCCTATGGTAATGAATGGTTAGTCTCTGTGGATGGGGTAAGAGAATGTCTTTCAGCATTGAAGAAAATACACACATCAACTTTAACAAATTAACTTCTAATGTTTGTAAGGGAAAGGTTATTCTCGCTTCCTTCCTATTTCAATGGTTGTTCGGGCTGTCTGCGTAGCAAGAGTTAAATATCCAAACTCTGGACTTGATTGACAGGTCACTAGAGCATTACCAGTCTGTTGAGGCCTAATTTAAACTCATGTTTGCAGTTCAATTGTGATTCATGTAACGGCTAATCTTTTCGACAGTCCATTGTGTTTTGCCATGGACTCAGTATGCCAGATCAAAGCTTACAATAAATCATAGAACTTGAGAAGAGGTCCCAGTTATTTCCCTGCGCTCTTGTCCTCTGACATCTCCTCCTAGTACAACTAGTTACTGCCCCTACTTTTCCCCATATCAATTAATTTCCTAATCATGACCATGGTGAAAACTTGATTAAGGAATGACAGAAAATTATACTTAGGTTGTGACATAAAATGGCTCTTGATTTTGGCTTTTACCCACAAGCCAAATGGATTGAAGAGTGTAGGGCAATTCAAAGACAGAAGCAAATTATGAGCCCTTTATGCTTTAATACAAAAATGAGAGTCTGTAATCTAATTAAATTTGGCCACATAAATACTCCTAAAACATAAATTAATTCCTCCTTCACTGTGGTTGACTTTGGCGTATTTAGCAACACGTTCTCACTCCCAACTCGTCACATATTGGCGCTTGGTCAGGACCCCTTGGTGTCACTTTTTAAAGCACAGGGTACACCTTTAGCGTCATTTTCCGACGTGCAGGTACTCCATTGATTTCAGTTGTTTGCCCAATGCAAGACGCATTTAATTCTTTGCATTTGATGATTTTATGAATATTTATAGACTACTTTTATATTTTGAAGCAACTAACCCCACTCCTACCCTAAACCTACCCACTTCTCAACAATATAAAGCACGTAACGGGAAAATAAAAGTACAGTCACAGGTATTTATTGCAAAAACTGACCACAAACAGTATAAAAGTATTAACTCATGTTGCATTCCAAGTCTTCTGAAGTCATACAATAACTTTATGTGAAGAACAGAGTTGATCTTAATGTTTTAATCGCTGAAATTATCCCGCGTTCCGTGAACGCACACACACACGCACTCATTCATATCTCATTCAAAAGATACACACGACTCTTTAGCATGACGCAATCAGTCACGAGACACATGAAAGCCAATTACATTTTACAATGAAAGTTGACGTAATGACGCAATTGGTCACGAGACATACGAGAGAGCGAATGACATTTCACTATCAAAGCTGACGTAATGTTTCTTCGGGCGGCAGTTTTTGGATGTGTGCATGATCTTCGGCGGAGGACATGATGTGCATGATCTAGGACGCTGGTTGCTTTTGGGTCTTTTCTTCACACAAATCAATAATTTGGCCTTGAACACTTGGAATATTTGTACTTTTTGAATAAATTGTGCCTGCAGTCGTATCTGCCGGTTATATCTTGTGTTTTATATGATATAACACACAAATGTGTCAGTTTAGGGATGGGATGGGGTTGGGTTACATGTTCAAACGAGTCTAAATATAAAAATAAAAAAATAAATGTAAATAAAAGTAACGTTATGCTGCTTGATTTAGTTGACAATCACACTCCAACATGTCATAATGGCAAAATCATAACCCAATATATAATTTCATCATGACGATAATGTGTATTACGGCAACGGTTTCTCGTTTAAATCAATGGAGTACCCTGCGCGTCATGAAAATGACGCTAAAGGTGTACCCTGTGTGTTAAAAAGTGACTAAAAGTGTCAATTTGTGACGAGTTGGGAGTGAGAACGTGTTGTATTTAGTTAGCTTGGATATATCATCCCAATCGTCAGCAGGCAAAGCCTTTCCCTGCAACTAGTTCTTGAGTCTGGACTAGGTTAGACCTCTGCATCTGGTGCTGGTCCTCACACTGAAACCACTGATTTACCCTGACTACTATATCTGCTCCTCTCTACTAGGATCTGAGCTCATGCCCAAAGCCCTTTCCACCAGGATAGTTGGAGGAATCTGGTGGTTTTTTACCCTAATCATCATCTCCTCCTATACGGCCAACCTAGCCGCCTTCCTCACCGTGGAGAGAATGGAATCTCCAATTGACTCGGCTGATGACTTGGCCAAGCAGACCAAGATTGAGTATGGAGTGGTGGAGGATGGCGCTACAATGACCTTCTTTAAGGTAAGTTGAGTCTGTCACATCACTTGCAGGGACAGTCCCAATTCTTAAACTGTTAAAAAAGGGGGGTTCAATTCTGGAAAGTGGGGGCAGAGAAAGGCTGATGCTGTCTATGCTGGTATCATTGAGAAATGTAACAATGTTGCACTACATTGCTGTATGTCTAGATTGCTAGTGAATCAGCGGTCTCAGTTTCAACATCTCCACAAGGACAGAAGTTTATATGAGTTTATATGTTTAAAGGGGCTATATGCGTTTTTCTGAAATTTAAACTCGCGACTGACACCTGTGGCCAAAAAAGAGAAATGCTCTTCATTTCTGCTCGCTCTCGCAGCGCGTGCTCGTACGTGTACACTTCACAAGTCATCTGCTGCAAGGAGGTCAACATTATGTTTACAGAGGTAAGAACAGTCAAATACATATATTGTTTGAGATAAGTGTTCTCTTATCAAAACGTCAAACGTGTAGCTGACAAACTACACAAAAAATTAATACATTAAATAAATAAATAAACCCATTTCACCATTGGCATACACGCTGATGAAGGGCGCACAGACCGAAACTTTCGTAGAATATTAAAAACACAAATCTGAGCACTGTCCTTGACGACTGAGCACTGTCCTTGACCACTTATTATACACAAGTAGCTTACTATCACCAAGTATGAAAGACACATATACATAATACTATTTAGCAATATTTATTGACTACATGTCTTATGTGAAATAAAATGCATCACACTTTACATCTTCATTTACCTCTTATTTTTTGTTAAGATATAGAAACAACAAACAATATAATGTAGCTTTACATGGCTATATAATAAATCCTCCAAGGCTCAAATGCGAAGCCGATGTTCACTCTAGTCCTTGCAATGCGCCGGTCTCTCTCAATCTTCGACCTTTTTTGGCCACTTGTCAGGGGTTTAACTTTTTTAGTCTTCTGTGGAGTTACTGTTGGTGTCCGAGTTGTCCTGGGTCTCTTCTGTGTATTCGTTAAATCCATTGCACTGCTTGCGAGTGTAGGCTACTCTCTGACTAGCGGTGGTGGCAGAATGATCTGAAACGTTTAACATGAACGCGCTTGACGTCACATCCGCAGACAGCGCGGGAAAAGACGACCCGTCAGAAAATATGAAAAATAGGATACAGGCTTATAGGTGCACCCACTGTGAGCGGACAAGGTGTCAGTATGCTCATCAGGAGATGTTTGAGTCATAAATGGTCAAATAAAAAGGCTATAGTTACGTTTATTTTGGGGAAAAAGTTGCATATAGCCCCTTTAATACAATTTTTAATTAATTACAGCTTTACTAACTGAGTCACCAGGAAGGTCAATGACAGACTAGTATTTTTAATATTGTTTTGTGCATCTGGTGAAGAGACCTTTGCCAGTCAGATGGTCTGGCACATTGAATATTGGTGTCACATGACTTATCTGAGTTTGAATTAGGGATGCACCGAATCCAGATTTTTGGGGTTCGGCCGAATATCGAATCCACTGGTTAAGATTTGGCCGAATCCGTAACCGAATACCGAATCCTACTGCCATCCTCAGTCCATTATCACAGTAAAAACATTAATGAAGTAAACAACGTCCACAGCAGTGTAGGGATGCTATTGACCATTTAACCGTTAACCGAGAGTAAGAACTTTGACCGATTATTACTATCAGTTAAACGGTTTAAATGTTTTTAACGTTTTTTTTTTTTTTTGATGCATGGTTAAGAAATATGCTGTATAGCGTTATTTGTTCACTCACGGAGCGCGTCGACATGTGCAACCACAAACCAGATATATTTCGCAAAATGAAGCAATGGAAAGCTTACAGTGTGGGACCATTTCGACAGAAAAATACAGCAGTAGTACAAGCTCCTGACTGGTGGAAAGAAAATGAAAGGCGCTTCCCGAGGCTGGGCGCTCTAGCGAGGTGTTATCTCTGTATTCCCGGGACATCAGTGCCATCTGAAGCCTTGTTTAAGGCTTTTTTTAGTGTGGTTTGGTCAAGTTTACTAAAGTAAACATTGTCGCGTAAGTTCTTCTCGCTGCTGTTTCCTGATGGTTTATAGAACTATTACCCGAGTCGTCCTCTGTCGTTTCAAAGAACAGCACAACAGAGAGCGCAGGAGGCGCGCGCGCTGTCATTGGAGGCTCGCGCGCAGCGGAGACAGAAGGATTGAGAGGTTGTTTTCTGCCGTGGTTTTAACTGTCAACAGGCTGCGCTCCAGACTAACCCACATCACTTAGACATGTTACTTTAAAAACCCCCCGAAAAAAACATACAAGGTGTGGATTGAGGTAGGCCTGATATTTTTATTTGACAAAAAAAATATCTGGTTAAATGATCTGTTTGCACGGTAAAATAAAATAAATTATGGCTTCTGTCTGTGAATTCAACTTGTATTCTTTCGGATGTTTCGTACGCAAATGTTTTAACAGTGGTTGTTGTTTAGGGTCCTTGCCACCACGAGACAAATCGGCATTGCAAATTGATCATGTGGCTCGACTTGAATCGCCTTCTTTTGACTTAAAGTACTACCACGTTTTCTGTTCATGAGTTTCATTTTCACTTTCGACGGCGGAGTCATTACGTTCGACCAAAGGAGCGCGCATAGTGCAAACCTAGGGTTCGGTTCGGTGAAAGAAAATGCTGAGGTTCGGCAGAAAACGAACCCTGTCAAAAAAGCCCAATATTTGTCCGAATCTGAACCCGAATCCTGGATTTCGGTGCATCCCTAGTTTGAATTGTTCCTTATGTTTTTTTATAAAAACGTTGTAAAATGTGAATTAATCAAAAGATTTCTCAGCTCTTAAAGGAGATGCGAAGTAAGCAAAAAAAAGCTAAATGTTTATACTTCAGCTTATAATGGAGGTTGTGTTTCAGAACTTGTACTGCTTTGGACTGCTGGAAGTGCAAAGGTTAAAATCATTTTATGACTGCACTGTTTAGTGCCTCTATGTGAGAGATCTACTCTGCATTTCTTTATTCAGTCCAGAGGGCTGTGAACATGTTCACTGTGAGAGTTAAATGCCTCTGTTTACGAAACTGCTCTGAAACAAGTGTTGAGGATCCAAACGCAGCTTTTATAGGAGCAATCCAGAAACTTATAAAACAGGCATTCGGTCAAAACCACAGAGCAAACCATCCAGATAATAACAAAGGTCCCAGGCACATGCAAACAGGGAAATAGGCAGAAAATCAAGACCATGAAACAGAAATCAGAAATAGCACTCAGAAATGCAGTTTAACACCAACAAGACTTTGCAAAGAATTATTGAAAACACAGGGCTTATAAAGTTAACGAGGTAATGACACACAGGTGGAAGTGATCAAACAATAATGAGTCCAGGCAATGGGTTATGGGAATTGAAGTTCATGATGGGAAATCAACGGAGACCGGAGGAGTGCCCTCTGGTGGAGATCATGGGCACTCTAGCTAACGGATGTAACAGCGTCATATTAAGTCAATATATTTGCTCTGAGATCACAGCATGGAGCATGTGCCCAAAATGTTGTTACAAAGCACTTTTTGTCTTTCTGCCTCTATTACTGTATATATTGTTTTAAACATTTCAGAGATATATTGAGCATATAGTAATTTTCTGTAATTCAAATGCTAATGAAATAGCATTTAAATGCCAATACAATATACTGTATATATTTGCTTTAAAGTCAGCAGTAATCTAAATGAACCCAGTTTGCTTCATTAATACATATTTATGGTTTTATGCTGCGTTCAGGCAGGTTTTTGAGCCCGTAAGTCATGACTTCAAACCACAACTCATGGCTTTGTAGCGTTCCAGGCAAAGTCACGCCAAACTGCCAGAGCGCAAGGAATTGTGGTAGCTCGATGTAAACAAATCATGGTGGACCGTACGGGGCTTATGCTCATTTACAATAATTTCTATCGCCAAAGGTGCTCACTCCCTGCTTATTTGAGGGAGTAAAAAATGGTGCTTCGCATCCGTAGGGGCTGCCATTGTTGTTTCGCGGGCTATGTGACGTCAGAGCTCGTAACTGGGAGTACATCCATCTAGTACGAGTTCACGGGTGGGAAGTCACGGGTTTGACTGCCGTTCCAGTGCACTTTCACGGGAAGAAGGTTGGAAAAACAAGGGTTACGTGTTGCCTGGAACGCGGCATTATTGTGAGAAAAAAAGAAAAAAAATTGTCAGATTCTATTTATGAATCAATCAATTCCCGAAGGAATTGGCAACATTTTCCTTTGGTTGAATATAGAGTTTCAATTTCATAGAAATGTCATATATTATGGAAGTAAAAAGTGTTACGTTCACTCCGAAAATGCAAATATGGGAATAATTTAGGTTGTTAAGGCACATAATTATAGCAGTTTAAATATTGAAAGAAAAAGACACCTTATTGGGAATAGCAAGATTAGAGCAGGTTACTCGAGAGAGAGAGAGAGACAAATGTAGCTCCTCCAAGGCATCCTGTTCCTGACACCGCCTATAATCTATTCCAGTCAGATTTCCTACAGGAACAGCAGATGTTCTGGGAGCTGAACACATATGCTCTTTTAGCAGGTGCTGATGTATTGAGTGATTGAGTGGCAGTGTGAGTGATTGACGGTTTGATTAACTGCCTTTATTGATTCTGTATAATGCACTACAGAACTCAATAGTATCAAGAACACTACACAGTAAATTAAATAGGTTCCTTTTATGTTCTATAATTACAGAAATGTAGAACCATATCAAGCATCAAAGCCCCCTGTGGCTCAAATAGTTTTGCGCTTGGGGTTTTAGGTACTTTACATCTGTACTTTCACAGCTGGCATCTTTAACTGCTATTGATCTGCTATTGTCACAAGCCAAAGAACCCTAATCTACCGCTTTATAATGTAGAATATTGGTTCTCATTCACTAATCGTGTGATTCACAAGCAAACGTTTTCACATACAAATCCATCAACAACACACACAAATATATTCCAAATATACGGAAAGTGTAGGAACAACTGAAACCGCACATACACAGACATCACATGCTCTGGGTGGCCTTCATGCTAAGATTAAATTGTATACGTGCTCAAGGATCTTGCTGCACATGTGAGCGTCTCATACGTTTGCTGAAAGTGACAGAAGTCTATAAAGGAAAGCCCTTATATGCTAATGATCTGGACGTATTTAATGCAAATTAATAACCTCGGGAATGTGGTCACTCATTTATAATAGTCCAAATTCATCAACATTAGAACGTGGCTAAGAACACATTCAAATGCATACGCATGTTTTGTGAATTTTTTTTGTGAAAAGCTCTTCTGTGCGTATAATCCACACAATTATTAGTGAATGAGACTAATTTATTTCTTGTTTTAATGTAATATGCGAAAAGAGTTCAACTGAGAGTTATTAGTTACTAAAAATGATCAGCATAGTATATTTATGCCACATTCATGATTTGTATTATCATTCTTTCTACTGTGGGTCAATGACAAATGTTGGTTTTTAAGGTTTTTAAGATAAAAGAATTATAATTTCAAGCAAAACCAAATGTCCAAAAATGTATGGTGTTGATTCATATTGGTTTTACAGCTTTTAAGACAGCATTGATTCATTATTAAACAAGATTTCTGATTTTACCACCCAGAAAATGTCAGGTGGTGCGACCACATATTCATTAAAAATAATATACATATACAATATACAAATGAATCATTGTAGTGTCTAAAATGCATATCACAAGGTAAATTCCCTTTCCATTTCTTTATGTATTTCCCTTTTAGTCCAATTCATATAAACGGACACTTTTTTATGTGTTGAAAAACACCAAATTTTCCATAAGGAGTTTTTATGTTTTGTTTTTAACTGTAAAACATATGTGTATACATTATATAACGGTTTACATTTATTACTTCATTTTGCAATTGCAGTGGGAATTGATACTTTTAAATGTAAATTGGCTGATTGCACCACCTGACATTTCAAACTCGATTCAAATCTAACAGGCATTAACTTGGATTTTTATAATAACAACACATTTTCTAAGTGACATGACATGATAAGTTGAATCAACCTCAGCATTACTCAAAAATGTCAAATTATCTCATATTTATGGGAGGGTTACTAACATTGTTACTGCATCAAAAGGGTCCTCTGGGGTCTTCTGTGTGATGTCATATGCTGTCACATGGTTTTCTTAAAGGAACATCGCATAAAATGGCAGTCCTGACATTTGGAGAAGTAAATTTTTCAGACAAAAGTTTTTTTAAGTAATAGAATAGTTTTGCAAAAGGACTGATACACTATTTTCCCTCATTTATAAGGAATTTAACGTAAAATCATGCCAAACTATTTGATTAAAAATTTTTTACTGAGAAAACTAACCTATTTATTGCAGATTTGTTTTCTGCTTGTGCGTTCGCACCACCTGACATTTTTGGTCTTTCAAACACCACAACTCAAAAAGTCAATTTAATTTTTTTTTTTAAATGTAAAGGGTTTATTGTAGGGTAAATATTGTAGATCAGTTTGATATATGACATGTATTTATAACAATTCTTTTCAGGAAAATAATGAATTCGGACACAAATGTCATTGACATTGACCCTTGTACTGTACTTTTTTTTTTTTTCATTTGATTTTGTCCCCATTGTGTCTTTTATTATCTATTAAATTACAGTCCACATGTTAAGGCTTTTCCAGGTCCAAGCCAAAAATTTGAGGTCTTTGGTTTATAGCACAAATTTAAGATACAATTTTTAAAACTTGCGATGTACACCATTTGGCTCACAACGCCAATATTTTACTATTTCACTCTCTGACCAACTGAGATTTTGGTATGAAGATAAAGGGTTAGGATTGTTATTTTTCAGTAATACAATATATTAGCACCCTTTGTTGTTTGCTTTTGGGATGTATTGGAGCATTTGGACCTGGTAACAGCAACGTTTGACGTCAGACTTAACGACCGGATGGAATGAGATTGCCTGGCTCTGCCGTTATAACAGGCCACCTGTGTGAGATTCTGGCCTGAACGACCATTTCAAATGCTGCATTCTCTAGACCTCGAAGCTGTTGGTGGTTTTTAGCATCTTAGGGTTTTATTGCTGAAAAAAAATATTTTAATAATATATGTGGAGGTTTATTGAAATGGCCGCTAGCGAGTGTCTGATGAGGCACTGGGGAGTTTGAGCTGGATGACTGCACTAATGGGAGCTCACAGTTTTAATCCTTTGATCACTCTGTTATTCACTATGTTTCTCAATATACTGCACCCGTCCTGTAAAAGCACTTCTTTTTGGGGCGATGAGACTATGCGTAAAGGTTCCAGTAATTGGCTACATTTGCCCCCTGTAATTAATTTCAAGGGGCATTTTTACCTTTGTATAAAGAGCAATTTTAATACGTAGGTATTACATGTCTTTTGTGTTGTCTTTTATGTCAAATACTTAAATTTAACCAGTTATTTAGAATACATAGGGTTGGGGGTGGGGGGGGGCAAAACAGAGAAAAAACTAACTAAAACGCTAAAAAAACTTGATTGGTTATAATGCTCAATGCTGTAAAAAGGAATCTGATGCAATGTGAGCAGACTTAAATGTAATGTAGCAAATTCTCATTCAAATTTAATCAGAGCTGTCGTAATAGATTTAGTTTATTTGAGCAGGGACATTTTATTTTTCAATTTTTTTGCCCCTCTTGAATTTGGAGTAGGGGAGCGCGGGGCACAACCTAACGCGGGGTTAGTTGTAACACGCATGGTTTAACACTTTCCACACATGCCAGGATGACCAAACTTAGTGTGTTCACTAGTTGCCATATCAACATTATTTAGAGAAAAGATTGCGCCAATTTTTCAAAAGTTCATTTTTCATCTCTGTTTTTTGTTTTTATTTAAAATAAGACAAATTTTGTTATTTATTTTAATCTTATATCTGTTATAAGATTGTTGAGACAGTTGAGATGGTTCTTTAATATGATCTAACAGCAGAAGACACGAGCCGGGGTTAAATCCCAGTTGTGCATGTTGTCACAGTGAGCCCCTATTAGATCTACACTTTTATATTCTATACTTTGTAGCGACAATGAGTCAGATAAAATAATAACTCAACGGGGAATTTGAATTAAAATGAAAGAGACTCGAATTACGCTATAATTTATAAATAATTCAGAATGAATGTTTACACCTTAACTTATTCGTCCACCGATATGTAAGAACTTAAAGGGAAGTATGTTAAAGGGAAACAAGTCTATGTAGCTCAAATGTATGAATTAATGAATTCATAGGGAATTTTGCGAGAGTCTAATTTACAGCCGAGCAAATGAGCGTTCATTTGAACGGGCCGCAAATATCAACTCTGCAGCGGATATTAATATCCGTACAATAGTGAAACACTATTTAACAGCCAGGTAACTTAGATCGGCAGTTCAAGACATTAAATTCATAAGCACATAACACAAGAACAGTTATCTTTGACTACAAACAAAACTTTATTGATTACTCTAACACATCAAACTAATATCTAACATAAACACACGCACTCGCACATTCATACGTTGCAGAAAGGAAGAAAGCGAGGAAAGAATAAGTCTTTAGAGAAAGAAATTGTGAAATCCCAAGCAATATACATTTATGACACATGACCTGAAGAAACCATTGATCAGTAATTTATCCTCCTATCGTTTCTTAGGCGGGGTTATTACATTTGATCTAATGCACCACTTCAGCTTGAAATCTAGAGGTATTATTTGCGTTTGTCTCACGTGTGTCTTTGACAAAGGGGGATTCCCTTTTCCTCCTGGCTGGAGAGGGGTTCCCCTCGGGTCTTTGATTCGCTGAAGGTCTGGTCGTGTCTTTGATCGACGTCTTGGGAAGCCAATCACGTGGCGTGTTTGGCGGCTGGATGAAAGTTGAAGCGCGCTGTTGTAGAGACTCGTTGAGTAACTTTGCGGCGAAACTTAACAGAACCCGAGACTTAACGGAATGAAAATAAACTTTAAGTAAAAGAAAGGAAAGTGAGAGAAGAGCAGATGGCCTGAATGAAATCTGTTAACCCATTTTCTCTGATCTGGGTCTGCGACGATCGCCTGATCGTCTCCTTGGCAGATCCCAGAACCGCGCTGCGAACAGCTCTTGACTGAACAATGAACAGAACGTGAACACCCACTGAACGTCTGTGTTCAGAGGTTAAACTCAAATTTTTGCCCATCCCCTGGATGGATTCTGGCCAATTAGGGTTCAGGGGTGACTTTGTCTCCACCCCTCCCATAAAATTGGGTTATCTATAGTCATTTAATTTCCTGCTCTTAAGCAGAGAGTAAAGTTAGACCTAATTTCTTACTATGAGGACATGATCCATTCTATAAAGATTTAATTCAGCTCATCTGTGGTGTTATATCCATACGAGCACAAAGGTATCAAACACGGTGTCTTTTGATCCACTCATTCAATAGTTACATAATTGCATGACTTGAGAGTGATATACATGCATAATAGTCACATGTATCAATTGTAACACGCTAACAAACTATGTCGAAGGCTATTTGAGTGAAATTCCAATAATCATGTGATATCATGCAATCTAATATGTAACATTTTCTGGGAGTTTGCTTGGAGTTTTAAACTGTGTCACTTGGAGTTAATTTAACGGTCATTGAAAAGACAGAGATCTGTTTGTTTCTTTGTCTTGTGATCACAACGAGTCTTTTGTCCTCTTTGTGAAGTTTTGGTCAAAAGTCCATAGGAAATCACGTAATTGTAATATAGAAGTGGTAGCTCCAGGCAGAATGGAGCCTCGTGATCGATTTCCTGGGGTCTGGAGCTGAATTAGGGCTTTGTGAAAGGGATGTTCATTTAATGAATCATTTGGAAGATTCATTCATCTATAAGGTCTGCGACCATAATCGCTACACTTTTATGAATTATATTGAGAAACCATGAGGAAAAAGACTGAGCTATGATGTATAGCTGTATTTAGCAATGTTTGCTGTCAAACTCAAAAATGTGTATATTTTTAATGATTAAAAAATGGCATTATTTTATTTAAAAAAGTGAATAGGTGTATTTTATTGACAATATATTTTAGTTTGTCTTGGATATTTTTTGATTATATCAGGTAACATTTTAATCTGTCATATGGACATGTTACACTGACCTCACCTACGGGGCATGTTGTCACATTTCACTTCCATTCTTTCGGGGAAAATCAAGAAAAAAGTATACACTGTATTAATGAAAAAAAAACTACATAATTGTACTAGACATGTGTGAAATGAATGTGGGAAAAAATAAATACTCTGAACCCCAAGTGGATTTACTCAAACTGAGAAAGTCAAAAAGCGTTAGGTTTTGCCCCGCTCTCCCCTAATTTTAGTTAATTTTGGTAGAATTGTTGCCCCAAGCTCCCATTAATTTTAGACGCTGGTGACAAACTAGGGCATGCATGCAGCTTCATCTTTATTAAGGAAACTGGATGTATCATGCAGTGGTGCAAACTCATGTACTCATCACTCCATACTATATGAATCATTGGCATGGACATCTTTACACCATAGGAGGAAATTGCATATGTACATGTTCATTGCTAAGGCACTTCTAGGTAAATTGCCTTCTTATATTTCAAAACGTTTAATGTTTTATACAAAATAGTTATTGTACTAGATCCCTATCATACATTCGATTAAAAGTTCTAAAGGTTTACTCATGCTTCCTGTGCTTGGACTGATCTGCAAAATATAGTTAAACTAGAGATACTGCCGCCTCTGAGTACTTTTAAATATATTTGGCAAAGTGCTTTAGAGTCTTGTAAGTGCTTTTCTTGATTTTGATCTTTATTCATTGTTTTTAATGATTATTGTTTTTGTGGTTATGTATGAAACTCTTTGTGCTGCCATCTTGACCAAGTCTCCCTGGAAGAACAGATTTAATATCTCAATGGGATAAATAAATAAAATAAACCTGAGGGAGCTCTAGAGTTCACGTTAACTGAACGTCATTTAAACAAGATTATACAGGAGTTATAGCTATAATCACACCCACCAGTTAACTAACTTTAACTAAATTGCAGTACACAGCCTGTCGGTTAAAAAAGAGTCACTGTACGCAATGACAATGAAATCCAGCTTGTGCTTGAACCTTGGTATTTGTGTTCTTCTTTCACCGGCCGCTTTATTAGGTACACCTTGCTAGCACCAGGTTGGACCTTCAGAACTGCCTTAATTCTTCATGGCATAGATTTAACAAGGTGCTGGAAACATTTCTCAGAGATGTTGGTCCATATTGTCATGAGAGCATCACACAGTTACTCGCCGTCATCTATGATGCGAATCTCCCATTCCAACACATCCCAAAAGATGCTCTATTGGATTGAGATCTGGTGAATGTGGAGGCCGTTTGAGTAAAGTGAACTCATTGTCATGTTCAATTAACCAGTTTTTTGGCCACAGAACTGCCACTCACTGGATATTTTCTCTTTTTCCGACAATTCTCTGTAAACCCTAGAGATGGTTATGCATGAAAATATAAGTGACCAGTGCTGGCAAAAGGAGTTTGAATGATTGCACAGGATGATTTTGAGATACAGGCAAAACAAGTGAAAAATGTCAATTTTGGAGCCCTATCACACGTAAATGTGTATAAATAATACGGGTATGGTATGGTTTCTGGTGGTTTTGTTTTGGAACCATCAGAAAACTTTAACTCGATTTTTCTCAAAATTGACTTTGGGGAATGTTTGAAAAATATGTCATAAAATTTTTGAAAAAGGAATGTTTTGGAAGTGTAAACTGATATGTCCTACTGACACACTACAGCAAAATATATAAATAACTGGCTTAAAACTATTTTTGGAGTGAAAATACTAACGTGCCTAAGACTTTTGCACAGTACTGTACACGCACGCACACACGCACGCACGCACGCACACACACACACACACACAAACACACACACACACACCAGTTAGTTCTGGAGCCTTTTCCAGACATGCAATATTCTACTAATATCACACAGAAACTGTTTCACAATTTGTAGCACTCTAGTTTCTGCCAGATCTATACCGGCTGCATTTCTCACAACGAGAGGAGTAAACCCAAAAATACCACTGTTATTGTGTCACAGAATGCTGATGTACCCGTGTTAGCACTCATGTACCCGCCGCGAACAGCTTCATCTCGGCCAGTCCTTTGGGAATTTCTTGCTGGCTCTTATGTAGATAGTTTTAAACATGAGGTATAAATCGGAGTATATCAAACAGGCAATCTTTGGTCTTATTAATCTATTACTTGTTCCATAAGCAAATTCAATTTGTCTTTTGATTTGATTTTGGGCAATGTTAAGTTTTATAACTTTATATTTGTATTTAACTTAAATCCTGTACTAACTAGAGTACTGCTTTTGTTCTTTTGACTGAATTATTTGCTTGTGTTCATTTCGTATTATACAAACTTTTACAATGGCTATTATTGTTAATTTAAATATTATTTTTCAATAAATAATATTTTATTTAATATAAATAATGTGCTGTATTTAGTAGTAAAAAAGGGTCTGTTAGTGATTGTGATTTCGACTTCAGAGTCGATAGAAAATACTTTTATATTGAAAGGGATTGAAACATGGTTGTTAACAAGGACAACCGACAAATGCATTGACTAGCGCCATCATGGAAAATCCTCTTTACTGTTAAAAGGATACTAAGACAAAGATATTTCCACAGCAGACATTCAAACATTAAAAAAATGCTATCTTAGATAGGCCTACAGGTAATGCACTCACATAAGCCACGCTTCGACCGCAGGAACTTTCCCCAGGAACTAGGAACTTTGGGGTGGTACTCGGTGTGTTTCGATCGCAGAAACCGGGGTCTAAATGAAGTTCCGGGTAAATATTTCCCCCCTCCAAACGGCCCTGCTCCCGAGGTAGAACTTTTTCAAACTTCAGGAACTTTCGGGGGTGGGACTCGGGCGCTGAACATGCTGATTGGTTGAGCTCACGCCTCACGCAGCATTTTATTTCAACCGGCATTTTTAAAAGTCTTGCAAGGTTCGTTCTGCGTTCAGTAAATATCAGTCTTGCTCTTTCTGTCCGATGGCGCGCATTCGTCTCAGCCATCTCACGGGCAATGTCCGTAATAGCTGATAATAACATATGCTTTCTTATTTTAAATCTAGCTTTAAGAGCTTTCAGAAAACGCTTTAGTTTCAGTGCTCGTCTCTTTTCCGCTGTTATGTTAATTACCTCTTTAGTAAACCAATACATAACTAGCAAAAGCAGCGCTGCTTGCATCTCCTCCATACTTGTTATTGTTGCAGACAGTAAATGATTATTGTTTGTCTCTGACTGGGAGGAGCAGTCGCGTGCAGTCCCACGTCTCTGGACTAATTTGCCTAATCTTCACGGTACTATAGACCGCAGTGGAAAACGCAGACAGTAGCAGGTCTAGGGGGGTCAAAGTTCCTGGTACAAATTGTTACTTTAGTACCTAACTCTTTACTCATAACACTCTATTTTAACTAATACAAAGTTCAACATTGCTCCATTACTAGTTCTAAAGTGGCGTTTTAGAATTAGTAATGGATGCTTGGTCTCAACTGTTAAACTGTCAACTTGAGATTAGAAACTTTGGCAGAATCTTTGGCAATATCACACTTGTAGTTGTGCGATATTGCTTTTATACAACAGTTTGATGGCACAACTACTTCCTTTTATATATATATATATATATATATATATATATATATATATATATATATATATATATATATATATATATATATATATATATATATATATATATATATATATATGGACTTGTTTGTTCAGCACATCCCACAAATGCTCGATTGGATTGAGATCGGGGGAATTTGGAGGCCAAGTCAACACCACAAACTTGTTGTTGTGCTCCTCAAACCATTCCTGAACCATTTGTGCTTTGTGGCAGCGCATTATCTGCTGAGAGAGCCACAGCCACCAGGGAATACCGTTTCCATGAAAGGGTGTACATGGTCTCAACAATGCTTAGGTAGGTGGTACGTGTCAAAGTAACATCCACATGGATGGAGGACCCAAGGTTTCCCAGCAGAACATTGCCCAAAGCATCACTGCCTCCGCCGGCTTGCCTTCTTCCCATAGTGCACCTGGTGCCATGTGTTCCCCAGGTTAGCAATGCACACGCACCCGGCCTTCCACATGATGTAAAAGAACACGTGATCATCAGACCAGGCCACCATCTTTTCAATTGCTCCGTGGTTCAGTTCTGATGCTCACGTGCCACTGTTGGTGCTTTGGGTGGTGAACAGGGGTCAGCATGGGCACCTGAATGGTCAGCGGCTATGCCGCCCCATACGCAACAAACTGAGATGCTCTGTGTATTCTGACACCTTTCTATCAGAACCAGCATTAACTTCTTGAGCAGTTTGAGCTCCAGTAGCTCGTCTGTTTGATCGGACCACACGGGTCAGCCTTCGCTCCCCACGTGCATCAATGAGCCTTGGCCGCCCATGACCCTGTGGCCGGTTCACCACCTTTGATAGATACTGACCACTGCAGACCGGGAACACCCCACAAGAGCTGCAGTTTTGGAGATGCTCTGACCCAGTCGTATAGCCATCACAATTTGGCCCTGGTCAAACTTGCTCAAATTCTTACGCTTGCCCATTTTTCCTGCTTTTAAGACATTGACTTTGAGGACAAAATGCTCAATTGCTGCCTAATAGCACCCACAGGTGCCGCGATGAAGAGATAATCAGTGTTATTCACTTCAGCTGTCAGTGGTCATAATGTTATGCCTGATCAGTGTGTGACAGCTCTCTTTGTCCCTCAGAAATGTCCTTCCATTAAACATATTTTGTGTAAGTGTAACACTTTAAGCTCCAAAGCAAAAACAAACAAACAGATTCAGCCATGAGAGATTCTTTGATCTGCTTCAATATCATAATAGCATAAGATTATGGCCATTTCAGGCAGCCACCATCTGGAAGCCAAGTGTTCCCTCTGCTGAACATACTGCCCTAAGGCTGACACATTAAATTATAGAATATTCTAACCCATGAAAGCAGGTGGAGAACACAGAAGATGTATTGGCCAGATATAGTCCTCCTCTCCTCTGGAGGTTTGCTTCCTTTGTCCTTCTCTGCTCTGAGGCATCTTATTATCTGTCACGTCTAGTATGCCACATTCTATGCTTCAAAAGATATTATGATCAAAAAGAGGATCGGGCTCACTGGAAAACCAGCCCGACCTCTCTCTCTTTCTCTCTTTCTCTCTCTCGCTCTCATCCTTCAGTATCAAAACAATCTGTGGCAACCTTTCACACAGAGGAGCACACCTTCGCTCACTTCCTAGGCTTCTGTTCATCAGTCACATCTGTCTCTGTAAGAGTCTGTGAGAAACTGTTTGCTCGCCGCTGCACTGGTCCTGCTCCGGACCACCTCAGCTGCTTTCATCGTCTTTTTAATTTGTTGAGAAATTTTTCGTGGAAACTGTGACCAGTTCCCAGGCTCAAAACCTCATATTTCCTGAGCAATCTTCATCTTATCAATCCTCTGTGAGTTTTTCTCTTCTCGGGTCTTATGAGGAGGACCCTTGGACCGTATAGATGAGATAGTGGAAGGAAGCGAATCACAGCTCCTGATGGATCCGGAGCAGCAGCCCCACCTGTAGAGAGGCACAATGATGCTCTAGACCCTTGTGATTCACAATCACCTCTCATTATGTGCTGGAAATCTCATTTGAAAGATTATTCTTGGAATGAAATGGCCTAAAACTGAATATAGAATATAACACTGTTTAATATTCAAACGAATTATAATAATAATGAATGTATACAAAAACATTTGAATATGAATTAGGGATGTCAATTTCAGGAATTGTCTTTTAAATTAATGATCTATTAATTTATTAATACAGTGGAGGGCTTCATATATCATGTGCACATCATGACCATGTTTAACATCAATTTCAATTACGATTTATTGTTGTTGACATATTTTTAGAGATATTTTTAGAGTTATATAAATATATCGAATTAGTTTTTAGTTTGAAACTTCCATTTTCATTTCAGATTAATATAGTATTTTGTTATTATATACTATATATATATATATATATATATATATATATATATATATATATATATATATATATATATATATATATATATATATATATATATATATATACACATACATATATATACATATATATATATATATATTTTTTTTTTATATATATATTATTTAGTACATCAATAAATGAAAGTTTATCACATCTCCTTCAAATGAAATACAGTATATGTGCTAATAAGGACACTGATACAGCCGTACGTCTGATCATGAACGCCATGATAAAATGGATTATTCTGATACACAGAAGACAATGATGTAGGTCAAAGAATGGGCAAAAGTAAATATGTCTTTATTCTTTCCGTGTTAAACTGATGCGTGTTGCTTGATTTGTAGTGCCCCTATAATGTAATGAAAATATTATTATACCTTTTAAATGTTCTCCCACATTTCTCAGTTTTGGCAGTTTGGCAGTTACTGGTTGTCGTCTCCCCTCTTTCTCCCTCTACACTGCCACTTTTCCACAGCTTTACACGCCCATTTCTTGAGACTTTTTTCCAACTTTGAGGTGTGAACAACCAGGATAAAACAGGGGGGTTTCGTTTATTTTTTTTTATAGGCAGGCTTAAAATACAAGTACTTTGTTTTGTACCAGGACTCCAACTTCCACTCATGAGAAAGGTTAAAGGGGTCATGAATTGAGAAATCAACTTTTCCTAGAGCTTTTGAGATATAAAATGTCATTGTAATATAATAATATCCTGTACATTTCGGAGCTGAAAACTTCCTTATTAGTCAAATTAAAACTTTAGTTGACAGCTCATCAAACGAGCCGCCTCAACAGAAGAAGACCAGTGCCTAATTCTGTAGCCCCGCCCACCGATTCACTCATGGCATGTAATAGGTAAATAACATAGGCCAATGTGGCACTAAACCGGATCAAACTTCCAAGCAATAAACATGCCGTTGAAAATGAGAAAATATTGTGCAGTGCCTGGATGTGGAAGAACACAGTCGCTGCATAAGCTTCCTTCTGTTCCAATACTAGGAATGCGGTTGAACTTGATTTTTAATGAGGATCCAGCTCACGTGGGTAAGACATTGCGTGTTTGTTCACTTAATTTCACCGCGGATTCGTTTGTAAACAAGAGACTGGATTTGCAGACAGAATGAGATTAAAAAACAATGCTGTGCCTTCTATATTGGATCCGACAGGAATGATGCAACACACTTATGTGGGTAAAAATGTTTTTTATATGTGATAGTTACGCATTGTTACAGATGGTTTGATATCTACTGATTATGTGTACATGTCTAACCAGTCACAGAAGAGTCCAACTATGAAGGATGTAGCTTGTCAAACAGACACACATAATTTAAGATCACAGGGCACACAGCTGGCTTTTAAGGATAACTTACCATGCTATCACAGGCTGGAGTATCCTTTGTATTTGAGGTGTTGTTGGTTCATTGTCTTACGATTTGGGATCAGACCCTGGGTCGAACATGTATGGGCAAATCATTCCAGTTGCCATTTTTCCGCATTGGAAGTTTCCAAAACAATTCCCCACGTGAACTGACGAGGGAGTCGAAACTATTATAATATGCAAAACTGTTTGTAGTGTAGGCTCGTGTAGGTGTGGGAAGGAAGAAGACGGGTTCGGCGTAACTGGGACTGCACTTTATTGATCTCACGATCCTCAAAACATGTAATACGCACGAGGGCGTTCAAACTCAAAACAGTCAGACACAACAGTCAACGTTGCTCTCAGGTTCAATAACTTTCTCAGCACTGTAACATCAGCAGGCAGTGGTTTGAAGTCCCAGTCCCGGTCTATCTCTACCCTCTCTCTCCCAGTAGCGGCTTAAATGTGGTCTCTCCACGCCAATTACTGCAACGAGACACAGGTGTTAATCATCTGCACTTGACCTACTTACTCACCGCTCGGCACCGCACTCTCTCTCTCCCGCTACAGGCTTCGCAAAACCACGCCTCCTCCGCCACATACCCCCACCGCCCGCACCAGGCCGGGGAGCCATTTTTAAGCGACTCATCCTGGGACTGTTCCAGGGGAAAGTCACCGCGGTCTGTGAGAACGGGCATCTCCAGACCGCTCTGTTCCCCCGGAACAGCTCCCAGAGGTCCCGAATCCACCTCTCCCAAATGAGCAACCGTCTCTTTCCTCTTCACACGTTTTCCCCAAGAAGCATCTGTGCACAAGTGCCCCAATAATTTATTAAACGCTGGCCAATTGGTACCCAAAATTACCGGATGCCGGAGGTGCAGGTTAACTGCAACCTCAACAATATGCGTTTGTCCCCGAAATTGAATATCCACGGGCAACAACGGATAGTTCTCCACTTCCCCGTGCACACAACTCACCGTAACCGTGCGGCTGGTACCCAATGCCCTAGGGTGAATCAGGCTTTGGTGGATGGAGGTCTGGTTACAACCCGAATCCTCCAAGGCCTGATAAGTACCCCCCTTGATACTCACGGGTATGAGGTATAGTCCAGCTTGATCGGGGGCGGCTTGTACATGACGGGACAGCGGTCAATGAAGTGTCCGGGATCCCCGCAGCGCCAGCAAGCCAGCCCAGACTTCCCCGCCGCCCTAGTGGCCGGAAGTAGGTCAGCCGGTTGGCGTGGAGAGAGCACGGGGACGGAGGAAGAAGGGTAGGGATCGGGAGCGGTCGCCCCTCCCCTTGGCACCGGACGGGGAGGTGCGGATGGGTCGCTGGGTGTGGCCGTCCTCCGCCTCGGGGCCGGCACTACTCCGCGCGACCTGGGAAGGGGCACAGGTTTGGGGAGAGAGGGGGAAGGAGAAGGAGAGAGAGAGAATCAGAAGGCAGGGGTACGCCGACCCGGTGGCACGCCACCAGGTGATCCTCCGCCAACTGGATGGCCTGGTTCAGCAACGTCGGGCGGTGGCACTGGACCCACTGCGCGGTCTTCCGGGGGAGCTGCGCGATGAACTGCTCCAGCACCACACGATCGATGACAACCTCGACGTCGCC
The DNA here is from genome assembly GCA_023566225.1 of Romanogobio albipinnatus. NCBI lineage: Eukaryota > Metazoa > Chordata > Actinopteri > Cypriniformes > Gobionidae > Romanogobio > Romanogobio albipinnatus. The sequence goes on along the minus strand of CM042252.1, from coordinate 4,119,923 downwards.
TCCGTCGGCCATCAGCCACTTGCGGAAGGAGTCCCGGAGCTGGTGTGCGAAGATGAAGGGTCAGCGGACGCGTCGAGGGTCAGGGTCCGGAACCGCTGACGCTGTTGTTCCGCCCTCCGGCCGACCCGCTGAAGGATGGCGCGCTTCAGGTCGTCGTACACCAGGAGATTCTGGACTGGCAGTTGGTGGGCGGCTACCTGCCCCTCCCGGACAGCAGTGGCAGGAGCCGCATTGGCCAGTCCTACTGGGGCCATCCCCGGGACTCCACGGACCTCTCGAAGAGGTCGATGAATGCCTCCGGATCATCCTCCGGGCCCATCTTCGAGAGGTGGATGGCGGTGGCCGAGTCGGTGGTCCCGGTCCATCCAGCTCCGGAACAGCTCCCGGTCTTCGTGCTGGGCCTGAAGGAGGGCTTCAAAGTGTTTCTGTTGCTCCTCCCTCACGGCCAGCAGGTCTTGGTGGTGTTCTTGATGAAGACCGGTGAGCGATTGGATGAGGTCCGCAAGCGGCGTCTTTGGCGGGGTCTCCATAGCGGCGGCAAACTTCTCCCTTCCCGGGTTTCGGCACCAGTGTAGTGTAGGCTTGTGTAGGTGTGTGAAGGAAGAAGACGGGGTCGGCGTAACTGGGACTGCACTTTATTGATCTCACGATCCTCAAAACATGTAATAAGCACAAGGGCGTTCAAACTCAAAACAGTCAGACACAACAGTCAACGTTGCTCTCAGGTTCAATAACTTTCTCAGCACTGTAACGTCAGCAGGCAGTGGTTTGCAGTCCCAGTCCCGGTCTCTCTCTACCCTCTCTCTCCCAGCAGCGGCTTAAATGCGGTCTCTCCACGCCAATTACTGCAACGAGACACAGGTGTTAATCATCTGCACTTGACCTACTTACTCACCGCTCGGCTCCGCGCTCTCTCTCTCCCGCTACAGACTTCGCAAAACCACGCCTCCTCCGCCACACTGTTTTCCAATCATAGCAGTGGGCGTTTAATTCCAAGTCTTCAATGCGGCACGCCCATAAAAACTGAGCGTTTCTGGAGCTTGGCTCAAAACAAGGGTAGAAAATAGCCTATTATTTTATTCATTATGATGTATTTGAATGTAAAAACCATGCAAACGTCATAAGTTGACCTCAGACAATAGTATAAAAAAATTAAAAAGCCAGTTCATGACCCCTTTAAAGACTCCTGTAGTGTATATAATTACTTTTACAAAAACAAAATAACAGAAGATTTGTCCTCATTTAAGCTAAGTAAACACGTGTCTTTGTCTTTGCCCTGTGTCTTGTAAAGCTGTCCAGAATCTGTCAGGAGGTCTGCATTTCCAGAGATTTGCAGATCTTCAGCAGTCTCTGTTGTTCTTTACTTTGTGTCCTCAGGTGTGTGGTGGAGTTTTTGGAAATCTGGAACACACTGTTTTGTTTTCATGCGTTTTACGCCCTTCAATAACAATTGAATCAAATATGATGATAGAAGTTGTGCTAACAATCAGTAAACCATTATATTTATTTAAATGTTGTGAATGAGGTACACAGACGAGGCACATCTTTATTACTTCGAAGAGGTACAGTTATGTGTGTAAGGCATAATCAAAGGCCTTTTGACAAGTCTAACAATAGAAACCCAAGAGACTTTGTGCCATTACGCACACACACACACACACAAACATGCATACATAATCACATGCCCTTCCCTGTGGATGCTCTAAGAAGCTGTTTCTCTCTCATGACAGCCTACGTGTCTGCTTTTTGTAAAACGAATGGTTAGTTGCATCTTTTAAATATCTTTACATTCTGGTGTGTGCGAGAGAGTCATCCCTTCAGAAGCTTCACAAAGACTGTCGCCTTCCTGCGTTTGTCAATATAATGAGAATGTGAATTAAAATGGACAGCCACCTGCCCGCTGTAGTTTCCAGCATCATTATCGGTGGCTGGGCTATGGGTAAGGCCAAGAGATGTTTGTTTTGGACGGATCTCCTTCAGTGCACACAGGCCTCTCGGTGGAATATCTCGCAGAGAAAACACCGAACTCTGGCACAATGTTTACTGGGGATTTTTAAGATAAAGTATTATTATCTATTCTGTTTAAACCACAGATATATTTCGTAACAATTAGGGTTGTCAAAATTAACGACAGCAAATAATGAATCCATATATTTAGCATCATTGTTTTATTTAATACAGGTAACCAGGGACGTCGTTAGGCCTATTTTAGGGGGGCTGAAGCTACCCCAAAATGCTCCTAAGCCCCCCTAAATGATAATAAGAACAACAATAACAATTTGATTTATCAATAACCGTATCCTCATCCATATTTAGACACAACAAATTATATATATCCAGCTACAAAAAAATAGCCGAAAAGTCGGAAGTTGGACAGAAGTAGCCTAACAAAGAGTCGTTGTGCTATCAAGATGATGCACCGCATCTCATTGCATTGGTGTGAACTGTGGCAGCTTTCAGAGCATTGCAGACCGGAGCGCTACTGTAATTAACTGCCTGGAGGATTCATCTCGTCTCGTCGTTACCAAGGTTATAACCGTTAACGAAAATGAACGAAAACTAGGTGGGTTGTCGTTAACTGAAATAAAAATGAAAACTAGGCATTACAAAAAAAACGATAACTAACCAAATCTGTAGCTAATGTGTGTTTGGCAAAACTAAAATAAAATTATGATTAAATGTACTTAGTTTTCGTTTTTATCAATGTCTTTCATAGAGCAAATAATGTTCAGATGCATTTCCGTTCCCTCACGCTCTCTCTCTCACATAGCCTACACGCACGCCACACACACATACACGCGCGCACACACACACACCGCCGTCTTCATGAGAACGAGTGTTCGACGTTGAAAGCAAGTTCGCGAAAGGTTGGTATCTCGTGAACACCTTTACACAATCACACATTAAAAAGTGGTATAAAAATATTTTGAATTCAGAATATAATTTTGTCAGTGTGTTAATGTCGACCCGAGAAGCGATTGCTACTTTAGAAAGTTAACTAGTCGCAAGTTTGAGGTAAAATGCACTTGGGTTGTCGATGTCAAAACAAAGAAGCTGTGATTCAAATATTAAATAATGTTTTGTCATTAGGCTATTGTATAGGGTAAATTTAGTATAGGGTGTGAAAATTGTACAGCTGTGGTATTTGTAGCCTATAGGTTTAGCTCAATTTAGGTTTAGCTGTATATTTGTATTTTAGCTCAAAAATGGGTTGAATACATGAGGTTCTGTGTAATTAAATAGCATTATGTGGACAACTTATCTTAAATAGGCATAGAGAGGAATAGTATGCTATTACTTTATCATAAATTTACATGAGCAGACAGATAGCATTTAAGTAGTAACTCATAAGTGTAGCTCTAGATTTGAGTGCAAAGATTTTTCAAACGCAAGTTACAAATACCCTGGGGGCTAAGCCCCCCCTGTCTTCCAATCCTAGTGACGTCCCTGCAGGTAACACATTTATCTCATTTGAACTGATAAGAACTGTTTCTGTTGTAAATACTGGATACTGGTCAGAGCTGAAAATCATCTAATTATTGAAGATTTACATTGAGATTCGAATTCTGATGCATTTTTAGAAATGTCTCTAGCCTATTCGCACGGGATTAGTATTATCTGGTGACCTCTAGTAATTTGTAATAATTGCGGACGTTGTCTGTGATCTTAATCCCGTGCGAATCGGCCATGTCTGTAATTTGCAGAGGTGGACAGTAACTAAGTACATTTACTGTACTTAAGTAGTCAAGTCAAGTCAAGTCAACTTTATTTATATAGCGCTTTTAACAATGTAGATTGTTTCAAAGCAGCTTTATAGTGTTAAACAGGAAAATAATGCAGCATAATTTTATTAAGCCGTATAACCATTTGGTGTTATCAGTTCATTTCAATTTCCAAACGGTGACAGTGTGGGCTTTAGATCAATAATTAGATCAGTACTTTAGTTTATATGGTTAATTTAGTTTATTAATTAGATTTATTTCGATGTTTAGTTGAAAAATTTAGTGTCCCCAACTGAGCACGCCAAGCCAGAGGCAACAGTGGCAAGGAAACCAAAACCCCATCAGGTGTCAAAGTACACTTTACTTGTATCTGTACTTTACTTGAGTATTATTTTTTCGGGAAACTTTGACTTTAACTTCACTACATTTGAAAGACAAAATATCGTACTTTTTACTCCACTACATTTCTATAAAGGTCCTCAAAGTCGAAAGTCGTTTCTGTAGCAGCTTTGAAAGTCAGTGGATTATTTTTGTCTTCTTTAAAAGTTTTTTTTGTTGTTTTTGTTTATTTGCAGACAGCTTATCAGTAATCACTCTTGTATAGGGTCATGTGAAGTTTCCCAACATTATTTTTAACACTGATCAGTTTATAGCAAAATGGAAGAAGGGAGTTCCTCTGTGCAGTGTGTGCACCCATGGCCATACTTAAAAAGTATGTTTCAGTTTTCTGAAAAGATTAAAGATTAGTTTAGTTGGCATTAGTGTTGTTTTTGGCAGCCTGTTTTAATTTTAGTTTTAGTCTAGTCTTTGTGTCAAGCTGTCATTTTAGTTTTTATTAGTTTTAGTCATAGTCATACTCTTTTTAGTCTAGTCAAGTTTTAGTCGACTAAAAGTCTGAGCATTTAGTCTTATTTTAGTCAGAATTATCCATGACTATTTTCGTCTAGTTTTAGTCGACAAACACTGATGACATTTTAGTCTAGTTTTAGTCAGTGAAAATTGTATTTTAGTCTCTTTTTACTAATGAAATTCTATTTAACCCAGTCAATATAGTATAAGTATATAGTATAGACAAAACGTCTCGGTTACGTATGGTAACCCTCGTTCCCTGAAGGAGGGAACGGAGACGTACGTCGGTTATACCGACGAATTGGGATCACTTCAGAGAGCCCCTATCAGCTTCGAGATTTAGAGAACGGGCCACTGGGCCATTGGCGTGGGAGATTTGCATCTCGCGCTCCGCGCCGCGGGTATAAATAGGTAGCGAGAGCAATGCACTGACGTTTTTCACTGAGGAGCCGAACTAGTGACTCGGCCATGCAGTGATGGTACAGCAACTGTGGCGACGGGACGTACGTCTCTTTTCCCTCCTTCAGGGAACTAGGGTTACCATACGTAACCGAGATGTTCCCTTTCAGTCGGTCACTACGACGTACGTCGGTTATACCGACGAATTGGGATCCCTTTGGAAAACGCCACAGTTACTACCACTTCCAGTGCCCCGCGAGAGCCCCTCAGCCCCCTTTCTGATGCGGGCGGGGAAATTCACGCAGGGAGAGTCACACTGCTGTTCCTCAAGACCCACTCAGCAGACTTATTGGATAACGCTGGGAAAGCATGCCTGGAGGGACGCTGCGGAAGCCACATCATGCCCGGAGGGAGTTACCATGTGGAGAATACACGTATGGACTGGCCTTGGGCAGTGCAACATACGGAAGTCCCAGGGCTGGCCCCGGCCTGTTGCAGGCGGGGGAGCGACACCGTACTGAGACGGCAGAGGAACTCTGCCGAGGGAAAGACACAAGCTCGCCGTAGGGAGCTGTACCGTGGAGAATACACATATGGGACCGCCGTAGGGGTCGCAGCATACGGAACCCAGCCTGACACAAGTTCCACCAATGCATACAAGTGCCAGACCTGGCATCGGACGCTCCGCCACATCCGACTGGACTCAACAGGGTTCACCAATTCCTGGGGAACTCGACTGGAGAATATAAGCGCACGTATCCGTTCCATGGGGAAGGGAATGGCGCAGCAAGCCGACACTAGAACGGGCACATCAGTGTTGCTGACTATGGGAAGCGAGCACACGAGAAGCAACCGGTTCCACACATAGGCTATAAAACCTAGTGAACGTCTTTGGTGTCGCCCAGCCCGCAGCTCTACAAATGTCTGTCAGCGAGGCGCCACGAGCCAGCGCCCAGGAAAAAGCTACACCCCTGGTGGAGTGAGCTCTAACCCCGAGCGGGCAGGGCATGTCTTGGGATTCATACGCCAAGACGATGGCATCCACTATCCAGTGGGCCATCCTCTGCTTGGAGACAGCCTTTCCCTTCTGCTGTCCTCCGTAACAGACGAAGAGCTGCTCTGAGGTCCTAAAGCTTTGCGTTCTGTCAACATAGACGCGCAGAGCGCGAACTGGACAGAGAAAAGCCAGGGCTGGGTCTGCCTCCTCCGAGGGCAGCGCTTGCAGATTCACCACTTGATCCCGAAAGGGAGTACCTTGGGCATATATCCAGGCCAGGGTTACCTGAGAGTTACCTGGCCCGAATTCCAGGCACGATTCGTCGACCGAAAATGCCTGCAGGTCCCCTACCCTCTTAACCGAGGCCAATGCAACCAGGAGTATTGTCTTTAGAGACAAGATTTTCAGCTCAGCTGACTGCAAAGGCTCGAAGGGCACACTCTGCAGTGCGGTCAGCACCAGAGTTAAGTCCCAAGAGGGTACAGAGGGAAGACAAGGCAGATTTAATCTCCTTGCCCCCCTCAGGAACCTGACGATCAGATCGTGCTTGCCTAAGGACTCACCATTTACCAGGTCATGATTTGTGGCGATGGCGGCAACATATACCTTGAGGGTGGAGGGAGACAGCCTTCGCTCCAACCCGTCTTGAAGAAAAGAGAGCACAGATCTGACCGGACACTTTTGGGGGTCTTCTCGGCGAAAAGAGCACCAATCGACGAACAGGTTCCACTTCAACGCATACAGCCGTCTCGTAGAGGGGGCTCTAGCGGAAGTGATGGTGTCATCTAGGTAGGTCACCTAGAACCTCCGCGTCCCGTCCAGGGACCAGACATGGAGTTTCCAGAGGTCCGGACGCGGGTGCCATAGGGTGCCCCGTCTCTGAGTTAGGAGGTCCTTCCTCAGAGGAATGGGCCAGGGAGGTGCTGCCGCGAGGAGCACTAGTTCCGGGAACCAAGTCCTGTTAGGCCAATACGGAGCTACCAAGAGGAGCTGCTCCTCGTCCTCCCTGACCTTGCACAGTGTCTGTGCAAGAAGGCTCACTGGGAGAAACGCATATTTGCGTAGGCCCCGGGGCCAGCTGTGTGCCAGTGCATCCGTGCCGAGGGTTCCCTCGGTCAGGGAATAAAACAACTGGCAGTGGGTCGTGTCAAGGGTGGCAAACAGGTCGATCTGTGCGGCCCCAAAGCGACTCTAGATCAGCTGGACCACCTGGGGGTGGAGTCTCCACTCTCCGGGGAGCACCGGTAACCGTGACAGCTCGTCGGCCGCACGATTGAGCGGGCCCGGAATGTGAATGGCACGAAGGGACCTCAGATGCTTCTGACTCCACAGAAGGAGATGGCGGGCGAGTTGGGACATGCGGCGGGAGCGTAGACCACCCTGTTTGTTGATGTACGCAATGGCCGCAGTGCTGTCCGTCTGTACCAGAACGTGCTTGTCTTTGAGTGGCGCTGTGAAGCGGCTGAGAGCAAGACGAACTGCCAGCAACTCAAGGCAATTGATATGCCACTGCAGTTGGGGCCCCGTCCACAGACCCGAAACTGCAAGCCCGTTGTACGTGGCACCCCAACCGGTGGATGAGGCATCCGTGGAGACAACAGAATGCCTGGACACAGCGTTGAAGCGGTCTCATATGGAGCAGCCCTAGCGGCGTTACTGTGGCTGCTGCTGCCATATGCCTCTGAAATTGTTTCAGTGGTACCGCTGTGCTGCGTTTGAATGAATTCAAGCAGTTCAACACCGACTGGACGCGCTCCTCGGTGAGGCGCGCTGTCATGGCGACCGAGTCGATCTCTATCCCGAGAAAAGAGTTATGTACTTTGTCCACCTTTGGTAATTTGTAAAGTAGACCTACCATATTTGGCCGAACACAGAGGTCCTGTGATAATATTAGTCCCGTTCAAATCGGTATCTCTGTGATTTGGCCCGGATTTGGAGGGTCGTATATCATTTTTGCAAGGTTTTTGTTTCCTGTGCACATTTTTATCCCTATTTTGCGAAGAATGGAGGCTGCATTCATAGCGCGCACTGTTATAAAGGCCTGTGCGGCTGTGCACACTTTAGAATTAGAGCCAATTTGGGCCGAATTGCTTGAAAGTTGTGTTCGATATTATTCTTCATGAAAAACACAAAAACAGAACAGTACAATGACAAGCTCGCTTAAATGGGTGCTTTTACATTTAGCTTTGAAACCAAATCTTCCGCCGTCATATTGTCAGCTCCTCACTCTTGTGATAAATTAAATCTGATTCCTGTTGCTGGTCTGTGCTCAGTTATTTTAATTGTAATGTCTGTTCTCTAACTGAACTAAATTATTTGTATTACTATAAAAAAGATCAAAACGATGGTGGGAAAGTGATGTAACCGGTGTAACACAGACTATCGCAACAAGCCTAACATGTCTAGCACACAGTAAGGAACTCTTGTTTATGATATATCATACAGCTATATCTATAATGAAAAAACATTTACAAGTCTTGACATCATATCCGGGAGATAAGTCAGTAAATACGAGTAAAATCACTGGCTTTCAGATGTGTCTGGGTAATTTCTAAATCACACAAGGTCCCCATATAATACTAATCCCTTGCGAATAGGGTTTAAGATTATTTTTTCTCCTCAACAACAAAAAACAATTGGATTTTTCCATTTGCTTTTGGATTATTGCAGAAAATAAACTCTGTGCCCAACAAAGGTTTATGATTCTTACACGTTTTGTTCATCATGATGATCCTCACAAAAGAATGCAGCTTTTATCTTGAAGCCTAAATACAATCCGCAGAAGTAAAAAAACAAAAACAACTCTTTTAGTCTTTATTTAAAAACTATATTCTGTTAGCGAACATCCCCACACTGCTGAGAGCGACGTTTAGATGAATATGTAAATACTTGCTGCTCGCTTTGCCCTAAATAACACAATAAACAAACAAAATGCCAGCGGTGAGAAAACAGCAGTTAAGAAAGCATCTGGTCATAGCGATGTGAATATGTTTGCACCGGATCTGCAATTTAGCACTCCAGTCACGTCTGGAGTTTGTTTAATAGATTGCTTCAAAACAAGCTGGTTTACAGCATATAGTTTCGGTACGTTTTGGTATGTTGTATGTTCAGGGAAAAAAGGACTACTGTCAAATACAAATAAAGAAAATAAGAATAAATACTCAAACTACAAGCAACAGCACAATTATATACAATAGTGCAAAGAGGACTGATTCCATGAATCATGATTATATTATATTATATTATTACAAGATAATAACATGTTAATAAATATGTAATAACATAATATAATTTAATATGAAATACATACATTCTCTGTTTTTAAGCCTCTAATCTAACAATTTAAAACCGGTGAGAACTAAATTGGATTTCAGTTTGAAATGCAAACCCCTGAATCGTCCTAGTCTTTTGTTTTAATATGACACCATTATGTTGTACTACTTATACTCACGATATGATGAGTAGAGTTTAAATGCAGTTTAAATGTGTTCTACACCACATTAAAGTTTATTAAGGAATAATGGACCATTCACTGTAATGTAGGCTTATACTGCTTAAAATTCAGTTCTGGATACTTGAAGCCTGCTTTCTTGGGCAGAGATATGGACACATTTAGACATCAATTGGGATTCTTATCTGTTCTTTTAGAGTGGATCATTGTAATATTTATGTGGTGGTTTGAAGTTGTGGATAAAGTGTAGCTTTGCTAACGTGGGTGCAGCATATTTTAGAGTGTCTGTTCACACCAAGTGCAAATAGTGTGCCTTGTTGGCAAGTGCTATTTGCACTAGCTCCGCCTAACAATGCCTGGTTGGGCCATACAAGATTTTTTAAAAACTGCATATTTCCATTTCTTCAGTGGCGCAATCAGTAAAGTGTAAGGCTTAAGGATCTTGGTTTTGACGTGATCGACCCGGGTTCGAATTTGCCTTTTGCAGTGCTCGCTCTTCTCCCTTTTCCCATCACATATCACATCGGAAAGTCATTTATTTTCAATACAAATTAAGAAAATGTTCTAAAAGTGGAAATAAAGTGCCTGACGAAATGTTTAATACTAATAAAAGCATTTATTGGGTAGGGTTAGGGGTCGGTGTAGGGAGGGCTTTTATTGTCCCATTAAACCGGCATCCATTTAATATTTTTAATAACTATAATCATTTACACTCTGTTATTACTGCATCCTGTTAATGTCAGTCCCTCCAGAAAAACGTGATTATGCGATCGCGTGATTTAACGCATAATCAGCCAAAGTCTGCATATTCATGCGGGGGCCGCATTTTTTCAAATATGCCGCACTTTTGCCGCATAAATTGCCTATTTCCGCATGCAAAATATGCGGGGCTAGCATGATTTCATAATCCCCGCATTTTCATTGCAAAAAAAGTCATATATATATTAGCAGAAAGTTGAAAAATGTTTGTTTACTTCACACAAGAGCAGCCATTTCCCCCTATTGCCATGGGAACGCTTTGAAGTGACGTAATTACTGATTACTAATTACTAATTACATATCTGGTCAGTGGCTGGAGCCATCTCTGGACGCTGGTCAGTGGCTGGTGCCGTCTCTGGACGCTGGTCAGTGGCTGGAGCCGTCTCTGGACGCTGGTCAGTGGTTGGAGCTGTCTCTGGACGCCGGTCAGGGGCTGGAGAGCAGTGTGTGGCCCAAACACTCAAAATGGCCATTGCTGTGACGTGGAGAACAGAGGACAAGAGAGCAACCTCTGAGATGGATGGCACCGAGGCCTGTGGGCATGCACCGACGTCAGCGGTGTGTCCTCTAAGCTGGATGCCAGTCTCACTTGCATTGGGACCACCTTACTGGGTTCATGTTCAGCGTTCATGACAACCCAGAACTCTGCCTTGGTATCCAAGGCAACTGGAGACACTGGCATAGCATCCATGGTAGCTGGAGGTTCTACCATGGAAACCATCTTACCTGAAGACACTGGTGTGGTGGCCATCTTGTGAGCAGGTTCAGGCGGGGAAACCACAGGACAGGAAGGTGCAGAAAACATGGGACTAGCGATCATCAGCACTGGACATGGTGAACACTGTGATGGACCAAGCTCCGCAGGCTTTGGAGCTTAATGCACGGTGCCCCCACCCAAAAAAAAACGTTTAGGTGAAACTTCCCCCTCTATTTCCCCAACAGTGTAGGAAGACCCACTTAAAAACAGTGCATAGTCCAAAAATTCACTGAAAGAACTTCAAGGAGCTTTGTGAATTAATATATCCTTGAGAAGAGGGTTAAGCCCATAACAGAAAAAGTCTATGAGAGCACAGTCTGGTAAATCAGAATCATTAGCAATGACCAGGAACCTCTGAATGTGTTCTTCAAGTGTGCGGTTACATTGGCGCATATGGACTAGTTCAAATGCTGGATCCATATTGGCGAAGTCTTCTGTAACATACTGCTCCGAGACAGAAGGTAGAAGATCCAAATGCAGCTTTATTAAAGGGTAATCCACACTCAAAGTCATCAAACAGGCAAGAGGTCATAACATGTAATCAGTCCAATAAGGCAAACAAGGCAAGAGAGACAGGCAAACGGGTAATCCAAGGAACAGGCAAGAAATCCAAAACCAGAGACATGAAACCAGGGAAACGCTCAGAAATGCAGTTTACAACAAACAAGACTTAGCAGTGAATGACAGAGTGAACATGGTTTATATAGGCTGAGGTAAAGAGGTTAATGAGACACAGATGTAAACAATGAGTGCTGATGAGTCAGGGGAAAGGATTATGGGTAATGTAGTCCTATATGGAGTGACAGTCCAGGGTGGAGTGCCCTCAGGTGGTAATCAGGGGCACTTTCACTGGAGATTGTGACAGTTACATACACAAAAAGAAAATACAAACGCAATTGCAAATCACGCATTTGTGTTTCCATTATGTCCATTATGTGTGCACAAATTGAAAATGCAATTGCAATTAATAATACAATACAATAGAATTTGAAATTCCTTTTAATTATTGTCTGGTATGTCATTCCATAGCTAAACGCAGGCTTTAAATTAATTACACCACAGTTGCAAGACTTCAATGTCACCACCATTAAGCCACAAACAACTGTTTTAGTCTTTATTTAAAAAGACTAAAACCTGAAAGTTTGAGTTATAAATAATATATAAACTCAACGAGTCTTTAAAAATGACTATATAAACACTATAAAACTATAAAAGCAAATAAAATGCCAATATAAATTAAATATAAAATAAAATGACTATAAAAGCGAATAAATGAGTTTACCTGATAAGTGTGATGACGTTTAATTTCCCTGACAACCTCTGTAGTCCCATTCTAGCTGGGCTCAGACTCAGGAGTTTTAGGCTAATTTATCTCTGATTTGTGACTGACAATGTGTGAAAAATCTTGTCCATGACATTGTTCGGTTCCGACGTTTGGCCCAGATTATCTGGTAATGTGAGGCATTTACAGATCAAGTCTTTAACCTGCTGATCTGCTCGTGGACACAGCACTTCTCTTTGTCAGTACGGCTGTACTTGCCAAGATGAACCCGTTGACATTATTTTTGTATGAATTTGTCCATTCAAGTGCAAGACTTGAAAGAGAACTCAATATTTGCAGGCTGTCTGAAACGGGGCTTTCTGTGTGCGTGCTTCAGAATAGTGTGAAATCTCTCTTTTGCGTCGTCTTGCGCTTGAATTTTAAAATTGGCAAGGCTTAAATGGGTTTAGTTTAAACACAGATAGCAACGTGTACCGTTCAGGTCTCACCTGCACCCACGCGCTATCAACACCCGGGTTCATATGGCACTCATATTGAACTTATACTAACTAATATTGAGTTTGTGGAAGCCAGATTGTGTATCCATCAACAGAAACATACATTAGCCGAACTCTGTCTGTTTTACACAGTTTTTTTACACGTTTTTTTTCCCAACAAACCATATTATAGAAGTGTACATGAGTTTTAGGCCGATGTATCCCTGTCTGTGACAATCTGTGACAAAATCTTGTCCATTACATTGGTTGGTTCCGACGTTCGGCCCAGATTATCTGGTAATGTGAGGCCTTTACAGATCAAATCTTTAACCTCTGCTTGTGGACACATCGGGGCTGCCCCGATTTTATCAAACATGTTTTTAAAGCAGGAGGATTACGTCAGTTCTTTCACAATAGCCAGTGAGAGAAGTTATATTATATACATATGCGTTGTCAGAACTGTGAACCGTGGGGTGAAGAACAGCACGGTTCAATATTTCTTTGATTGTTTTTACTTGCATCTGAGCTCAACGGAGTGAACAGAGGAAATTAACCAGAGAATATTTTCACTTCAAAGAAGGCGGAGCCACACCTACCTATTACATCATTGCCATGGACCAATTGTAGCTCGTGGGTGTTTACCAGCCAGAGTGAACTTTTCCTGGAAGTTTACTTAGTCAAGCTGCTTCAAAGTGTTCAAAATTACACCACACCGGTTGGCAGCAGTAAATCAGGTCCTTAACTCGTTTCAGGGTTTGGGCCTACAAAAAATGCATCATCCCTGCAGCACTGAGACAGAATTGATGAGGAAATGTCTATGTATCAGTCAACAACAGGCTGACATCTGTTTACTTTCACACATCCAACACATCAATAATGTTGTGTGTTTTGTGGATGTTTCTCAGTGAAAGTTGATGGATGTCCCTTTTCAGTCCAAAGGCTGAATCTGAAACATATCCTTATTTTACATGGACATCACTCCCACAATAACTAAGTCTATTTATCAGGACCAAGCAATTTTTCTACTGTTTGTCTCAGAGTCAGAACAGATAATAAATTTGTTTCATTTTCATTCTCTTGTCATCTGTAAGAATAACAGCCACAGCAGAGAACGCTTCAGGTCTGATTGTAGTGTGCAGTAAATTAATCAAAGCCTCAGAACAGATCGAGAACCAAGAGCAGATTAAAGCCGCGCAATCTGTGGACACTCCAACACGATCAAAGTATTGGACAAATCACTGCTAATCAAGCCAAACAATCTCGAATCAACCCGAATGCACAGATAGCATCGCGGTGATAATGAAAGAATGAAGTGAAAATGAGAGATGATCTGACTTCTGTCACTTAAAGGATTGCATGGGTTCAGTATAGAGAAGCACTAAAAATTGTGAAAAAATGGACGTTATTATTCAATGCATATGGTCCAATTGTGCCTACTCAAAAAAAAAATGTATTACAGTGAATTCAAGTTGAATAGTAAAATACTCAATTTACTCAAAAATACTATATTACTTACTTTTTTGTATTATTAGATAAATTCCTTCGTTCGCTCCATCTCAGCCCCTATGGTTTTGCCTCATCAGCAGTCGTAGTCTACATGTGCTATCGGCTGATTTGTCAAGGGTAACTCCAGAAGATTCTGATAGGCACTTGGCAAATCACCCAGTTGATCTAAAATATCGACCGGCCACAAAAAGTCATTACACACAATAATGGCAGGCAGGACCTTGAGTGTGTGACTTAATTAGGTTTCAAATGCCATCAGATGTGTTCTCAGAGGCACAAAAAGACCCGGGTTTAAAACGGTTGAATGTCCTATGCAATTGGCAACGATTTCTCTCGCTACTAACCTTAATATCTAAATTGATTATGGGTTTATTTGTAGTTCTACTGGAAAAAGATGGTATTATTTCATATGCTGAATTTTGCGTGCTGTCGGCATACATTTTAGTTTTGGAGATTAGTCAGGATTAGTCATAAACAGATGTTGTGTGCTTCTGCCACAATTTGTGCCGTAGTAATCATGTAAAGGGGGCAAAAATATGACATTTCAACCAATAGCTGTATGACTCTTCTTAAAAAGATTATAAAAAAAAAAACACGCAAATATGCTTTGTGTGAGCAAGAAAAGCTTGTCTGTGGGTGGTTTATTGATAATGCAATGTGATCTCATTTGTATTTTGCATGTATACGACGTTGAAGGGTTAGTTCACCCAAAAATTTTAATTAGCCCATGATTTACTCCCCCTCAAGCCATCCTAGGTGTGTATGACATTCTTCTTTCAGACGAACACAATCAGAGTTATATTAAAAAAGTCCTGGCTCTTCCAAGCTTTATAATGGCAGTGAATGGCTGATTTAGTTTTTGAAGTCCACAAAAGTACATCTATCCATCATATAACTGCTCCACACGGCTCCGGGGGGTTAATAAAGGCCTTCTGAAGCGAAGTGGCACATTTGTGTAAGAAAAATATTTAAAATGTGAGTAAATCATGGGCTAATTTTCATTTTTGGGTGTACTAACCCTTTAAGGACAAACATTTATACATCATTTGAAGTTCATAACATAGATAGATTGTCTATTGAATTTATAATGCATAATATTAATTAATTGTGTCAACCCTCTGGTGCTCCTCACATTTGCGGTAAAAGTGAAATCAATGTACTATATTTTAGTCGTTTTTAATGTTTGTATTTAATATTTTGTATTTTTAAGGGATTTTATGGTACTAAATTATATTTATGCAGTAGTTATTATAATCTATTTATTACCACTTTTTGAGCATAGACCTGAAAATGAAATTTCCACACTTAAACTGTTATAAATCTTGAATGTTTTGGATCACAGTTTGCCCTTTTAAAAATAAAAAGAAGACATAAGGGCAGAATATTGCTGACATATTTTCCAAACCTGTAAAACTGTGAGAAAATCAATGCCATAAATGTTAACAAATTATGTTCCAAATTTGAGGTTGAGTGATATCTCAAAAAATAAGCTTTCAGTAAGATTTTGTTTGGGCGCAGTACCAAACGTTTCCACTAGATGAAATTCATCTCCCAATTTTTTTTCCAATGTGGTCATTTTTGACCATGTTTTTGTCAGAACCATGTCTATTATTTATGTATTGATTGATTTTGTTATTATGTGTGTTCAAATTGTAATAGTCAAAACCAAGTTTCACATCATTCTGATAAAGTAAAAAATTCTAAAAAAAAAAAAAAAAAATTCAAAAATTACCGAAGAGCACCAGTGGGTTCAAAAATGTTTTCCTCTGAAAATGTAGTGATAAATGAGAGTCCCGTCATTGGATTGATCTGTCACCTTTTGCAAATGTTATGGCAATTGCACTTCCAACTTTTAGATTTATTAAGTACAAACGTAACAGATTTTACATTTTAGAAGTTGTCAATATTTTGATATTTTGTTGTTTCAGTGTCTAACAAAACCAAATTGTTTCTTATTTTAGATTTAGGATTATATCATTTGGTACTGACGTTTGCATTATTGTTGCTGTTGTCGTGGTCGTTGATGAT
The DNA here is from genome assembly GCA_023566225.1 of Romanogobio albipinnatus. Taxonomy (NCBI): domain Eukaryota; kingdom Metazoa; phylum Chordata; class Actinopteri; order Cypriniformes; family Gobionidae; genus Romanogobio; species Romanogobio albipinnatus. The sequence continues at coordinate 4,103,697 of CM042252.1, read as the reverse complement.
TCAAGCTCAAATATTGTCTACTGTTTATCCCCAATTGTCTATGATGTTTGTTAATAATAATGCAAATGTATTGTTAAAATGGAGAACGAGTATTGTATTTGTCGAAATAAAATGTAGTAAAAGTCTAATAATGCTTTTAACTTCTCTCCCAGAAAACAAAGATCTCCACGTATGATAAGATGTGGGAGTTCATGAGCAGTCGAAGGCATTCGGTCATGGTGAAGAGCATCGAGGAAGGGATTGAACGCGTGCTCACCTCAGATTATGCCTTCCTGATGGAGTCTACCACCATCGAATTCGTCACCCAGCGCAACTGCAACCTCACACAGATCGGCGGCCTCATAGACTCCAAGGCCTACGGGGTTGGCACCCCAATGGGTAAGGGTTTACAATATTAGCTTTATTTGAATGATTTATCACATTTACCTAACTGTTTAAAGCTGCTTCATGGTGCTCGTATCACTCCACATGCATACAATTATTTTAATTGAAGTCAGTATTTCAAGTACTTTTTTATTTAAGTCTTAATAAGTCTCAAACCCGAGGCTCGACCCAAGCTCCAAGCTTCAAGCTTCAACCCCATATAATGATACTATGTAGAGGGAGAATGAGAGAAATGGTGGAGGGATGCCGGAAAAATTGCCGCTGGGACGGCACAATGACTTCTGCTTATAAGTATATCTTTGGAATGATGATTGACAGGGCTGAATGATTATAGCCTGGCTCCACCCTCCTATGTACTTGAGCTCAATTTTCATTTTCCTTCAGTACTCTGTCTATAGTCTTAGGTTTTCTCCGAACAAATTTGTACCGGTCCAATCAGTGAACAGATGGAGTGGCTGAGAACGATGACGTTGATGTCGTGCGCTAGTTTGAGTTGTAGTTCAGTAATGGCGGCGGAGAAAAGATGTGATCGAAGCCATTAATTCTGTTGTGGCACCGATGCAGAATATCCAGAAGTAAAAGCTAAAGCAAGAACAATCTTTGCTGAGTTTTGTTAGTGGCCATGATGTTGTGTCCCGGGAAAAGTTTGATTTTCCAGCTCGCTCCGTTAGTGGTGAAGGAGTTGCTGAAGCCCCGGTAATTGTTTCTCGTGGGGTCGAAAGGTATTGTCATCATTTACAGGGGCTAGTCAGTGATTTTATTGCCGTCCGCGTAAAAATCCCCGGCCGAATTACCGTCTATTTTAAACAAACACCAAGGTCATGTGGTCATTTAATTGCTGTCCGAATCCACATCTCTGAGTTTTCAAGAATATATCACTTCAAAATTCACTGTTTATATCCTTTTTGACCTCTGCAGAGCACCGTACGGTTGCGCTTCGCTGTAATTTGGATGCATTTCTAGACTTGTATTTCTTTAAATGCTGGCCAGTATTTTCAAGAGCAATATATTTCATCACCGCTCTAAGAATAAAAGGAAGAAAAGCACATAAACATTTGAATTAGGCCATTATTTACAGCAGGATTTATTCTTATCATACCAAGCATATATTTTATTTAAAGCATACAATCATGTTATGGACCACGTGAGCAGCGCGTTCCTGATCACGAAACTCTCCCAGCTCCGAATGCACAAGGTTTTATCACTGAGGTGGCTGCACATTTATTTTGACTTCCATGTGAGAAATAAAGGCGAATGGCGCATGACATGCGTCACGACCAAACGTTAGCGATTGGTTATGGCAGATCCAGAGTGGCTCTTGGCAGATCCAATAGTTTTAAACTTCAACAGAGTTACCGCCTTCAAGGAAGTAAACGCTCGTCAATGGAGAGTGGCCAGACTCTCTGAACAAATGAAATGTACGAGAGTCTGGTAGGACCAGGCTAGAACGATTAGGCTCCTCCCAAACCTACTTCATGTTAAAACATGTATGTACACAATAAGTGCATTGTATCAAATGATTAGTACATATAATAGTTAAAGACACTTAATATGAAGTTGGAATTTTATATTATAATGACTGACTTACTGCATATTATTTCTTACATATTTTAAAATGTCCTTTGGAATATGATTGATATCTAGATGTTATCCAGAAGCACCCTTCTGCGTACTCCTTCTCTTCCACTTGGACTGCAGTCATACCTTTTCCATTAATGCCGAGTTCACACTGCCCGATTTTAGCCCCGATTTTGACTCGCCAACAGGTTTTTGAAAAATGCCCGAAATCATAGACAAGTCGGTGCACGTGAGTGACAATCACGCAGTTTGAATGATCAAAGGCTCGATCTGAGAGAATCGCAGACGAGTCGCCGACACCCGTGAGATATTTGACATGCAATTCAAACTCCTGCTGTGTGAAATGACTGAAAACATCATCTGCGATGACCTACAGCCAATGAGAGGGCAAGATACGGGGCAGCGGGAGGTTCGGGGAGGAGTTATAGACCAGAATATCATTATTTTACACTCACCTAAAGGAATATTAGGAACACCATACTAATACTGTGTTTGACCCCCTTTCGCCTCCAGAACTGCCTTAATTCTACGTGGCATTGATTCAACAAGGTGCTGAAAGCATTCTTTAGAAATGTTGGCCCATATTGATAGGATAGCATCTTGCAGTTGATGGAGATTTGTGGGATGCACATCCAGGGCACGAAGCTCCCGTTCCACCACATCCCAAAGATGCTCTATTGGGTTGAGATCTGGTGACTGTGGGGGCCATTTTAGTCCAGTGAACTCATTGTCATGTTCAAGAAACCAATTTGAAATGATTCGAGCTTTGTGATATGGTGCATTATCCTGCTGTACATGGTGGTCATAAAGGGATGGACATGGTCAGAAACAATGCTCAGGTAGGCCGTGGCATTTAAACGATGCCCAATTGGCACTAAGGGGCCTAAAGTGTGCCAAGAAAACATCCCCCACACCATTACACCACCACCACCAGCCTGCACAGTGGTAACAAGGCATGATGGATCCATGTTCTCATTCTGTTTACGCCAAATTCTGACTCTACCATCTGAATGTCTCAACAGAAATCCAGACTCATCAGACCAGGCAACATTTTTTCTATTTGTAGTGGAGATGAGTGGTACCCGGTGGGGTCTTCTGCTGTTGTAGCCCATCCGTCTCAAGGTTGTGCGTGTTGTGGCTTCACAAATGCTTTGCTGCATACCTCGGTTGTAACGAGTGGTTATTTCAGTCAAAGTTGCTCTTCTATCAGCTTGAATCAGTCGGCCCATTCTCCTCTGACCTCTAGCATCAACAAGGCATTTTGGCCCACAGGACTGCCCCATACTGGATGTTTTTCCCTTTTCACATCATTCTTTGTAAACCCTAGAAATGGTTGTGCGTGAAAATTCCAGTAACTGAGCAGATTGTGAAATACTCAGACCGGCCCGTCTGGCACCAACAACCATGCCACGCTCAAAATTGCTTAAATCTCCTTTCTTTCCCATTCTGACATTCAGTTTGGAGTTCAGGAGATTGTCTTGACCAGGACCACACCCCTAAATGCATTGAAGCAACTGCCATGTGATTGGTTGATTAGATAATTGCATTAATAAGAAATTGAACAAGTGTTCCTAATAATCCTTTATTTACAATTATACCAAACAGAAACAAATCACAAACATTTGCTAGACCAGCCGCAACAGCAGCACATTGCAAAATTATTTATTCACCTCCAACTCTCTTTGCAGAACACAATCATCACTCCCTGTGTCTCCCCAACCATTTCCTCCGCCATAATCTTTTTTCAGTTTTTCCTTTTCGCTGCAAATCAGCGCATAGACAATTTGGATCACAAGCTTCATTGTTATGATAATTTTTAATAACAATTCCAGTCTCGCGTGAGAACTCCGGTCTGACGCACGTGTGATCTCACGTTTTCCTTGTCACATCTCGAGTGTTTTTGGTTGTGAAACGTAGTTTGCGGACGGGACAGAGTTGACGGCGATTCTTCTTATTATGAAGTCATGCAGTGTGAAACCCCCTGTCGCCGATCCATCGGTCAGTGTGAACACAGCAGTGACTGAATGCTACCCCAGATAGTCGTATAGTGTGAAAAGAGCTGCGATCCCACCAGTCTGAAAATCTTGCAGTCTGAACTCGGCATAAGGGACAATATAGGCCCCCTTAAATTGATTTTCAGGTGCATTATTTACATTTATAAAGGCAAAGTTTTTCTAACCTTATTGAATGCATGTGTCATGTTTTATCTCAATTTTTGTTGTTGTTATTAGGGATGCCACAATTCTCAATATAATATTGAACCGTTCGGTACGGCATTCACGGTTCAATACGCGCTTGAATACGCCTCCATCCCAATATACTGAACAACACGACATCCATTCACATCACATGTTAGTGGTAGAGTTATACTCACGAACACTATAGTTATTCACAATCACGAAAGTTCATTATTTGCATGCGTTTTAAAGTCTTGCCGGTTAAACGTTTCATTTGCGAGCTTATGCACGGTTTTAACATGACGTTATACTAATACTGTCAAATACACACAAGGTTTACATAAACGCAGTCGGTTATGTCTAAAGAGAAAGTAAATGCGGCGTGTGTCTGTATATTAGATGCGGGCAGGTCTTAAATTGACAGCACCAGTCTAGTGAACACGCTGTCCTTAAAGGGACAGTTCACCTTTAAAATGATAGTATTATTTACTCACTCTAATATTGTTCCAAACCTGTATTCATTTCTCAATGACATAATTTTCAGTGAACTATCCCTTTAATTTTAATACAACAACAAAAGACAAAGAGAAAATCACTCATTGCTCTTGACAGAAGAACTAATACAGTAGCTTTAATAAGAATCAATGTATATTTTATAGTGAAGTCTATGTAGTGTTTTATTTTTACATTTATTCATTCAATTTCATACTTAAATGCTGCTGTACAGCTCTGAGCTGCCAGTGTAAATCTTTATATATATATTTATTTTATATTATACAATACACTAGGAATGTGTACAAGGGTTTTTTAGTAAAGTTTTAAGTAATGTTTTTCAATTCTTTTAAGTAAAATAAAGAAAGAGTACTGCAATAAAATAGTCTTTTTTCTCCTTAACCTCTTGCTGTTCCTGTTGCTTAAAAATAGAATAGCAAAAACTGATGTGACAAGCCATCAGAATTGAACCGAACCGAAAACCGTGGTTAAAAACCGAGGTATGTATTAAACCGTGGACTAACTGTATTATTGCATCCCTAGTTGTTATAGTTGAAAATCTCTTCACTTCCTGATAGCAATCTATAATAGAAGTGGTTTAAATATTAAAACGTACATCTTCTGTGGAAGACTCAGGACCGAGAAATGTTCAATTTGCTAAGGCAGCAGACTCTGCATGCAACCGATCATATGCAGTCTGCTTGTGTGCGTTAGTTTTGACCGCAAAAGACAAGGTAATTTGATTGAATGTCATGCATTTGATGTATTTACGACACTACCATTTTCCTGTTTTTACAATAGAGGCGGCATTTTGCCTGTTAGAAATACTTGCTCAGTTTTAATATTATGTTAAGGTGGGGAACAATTAAATAAATGGTATTTTGTTCGCGTACCCTCTATCTCACCCCAGGGGTATGTGACTCAACCCCCAAACCTACACCCCCTCCATTTGGGAACCAATGCTCTAATGCAACAGTGGCTCTACTATTGTCAATCAATATCTCAAACAATGATTGAATTGATGCTGCAGATACTGACATCTCTGCCCTAATCAATAATCAGTCACGGGTATTTGCCCAGTGCTGAGCACATTTACATAATCAAATCAAAACCATTTCTATTTTTGACAAAATACCCATTTTCAGCAGGATTACCTTCCAAAATAAAAATATTAGTCATACACCTCAACAAAAACATGAATCACTGAACAGCCTGATTGAAATGAGAGACACAGTCGTTTATCAACACATCTCTGTCATGCAGAAGTGTATCCTCCTCAAAGTGTGTTTCTCTCAGACTGCAGCGCTGACTCAAATCTTCATTTCATTTTGATTAATGACTGTCTGGCTCTGTCGGTGAAGGTGAAGCGGTTGAGGTTAGCGTCTCTGAACGCCGCTCGGCGGCTCAGTGAATGTGCAGAAATGCGGACCCTGAGGCAAACGTGCATGAAATAGACGAATGGATGAGATAAATAAATGAAAAGAGAAACTGTGAGGCGTTTCCCCTCCTGTGCATAAGATTATCAGTCTCAGTAGCAGATTGTCTTAATCCGGTTATACATGCGGCTGCGGGCTGTGTCAGAAGCAGAAATGTTGAAGAAAAAAACAGTAAGACTTGAGTCCAAAAACATCCAGAATTGTACATGATACTGCTGCAAGACATCTCAACACAATGACCCTAAAGACTTTACTTATCATGCGTTTGTAGAAAAGGGAATTAAGATTTCTACGGTTTTCCTCTAGAGCAAGTACTGCACATCCATTTAGAGAAATACTAAACATATATATTTTTTCTTTTGTATTCATTAGTTTGTGAGACAGAAAGCTGAAGCTTATGGTTGCAGAATAACTTGGACCTCAAAGCTACATACGCAACAAATGACCTCAGCATGTGATCGTATCGGATATAAAACGGCATGACCCATTACAAGCAGAATTGCTTTGAAAGGACTAAAATAACCAAGAATGGAAAAGGCACCTTAATGTGAGGATGAAAGGCCTTTTGGCCACCTCTGAAGCCAGACTCCTCTACCTCAGGCACCGTGTCAATCAGCCAGAGGAACGAAAACCACAAGCTTTATTTCACTCATTCAGTGTGCTGTGTATGAACGGATGTATTGTGTTCAGTATGTTGTGGTGTTGTGTCTCTAATATGTTCATTAGTGTTGTAGTCAAGACCTCCTAAACTGAGACCAAGGCAGGGTGAGACGGAGTCAAGACCAGATTCAAATTCATTCGAAAAATACACATTTACTGCCAAAGAAATGTTTTATATTTAATCAATAAATACTATTAGAATAGTATTGGCTGTTGCCAATCAAGTGTAGTCACTAACAACAAAAATTTGATTATAGAAATATGAGACTAAAACTGCCAGTAAGTGGCAGCAAATCCCTTAATGATCAATTCAGTTGATCATTTATTCAACTGAATTGTTCAAAGCAGCTGATTCATTCAGTAGTGAACCACTGCTGTGTGTTGCTCGCAAATGCGCTACACTTCTGCTATGGATTTTTTTTAAACTATGTTCATGGCCAAAATGGAGCAAACACTTGTTATTAATATTGTGTCTAAAAAGTAAGTCAGTTATTAACTTTGTTGGACATTTGGATAAAATCAATATCATGTTTGCAATTGTGCGCATGTTCATGAAAGCAGCTCTCTTGCTCTTGTGATATTGCTTCATTTTATCATATGTGACCCTGGAGCACAAAACCAGTCCTGCGTCTCACGGGTATATTTGTGGCAAATAGCCAACAAATACATAGTACGGGTCAAAATTGTCGATTTTTCTTTTATGCCAAAAATCATTAGGATATTAAGTAAAGATCATGTTCCATGAAGATATTTTGTAAATTTCCTACCGTAAATATATCAAAAATGTATTTAGTAGCAATATGCTTTGGACTTCATTTGGATGACTTTATTAATATTTAGATTTTCAAATAGTTGTATCTCAGCCAAATATTGTCCTATATCCTAACAAACCATACTTCAATGGGAATACTTTAACTCCTATTGTGTTGGGATACATTTGATACCCAATGGATTTTCAATCTGCTTGAAACACTGGTAAACTGATTTATATCTTCTTGAAATGTTGTGTCATCATTCCATTGATGTATGGTTTGTGGGGATAGGACAATATTTGGCCGAGATACAACAATTTGAAAAATATGGAATCTGAGGGTGCAAAAAAGTTAAAAAAATTTAGAAAATTGCCTTTAAAGTTGTCCAAAATAAGTCCTTAGCAATGTATATATATTTGCGGTATGACATTTACAAAATATCTTCATGGAACAAGATCTTAATATCCTAATGATTTTTGGCATACAAGAAAAATCTATAATTTTGACCCGTACAATGTATTGCGCATGCAAAGTGTCAACACATAGATTTTGGAAAGGCTGTACAAATTTTGGTTACATCGATTGTGTTAGGGGTCAAATTGACCCCAATTGGTTTCCATCCATTTTGCCCACAGTTAACACTCATGAAAATCAGACCAACAGTGTAGGAGGAGTTCAAACAAGTATGTTTTTAAAAGAAAATCAAAATGGCCGACAGGAAGTTCAGTAGACTATGTTGGACAAAATTGGTATCTATGTTCTCAGCATGACCCAAGGAATCGATTAAGATCAGTTTTATTACAATACGATTTTTTAAAAGAGTTGTTAGCATTTTTGGAAATTTCATTCTAACGTATGACCACAAGGTGGTGTTGTCTCAAAAGCTTTGAGTACCTTAGGGCATAGCATCGAAGACACATACCGAGTTTCACAACGATATGCCAAAAAGTTAGTATAATATAGCATTTTATGACAAAATTCAAAATGGCTGACACCCAAAATGACCGATATGGGAAAATTGGGTATCGTTCAACTCAGCATGCAGCACCAAATCTAAAGATCTTTGAATTTTGGCCAAACCGTTTAGAAGTTATAAGCAAAAACAGCCATTTTCATATCTCCTGACCACTAGGTGGCACTGCGCCGAAAGTCATGGTTGTCATAACACACAACAAGTTTGGTCAGAATACACTAAAGCCTTAATTTGGGCTTGCTCGTTGTTGAATTTGTTTGCTCGTTATTTAAAGGGCCATGAAACCCCCTGTTTCAGCAGCCGTCAGTTCTCACCACAGTTTTTAAAAATGTGTATGGTTAAGATGCGGAGTGGAGGGGGATGAGGGGAGACTGACTGACAACAACACAGCAACGGCTTCTGATTCAGAGTATTATTTCACTCTCAGTAAAAGCATCAACGCTTACCAAAAAAATGCACGCTGCAAAATATTATTACATAACACAATATACACATGGTTTTGTAAGCTCACCTTAAATAACAAAATTAATGGATGGTAACATTGACTCCTATGATGCTCAACACTCATAACTCTGTTCAAATCTCAGAAAATGTGGTTTAGGGTTTCATGACCCTTTAAGAACATTTTTGACGAACCAACTTAAATTTCATAACTTTTGCTGGCATGGTCTGAAGATGATCTGGTTCAATTTTCATGAAAATCGGAGCAATGGCCTAGGAGGAGTTTGAAAAAGTAGGTTTTTCAGAAAATTCAAAATGGCGGAAAATGGATTTTGTTTCTAGCCTTTACAGTTCAAAAGTTATTAAGATAAACATGAGTGCAACTTTGGACAGTTGGTGGCGCTAGAGGGTTTGAGTTAGAGACTTCAAATTTTCTATGGTGACAGTGCAGACTGTCCTCTATCTGTGTGCCAAATTTCATAAATTTCCCGAAAGCGGTTCTTTGGGCTGCATAGACATGGAAGAAGAGCGGAAGAAGAAGAAACGGAAGAACAAGAAGAAGAAGAAGAAGAAGAACGCCAACGATTTTCAATAGGTGCCTACACACCTTCTGTGCTTGGCCCCTAAATATATTGTTGAAATTTGTATACCATAGAAATAAGCTTTTGTTTAAGTGAAGCAGTTGTAAAAATTGAAGGAAGATGAGTAAATGAAATGAGAAGGATTACACCATGTCCCAAGAGCCAGTTTCTGTGTCCAGGGATCGGGTCGTCTAGGCCCCTGCCTTCGACTGCTGCCCGATTCTCTTTGCACCGGCCCCTTACGGTCCCTCCCGTGAGTGGGTCCCCACGTCGCTCCTTTGGGCTGAGCCCGGCCGGACCCCGTGGGGGAAGGCCCGGCCAACAGGCGCTCGCATACGAGCCCCAACCCCAGGCCTGGCTCCAGGGTGGGGCCCCAGCTGTGCCGTACCGGGCGACGTCACGGTCCTCCTTTTCTTTGTCGTCATAAGGGGTTTTTGAACTGCTCTTAGTCTGACCCGTCACCTAGGACCTCTTTGCCTTGGGAGACCCTACCAGGGGCATATAGCCCCGGACAACGTAGCTCCTAGGGTCATTCGGGTACTCAAACCCCTCCACCACGTTAAGGTGGCAGTTCATGGAGGAGCGAGAGGGGACAGCTGAGGTGGCTCTGGCATCTGTTCCGGATGCCTCCTGAACGCCTTCCCGGGAAGGTGTTTCGGGCATGTCCAACCAGGAGGAGGCCCCGGGGAAGACCAAGGACACGCTGGAGGGACTATGTCTCCGCCTCGGTGTCCCCCCGGAAGAGCTAGAGGAAGTGTCTAGGGAGAGGGAAGTCTGGGCATCTCTGCTTAGACTGCTGCCCCCGCGACCCGGCCCCGGATAAAGCGGAAGAAGATGGATGGATGGATGGATGGATTACACCACGAGTAATTTGACAACTCAACATGACAATGTTACACTAGGGTATTTGACCCAAAAATTCACATTTTGTCATCTTCCATTGCTAATCCTACCCTTTTGGAATCAGTTAACAAACATCACACTCATGTACTGTATCTGTATTATTATGGCTTTTGCATGAAATACAAAAAGTGATCTTAGACAGAATGTTCAAGCTTCTTGCAAATGTTCCATACAACAAAACTGGATAATGATTTTACCTGCCAAGCTTTAAAAAAATGGGAAAAAGATCAATATGTAAGTACCATTAAAGTAGTCCATGACTTAGATATATACTATTTGTCTAAGAAAAAAAACAGCATTTAAAATGTCCGCTGATCATATTCCCCTCTTTTATAACTTTCACATTTCACGTGCGGTTGTCTTTTTTAAATATGTCTCATAGTAGCGGCAACAGTCTGAAAATACATTTCAAACTCTGATCAGTAAAGTTCCAGGGACAACTGAGAAGTTCTCTACATTACCATTGATAAAAGCTACATCTACCATTATCAAGTCATTAGACCAGGAGGAAGTAAATGTCCAACAAGAATATTACTGAGCCAGAATTGCAGGAAATGTCAATACTGAGATAGTGAGAAATATTCTGATTAAAGGAAGGACAGCTACATTTCTTAACAGGGGAGCTGACTATTGATCCTCAGTCAGGATCAGTGATCTAAAGTCACATTCTACAGAATAATTGGACTTTTTATATATTGGTATAAAGTCTGGTTCATTTTGCAGCATCCTCTTTCCAAGAACCGTCCATTTAGAAACAAACTGTGTGAGCGGCAAGTGAACTAAAGTTAGCGTTGTTTTTAGTGCGGCTTAAAGGGATAGTTCACCCAAAAAAAGGGAATTGTGTGGAAATGTTACTCTGACTTTATAAAAAGCCTTTATGTATAATGCATTAAAAAATGTTTTTAATGCATTAATTATGCCTTGTATAATTGTAACCACAGTTATGATAAATTATAATACTTATTTAGTCATTGGACACACCTTTAGAAAGTATAATGCGTTAAAACATGACAAACAACCAATTTCAGAATCTGCAAATATTATAAAGCATTTTAACTTTGGTTACAATTATTGGGTTTTACATTAAGTCAGCTGTCCCTTTACTTTTCGCGAGGCCCTGTGCGTTCGCACAATTGGCACAGCCCTTGTGACGGTACTGATTCCGACACCCTATTGGTTTGTACGCAATCCTCGCACCTGCACATGACACAAATCACGTAATGCTGAGTAGTGCACATACCTGTATATGGTTCTTTAACGTATTTGCGTTCTACTAAAATGTTCAATGGGCATAAAAGCGGCTGAAACGGGCAGCCTAGTGCATCCCAAATTTTTCAACATTAACATTTTAATGTAACATTATAGACATCATGGCCTTTAGAAAATACTTTTTTTGAGGAGGTGGGGTAGTGCACTATAGCGCCCTGTGGCGCGGCCTAAGCTTTTGTCCTTAATGACATTTTTTTCCTTACATTCATTTTACTTTTGTACTTTAAGTAGTTTTAAAAGCAGTACTTTTACACTTTTACTTGAGTAAAAAGCTTGAGTTGATACTTCAAAAGTCTTTTAAACCATAGTATCTATACTTCTACCTGAATGATGTATGTGAATACTTTTAACACCTCTGATGTGCATTGCTGGATTTATAAATTAAATATGTCCATCATATAAAGCGACCATGTCTTGGATTAAACCAATTAATTCATATGGATTCATTTTACCATGTCTTAATAAACTTTTTGAAGTGTCAAATTTGAGGTAGAATGGACTTTCAGTGGAGAGCTAGAAATCTCCCAGGATTCATTAAAAATATCTTCATTTATGTTTTGAAGATGAATGAAAGTTGTATGGGTTCAGAATGAGGAATGAATAAAAGATGACAGAACTCTTTAGGTGTGGGTTTATCTGAAAGAGATAATAATGTGCATGGGGGGGGGGGGGGGGGGGGGGATGAAATTATCTGAAAAGTAGACTTTATGCTCTAAATTTCTGTCTGTCTAAAAGTAATAAATACTGATAATTTCAAGAACTTGGAAAACAAAGCTGAATATACAATTCTGCTTGTGAATATCTTAGCCTAAGGCCTCATCCACATGTAGATGCGTTTTTATATATACAGAAAAATGTTGTATCGTATCAGCTTTTCGTCCAGACGTTTTAGGAGCCTGAAACCGGGTCCCAGAGTGGATACATCTGATAAATCCCTGCGTTTTCGTGTGATCCATATATTTTGTGAAATAGTGATGTCATCACACCACATCTCACGGTAAAGACTAGAATGGATACAGCTATGGCCACGGGACATGCGCACATCAATATTGCATCATTTAATTACTGCATTTGAGTTATTGTAAGGGCAGGTTTAGGGTTGGGGTAGGTGTAGGCATTAATAAAACACAATCTGGTAAGTAGGACATTTATTTATTGTTTTTGGGTTTTTTTTGTGTGATTTTGCCTCGGAACTTTGCTGTACCCGTTCTAGCCACAACTCTTCTTCTCCGTTTTTAGTGTATTTCTGTGGCAGGATTAACTTTAACTTTATTGTCCCCAGAGGGGAAATTCTTTTCCACAGCACTGCACTTGTTTAACACACACAACATAACCAACATAATACAAAATACATTAAAATAAAAAGTCAAGATAACACTCAGCGATGTCTGTTGTTAAGATATGTGATGGCTGAGGGAATCAGGCTTCTAATTAAGTGGATGTGTGGAGTCCTGTTCTATTGAGATTGCAATGCGTGTAATAGCCCTGTTGTTAACTTCTGTGAGGTTCAGTGTTGGAAGACCGATAACTTTTTTTGCAATTTTGGACATCTTTGTGAGTTTGGTCCAGTTTTTTTTAAATAAAGCATATTAAAGAAACAGATAGATTCAGCCAATACAATAAAATTGGCTGAATAATGCTTTGATAAAGTAACAATAATAATCAAGGAGCAATGTTAACTCCCTTAAGTTTTCTGAATGTCCATAATATGCTGATGATTATTATTATGCTGAGTATTGTCCAATGTTACTCCCAGATATTTGAAACCATGTCCATTATCTGAGGTGAGGGGGGACTGAATATCGGCTCCTTTGTCTTTGCTCACATTAAGATTCAGGTGGTTATCCTCACACCACTGCGCAAAGTTCATGACAGTGGTATGATGCTCCATAACAGAGTTGTTATCTTTGAGCAAGGCAAGAATAGCTGTATCGTCTGAATATTTTAAGTATTTTATGCTGGAAGATGGGCTGATGTTGCCACATATTGGTCTGATATGTATGCTACATCGTTTTGAGTCGCTTTCAGTGGTTTCATGTGTACGCAGATATTTCTTGAGACAAGGTGGAAAAAATGATCAGATCAGGAAGCTCTGGCTTCGTGCGGATGTGGCCTTATGGTGCGTTCACACCGGACGCGATTCGCGCGAGTGATTTACATGTTAAGTCAATGCAGAGACGCGAAATGGCATTCTGCGGCGCGATTCGCGCGAATGAGGCAGCGAGATTTGTGCGATTCGCGCGATTGAGGCGGCGCGAATGACGCGAATTGAGCGTTTTGAACGCGCGATTCGCGCGAATCGCTCAAGTTGAAAAATCTGAACTCTGGCGGATATTTCGCGCCGCGTTAACCAATCACGAGCTTGCTCTAGTAGTGACGCATTTACAAGCGGAGGCAGAAATCCCAACAACAATGGAGGACAAGATAATCGTGGCCGTATGTGGATACCCGGAGCTGTATGATACATCATCCTATCACTACAGGAAAAGGAATAAAAGGAATAAAGGAATAAAAAGGATCTTGCTTGGAAGAAAGTGAGTTATTTTGAGCCATTATGAGCCAATTAACTTGAGCTTTAAACAACTATATTATCGCCTGAAAAAGTCTTTAAACTACGTTTTGTCACACATTAATAGCAGTATTTTTTACAAAAAAGACGAGCTGGCTCATATAGGCTCATATAGGGCAGAAGCCCCTCACTTGACGCGAATTCGCGTCTGTTGTGTAGTTGTCACGCAAATTTCACGCGCGATTCGCGCAAATTTCACGTGCGAATGAAGCGAGTAAACTCAAAATGTTCAAGCGTCCACCTTCGCGCGAATCGCGTCCGGTGTGAACGCACCATAAGAGTCTCAAAATCAACTCTGAGAATTTATAAACGATTTGATGTCACTCACTGAAAAGGCAAATTCGGTGATCAGCTCTTTGTCAAAACCAGCAGAAGTAGCATCACCATCTTTTGTTTCATATAGTGGTGGAATAATGAAGGATGGGGTCTCGGTTCTATGCATCGGTTGTTGATTGGATTTAGAGATGATTTTGAGGCAGATTCAAACTCAGTTTGGTCGCGCCCAAATCTGGGCAGTGGGTGGAGTTAGTGTAAATAGCCTCTGCCAGCAAGGTGGGCTCTTGCACTTGTTGTAAAATGGCACTCCTTTAAAAAAAGGATAGGGTGACTATTCATTGCATGCCAACTTTAACACCACACAACTTTCATAAGAATTAGATTCTGGGTAGACTGTTGCACCCTGACTCCCAGAGGCTTTAAAAGAAGCCAACCAATCTTTCTGTGTGCAGTATGCATGAGACGGTCAGCCTAATGCATTGTTTATATGATGAGAAGTGCTATGCAAATAAATATGACTTGCATGACTTGAACAGACTGTGGCCATGCCATCATAGGCTGAGTCTACCAAATAATTAACCCTGAAGCAATTTGAAAACGGGCAGATGCCGAAACCGAAGCCCTTGCGCTTTGAGGCATGGTGTTTACGAGTTTGAATTTGGCCAGCCTCATTTCCTAGTCCTGTTCCACCTCTTTATCTCATTGTTCCCTGTTCTTACTCTCTCTTGCGCCTTTCAGTAATAAAACTGGCTGATCAAGGCTGCCTGCTTTCCCTGTAAACTGATGAATTCGGAATATTCATGCAGGTGTTCTGACACTATTGCGCTATAAACCATGTAATCATAAATTGCTTGTGTGTCAGGGGCTAAACAGTCCAGAATATCTTAATCCATTCATGGTTTGGGGGTCTGTGTGCTGGTTTAAGATGCTATCTCGGCTTTTCCACATGGACAGCAAAAGCCAGCTATCAAGTGCCTCGTCTCACAGACGTTAATGCTTTGTCACTCAGCAGGTTAAAATCTGTCAGGCATGCTGTCTAACAGACAACCCAGTGAGGGTGTTTTTTGCTTGTCAGTTGCATGTCATGGGATTGCATTGTGTAGAGCAAATGCAGGGTACATGGAAAAGGATGTTTAGCATCATCACTCCCCTGTGTGCTGTTTCCAGACAGCTCAGCACAGGCCATTTCCATTGCTAATCCTACCCTTTTGGAATCAGTTAACATAGGCAGGCTGCATACAGGCGTGCGTTTAGCATATATCTCACTAACTTCAGCAGAACACAGTCGGCCTGATGCATTAATGCTGAAAATGTGATGGTGAGAGATGCCCGAGTCCTTCTGGCAAGCGTTCCTGCGCTGGAACAGACAGGGTCAGTGTTCAGACCATCTGCGTTTTGGTGTGTTGCTTAATTAGATGTTTAAATGAGAATATGTTAATGCTTGGCACAATTGAATCTGATTTTGTACTGAGGCAGTGAAATGTTATTGGGTTTCAAGCCATTGTGGTGTAAAGTGAACATGAAGTCCTCAAAACAGTGTGCCAGCGCTGTTTTGGGAAGGCAGTTGTAAATTCACATTAAGCTCTGCCTCTTTCCTGGTATGTAACGCATTACTAGGGCATTATTAGGGGCTAATTCTCACTATTAACTACACTGTAAACAAAAGAAAAGTTGAAATAACATAAAATTGTAAGGCAACTTGCACAGCTAGTAGTTCACTTAACTCAATTAACTGTGTAAGGTCACATGTCTCCCAATTTAAGATATTTTGTTCAGCTGATTGAGTTTTTTTTTGTGTAGTGGGATGGGTAAGTTTAAGGGTAAAGTTAGGGACAGGTGTGGTGGGATGGGTAAGTTTAAGGGTAAAGTTAGGGACAGATTTGGTGGGATGGGTAGGGTTAAGGGTAATGTTAGGGAAAGGTGTGGTAGGATGGGTAAGTTTAAGGGTAAAGTTAGTGAAAGGTGTGGTGGTATGGGTAAGTTTAAGGGTAAAGTTAGGGACAGGTGTGGTGGGATGGGTAAGTTTAAGGGTAAAGTTAGGGAAAGGTGTGGTGGTATGGGTAAGTTTAAGTGTAAAGTTAGGGACAGGTGTGGTGGTATGGATAAGTTTAAGGGTAAAGTTAGGGAAAGGTGTGGTGGTATGGGTAAGTTTAAGTGTAAAGTTAGGGACAGGTGTGGTGGGATGGGTAAGTTTAAGGGTAAAATTAGGGATAGGTGTGGTTGGATGGTAAGTTTAAGGGTAACAGTAGGGACAGGTGTGGTAGGATGGGTAATTTTAAGGGTAAAGTTAGGGACAGGTCTGGTGGTATGGGTAAGTTTAAGGGTAAAGTTAGGGAAAGGTGTGGTGGTATGGGTAAGTTTAAGTGTAAAGTTAGGGACAGGTGTGGTGGTATGGATAAGTTTAAGGGTAAAGTTAGGGAAAGGTGTGGTGGTATGGGTAAGTTTAAGTGTAAAGTTAGGGACAGGTGTGGTGGGATGGGTAAGTTTAAGGGTAAAATTAGGGATAGGTGTGGTTGGATGGTAAGTTTAAGGGTAACAGTAGGGACAGGTGTGGTAGGATGGGTAATTTTAAGGGTAAAGTTAGGGACAGGTCTGGTGGTATGGGTAAGTTTAAGGGTAAAGTTAAGGACAGGTGTGGTGGGATGGGTAAGTTTAAGGGTAAAGTTAGGGACAGGTGTGGTTGGATGGGTAAGTTTAAGGGTAAAGTTAGGGACAGGTCTGGTGGTATGGGTAAGTTTAAGGGTAAAGTTAAGGACAGGTGTGGTGGGATGGGTAAGTTTAAGGGTAAAGTTAGGGACAGGTGTGGTGGGATGGGTAAGTTTAAGGGTAAAGTTAGGGACAGGTGTGGTGGTATGGGTAAGTTTAAGGGTAAAGTTAAGGACAGGTGTGGTGGGATGGGTAAGTTTAAGGGTAAAGTTAGGGACAGGTGTGGTTGGATGGGTAAGTTTAAGGGTAAAGTTAGGGACAGGTCTGGTGGTATGGGTAAGTTTAAGGGTAAAGTTAAGGACAGGTGTGGTGGGATGGGTAAGTTTAAGGGTAAAGTTAGGGACAGGTGTGGTGGGATGGGTAAGTTTAAGGGTAAAGTTAGGGACAGGTGTGGTGGTATGGGTAAGTTTAAGGGTAAAGTTAGGGACAGGTGTGGTGGTATGGGTAAGTTTAAGGGTAAAGTTAGGGACAGGTGTGGTGGGATGGGTAAGTTTAAGGGTAAAGTTAGGGACAGGTCTGGTGGTATGGGTAAGTTTAAGGGTAAAGTTAAGGACAGGTGTGGTGGGATGGGTAAGTTTAAGGGTAAAGTTAGGGACAGGTGTGGTGGTATGGGTAAGTTTAAGGGTAAAGTTAAGGACAGGTGTGGTGGGATGGGTAAGTTTAAGGGTAAAGTTAAGGACAGGTGTGGTTGGATGGGTAAGTTTAAGGGTAAAGTTAGGGACAGGTGTGGTGGAATGGGATACATGAATTAATGTTTACACATTAACTTAAATCCTCTAAACTTTTTACAATACTCCACACAACCACTGGTTTGCATGATAATTCCTTTATATTCAACCATATTTTACAGTATAGCATATTTTGAAATGTAAAAGTCATTTTAAATCCATTTACCCATGATTTAAAAAAAAAAGATCAATACTAGTGGTTGTAATATTGATACTCTATCGTGGGGGAGATTTTCTTGCGTTAACCGTATAGATCATTTTGCACAGCCCTCAACTGTCTGACCCAGGATCTGGGTAATGCAAAAACTACCCAAACACTGAAAAAATAACCCAAAAGGCTGAACCCAGGATGTGTCACATCCACGCCTGTCCCGGACTCCAGTGCCCATAATCCTCCCTGTCTCACACCCGAACTCACTTCCTCATCGTCTCTCCCACTCTCCCGGATTCCCTGCACCTGGTTGTCCTGTCATTAGCACTCCTTTATATTGTACTCACTCCCTGCACTCCTTGTCCGTTCTTAATGTTGTTATGTTGGCTTGGTTATTGGTTCCTGTTTTGATTAAACCCATCTTTGTTTGAAGTTCCGATTCTGACTCTTCCCTCCTGCACCCAGCAACTGTAACAGGATGTGGGTAGAAAAAAATAACAAGAATTTTTCAAGTGTATACTTTTAAGATTTGAATAATGCTGCAGCTGCACGTTCACTACAAGTATAAGTGCACTTGTTTTTCACAAGGGCAGTGAAACCACAACTCATTTTCCAGACCAAGTTTCCAAATCGGTTTCCCAAATTTCCCCCTCCCATTTTCTATTGTTCAAAACATGTAGTCCAATCTCACACCATTGGTTCAGAAACAGAAACTGCAATGTTTACACTTTTCTAGAAGTTAGCATGCAAATGGCATAAGGTAAATTACTTTGCAGTGTAATCTGAGGTAGTAGTGACTAGAAGTATTTCATCATCGGAACACTTGCACACTTCGCCGTGAGCTCCTTTTTCACTTGCGACTTCATTGTCTTGTTAAATGTGTGTAGCAATTGCAGTTTATATCAATGTTTCAGGGCTGTGCCACTTACCCCTTGAGGATTGTGGAAATAGAAAGCCCCCCAGTCAGCTTTCAGCCTGTGGACGGGCCCCGTCCCTGGAGGCATCATTAAGAAGAGTCATGTACAATGCCATGTCATCAAACATCTGTCAGGAGTTTACTTGTGCATGAGGAGCTACTAGTATCCAATTCATTTATTTAAGCTATCTTCTGTTGTTACTTACTAAAGGTACCCCGTCCATTTGCTATATACAGGCATGCTTTTAAAGAACCTTGCTGTTCTAGTGTATCAATGATTCATTGTGTTACTTGTCTTTGATGTTGCAGAATAGGGATTTTGATATGTCTGTATTCAGGCTTTTTATTATATCATTCCACCTTTTTGTTTCAGTGCATATCAGTTAAGTGAATCTTACGAAAGTGGTCAAGAACATATTTTACCCATATTTCACCCCCAAAACATGAATGGTGGGGGCGGGGGCTCGGTTCTAGTGCTATGTCATGCATTCTGACTTATTTACACTGTTAAAGTGTTAATTTACATGCTATGGACACATTTTTTAAAAACACGAGTTGAACATATGATGGAGTATTTCTGTGCCAAATACACTCCTTCAGAATTCGAACGAGTTTCGGAAAGTTTTTTTTTCCGAGTATGGCCCTGTATGACATCATAAAGGGTGGAATTCCTTGTATGGGCACTTCTCCATAGATACTCAAGATTAACATGAGATTGGCTGAAACTGTGTGTGTTAGTACCCTTTAACGCCCTCGAGTCGGTGATCGTGCCAAAGAGACTTTTCGTTTTTTTATCATTCAGGCAAGTGTTATACATCATTATAATCTGTTAAGTTTCTTTTTTTGTGTGTACAGTCACAATAAAAACAAAATATTGTGCTTTTTGCAAAATAAAGAAAACACACATGATGCGCGATCTGCAGCATCTCTGTCAAAGACGTTCATTTAGATAGTCTTCAGAAAATGACCTCTAGCTTAGTGTAGAGATGGTGGTCCAGTGGGTTAAACCATGGAACTGATATGCAGAAGGTTGCTGGTTCGATCCCAGCGGTCACCACCAGTGTGTCTTTGAGCAAGGCACTTTACTCCATGTTGCTCCAGGGGGATTGTCCCTGTAATAAGGGCACTGTAAGTCGCTTTGGATTAAAGCGTCTGCCAAATGCATAAATGTAAATGAATACTTTTCTCACAAACATGAGACATATGTCTAAAGAAACGTTGAAATGTCAGGTTTTAAATAATGTAAATCATATCGAAAACAAATATTCTGTGTTTATATAATCTGTTTGAAAAGAGATAGATGTGTGTTATATTATTGTTATATTATTGTTATTCATCTATTATATCTATTTCGATTGATATTGAAATATAAAGATTGTTTTTATTTTTATTTGAGCAAGAGAGATAAGTAAAAAGCTGTTGCAAAATTCTACCTCTTTCTGCATATATGCTTTTTTCCCCTTTTATCTTAAAAAGGAAATGTATACTCCAGTGTATTAACAACAAAGTCAATTAATTTATCAAAATTATTCTAATGTTTGGACAGTTTTTTAGGCATTTGATGCAACGGGGAAAAGATAGATTTGTAAAAGATATATGCTGGAAAAGATTTTGATGGAGAAAATTGGATCTATCCATGAATATACAATGCATATGTTGTTATACAGTAGGTGAAAATGAAAGTCACTAAAACCATCCAAATTACTGCTCTACTATTATACAAAACCCTCTCTAAGTGCCAACAGTGAGCATGAAAGAAATGCGAGTTTGATTTCGGCAAATAAAGAGCACTTTGTGCTCCATGTACTTGTGTGGTGCATTTGAGCAAAAGAACAGTTGAGTTGTCTATTATTCAGGCAATAGTACAGTCCTTATTATAGAGAGTTAACTACAGCAGCACCACTATTACAACATGAAAGGATCAGCGAGATTCGTGAGTGCTCTTGTTCTACCTCATATTTCAAACGACATGAGAATCACTTCTCCAGCCGTTTTTGATCTATGCTGAACGAAGGGAACGCGACCTGTTTACCTCTTTTTGCGAGGGAGGTGAAATGGCTGTTTGGAATCAGGGAGAGTTATGAAGCCCATGAGGAGGCCCAGAAGGAAACATTACATCAAATTAAGAATAGCAACTACTTTTAATTAGACAGAAAATAAATAGATAAATGTGGGAAATGCCAGTCCCTCGAATGTAATTGGGTTTTATTGGTGTGTTATCAATGGCACCCTGGGAGCAGTGTTTCAACAAACAGCATTAGGTTTTTATGGCTCGTACTGCATTAGTGTCTGTATTTCTCACCTTTGTACTGCTCGCACGACTGTGAGAAACATATTCTTGCACCGCTGAAGTGACAAACATGTTTCTTTTTCAATGTATTAGCTTTTCTCAAAGCCTAGTAGAGCAATGCATTAGAAATGTTTATACATCAACTTTTAGTCTTGGTATGTATTTTCTCACAAACTCACTTTATACTTTATACAATATTAATTTTAATAATATTGAATTTTTTTTTTTGCATAGCATTGCTGAAATTGAGTCTTTATGCAAGTTTTTTTTTTTTTTTTAAACAACAGCATTTTACATTCACCATGAATGTTAAGCTTGAGGTAGGCAATACTGATATGCTGTATTCAAGGTCTTCTGAAGCCAAGCATTTCACCAACAGACTGAAATTTAATTTGTGATTCACTTATAATCTTCCCCTCCAGTGAGCTGTTAAGTAGAGAACCGCTGTTACTGGATCATTGAGGCAGTGATTTTCTTGAACAAATTGTTCAGTCCGTTTTGTGAACAAGAACTGATTCTTTAGAGGGGGAAATGTTCACTGGTCTGGTTCTCATCAAAATAGTCTTTGTTTTCTTTAAGAAAAATAATTCTTCTTTTGGTCACACTTTATATTAGATGGCCTTAAAGGGCACCTATTATGCCCCTTTTTACAAGATGTAAAATAAGTCTCTGATGTCCCCAGAGTGCGTATGTGAAGTTTTAGCTGAAATACTCCACAGATCATTTTTTAATAGCATGTTAAAATTACAACTCTGGGTGTGAGGAGAAATTTGCAGTTTTTGTGTTATGTCCCTTTAAATGTAAATGAGCTGGTGCTCCCGGCCCTCTTTCTAGAAGAGGGCGGAGCTTCAAGAGCTCATGCTACGGCATACCGGCAACAACAAAACAGGACAATCTCACAGTAACGGTGTACATTTCGAACCAGAGTCGGACAATGACGCATACAGAGCCAGAGAATATATGCAGCATGGAGAACAGATATAGTTTAGTTTAATTACGGTTATAACTCATGTTGTCATCTTGCTTTAATCCACTATTAGTACACGCCTGTTGTAGCGGACCCCGTCCGAATGATGGGCAAAACTTTACTGATGAGTTTTATGAAGTTTATTGTACAAAACACAAAAGATAAAGCGTCTGATTTCTGAATAAAACAGTACAAGAAGTGCGCACTTAAGTCTTATCCATAAACTCTCTCTCCCTTGCATTATCATCAGCATACACAGCAAATTACACAAAAACTCCTTACACCTAACAGTAAACAAATATGTACTGACCTTATGCCTGTAAACTGTATATCTGTAAAATAACTCTGATGAACTGTAATAAAGTGCGTGTTCTCCCTTTCATTACTGCCGCGACCATCGCTCTTTAAGCTGGATCACGAACAGCTGGTACTGATCCATCCTTGTGTAAAAACTTTTTAACAAAACCTGTGTTTTGTATTGTCCCCTTGTATTGACCCTCGTTCACAAAGCAGAGTAAAATGATTCGGACAGACATTAGGTATGTTGGGACGCATTCTCTTCAAAAACAAAACGTATGAGACAACTTGTCTATGCTAATACGTCAGAGTCCATGAAGTGGTGAAAATAACAGCGTTTTGATGGCATGCCAACAACACTCTACTACAACAACTCTTCCTCTTCTCTAAAGCCGCCCACATGGCCTCCTTTGCTGTGTGTTCCTGGGGGAAGGGTTTATGTAAACTGTAGGGTTTGTGATGTCACTAACCTGTGAAGAAGCTTGTTGTAGTCCCTGCCAGCCGTTTGTTGGAGTCCTTAAAAAGCGATTTCTGTAAAATAAAATATCTCCCTTTGCATTGAACTTTGAGCGTCGTAAATTTGCAGATGTTGTTAAAGCTACACTGTGTAACTTTTTTAGTGTATTCTTAGCTAAAAGCACTTAGTTCTTTCAAAAATATATGTGCTCATTAATGTATATTTACTTCTTTCAAGTAATAAAGTATTCTCGTAAGTTTATAATATGCCATTGAAAATACATACGGGTAAGGGGTTCGAATGGGGGTCGCCATGTTGCCCCTCCATCTTGAAAGTACATTAGCCAAAGAGGGACATACCCGTAAATTCAAGCTTCGCCTTTCGCGTTTTAACACGTTTAACGCGTTTTGTAGGAAAATAGTGTGGCCCCTTTAAGAGCGTTCGCCCCAGTTGGAGCACCTGCGTTCTGTGTGTGTGTGTGTGTGTGTGTGTGTGTGTGTGTGTGTGTGTGTGTGTGTGTGTGTGTGTGTGTGTGTGCACCGCGCCTCGAGCTCCCATGTGTGCGGATTATTTTCTGTCTTCTGTTGCTAACATCCATTTATTTTTGTTTTGTTGGGTAATGCTGTGGACGGAAGTGGAGTTTGTGCCGGACTCTTGTGGGGGGTTCCGCGGGGAATAAAGTGCGGGCTGTTTGATTTCAATCGCCTCCGTGTTTGCATCGACTCCAGTTGCGTTGAGTGAGTTATCCGTATTTTTCACCCGGACACACGCGTTACAACTCGATGGCTAATGTGAAGAGGGGGATTGCTGGATCGAACTGGAAGCCATGTTAATCTTGAACTAAATCGGCCACCGTAGGAGTTAAAACGAAATCGGAATTGGGAGGAAAAGAAACTAATATTTACTGGATGGTCATATACCCTTTCACCGCTAGATGGGGGAAAATATCACACAGTGTAGCTTTAAAGGACCCCTTTAACTCTTTCCCTGCCATTGTCAAGTTTTTCCAGCAATCCGTGTTTTCACTGTTATACGGTAGGGGGTGCTATTACACATTTTATGAAAGAGTACAGAATCTCTGGATCCAAAAACAAGTGAAGATGATGTTCTGCGTAAACCAGAAGGAGTGGTTAGAAGTCGTTTACACACGTATCAGCATTCAACAGTGTATAGATAAAAAATGTTACAGAATAAAGTCTTGCACCCACTAAGAAGAAAATTGTGAATGGACTCCACTTGATCTACTCCATCTGTGTTTTGGTCATTGTTTGGATTCGATCCGGACAAAGTCTTTGATTAAAAACATGATTTTCTCAGTTTTTTGGTTTGTTATGAAACTGAAATGGTTATGAAACTTACTTGTTTTGATTTAAAACAGTTGTTCTGTTCTTTCTTTTGATATATTGACAGTATTCTGGGGGCCATGGGTATTGGGAATATGATTAAACATGTTGGCGTTGGCTGGCAACTTGAATGTAAATTGCTGTTGGGGAAAGTGTTTACTAGTTCACCATTTGATACAATATACTTATACATACAAGCATTGTTATAACATTTAAAGTATGTGCATTTAATTAACGTTTGTAGTTAAAAAAAACGTAACCCAACATGTCAAGAATATGACACGTTCTTGACAATTTTGTGAGATGTCACCCACTTGACCACCAGAAATAAGCAGAGCGAATTCTTAGCATCTTTATTAAATCAGTTTCCCCTTTCTGACCCATCAGGCTCCCCGTACCGAGATAAGATCACCATCGCAATCCTGCAGCTACAGGAAGAAGGGAAGCTGCACATGATGAAGGAGAAGTGGTGGCGAGGAAACGGCTGTCCCGAGGAGGAGAACAAAGAGGCCAGCGCGCTGGGCGTCCAGAACATCGGTGGCATTTTCATAGTGTTGGCTGCGGGACTCGTCCTCTCTGTGTTTGTGGCAGTTGGGGAGTTTCTCTATAAGTCCAAACAAAATGCACAGCTGGAAAAGGTAAAGCAACACTTTCACATTTCTGGACCGCAATGAACATTTGTAATCTGTTAGGATATACTTAAAAGAGTCTAGGGTTATTATGCACGTCTCTTTAGAGAAAATAAATCACATATAATCACGAGAAATGGGGTTGCAATTTTGTGTTTCATCAGCGAGGGTATAGTGGGTATTATAAGCCAGCCAGACAGATAAGTCCAACTAATGCCTCTGAGTATGAAATGATCTGTTACAGATCAATGCAAACAATATCAATTCTGTCTAAAATTAGCTTTGATGTTGTGGTATTGAGAGCAAAGCGTGAGGTATATTTCACTGGTAATATTTTACAGACAGAGCCTGTTTCTGGAGAGCAAACAGTCCTTCTTGATGTAAGTCTCTGAAGACAGAAGGGTTTGGGCTTTACTTGCTCAAATGGCCGCCATTGTGTCATCTCACCTCAACAGAAGTGTTGTTGTTTCCCTTATCCACTCGAATTCTTGATCTACTGAACTAGTACATGCTTGAAGTGTACAGTTCATAATGAGGTAGAAAAACTACTTGGAGATGAATGAACTCCAGTTCTCTCACTCTTTCCTTTTTCCATCACAAACATGATTTTTAAGGCTCTTACGGAATTTATTGGCAAATTAAATTCTACACATGAGCTGTGATTTCACTCATTGGACTGTAGTTTGCTTGATAGTACATATTTGTTTAATGATTTATTGGTTGGTTATGATTTCATGTTCTTTTAATTTTCTATTATAATTAACTTAAGTGAGTGTCACTTGAGTGGATGAAAACAAGTATCTAGTTCCACTTGCATTAACACTGTCCTATTAGATTTTTAGACCACACTTTTTATATTAGGTGTCTTTAACTACTATGTACTTAAAAATAAGTACAATGCATTGAGCGTGTTGATAATGTATTGCAAAACACTTTTGCTGCTATTGAGGTGGGGTATGGGTAAAGTTAGGGACAGGTGTGGTGGGATGGGTAAGTTTAAGGGTAGGGTTAGGGACAGGTGTGGTGGGATGGGTAAGTTTAAGGGTAGGGTTAGGGACAGGTGTCATGGTATGGGTAAGTTTAAGGGTAGGGTTAGGGACAGGTGTGGTGGTATGGGTAAGTTTAAGGGTAGGGTTAGGGACAGGTGTGGTGGTATGGGTAAGTTTAAGAGTAAAGTTAGGGACAGGTGTGGTGGTATGGGTAAGTTTAAGGGTAAAGTTAGGAACAGGGGTGGTGGGATGGGTAAGTTTAAGGGTAAAGTTAGGGACAGGTGTGGTGGGATGGGTAAGTTTAAGGGTAAAGTTAGGGACAGGTGTGGTAGGATGGGTAAGTTTAAGGGTAGAGTTAGGGACAGGTGTGGTGGTATGGGTAAGTTTAAGAGTAAAGTTAGGGACAGGTGTGGTGGTATGGGTAAGTTTAAGGGTAAAGTTAGGAACAGGGGTGGTGGGATGGGTAAGTTTAAGGGTAAAGTTAGGGACAGGTGTGGTGGGATGGGTAAGTTTAAGGGTAAAGTTAGGGACAGGTGTGGTGGGATGGGTAAGTTTAAGGGTAAAGTTAGGGACGGGTGTGGTGGTATGGGTAAGTTTAAGGGTAAAGTTAGGGACAGGTGTGGTGGTATGGGTAAGTTTAAGGGTAAAGTTAGGGACAGGTGTGGTAGGATGGGTAAGTTTAAGGGTAAAGTTAGGGACAGGTGTGGTGGGATGGGTAAGTTTAAGGGTAAAGTTAGGGACAGGTGTGGTGGGATGGGTAAGTTTAAGGGTAAAGTTAGGGACAGGTGTGGTGGGATGGGTAAGTTTAAGGGTAAAGTTAAGGACAGGTGTGGTGGGATGGGTAAGTTTAAGGGTAAAGTTAGGGACAGGTGTGGTAGGATGGGTAAGTTTAAGGGTAAAGTTAGGGACAGGTGTGGTGGGATGGGTAAGTTTAAGGGTAAAGTTAGGGACAGGTGTGGTGGGATGGGTAAGTTTAAGGGTAAAGTTAGGGACGGGTGTGGTGGTATGGGTAAGTTTAAGGGTAAAGTTAGGGACAGGTGTGGTGGTATGGGTAAGTTTAAGGGTAAAGTTAGAGACAGGTGTGGTGGTATGGGTAAGTTTAAGGGTAAAGTTAGAGACAGGTGTGGTGGGATGGGTAAGTTTAAGGGTAAAGTTAGAGACAGGTGTGGTGGGATGGGTAAGTTTAAGGGTAAAGTTAGAGACAGGTGTGGTGGGATGGGTACGTTTAAGGGTAAAGTTAGGGACGGGTGTGGTGGTATGGGTAAGTTTAAGGTGTTTATTAAGGATTAAGGTGTAAGGGAAGTGTCAACAGTGTATTTATACATGTAATTATACAAATGAATTGCACCTGTAATTACATGCAGGTTCTTAAAAAAAAAAAAAAAAAAATGTTATGTAAAAACATGTATGTACACAATGAGTGCATTGTATCACATTATTAATTTTAATGTTAGTGCATAGTAGGTAAAAACACCTAATATAAAGTGGGACTGAATTTTATTAATCAATTATAATATATTTGTCATAATTTTCCACTTTCATCACCAAGCATTAATTGTTTTATGTAACTGAAAGACGACATTTAATTGTCCTTGTTTATTTTACAATCGTTTTTTGCAGTCAATAAATTAGTTAGAATAGTCATTATTCTATAATCACCAGCGAAATCGGAAACACGTGCTCAATGGAAAAACGCTTCTACCTACATTTTTGCAAAACTCAAAACACATACCAATACATACAAATCACTGCAGTTACCAGCAGAAATTAACATTAGATGCAGTAAAACACCAACCTTGTATTCCTTTTAACACAAATTATAATTACGGGGTAGATTATCGGTTAATAAAGACTTGTTTTTGTGCGGTTACTTGCACAATACTGTGTTATGACCTCAAAGCACTTTTACTATAGTGCATGATTTGTTATCTAATACATTTTGACATTTGCATCACATAATTAGTTCCATATGTGTGGCTTTTCTGATGTGTTAAACTTGCTCAGTCGCTCACCTGATACAGCAGTGCACTTGAGATGTAAAGAGTCAGAATAAAAGAGATCAAAGACTTGTAGAAGCAGCTAAATTGGCACGGTTGTTTCAGCAAATGTGTTTGTATCTCACGTTTGCTATATTTAACACTATCAGTATGTTTAGGGCTTAGTGTAGGTGGTATGTTATGTACAAACACATTAGAGCATTAACCTTTAAGTGCCACTCTCCAGACAGTTCAGAACTGCTGTGATATGTACAACAATCAATGCAATACAACTTTGACAGATTCACGTTCATCAACGTACTATCATTTTGCAAAAATGTCACCACAGGAATGTTTTTCCAATGAGGTTGGTTTGGAAATAGTACACTCAAAAAAATGCTGGGTTGTTTCAAACCATGTTTGAGTCAAATATGGACAAACCCACAATACATGCACATTATGCACAATACATGTGCCACCATATTGGTATTGGCTGATATAATAAGTTCATTAGGGCCCAAACATGGAATGGTGCGATGGCACCTATTGTACAGTATCTGTTAGTTTTCTTCGTCTTCTTTCGCCATAGGAGTCTATGGCAGCCTGATAGAGGTCAGACCAAACATTCACCACAGCAAATGTGGAGTCTCTAACTCTATCCCTCTAGTGCCACCAACTGTCCAAAGTTTCAATTACATTTATGTTAATAACTTTTGAACCATAAGTGCTAGAAACACAATTATTTCCCCTCTTTTCCCCTCAAGTCGATTCGATTGTACCCTATGACGTCATTTTCTGTTTTGAAAATTTTCACTGCAAAATTTTCAGACCATGCTGGCAAAAAGTTATCAAAAGCTTTTTGATAAACCCAACCATTCTCAAATGACATGCAAACGAATTCGACGAAGAGCGCGCCAAATTGGACCCAAGGCAATATCTCCGCAATGCTTTAGTGTATTCAGTCCAAACTTGGTACATGTCATCCCAAGCATGACCCGAGACTACATACAGCGTTTCGGCACAGCTCCACCTACTGGTCAGAAGATATGAAATTTAGCATTTTGTCCTAAAATTCTGTATTTTACAAATGCATTAGCGTATTATTATGAAACTCTGTATGTGTCATCGGGACCATGCCCTGAAGGTACTCAAAAAGTTGAGACAGCGACACCTTGTGGTTTAAAGTTTATGTTGAAATTTCCAAAAATGCTAATAATAGTTATTGTTGCCAGTTTTCTGAAGCTCCCAGCCATGCTTGAATGTCATATTGTTCCTTTTTGTGCTAGGCCCCGATAATTGCTGCTTGCAGCTATACATTTTTATGTTATCGTTATCGATATTGTTAAAATGTGATAAATAGTGGATTATTTCCTGCAGCTGAGACAGTTTTGAATTGCTTGAAATATGATTGAAATCACTTTGAAAAGTAAAGTACAGTTAAGTGCAATTGTGTGTTTGGGACATGGCTTTTAATGGCGAGACTTTGTTTTTGTACTCAGGCTCTCAAAAATTATATTAAAAAATCGGATTCAGATTTATCAGCCAATATTTTGGTTATCGGCTTTCAAATATAAGGAATTTTCAGTTATCTGTATCGGCCAAAATTTTCATATCGGTGCATCCCTAATGTAAACCAATGGTTTGTCCATATTTGACCCAAACATTTTTAGAGTGAACCTTCCACGCTGTGTGTTCTCACATGCCGAGCAAACTGCACGGTGGACACTGAGCTGGCCTAAGTTTGGTTATCTTTAAAGAGGTAATTGTTTGTTTGCAGCGTTGCACCCTAAATATGGATAACCTAGTACTGTCTGTCTTTGTTCAACTACAATGACAGCATCAAATGTGCCAGCTTCAGTATTGATGGTTGTCTTCTGAGTCCCCAAAAGCACAGCTCCGTTTATTCACTCTCAGTGGAAGAAGTGTATTTTATACTCATCTCAGATTCATTGTATCGATCTCTCTAAGTGCTTTTGTTTGTTTGCTGTAAGCCATCGTATTGACATTCACAGATATTCTGGCAAGGCATTGTTTTGTTGTCTGATTCTTGTTTAATGATTACATTGACATGAAAAGCCTTGATACTGACACACTTGATACTAATGTTGGGTTACTGGCCAATGATACTGAGTTTGACTTGGGTGGGTCTGTGGAGACATACAGAAAGAAAAATACCTATATTTCATGACATTTATAACAGTTTGAATATGTTATATATTGTGTAAATCAGTGGTTCTCAACTGGTTTGGCCATGCGACCCACATTTTTCCATGGTCATTAAGTCGCGACACACATTTTTGGGAATTTTATTTCTCAAAAATGGTTGACACACACAATGCCTTACTTTACTTAACATAGTTAACATCAGTTGACTTAAAATAAAGTAAGGAAACTCATTGCCCTAACATTAAGTAAATAAACTTCATGCGTAATTAATATTTTTTTTTCTTTTTTTTTTCTTTTTTTTTAATTTTGTCATCTGATCACTTTTTACAGTGAGTTCCAAACTAGTTTTGTTTGTTTTTGTTTTGTTAATATAATAAATAGTAAGTCTGTAAGAGCCACCAGTCACCAGTATAACGTCTGACTGGAGAGTAAAGTTCGTCTTTCGGCGTTGAGAGACTTTTTATTTTGAACAAAAATAACGTCAAAATAATGATGACCTGACAACATCTCATCCGACAGCAGATACTGAATCAGGACAACACATTTCTTCCAGGCCTTCTTTACTCAAACGGCGTCTGACAGAAGAGTCAACAGCTTTCATGGTTTTCAAAATAAAAGTCTTGCATCTTTTTTTAATTTCTTTGAGTGCACACTCCGCGACTCACTAAAAAAACGGTATTGCGACCCACTGGTTGAGAAACACTGGTGTAAATAATGTTAAGCCCTGTTTCCACCGAAATTGCCCGGAACAATTTGTCCCAGGAACTATTTTTCCCCCAGACCTGTTGCTGTCTGCGTTTCCATCGCGGTCTAAAGTACCATGAAGATTAGTCCGGTGATGTAGGACTGTGTGCGTCGACTTTACAGTTCCCACTGGATATAGTCCTTTGCAAATAAATGCCCAGGGGTCATATTTTTTAAACTCCATTGTTGATTCGAATTGTAAACAACTCTTACTGCAGGCACCGCAACAGACTTTTAAAAATAGTGGTTGAAATAAAATGCTGCGTCAAGTCGACCAATCAAAATGCTGCGTGAACTCAACCAATCAACATGTTCAGCGCCCGAGTCCCAACCCTGAAAGTTCCTGAACTTTGAAAAAGTACTACCTCGCGAGCAGGGTCGTTTGGAGGGGGAAATCTTTACCCCGGAACGTCATTTAGACCCCGGTCCCTGCGGTTTGAAACCCACGAGTACCGGCCCAAAGTCCCTAGTTCCTGGGGAAAGTTCCTGCGGTGGAAACACGGCTTTAGTTAATGTTCTTCATTAGAGTCTGGGTTTAAGGTCCCTGAATCTGTAAAAGTTTTTAGACTAATCATTGGCTCAAGTTTATTTATTACAACACATGGTAACACTTTACAATAAGGTTTAATTTGTTAATATTAGTTAAAGATAACATGAACTGTAGAAAAGTCTAGTAAAGCATTTTATTCGTCTTATGTTCATTTCAACATTTAATCATACATTATTAAAATAAGAAAAACTGGACCTGAGCTAACATGAACTAATAATCAACAGTTGTATTTCCATAATTCCCAATACTGTAACAAATGTAGATATTGCTCATTGTTAGTTTAAGTTAGTTAATGAATTAACCAACAAAACAACCTTAGGTAACACTTTTTATTGTAGTGTCTTTGTTACATGTACTTACCATAGTAAAAACAGTACATTATGCATAATTACATGCAACTAACACTTAACCAAACCCTAACCCTATAGTAAGTACATGTTGGTAATCAACATTACTATATATAATTGCACTGTAACAATGACACCTTAAAATAAAGTGTAACCCAACCTTATTGTAAAGTGTTTTAACATTTATCATTTATGAAGCTTATGGTGTTGAACAGAGTGTATCAAAACCCAAGATTGATGATTGATTTTGTCAGTATTTTAATTCAATATAGCAATGCTATATATGTTTTTGTTGGTGCAAACACACACTTGAGAGCATGTAAATCAGGTATCATATCTTGCAATTGAAAATGATAGAGGCAATTAAAGTATTTTTGTAGACGACTTGAGATTTGTTCAGTTTTTTTTTTCTTACACTGCAAAAGACGAAGAAAAAACATCATATGGAAATGCCTCTTCCTCCTCAGCAGCACATTCCCCAGAAATTTGCATTTTATAATTGCCTCTATTTTGTAAGATTAGGAAAGAGCCAACAGTCTGACCAACAATCTTATTGCTTTAGATAAAAATGTATAAATGGTTCTCACATAATGTGATGTAGATATCCTGCGGTTTCTCCCTCCACCATCAGAACACAAAAACAGATTTATTTACGTCTGGTTAAAATCATTTACATTGTTAATACAAGTTTAGTTAGTTAATGTTTAAATAAAAGGATTACTATAATGTTTCTGCTTCTCGTTTTTCTTTTTGTGCACATTTTACATGAATATTCTTCCACCTCTGCTTTCTGCTGCTGAATTTCAGTTTACTGTAGTTTGAACTACTAAAGAAGAATCCTTGGTAACACTTTATTTTGATGGTCCACTAGACATACTACTGACTATAAGTAACTTTGCAACTAAATGCCAACTTATTCTAACCCTAACCTTAACAGTCTACTAATACTCGAATGAGAGTTGGTTGACATGTAGTTGCAGAGTTGCTTATAGTTAGTAGAAAGTGTATGTACATTGAAATCTTTTTTGATTGATATCTTAATGTTCTATATCCAGACTTAATCACAGCTTTCTGACTATGTTGTTGGATCTAAAGGAACATTTTGCTGTTTAAATCAGTGTTTCCCAACCACTGAGGCGTGGCACACTAGTGTGCTGTGACAGGTTGTCAGGTGTGCTGTGGAAAATGATCAAATTCCAAAAAACAGGTAAAAATAAATGCTACAAATAAGAATATATATCATCGCGCTGTCTGTCCGAAACCTCGTATCGCTATAATTCGTAATTTTTGGTCTATTGGTCTTTTTATCTCCCTTTGCCTCTGGGTTTTTACAAATATTTAATTAATAAAAAGCATTTGAAAGAAGTTGTGTCTAAATCTCGCAACTCCATTGGCTGTCAATCAAACCTCATAACTCCACCCACCTCCATTAAAGGGATAGATCACCCAAAAATGAAAACTTGATGTTTATCTGCTTACCCCCAGGGCATCCAAGATATAGGTGACTTTGTTTCTTCAGTAGAACACAAATAAAGATTTTTAACTCCGACCGTTCCAGTCTGTCAGTCGTATAATGCATGTGAATGGTAACACGTGAGAGTATGAGAACTATGAGAGTAAAAAAACATGCACATACAAATCCAGATTAAACCCTGTGGCTCGTGACGACATGTTGATGTCTTAAGACACGAAACGATCGGTTTGTGCGAGAAACCCAACAGTATTTACATATTTTTTTTACCTCTAATACGCCACTATGTCCAACAGTGTTCTGCGTGCAATGACTTCCAGTAAGTGAGGTCAATGTACACGATATGGCGAGAGATCACTTCCGGCGCATAGACATATAGCGCCGGAAGTGATCTCTTGCACGTATCTCTACGGCCATATCTACACTCTACGCCATATCTACGCCAAAAAATTATGTAAATACTGTTGGGTTTCTCGCACAAACCGATCGTTTTGTGTCTTAAGACATCAACATGTCGTCATGTTTTTTTACTCTTATAGTTCTCATGTATTACCATTCACATGCATTATATGACTAACAGACTGGAACGGTCGGAGTTAAAAATCTTTATTTGTGTTCTACTGAAGAAACAAAGTCACCTATATCTTGGATGCCCTAGGGGTAAGCAGATAAACATCAAGTTTTCATTTTGGGTGAACTATCCCTTTAATAATATGCCGCACACAGTTTGGAGATCTCTGCTTGTTTTCTAATGCAAGGGTAAATAAAGAACTGATGTTTAAGTACAAAATTTTCTTTACTCAAGAAACACTACGTCCATAAAAGCTAATGTTTTTTTGTATTTGAAGATTGGAGAATAGTCTTAGTCTTTGCCGTCTAGTTGAAGCAAATGTACTGTTTTAACTATCTTGTACATAGCTTCAACTTTTGTATCATGAGTTCCCTTTCGTTCAGTCACTATGACGTAACGTTAGTGACTAACGAATGGGGGTTTCGCTTAGAAGCCAATTACCTTCGAGAATTTAACAGTGCCCAATGGCAGTGCCAATGCCATGGGCATGCAGAATTTGCATGCGTAACTCCGCCCCACATCGTGGGTATATAAGGAAGTACGCTGGCAACATCACATTATGTTTCTGCTTTGGAGCCAAGAGTATCTCTTCACTCCTTCAAGCCTGCTAACTGAGTCTTTGTCAGCCTTCGAGACGAGCAGCTTTCCAGAGGCGTTGGTGTCTACGGCACGTTCCAGCGATCGCATACTGCCTGCCTGCTGATCTGCGCAGTGGTCTGCTAGACAGCTGGTGTGTGGTCCCTGCTCCGGCCCCCCCGCGTATCTCGTTTGGCGTCCCGGAGGATGATGCAATGTCGGTCACCGCATCACCGCAGGTGGGCTCGAGTCCTCTGAGGATGATGACTCGGCTGTGCTGCCGCCTTCGGGCGCGCCAGCATTGCCAGAGTCGGACCCAGAGCTGACACCCATGCTGTCTCGGGCAGCCGCGAGTCTTGGGATAAAGTGGAACCCTCCGCCCTGCCCTGAGCGCTCGCGGCTCGATGATTGGTTTTTGGGGGCGCGCCCTGACACCCGTCAGTCCCCGATACCTTTCTTTCCCGAGCTGCATGAGGAATTTGCTTGGTCCTGGAAGTCCCCGTTGTCTTCCCGCAACCGTTCGGCGACTTCCTCCGCCTTCTCCACACTCGATGGGGCCGCGGCCAACGGGTACACTGGGGTCCCCCCAATTGAACGTTCTGTTGCGATGCAACTGTGTCCTCAGAGCGCTTCAACTTGGCGTGGTGATCCTAAGCACCCCTTCAAAGCCTGTCGATTCACATCCACCTTGGTGGCGAAATCGTACAGAGCTGCGGGGCAGGCTGCCGCCTCTTTGCATGCCATGGCGATCCTCCAGGTCTACCAGGCCAGGATCTTCAGGGACATGCACGAGGGTGGAGTTGATCCGGGGCTTGTGGACGAGCTGTGTGCCGCCACCGACGAAGGTGACCGCACGCTCCCTGGGTCAAGTGATGTCCACAAATGTGGTCCAGGAGCGACATTTGTGGCTTAACCTGGCTGATATGCGGGACAGCGAGCGGACCCGGTTCCTCGATGCCCCCATATCCCAGGCTGGTCTCTTCGGCGGGGCGGTTGAAAGCTTCGCCCAACAGTTTTCAACCGCTCAGAAGCAGACTGAGGCAATCAAACATATACTGCCCCGGTGGCCAGCTGCTGCCTCCACCCAGCCGTCGGCACAGTCGCCTCAGCCTGCTCCCCGCCGAGGACGCCCTCATAAGGCTCCCGCCCCTCCCGCCCGGCCCCAGCAGCAGCCTTTACCCAGGCCGGGTCGTGGAGGTCGCCGTAGGAAGGCGTCCCAGTCCGCTCAGCCTGCCCCGCGCCCCGTTAAACACCAGGCCAAAGGGCGCTCCTGAGACGGACGGCTCAGGGATGGGAAATTCTTTCAGGGAGATGGTAGCAGGACCACTCCTTCCCCTGGTGGAGGGCCGGGGGAAAATCCTTTGTTCAGCTGCTGGCCCCCGGGTCAGGCCCCGGGTCAGAATGACCCCGTTGGTGCAGTTCCTGGGAGCCTGGCTTCAGCTTCCGGGACTGTCCCGCTGGATCGCGAAGACCATCAGGCGCGGCTAAGCGATTCAGTTTGCGCAGTTTCCTCTCTGCTTCCGGGGAGTCCGCTATACTATGGTCAGTTCAGTCTGCCCTTTCGAGCCCAGACCCTCATGTCCGGCCAGGTGCCCCGTGTGCATGGTTCCCCTCCGGCGACCCCCACACAAGTATTTCCACTGTAAGCCTCCTCAGTGAGCAGGTGTCTTTCCCTTGGCAAGTCCCTGCCACCCCTAGGGTTAAAAGTCCACCCTCTGGCCGGTACCCTAGAGTTCTTCCATCTGCAGCCCTTAGCGGGTCATATGTGTATTCATATGTGTATGTGTAAGTCCTTCCCACGGGTAGGCATTTTGGCATTTCTCCACTGGAATATGCTTCCCAGTGTACCTTGGTAATCTTGTGATAAGTGGGAGTCCTTCGTCCGTACTAGTCCTACCACAGGGTACTCACACTTACTCAGAGCACTGGAAGACAGCTGAGTGGCGTTGTTATATTGGGACCCCCATTCGTTAGTCACTAACGTTACGTCGTAGTGACTGAACGAAAGGGAACGTCTCAGTTAAGTATGTAACCCTCGTTCCCTGAGGAGGGAACGGAGACGTAACGTCCCTTTGCCACCTCCGCTGTGCTGCTGGAATGTGGAGTTCAGTCTTGGCTCCACAGCAGTAACAATGCGAAGTTGCCAGCGTACTTCTTTATATACCGACGATGTGGGGCAGAGTTACGCATGCAAATTCTGCATGCCCATGGCATTGGCACTGCCATTGGGCGCTGTTAAATTCTCGAAGGTAATTGGCTTCTAAGCGAAACCCCCATTCGTTAGTCACTAACGTTATGTCTCCGTTCCCTCCTCAGGGAACGAGGGTTACATATGTAACCGACACGATTTTGATCATGAGTTTTCAACAAGAACAGTGAGCACCCATATAATCCTGTAATTAAACCGTAATGTGATGAACTGACTGACTCAGATGCGGCAGTTCCTGTGACAGACTAAATATATCCGTCATTCGCTGGTCAGAAACCTTGCAACTCAATTTGAGCTTGACTTTCATAAAAGGTTAATATTATAATGATGCGTGTGCTAGTGTCTGACCAAAGCTAAAGCCACAATACCAACTTTGACGACAGTGTTTAATTGAAGACAAGGTTTTCGCCCGACATTTGTAAATAGTTTTTTTTTATCATTACCAATAACATCATACTATGACCTTATTGTGTTCCTACCTGACTTAAGCTCAAGTTTCAAATGAAATGCGAGTACTGCTTTTAATATAATATCTAGCTTTTAAATGCCATTTGAAGTAATGCATGTTTTGCCATTTCTTTAATATTTTTATATGGTGTGCCGTGAGATTTTTTTTACTTAGCAAAAAAAAATGTTGAGAAACATTGGTTTAAAGCTTGCTCTTTCTTTGATCTTTATTGGCATTCTTAGTTATTTGTAATTGAAGTCCTGATTTATCTTAAAATTCCTGAGAATAAATTAAACTATTTTTATTGTTTTATTCCTATGGTACACAATTGCCCCATAGACTTCAATTAGTGCAAGTGAGGGAAGAGTGAATATTATTTCTTGTGATAATCAACAACATAAAGCTGTATACAGAGCATAACTCGTGTTTAACCCAACATCTTGTATGTGTGGCTGAATTATCAGCATCAATTATTAAAGTCTGCGCTAGTAATATTAAGCTAGTTTCTAATGTTCTGTTATTGGCTATTGTGGAGGATGTCGATACGAAGAAAGCAGATCATTGGGTAAGAACACTGATCGAAAGCACTTTATTATTTCATATCTTCACGTCACTCACAAACGTATCTTAGTTGAATGAAGTCTGATTGTTCACAAAAGCACAAAGTTAGACGCAAGATGAAATTATTCATAGGCAATTTTTTCATTTTCTTTTTCGTGTTTATTTGATACTTTTTCGTTGCTCTTATTCATTTCCAAACAAATCTGAATAAGTCATAGACTCCATAAAGGCTGAAGAATTATGGGTATGTTAATAATTTACCAAGCTGAAATGCAGGACGACAATCACGTTTGCTTGCTTCACCGTTACACAGCTGAAAATACCACCATTTGTTTCTTGTTTGGAGAGTTGTGGGGTGGGGTGTGTTTAATTGGCCATACGCCATACAGGATTTGAATCTGAAGGAAAATAATACGCATCAATAAATCATGCAGCATTCTGGCAGGAGGAAGCAAGGTGAAATCTGCCACGGAGAAATCGCTTTTGTTATGTTGTGCATCCACACGGACACCAGCACAATCATTCCATCCTGTCTCCATTTCCACCTTTCACCCCCTGCTATCCATCACCCCACATCACCCGCAGACCCCCACTGACCCCACTGTCCTCCACCTCTTCCGGAGCTGAGTATGTGTGTTTGTGTGTCGGACGTGAAGGAACATCCAATCATCTGTGTTCTTCTGTTTGCACAGAGATCCTTCTGCAGTGCCATGGTGGATGAGCTCCGGGTTTCCCTCAAGTGCCAGCGACGGCTCAAACACAAGCCGCAGCCGCCCGTCATGGTCAAAACGGATGAAGTCATCAACATGCACACCTTTAATGACCGAAGACTGCCAGGCAAAGAGACCATGGCTTAAAACGGACACCAGCTCGCTCTTTCTCGAGCCTGGAGAAGGAAACTTCACGGGGAGAAATTTGGGGCGGGGAGGAAGTCGGTTTTCCATACGGGGGAAGGGAGGATCTTAACAATGTCATTTCAAACGATTAGTTACTGAAAACAACAGCAGAAACTGAAACATATTTCCTGTGGAAATAACTTGAATCTGGGCAAAATTTTAGTTACCTCATGGCTCCAGATCACCACCAGAGCAAAGACTGAGCGGTGCCAGCGTTCAGGGTAACTTTTAGCAGGAAATACACACAGCTAGAAGAGTGTGATGGAGGGAGGTTTGTCTGCTCATTATGTTCGTATTATTTTTGGTTTGATGACGCACTTGGCAGTTGTCCGTCCACAGAGAGCAGCCGAGTCCTTTAGAGAGAACGAGGAGACGCGTCCTAACAAATGCAGAAGATTTTAATACATACAGTACCTGTGCTACTTTTAGGAGCAAATTAAAAACCACTCGGAAACGGTTTGCAGCACTGTTTGCTGAGCGCCACAGCAATATCACTGAAATCAGCTTTCTCATCCACACTCACAAGCAATGGAAGCAGGACAGAGCAACAGGCAATATACCACTTTAATTTGTAGGCATTTTCAGGCCCCTGCTGAACGTTGCGACGACTAGGGGTGAATCTCACAAAAACACACCAGGCCCAAAACACATTTCAACCTAAAAACTAGAGATGAAAAATATACAAAATGCCTTTTATTTAGGACCATTGCGTAAACATATTAAAGGGGTTAATTCACCCAAAAAGGAAAATTGTCATTAATTACTCTCTCTCATGTCGTTCCAAACCCGTAAGACCTTCGTTCATCTTCAGAACACAAATTAAGAGATTTTTGATGAAATCCGAGAGCTCTCTGACCCCTCCATAGACAGCGACACAACGACCACTTTTAAGGCTCAGAAAGGTAGTAAAGACATTGTTAAAGTAGTCCATGTGACTCCAGGGTTTCAACCTTAATTCTATGAAGCGACGAGAATACTTTTTTGCGCAAAAAACGCTGTTGATGTAGTGGAAAGTGCAGCACTTCCGAGTTCTACATCAGAACTCTGGCTCGCCATTGGCTAGCTCCTGCGTCAGCATCACACGCATGTGTCGTGGTGCACACGTGAACAGCCTCGACCAATGGTAAGCCGCCATTCTACCGTAGCGCTTCGAAAGCGCTGCACTGTGTTTAGTATTCTCGTCGCTTCATAAAATTAAGGTTGAACCACATGGACTATTTTAACAATGTCTTTACTACCTTACTGGACCGTAATTAAATTTCTGTCTATAGAGGGTTAGAAAGGTCTTAGATTTCATCAAAAATATGTTCATTTGTGTTCTGAAGTTGAACGAAGGTCTTACGGGTTTGAGACGACATGAGGGTGAGGAATTAATGACAGAATTTTAATTTTTGTGTGAAGTAACACTTTTATATGTTTTGCACCATTTTATTAATCAATATCAGAATTTGTTCTTTATTTACAATAAAAACATACTTAAAATACATACAGTAAACATTCTTAAAGTAAGACACTTTTATTGGAAAAGATAATAGGACAATACATTTATTGTTTTCCTTATTGATTTTGTTGTTGTTGTGGTTTTACCTTTTTTTGTAATTTCCTTTATGCTAATTAGAGATTCTCATTACATGATATATAATTCAGTCAGCATTAAAGGAAGTACAATGAGTGATAACAAATACAAAATACATATATATTTATATTATAGTAGTGAGTTTTTTTTTCTCATTGTAGTAAAAACAGGTAAATGTTTTAACTGTCATGACAATAATCTCACAAAGAATAAATAAAAGCAGTGGTCCTAAAATAGGCTTGTTTTCGTTTATGCTATGACACATATTGGTATTGATTAATTTCTTTTCATTCGAGGTGAAATATCTCCTGCTAATAAAATGTTATTACATTTCATGAGATTCACTCGAAAAACTCTCCAAAAACTAGATAAATTCATTCAATAAACGAGTTGCAAAATATTCAAGCATTTATCATTTGGTTTACGAATTATTCTTTTTTTTTATTTTTATTTCTTTCTATGATGGTCACAGCAACTATACACACACATGGCTGATATTAATATTTTGTCTATATATTTTTTTTCAGTAATCACATTTCAGTTTAATGTCATATGTTTGTACTTTGTGATTTCAGAAACAGAATCCTCATGTAAACTTGTGCAAGTGTAAGATTTCTATAAAAAATAATAAGGTGTTTTGTACAATTAAAGAATATCAACATTTTGTAATAATTTTTATCAACACGAATCAATCACTGGCATCTCTCTCTTGATACGGTGGTCGGCCGGCCTGTGGAATCCCCACAGGAGAACATAAGGTCGTGACGGCTCTGGGACTGATGCGCTTCCTCACGGATGAGCCCCATGTGACGGAACACATCCAGGATCATTTCACCTGGCCTCCATGAGGACGAGTTTGTGCCGGTGTTCATGACAGACGCACACAGGAAGGGGAAGTGCCCAGCATGCCTGGTAGTGTTGATGTGACACACACATTTTGGACAGATCCTATTTTTATCATGTAAAGGAATCATATTTAAAGAAAGATATTTTTACTTGAGATTAATAGAAACGACAAAACTGATTCAGAAGTGTGATATATACATATATACAAAGTGAAAAGGACTGCTAAAGTGCTTCATATTCAATGCCCCCGGTTTCTAATAGACTGCTAGTACTCAGTGCCGAGACGTTGTGTGTAAATGGTTTCAAATGGATAAGATGTATTTAAAGATTTTTCAGATACAAACTAATTTTGACCATATTGTGAAAACAAAATGAAGTGCACACAGTTTCCTGTCTTAAGTTGATGCACAAGTTTCAAGGAAGTAATAAAAAAGTTAGCACACTTGGGTTGTGGTCTCCTTTGTTTTCTCTCTGTTTATTCAGGACAAATATC
This sequence comes from Romanogobio albipinnatus, assembly GCA_023566225.1. Lineage (NCBI taxonomy): Eukaryota > Metazoa > Chordata > Actinopteri > Cypriniformes > Gobionidae > Romanogobio > Romanogobio albipinnatus. The sequence goes on along the minus strand of CM042252.1, from coordinate 4,062,303 downwards.
ACTCATTCCCACATAATCACCTCAAGGAGATGTGACAGCTTCACTTACCACTAATGCTAAAAAAAAACATTCATGAAACAGACGTTGTGCTAGTCTTTTTCTATTGTGCCGTATATCCAAGTGAAACGGTTTCTGGGAGAAGAACAAATGGTGGACGGGGCTTGATTTTGTCTGTGGGGAATTGATTGGATTGCTGGATGGTTGTGGTTTGCTATTGGTGTATCTCATGTGAGTGACAGGTTGCTCCACCCTCGTCAAGAAGAGATGTCACTTCAAGAGGGTAAGTTATTCTAATTCAAGATAATGTGACACATGAAATATTACAATTTAAAATAAGTGTTATCTATTTTAATAATTTTCAGCATCATTACTCCAGTATTCAGTGTCACATGCTCCTTCAAAAATCATTCTAATGTGCTGATTTGCTGCTCAAGAAGGGCCCTGTGATCAGATGCATAAGGAGAGGCTCGGACCGCAGTCGGATCCTGCTACGCAAGCACTTAGACTGACAACACCTGTTCTTAAAGAGCAGGGATGTCCAGGTTGTAAAATATGATGAAAGTGGACGGCGAGGACCAGCCGGTCGCCGCGCAGATGTCTACAATAGAGATTCTGCTCCATGCCCAAGAGGAGGCCATACCTTTTGTGGAGTGGGCCCTAACTCCTAGGAGTCAGGTCGATCATTCTCACGACTTCTTGGGGAAGGCCTGGCGGCTCCAGTCGCGGGGCCAAACATGCAGTTCCCATAACTCCAGTTGAGGGTAGATCGTCCCTCCTGCCTGGGAGAGAAGGTTTCTCCTCGGTGGTGTGGACCACGGAGCTGCTGACCGTAGCTGGACCAATTCTCAGAACCAAGGCTGGTTTTGCCAGCGTGGTGCCACCAGTAGAACTGCACATGCTTCTTCCTGACTGATGACCTGCGAAAGCAGGGCTACAGGAGGGAAGGCATAAAAGGCACAGTGTGACTATTTCCTTCGAGAAGTATGTTTGGCAGTGGGAGTTCTCTGCTGTCGCAAAGAGATCCACATCCACCTGACTGAAGGTGTGCCATATTGCGTTGACCACCTGGAGGTGGATTCTCCACTCCACCAGGGATGGTCCGCTGCGTGACAGCATGTCTGCTCCTTCGTTTGAGGAGCTCAGCACATGAACCATGTGAACTGCACCCTCACTGAGCGGAGGTCCCTCTGTGCCCATAGGAGAAGATGGCTTGTCAATTTGTGCAGAGGGCGAGACCTGAGACCTCCCTGGTGGTTTATAAAGGCAACCACTGTCCTGTTGTCCGAGCAGACCAGGACATGATGACCTGAGTTCTGGCTGGAACTCCTTGAAGGCCAGAATTATCACCATCATTCCCAAGTGGTTGATGTGCCAATTGGACATAGGGGTCACCCATGAGCCGAAGGCTATTCTGACGTCACACAGGGCAGGAGTCTGTCACGACCACTTTCCTACTGGAAACTGAACCCAGCGTTACCCTGTTCTGGTAAAAACTGGGTGATTTCCAAGGGGCCAAGGCTCTAACGCAGCTGTGGGTCACCTTTAGAGTGTGTTGGCCTGTGTGACATGCATGGGGTGGGTTTAAACCTTTTAACCAGACCTGGAATGGTCGCATGTGGAGTAGGCCCAGCGGAATGAACGAGGAAGCTGCCACCATGAATCCCAGCAGCTTCTGAAACCTCTTGAGGGGGTGAAAACACCACACTTTGAACAAGGTCATCATGCTCCTGATTTTCAAGGCACGGTTCTTGTGAGAGCCAAGCCTTCATTTGGGCTTAGTTGAGGACTGACCCTGAAGACCGGGTCGTCCGGATGAGATCGGTGGGTGCATATCAGTGATGCGCGGGTTGATCCAAAATGAGCGGTCATCCAAAAATATTTTTAAATGATATTCACGTCATGGTTGGTCGGGTCGTCAATAAATCCTTATTTACCTTTTAAATGTTGAGCGTTATTAACTTTTGAATAAATGCTGACGCGGGACAAAAGGCCCGATTTCCCAACACGTTAAACTGAGCAATGCCATTGTACCATTTTAATAGGCTACTTTTAAATGCATATAGCTCAATAAAGTCAGTTTTATATATTTTCTGAGAGTGGGCAGGATTTTTGTTGGGAAAGTTGGGGGAGAGACTTTGATTAGACTGTATAAACACATGCAGCATCTTAATTGTTAAGAAAATGAAACGAAATAAATGAATAAATCAAGCCTTTATTACATAACACTAGGCTATATCATACAGCATTCAGAAAAAGAACAGTTTGCGCTCCTAAGGACTCTTACACTTTTCCAAAAGTGGGCCTTCTCTCAGTTGACCTGCTGATGAATTCTTCAAGCAGGGTCGAAACATAAACATTGCGTTCATCAATTATATGCATCTAGATAGCTGAAATGGAAAATGATGAGCCGCCTCAAGAACTGCCTGCTCTCGCCGCTGCACCTCTGAGCGCACCACGTCAGGGCCTGAAACATTTTCTCAATGGCCCAATGACTGTCACGATCCCCAAACAAATGAAACTGGTGCGAGGACTCAAGTGCAGGGAAAGGTATTTATTAAGAAACAAACATAGACACAAAACAAAAACCCACAAGGGGGAAAACATAACATAACTCAAACAACATAATAACTGGAATACAAACATACCAAAAGGGGAAGGAGCGGATCACAGAAGGGAGACATAGACATCACAACGTATCAACAAAGACTGTGAACACATGGGAACTATATAAAGGGGAAGAAATCAGGAGGGAACAGGTGGAAGAAATCAAACACTTATCAGATAACAAGGGGGAGGGATCAGACAAAGACACGAGCACATAGCCCAAAACAACAACACACCACATGTGCTCCACAAGACAGGACAGGCATGTGACAATGACGCTACGATGAGCATTTACTATTTTAAAAAAATGCGGGTCAGAAAGCGGGCCAGGTACAATATTTTCTTCTTTTTTTGCGGTCCGAGGTGCGGGTGGGTACGTTGAAAACATCGGTCGGGTGCAGGTTGTTTATACATTGACCCGCGCATCACTGGTGCATATCTCCTGTTCTGATTGGGCTATAAGCAACCGAGATAGCATTGTCAAGATAGTTTAGTTTGCGGATTCCCGTCTGTCTCCGAGGGAAGAGAGCCGCGTCTACGCACTTTGTAAAAGTACGCAAAGCTAGAGCAAGTCAGAACGGAAGGACTGTATATTTGTATGCCACCCCCTCAAACCCAAATCTCAAGAACGGTCTGTAATGGGGGGCTATCTGGATATAAAAGTAGGTATCTTTCAGATCCACTGATATGAACCCTTTCATGAGTGCATGATTCAGACATCTCCGATCAAGGATGGGAACAGCAGAAAGAGAAATGCAGAGGAGGAGAAATGCTCTTTTTGTGAAAATGTACAAAAAAAAAATTGGTTTACTATAACAGTGAGAAGGGGTTTAGGTGTGCAATCTGGTGGGGCTGGCCCAGAACCGGCAACAGTTACATAATTTCCAGCGCCCTGGACTAAAGAGAGGACTGGAAGACAAGCAAGCTTTAAGTGTGGTCTGGCCTCGGCGGGACTTTTTCTCCTCCATCCTGAGTCATCAGGACTGCTTTGGCTGCACAGGGTCCAGCTCTTGCTTGGGGCAAGGCCCTTGAAACTTCGGTAGAGACATCACTGGAGTTCACCCACTCTTTGCACTCAGAGGTAGCCAGAGACTAGTTCTTCCTCAGACCCGCCAAATGAGACCATGCCACTGACACCAGATGAGGGGCGTTGATCCCCATGGGTGAATAACACAGGGGACTCACTGCATTGAGGGGAGAGAGAGTCATGCGGGCCGATGTGAGATCGCTGCTCAGCCTGGTGGCTCCACTTCTTCTTCACCTCCGCTCAGGAAGGGAAGGAGAAGAGGGAGTGTCAGGTTCGCTGACAAGAGCGTGATCCGGGCACGCAGTGTCGTGAGGTTCAGCTTCTCACAGCACGGGCAGCTGGAGTCCAGAAGGGTCTCAACCCAGGCAAGAGGCGCACTTGGAGTGCTCATCCAGAGCAGGCAGGTGAGCCCTGCACAAGCTGCATTCTCCGCCACTTGAAATTTACTCTAAAATGTGCTCTTTTATTTTAGTCGCCGAATGGCTGCAGGGGAGATGCGAGCACTGTTTCAATCAGCTTTCTTGCAGAGCTCCATGCAGTCAGCTTGCTTGCAGAGCGTCTTGTTCCACTGCGAGACTCGTTTGACGGCAAGAGAGAGGCTTCAGTCTTCTTCGGAGCAGCGAGATGATCTTCGTGCTGAAGGAGAAATATTCTTATGATTCAGCATTTCTGCGTGGCTTATATAGGCAGCCAACCCCATCCCTTTTGGCAGGCTGAAATGCCATTTGTCTGTGAAAGACACAGACGTGAACAGATAAAGCCTTGTTTATACTCGACGTGTCTGCACGAGCGCGAGGGTGCGCGTGGCAAAAATTACGTCAACACAGAGTGGGCGGTCGTACACGTTGGCTGCGCAAGACCCCATTTAGCCTGGCGGTGTGCAGCGCATTTTTTGTAACAGCACGCACAACTCCGCATCCGAAGATGAACGAGTTCTAGGCGAATCTAGCCGAGCATGACGTCTCATCCAAGCGGCACCCAGTTTGCACATACAAATTAGGTGCTTATATTTACAAAATGAGCCTACAAAAGCATAAATAAGCCCTTTTAAATAAAGATCCATGTTTAATAAATAAAACAATCACGAAAATAAATAAAATCTTTTAGTGAAATTAGGAAATATTTAAGAGATCGATAATTTAGTTGTATACATGTGTGCATATATTTTGTTCTCATGTCACAAGTAATATCAAGGTTTACTGAGTTTTACACAATTCTTTTGTAGTGTGGTTTTCGGTGAAGTGTACTAAAATAAATATCATCACCTGTGTACATTAGTCCACTTCTTATCGACGCTTTTTCCTGATGGTTTATAGAATAATTACTCAGAGTCGCCCTCTGTCGTTTCAAAGAATAGCACAACGGCAAGCGCGTCAAGTATAAACGCCTCGTCCGTTTGGGGAGGAGCGTGCACAGTCAGCGGAGGCTCGCGCTGCGGAGCCAGGCGAAAGTATAAACAAGGCTTAAGGCTTCAGATTCAGAGAAAACAAGAGTTTCCCCATAAGCGTTAGTGAAATAACGTAATGCGAGTGAACCGTATCAAACGGGAACAGAACTGATGAATCCTAAAAAAAAAAATTTCAGTTTCCACAAAAATAAGCAGCAAGAACTGTTTTCAGCTTTGATAATAAGAACAATTGTTAAAAAATGAGAGAATATAATAATTGATAATAATCGAGCAACAAATCAACATATTAGAATGATTTCTAAAGGATCATGTGAAACTGAAGACTGGAGTAAAATGCTGAAAATTCAGCTTTGATCACAGGAATAAATTACATTTTACAATATATTCAAATATACAGCTATTTTATATTGTAATAACATTTCACCGTTTTACTCTTTTTACTGTATTTTCGTTCCAATAAATGCAGCCTTTGTGAGCAGACTTCTTTCAAAAACATCAAGAAATCTTTATTATTCCAAACATTTAGTATGTAAATTGACGTGTAAATACAAAAATTCTGTCTTGAAACATTGATTTTGAAACATGACAGTCATGTCCTTCTTACATGGTCATTAAAACTGCTAATTGATACATAGGATTTGACTTAATGATGAGAAGGATGCCAAGGGACAAAGCCTACTTGTGATGTTTAGATTCTTCTGCTCTCGCATCCACTATGATAATTAGCCAATTAATTCTATGTGGCATGAATGTTTGTTATCAGCTGCTGAGCTTTCACTCGCCCCGCCGGAAGGGTGAAGATTAGCGGCCAGCTAAACCCACCTTGAGTAAAAACATCAATCTGATAATGGAATTGCTGAGAATGGGCAACAGGGCCACACAGGCACACACACACACACATAAACAGAGAAAAAAGAAAGACATAAAGTGAGAGTGATAAAGTGATGGTCTGTTAAAAGCTAGTCCCATGGATCCATCAATTGTTTTTTTCCTGCACAAATATATTTTGTGACATTGAAAAATTTAAGGTGTTTTAATGAGCTAGTGTCTCTAACAGTGGTGTTGGTGATTTTATATAAAAAAAAAACGTTTTCCATATGCTTTCTAAAATGTTTTGGAATAATGCAATTTAAATGTAAATAATGCAGAAATGATTCATCAATATAATGTTTATTACATTTAGTAAAAAAAACGTCTCGGTTACGTATGTAACCCTCGTTCCCTGAGGAGGGAACGGAGACGTACGTTAGTGACTAACGAATGGGGGTTTCGCTTAGAAGCCTATCATCTTCGAGAATTCAACAGCGCCCAATGGCAGTGCCAATGCCATGGGCATGCGGAATTTGCATGCGTAACTCCGCCCCACCCTGTGGGTATATAAGGAAGTACGCTGGCAACATCGCATTATGTTACTGCTGCAGGAGCCAAGACTGAACTCCGCATACCAGCAACACAGCTGACGTGGCAAAGGAAACGTACGTCTCCGTTCCCTCCTCAGGGAACGAGGGTTACATACGTAACCGAGACGTTCCCTTTTGTTCAGTCACTACGACGTACGTTAGTGACTAACGAATGGGGGTTCCAATACAACAACGCCACTCAGCTGTCATCCAGTGCCCTGCGTAAGTGTGAGTACCCTGTCGTAAGACTAGTACGGACGAAGGACTCCCACTTATCACAGGATTACCAAGGTACACTGGGAAGCATATCCCAGTGAGGGAATGCCAAGATGCCTACCCATAGGGAGGACTTAAGAATACACATATGACCCGCTAAGGGCTGCATATGGAAGATCTCTAGGGTACCAGCCGAAGGTGGATTTTTAACCCTAGGGGCGGCAGGGACTTGCCAAGGGAAAGACACCTGCTCGCTGAGGAGGCTTACGGTGGAAATACTCGTGTGGGGGTCGCTGGAGGGGAACCATGCACATGGAGCACCTGGCCGGACATGAGGGTCTGGGCTCGAAGGGCAGACTGAACTGATGTCGGCGTAAGCAGTGCTGGAGGAGCTCAGGGCTCTCGGGGAGCTCACCTGAGGAAAAATAATCGCACGTATCCAGTCCGTGGAGTGGAATGGCGAGCAAGCGAAGACACCTGAGCCTGGCCCATTACCGGCCACCCGTAGGGGCGAGTACATAGTCGGACACTGGCTCCACTCGGAGATTGTAGAATCTGGCGAATGTGTTTGGTGTCGCCCAGCCTGCAGCTCTGCAGATGTCTGTTAGCGAGGCGCCATGCGCTAAGCCCAAGAGGAGGCCACACTCCAGGTGGAGTGTGCCCTGACCCCAAGGGGACATGGTCGACCTTGCTGCTGGTAAGCCAAAACAATGGTGTCCACTCTCCAGTGAGACAACCTCTGCTTTGAGAGAGCACTTCCCTTCCGCTCTCCACCATAACAGACAAAGAGCTGGTCTGAGGTCCTGAAACATCGCGTACTGTCTATAGGCGCGGAGAGCGCGTACTGGACAGAGCAATGCCAAGGCTGGGTCTGCCTCCTCCAAAGGCAGCGCTTGCAGGTTCACCACATAGTCTCGGAACGGAGTGGTGGGAACCTTGGGCACATATCCGGGCCGGGGTCTCAGGATCACGTGAGAGTTAGCCGGCCCGAACTCAAGGCACGCTTCGTCAACCGAAAATGCTTGCAGGTCCCCGACCCTCTTAAGCGAGGCCAATGCGGTCAGCAGAGCCGTCTTCATAGACAAGAATTTAATCTCGGCTGACCGCAAAAGCTCAAAGGGAGGCCTCTGCAGAGCACTTAAGACTACTGAGAGGTCCCAAGAGGGTACGAGAGGAGAGCGAGGAGGATTCAGTCTCCTCGCCCCCCTCAGGAACCTGATGATCAGGTCGTGCTGACTTACCTTTTTGTCTCCCAGGAGATTGTGGTAGACAGATATTGCGACCACATACACTTTAAGGGTGGAAGGAGACAGCCTTCTTTCCACCCCCTCCTGGAGAAACGATAGCACGGACCCAATCGGGCATTTCCAGGGGTCTTCCTGGCGGGAAGAGCACCATGTGACGAAGAGGTTCCACTTCAACGCATAGAGGTGTCGTGTAGACTCTGCTCTAGCGGAAGTGACGGTAGCGACCACCGCAGGTGGAAGGCTACTCAAACCTGCCGCGTCCCGTCCAGAAGCCACACGTGGAGCTTCCAGAACACTGGACGCGGGTGCCAAAGGGTGCCCCGTCTCTGAGTGAGAAGGTCTTGACTCAGAGGAATAGGCCAGGGAGGGGCTGTCGCAAGGAGTAGCAGTTCTGAGAACCAGGCCTGGCCATGCCAACGGGGCGACCAACATGACCTGCTCCTTGTCCTCCCTGATCTTGCACAGTACCTGTGCGAGAAGGCTCACTGGGGGAAACGCATACTTGCGTAGCCCCGACGGCCAGCTGTGCGCCAGTGCATCCGTGCTGACCATAGGTCAGGGAATAATACAGGGAGCAATGGGAAGAGTCCTGGGAGGCAACAGGTCTACCTGTGCGTCGCCGAACCGTTCCCATATCAGCTGGACCGTCTGGGGATGGAGTCTCCATTCTCCAGGAAGTGGCTGAAGCCGTGAGAGCTTGTCGGCCCGCGGCTGCTTGTCCATTGCACATGGCACCCCAGCCCGTGGATGATGCATCTGTTGACACAACAAGATGCCTGGAAACTCGTTCTAAGGACACTCCGGTCCGTAGAAACTTGAGGTTCGACCACGGGGTGAGAGTCTGTAAGCAGGCCCGAGACACTTGTACCCGGAGCGTGCCAGACCGCCATGCCCATCTCGGGACTCGATCGCGTAGCCAGTGCTGAAGCAGTCTCATATGTAGCAATCCGAGCGGCGTCACCGCGGCTGCAGATGCCATATGCCCCAGGAGCCTCTGAAATAGCTTCAGTGGGACCGCACTCTCGTCCTCGATTTGATGAAGGCAAGTCAGCAGAGACTATGTGCGCGCTCGCTGGTAAGCAGCACGCACCTGCGACCGAGTTGGAAACCAGACTGAGAAAGGAGATCCTCTGCACGGGGCAGAGTCGCTCTTCTCCCAGTCGACCCGAAGGCCCAGACGGGCTAAGTGCTGGAGCACTTGGACTCTGTGTCCGCAGACCTGCTTCGAGAGTGACCCAGTATGAGCCAGTCATCGAAGTAGTTCAGGATGCGAACCCCGTGCTGCCGAGTGGCGCAAGGGCTGCCTCGAAAGACTACGTAGAGTCACGAGGGGACAGAGCTGCCCGAATGGGGGGACTGCGTACTGAATGTCCGCCCCTCGAAGCAAACCGTAGGAATGGTCCGCGTCGAGGAAGGAGACATGAAGTAAGCGTCCTTCAGGTCGATCGCTGCAACCAATCTACCGGACGAACGTGTCCAAAGAGGCGTTCGCTACCGACATCCTGAACGGAAGCCTGAGAAGGATCGGTTCAAGACGGGCAGATCCAGGATTGGCCATAACCCACCGGTTTCCTAGGGTACAATGAAGCAAGGGCTGAGAAGCCGGACTTCACTTCGGCTGGAGGGACAGGCTCGATCGCACCCTTCGCCAGTAGGGTGACAACCTCCGCACGCATGACAGGGGATAGGCCCCATCATAGCGGGCGGCCTCCCCAGAGCGGGGAGGAACCTGCGCGAACTGAATCGCGTAGCCGCGCCTGACGGTCTTCGTGACCCAGCGGAACAGTCCCGGAAGCTGAAGCCAGACTCCCAGGAACTGCACCAGCGGGGTCATTCGGACCACAGACGTACCCAGGGTGGGGCAGCGAGGCAGCGTTACCGGCCCGGACATGGGAGGCTGTCGGGCGTCCCGGTGCGGGGGCACGGTTAACTGCTGCGTCCTGACAGAGGAGACCAGGGAAGGACGCACGTTCCACTGGGGTCTGCTCTGAGAGGAGGCTGGCGAGAGAGAGGGACGACACTGCCATCACCGGTCTCTGGGTCCTCAGAGACAGGAACATGAGTTCTTTCCAAGCGCTGCTAGCCCGGGGGCCAGCAGCGGAAGGAGAGGCCCTGCAACCATCCCCTGGAAAGAACTGGAACCCATCTCTGAGTTGTCCACCTCCAGCCTGGCGTTTAGCCAGGCTGAGGAGCGGACTGGGCGACATCCTGCAACCACCTCCACAGTGCGGCCCGGAGAAGGCTGCTGCTGGGGCCGGACAGGAGGAGGGAGGGCGCCCTCGGCGGCGAGCGGACTGAGGCGACTGGGCCGGCGACTGGTGCAGCAGCCAGCCACCGGGGCAGTACGTGTTACAGCCTCAGTCTGCTCTGGGGCGGCTGAGAACTGTTGGGCGCAGTTCTCAGCCGCGCCGCCGAAGAGGCCAGCCTGGGATATGGGCGTGTTGAGGAGGCGGGCTCAGTCAACCCCCCCATATCACCAGGTAAGGCCAGGAAATTCTCCCGGACCACAGCTGTGGACATCGCCTGACCGAGGGAGCGTGTGGCGACCTTCACCACCCAGAGGGCGGGATCAGTGGCGGCACGCAGCTCAAAAAAGAGCCCTGGGTCAGCTCCACCCTTGTGCATGTGCAAAGGGGCGGCGGCCTACCCCATAGCACTGCAGGACCACGCTACCGAAGTAGACGAGCCCACAGGCTTAGGGAGGGTGCTTAGGACAGCCACACCACGTCAAAGCCCTCTGTGGACACCGTAGTGCGCAACAGAGTTGTTCAACAGTGGGCCCCAGTGTACCCTAGGCCGCGGCCCCATCAAGGGCAGAGAAGGCGGAGGAGGCCACCAAACGGTCATGGGAAGCACGGGGACTTCCAGGACCGCGTGATCTCCTCATGCACCTCGGGAGCGAAAGGCATTGGGGGCGGGGCCCAACAGCTGTCGTGTGCCGCCCACAAAAACCGATCGCGCAACCACAAGCACTCGCGACTGGGCGGAGTTCCACACCAGCGCGAGGCTCGCGGCTGCCCGAGATAACATGGCTATCAACTCTAGGTCAGATCAGGCAGTGCTGACACACCCGGAGGCGGAGCACAACCTAATCGTCATCCAAAAAGGATCTAGCCCACCTTGGGATGCGGCGATCGACATCTCGCCGCTATCTGGAGTGTGAACGAAACGAACGAGGCGTCAGAGACGGGCCGCTGTTTCAGTCCAGCACTCGCGGGAAGCGATGTGCGAGAAGGGGGCGTGGCCCGAGGAATGATCGTCGGGGTTCTTATACCACGCACCGCCCTCAGGTCACCCTGGCCACCAGCCAAAGTACCACCTCTCTCAGAGACGGTAGATTGGGGTGTGGCAGAGGGGACTCTCTCTCCTCGCGGAGATCACTGAGTCTCGACCGCGACATCGCGATGGTCACGTTCCCGCAGTGGGAACATGACACATCCACAATCACTGCCCGAACGTGCTGAAGCCCAAACACGTCGAGCAGTGAATGTGCCCATAGACAGCAACGGAGATCGATCGCACCCGGAAGTGCACGGGCGACCCGTCTTGAAAAAGACATGCCACGCGCAAGCTCTTTTTGTGAGAGGAAAGCTCTGCAGAGTGCCGAAGCGCCCAGGGAAAACACACACAGCTGTTGCAGATCACTGCACAGATCAGCAGGCAGGCAATGCGAGATCGCTGGAATGCGCCGTCACACCAACACCCTGGAGAACCGCTCGTCTCGAAGACTGAAGAGAGGACTTCAGAATTCAGGCTTGTAGGAGTGAAGAGATGCTCTTGGCTCCAAAGCAGAAACATAATGCGATGTTGCCAGCGTACTTCCTTATATACCCACAGGGTGGGGCGGAGTTACGCATGCAAATTCCGCATGCCCATGGCATTGGCACTGCCATTGGGCGCTGTTGAATTCTCGAAGATGATAGGCTTCCAAACGAAACCCCCATTCGTTAGTCACTAACATGCGTCGTAGTGACTGAACGAAAGGGAAATTAAATACACAGGTTTAATTGTATATTTAATTATATTTCCATGAAAAACAAATGCATAACTGATTATATGAACATTATTGGATTTTGCTGAGATTTTTGTCAAATTATTTCACTAAATAAAAAACATTTGAGAGCATTTTTACTTATTTAAACATTTTACAACAAATACAAACATATACAGTATATCCTCTGTAAATGACATGGTACTTCATTAGTTGTACTTTTGATAATCAAATCATGTGATCGATTCACACTTGGCTACATCATATCCAATACTTTATATGATGGGCGGTCACTTCTGAGTGACATCAGCGCCATCTCTGATTGGTGGGTTGCTCTTTGAGGTTATGGGTAGTGTAGTATACTTGAAATCCATCAATAAAACACAATAGAAGTTCTTAGCAAGCTATGAACTCGCAGTAGGTGTTGTCTTAAGAAATCTGTTTCTCTATGGACTTTTCTCTAAATTTCTCTAAATTGTCGTGCTGCCAACTGTTGTGCTTTATCAAATCACATCTGACTCCAAATTTACTGATATACTGTGACAACTTCCCCATGTAGCAAGACCCGTTCCCCCCTATATTTATTGTAAAACATTATATATATATATATATATATATATATATATATATATATATATATATATATATATATATATATATATATATATATATATATATATACACACTCTAAAAAAAAAAGGTTCTATATGGCACCAAAAAAGGTTCTTGGCTCGTAATCATAGGAGAACCTTTTTTAGTGCTATATAGCACCAATTTTGGTGCTTCAGTGGTTCTTCAGTGGTTCTTCAGAGGTTCTTCACCAGTTCTTTGACTAAGGTGCTATATAGCACCTCTGAAGAACCGCTGAAGAACCACTGAAGCACCAAAATTGGTGCTATATAGCACTAAAAAAGGTTCCCCTATGATTACGAGCCAAGAACCTTTTTTGGTGCTATATAGAACCTTTTTTTTTTAGAGTGTATATACATTCATATATCCTTATGCTCATCAAGCCTGCATTTATTTAATCAAAAATACAGAAAAAACAGTAGTCTAATATTGTGAAATATTATTACATTGTTCTTTTTAACTTTTTATTAATCAAAGAATCTTGAAAAGAGTATCACAGAATGATTTCTGAAGTAATGATGCTGAAAATCCAGCTGTGATCACAGGAATAAATTATATTTTAAATTATTTTAAAATAAAAAAACATTATTTTAATAATATTTCACAATATTGCTGTTTTTTATAAAATAAATGCAGACTTGATGAACATAAGAGACTTCTTTCATAATGCTGCATAATATTAAAAAATGGTAATATAATAAAGTCCTTTCACGTAACCATTTCGCCAGCCTACACTTCACATAATAGGCTTGTAGGTGCCGGTGGCACTTGAGTTTTGTTAACTTTGATAGTTTCATGAAATAGTAAACGGTGCATCAATATACAGTGAGGAAAATAAGTATTTGAACACCCTGCTATTTTGCAAGTTCTCCCACTTGGAAATCATGGAGGGGTCTGAAATTGTCATCGTAGGTGCATGTCCACTGTGAGAGACATATTCTAAAAGAAAAATACAGAAATCACAATATATGATTTTTTTACTATTTATTTGTATGATACAGCTGCAAATAAGTATTTGAACACCTGTCTATCAGCTAGAATTCTGACCCTCAAAGACCTGTTAGTCTGCCTTTAAAATGTCCACCTCCACTCCATTTATTATCCTAAATTAGATGCACCTGTTTGAGGTCGTTAGCTGCATAAAGACACCTGTCCACCCCATACAATCAGTAAGAATCCAACTACTAACATGGCCAAGACCAAAGAGCTGTCCAAAGACACTAGAGACAAAATTGTACACCTCCACAAGGCTGGAAAGGGCTCCGGGGGAAATTGCCAAGCAGCTTTGTGAAAAAAGGTCCACTGTTGGAGCAATCATTAGAAAATGGAAGAAGCTAAACATGACTGTCATTCTCCCTCGGACTGGGGCTCCATGCAAGATCTCACCTCGTGGGGTCTCAATGATCCTAAGAAAGGTGAGAAATCTTTTTGGTCATAATTCCACTAAACGTGTTTGGAGGAAGAAGAATGATGAGTACCATCCCAAGAACACCATCCCTACTGTGAAGCATGGGGGTGGTAGCATTATGCTTTGGGGGTGTTTTTCTGCACATGGGACAGGGCGACTGCACTGTATTAAGGAGAGGATGACCGGAGCCATGTATTGCGAGATTTTGGGGAACAACCTCCTTCCCTCAGTTAGAGCATTGAAGATGGGTCGAGGCTGGGTCTTCCAACATGACAATGACCCGAAGTACACAGCCAGAATAACCATGGAGTGGCTCTGTAAGAAGCATATCAAGGTTCTGGCGTGGCCTAGCCAGTCTCCGGACCTAAACCCAATAGAGAATATTTGGAGGGAGCTCAAACTCTGTGTTTCTCAGCGACAGGCCAGAAACCTGACTGATCTAGAGAAGATCTGTGTGGAGGAATGGGCCAAAATCCCTCCTGCAGTGCAAACCTGTTGAAAAACTGTAATTGCAAACAAAGGCTACTGTACCAAATATCAACATTGATTTTCTCAGGTGTTCAAATCCTTATTTGCAGCTGTATCATAGAAATAAATAGTTAAAAAATCATTTTAATCATTGTAAGGCCACACACTCTCTGAAAGGACTTTATTTGGCTCGAGAGCCGTTTCCGAACAGTGGAAAATCTGAAGAAGTTGTCCGACTTTTGAGCCGTTCGTTACTATTGTATACATTGTCATGTTATAATAATCACATTTTATAATAATCACATTTATTTAGTTTTATTGACCACGATGTTATCATTGATATTTGTCTGAGAGGGGCACTTTTGATTCATTTTGAAAAAGGGCAGGGGCTCGATCACCCAAAGCCCCCCACCCCTCCCCCCCTGCACGTGCCTGTTGTTAAACATATAAATCCCAACAGCTCAGAAGCACCATAGGGTCAGGTCACAAGGACAGAAAGTGACACAAATGTTGATTCTTTCCTGCATCCCAAGACGTCAGTGCTACAGACATAATCCCAAATTACACTTGAGCTAGGACCTCCCAAACCCCACAGGGCGTGACAGATTACACTAAACCTGTCCCACACAAGCCTAATGGGGCATGACCAGATTACTGACAGCTGAGTGCCACTCCAGCTAGAGCTCCAGAGAGACAACACAAAACCCACTGAAAATACAGGAGAAATATCCTTGAAAATGTAAAGAAATCCAAGTATGATTTCTGTCAAATTCCCCTTCAGCATCTGGTCTTAAAACACCTGAGGATCGGCCGCGTGACTTGAAAGGCGAGTGGGTGAGGAGGCTTTGAAATTCAACTCTTAGGAAAAGTAAATATTCACTGCATCATGGAGAGTCGTTGCTCTCTGTCAGCAGCAGGTGCAGGATATTACATTTCTTGGTTTCTAGCTTGTTTCTAACAGTAGCTTTACCCGAGAAACGATCATCCTTCCATGGCTCTTAATGGGTTTCTGTCTGCTATCACTACTTGCATTTTCATTGCTTTGTTCCTTTGCTGCAGATATGAATGGAAATGAAGTCATGAAAAACACTCATCATTTTTTGTCAAAATTCACTGAGGCTTGCATCTTTTTTTTCTTTTTTCTGGGTAAACTCATACTGTATTCCTACAACAAAAATAGCTCTGTGAGCATGTCTACACAATAAGAAATACATACAAAGTGAATCTATAGTATGCGAGGCTTCATGCTCAGTGTTCTGCCTTCATTATTATAGGATTGCAATAAAGTTTTCACTCCAAAAGCAGCACAGCTAGAAGATGTGGTCTTTTCCCCACCTTAACCATCACCAAAAAGAAGCACCCTTGTAAAAAAAAAAAAAAAGTGTGCTTAATTACATTTAATGTGGAAATATATTAAAATATTTTAAGTATATTTTAAAACATACTTGCAGATGATATACTATTAAATAAATAAAAGACTATTAAAGTTTACTATGTTTCTCAATACACTTAAGAACACTTCCATAACTACACTCACCTAAAGGATTATTAGAAACACCATACTAATTCTGTGTTTGACCCCCTTTCTCCTTCAGAACTGCCTTAATTCTACGTGGCATTGATTCAACAAGGTGCTGAAAGCATTCTTTAGAAATGTTGGCCCATATTGATAGGATAGCATCTTGCAGTTGATGGAGATTTGTGGGATGCACATCCAGGGCACGAAGCTCCCGTTCCACCACATCCCAAAGATGCTCTATTGGGTTGAGATCTGGTGACTGTGGGGGCCATTTTAGTGCAGTGAACTCATTGTCATGTTCAAGAAACCAATTTGAAATGATTCGAGCTTTGTGACATGGTGCATTATCCTGCTTAACATTGGGACAAACTTTAACGAGTCATAGCTCCGAGCGAGGATTTTGTAGAAACTTGTGAGTTACCACATTTGAAGAGACTGGCAGGCCCTGTAAGAACATACCTCGCAATGGGGTATAAGTTTTACCCCTGGGGCGCAGGAACTGCTCAAATTTCCCCATTTATCCTCCTCATTGAATGGGGAGGGACGGCCGATTAAACGCATGTTTCTCCTACTATGGGAACTTGCATAGAGATTTTGTATTGACCATAGCTCTGGATCACAGTGTCACAGAGACAAGGGGGTGGGCTCAATTTACTCAGCTAACCAATCACTATCCCAAGATCATCGTGAAGCTATCAAGCCACGCCCTAGCAACCATTTAGAGACCCCTAGCAACTGATCCCATAGACTTCCATTGAAAGAGATCAAAGGGATATCTTTTGATAGAAGTGTCATAGAAACACAAGGGTGAGTTTGTTTGACTCGGGGCATCAACAGCCAATCACAAATCACCTTCAACACTTCCTAGCCATACCCTAGCAACCATTATAAAGCACCATAGCAACCCAAATCCACAGAGGGATATCTTCACATCTGAATGTCAACATTATCTTCAGGAAATGTACATTCTAGTTTTACACATACCGTACATTAGTGTTGCTCCTTTATGCCCCGCCATTATAAAACACGTACATTTTTACAAAGCTCATTGTGCTGAAAAGTGTGGTGTGCTCTGATTGGCCAGTGATCCAGTGCATTGTGATTGGCCTGTCACGCCCCTTACCATATGTGGAACATCATGGGGAATGGGGGGAGTGGGGGGACAAACTCTATACTGTTCAAAACGCACGTTTGAATAGTCAGTAGCAAATTTGTAAAAAATAAATAAAACATACTTGCAGGCTGTGTCTACGAGTCAGAAGTGCCAGACTGTACTTGCAAAGATGGAATTGCACCACTTTTTAGAATCAGCCTTTGTGCACAGCCGGCCTTGTACTCTCCCAGGTTCTGGAAACAGTCCTCCCGAAAAATGTGCAGTGCACAGTTGAATATTTGGGTTGTACTGTTCTGGAACAGTGTTGTAAATAAAGCTTAACCACTGTTTTCTAATTGTGTCATCTTTTGGAAGGCCGAACTAAGTAGTTTGACTTTCGCAACAACAAACGTCTCAGTTACGTATGTAACCCTTGTACCCTGAAGAATGGAACGGAGACGCCACGTCGGAGACCGACATATAGGAATCTTGCTGTAGAGAGCCAATCTACTTCGAGTGTAACTAAACGAGCCCATGCACATTGGCATGCAATGATTGCACCAGCTGCTCATGCCACACAGCGTGGGTATAAATGAGCTACAGGTGCTTGCATCAAATTAGTTTTTCGCTGAGGAGCCGAGTAGGTGAATGGGCACCCCAGCGGGGTACAGAGGACATGGCGACGGGACGTGGCATCTCCGTTCCCTCCTTCAGGACTGAGACGTTCCCATTCAGTCTGTCACTTGCGAAGCCACGTCGGAGACAGACGAATAGGAATCCCTACCAAAGCGCAGATGAGACGGGGGCAGAGGCCATTCCTGAACTCTTACCAGATGAGACGGGGCTCACACAGAGATGTCCATCACTGCTGTTCCGCATGACCCAATCAGTGACTATTGGATAACACTGGGAATGTGTGCCTTCCTAGTGGGAAGGAACACTACGGAGGCCACATTGTACCCAGAAGGAGTTATGTGGGGTAGAATGCTAAGCCATAGCCCGCAATGCAAAAGGGGGCTCCAGCCCTACTGAAAGGGGGGCTCTCCCAATGGAAAGACACAGGCTTTCGTTTAGGAGTGGGCGTGGAAAAACATATGGGATCCTCGCAGGGTCACTCATATATACCCAGCCTAATACCGGTTCTCAAGGATTCAGCGGGAATAGGCCTGATGCCAGATGCTCCGCCACGTCTGGCACAGAGGGAGGTCTTAACAGGAATTACTCTGGAGAATATAAGCGCCCCAGTTCAGGGTGCAGCAAGCTGACAAGAGCCTGGGCCTCTCAGTGCTTCTACCCGTTTGAGATGAGAACACAGGAGGAAACCGCCTCTACATGCAGGCTAGAGAATATAGCGAACGTGTTGGGTGTCGCCCAGCCCGCAACTGTACAGATATCTGAAAGGCGCCACATGCCAGCGCCCAGGAGGATGCAACACTTCTAGCAGAGTGTGCTCGCACCCTGAGCGGACAGGGTACACCTTGTGCTTGGTAAGCCAGTTGGCCATCCTCTGCTTGGAGACAGCCTTTCCCTTCTGCTGGCCTCCGTGACAGACAAAGAGCTGATTTGAGCCGCCTTTTATTTTGAAAATGCTTTTTATTTCTAAATGATGACCATATTTGATATAAAAATCATACTAACCGTATAAGTGCATATACAATAAAAAAAAATGCTGTTCATGATCCCTTTAAGTATAACTAAGTGTATGCTATAATCATGCTGTATCATCACTGTTGTTCTCAATTCATCTGAAAATGATATTCTCATTATATCTCAAGACAGTCAGGGGTGTTTGGAAATCTTTCCTTAGTGACAGATTGTTCTTTTGTCAATTAAAAAAGTACCCTCTCAGATCAACTCAGCAGAGCAAGATCCAGGTAAATGTGTTGCACACAACACACCTGCCAGTGTAAGAGCTCATATTCCTCGCCAGCCCAACCGATCACTCATTAGGTTCTGTGTTACTGACGATTTATGATGGACTGCCTCATTTCACTTTTAATAATAACCATAATTTAGGAGTATAACAGCCCTTGTACTTTATTATATTGAAGCACGCTTGCCTACTATCCATCTTCTAATAGCATGAGGCTGTCATTGATTTTTATACAGATTTTTTATGCCAATATAAATTTTTTTTCTTGAGAAAGAGTACTCATACCTGGGGATAAAACATAATCCTCCTCTGACACGGTTTCTTTCAGCATAATGAATGTTTACTGGGCAACAGAAAAATGATGAAGGAATTATGAGGAATAGTTTGACATCAGAAAAAGGGAAAGCCAATGGAAATACATAACCTAACACAGTATGGAAGAAAACATTGCATGAATTAAATACATTTATAATTAAGAAATTCCCAATTCCTTGTGCTTTTAGCCAATAACTGACCACAGGCTGCATTTGTAAAAACAGCTGTAACCATCGGTGTGCTACAGCCAATGTTTACACAAAATTACATTAGAAACGCTTATTACCAAGTGACAGATGAGTTGCATCATCATGCATTTCTTGATAAGTAGATAAGAATTTGAAGCTTTTAACATCAACCAATGAATGATACGGAAACATTTCGGTTGCACTTTATTTTACATTACTTGTACTTGCAGTGTACTTACCTAAGAAAGTACTGGGTATAATAAGGTAACTACAGGTTAGGGTTAAGGTTAGGTTTAGGGGGATTAGAACCTAGTTATTACCTAATTATTGTAATTACTATAGTAAGAACAGAGCCCTCATTTATCAACAGTGTGTAGAAAAGGTTCTATATTTCGTTCTACGACCAAATGTGCTCACACACAGTTGTTACGCACATGAGTAAGCAATCATTGTTGATAAATCCCACATGTGCGTAAGTACCCTGCTCATTCACGTTCACGGTCATTAGCATTCGGAAACGCCTCCAATAAACCATATATGGTGACAACACTTCCCTTTAAAAATCATGCGATTGTGTTTTTTCCTCACCACAATTATGGCAAAGAAGAGGAACTTCACAAACACAGAATGAGTCGCGCAACAACAAATTTGCGTCACAAATGATTTGCACGTAACAGAATGAAACCCTTTTCTATTTACATCAGGGGCGGTTCTAGACCCTTTTTAGCGTTCATCTGAGCCTCCTTGGTCTGTCACCTCTCGTCAATGTCAAAATATTTGAGAAAACCAATCAAATCAGAGTAGGCGGGCTTCATGTTCACACAGTGAGAGAAATGTAAGCTAAGACAGCTGCTGCTTTAAGTCAGAAATGTTAAACAAAGACAAAAATATTCAGACATATGAATAAACTTTTGTCTAATTTCACCATTTTGAATTGAAAATAGGCCAATGTGATTCATAATGTAATTAACAAACAAGAAATATTCCAAAAAGCCGTTTTCTTCAGATTAGACATAAGATTAATAATGAATGTGTACATATTGTTAATTAATATTATTCCAGAAACGGAAAAACTATATCCGTCAAAGCTCAGCTTTAGCAGGGGAAGAGACTGGGCAAGATAAAAACAGAGAAAAAGAGAGATGTGGAGATAAGAAAGACAAATAATCTACTGCCCTGTGACATTGTTTTCAAACTATTATCTCATTTTTTGGCCTTCAGAACATCTTAAAATGCACATATGTAGATCAGAAATAAACATTTTCTCGGGGGAGCTTTATACAGCCATCCTATGGCTATGCATGTTAGTAAGCTACTAGTTAATAGTGCAATTAGGACCCTAAAATACCCTCACTGGGGGCTAAGCCCCCCTAAAATGAAAATCCTAGAACCCTAGAACCCTGATTTACAATCATTAAATACGTTAGTTGATGGTGCTTTTCTGCAGATGTGGGTGTAGTCTATGGCTCCAATTATGTTTGGGAATCTGGTGATAGCATGAAAAGCCCCATTTTATTTCAGCTTGTTGAGGATTTTGGTAAGGGAACTGGATGTATGTTGGGTCCAAGGAAATAATTGCATCCAACATTTGTCACAGCTGTCTTTTATAGGGTGTTTTATAATTAAAGGGAATACAGGACATATGTAGATTGCTTAATGCATACTGTGACACTCTTAAATGCTTTTTATGTGTAGTATCGCTATTCTACCACTAGTTTATCTGCGTAAGCATGCTCAGAGGTAGGGATGAAACGGTATGGAAATTTCACATCACGATTATAGTGACCCAAATTATCATGGTTATCAATATATATATATATATCAATATAAAATATCTCGCTTGGCATTGAACTTTGAGCTTTATAATTTTACAGGTATTTTTTATGCTCTAACAGCAACATTACACACTAACTAAAGTTTAAACAATGGGATCACGAAGAACGGGACCTTTAAATGGGTCATCAGGGTTCATTGAGGTAAGTTCATGCCTTAACCCTACACTTAGTCCGATCGTTCATCCAATGCCATTTATATCCCGTGCGATCTGTACACCATCCGACTTGTATCACCAAATAAACCACTATTTCACTTAATTGCTCCACTAAGGTGTCAGCCATCTTGAAAAATGGCCGCCATCTTGAAATTTCAAGTGGCTCGGACAATTTTCTTGTCAAGTGACCCATGGAGACTGCTCATGCCAATTTTCACGCTTGTATCATAAACTGAACGATTATATCACTTAGCCGCTCCACTATAATACCAGACGTAGTTTTGGTATTGAGGTCAAAGTCTACTTGCCTTGTGTTCGCAGATGTTGTGTTTCCCCCTATTACAGTGACTCTCTGGCATGGTCTGCAGACAGGACGACCATCTTCGATTAAGTTTCCCTCAGGACTTTTGTAAAAGCCAAAATATGACCACCCCTCAGATTTGGTCATTTTAGAAGGCTGAACAATCCCCTGAGTGCTGTCACTGCCTTCAGCCATTTCTTCTCATTCAAAAAAAAGCGTGCACCTGACTGACGCTGACTGCACAGGATTTACCGCGAGTTTTCAAAATTGTGATAATCACGCGCGGTTTTAATGATAATTAATTTTTAAACGATATTACAAACCGTCAGTACATTTTATCGTGGTTTATCGTGAAACCGGTAATCGTTCCATCCCTGCTCAGAGGTGTGCTTATATTTACACACATTTCTACGTATAAGTACAAGTTGGTTAATCCCACACTTTGCGTGGAACTGTTCTTACGCACTCACTATGCACAGATCTGTGTGTACGCACCGTTGATAAATGAGGCCATATAAAGTGTAAAATAAAGTGCTACCAACATTTTCTTCTCCCTTGTAAAAGTTGATGGACCTGTTTATTTTGCTAGCCTAACCATGCACGATTGTGCATCAGAACCAGCACAACAGGCCTGCAACACATTTTTGGGTCAAACACCCACAGTTGAGAACCACAGAGTCAAATATAATCTTTTAATATCAACACCTACAGAAAAGCAAAACAACATTAACTACAGAAACCCACGTGAACCTGGCTTGCATTCATGCTTTCAGTGTCATATTTCTCCTGAATTAATGACTTTAGATATATAGGCCAAGAAGTTCACTGTGGGCCAGCACATGATTCTAGAGGGAAAAAAATCTCCCAGTCTCCCATTCCCACCTTTTTATCTTGCACAAAAAAAAAACATTTTTAATATTCAGGCAATTTAAGCATATCTGATTCTTCTGATTCGCAGAGGCAGGTTGAAGCCTTATCGCAGCATAGAAGAAAATTACAGCTCTATATTCACCCCAGAAACCATGTCACAGGATCCAAACACGCACAAATGCATATATACAGTAAACACACTACACACAAACAGCAGAAACACATCATTGCACCATTGGATTAGACAACTTTGTAATGTTAGTGCACCTATCCAAAACTTATCTGAGAGCTGGGGTGTTGTGGGCAGTTGTCAGGGCGTTGCTATGCAGTGGTTGTGAAATAATATATATATATGTTCTCCCACTTAGAAATCATGGAGGGGTCTGAAATTGTCACCGTAGGTGCATGTCCACTGTGAGAGACATAATCTAAAAAAAAAATACAGAAATCACAATGTATGATTTTTTTTAACTATTTATTTGTATGATACAGCTGCAAATAAGTATTTGAACACCTGAGAAAATCAATGTTAATATTTGGTACAGTAGCCTTTGTTTGCAATTACAGAGGTCAAACGTTTCCTGTAGTTTTTCAGCAGGTTTGCACTGCAGGAGGGATTTTGGCCCACTCCTCCACACAGATCTTCTCTAAATCAGTCAGGTTTCTGGCCTGTCACTGAGAAACATGGAGTTTGAGCTCCTCCAAAGATTCTCTATTGGGTTTAGGTCTGGAGACTGGCTAGGCCACGCCAGAACCTTGATATGCTTCTTACAGAGCCACTCCTTGGTTATCCTGGCTGTGTGCTTCGGGTCATTGTCATGTTGGAAGACCCAGCCTCGACCCATCTTCAATGCTCTAACTGAGGGAAGGAGGTGTCCCATGTGCAGAAAAACACCCCCAAAGCATGATGCTACCACCCCCATGCTTCACAGTAGGGATGGTGTTCTTGGGATGGTACTCATCATTCTTCTTCCTCCAAACACGTTTAGTGGAATTATGACCAAAAAGTTATATTTTGGTCTCATCTGACCACATTACTTTCTCCCATGACTCCTCTGGATCATCCAAATGGTCATTGGCAAACTTTAGACGGGCCTTGACATGTGCTGGTTTAAGCAGGGGAACCTTCCGTGCCATGCATGATTTCAAACCATGACGTCTTAGTGTATTACCAACAGTAACCTTGGAAACGGTGGTCCCAGCTCTTTTCAGGTCATTGACCAGCTCCTCCCGTGTAGTTCTGGGCTGATTTCTCACCTTTCTTAGGATCATTGAGACCCCACGAGGTGAGATCTTGCATGGAGCCCCAGTCCGAGGGAGATTGACAGTCATGTTTAGCTTCTTCCATTTTCTAATGATTGCTCCAACAGTGGACCTTTTTTCACCAAGCTGCTTGGCAATTTCCCCGTAGCCCTTTCCAGCATTGTGGAGGTGTACAATTTTGTCTCTAGTGTCTTTGGACAGCTCTTTGGTCTTGGCCATTTAAGTAGTTGTATTCTTACTGATTGTATGGGGTGGACAGGTGTCTTTATGCAGCTAACGACCTCAAACAGGTGCATCTAATTTAGGATAATAAATGGAGTGGAGGTGGACATTTTAAAGGCAGACTAACAGGTCTTTGAGGGTCAGAATTCTAGCTGATAGACAGGTGTTCAAATACTTATTTGCAGCTGTATCATACAAATAAATAGTAAAAAAAATCATATATTGTGATTTCTGGATTTTTTTTTTAAGATTATGTCTCTCACAGTGGACATGCACCTACGATGACAATTTCAGACCCCTCCATGATTTCCAAGTGGGAGAACTTATACGTAATACGTATTTTCCTCACTGTATATACACTATATTGACAATCATTGAATTCAGGTGTTCAATCACTTCATGACCACAGGTGTATAAAATCAAGCACTAGGCCTGCAGACGCTTCTACAAACATTTGTGAAAGAATGTGTCGAACTCAAGCGGGGTGTCGTGATTGGTTGCCACCTGTGCAATAAGTCTATTCGGGAAATTTCCTCACTACTAAATATTCCCCGCTCAACTGTTAGTGGTGTTATAACAAAGTGGAAGCAATTGGAACAACAGCAACTAAAATCACAGAGCAGGGTCAGCGCATGCTGAGGGTCACAGTGCACAGAAGTCGCCAACTTTCTGCAGAGTCAATAATACAGACCTCCAAACTTCTGTGAACAAAATCAATTTTAATCGTTCGGAACAGAAACGTTTATTTGAAATGACCATTAACCGGTTAATAACTTTATTTTATCGTTCTCTTTAATATTTTAATTTGGCAGTGATCAGTCATGAATTAAGTAGTACAGCATGTGATGTTGACGGATCAAGCGTTAGTGAAATGCCAGCGCACCGCGCAGCAGTCATCTATGAATCTACCGGTAACGCAAGTCATTGTAGAGCCCGCATTTTCATGCCTCAAGTACATTCTTTCCCCACTGAGGTCTTCAATGAATGTGCAGGTATTGGAGGACATTCTTTTTGTACGTTTAAACAAGTAGTATGGACTTTAAGCTCAAATAAACTGATTTAGGCTAGTTTATGGATTCTGTTTAAGCCTATCCAAGTACTAGCAACTATCGCACATTTTTCTAGTCTTTCAGGTAGCCAATACAGGACAGGTCAATGTTTTCGATATGGACTGTTGATGCGTATTAAATGGTATAAATTTTGTTGTAGTTTTACAATGTTATATTGCATTAAATGATCAAGCTTTATTAGCCGACTGATAAAATAACTGATAAAAATAACGTTATTAACCGATATTTTTTCAAATCAAACCGTTTTCGGAACAGTAATGTTTAATGTGGAACGCAAAAACAGAAATGCTAAAATATAAATTCTGCTCGGAGTGAACCGATTTATTATTTTTTTCCGTTTTTAAGCCCTGGTTTGTTACCACAGTTATCTGCGTGCTTCCTCAGTGATGAAGTTCCACATTTGCGGCTATGCAATACGAAAACTTTAAGGCAGGTTTTGCATGCAGCAAAGCATTTCACAATATTGTTTTCTTCATCTGAGATAACTCCAAATTTCTCCCACACACTGGACTTGATTTTTGATGACGTATTGTCGACAACTTTACAATCTCCACTAGATATTATTTTCTTCAACTCCTCAGGATCCATCTCGACGACTGCACTGCAGGCGGATTGTGTGGGCACCCGAACCTGTGCAGGACTCTGCAGTGCGTAGAGAGCTTCATCACCAAGTGCGATGCAAAGCGTGGCCACTGGACTCTAGGGCAGTGGAGACGTGTTCTCTGGAGTGACCAATCACGCTTCTATGTCTGGCAATCACATGAACGGGTCTGGGTTTGGCGGTTGCCAGGAGAATGGGACTTGCCTGACTGCATTGTGCCAAGTGTAAATTTAGGTGGAGGGGGGATTATGGTGTGGGGTTGTTTTTCAGGAGTTGGGCTTGGCCCCTTAGTTCCAGTGAAAATAACTCTTAATGCTTTAGCATACCAAGACATATTGGACAATTTCATGCTCCCAACTTTGTGGAAACATGACTGCGCACCAGTGCACAAAGCATCGCTCCATAAAGACATGGATGAGCAAGTTTGGTGTGGAGGAACTTGACTGGCCTGCACAGAGTCCTGAACTCAACCCGATAGAACACCTTTGGGATGAATTAGAGCAGGGACTGAGAGCCAGGCCTTCTCGTCCAACATCAGTGCCTGACCTCACAAATGCGTTTCTAGAAGAATGGTCAAAAATTTCCAAATTCCAATGCCTTCCCAGAAGAGCTGAAGCTGTAATGGCTGCAAAGGGTGGGCCAACACCATTTTATACCATATGGATTAAGGCAAAATTTTGTCAACATAGTGTATATACACCGATCAGGCATAACATTATGACAGGTGAAGTGAATAACACTGATTATGTCTTCATCACGGCACCTGTTAGTGGGTGGGATATATGGGATATATATGCAAGTGAACATTTTGTCCTCAAAGTTGATGTGTCAGAAACAGGAAAAATGGACAAGATTAAGGATTTGAGCGAGTTTGACAAGGGCCAAATTGTGATGGCTGGACGACTGGGTCAGAGCATCTCCAGAACTGCAGCTCTTGTGGGGTGTTCCCGGTCTGCAGTGGTCAGTCTCTATCAAAAGTGCTCCAAGGAAGGAACAGTGGTGAACCGGCCACAGGGTAATGGGCGGCCAAGGCTCATTGATGCACATGTGGAGTGAAGGCTGACCCATGTGGTCCGATCAAATAGACAAACTACTTGAGCTCAAACCTCTCAAGAAGTTAATGCTGGTTCTGATAGAAAGGTGTCAGAATACACAGAGCATCTCAGTTTGTTGTGTATGGGGTTGCATAGCCACAGACCAGTCAGGGTGCCCATGCTGACCCTTGTCCACCGCCGAAAGTGCCAACAGTGGCACTCGAGCATCAGGAGCAATGGAAAAAGGTGGCCTGGTCTGATGAATCACGTTTTCTTTTACATCCCGTCGATGGCCGGGTGCGCTTACCTGGGGAACACATGGTACCAGGATGCACTATGGGAAGAAGGCAAGCCAGCGGAGTCCATGACTTGACGGGTCAGGGCTGTTTTGGCAGCAAAAGGGTGACCAACACAATATTAAGACTGTGGTCATAATGTTATATATAAAAGTATATATAAACTGTTAGTACATAGTAGTTAAGGCCACCTAATAATTGTTTGTGTATCATCCCAATGGCCTAATACATATGCAAAAGACAATAAAAGCGCTGCACATAATCTTCCAACTAAATTTCCTATGAATGTTACAGCTTTTATTAAATGGTCATTTGCATGTCGAAGGCTGGATTTTTGTCACTGCGTGTAATGGAGCCACAGAAACCCCATTAACACAACGCCTCACTACTGCTTTTCCTCACAACAGAGAATTCACTCATCTCAGAGTATGATGTATAGCCCCATTTCCACCGGAACATTTTGTCCCAGGAACTTTTTTTCCCCCAGACCTGTTGCTGTCTGCGTCTCCATCGTGCTCTAAAGTACTGTGAAGATTAGGCAGATTAGTCCGGTGACAGAGGACTGCGCGTGACTTTCCAGTTCCTGCTGGATTTCGTCCTCTGCATATAAGCTTAATAAAGCCTGAACCTCGTTGACGGTCTATCGGTCATATTTTTTTAAACTCCATTGTTGATTTGAATAGAACTCTTTTACTTTTAAAAATGGTGGATGAAATAATATGCTGCGTGGAGTCAACCAATCAAAATGGTGCATGAACTCAACCAATCAACATGTTCAGTGCCAAAGTCCCATCCCCGAAGGTTGCTGAACTTTGAAATAGTACTACCTCGTGAGCAGGGACTTTCTGAGGGGGACATTTTTACCCAGAAGTTCATTTAGACCCTGCGAAACACAGAGTGCCAGCCCAAAGTCCCTAGTTCCTGGAGAAAGTTCCTGCGCTCTAGTCTAATGTATAGTCCTGTAACAGAGAACAGGGGTGATTTCTCAAATGCAAAAACACATGCATCTTTATGAAATTAAAAAAACAAAAAAGCATTCCATACAGTGAATAATTTACATTATCATTTGCATGCTTCTTTTTTGATGGTCTACTTTAGACATTCTACTAACTATAAGTTACTTGGTAACACTTTATTTTAGGGTCAAATTCTCTCTATTAACTAGTTGTTTATTATCATGCTTATTACTAGAATATTGGCTGTTTATTAGTACTTATAAAGCGCATATTAATGCCTTGTTCTGCATGACCATATTCTACATCCCTTAATCCTACCCAATACCTAAACTTAACAACTACCTTACTAACTATTAAAACGTCAAAGATAATAGTGAATATGTGTTCCCCGTACTAAAGTGTTACCAGTTACTTTGCAACTACTTGTCAACTAACTAATAGAGTAGTGAGGTAGGGTTAGGTGTTAGAGTTTGGGTTAGAATTTATCTCGGGTGCATCACAATAAAGTGTTAGCAGATATTAAGCAGACAGTCTACTAATACTCTAATGAGAGTTAGCTGACATATAGTTGAAAAGTTACTTAGAATGTCTAAAGTGGACCATCGAAATAAAGTGTTCTTTTTTTCTTTCTTTTTTTGACGTGCTGTTATTGTACAATGTCTGTCACAGTTTGTGAATAAAAAGTGTCCGTCTCATGCAGGAAATTCAAAATGTCGTTTTCTGTTCCTATTCGCTCCTGTGCTTGACAAACCTTACCATGCTCTGTTTTGCTGCAGCTTTTTGACACTTATATCTCTGCATTCAGTGAGATGGGGTATGGCAATTCTGTCAGCTTACTTGCTCTGGAAGAAGTTGGAAAACCTCAAGAGAAGTTAGTGCCCGAGCTGGCATGTTATTATGTGTGCAGGGCAGCCAAATTGTGTCCGGCTTAATTAAAAGATGGGCTGCTCACATGTAAAGCTATGGGCACATGCGCTCAGTTCACCCCTAAAAACACTACTACAAATGTCCAAAACATCAGCCGTTCACAGAGGACTTCTGAGAGCTTTTCAAAAGCTGTTCTGGTAAAACAGTTAGCCCTTGTAAATGAGCTGTAATATTATACGACTGTTGGATCAGAAACATAAGTGACACTCAGGAAACCAACGCCATGTGTGCCTGAAAATGGCAGGAATATTTGTTGATGTTTTTAAACTTCTCATTTGAAACGGTTACTGCTCAGTTTTTAAAATAAAAGATTCCCATTATCAAACTGTTACCCACCCATCACAAATAAAAAAAGTATTTTAAAACAATATAACAATATTTATTTGTGTTATTATTGCTAGCTACATTTAAAATGTTACAGGCTTTGAATATGAAGTTGAATATGAAGTATACTAGGAAATCTCATTGCACCACATCACATTATTTGCAATACTGTTGTGCTTTGTGCCAATTGTTATTTTATTTATATATGTTATAGTTGAAGTCAAAATGTATGATATCGCATTGTTACGACCCAAAATAGGGACCAACAAAAAGAGCCATTCAGGAAAGTAGCAAAACAAAAATCACAAAGGCCAGGTCTGTTCTTCATACGTCACTAACTCAGTTAGCTGGATTTGATTGTTGACGAGTTGGCATGATCTTGGATTGTTTGGTTCTTCGACGCTCATCCTGGACTTGCTGTCATAGCAACAGGTCCGTAAGATTAAACCTGCTCGGGAGCAGCTTATTTCATGTAAACAGGATTAGATTGCATCTTGAGGTGATGCTTAAAATCTGTCCCAGCCACTGCAACTTTATTACAAGAGTTCCTTAGTGAACTAGGGGCAAAAATAACTAGAATATACATTTCCTAAAGAAGATGTGAGTGGTGCTTGCAGTGGCAACACAATTAGCATGTTGCTAGCATAATGCTAAAATGATGACCATGTTGCTAACAATATTAACATGTTGTTAACATGATGTTAACACGATTAGCATGTTGTTAGCATGATGCTAACGTAATTAGCATGTTGTTAACACAATTTATCACGTTGCTTGCTTGGTTTACCATGATTTAGGGGAGAGCGGGGCACAACCTAACGCTTTTTGACTTTCTCAGTTTGTGTAAATCCACTTGGGGTTCAGAGTATTTATTTTTTCCCACATTAATTGCACACATGTCTAGTACAATTATTTTGTTTCATTTATACAGTGTATACTTTTTTCCTGATTTACCCCGAAAGAATGGAAGTGAAAATGAAATGTGACAACATGCCCCGTAGGTGGGGTACATTGTAACATGTGGTGGTGCACAATGTAACATGACCAAATAACAGCTTAAAATGTTACCTGATATAATAAAAAAAAAAATATACAAGACAAACTAAAATATTTTGTCAAAAAAAAATACAATTATTAACTTTTTAAAATAAAATAATGGCATTTTTTTATCATTAAAAATATAAGCATTTTTGAGTTTGACTACAAACACATCGCTAAATACAGCTATACAGCAGAGTTCAAAACATAATAATAATTAATAATTTATGAACATTAACTCTCAGACATTATTCACCCTTTTCTCATGGGTGATATAAAAGTATAGAATATAATAGCATATTTCTAATAGGGGCTCATTGTAACGCAGTGTTACAACACACCCCACCTGCACAACTGGGATTTAAATCGTGGCTCGTGTCTTCTGATGGTTAGATCAGCATTAAAGAACCATCTCAACTGATATAAGATTAAAATAATATCGGATTTGTCTTATTTTAAATAAACAAAAAAAACAGAGATGAAAACTAAACTTAAGTTAGAAATTTACTTTCGCTATGGTTAAATACATGTTCAGTAATATCTTCCAGAGATTTTTTAATTTTGCTGCTATTTTTTCTCTAAATATGTTGATATGGCAACTAGTAAATACACTAAGTTTCATCATTCTGGCATGTGTGGAAAGGGTTAAAACATGCGTGTTACAACTAACCCTGCGTTAGGTTGTGCCCCGCGCTCCCCTACCATGTTTCTAGTATAATTTACCATGATTTACCACATTGTAGTATGATTTCCCGTGTTTCTAGTATGATTTACCATGTTTGTAGTATGATTTACCATGTTTCTAGTATAATTTACTACATTGTAGTATGATTTACCACATTGCAGTATGATTTACCATGATTTACCATGTTTCTAGTATGATTTATCACATTGTAGTATGATTTACCACATTGTAGTATGATTTACCATGTTTCTAGTATGATTTACCATGTTTCTAGTATGATTTACCACATTGTAGTATGATTTACCATGATTTACCATGTTTCTAGTATGATTTACCACATTGTAGTATGATTTACCATGATTTACCACATTGTACTATGCTTTACCAGGTTTCTAGTATGATTTACCCCGTTCTAGTATGAGATAGTGATTGGTAGTATGAGTAAATTGAACCCCACCCCCTTGTCTCTGTGACACTGTGATCCAGAGCTATGGTCAATACAAAATCCCTATGCAAGTTCCCATAGTAGGAAAAACACATGCATTTAATGGGCCGTCCCTCTCCATAGTAAGTCAATGGGGAAATTTGGGCAGCTCCTGCGCCCCAGGGATACAACTTATACCGCATTGCGAGGTATGTTCTGACAGAGCCTGCCAGCCTCTTCAAATGTGGTAACCCATGAGTTTCTACGAAATCCTCGCTCGGAGCTATGACTCGTTAAAGTTCATCGCAATGTTAAGTCAATGGGATTTTTCGTCTTCTTATCGTACCCCCGATCCCTTAGAAAAGATATAGCACACCATTCCTCAATAATCCGCACGATTTGACGCCTCATTCATGGGTCTATGACAAAAGGTGTGGGAGGAGATACGCGCTGAAGTTTTGTCCGGAAGAATAATAAGTATGGAGAAGAACAATGCCTTGCTATCACAAGCACCACTAATAAAGAGATTAGTTATTATGATTAAAAGATCTGAGATCTGTCAAATCATCTCAGATGTATTAAGGTACAAAGAACAGACACCTGGGTAATAAAATGCAACGTATTGGCAACAGAAAGTAACAAAAACAAACAAAGATATAAAACATACAAAACTTAAAATAAGGACTGGTGAGCTAACTAATCTAAACTACAACTCAGAGTTAACGCTTTCCTAACTCCCGAGAAACACAAAAGGCTTTGATCCTGAGTTTAGGAGTTTAGCTGTGACATCAGCAGTGAACAGCCAATCCCACGCTGTGGATCAGTGAAATTGAGATTCACTTCTCATGAAAGAAGCAACAAGATTCGATTCTCTCTTCTGCAGAATATTACATGATTGAAAAATATTAAGAATTTAAACAAATTTACACAGCAAGAAGAAAAGAGCTGTCCATGAAAGAGGACAACTTTAAGAAAAATCATATACGTCAAT
Source organism: Romanogobio albipinnatus (assembly GCA_023566225.1). NCBI lineage: Eukaryota > Metazoa > Chordata > Actinopteri > Cypriniformes > Gobionidae > Romanogobio > Romanogobio albipinnatus. The sequence goes on along the minus strand of CM042252.1, from coordinate 4,029,924 downwards.
GCAAGTAAAAGTTATTAAGTTAGTTTACTTGATATATATAGAGAGAATTAAACATTTAAGCTCACATGTAGTAATTTTTATAGCTTTATTTATTTTAAAGCTTATTTGTATGACCTTTATATAGGCTATTTATATAATATATATAATAATATAAAAAGTGTCTATTAATGATTTATTAACTAAAATGATACATGTGTAATTGATCAAGGGTATAGTAATTACATAATGATATCTAAATCATTCAAAATTATTATTATTATTATTATTATTATTATTATTATTATTATAAATAAGCATTGTTAAATGCCAGACACTTTAGTCTTTAATAGCCATTTGCTATGTACAGTAGTTAGGAGTAGAAATTTAATTAGGAGTAGAAACAGGGGGAGTGGCTTTATTGCATCAGAGGTGTGTCACTTTGCTCACAGCTGATTGGTTCAATTTCAGTTTGAGATCTCTTATCCAGAACATAACCTGCCCTGGATCAGGTTAGCCGTGGAGCGTAAGTTACTATGGAGATGAACACGGCTAAAAGCCAAACCATTTAATGGTACCTAAAACCCAGGATTGGCACAAACTAAGCTTAAACATATCTGGCTAGCCAGCTAAACCAGCTTCATGGTATAGGCCCCTGTACAAAATAAAAATAAAAACAAACTCCCACACCACAAACAACAGGTTTCCTAAGGTAGGCCCCCAATGAGGCCTCAGGTGTTTAGGAATAATCTGGCTCCGCCCACATCCAATTGGCAACTATACATAAGAAAGAGTCGGGGCTCATAACACATATGATATTAGAAATACCAAAGTATTATCATATAAAGATTTTATACAGATGGGTAAATACACACTATATCTATGTTGAACAGAAAGTGAATGGAAGTGAATGCCATTATTTTTTATAATGTATTATTATTTTAAAAGTTATTTATTAGTTAGTTATTTATGAGTCAAAACAATAATGTGAAAATTCAGTATTAGTAAGTCTTGTTGGAACGAGTGAAGGAGATGCGCTGAAGTGCACATTCACTCTCTGACAGCAGAGGGCGCTGACAGAACAGCAGAAATGCAGCCGTTTCCCCAGTAACTCTTGTAAACAAAACGATACGGTGCTCGTCATCACACATAACCTAATACTTAATACTTAAAGACTTAAAGCTATTCATTTTCAAACTTAAACATATATGTTGTTCAGTCACACACTTCACTTTACAATAAGGCTCTATTATTAAACATTAGTTAATTCATTAACAAACTGACAATGAAAAATACTTCTAAAGCATGTATTAATCTTAGTTAAATGTAAATTTCAGCAAAATAATAACACATTATTAAAATCAAAAGTTGTAACTGTATTATTTAGTGGACCTGAGCTAACACTAACATTTGCTTTTTTTAACTAACATTATCAAAACATAATAACTGTAAAAATGTAGCTATTCGCTCTTTGTTAATGTTTTGTTAATGCATTAACTATCCATCCATCCATCCATCCATCCATCCATCCATCCATCCATCTTCTTCCGCTTTATCCGGGGCCGGGTTGCGGGGGCAGCAGTCTAAGCAGAGATGCCCAGACTTCCCTCTCCCTAGACACTTCCTCTAGCTCTTCCGGGGGGACACAGAGGCGTTCCCAGGCCAGCCGGGAGACATAGTCCCTCCAGCGTGTCCTTGGTCTTTCCCGGGGCCTCCTCCCGGTTGGGCATGCCCGAAACACCTTCCCGGGAAGGCGTTCAGGAGGCATCCGGAACAGATGCCAGAGCCACCTCAGCTGTCCCCTCTCGATGTGGAGGAGCAGCGGCTCTACTCCGAGTTCCTCCCGAGTGACTGAGCTTCTCACCCTATCTCTAAGGGAGCGCCCAGCCACCATGCGGAGAAAGCTCATTTCAGCCGCCTGTATCCGGGATCTTGTCCTTTCGGTCATGACCCAAAGCTCATGACCATAGGTGAGAGTAGGAACGTAGATTGACCGGTAAATCGAGAGCTTCGTCTTACGGCTTAGCTCTTTCTTCACCATGACAGACCGGTACATCGACCGCATTACTGCAGAAGCTGCAGCGATCCGTCTGTCAATCTCCCGTTCCATCCTCCCCTCACTCGTGAACAAGACCCCTAGATACTTGAACTCCTCCACTTGAGGCAGGAACTCTCCACCAACCTGAAGTGGGCAAGCCACCCTTTTCCGACTGAGGACCATGGCCTCGGATTTGGAGGTGCTGATCCCCATCCCAGCCGCTTCACACTCGGCTGCAAACCGTCCCAGTGCATGCTGAAGGTCCTGGTTAGAAGGGGCCAACACGACAACGTCATCCGCAAAGAGCAGAGACAAAATCGTGTGTCAAATATGTCATTAACTAGTGAGACTTTATTGTAAAGTCTTACCTATTGTTCTTTATAATTCTTTAGCACTTTAATCTGTTTTAAATATTTGTTTACTTTATACAGTTTTGTGTATTGCTTTATTGTATTTAAATGTTTGGTTCTTTTTGTTATAAGAAAGTTTTTAAACCTGTTATATAGTATGGCAACACTTTTTTTGCAACAAATTTCAATATCGTGATAATACCGTATAACGTGATAAAAGCTTCAGCAATTAACCGCAACATGAAAATTTGATACCGGCACATGCCTAGTATCAAGACATATAAAAATCATCTGGTCCTTGGCAGGTCATAAAATAAGGTAAATACAACCTCAGATGAACAACACATGACATCTTACATCGTGTCAATATTTATTTAACAAAAACTGGGCCACAATGGAGAAGCCATGTGTGACTCCTTCCATAGGAATTAAGAGGGTAAGTAATGGTCAGGCTGCTAATCGAATGCCTTTGATTAATTGATTCATCAGCAAGTGTGAGCAAATCTATAAAAGCAGAAGTTTTGGCATTTTGCTGGTCTGGGGCATTCAGGTGTGTGTTAAAACAATGCAAGGGAGGAAAGACATCAGCAATGATCTTGGAGAAACAATCGTTGCTGTCATCAATCTGGGAAGAGTTATAGGGCCATTTCCAAACAATGTGACATCCATCATTTTACAGTGAGGAAGATTATTCGCAAATGGAAGACATTCAAGACAGTTGACAATCTTCCTAGGAGTGGACGTCTGCAAACTGAAACGGCAAGAAACCCAGGAGCTACATCTCAGACTCTACAGGCCTCAGTTAACATGTTAAAGTGTATGACAGTACAATTAGGGACAAGAATGGCTTATTTGGAAGGGTTGCCAGGAAAATACTCTTCTTTCTAAAAAGAACATGGCAGCATACAGTAGCTTACAGTAGGTTTGTAAAATCTGAACAATGGAACAAACAATCGGAACAAATGTCCATTGGACAGATGAGACCAAAGTGGAGATGTTTGGCCATGATGCACAGCGCCGTGTTTGGCGAAAACCAATCACAGTATATCAGCACAAACATCTAATAACAATTGTCAAGCACGGTGGTGGAGGGGTGATGATTTGTGCTTTTTTTTGCAGCCACAGGATCTTGGCATCTTGCAATCATTGAGTCATGAATTCCTTTGTCTGAAAGCTAAAGCTTGGTTGATGTTAGGTCATGCAATAGGACAATGGTCCCAAGCACAACAGCAAATCTACACCAGAATGGCTGAAAAAGAAAAGAGTCAAGGTGTTGCAATGACCCAAGGCAAGGCAAGTTTATTTGTATAGCACATTTCATACACAGGGGCAATTCAAAGTGCTTTACACAGAAATGAAGTTAAAATATTCATAAGTGAATACAATAAAAAATATACATAGTATAACAGTTATAGTGGGAATTAAAAGAAAATATAAAATAAAGATGAAATCCCCTATCTGGGGTGGAAGAAAATGGAGAGTCAGGTTTACTTTAAAAATATTTGTCAGGTAACTGTGCGTTTAGACAGTACCCTTACAGACAAATCTTCTTGGCCTAACTTGAGGGCGTTCTCTAGATGTTTTACCCGTCAGAGCAGATCTAAACGGGTCTTCCTCGCACCGGAGCGAGTACTCAAAAAATATTTGTCAGGTAACTGTGCATTTAAACATTACCCTTACAGACAAATCTTCCTGGACAGGAACACCGGGGCTATCTCTACTTTGTTCGACCGTCAGAGCGGATCTACACGGTCCTTCCTCGTACTACCAAGGCGTACTACCAAGACCCAGTCAAAGTCCAGACCTCAACCCAATTGAAATTCTGTTGAGGGACCTTAAAAGAGCTGTGCATAAACAGATGCCCACAAACCTCAATGAACTGAAGCAACGATGTAAGGAAGAGTGGGCCAAAATTCCTCCACAACAATGGTCCAAAACACAGCAGCTCGAGTTCTTACTAGAACCAGGAAGTATGAACATATTAGCCCAGTTCTGTCAACACTGCACTGGCTCCCTATTAAACATCAGATACATTTTAAAATCTTGCTAAGCATTAAATGGTTTAGCTCCCCAGGACTAGAGTGAGCTCTTAATGCATTATAGTCTATTGTGATCTCAAAATTATGGCCAGTTGATAATACCTAGAATATCAAAATCAATAGTCAACCGGATCCGGGCAGTATCCAGATCAGATAAAGGACCTATGCCTAGACACGACTACAACGCATGATGTAGTCAACCGAATCCGGGCCGTATCTAGATCAGATGGAGGATGTGTGGCAAAACACGACCACAACGCATGATGTAGTCAACCGGATCCGGGCTGTATCTAGATCAGATAGAGGATGTCTGGCAAAACCCGACCACAACGCATGATGTAGTCAACCGGATCCGGGACGTATCTAGATCAGATGGAGGATGTGTGGCAAAACACGACCACAACGCATGATGTAGTCAACCGGATCCGGCCCGTATCTAGATCAGATGGAGGACCTGCGCCTAGACACGACCACAACGCATGATGTAGTCAACCGGATCCGGGCCGTATCTAGATCAGATGGAGGACCTGCGCTTAGACACGACCACAACGCATGATGTAGTCAACCTGATCCGGGCCTATCTAGATCAGATGGAGGATGTCTGGCAAAACCCGACCACAACGCATGATGTAGTCAACCGGATCCGGCCGTATCTAGATCAGATGGAGGATGTGTGGCAAAACACGACCACAACGCATGATGTAGTCAACCGGATCCGGGCCGTATCTAGATCAGATGGAGGACCTGCGCCTAGACACGACCACAACGCATGATGTAGTCAACCTGATCGGGCCGTATCTAGATCAAATGGAGGATGCCTGGCAAAACCCGACCACAACGCATGATGTAGTCAACTGGATCCGGGCCGTATCTAGATCAGATGGAGGATGTGTGGCAAAACACGACCACAACGCATGATGTAGTCAATCAGATTCGGGCCGTATCTAGATCAGATGAAGGACCTGCGCCTAGACACGACCACAATGCATGATGTAGTCAACCGGATCTGGGCCGTGTCTAGATCAGATGGAGGATGTTTGGCAAAACACGAACACAACGCATGATGTAGTAAACCGGATCTGGGCCATATCCAGATCAGATGAAGGACCTGCGCCTAGACACGACCACAACTCAACCATGAAGTGTCTGCAGAGATTGTGTCAACTAGATTCTCCCCTATGAAGGCCTTATCGACACGACATCCAGTGGCACTGATCCTCAACAAACCCGTCTCCATACCGGTGTGATAACTCCAATCTTCAACCAGATGGAACTGATTTATATTCTGAAAATTCCGATCCAATCTGACTTCTGACCTGAAATGCTGCTTGAATCATAATCATACACTGTCCGTTCATTGGCCAGAGGAGAACTGGTCCCCCAACTGAGCCTGGTTTCTCCTAAGTTTTTTTTTCTCCATTCTGTCACCTGATGGAGTTTTGGCTACTTGCCACTGTCGCCCTTGGCTTTTGGCTTACTTAGCTGGGAACACTAAATATTCAACAATATTATTGATCCGCCTCCATCACTGAACTTACTTAAGCTGGACTATGACACTATTTTCTTCTAGATCTGCTGTACAGCCAAAACAAACTTTGTTGCATTATTTTCCTGTGATCACTGCAAAGCTGCTTTGAAACAATCTGTATTGTAAATATAGCACTATATAAATAAGTGTGACTTGACAATGTGAGAGACTGATAAAGTCATATAGAAAACGATTACTTCAAGTAATTGCTGCTAAAAGTGGCTCTACAAGCAATTCAATTTACATGGGGTACTTGGTTTGTTACACATGACTTCTCGATTTTGGCTTTATTGTTCTTGTTCATCTGAGGTTGTATTTACTTAATTTGAAGACCTGCTAAAGACAAGATGTTTTTTTTTATTTACACCAAGTGCAAATAGTGCGCCTTGTTGGCAAGTGCTATTCGCACTAGCTCCGCCTAACAATGCCTGGTTGGGCCAAACAAACACCACAGTAAAGCGTAAGGCTTAAGGATATTGGTTTTGACGGGATCGACCCGGGTTTGAATCCGCCTTTTGCAGAGCTCGCTCTTCTCCCTTTTCCCATCACATATCACATCGGAAAGACATTTACTTTCAATAATAAATATAAGATATATCACTATTTCAATTAGTAAATAGCATCTAGAGCTATTTGCACTTAGTGTAAATAGCCGCTGCCTTATTTATTATGCCCCAATACATAAAACCATAGAGTTATGTGTTTGGAACAGCATGTACAAATGTTTGAATAAACTATCCCGGTAACACTTTACACATGACTATTAACTAATTGTTAAGTAATATGTCATTGTGGTTATGGCTTTTGAATTAAATTTGAATTAGTTAATAGTCATATGCCTTAACAAGTAAAGTCATAACATAATAATACCTTTGCAAATCGGAAGCTAATGATTAATTAAAGCAGACAACTGGAAGTTGAAATGCATGGCTTTGACCCACTGTGGTAATTAACACATTCATTTACATTATTATAATATGTTATTAGGGAATTAATGCATGGTGTCACATTTAATTAATAGCAATTCATATATTACTTAATCTATTAATCATATAGGATGTCCATTAGTTGCTGATGCAGTGATCATTAATAAAGGGTTTAGTTCTTCATGAGTACATTAACTCATGCATTAGTTAAGCATGAATTAATGCATATTAGTGCACCCGTATTGTAAAGTTTTACCACTATCCCTAATCAATTCCCTCGAAATGTCTTTTACGTGAATAAATGTAAATCTAAATACATGCTTTATGCGTGAACGTGAGTTTAGTAAGCACTGTGTTTTATTTTTCTTCTCTCGACTGGCTTAATGATCTGCACTACTCTGTGAGTGTGAAACAACATGGAGATGTGTTGATTAACAGAGGTGGACCAGCAGTATACAGCAACGGCCATATTGATCTGTTGTTTACTCAAGGACCTACAAAGACTCAGTCCCTGTTGCTGCCAACCTTTTCTATCAGATTAATGAAGTGACCGCACGGGTAATAGCCCTTCAGCTGACAAGTCCATTTTAGAACATGAGAGACATTTCTGTCTTTCATTATTCCAGGACGAAGCATCCCCACCCCCCCTTCATTTTCCTTATCAACATCATATTTGCTTTGTCCTTGGGGGACAGCTCTGGCATTGGGACCTGCTCCGACAGTGCTGCTCTTACCCTGATCAGCATAAACAAGCACCGATGCCCTAATATGTTTATTTACCCTCTATTTAACTGAATGTTAAATCAATCATCTGCCTGCTCTTGCCACCAGCCCGTGCCAGTACATCCATTTCAGTTGCCCACAGGCTGACAGAGAAGCAGCGAGCCGCACATATGTCTGCTGTCAAATGTGACAGAAATGGAATTTGCTGTTTTTCTCCCTCTTACGTTCTTCTTTTCGTTTCTTTGTATCCTTTCATTCTTTCACTCGTTCATTGTATGCACAAGCACAAACTATTCTTATTGGATTGCACCAACAGTGGGCTCCATTTAAACTGAGGGGCACAAATCAGATCTGACGGGGCAAAGCTCGCTTTTGACCCCTCGTGGTGCCGGGCCTGGGGACCACATGTCTAAAAGTGTTCCAATATATAAGTATTGTGGGCAGTGAATGTGACCAATATGAGATAAAGTCATTAGTTCAAGGTGCGGGTAATTTGGCATTGGTTTATTACTGCCATGACCTTTATATTAAACTGCCTGAAAGCATGCCTTATTGAATTAGCCAGCATGATATGTTGGATGTTGACCTACATGAACAACAGTTTCGGAGCAGTTGAGCAGGTGAATTATGTTGTTGTTGTTTTTTTTTGTTATTTAGATGACCTGTATTTCATTTGAAGCTCTTAAATACCGTACACAAATGTAGATTACAGTCATTGCTAAATTAACTCTCTTGGACAGGAAGATTGTCTTCACCATGACAGATATATTTGTTTATACATTGGTATTTTTGATGGATGTAATTCAACTAAAGTCTTACAGTATGTAGGTTTACCAAAACAAAAATCTGTTTTGTAAACATGTTAAATATCCTTTAACAATGTCTATCAAGTTAAAAGAAGGTTAAAAGCACACACACACACACACACACACACACACACACACACACACACACACACACACACACACACACACACACACACACACACACACACACACACACACACACACACACACACACACACACACACACACACACACACACACACACACACACACACACACACACACACACACACACACACACACACACACACTGTTTCGTTTTTAACAATTGCCATGCAATGTCCTAAAAATTACAATAAAGTTGACTTTGACTTTGAAACTACCCGTCACCAAAAACGTTCTGCATTTTAACATTTTCAAAAATCACTTAGTATGATTTATAAGCCGTTTTCCTCATGGGGACTAAAATATGTCCCCACAAGGACAAGGATTTTGGATATGGTCATCCTTGTAGGGACATTTTGTCCCCATAATGTAGGGTTTACCTGGACACACACACACACGCAGTCAATGGCTCTCTCACTTAAGTATTCATCTGTGGCAGCTGAAGACAAATGTGGTAGTTGTAATATCTGTTAGTGAGATGATGAATTGGTCTGTACCCTGCCATGCCTGAAAAGTGGATCACATATCTGACAATGCATACTGATGATTCTGAGCCTCTGCAGGGAAAAAAAGAAACTTACCAAACCAGACTTCAATATCATGTAATTATCCTTCTAATACTCTAAAGATAAAAGTATTAAAAAGAATGAACATCATTTGCATTTGTTTGAGTTACAAAATTGAACATTATGGTGCAGATGTTTGTTTGTGTATGGTATTAAACACATACTATAAACTGATCAGGCATAACATTATGATCATCTTCCTAATATTGTGTTGGTCCCCCTTTTGCTGCTAAAACAGCCCTGACCCGTTGAGGCATGGACTCCTCTAGACCCCTGAAGGTGTGCTGTGGTATCTGGCACCAAGATGTTAGCAGCAGATCCTTTAAGTCCCGTAAGTTGTGAGATGGGGCCTCCATGGATCGGACTTGTTTGTTCAGCACATCCCACAGATGCTCGATTGGGTTGAGATCTGGGGAATTTGGAGGCCAAGTCAACACCTCAAACTCGTGCTTCTCAAACCATTCCTGAACCATTTTTGCTTTGTGTACATGGTCTGCAACAATGCTTAGGTCAAAGTAACATGGATGGCAGGACCCAAGGTTTCCCAGCAGAACATTGCCCAAAGCATCACTGTCTCCGCCGGCTTGCCTTCTTCCCATAGTGCACCTGGTGCCATGTGTTCCCCAGGTAAGCCACGCACATGCACCCGGCCATCCACGTGATGTAGAAGAACACGTGATCATCAGACCAGGCCACCTTCTTCCATTGCTCCTTGGTCCGGTTCTGATGCTCACGTGCCACTGTTGGCGCTTTGGGCGGTGGACAGGGGTCAGCATGGGCACTGGTCAGCGGCTATGCTGCCCCATGCCCAACAAACTGCGATGCTCTGTGTATTCTGACACCTTTCCATCAGAACCAGCATTAACTTCTTGAGCAGTTTGTGCTCCAGTAGCTCGTCTGTTTGATCGGACCACACGGGCCAGCCTTCGCTCCCCACGTGCATCAATGAGCCTCGGCCGCCCATGACCCTGTGGCCGGTTCTCCGCTGTTCCTTCCTTGGAGCACTTTTGATAGAGACTGACCACTGCAGACCGGGAACACCCCACAAGAGCTGCAGTTCTGGAGATGCTCTGACCCAGTCGTCTAGTCATCACAATTTGGCCCTGGTCAAACTCGCTCAAATTCTTACGTTTGCCCATTTTTCCTGCTTCTAACACATCAACGTTGAGGACAAAATGTTCACTTGCTGCCTAATATATCCCACCCACTAACATGTGCTATGATGAAGAGATAATCAGTGTTATTCACGTCACCTGTCATAATGTTATGCCTGATCGGTGTATGTACAGTAAATACACGTATTAAATACAGAGAGGAAAAAATAAATCTTTGCTGTATGTGACATTTCTTTTTTATCATGCTGCTTGATGCTGGTATATCTAAACAGTCTGACCTTTCTATCATGACATCATTTTGATATATGCCCAGGGGTTCATATTTATAAAAAACGATCTTTGACGTGGAAAAGATTTGAAGGGTCTAAACGGACGTATGCACTTTTTATTGTGGCAGAGAGTCGGATCAGGTATTTGTAAATCTAAGCAATTCTTGCCGCTCGCCGTTATCAACTAAAGGATTTGGACATTGACTGGTGATCTGTTAATGACATTAATTAGGCGATGCTTACAAGGCAGAGATCTGAAACATTCAGCACACAATTTCAAGATAATGCGCAATTTATAGATTTCACATCATTAAGAGAGACGCACGCACATTTGAGAAATGAGCCCCCAAGAGTGTAGTAATAGTGCATATACACTAGTATCAGTGGTTAAATTGGTTTTTGTAGGGAGGGGGAGCCCTTATTTACGGTGAATGGTCATTCAAAATCGCGCCGGAAAAAGACTTAATGTGTTTTTACACCAAAGGGGCTCTTTTTCCAGTATAAATGTGTAAGGTAGGGTTGAGTAGTTATTCAAACAAAGAGAAATACTTTACAGTTCACTTAGGGCCATAGGCAGGGTTTTTTAAATTCAGTGAGGTCCCAAATTTGAGGTAGTTAGGGGGGGAATGCTCCCCCGAGAAAATTGTGATTTCTCTGATCTACATATGTGCATTTTTAATAAGTTTGAAGGCCAAACAATGTATAATAAATAGCTTTCAAAGCCATGTCAGTGGGCAGTAGATTATTTGACAATACCCCCCTAAAGACGAGCTTTGACTGTAGTCTTTTCATTTTTGTCTGTCCCTGAAAAGGGTTGGGAACTGTTTTTGACCAAAGAAACTTTTTTTTTTCATTTTTGGTAAATGCATTTTTCCAAAAGAGCCACAGTAAAAAATTATACAAAATTATTATTAAAAAGCATTTTTTTTTGTTCAATAGAATGTCAACAGTAGTAATTATTAGGTCCATAACTAAAAAAAAAACAATTATGCAGCAAACAATAAATAAGTTGCCATATGGAATTAATTGTGCAGGGCTTTCACTGTGAGGTTGACCAACTGATGGGTATAAATCCTCTTAGTGTGTGTGAACGCCCACAGTGCTTACCTCTACTATGTTTATGTGAATACTCGACTTGGCATTTTGATATATTTCTGTGTGTATTTGGCCGTTTAGGCGCGCAGCCGAAGACAAAGGCTAGCTTGTCCGTTTGTCCGTGTTGCGCTCGGAGTGCGCGCACAGCATCCTGTCAGTAATTCAATTGTCTTTCGTGACTTATCATGCTTTTAATATTTATTTTATTGTGACACTCGCGAACAGCTCTGAACACACAACTTGAATATTATTACCATAAACTTGTCATTAACCTCGGTAGGCTGTACAACAAGGGAATTGTAATTGGCTGCTCTGTTGATGTGTGTGTCTAATCTTTTTATCGATCATGTTAGTAATATTGGTTATGTTAGATATGTTGGTAAAGTGTGAGAGACCTGGCGAGCCATAGGTTCCCGACCGCTGCTCTAGCCGTTTGCGTATTTCCATGGTAACTCACTGTTAGAATTGTGATGGTTTTACCTGATGGCTGTGGGCGAGGTGCTGAACCAGAGAACGCAGCGATTAATGCATTATGACGTCTGATAATTCCACGTGGCCTGCATTGGCCAGGAGACAAAAAATAATTAAAGTCTAATAACAATATTTCGTGCTGAATTGGACGGAGCTGAGCTCCAGTGCGCTCCGGCCCAATTTAACCTCTGACTAGTACTGTACTGTAGTTAAAATTACATACTGTAGTTAAACGGTCTCTTTTTCCCTGTGGTTGTAGATGTACAGTACCTTATATAATGTGTTCCTTGTAGTATTCTTTTGACAAAACTAAACGTTAAGTGTGTAATTTCATCACCCCTACCGTCATCAAACAGACATTACTGTTTTGAAATACTCTTCCAACCAGTGTTAACTTGCTAATCTCCCAGCACTACCAGTGAGTTGGGCCAGATCCCCCAAACCCCAACATTTCCACTTTAGTCCCATTATGATTTATACACTCCAATAGATTTAATCGTGTATTTCATCATTCAGTTTTATACAATAAATTATTGTTTGACCATTTGAGCTTTTGCAAATCTGTCTAAGAAAAGGATGAATTCATGCAGAAGAATGCATTACAATTAAAGGTATTGGGATTTGCCAGAGAATGTGCTCATTTGTATTAAATCCCACAGATAAAAACAGCCTGCAAATATATTTGGAATAAAAATAAATATGAGCATATATGTTTTTTTTACCCATCCAGCTTCAGGAGACAGTGTCTCTCACTAGATAAAAAAAAAACCCTTTCCTCCTAAATCCATTTTACTATGCAGATGATAGTTTTATCCTAATGGAAAAACCATTAGGGTAAATATTATGCAAACGAAGTGGCCCATTTCTCTCAACTCCGTTCACGGCCTCAGGGTTTGATAATGAGCTTCCATGTTTTCACAGAATGACAATTAGCTAACACATCTGAGGGATGCATGCAAGCAAGGCATATGCAAAGTTATAGCACAACTGCAAGGTCTGCAAATAAATCTTGCTCATTCACCTTAGACTGTTGGGCATTTCTGTGAAATTCTGTGAAAAAGATATAAATCAGCGTGGCTCATCACTGAAGACAGTTAGCATGCTACGTTCACTATATTAAAATAAGCATGAAGCATGAAATATATTGACAGCTAGTCCCTGTATGTCACTGCATCCTGACGTTGCATAAGACTGCAATTTACTGAGATATTGCATGGTGTTTGGGTACACAAATGATTCTAAAGTATTTCGGGGAAGACCACAATTTTGAGCGAATAGATTTCTCAGGGTATAGTTTATTTTTGAAACTTCTATATAGGTATACAGTGGTTCACTTAGACTCTTTCATTAAAATAACACTGTCAATTATAATTATAGTGTTATATGGTAATTATCATTGTTGGGATTTGCTTACAAGACACTGTGGTAACAGGCACAATAATTAATAAACACTAGATGCTGTAATGCTAATACATCCATTTATCTAAAGTACAAATATTCCCATTTCTTAGATAGTACAATGTATTCTTCAATAAGCAGGCAGGTCAGATTCAAACACAAAGGGCCCTTTTTTAAAGGGGTCATGAACTGGCTTTTAATTTTTTTTTATACTGTTGTCTGATGTCAACTTATGACGTTCACGTGGATTTACATTCAAAAACATCATCATGAATAAGTAATAGGCTATTTTCTGTCCTGGTTTTGAGGCTCTCTCAAGACACGCTCGGTTTTGATGGGCGTGCCGCACTGAAGACGCCCACGGCTAGGATTGGATAAGATTTGCATATTTAATGAGCTTCAGCTCCCCTCAGTACATGTGGGAATTGTTTTGAAAGCGTGTGAAGAAACGTTCACAGGGAATCGCAAAATGCCTTTATGAAACAAACACAATGATTCATCTCTCATCCACCCGCGATTGATTGGAATGTTATTTTTGTATTACTTGGCCGGCCCGATGAATAACCGCGACCTGTACACTGTACACACACACACACACACATGCGTGCGCATGCAAGAAAGAAATGTAATTTCACTGTTTAAGAATTTCTTTGCGTGCCCTGGCCCATAACGTTATAAGTCTGAGTCTGATCACGAATGAACCATTAACACCTCAAATAAAGGATTCTCCAGCCTGTGTCAGCGTGCTACGGCATGGTACGTTAAGTTAGACACGTACACATAAGCAATATGATCTGTAACAATGCAATACTATCACATATAAAAACTTGTTTTACTCGCATAAGTGTGTTGCACCGTTCCTGTCGGATCCAGTATAGAAGGCACAGCATTGTGTTTTAATCTGCAAAAAATGTCTGCAAATCCAGTCTCGACCTGTATCTTGTTTACAATCGATTCTGCGGTGAAATGAAGCGAACAAACGCGCAATGTCTTACACGCGTGAGCTGAAACCGGCATGTTTATTGCTCGGTAGCGCGGTCCATTTAGCTCCACGAGTCGGTGGGTGGGGCTACAGAAGCAGGTGTACATATTTATCTGAGGCGGTGTTTCTGCATTCGATGACGTCAGTGGTCGACATATTCTGAGATTGAGCGTTTTCTGGGCCTGGTGTCGATAAAAGCTTTTCTTTGACTAACAAGGAAGTTTTTAACTCTGAAACTGACAGGATATTCTTATATCACGATGAACTGTTATATATCAAAGGCTCAAGGGAAAGTTGATTTCTCAATTCATCACCCCTTTAACAATCTAAGCGCATGGTCAGAACCGCATGGCGCAGGTGCATTCAAATCATATACATAATAATCATATCATATACTATCGTAACCATGTCTTTATTAGCTTCTTGTTTCATGTGTATTAATGTTTCTTTGGGTTTGTTTTTTACAGAGCTCAGAACGAGGAAGTGTACAGGACAGCATCATCCAGAAGGGCAGTAATTATGGTCACGTAACATAACAGATGATGTTTAGTGCAGCTGTGTGAACACAAATAAACCACAGCAGACCTGACTGAATATGAGTGCCTTTTTATTCTATTCAAAATATAAAAAAATTACGAATTACGGATTGCACTGACATAAAATAAGAAATGAATGTGCAACTATCATAAATAGTGGTCAAATATCGAAGAGTCTTAAATATTTATAATAATACAGTTTTCCAGATAAAGTAAGAGTGTGATGTTTTAAAGGGCACCTATTACGCCCCTTTTTACAAGATGTAATATAAGTCTCAGGTGTCCCCAGAGTGTGCCTGTGAAGTTTCAGATCAAAATTCCTAAAAGATAATTTAATATACCATGTTGAAAATGCCAATTTTTGGGTTTAAGAAAAATGAGCTGTTTTGTGTGTGTCTCCTTTAAATGCAAATGAGCTGCTGCTCCCCACAGCAGAGGGCGGAGCCTTCACAGCTGGTGAACACGCGAATGAAAACTGAAACATGATATCTGTTTGTTTTGATGATCATCTCCATCGCAGATGCTCATGTGAGATTGAAGTTCTTCGTCATCATGAAATATTATCATCTGTATGCGTTTTAAAGCCTTATCACTCTCAACTTGAACAACGAGAGCTGGATGTCGGTGAGTATGCTATTAATCTAGACTAGTTCTCTTTCATGTGTTATTGCGATTAAACTGTCAAATGCACACAAGGTTATGTCAGAAAACACACAAAGTTCACATGAAAACAGTTGGTTATGTCTGCGCACGTATGCAGCAAGTACAGAAATCCCGTGTGTATATTAGATCTGTGTACTAAACAGTCCTTCCAGAAAAATGCAGCTTTTTTTTGTGATTGTTGCGGGCAAAAATCCTTGATTATGCGGCATGTTTTCTTAAAAAATGCGATGAAAAATGCGGGATATTTATGCAATTTTATGCAATAAAATTGCGGGAACTTGCAAAAACTGCGGTTTGATGAAAAAGAGAAAAAAAGCACTACATCACAGAAAGTGCTGGGAATATTTAAGTTCCCATCTTGTTTTATTGAAGACCTTAATAAACACACGGCTCAAATTTACAAAACATTGAGTCAGACAAGTTCTGTAGCTTTACAAAAGGAATATGCTACAACTTCTGAAAAATGAATAAATAACTTCCTGTTTTACAGAGCTAGCTTTACAAAACAGACATTTGAGTGCTTCCAATGCACAAAGTGCAATCTCTTAAAGGGTTAGTTCATCCAAAAATTTTAATTCTGTCATTAATGACGTCCCCTCATGTCGTTGGACACCCGTCAGACCTCCGTTCATCTTCAGACACAAATGAAGATATTTTAGTTGAACTCCGATGGCTCAGAAAGGCCTCCATTGGCACAATGTACACTCTCAAGACCCATAAAAGGCACTAAAGACATTGTTACAAAATCCATCTCACTACAGCGGTTCTACAATAACTTTATGAAGCGACGATAATAGTTATTGTGCGCAAAAAAAACCTAAATAACGACTTATATAGTGATGACCGATTTCAAAACACAGCATCATGATACTATGAATCAGCGAGTCGATTCATGATTCGGATCGCGTGTCAAACTGCTGAAATACGTGACTTTGGCGATCCGAACCGCTGAATCGACTCATTGATTCATAACGCTTCAAACCGCTGAATCGACTCATTGATTCATAATGCTTCAAACCGCTGAATCGACTCATTGATTCATAATGCTTCAAACCGCTGAATCGACTCATTGATTCATAACGCTTCAAACCGCTGAATCGACTCATTGATTCATAACGCTTCAAAGCTTCATGATGCTGTGTTTTGAAATCGGTCAACACACCGGGAAACTGCTTTGCGCTGTCTTTTGCTGTTATTTTTGTTGGCAAATGGGAATTTGCGCTTCATCATGGTTTCACCGATATCTATGGTTTCTCCACGGGGTTTGCAGCTTTTCGATGACGTTCGTGTCGGGTAATTACGTCACTTCAAAACATTCCCATGGCAACAGGCGGAAATGGCGGCTCTTATGTGAAGTAAACGAACATTTTTCAACTTTCTGCTAATATATATATGACTTTTTTTGCAACGAAAATGCGGGGATTATGAAATCATGCTAGCCCCGCTTATTTTGCACGCGGAAATAGGCAATTTATGCGGCGAAAGTGCGGCGTATTTGAAAAAATGCGGCCCCCGCATAAATATGCAGACTTTGGCTGATTATGCATTAAATCACGCGATCGCATAATCGCGTTTTTCTGGAGGGACTGACTAAAGTGACAACAGTGTAATGTACAGTACCTACTGCTATATCTGCTGTTAATATCAATCAAACAACAGAAGATAATTAAAAAATCACTCTCGACTGAATAACTTTAGTAGCTTTATTAAGAACATATTTCTTACTTGAATGCTGCTGTTAATGCTCTGGCGAAGAGATAAACATGGCCGACTGTGAACTGCTCTCTGAGGGCGGGGTCTATACTAATATGACTGTGTCCATCAACACTCGTGGGCGGGGCCTGTGAAATTTGACGTCACTTTGCCAGGAATCTGCAAACGGCTTGTTCTGAGACACTGCTTATTATTTATGGGCATTAAAAAAAAGGAGTGGGTTGATTTTTGTCATTATAGGCTGGTTGTGTACACACACTGCCAACACACATTTACGTTCAAACACCTTATAAAAGTGAATTTTGCATAATAGGTGCCCTTTAACATGCAGTGAATGTTGAACAACAATAATCTGGGGCCTCCGGCGATGCACTGCAGTTTAAGGTTAAGGATTTAATGCTCATATTGCTATACCTATAAATTACTCTGTATTTCCTCTAACCATGTCTAAATGTCTACATGCATTCATATACCCATATAATTACACCAATTTTCGAGCTGTATGGAACACAGCATTATTAAGGGTAATGATCACAGTATGACATCATACGTAGGTGAGAGGTTGAAATAGCAGTAAAAATTCTGATTCAACCTCTTTCCGGCGATGCCACTAGAGAGGAGAGGTATGATTACACAAGCTCTGTTCATCTTATGTTGAATTATGTTTTATAGGTGTTCACTTCATGTTTAAAGGTCCCGTTCTTCGTGTTTTTTTGAAGCTTTGATTGTGTTTACAGTGTGCAATATAACATGTGTTCATGTTTCGCGTGTAAAAAAAAAACAGTATTTTTCATACAATGTACTCATCTGTACACCGCTGTTTTCACTGTCCTAAAAACGGCTGATGAGTTCCTTGTTCTATGAAGTCCCTCCTTCAGAAATACGTAACGAGTTCTGATTGTGCCAGCGGTTCCCGTGTTGTGATTTGACCGCAGCTTAGCGAACGTGGCACGGTTCCTGTGTTGTGATTCGACAGCAGCTTAGCGCACGTGGAAAGGTCACGCCTCTTAACGGGAGATGTATGCGGCTATGCGCTCAATGATCTCTACAGCGTCCATGGGAAAGCCAAACAAAGGTGATTTGACTCCGGGATGAAAATAACAGCGTCTCGACGACATGGCGACAAACACACTCAAACGCAACAATTCCTTTTCTCCACGCGACACTTCCTCTTCTCCACGTGGGAGAGCAACAAGACCACGCCCCCTTTTTTCCGCGTATTCTTGTGGGCGGAGGTTAGTCTGTTCTACTGACGTAATTAATGAAGGAAGTACCAGGATGTAGTCCAAGCCGGCCGTTCGCTGTAGGCTTTGAAAGGGAACTTCTGTTAAATAAAATATCTTGCTTGGCATTGAACTTTGAGCTTTATAATTTTACAGGTATTATTTATGCTCTAACAGCAACATTACACACTAACTAAAGTTTGAACAATGGGATCACGAAGAACGGGACCTTTAAATGATCACATGTGAAAAGTATTCCATGTGATGTTATTTTTAAAGGGGGGGTATAATGCTATTTCATGCATACTGAGCTTTTTACACTGTTAAAGACTTGGATTCCCATGCTAAACATGGACAAACTTTCAAAAAAATAAGTTGGACGTTTGATGGAGTATTTCTGTGGCAAAAGTACTCCTCGGTTTCTCACAAGTTTCGGAAAAAAATCAACTTCCATTCTTTAGTGTCATCCACTGTTGTTTTGGTGTTTTTTTTTTGTTTTGTTTTTTTTTAAGTATAAGTATCAGTTATCGGGTATATTTTGTAAGTAGATTATAGATATTTTATAGCTTATTCATATAATGTATATTAAATTTGTTGTGTGTAATACTATAATCAACTACCTGATATACTCAACATACATTTTGTGGTCAACAAAACAGAGTAAAACAGTGCAAGTGTTGCAGATAACAGTGCCTGTCTGTTTATGTGTTTTACTTCACAGGCACTGTAATTAAAGCACCCTTGGCAGAAACCAACTTTTTGTGGAAAGTTTTTTATTAACATCACAAAAACACCACAAAACACAGAAACAACCACTACAGTAAAACCAATTGTTACTATTCAAATCACTGTAGCTGTGTCCCAATTCAGATGCTGCATCTTTCCAAGGCTGCATTCGAAGGCCAAATGACGACGGACGTCCCAATTCAAGGCTCCTTCAAATGCATCCCTGTTTCCTGGGCTACGAATAATAGAATGAGTGGATCCTTCGCAGCTTAGCCTATCCCAAAATTCATTATAGAATTTCAATATATATTTTGAGAAACATTTTGGGATTTTTTTTCAGAAAAAGTTTTTTTTTTCCTTTGGGTGCATATAAACCTATTGTAGTACACCTCGAAAACATAATTAGGAACCTGTAAAACAGCATAATAGGTGTCGCTCGAGCCGCTTGACCGTGTTTCAGTTTTTGACACCTTCAGAGTGAGAATGGTTTGCTATTCAACACGGTGTGGGTCCTTACATACAAAAAGAACAAAGGCCCTAATTGGAAGTACATGACTGGCTACATTTCTGCAAAATTGCTAAAACATATCTATACATACATTTCTCTTCAGCTTCCTGCTAAAATGACCACTAGCAGTAAAATACCAACAACTTCTGTTCCTTTTCACACAAATTATTATTACAGGCACAGAGTATCAATTAATAAAGACTTTTCACGTGGTTCCTTTCATAATACTATGCTATGACCTCAAAACAATAACAAAACTACTAAAATAATACAGTTTGACGTTTGCAGAGCACTTGGGTACACTTCACAAGAGCTCAGAGCCGCGTAGAAGTAAGTTAAAACAGCATGCCTGCTTCATCAAATGTCTTTTTCTCTCACTTTGCTTTTGCTAACACTTTCGTCTTTTAGGGTAGGGTTAAGTGAAGGAGGATCATTAACCTTTTAGCACCACTCAACAGACGTTTCATTTCTGAACTGCCGTGATCTCACTTACAGCGGCTCTTTTGGACATGTCATTCTGCCCATTCGAATGAAGTAGTACTTTAAGTCCTGAGGACTTTGTATGGCCATTTGAATGCAAGCTTTCTTCTCCTGTTAAAGAGCAGCATGTTCTCTTTAGTCCTCCCCTCCCCTTTTGGAGGAAATTCTGAAATCACTGATGCAAAATTGATGCCTTTTGCCCTGAATGCTCCTAATTAAGTACCTTATTTAATTCTTTTCAACTTTCATAAACTGTTCATGCACAGTTTTTCCATGTCCTATGGGGAAGCCTATCGTCCAATTAAAGTTTCTCACAACACATCCAGAGAGCACAGATGGTAGAATGCAGTGCTTGAATCATGTCTCTTGCTTGAGCTCTGGCATCGTGAACTGCAAATCTAACCAGTTTACCTTTGCTCTCAAAGATTATATGAACGTGAACTTGTGTAATGGCATTCTAAGAGAAAAATCGGAAGGAGCATATTCATTTAATCCAGTCAATCCCAAAGCAAACTAAATATTCAACATTTCTTCCACAATCCTTCACCTCAACCCCTTCTTTATTTTCATAATTAAATATAGACAAACATAAATCTCTTTATCAAGCCCCTCCATTTCAAAAGAAAGAAAAAAAAATATCATTTTCTATCATTTGCATAGATTCAAAGTAGTCTCATCAAACCAACTTCTGTTTTACACCACCATAACTGCAAATCTCTCTTCAATCTGAAGGCTTCCATAAAACCCTCGTCATCACGTGTCTGAACAACAATATACATAAATATTAGTCTTTTCCTTGCATAAAGTTCATAGTCACTTAAGAAGATAAAGAGATTGTAAAACAAATACATATGAATTGAGCAGTTTAGTCCAAATTATCTGGCGAAACAAATGCTTTATATGATGAGTAGATCAAACGTGGTTCAACCTCATTGGTTCTGTTCAAACGTTCTGCGTAACACGAGAATGAACCTCATTGGTTCCTTTCAAACGTGCTGTAAAACACAAGAATGAACATCATTGGTTCTTACAGAAGCTCAAATGTGCTGTGTAACACGAGAATGAACCTCATTGGTTCCTTTCAAACGTGCTGTAAAACACAAGAATGAACCTCATTGGTTCTTACAGAAGCTCAAATGTGCTGCGTAACACTAGAATGAACCTCATTGGTTCTTGAAAAGCTCAAACTTGCTGTGTAACACTAGAATGAACCTCATTGGTTCTTGAAAAGCTCAAACGTGCTGTGTAACACTAGAATGAACCTCATTGGTTCTTGAAAAGCTCAAACTTGCTGTGTAACACGAGAATGAACCTCATTGGTTCTTACAGAAGCCCAAACGTGCTGTGTAACACTAGAATGAACCTCATTGGTTCTTGAAAAGCTCAAACGTGCTGTGTAACACGAGAATGAACCTCATTGGTTCTTGAAAAGCTCAAACGTGCTGTGTAACACGAGAATGAACCTCATTGGTTCTTACAAAAGCTCAAACGTGCTGTGTAACACGAGAATGAACCTCATTGGTTCTTACAAAAGCTCAAACGTGCTGTGTAACACGAGAATGAACCTCATTGGTTCTTACAAAAGCTCAAACGTGCTGTGTAACACGAGAATGAACCTCATTGGTTCTTGAAAAGCTCAAACGTGCTGTGTAACACGAGAATGAACCTCATTGGTTCTTACAAAAGCTCAAACGTGCTGTGTAACACGAGAATGAACCTCATTGGTTCTTGAAAAGCTCAAACGTGCTGTGTAACACGAGAATGAACCTCATTGGTTCTTACAAAAGCTCAAACGTGCTGTGTAACACGAGAATGAACCTCATTGGTTCTTACAAAAGCTCAAACGTGCTGTGTAACACGAGAATGAACCTCATTGGTTCTTACAGAAGCTCAAACGTGCTGTGTAACACAAGAATGAACCTCATTGGTTCTTGAAAAGCTCAAACGTGCTGTGTAACACGAGAATGAACCTCATTGGTTCTTACAAAAGCTCAAACGTGCTGTGTAACACGAGAATGAACCTCATTGGTTCTTACAAAAGCTCAAACGTGCTGTGTAACACGAGAATGAACCTCATTGGTTCTTACAAAAGCTCAAACGTGCTGTGTAACACGAGAATGAACCTCATTGGTTCTTACAAAAGCTCAAACGCGCTGTGTAACACAAGAATGAACCTCATTGGTTCTTGAAAAGCTCAAACGTGCTGTGTAACACGAGAATGAACCTCATTGGTTCTTACAGAAGCCCAAACGTGCTGTGTAACACGAGAATGAACCTCATTGGTTCTTACAAAAGCTCAAACGTGCTGTGTAACACGAGAATGAACCTCATTGGTTCTTGAAAAGCTCAAACGTGCTGTGTAACACGAGAATGAACCTCATTGGTTCTTACTGAAGCTCAAACGTGCTGCGTAACACAAGAATGAATCTCATTGGTTCTTACAAAAGCCCAAACGTGCTGTGTAACACGAGAATGAACCTCATTGGTTCTTACAAAAGCTCAAACGTGCTGTGTAACACGAGAATGAACCTCATTGGTTATGGAAAAGCTCAAACGTGCTGTGTAACACGAGAATGAACCTCATTGGTTCTTACAAAAGCTCAAACGTGCTGTGTAACACGAGAATGAACCTCATTGGTTCTTACAAAAGCTCAAACGTGCTGTGTAACACGAGAATGAACCTCATTGGTTCTTACAAAAGCTCAAACGTGCTGTGTAACACAAGAATGAACCTCATTGGTTCTTGAAAAGCTCAAACGTGCTGTGTAACACAAGAATGAACCTCATTGGTTCTTACAAAAGCTCAAACGTGCTGTGTAACACAAGAATGAACCTCATTGGTTCTTGCTGAAGCTCAAACGTGCTGTGTAACACTAGAATGAACCTCATTGGTTCTTACAGAAGCCCAAACGTGCTGTGTAACACAAGAATGAACCTCATTGGTTCTTACAGAAGCCCAAACGTGCTGTGTAACACAAGAATGAACCTCATTGGTTCTTGCTGAAGCTCAAACGTGCTGTGTAACACTAGAATGAACCTCATTGGTTCTTGCTGAAGCTCAAACGTGCTGTGTAACACAAGAATGAACCTCATTGGTTCTTGCTGAAGCTCAAACGTGCTGTGTAACACTAGAATGAACCTCATTGGTTCTTACAGAAGCCCAAACGTGCTGTGTAACACAAGAATGAACCTCATTGGTTCTTACAGAAGCCCAAACGTGCTGTGTAACACAAGAATGAACCTCATTGGTTCTTGCTGAAGCTCAAACGTGCTGTGTAACACTAGAATGAATCTCATTGGTTCTTGCTGAAGCTCAAACGTGCTGTGTAACACTAGAATGAACCTCATTGGTTCTTACAGAAGCCCAAACGTGCTGTGTAACACGAGAATGAACCTCATTGGTTCTTGAAAAGCTCAAACGTGCTGTGTAACACTAGAATGAACCTCATTGGTTCTTGCTGAAGCTCAAACGTGCTGTGTAACACTAGAATGAACCTCATTGGTTCTTACAGAAGCCCAAACGTGCTGTGTAACACTAGAATGAACCTCATTGGTTCTTACAGAAGCCCAAACGTGCTGTGTAACACAAGAATGAACCTCATTGGTTCTTGCTGAAGCTCAAACGTGCTGTGTAACACTAGAATGAACCTCATTGGTTCTTACAGAAGCCCAAACGTGCTGTGTAACACGAGAATGAACCTCATTGGTTCTTGAAAAGCTCAAACGTGCTGTGTAACACGAGAATGAACCTCATTGGTTCTTACAAAAGCTCAAACGTGCTGTGTAACACGAGAATGAACCTCATTGGTTCTTGAAAAGCTCAAACGTGCTGCGTAACACAAGAATGAACCTCATTGGTTCTTGCTGAAGCTCAAACGTGCTGTGTAACACGAGAATGAACCTCATTGGTTCTTACAAAAGCTCAAACGTGCTGTGTAACACGAGAATGAACCTCATTGGTTCTTGAAAAGCTCAAACGTGCTGTGTAACACGAGAATGAACCTCATTGGTTCTTGAAAAGCTCAAACGTGCTGTGTAACACGAGAATGAACCTCATTGGTTCTTACAAAAGCTCAAACGTGCTGTGTAACACGAGAATGAACCTCATTGGTTCTTGAAAAGCTCAAACGTGCTGTGTAACACGAGAATGAACCTCATTGGTTCTTGAAAAGCTCAAACGTGCTGTGTAACACGAGAATGAACCTCATTGGTTCTTGCTGAAGCTCAAACGTGCTGCGTAACACAAGAATGAACCTCATTGGTTCTTGAAAAGCTCAAACGTGCTGTGTAACACGAGAATGAACCTCATTGGTTCTTGAAAAGCTCAAACGTGCTGTGTAACACGAGAATGAACCTCATTGGTTCTTGAAAAGCTCAAACGTGCTGTGTAACACGAGAATGAACCTCATTGGTTCTTACAGAAGCTCAAACGTGCTGTGTAACACGAGAATGAACCTCATTGGTTCTTGAAAAGCTCAAACGTGCTGTGTAACACGAGAATGAACCTCATTGGTTCTTCAAAAGCTCAAACGTGCTGTGTAACACAAGAATGAACCTCATTGGTTCTTGAAAAGCTCAAACGTGCTGTGTAACACGAGAATGAACCTCATTGGTTCTTACAGAAGCTCAAACGTGCTGCGTAACACAAGAATGAACCTCATTGGTTCTTACAGAAGCTCAAACGTGCTGTGTAACACTAGAATGAACCTCATTGGTTCTTACAGAAGCTCAAACGTGCTGTGTAACACAAGAATGAACCTCATTGGTTCTTCAAAAGCTCAAACGTGCTGTGTAACACAAGAATGAACCTCATTGGTTCTTCAAAAGCTCAAACGTGCTGTGTAACACGAGAATGAACCTCATTGGTTCTTGAAAAGCTCAAACGTGCTGCGTAACACAAGAATGAACCTCATTGGTTCTTGCTGAAGCTCAAACGTGCTGTGTAACACTAGAATGAACCTCATTGGTTCTTACAGAAGCTCAAACGTGCTGTGTAACACGAGAATGAACCTCATTGGTTCTTCAAAAGCTCAAACGTGCTGTGTAACACAAGAATGAACCTCATTGGTTCTTACAGAAGCTCAAACGTGCTGCGTAACACAAGAATGAACCTCATTGGTTCTTACAGAAGCTCAAACGTGCTGTGTAACACAAGAATGAACCTCATTGGTTCTTGAAAAGCTCAAACGTGCTGTGTAACACAAGAATGAACCTCATTGGTTCTTACAGAAGCTCAAACGTGCTGCGTAACACAAGAATGAACCTCATTGGTTCTTACAGAAGCTCAAACGTGCTGTGTAACACTAGAATGAACCTCATTGGTTCTTGAAAAGCTCAAACGTGCTGTGTAACACGAGAATGAACCTCATTGGTTCTTGAAAAGCTCAAACGTGCTGTGTAACACGAGAATGAACCTCATTGGTTCTTACAGAAGCTCAAACGTGCTGCGTAACACAAGAATGAACCTCCGTTTACCACAACTGATGTGTGCGATGATTAATGTTTATATGTGAATAAGAGCCTAAAATCAATCTTTTCATCATATAAAGCGATCATGTCTCTCCAGAAAGTTTGGACAAAACCGCTCAATTAATATGGATCATTTTTTGATCACTTTATAAACTTTTTGAAGCATCAACGTGGTAGTTGCGTGGCTGTCATTGGAAGGACAGAAAGATTTCAGATTCATTATAAAGATTAATTTTTTTGTTCTAAATATGAATGAAAGTGTTTCAGGTTAGGAATGACATGAGGGTGAGTAAATGATGATTATTGGGGAACTAACTCTTTAAACCTCTAACCACTAAATCTTCATGAAGTAGGTGCATAGTACAAAACACTGCATAGGCTATATTGTTTGCTGCATGGGTTGAACTACAATCACTGACCTAAAACTGTTGCAGTCTGTTTGCTCACTCCATTATAGATGCACTTGCAAAACCTTCATATCCACATATGCAAATGATGCACATTTCTCTTATTATATTTATAATCCAATGTATGTGCAGTTGCTGTATATAGTGCTCTAAAGTGGTAACATTCAAATGACTGTGTCCTGATTAATTGAATCCAGATTTCATCTCTACCTGAAAAAGTAACCGTTTCATTCAAAAAGTAATGAGCATCTGTATGCTTTCTAAAACACGAAGGAGGTGTTTTAGAAAGCTGAATTCTGTAACAACATATAAGCAACATTTATTTAAAAGAGATA
This sequence comes from Romanogobio albipinnatus, assembly GCA_023566225.1. Classification (NCBI taxonomy): domain Eukaryota; kingdom Metazoa; phylum Chordata; class Actinopteri; order Cypriniformes; family Gobionidae; genus Romanogobio; species Romanogobio albipinnatus. The sequence continues at coordinate 4,003,438 of CM042252.1, read as the reverse complement.
AAATGACAGTGCTTTTTTTGAGCACATCAGTTTGATCAATGTCTGCACACACAACAAATCACCATAAGGTCTCTAAAATCAGTCTGTTGTTGAACATATCACATTCTGAGGGAAGCCAGACAGGCATTTCGTGGAGAGAAAGTTCTGGAACATCAACCCATTGATTCTGATAGACAAAAACAGCTGTCAGATATAATACCCACTGCCTTTTATCTCAAACGCACATCGCCTCTGGGATACAGAAGGTATCTTGAAGAAAACACCCTGACAACAATAAAGGAGGTGCATGTAGCAACCAGGCAATAAACTCATGCAAAATATGAGGGTAAGAAAAGCTAAAGGAATATGCTGTCAAACTTTGCATTTCCATTACAGTTGCGTGATGATGGATGCTTGGAATGTATATATTATTTCTACCACCCGAATATTATCATTAATGTTGTTCTCTGTGACATGAATAGCTGATCTTAAAGGCCACTAAAGTCCACAAGAAGCTCCTCACCACAGGCAAAAGCACTAAAAGCTGAAACATATAATATTAAACATATAATATTAAAACCAGCTACCCATGCAGGCAACACCAAAGCTGCCTCATAGCTACTAAGCAACATGTTAAGAAAAAAATGAATAAAATGTCTTGCAATACATGTTGGGTTGCAATGGGATCCCAAATAAACAAAATGTGAAAGTGGCATGTAAAATCTTCTATTTCATAGAATGCGATTATACTCTTGCCACAACTTTTGATGTCACAAGTTAACAATTTGGAGAGCTATGGTTGAGGGCAAGATTATGGATTTGGAATGACATGACATGCAGGTGAGTACTGAAAATGCTGATATATATACACCGATCAGGCATAACAAAATTGTGTTGGTCCCCTTTTGCTGTCAAAACAGCCCTGACCAGTCAAGGCATGGACTCCATTAGACCCCTGAAGGTGTGCTGTGGTATCTGGCACCAAGATGTTAGCAGCAGATCCTTTAAGTCCTGTAAGTTGTGAGGTGGGGCTTCCATGGATCGGACTTTGTGGTTCAGCACATCCCACAGATGCTCGATTGGATTGAGATCTGGGGAATTTGGAGGCCAAGTCAACACCTCAAACTCGTTGTTGTGCTCGTGTTACGACCTGGCTCAAGTCCCAACATAAATAGTAAACTTCACAAGATGGGTTTCAATAAGGAAAATATACATTTATTTAAAGTTAAACAAATAATGTCTAGGGTCAAAAAAGATATTAATAGAACATAAAAATTAGTGGTGGGCATAGATCAATTTTTTTAATCTAGATTAATTCCTCATTTGAATTCTGCCGAAGGCATTCAGAATATGTGTGCTCGTAAGTGATCGTTTGTCTTTTTGTAGTTTGAATAATAAATAACTTCTGTCCCTTTAAGACCCGACGCACGCATATCCAAACACTGTTCCTGTGAGCTGCTTACGACTGTGTTTACGTTAAATCTCACCAAGATGGGCATTGAGACATTTTTGAGTGTATTTGACCATTAATAAGCTGGAAAAAGGAGCTCATTTTTGCACTTGTATGTCAGAGGCGGCTTTATTACGGTATGTGTGTGTGCGCTTCAGATGCGAGCGCGAAATCTGCGGGAATTAGTAGAATTAACGTTATGTGCAACCCCGCGCGAAATTCAGACCGGTCACACCAATACTAACAAAAGTCCAGCAGAACACCCGTTCGCCGTGTTCAGAGGATTAACCGGACTGAATGAGAGGAGGCGGGTGTGTGTCACTCGCGGTCGGCCGGAGAGGAGAGCGCAGCTGATATCGATACTGGAGAAAATGAGTATTGTATCGTTTCAGATATTTCAGTATCGATACATAGCGAAATATGGATATTTTTGACAACACTAGTAGGCATACACACAGCTTGGAAGACTCGTTCTCTCACCCCTACAGTGCAATTCGGCTAGTGTACATCCGCGCTAAACTATCAAGGTGAAAGTCATCATAGCTTGCGTAGTATAGACCCAGCTCCCAACACAACTTTGAGAATAGATTAACGGCAATATTTTTTTTATCGCCCGATAAGAGTCTTGCGTTAAAGCAGCATGTTAACGCCGATAACAGCCCACCACTAATAAAAATACAACAACAAATCAGTAAACCGTTGGAAATGGGGTTTGTGGAGTTGTGGAAACAAAATAGGAACACAAAATCTCAAGAACCCACTCTTCAAACAAAGACAACAAACAGAAAGGAGAGAGAGTGAGACAAAATCCAGGAGCTTCTTAAATAGGTTGCCACAGGTGAGGCTTGCTTCCATAGAGCAGTCCCGCCCACCAAGGAGGAGTCTCTGTCCTAGAATCCTCACAAAAGACACTGAAGTTAAAAAAGGGGGCAGGGCTGTAACAGCTCCTCAAACCATTCCTGAAGCATTTGTGCTTTGTGGCGGCGCATTATCTGCTGAAAGAGCCACAGCCACCGGGAATACCGTTTCCATGAAAGGCTGTACATGGACAAGGCTGTACAAGGCTGCAACAATGCTTAGGTCGGTCGGATGTGTCAAAGTAACATCCACATGGATGGCAGGACCCAAGGTTTCCCAGAAGAACATTGCCCAAAGCATCACTGCCTCTGCCGGCTTGCCTTTTTCCCATTTTGCATCCTGGTTACACACGCACCCGGCCATCCACGTGATGTGAAAATGTGATTCATCAGACCAGGCCACCTTCTTCCATTGCTCCGTGGTCCAGTTCTGATGCTCACATGCCACTGTTGGTGCTTTCGGTGGTGGACAGGGGTCAGCATGGGCACCCTGACTGGTCAGCGGCTATGCCGCCCCATACGCAACAAACTGAGATGCACTGTGTATTCTGACACCTTTCCATCAGAACCAGCATTAACTTCTTGAGCAATTTGAGCTCCAGTAGCTCGTCTGTTTGATCGGACCACACGGGTCAGCCTTCGCTCCTAACGTGCATCAATGAGAACCGGTTCTCCACCTTTGATAGATACTGACCACTGCAGACCGGGAACACCCCACAAGGAGATGCTCTGACCCAGTCGTCTAGCCATCACAATTTGGCCCTTGTCAAACTCGCTCAAATTCTTACGCTTGCCCATTTTTCCTGCTTCTAACACTTCAACTTTGAGGACAAAATGTTCACTTGCTGCCTAATATATCCCACCCACTAACAGGAGCCGTGATGAAGAGATAATCAGTGTTTTTCACTTCACCTAATAATGTTATGCCTGATCGGTGTATACACCCATGAGAAAGGTTTTTCCATGAATTATGGATTGCATACATAAGTATTTGGATAATATGCTTATTAAATTCATATTTCTATTTCAATACAATCATATGTAAGTCCTCAAATGTCTATCCAATTGATAACTCATGGAATCATTTCTTCCCTTGGTCTGATGACCAGCCGCTCATGCGTCTCCATTGTGTTCATCTGCATCATCAGACTTCCTGAAACATACAGTGTTATGTAAGATAAAAGTCAAATACAATTCAATGAATGGACAATAATTACGTTAAAATGATAAAGCTTGAAAAAAAGCATATTTGTTCGGGTAAAGAAAAGCAATATTGTGGCGTTGACTCGTAAACATCCTTTCATGACTCTGACCTAAGATCATGTTTATTATGCTTTACAAAATTGTTTTGTGCATAAATTAATCTCTTGAATAACTTTTGTAATGTTCAGTGGAGCATACCTTCCAATGCAAAGGTCTGCGAGAGCCTACATTCAATTTGAATGATGTTATTAGATTTTGAAAAATCAATATGATAACCACAGTACTAAGTGGGAAGCAAGGTCTCGCCATTTGAATGCTTCTTTAGTAGAGGTTGTTTATTATTATTCTCCTTTTGTGTGGCTTCTGGCACAGCCTTGATCAGGTACTTTGTCAGTTACCTTGGTTACCTTTCCCCCCCTCTTCTCTATCTTAGGTCAGCGGTTTCCTTCAGCTGATATCCACGTACAATATTATTTTCTGACTGGAACATTAATCAGAGTAATGTGCCCCATGCAAATAACCCTGGAGGAGAATCTATGATGATTTTCGGAGACGGATTTTAGTTGCAGCAGTGCTGCTTTTGAAGATAGTTGATGAAGCAATTCAATTTACATTTAGTAAATTAAATTGTATAGCATTAGTTATGATCAAAACAGTGAAATTATTTGTTAAATCTGTTTTTCTCAATATAATATGGTATTTGCCTTGACTAAGATTCATTGTTGTTGATTGCCAGAGAACATTCATTTTGAGTCATTTACTCTGTTTTCCCCAAAACAGAGTAAATGATGATGGTTCTAATGAGAGCAAAATCAAACGAGTGTGCACGGATCTGCACTTTAGAATCTAACTGGAAAAAGTTGACCATCCGGGTCTCTTTGGAATACTCATTTCAACACAGGCCTACTATGATTTGGGACACGCTAATTCTAATTTCCAATACTGAATAGTATGCATTATGGGATACAGCAATAATTTAAACCAGACCGGATGGTGGCGTAGCGTGAGTTCTTCTATAAGATGCATCATTGAACAGTATAACACACAATTTAGTACACTATTGCCCTGTTTCAATCTCATGTTGGCAGCAGTGTTCAGCCATATGCTCCCTATTTTAATGATCTAAGCGCATGGTCTGAAGGCACGCCAAGCACATGGTCTAAAAGGGTTTTACCTATACTCTTAATGAGTCATGGGTGTGTTTTGGGCATACCATGCAATAATCCAATTAGAGTCTCATATCCCATTCCCTTTAAAAGCCAGTTACGATCACACCATGGCAGATTCACGATTTGCATGCCAAAACTCGACTGGAGAATATAAGCGCACGTATCCGTTCAATGGGGAAGGGAATGGTGCAGCAAGCTGACACTAGAACGGGCACTTCAGTGTTGCTGACTAAGGGAAGTGAGCACACGAGAAGCAACCGGTTTCACACGTAGGCTATAAAACCTAGCGAACGTGTTTGGTGTCGACCAGTCCGCAGCTCTACAAATGTCTGTCAGCGAGGCGCCACGAGCCAGCACCCAGGAAGAATCTACACCCCTGGTGGAGTGAGCTCTAACCCCGAGCGGGCAGGGCACGTCTTGGGATTCATACGCCAAGACGATGGCATCCACTATCCAGTGGGCCATCCTCTGCTTGGAGACAGCCTTTCCCTTCTGCTGTCCTCCGTAACAGACGAAGAGCTGCTCTGAGATCCTAAAGCTTTGCGTTCTGTCAACATAGACGCGCAGGGTGTGAACTGGACAGAGAAAAGCCAGGGCTGGGTCTGCATCCTCCGAGGGCAGCGCTTGCAGGCTGACCACTTGGTCCTGAAAGGGAGTAGTGGAAACCTTGGGCACATATCCAGGCCGGGGTCTCAGGGTTACCTGAGAGTTACCTGGCCCGAATTCCAGGCACGATTCGTCGACCAAAAATGCCTGCAGGTCCCCTACCCTCTTAACCGAGGCCAATGCAACCAGGAGTATTGTCTTTAGAGACAAGATTTTCAGCTCAGCTGACTGCAAAGGCTCGAAGGGCGCCCACTGCAGTGCGGTCAGCACCAGAGTTAAGTCCCAAGAGGGTATAGAGGGAGGATGAGGATTTAGTCTCCTCGCCCCCCTCAGGAACCTGACGATCAGATCGTGTTTGCCTAAGGACTCACCATTTACCAGGTCATGATTTGCGGCGATAGCGGCAACATATACCTTGAGGGTGGAGGGAGACAGCCTTCGCTCCAACCCGTCTTGAAGAAAAGAGAGCACAGATCTGACCGAACACTTTCGGGGGTCTTCTCGGCGAGAAGAGCACCAATCGACGAAAAGGGTTCCACTTCAACGCATACAGCCGTCTCATAGAGGGGGCTCTGGCGGAAGTGATGGTGTCAACTACCGCTTGCGGTAGGTCACCTAGAACCTCCGCTTCCTGTCCAGGGACCAGACATGGAGTTTCCAGAGGTCCGGACGCGGGTGCCATAGGGTGCCCCGTCTCTGAGTTAGGAGGTCCTTCCTCAGAGGAATGGGCCAGGGAGGTGCTGTCGCAAGGAGCACTAGTTACGGGAACCAAGTCCTGTTGGGCCAATACGGAGCTACCAAGAGGAGCTGCTCCTCGTCCTCCCTGACCTTGCACAGTGTCTGTGCAAGAAGGGTCACTGGGGGAAACGCATATTTGCGTAGGCCCCGGGGCCAGCTGTGTGCCAGTGTATCTGTGCCGAGGGTTCCCTCGGTCAGGGAATAGAACAACTGGCAGTGGGTCGTGTCGAGGGCAGCAAACAGGTCGATCTGTGCGGCCCCAAAACGACTCCAGATCAGCTGGACCACCTGGGGGTGGAGTCTCCACTCTCCGGGGAGCACCGGTAACCGTGACAGCTTGTCGGCCGCACGATTGAGCGGGCCCGGAATGTGAATGGCACGAAGGGACCTCAGATGCTTCTGACTCCACAGGAGGAGATGGCGGGCGAGTTGGGACATGCGGCGGGAGCATAGACCACTCTGTTTGTTGATGTACGCAACGGCCGCAGTGCTGTCCGTCTGGACCAGAACGTGTTTGTCTTTGAGCGGCGTTTTGAAGCGGCTGAGAGCAAGACGAACTGCCAGCAACTCCAGGCAATTGATATGCCATTGCAGTTGGGGCCCCGTCCACAGACCCGAAACTGCAAGCCTGTTGTACGTATCACCCCAGCCGGTGGATGAGGCATCCGTGGAGACAACAGAATGCCTGGACACTTGTTCTAGGGGCACTCCTGCCCGTAGAAATGAAGGGTCCGACCACGGACTGAAGGTTTGGCGGCATCTCGGCGTCACTTGGACACGGAGGGACCCGCTGTGCCACGCCCATCTCGGGACTTGGTCGTGAAGCCAGCATTGAAGCGGTCTCATATGGAGCAGCCCTAGCGGCGTTACTGCGGCTGCTGCTGCCATATGCCCCAGGAGCCTCTGAAATTGTTTCAGTGGTACCGCTGTGCTGCGTTTGAATTAATTCAAGCAGTTCAACACCGACTGGATGCGCTCCTCGGTGAGGCGCGCTGTCATGGCGACCGAGTCGATCTCCATCCCGAGAAAAGAGATCCTCTGTACGGGACAGAGTTTGCTCTTCTCCCAGTTGACCCGAAGACCCAACTGGCTGAGGTGCCGAAGCACCATGTCCCTGTGTTCGCACAACTGACCCCGCGACTGAGCAAGGATCAGCCAGTTGTCGAGGTAGTTGAGAAGGCGAACACCATGCTCTCTCATGGGAGCAATGGCCGTCTCCGCGACTTTCGTAAAGACACGGGGCGACAGGGACAGCCCGAAGGGCAGGACTTTGTACTGATATGCTCGTCCGTCGAATGCAAAGCGTAGAAACGGTCTGTGTCGAGGGAGAATCGAGACATGAAAGTACGCGTCCTTCAGGTCGATCGCTGCAAACCAATCTTGTTGCGCTTCTGCGTCAATATTCGGAACTGCATCCTGTGTAAGGAGCGGTTCAAGTATCGCAGATCCAAGATCGGTCGTAACCCGCCGCCTTTCTTGGGTACAATGAAGTACGGGCTGTAGAACCCGGACTTCATATCGGCTGGTGGGACCGGCTCTATCGCGTCCTACGCCAGTAGGACAGCGATCTCCGCCCAAAGTACAGGGGCGTTCTCCTTCGTCACAGATGTGAAGTGAACGCCCCTGAACTTGGGGGAACGCCGGGCGAACTGAATCGCATAGCCGAGTCTGATGGTACGGAAGGGCCAGCGAGACGGGCTGGGGAGCGCTAGCCAGGCCCCCAGAGACCATACAAGCGGGTCATCGGCACCACAGACGTACCCGCAGCGGGGCAGCGTAGCGGAAAGCAGGGACCCGTGGACGACATGGGAGTGGTCCGTGGAGGTGGGGTTGAGAGACACGAACCTGCATCCGCTGGGGGGGCGGGCGAGTGTGAGGAGGCACATTGAGTGCGTCCCGACAGCCAACGCCCCCCGCTGGCGAAGGGAGAGGCGTCCGAGGGGAACGAGGCATGGTAGCTTTGCATACCGCCAGACGCGCTCTCTTGGCACCCAGAGATGTTGGAAACTGCTCTTTTACTGATAATTTGGGTACCACTGGCACTGGGGCCAGTGGCGGAACAGAAACAACAGAACAAAAAAAAATCTCCCCCGGCCCTCCTCCGGGGGAAGGAGTGGTGCTGCAGCCATCTCCTGAAGAGCAGGGTTAGGGTTAGCCCTGAACATGATCCTCAGGTCACCCCGGCCATCCGTCGAATTATGTCTATCCCGGGGGATAGCACTAGATCAAGGTATGGGGAGGGGGACTCTGCCTTCCCGGAGGTAGGTGAGTCTCAACCTAAGCGCCGCGATAGTCATGTTCCCGCAGTGAGAACATGAACTATCCACAATCTCTGCCTCAGCGTGCTGTACGCCCAGGCACGTGAGACAGCGATTGTGACCATCAGCGGGCGAGATGGAACGACCGCATCCAGAAACGCACGGTTTGAATGACATCTTGAAAAAGACGCAGGGTCAAACCGTGTTGCTCTTTTTGTGAGGAAACGCTCTTTTTCAGAAGTGCTGAAGCACCCAGGGAAGACCGTGGCAACACACAGGAGATAGTGCAGCCTGTGTTTGCACTCAATGGAAACGCCCACAGAACTGACAGGTTGCTGTGAGAACAGACGTTGTTTCCCTTGAAGCAGCTGAGTCTCGCAGTCGCGCTGGATCAATGCCGTCACACCAGCACAGCGTCCCTCTTCTCTCTCTCTCTCTTTCTCTGATTTCGCTGAATACAGGAAGCAGTCTGTAACTCTTCATCAACGCTGTTCGGCTCCGAAGTGAATGACGTCAGTGCATTGCTCTCGCTTCCTATTTATACCCGCGGCGCGGGGCGGAGAGCGAGATGCAAATCTCGCAATCCAATGGCCCATTGGCCCGTTCTCTAAATCTCGAAGCTGATAGGGGCTCTCTGAAGTGATCCCAATTCGTCGGTATAACCGACGTACGTCGTAGTGACCGACTGAAAGGGAACAACTCAGATGAACTGTGATAAAGTGTGTGTTCTCCCTTTCATTACTACCATGGCCAGTGTCGCTCCGAAGACTATAAGATGGATCACATTTTTAACTTTTTAACAAACCTGTTTTTTACTGTCCCCTTGTATTGACCCTCCCATAGACCATACAAAAATATGGATGACGAGACTTCATTCTCTTCCGCTGAAGAAAAATGAAGCCTCCGGAGGTCCGAATATGGTGCTGACATAGTAGAGAGCAGGAAGTAGAGCTGCGATATCAAAAGCCCGCACACACTCTCGCAGATGTAGAACAATTCATTATGTCGGTGTGAAATGTATAACGGTGTGAAACAGTTATGGAAATGTATAAATTAAAGCTAAAGCTCAAATCTCCTCCCAAAAATCCTGAAAAAAGCCGGTTGGTGTGTTGCATTTTTATAGCATCAAATAACTAACTAAAACTAAACTTATTTAAAAAACGAACACGTGAAATGAAATCAGCATGAAAAAAACTGAATAAAATGACAGAAACCAACTTTGGGAAAAAAATGTATGAAGTGTAATTTTATTGTTTAGTTTGTCTCACGTCCATTATAATACACGGAGGGGCGGGGGTTATGAGCTATACTGGGACCAACCACCTGGGGGCGATCGAGGCGCGTCGGCCTCAGTTTTTAACACAAGTTCTGCAGGCTTGGACCTTCCTCACAAAGCAGTCTAGTGTAAAATGATTTGCGCAGACATAAACGAATATGGAGGCACATTCCCTTCAAAAATAAAGCGAATCCACTGCGTCTTCAACGGCTCAGATGTCAGGAGTACATGAAGATTGTTATGTTCCCTCTTACATTCAACAACAAAACACCTGAGCTGCTCCGGCCTGGAGAAAATGTCGGACAGGTATTAAATCTCTCAGGGCAGGGTCTATGCTAATACGGCAGTCTGTCAACAGTCGGCGTCACTTTGCCCAGAATCTGTGAACAGCTTGTTCCCAGATGATTTTTGGGGATTAAAAAAAGAGTGGGTGGATTTTTATCATTATAGGGTGGTTGTGTACACACAATGCCGACACACGTTTATGTTCGAACATGTAAAAGTAAATTTTGCATAATATTTGCCCTTTAAAACACATAAACCCTGGGGCTATAGCAAACCTAAGGGCCCCCTTCACAGTAGCCTTGATGCCATAACATTTTCTACCACAGGAATAGGCTAATTAGTATTTATAAAAATCAATGTATTGTATCTCTATATAAAATATATTTTATTTTTAATCCAGGCTGCAACACATTAATATCATAAATGCATTAACACCATATGTGAGGTCAAAGCAAACAGGTTGCAGAAACAGCAACAACTTGTGTGCAAATGAATGCCTTAATGAGTTCAGTTTTATTAGTTTTGTCATTAGAGGGTCTTCTTTCTGGCCCTAGAAGTAGAGAATCATCAGGGCTGGACTGGGGCTCAAATTCAGCCCATCCGGTCATACGTTTCCCAAAACAACCTCTATAAAAGTTACTTGTTTGCCCTTATATTACCCAATATTTTAATGCTCATAATAATACGTATTGTTAATATTACTAGCATAATGTCATATTTATACAGCTTTAGTAACTGCATGGTCATTTTTATAGTGGTGCAGCTGTGTGTGTGAAAAGCTTGCAATTACCGTTGTTGTGTACAGTTTACCTTGACACTTCAATGTACATGGAGCTATTCGATCTGGTTCCAGCTAGGTTCACCACAGAGCCTTTAATGTTCATATCATAATGCATTGAGTCGAATTCAAATGAGTCACTAGAGTTAGATAGAACGGCGAAAGCATCAAGCGAGTTTGTGAGAGCTGTATGGGAGACGGCCCAGCTGGTCTGTCTGGTTTTGGTCTTTGTTTCCCAGATGCTCGACAAAATAACAACACTTAATATGCAGGGGCGTGGTGGGGTATTTCAGATGCTCTCGATGGCAAGTCAATCTACTCCACAGCCAATCACAGGCCCCCTCACAGGAACGAAAGTCTTTTTTTTAAAAGATAATGATTTGCCTAGCGATCATTGTATTGTAGATACACTTAAATAATCTAAAGTAGCTACAGTATTTATCTGTCACGGATCAACTAGGGAAACCGCATACAGTTCCAATTACTGGAGGACATTAAATGCCAGTTTTTCTATTTATTTTATCACTCCCAAGACAGTAAGGTGCAGTGTGCTCACAGGTGCAAAAATATGAAAAAATAACAATAAACAATAACCTTGGATTCGGTATAACAATACTTCAATCAGAGTACTCCTTAGCAACTACTGAACTCACTGAACAGGGCTGCGTTCAGCCCCGACAAAACATTGTAAAACGTTTATACACCCTGTTCTGACCCTGTTCTGATGACACAAGAGTTGCAACTATGGCAGCTGAGAAGGCCATTCTTTGTGTTCTTTTGAAGTATTTTCAGAGCCTGATGAAATTGGTATAAATACGTGTTTAATACGTCTCAATGTTACACTCACTGCCCTTGCCGTCCAGAATAAAAGAGAACATCCCAATCAAGTCGAGGGATTTGTGGAAATTGTGGTCCCTAATAATTGTGATTCAACATTTGCCTCGCATTTCAGGAAGAAAAGACATAGATTTCAGGTGAAGGATAATTCACTTCTTGCCTCCGAGACTGTGTTATCCTACCCCGTGACATTATGATCTATATTACCTTATTATTTTTATTGTGAGTATTAGGCTTATCATTATTACTGATCACTGTTGTTGTGCTATGATATTGTAATATTTACCCTTATATAATCAGAGGAGTATATACAAGTTTATAAAAGCATCACCCCACAATACAAGAGCAAACTATATAAATATGTATACTATTATGTTACATTAATCAGTCTCTTTAATATCATGTGGTTTATATACATGTTGCTGCTGATTGGGCTGACATATTTGACACACCCACCAAACAAGAGAACACATACCTCAAACCCCGTTGCACACCGTGTCCAGGAAACATGTCGTTCAACCCGGAAACCGTAGCAAAACGTTGCGCACCAGTTTGAACGTGAGACTATAGACTAACTGACCACTGCATTGAGTGAGAATGTACGCCTGTGTACAACCATTTCTCTAGAGAAATATAACATGGAAAGTATTTTTTTTTTAATTATACACATACTATACACAACTATTAATAGCACAGGAGTGTATTTTTCATTTCATTTTATTTTAACTGTAAAAAAAGCAAAAAAGATTAGGCAACATTATGCCAGGATGACTGTACTTCCTTTGACGTACCTGAAGTTGCTGCATTTTGGGCCCCGTCAAAAAGCCCAATATTCGGCCGAATCCGAAACCGAATCCTGGATTCGGTGCATCCCTAATTTTTGTGGGCTTTCAGACCCCAAGACTCAACTAATCACTGCAATTCTCCATCTGTGATCCTCGCAGAGTCTTTGGCCACTCCTGTGCATTAGGATGATATAGACACACGTCCTCTTCCAGGCAGATTCGTAACATCTTTAGTTAACTGGAACTTCTTAATTATTGCCCTGATGGTGGAAAATGGGATTTTAGCCATTTTAGCCATTTTCTTACAGACACTTTGTGAAGCTCAGCTATCTTTTACTGCACATTCAAACTATATTCTTTGGTTTTACTGATTGTGATACATGACTAAGCGAATTTGGCCTCTGTGTTTCCTCATATTTATACTCATGTGAAACAGGAAGTCATGGCTGGACAATTTCATGCTCCTAGTCACCCTTGTGTGCTAAAAAACGTAAATATGAATGGGAATATAGCCTACTTCAGAGATATTTTACTCGTAAGAATTTCTAGGGGCCAACATGCATCAGAGAAAAACATTTCATAATGTGAGTTTTATTTTAATGAAAGGTTCAAATTTTGTGAATTTCTTGAATTCAATAGAATAAACAATGTAAATTTATTTTCACAGCCGCCTTTGCTGATATTTACCAAAGGTGCCAATATTAGTGGAGGGCACTGTATAATACTTTTTAATTTAATTGCAAATAATATTCAAATAAGTATTTAAAAACATAACATTCAGTTCAGTTTTTACATGGATCCTAAAGCTCTTGCCTGATAATAACCCTTCTTTTTCCACTGATGTTCCTCTGACATTTTCTCTTTTGTAATGTCGCTCAGCCATCTCTCTTTCTACAGTCTTTCTTCAAATCTCCCACTTGCTCTCTTCTCGCCCATGAGTGGACACGCCCCCTACTGCTGATTGGCTCACTCTTCTCCCCCATCATGAGTGGACACGCCCCCTACAGCTGATTGGCTCACTCTCTCTCGCGTTCTTGACGTCACGTAATACGCAATTACGTTGAAAAGGTCACGCTTGACGTAGGCGTAAGTACAGAGTCAGTGTTTACAAGTTGAACATGCACATACTAAGTCAAACGCTGTTTACAAAAAAAGGGAGTTAAAAGGTAAAACAACGATGTCGGACGGTTAAAATCTCGTCCCAAGGAAGGTAACGAACTGCGGTTGAAGGTCGCTGCGCGTTCAGTGTTTCAGCTGGGCAAAATGGATTTGATTATAATATTCTTTATCTGACTCCATTTTGTCATATTGTCGAATTTAGGATAGAATGCCAATTGGTTGTTTGGTCATTTATATTTAATAGTTAGTCATACATTTAATCATTCCATTTTAACCCTTTGTTGAAATTATATTCGTTTCACAATCTGAGATAATTAATAATTCCAGAGTAAATCAGAATAAGTCAAAATGTAACAATTTATTAACAGTCAGGTAAATGTATAATGCCAATTACATAATCAATTCAGAGATAATTCGTACATAACATCAAATATTCCAAAATAGCCTAAAGACTGAAAGATTTCCTGACTTTCTGAATATTACGTAACACAGAGCATTTGCTGTGTTACAGGCCAATCTTATTATAGTGTTGTGCCCCGAACTCACTACTAACTCAGACCAGACCGAAACCTCTTTCAAATGGAAATGCATGATAACAAAGGGAATTTAAATTGGATCGAGCTCCCATTTGCCTGGATTGAAAGAAGAGACCAAATGGCTCCAAAAGCCACACCTATCATAATATGCAAAATATCTCAAAGCTCTAAAAACTCGTATTAATTCTTGTATACTTCTGTGGGGACGAGATTGTTATACCAGTCGCACTGAGACATTTCAAACGATATCAAACAAATATAATATTGTACCTACATCCAAATCACACAGATTTTGGGTGATCTCTCAGCATGAAGTGGAGTGGGATGTGGGAAATTCAGGAGAAGTAAAATACATGTAAATAAGGCAATTCAGGTTGATTCACTCTGTGGGACGTTGTCTGCGAAAAGTGTCCTCTCAGTGAGTAATTGTCTTTCACCAGACAATCTGGTGTTATGCAAGTTTTCTCAGTCTTTCAGGACCATTTCAATCCTGCATTAGAATCAGTCATTGAGTCAGCTGGTGAGACCCTGTTTCAGTCTCGCTGCATTACCCAACAAAATGGATATCCACCGTTACTGAGCAACAGCGTTTTAAGGGTGTTTTTTAGACTGCCCAAAATTAACTGGAGACGCCGTCCGTAATTGTGTATTACGTGACGTAACGAACGTGCATCACAGAACAGAGCAAGGCGAGCATTTGTGCTTATAAAACATTTTATTTTATTTTTTTTATTCTTTTTATGACCGATCGTTTCGCTAGATAAGACCCTTATTCATCGTCTGGTGTCGTTTAAAGCCCTTTGAAGCTGCACTGAAACTGGCATTTGAACCTTGAACCGTTTGTGACCCATTGAAGTCCATTATATGGAGAAAAATCCTGGAATGTTTTCATCAAAAACCTTCATTTCTTTTCGACTGAAGAAAGAAAGACATGGACATCTTGGATGACGTGGGTGTCAGGGTTTGTGGAAGGGATGAAGCGAGGACTCAAGGATGCAGAAATAAGGGCTGTTTAATGTAGATAATAAAATAAAACAAGACAAAAACAAACTACCCCGAGGGGGAAAAACAGAAATGACTTGACTTGACTTGACTTGACTTGACTTGACTTGACTTGACTTGACTTGACTTGACTTGACTTGACTTGACTTGACTTGACTTGACTTGACTTGACTTGACTTGACTTGACTTGACTTGACTTGACTTGACTTGACTTGACTGAGAGCAGGAAACCATGAGGATGAAAAGACGACGATTCCGCACTGGACTGAAGACACAAGGAGATTAAATAGGGAACAAACAAAAGAGGGTAACGAGGGAGGACAGGTGGGGCAAATGAACCAATAATCAGGAAACAAGGTGGGCGGGGTTAGACAATAGACATGAGCACATGGCACAAAGAAACACTAGACAAGATACATGTGCTCACACCAAACATGACATGAACATGTAGCTAATGAGAACTCATCAGCTGCATGTTCACACAAAACATGACAACATGAAAGCACGTAACCAGTGAAAAACACCAGTCACGTGCTACACAACACAAAACATGAAAGCACGCGGACAGCACACACGGACAGAAGAGCGCATGCTCACACGACAAGACAGAGCGCACGAGAACGAGCGAATGCTCATTCCGTGCGCTCGACAAAAAACAAACACGGAGCATGAATGTCCGAATCCCAACACAAAACTGAAACCCAAACTAGACCGAAGTGCTGGGATCCGAACACCACGTCCCGCACACAAAACACAAGGACAGAAGAGCACGCAGCTCGAGCATGCTCAAAGCTGCGCGCTCACACAAGACAAGACAAACAATACAGGAGTGTCAGGGCTCTGTCACAAACCAAGAGTTAACTAGACCGAAGTGACAGAACCCTGACAGTGGGGGTTAGTAAAATATCAGCAAAAGTTTATTTAAAAGTGAACTAATCCTTTAAGCAGGGCTGGGGATAAAATTCGGCCCTGGCAAACCCAGCCCATCCGTCCCATGAGATCCTCGTGAATGTTTTTGCTGGGGTTAGGGCCTTACATTGGAGTAAATAAATAAAACTAGGACAGGGACAAATAATGATGGATATTATTGAATTTATTGCAAATGCAGATATCAAACTTGATATTACACTTTTGTCACACAGAAATGCACTTGACAGTAAAGCACTGATTTTGAGCTAGGATGCAATAAAGTAAATTTACTGCTTTTAAATTCTGTTGTGTAAAGTTGTTCCAAACCGAAATGACGTTGTCTCTTTTAACCGAGTTTAACTGTTGGCCAATTTTGGCCAAACCATGCTCCTCATTACCATGGGTATATGGTTTCTAAAAATAAATAAATAAATAAATAAAAAACTATTGAATTTGTAATAAAAAAAAATATTGTAAACATGTAGAAAATACAAAAACAGCCTCTATAAAAGTGATTTATATTGAGCAATATTTAATGTAGCCTATAATAATAGCAACATTTTTTATAAATACATTTGTGCCAATACACCATATTTCTTCACTGTTAGTAGCTGCAAGGTAAATTGTGGTTGTGCTAGGGTGAGAAGTTTGTAGTGTGTATTGCCATTTTCCAATTTACCTCGTTGTGTATGTACATGCTCACGGCTGTTTTCAGCTGATTCACCAAAGAACCGTTATGTTACCGTATCACACGATTGTATAAAACAAAATTCAGAGTCAAAGTGCCATTCATCACTTTATAGAGCAGCAGAAACGCAGAGCATGTTCGTCAAAAACACAATAAAAAAAACAGCGCCTAATATGGACACAGTCTATGAATATGGAAGAAGGAAGGTCTCTCTCGCTGTGGCCTGTCAATTCAGAAGACAAACCAATGGGCCGCTGTCCCTGCATGATGGGCCAGTCCGTGGCAAAAAAACCCTAAATAAATAAATAAATAACCTTGTATCGGCCCCAAAGTGCGTCGGCCCACCGGGCCCGAAATGCCCGGTATGCCAGATTACCAGTCCAGTATTAAAAAACATTACGTTCAGTTCACACTTAAGTACATCAAGTCTAAAGAGTACTACTTTTATCAAAAGGGTATGTAAGCCCTTGAGTTTCTAGTGTTCTTAGTCTGGTTTTGTCCTTGAATGGCTTTAGGGCTGCTGAGCTCCGTTCTTGTTCTTGGTGACAGTAGTCGCGTTTTCCATTACCCTTCAAATTGCGCAAATTGAAATTGCGAATTGAAAATACGCCCAATGGAAACGCGTCAATTTCGCAAAAACTCCCATATATCGCAAAAAGGTTTTTACGCTCACATGAGGTGGTTTTTCAGGCAATTCGCAAAAGGAAGTTTTCGCAAAACTGCAATGGAAACAGTTTTTCCGCATTTACAGGTCAGCTGGTACGGTCACGCATTGCTCCCACATAGGGCCTACATATTTTTTTTTTCCACTCAAGTATGTCTAATAACGAGTACTTTCTTGTGTCTCCTAATAAGGAAAGTGGCGTAACTTTATAATGACGGACCCCGGTGCAATCACAAATATCATAACTATCTATAGGCCGACTGTAATTAAGACATATATTCAAGAAATGTATTAAAACAGAAAGACACTAGTTTCAGCCTTGCTCAAAGACTGAGGAAACAGGCCAGCACGTCAATCCATTCCCGACGATCTTGGTTTGCTTCTTATTTATTAAATATACAGCCAAATAGTTGATTAAACATTGATCAAAATTAAAATACAATTTTTACAAAACAAAATTAATTTTAAAGTAAGACTTTCTAGAAAACACAATTCAATGAAATGCTCAATCCATGTCCCAAGACATATGCGCATCTGATTATGTGCCTTACTCATGCTTCTCACTTTTCATAATCAACATATAAAATTTAAATTTCATATGTTTATAATATTATAATATTTAGACATAGCCTAACTATATGAAACTAAATAGGCTATGTTTTCTTTAACCCTCTGTCCGACAAAGTCGTCGTCGCCTTCTGATGGATTTTTTCCTTATTCCAGCGCAAACAACTCACAATACTTTTAGCCATACAGATAAACAGTATGTCTACTTTTATTTGTGTACACTCAATAACAGCAAAGGCCGTGGACTCTGCACGGATTATTTTGCACTCCACTCCAAACGCTGTCTTCATTTCAAAAATATATTTTGTTTATTAAACGCAAAGTTTTTCATTTCAAAAGCATTTCTAAATTCAGTTTATATTTAAAACAAACGAAATTCTGAGCCAAAATAACGAAGTGGTAAAAAAAAACCTAAAGTAAATTCAAACTTTTCGCTCGTCTCTGTATGTGGCAATGCGTCACAATAACCTGCGTATGTAAAAGTCTCATTCTTTATAGATGATGGTATGTTTGGACAGAAGACGAGTTCTTTATTAAACTCATAAAAAACAATAGAATAAAAAATGCCACAATTTATCATATCATTAAGGGGCTTTCCTTGCCATCAGTGCTTGGATAACACACACGTCTCATTAATAATAATGGCGTGCGGTGCCTGGGATATACATAAACCTAACAACATACGTAGCATGATTTTTGGAATGATTTATCACGAGAGGAAAAAAATGGTTTTAGTCGCATAACATCAGTTCATGGAAACGCCGTCATTTCGCAATATTTTTTTTATCGACTTTTAGAAAATATCGCAAAAGTTTTGCGCAAATCTTTAATGGAAACGCGGCTACTGACAGTGACCCAAATTCTTCTTCATCAAAATACATTTCTTGAAAATCCCTAACACTCATTAAGGAAGGCCCTTTAAATGCCTCAATAAACATGCCTTTTAAAAGCCGATCATCATCAATAAATCTGATTAGATTTGACAATACTTTCGACCAGCATGTTGTCAGGAATCCTTTGTTATATGCCCAGTTGCTTTTGACTTGTAATACTAGGTCAGGATTTCATCTTCAAGCCAGCTGCTTATTCAGGACACAATGCTGATGGGCTCACAGCAGCACACTAGCGCTGGAGTGCAGTTCAGAGTGGAATGAGTGTGGATATCATCAGCAATCCTATCACATCATTGTGCTCCAACTGCAATTTTTCCCCGGTCAATGACACAAAGAGAAAAAGCGCGCAAGAGACGGGGAGACAGAGAATTACAGTAGTCACCTCAGTGGTGGAGGGTACTAATGGAAGTTTTTGGAGCCTTTGGACCACACTGAAAATGAAGAATGAAGGGATGCTGTGAAAGTGGTAATACAATAAGGCTGAGGTAATTGCTCTCAGTTCAAAACTGAATGACAAATGTCTCGGGCACAAAATGAGATTCATTCTTTCATGCTCCTGTGCTTTATAAAACAGTTCTCTCACTTCTATTATGGCAGAATAAAATGGCTGCATGAGTGATTCAATTCAAATCAAACTCTTGGCCTAGTGAACCTTGGAGTAGTCATTTTGAGAGTGAGCAACTTGGGAATGATCAAGTTTGCCTCATTGACATACAAACATCTTTTCTGGGAGTAGTTCAGCTAAGTTGAGGTTCAACTAAGTACCAAGAAGGGAATAAAGAGTTTACTGGCAACTTTCTCTTCTCTTTGAAATGACGTAAGGCTCTGATGTGGTGATTGGTTTTCATTACCACTGTCTTTTCTTTTGTGGAACTGCATTGATTTGGGTTTGCAGAGTTCAAGCAAGCGTCTTGAGAGAAAGTTTGATGTCTAAAATGAACATTTTTAGAAAGATTCTTGCAGTCTAATGTATTTTACAACTGAATTCAACTATGACGAGCTGTAGTTTCAAATATTTCATTGTCTTCACATCACCCCTTTCCATATTTACGTGCTTTTTGATGTTTGCACGCAGCACATATCAATAGGCAGGCCTGAAGCTTTGATCTAACATTCACCGATTGGTTGGAGTGTCTTTCACAAGAGAGTACCACTAAGGTAATTATTCCCTCCAGTCATCTTAAGGCGACGGCTCTTCACTGCATTACAATGTACATTGATCTCTGTGTGTTTCTCGCATCTTCTTCGACATCCTTTTGGCTCCCCATCAGTGACCATTGCTTGCCGCAATCAGCGATTCACTGGAAAATAATGTCTGAAGTCTAAACATGCCATTATAAAATTATAATTAAGTATCAAGTTTTTAAGCAGAAACAAGCCATGATTGTGAACGTATAGTTGTGAACGTTGTGGAAATGTCAAGGCTTTGTGTAGAAGGCTCTGTTTGCTCTCACAGCATTCAGTTTGTTTTTAGATATCATATTTTCAGGCAAGTTACCATAGCAACAGATATCTTGTGGCTTCCATACCAAGTAAAATTAGGGAAAATCGCTATATGTCTTAATGATGAACCCTATATCAGTGAAACGTTTGATATTCAACACCCTCAAAGATATGATCAAATGGCAGCACATACTCCAACAGTTTTACTCAAGTCTCTTTACAACTCGATATGATAACTATCTACTGACAGTCTGAACCGTATTTGCACCTGAAATTGCTATTGATAGTGTTAGACTTTATATATCAAACCGAATTGCAAAAATACGTTTTCCCAAACACTCCAGCCGTCTTTAACTGTTCTTTTAAAGGGGTCATGAACTGCATTGTTTTGTTTTATAATGTTTTCTGGGGTGCACTTATAATGTTAGTATGATTTTTAATTTAGAAATAAAAGACATTTTTCCTACCCTGATTTTAGCCTCTGGTTTGAACGCTCTGTTTAGAGGGGCATGTCTGATGTGAGACTTCAGTGTAAACGCCCACTGCTGTGATTGGCTGCTGTGAGATTTCAGTGTTGATGTCAACTGCTGTGATTGGCTGCTGTGAGACTTCAGTGTAAACGCCCACTGCTGTGATTGGCTGCTGTGAGATTTCAGTGTTGATGTCAACTGCTGTGATTGGCTGCTGTGAGACTTCAGTGTAAACGCCCACTGCTGTGATTGGCTGCTGTGAGATTTCAGTGTTGATGTCAACTGCTGTGATTGGCTGCTGTGAGACTTCAGTGTAAACGCCCACTGCTGTGATTGGCTGCTGTGAGATTTCAGTGTTGATGTCAACTGCTGTGATTGGCTGCTGTGAGACTTCAGTGTAAACGCCCACTGCTGTGATTGGCTGCTGTGAGATTTCAGTGTTGATGTCAACTGCTGTGATTGGCTGCTGTGAGACTTCAGTGTAAACGCCCACTGCTGTGATTGGCTACTGTGAGATTTCAGTGTTGATGTCAACTGCTGTGATTGGCTGCTGTGAGACTTCAGTGTAAACGCCCACTGCTGTGATTGGCTGCTGTGAGATTTCAGTGTTGATGTCAGCTGCTGTGATTGTCTGATGTGAGACTTCAGTGTAAACGCCCACTGCTGTGATTGGCTACTGTGAGATTTCAGTGTTGATGTCAACTGCTGTGATTGGCTGCTGTGAGACTTCAGTGTAAACGCCCACTGCTGTGATTGGCTGCTGTGAGACTTCAGTGTAAACGCCAACTTCTGGGATTGGCTGCTGTGAGAGTTCAGTGTAAACGCCCACTGCTGTGATTGGCTGCTGTGAGACTTCAGTGTAAACGCCCACTGCTGTGATTGGCTGCTGTGAGACTTCAGTGTAAACGCCCACTGCTGTGATTGGCTGCTGTGAGATTTCAGTGTTGATGTCAACTGCTGTGATTGGCTGCTGTGAGACTTCAGTGTAAACGCCCACTGCTGTGATTGGCTACTGTGAGATTTCAGTGTTGATGTCAACTGCTGTGATTGGCTGCTGTGAGACTTCAGTGTAAACGCCCACTGCTGTGATTGGCTGCTGTGAGACTTCAGTGTAAACGCCAACTTCTGGGATTGGCTGCTGTGAGAGTTCAGTGTAAACGCCCACTGCTGTGATTGGCTGCTGTGAGACTTCAGTGTAAACGCCAACTTCTGGGATTGGCTGCTGTGAGAGTTCAGTGTAAACGCCCACTGCTGTGATTGGATGCTGTGAGACTTCAGTGTAAACGCCCACTGCTGTGATTGGCTGCTGTGAGACTTCAGTGTAAACGCCCACTGCTGTGATTGGCTGCTGTGAGACTTCAGTGTAAACGCCAACTTCTGGGATTGGCTGCTGTGAGAGTTCAGTGTAAACGCCCACTGCTGTGATTGGCTGCTGTGAGACTTTAGTGTAAACGCCCACTTCTGGGATTGGCTGCTGTGAGACTTCAGTGTATACGCCAACTTCTGGGATTGGCTGCTGTGAGATTTCAGTGTTAATGCCCACTGCTCTGATTGGCTGACATCTTTACATAGAAATAAATATTACATGTGGAACTCTCTCGAAAACTTTTAGCACGTTTTTACTATTACAGCTCTCAAGGTTAACTAACCGTGAAAAGTGTTGATTATACCATTATATTTAGATCTATGGCATTATATTCAGATTGTGGCATGAAAGTTTGCAGTGATGATTATTGTAGCCGATCACAGACATGTTGAGCGCATGAATGCAGGATCTCGACAATGGAACTCGATTTCTGCACACTAGCGAATGCTTTCATCATAACTAACAGTGCAGACACAATGTAAAAAAGAGATTTGTTGATTATAACAAGTTTTGGTGTGAGTCCAGAACTCAGTCATTGATAAACTCACGCTGTTTGATTGACAGCTCCAGCGTTTGTAAATGAAGTATTATTTAAACACTTTCTGTATATAATTTAATCACAGTTTGAATAACAGATTATTTTCATCCTACTAAGAGAAACAATGTGAAGTTGAGCATTTAGTCACTGGTTTGATTTACTGACACACAGACAAAAAACATCTGACTCTACATGAATCAATATCAGAAATCACAGGTCACAGATCAGGCATAAGAATTAACACGGTTATTTACATGTTGTGGCTTTACTGTCGAGTCCATATCATAAAAGTCTGTTTGCAAAGCCTGTGCCAAAATTGCGACTGATTTACCAAAGAATCCACAGTGAAATGTACAGAATACAAATAATTAATTCTCAACTGAGACATTCAAATTGTTGAAAATAAATAAGCACAATCCTAGCATTAGGATCTTTTGGAAGGTAATGTTATATTTAGTCCAGTGATCCTGTATCTCTTCTCTCCTCATCATCTCACTAACACTCCAGAGGGCGGGGTCAAATATGCAATGATGAAGTAGGTGTTGGTCTTCTGCAGAGGTGGTCTTTCACCATCTATTATCGGCACATTCCATAATTAGTCGTTTCTTGGCTTGGTTACAATATAAGCTGTTTTTGGACTAACAAGAAAGTTTTCATTTCTGAAACTTACTGGATATTCTTATAGTATGGTGACCTCTTATATATCAAAAGCTTAAAGGAAAATTTGATATCTCAGTTCATGACCCCTTTAACAAACACCTTTCAAAAATGCAGGACAATGGTTAAGCCATTGTTCATATCTAAACCAGGTTGCTGGTTTCTATAAGCAAGCCATGAGCTATTAGTACACAACACAAGAGACAACAAGCTTAACTCCAGGTTGCTTCAGGTGGATTTCAGAGTAGCAGGCATGTTCTTGCATTGAGTCTGTGCTACTATTTAATTCTTGACCTATTTATTCCTACGTCAGAAGCTCATCTTTGGTCATTTTGTTGCAACACACCATTCCACTGTACTCTTTTTAGCTTTTTTGTCTTTGTATATTTGTTTATGGCCATAATACATTTAAAGCCATGGCTAAATTCCAGACAGAATGCAGAAAAAAATTATCTGAATTCAGTAACCCGTTTGCATAAAAATAAAGGCACATAACAGCATAAAATGTGGCAATCACTAAAATCACTCCTGACAGAACAGGATGAAAGCCAGAATAAACTCGGGCAAAGCATAAAAGACTTCTAGTCTTAAAGACTACTTTCAAAAATACTAAACCAAATTAGATTTTAATAAACTTTCAAATCAAAATGCTTGGATAGAGTTTATTGAACATTATTGACATTGGATCTGTGAGAATACAAATTTAAGAATCTGTTTAAAAACTTCTGATCCCATATCTTGACAGAACATCACATGCAAAACTTTAGGAGAACTACATTGTATTGGGCCACCTAATGACTATTATATATTGGACAACTTAAACTATATGTGAATGTATACATGTCTCTAGTTACCTGGCACTGAGGGAGCGCTGTATCGCGTGTCTGACACCACATTCCAACCGCCAAAAATTACACCATTTAAACATGAATAAAATGCATACTGATTTACTAAAACAATCTTTGTCATAGAATATACTTGTTTGTTCACAGTTTGAACGTTCTTGTTTCCATTTGTTTAAAGGGGTCATGAACTGCATTTTTTTTATTGTTTTATGATGCTTCCTGGGGTGCACTTATAATGTTAGAATGATTTTTACATCAAAAATGGTCATAATTTATAAATAAAAAATATGTCCGATCACATTTGGGGATTTCTCACACACATTCAACACGTTTGGGGATTCCTCATCCATATTAAAGGGGTGGTAAAACACATTCTTTCGAAGGCTTGATTGTGTTTGTAGGGTGCACTGTAACATGTGTTCATGCTTCGTTTTAAAAAAAAAAAAAAATTTTTCATATATTTTACCTTTATTCTACACTACTCTTTCCCTCCTTGTAAAAACGGTCTGATGGTTTCCGGGTTGTATGAAGCCAGTCCCTCAAAAATACGCAATGGGCTCAGATTGGTTAGCTGGCCCAGTGTGTTGTGATTCGCTAACCGCCTAGTGCACGTTTGTCGGAAACGTCCCACCCCTTCCCTTTACCGGTAGCCTGTGCTTTGGGTAGTACAATGGCATCAATAAAACCATACCAATTTGAGCCCGAATCAGACCCAGACAATTTTAATGAAGATGATCGAGCAGAAACTGACGGATCTATAGTGATCACTACTGAATGGCACTGTTACTTTTGTATTTTTAGAACGATTTGCCAAATATCTGTCGCAAGAACGAACACTAAACATTGGCTTTACTATAGTATCAAAATCAAACACAGAACCATGTTTAGCATGCCTGTAGATAAACAATACATAAAAGCTCTAATCAAATAATAATTTACACTAATGCCAAGTTCGCTGTTGAGATTTAAAAAAAAGTTTGTAACGTTAGGTTTTTGTGGGATAACGTTAAGTATGAATGAGCATTTAACAAACTGGTTTGCAGAACAGCATTGTCATGTTTACTTCCTTGCTACAACGTACAATTATCAACACAAACTATTACAGGAAAAATAAATCATACTTACAGGTTGTGGCCCGTAAACAGCTTCTGTTTTTAAATCCATTTTCAGGACAAGCCGTTGTGCGAATCCTGCATTGAACTCGCCAAGATTGTGGAAGCTTTCCTCCGTGAAATGTGCAGCGGGAGCCGCGCGCCCGTCTCACACTGGCAGTGTTTGTCTCGTGCAGCTGAACCGCGGCTCGTGTATTGCAAATCATCTCATACACACATGCATATAACGTTGTATGTTAAATGCACTGCAACGCACCCCCGTCCCTAGGAAGGCTGAACAAAGTGGACCTGCAATCCGGATGAAAATAACAGCGTTTCATCGGCATTGCGGCAACAACACTCCAGCCTACTAACTATAACACAACAACAAACTATTTGTATCCCCGCGGCGATACAAAATGGCCTCGCCCGCCCTTATTTAATATTCTCGGAGGAGGGGTTTATGTAAATATTGGGGCTGGTGATGTCAGAGACCCTGGAGGAATGTCTGTAGTCCCTAATGGCCGTTTGCTGTAGTCCTTAGAAATGTATTTCTTTAAAAGCAAATATCTCCCTTTGCTTTAAACTTTGAATGTTGTAACTTTGCAGATGTTATTTATGCTCAAACAGCAACATTACACACTAGTTAAAGTTAGAAAGGTGAATTTGTGGTTTACCACCCCTTTAATACTTCAAATATGTTCTCAAGATGTATAGGCAGCGGTAGGGGGGTAGAGGACATTACTGCGGCAATCTGTGATACTTGTGACAATCTGATGTCTCGAGTGCCTTTAGGTCCCGCTCCCTGTTTGTGCCATCAATTAGTGTGTTGATCAGTTACATCTTGTTTCTCTACACTCATTTTGACCTGTTGAGGAGTACTAGATTCATGGAACTCACTGGTTGTATGCTGAGGGCGTCCGTGAAGAAGCTCTGTTGTGTGTTCCGTCTGGTTTGGTAGTCCCGCAAACTTTGTTTCAAGAACTTAAATCCTTTGTTGAAGTCTGGGGCAGTTTGTGCATCAGGTAGATTCTTCAAACAGAAGAGTCATTTTCTTTCTTATCCTTTTGAATGTAGGCAGCTGTGTTTTTGGAATGTAAGCAAATGGCTGCTGTCGTGGAGGCTGGTCGGATAAAAATCTTTTTTGTAGTTTTCCAGTCACAAAAGTTTCTAGTTTTAGCGTTGGTGTCAATCTTTAGCGTTCTTTCCACTCTACGCCATCATGGCTATTCTAGAACTTTCCTTCGAAAAACTCATAGAATTTTTCGCGAGCCCAAGCGACCGGGAAAAACTCTTAGAATTGTTTGTGAGCCCAAGACTTTGCTACTGGCTGCACTGGGTGGTAGGGGACCTGCAGGCATTTTCGGTCGACGAATCTTGCCTTGAGTTCGGGCCGGGTGACACCCACATGGTACTGAGACCACGGCCTGGCCATGTGACTACTCCCTACAGGGACCAGGTAGTGAACCTGCAAGTACTGCCCCCGTAGGAGGCAGACCCAGCCCTGGCTTTGCTCTGTCCCGCTCTGCGACTGTATGTGGATAGAACACATACCTCAGATCAGCTCTTTGACTGTCACGGAGGCCAGCAGAAAGGAAAGGCTTTCTCAAAGCAGAGGATGGCCCACTGGATAGTGATACACACATGCGTAGTTATATATTATATGCAAGCTTAAATTAACTTAGAGCGAACCCATGCTCCCAAATCTTGCATAAACTTAACTGTATTGTCACTGTGATGTAAAATAGACAACAGTAGACAAATAGTGCATATCAACACACATTTTTGTATATGTCCATCGATTTCTGAGAAAATTAACAAAACCTCATTGGAAGGCATTGAGGGTCTTGCTCAGTAGTGCCTTATTCACATTACACATACAGAATGATATATTAAACAGGATTAAAGCATTTGAGCAATCTAGTGCATTATACAGTAGAAAGCCCTTACCCCCAGACTCAATGAAGATTAATTTAAGTTCAATAATGACTCTGTACCACACAGGAGGACACTTTCAATATGAGCGGAGCTTTTTATTGACATGGGGATATTTCATTATAAGTATGGGAAATCAAATTTGTCATTCAGGAATTTTAATTGATTAATTTAAACTTTATCCTAGAAATAGATAGCAAAAGAGTTGTGATAAGTTCTTAAATGGGTGCGTTTTAGAAACAATTGTGCATATTAAAATGGACAAATTATTTCTTTATCGTTCAGCTCAGGATGAAGAATGTAGGTTATTTCTTCTTGCTTTATTTAAAATGTCTTTACATACATCCCTTCCACATATTCCCTCGACTCGTTCATTCCATTAATGAGCTGAGAGAAGCCAGTTATTGGAGTGGCCATGTAAGAGGATTTCAATCGTGCACGTTCACTATATATTGTCCAAATTCATAGACAGTGTTGCATGTATCCTTCACAGATGAGGAAATCCCAAAATGCATTGTGACAAGCTCATTGGAGAAAAATAAAAAATAATCCATGAAGTCAAGACAAATGCCAAATACACTGACCCCCAGTTTCACAGTCAAGGCTTAAGCCAGTCCCAGACTAAAATGCATGTTTGAGCTGTTTAAACTGAAAGCAACTTGCACTGGTGTATCTTAAAGCATATGAATGATGCAGACCATCAAAGAAAACGGTATGTTGTACACTCTAAAAAATGCTGGATTAAAAATAACCCAAATTGGGTTGAAAATGGACTAACCCACCAAATGGGTTGTTTTAACCCAGCGGTTGGGTTAAATGTTTGCTTAAAACAACCCAATTGCTGGGTTAAAACAACCCAATCGCTGGGTTATTATTTTTAACCCAGCATTTATTTGAGTGTATTATGGGGCAATGTGAGCAACGTGAGTACAAAACTGGATTGCTGACCACCCACCATTTCTCGTGCAATACCTCCCACTATACTCACCATTTCTCAACCCCATAGAAGGGTTCCTCTCAACCTGGTGGTGGAAGGTATACCCCCGGCAGCATTTTGCAGGCTATGGAAGAGGTATGTGATGAGATTTGTGCGATTCAGGGATGGATAAGGCACTCAAGGCGCTTCTTCCCTCGATGTCTGGCAAGGGAAGATATTTCCTGTGATGTGGACTAGGCGTTGTGGCCAAACCCAGCTGTGCGGCAAGATGCTGCCTAATTATTTTTCCTGCCTATTTTATATATATATATATATATATATATATATATATATATTTTTTTTTTTTTTTTTATAAAATTTTTTCCTGGATTTTTTTTTCTTTTTTTTTTCTTTTCTTTTTTGTGAGCACATTTTTGTTCAGTCAAATATATCTGCTGTGCATATGTTGCACTTACTTGTTTGGTGAAAATTAAAAAAAATAAATGTTTCAACAGCATGTGTGTGTGTGTGTGTGTGTGTGTGTGTGTGTGTGTGTGTGTGTGTGTGTGTGTGTGTGTGTGTGTGTGTGTGTGTGTGTGTGTGTGTGTGTGTGTGTGTGTGTGTGTGTGTGTGTGTGTGTGTGTGTGTGTGTGTGTGTGTGTGTGTGCTTGTTTATGTGATTTATGAGGACACAAATTTGTATAATGACATGGGTATTACACTGGTATTACAACAACAAGGTGGTTTATGAGGACATTAAAAATGCAGAATGTCTCCTGTGAGGGTTAAGTTTAGGGGTAGGGGCAGTGTAGGGGCAGGGCAAGTAGTTCTGTGCACGTGAACAATCTGAAGAATTTTCTACAATTTGATCTACATATTTTAGCAGTATGTTAAAGGATACTAAATATGAGAGTGCTTTTCATTATGCCCTACAGTGTGTAGTGCGAATGAAGTGTGTGCCATTTCATGCAAAAGTTTGATTTTGGTAATGCTATATGTAGTTTTGGATGCAGTGTTTTATTTTGCAAGATATATGAGGTATTTTGCCGTTTGGGTGTGTGGTTTTGTGAATTGTTTTAAGTATTTTGATAAAAAACCAGCCTAGTTTGCAAATTTGTGTGTTAGCAATTGGAAAAAAAACTGTAATAGTTAGATGACTTCTCCATTTGTTGACAAGACATGGTTAAATTCAGATATTTATATTCTTATATTAAGCTGGGTATCCACCATAGAGATATTTATATTGAAACCATATTTTTTTTAAAATATGATATTAATCATCATTTAATTAAATATAATTCATTGTTACTGCTGTAAATCTATAATACATTAAGGGATCTCCTTAAATGCATTCAGAATTTATACTTTTTAAAATAATTTAATGACAGTATATTTATTGAACACAAATTAATTATTTTATTTATCAAAATAAACAGAAAATAATACAAACTTTGCTAAAGTGATTATTTTGAACAAGCATAACTTACACATTTGTAAAAATGCTGTGTTTTTTGCCCCATGCTGGTTTTGCTGTGTGTGTGTGTGTGTGTGTGTGTGTGTGTGTGTGTGTGTGTGTGTGTGTGTGTGTGTGTGTGTGTGTGTGTGTGTGTGTGTGTGTGTGTGTGTGTGTGTGTGTGAGGGTGTGTCTGTGGGGCAAAAGGCCCCCTCGTCATGCACCCCAACATGCAGCACAATAAAAGCATAAGGGTACACAATAAATGAGCAACATACAGTTAAAATCCCCATAACATCCAGACAGAACTACATATTACCAGGGGAAAAGATGAGTTTGACAGGATTTGAACTCAGATAATGTGGAAGCCAAAGAGTGGGCCAGCCACTTCAAACACTGTATTTCCTCGGGTCTTTAGGCGGGACCTGAAGGAGGGATTTACCCTCTGATCTTAGACCTCTTGCGGGAGTGTAGGGGAGGAGTAAGTTTGTCAAATAGTTTGGCTCAAGATTATTTAATGATTTGTAGATGAGTAGCATGAATTTAAACTCGATTTCAGAAGAGGATTGACATGATCAAATTAACTACTTGCATTTTGAACTTCTTTTAGGCCGGAGAAAGAAAGGGTTTGATTTTTAGAAAGTGAGCGGAGATTAAATAAACTCAAACCTGTGGCAGAACTGATTTGTTTGTCAGATTTCAGACAATTGTCAAACTCCACACCCAAATGGAGAAATTTTGACACTCAAGGTCAAGTTGATTTCTTGCCTGAGAGTCTGAGGGGCCAAAGACAAAAACTTTATCTGTGTTCAAAAAGAGATTTTTTTTTAGAGAGCCATTCTTGACTTCATCAAGACACGCCGATAGAGTATTGAGAGCACACTTAATGTTTCTAGTCATAGGCAAGTAAATTAGCATTTCATCATTAATAAGCTGGTTTCCCCACATACACATACACAAGTCTTGTGGTTCTTGCTATGTAGTAAATCATGCAGAATATTGGAAGAGCATTTCATTTCTGTAAGGATATACGTTTTGAAAAGAAGGCAATATGTTTGCATGCAATGCTAATACAGGTAATAAACATGTTGTATTGCAATGCCTCAATGTACTCAAATCGTTGGACAGTTTATTAAAATGTCTAAGATCCACAGTTAAAATCTCCCTTCCCTCACTCTTTTTCAACTGTCAAAGCTATTATTCTTGTTACATCGTGCTATCAAGATCAAGACACTGATGCAGGCCTTAGTTTGTTGATTGCCGTAGGGCTTCTGGCATCTGATTTGAATAGATTTTTATGAAGTGAATAAAGGATGCGTCAGCATTAATGTCTGCTGCTTTTTAAGTGGATCTATGCTTATCCTCTGGGAAGTGCTATCATCACTGGTAAGAGCATGTTTTTTTGTCATTAGAGGACGATTTAAGTGATTTATTTCCCTTTCAGCTGCTATCAATGAATAGGCAAAATGGCTGCCGGCCCAAAAATATTGTATACTTTAATTCCTATGGATCAGGGATGTGTCAGAGATGTGAATAAGCTTTATTTATCTATGTGTGGATACCCAGAAGTTAACCAAACCTCCATTTGGGAACATCTACAGATGGGGTTTGTGTTAGGTTAGTCTAGTCATTTTAAATAGCTTCATATAAAAACAATAAATGCCTGTGCTATGTCCTCATTTTGAATTTGTGTAAGTCATATGATTTTAATTTAGTATAAAGTTTTTTTTTTTTCTTTGCATTTAACAATGGTCAAAAGCAGCTTCATTACAGAGTAGTGAATTAATGAATTATAGCCCCATTTATACGTATATATAAGTCATGCATTTGTTTTATCAATGTGCATGTTCATAATCCATTATACAGTTCCTCCAGAAAAACGCGATTATGCAATCGCATAATTCAATGCATAATCAGCCAAAACCTGCAAAAATAAACTGCAGATTTCCATGTGCAAAATATATGGGGGTTGCATGATTTCATAATCCCGGCATTTTCATTGCAAAAAAGTCACATATACACTCACCTAAAGGATTATTAGGAACACCATACTGTACAGACTGTTCGAATACTTAATACTGTGTTTGACCTTCTTTCGCCTTCAGAACTGCCTTAATTCTACGTGGCATTGATTCAACAAGGTGCTGAAAGCATTCTTTAGAAATGTTGGCCCATATTGATAGGATAGCATCTTGCAGTTGATGGAGATTTGTGGGATGCACATCCAGGGCACGAAGCTCCCGTTCCACCACATCCCAAAGATGCTCTATTGGGTTGAGATCTGGTGACTGTGGGGGCCATTTTAAGTCCAGTGAACTCATTGTCATGTTCAAGAAACCAATTTGAAATGATTGGAGCTTTGTGACATGGTGCATTATCCTGCTGGAAGTAGCCATCAGAGGATGGGTACATGGTGGTCATAAAGGGATGGACATGGTCAGAAACAATGCTCAGGTAGGCCGTGGCATTTAAATGATGCCCAATTGGCACTAAGGGGCCTAAAGTGTGCCAAGAAAACATCCCCCACACCATTACACCACCATTACCAGCCTGCACAGTGGTAACAAGGCATGATGGATCCATGTTGTCATTCTGTTTACGCCAAATTCTGACTCTACCATCTGAATGTCTCAACAGAAATCCAGACTCATCAGACCAGGCAACATTTTTCCAGTCTTCAACTGTCTAATTTTGGTGAGCTTGTGCAAATTGTAGCCTCTTTTTCCTATTTGTAGTGGAGATGAGTGGTACCCGGTGGGGTCTTCTGCTGTTGTAGCCCATCCGCCTCAAGGTTGTGCGTGTTGTGGCTTCACAAATGCTTTGCTGCATACCTCGGTTGTAACGAGTGGTTATTTCAGTCAAAGTTGCTCTTCTATCAGCTTGAATCAGTCGGCCCATTCTCCTCTGACCTCTAGCATCAACAAGGCATTTTGGCCCACAGGACTGCCGCATACTGGATGTTTTTCCCTTTTCACACCATTCTTTGTAAACCCTAGAAATGGTTGTGCGTGAAAATCCCAGTAACTGAGCAGATTGTGAAATACTCGGACCGGCCCGTCTTGCACCAACAACCATGCCACGCTCAAAATAGCTTAAATCACCTTTCTTTCCCATTCTGACATTCAGTTTGGAGTTCAGGAGACTGTCTTGACCAGGACCACACACCTAAATGCTACCTCTGTAAAATGGGAAGCATACATTTATTTTTTTATATTTTATTTATTATTTTTTAGAGAAGTAGTAGCATATTCCTTTTGTAAAGCTACAGAACTTGTTTTACTCATCAATGTTTTGTAAGTTTGAGCCATGTGTTTATTAAGGTCTGAAATAAAACAAGATGAGAACTTAAATATTCCCAGGACTTTCTGTGATGTAGTGTGCTTTCTTATCATAGGAAGTAATACGAAATGACTCTTTACATAGTAGTTGGGAGTAGCCTAGTGGGAATAGGGTTTTGGTGGAATCACTTTTTTTTCTCTTTTTCATCAAAACGCAGTTTTAGCAAGTTCCCGCAATTTCGTCGCATAAAATTGCATAAAAGTCCTGCATATTTCATCGCATTTTCTAAGATAACGTGCCGCAAAATCAAGGATTTTTGCCCGCAACAAGCACAAAACAAATCCGCATTTTTTCTGGAAGGACTGATTATACACTGATTTATAAGTATCAATTAGTCAGTCATATGATTCCATTAATGCATTTTTAAAGATGCGTCCTGCATTGCTATAATGTTATTATTATTAAAGTTACAATGACTTTTTAGTAATTCAGATTTCTGTCAAATTAGTGAATATATTGTTATTAATAGCCGTGTTGTGTTCTTATGAATACTTATTGAGAAATAATACAGTTATCAACCTCTATAAATGCATCATTGATGGCTTTAAGTGAACATATGGGATGGTATGAAGCAAATGTTAGGAAATCATGAAGATGTGCTCATTATACATTTGAAGTTGTTTATTTGTAAATGTAACTAATGAACAATAAATCAAGTAATAAAATAATGAACCCTCCACCCCCACAGAAATCATTAATACAAACACAAATACAGGCATATTTTTTAATGTTAGATACTAGCAAAACACTACAACATTATTTTTAAGTATAATTTTACTTAAACTGCTGCAAGCAATACCATGCATATGGATGAGGAGATATAGATTTGAACAAATCAAAATTACCATTCATTAATCATACGATTGACTAATTAATACTTAAATCAGTGTATAATGGATTATGAGCACTTGTAAGTAATTATAAAAGCAATATAAATGTAACTATAACTGTTATTATAATGCAGTATAGGTCTTTATATTTATAAAATAGTAATACTTACAAATAAGTATAAATCGAGCTATAATTCATTATAAGCATGGGCTTCATAGAAAGTGTTACTACGAGCTCTTTATAGTGAAGCCTCTCATTTAACTTCAAACTGTCTTGGTTCTCTGTCAATTATAGACAGCAGTCAAACAAATCTGATCAACATTGCATCTATAGGAGGACAGGTTGAATTGTAAAGACCTATTTCCCAGTGTCAATGAACTGTATTCGCTTTATATTATTTGAAGATTAATATGACCATCAAACAAGGAATGTGGCCAGAAAGGGTAGGAAAAATCCATCAATGGCCATATGCCCAAAATTATAAAGTAGGCCTGCGTAAGTCTGCGTTCCAGATGGGAGAAGAGTAAACGGTTCATGATGATATTTCTTGCTCTCTGAAGGCTTGGTGTTCTGTATGGAGGGTAGCTGTAAACTAGTGATATATCGGGCTGTTTTCATTACCTGGTATCAGATGTAGATGTAGGTGGTTGAGTAATAACATTTCATTATTCATATTTTGTTGGTTCTATCATCATCTAAAAAAAGTGCAGAGAGAGTGGAGGTACATCTTTGATGAACTTTTTTTTTTTTACCTGAAATGAAAGCGTTGGTTTGAAGTTGGACTATGTTTTGAAACTGCCAGCTTCCTGTGCCACCTAGAATGCGCACACTATGAAGCCGGGAGGAAAATATTGAGCCTGTCTGAAAAAAGCCGGAGCTGAAACACTATTCCAAAAAGCATGTGAGATAAAAGCCACAGAGGAGAATCTAAGCCAGCCAGCAAGCAGATCTTCATGGTATATATATATATATAAACACACCGATCAGGCATAAAATTATGAAAGATGAAGTGAATAACACTGATTATCTCTTCATCGCGGCATTACTCTTCATTACTGGGTAGGATATATTAGGCAGCAAGTGAACATGTCCTCACAGTTGATAAGTTGATGTGTTAGAAGCAGGAAAAATGGGTGTAGCGAATTAGCTCTGAGGGGAAATTTTAATAATTATTCATAACTCATTATGATTAATTATGAATATTTGAATCAGTTAAATAGATTGACTTGATGTAGCTACATTAACATTACAATCAATCAATCAGTTCCTCCTATGAACGTTCAGTATTAATTAATTCTAAGAAAAGGAGATTTTTCATGGCTACCGAAAAATAATTATTTCTTTGAATTTTCGTAAGCGCTTAGAGCGCCAAGATCGATCATTTAAAGGACAATTTGTTTGCAGACAGGAAGTCAGGACCAAACATGTATTGTGCACAAACTTTAATAACTAAATCATGAACCAAGACTAAAACTAACATGAAACATAGATACACAATACATATACATGACAAGAGGTAAGGTTAAAGTGGTTGGAGGGAAAAGGGTCAGAACAGATGGATGAAGTTATGCAACGAGTCAAAACCTTGGGAAGAACCATCTTTGATAAACTTTACAGTTTACAGTTTTGCTAACTACACAGCGACTTGTATTTCTTAGTACATTACTTGCATTTGCCCAGGAAGGCTTCCAGATACACTGCCGCAGGAGAAAGCCTTGATGGTTCCGTCCTAGGGTTTTGCAGTTGCGATCGTCATTCCTTCGCTCAACACGGAAGGAAATGGTGAACTTGCACAGACTCATATGGTCGAAGAAGGTTGCACAAGCTGTGAGTTGGGCCTGCTGGCCCAAATGGCTGAGTAGTGGCATCTGATTTCCTGTCCCACACACACACACACACACGTGAGGCTGTGTGCGGAGGCCTTATCTGGCCGGCAGGCCGGCTGGCCGAGATGAGGTGTTGTTTCAGCCAGGAATAAGAAAAGAGAGAGAGGGAGGAGAGAGTGCAGAGTGCTCCTGAGGTAGACTTGACCAATGAGATTGTTGGGATTTCCAAGCGGGAAGTTTCTCTGGAGATTTTATGGCTCTTTGTTTTAAGCATGAAATCAAAGGGTCCATGCCCATTTATACTCTAATTAATGCAACAAACACATGATTCCTCCTACGAGGAAGTGACATACAGGAAAGTGTAAGTTGTGAAGCAGGCATTAATTTGATAGGAGACACAACATGTATGAGGTTACATGAAATAGTAAGTTGTTCATAGGGCATGCATAAACTAAATAACCCAGAAGGGACACCTTACAAGACAGTTTTACAGGCTTTGTGCTTTCCCATGTAGACTTTTCATGCGGCCATATTCTTTTGAATTGTAAAATGTCTTATCAGTTGGAAGCTCTGGGACATTTCTCTGTTGTGTTGGGGGAAGATCTTTTACTAAGCACAAAGTATTTAAAACATATTTGTTAAATGTAACAGGCGATTATGTGTCTGATTTTCCTCAGTCACTACATGGGCAATATTAAGGATTTGAGCGAGTTTGACAAGGGCCAAATTGTGATGGCTGGACGACTGGGTCAGAGCATCTCCAAAACTGCAGCTCTTGTGGGGTGTTCCCGGTCTGCAGTGGTCAGTATCTATCAAAGGTGGTGAACGGGCCACAAGGTCATGGGCGGCCAAGGCTCATTGATGCACTTGGGGAGCGAAGGCTGGCCCGTGTGGTCCGATCAAACGGACGAGCTACTGGAGCTCAAACTGCTCAAGAAGTTAATGCTGGTTCTGATAGAAAGGTGTCAGAATACACAGAGCATCTCAGATTTGTTGTGTATGGGGCGGCATAGCCACTGACCAGTCAGGCTGCCCATGCTGACCCCTGTCCACCGCCCAAAGCACCAACAGTGGCACGTGAGCATCAGAACTGGACCAAGGAGCAATGGAAGAAGGTGGCCTGGTCTGATTAATCACCTGTTCTTTTACATCACATGGATGGCCGGGTGCGTGGCTTACCTGGGGAACACATGGCACCAGGTGCACTATGGGAAGAAGGCAAGCCGGTGGAGGCAGTGATGCTTTGGGCAATGCTCTGCTGGGAAACCTTGGGTCCTGCCATCTATGTGGATGTAACTTTGACATGTACCACCTACCTAAGCGTTGTTGAGACCATATCTATCTATCTATCTATCTATCTATCTATCTATCTATCTATCTATCTATCTATCTATCTATCTATCTATCTATCTATCTATCTATCTATCTATCTATCTATCTATCTATCTATCTATCTAATCTATCTATCTATCTATCTATCTATCTATCTATCTATCTATCTATCTATCTATCTATCTATCTATCTATCTATCTATCTATCTATCTTTCTATCTTTCTGTGTGTCTGTCTGACTGTCTGTCTGTGAGGAGTGTGTACATCACTAAATCGTCAAGCAGCTGCAAAATGTGAAGGAAGATAATTACAGATCTAGAGTATGCTTCATTGGGGAGGTCTGTAAATTAATAAACTCACATACACATTTCAATCAACTTTAAAAAATAAGTTTTTGTTTAAGTTTCACTGGCTAGACATTTGATCCTTGCAGATTCTCCCCAGATCCTTCGGATTCAGAGATCCATGCTTGTTCTTCAGCTCATTCCGCAGGTTTTCTTTGTTGAGCGGACTGTTATATCCATGGGAAAACCTTCATTCTGAGCAGTGAACCATTTTGTGATTTTATGGTGTGCTTTGGATCATTGTCCTGCTAGAGGATCCACATATTGCCCATTTAAGGTTCCTGACAGGATCAGAGTGTTGGTTTACAATAATATCTGTTTGGTCATTCTGAGTCAACTCAACGTCAATGACAATTTATAGCTAAAATTTAAAGCCAAATGACAGGGAGGAGAAAATCACTTTAGAAAGACAGCAGCACCATTATTTATTTCTTACACATAGATAGGTTGGTCTATTAGTAAATTCTTTAAGAATATGTGTTGTATTAAATGCAAATGGGAGAAGCACTTGTCATGTTTTTCTTTCTTTCTTTCCCAAAGTTGACATGCGTTTAACTCAAAAAGTAATAAAGATATCTCAATATCCTTTTAGATTCTGGTTCCTAAAATTTTTCTTTCAGTATCTTCATTTTTAAGGCTCTATATGGTTACATCCTAGAGATATGGGTTTCTCAATGTGGCTCCATGAGTAAAATGTTAAATTGCATTCTTTTTCAGTGGTCAAAAAACAAATTTGGGTAACTTTGCATAAAGCTGATACTTTTTTAGGTTCTGGTTTTTAGCAAACTTTCCTTTTGGTATGTTCATTTTTAAGGCACTGTATGGTTCATTCTTAGAGATATAGGTATTTCAATGTGGCTCCATGTGCAAATTGTTGAACTTTACCCATTTCAATGGTCGAAAACCAACCACTACCGTATCTTTTAATAAAATATGTTGTGAAGTACCAACAGCATGTTGAGAATAATTCACATGAAATCTTTCGGTCGCTCAGGCATGTCATTAAAAAAATTCAGCAATGCTTTTGTAATGCTCAGATATTTAAGAAAACTTTTTTGGAGGAGCAGTTTGACGACCTTACTTGACATCTTTATCCAACAGCAGTATCGATTTTGTGATTGACGGACAAACTTAAGTTGTCCAGAACACCTCCTTGAGTTCAAACGACGATGACGCACATTTAGGGTCGTATCGAGGAGAATTGTGAGGTCAGATTTCATATCAGGGCGTTTAAGAAGGGTAGAAATAAATCCTTCATATTTTAAACTTGGGAGTTAGTATTGAGTTTATATTCTTATTATGTGTATACTGTAGAGTAACACCTTAAGGGCCCTATCTTGCACCCAGCGCAATTGACTTTGTACACCGACGCATGTGTCATTCCTATTTTGCATCCGCGCAAAGCGCGCTTTTCCCTCCACAGAAGCACGTCGCTAAACTAGTGAATGAACTTGCGCTCCCTGGGCGGTTCAGCGCAAAAAAGGAGGCGTGTTCCGGCGCAAACAATCCCTGGTGCTATTTTGCTGTTCCATTAAACAATTGCGCCACTGACCAGAAAAAACCTTGTCTAAAGTCAGTGGCGCGTTGCGCGTTGTTCATTATGCTATTTTAAGGGCGCATGCTTGACCATAGCGTGCACAACGCGCATACACTTTGCTCATGTAATCTACACAGATGCAACAGTTATTTTTGCAAATCATAAATTGTTACACTAAAAAAATATTAACACATGAGATGACGGAAATCATTGTGGTGTGCCACGAAGATGTGAAAAAATAGGCATAAATCTAGCTTACAAATTATTCAGGCTAATTATTTATTTAACCGACGCTATTTTGGGTGGGTTTCTCCCATCCCCATACAACACAACTTCTCTGTCTTTCACTGCTCTTACAAGAACATCAGTCTCCTCGGCTGTGAACCGCTCCTGGCGTGCGCCTGGTAAATACGCCATAATAATAGCAATCCATAATGGAACTTGCGCACCTGCTTTTAAAGGGAATGTTGGATGACGCTCTGATTGGTTTATTCACGTTACACCCAAACCACACCTATGAATAATGAAGCTACTTCAGACCAACCCATTTTAGATTTGCGCCGGGCGCAAGAGCCATTTATCCCGCCGGGAAAATAGCAACAGCGCCGAGACCCGCCCACAAAGTTACTTGCGTTTTGCGCTTTGACACTTGCGTTTCAGATCGTTAAAATAGGGCCCTTAATGTGTGAATGCCAAGAACATTTTGATTCTCCATTTCATGACCCCTTTAATTTTCAATTTTCTAAAAGTTGGTATATGCAAAAACTGTTGCAATCAGCAACTACTGTAAGCAAAATACAATGAACACGGAGTATTTCTAATGTACAGGGTTTTTTCTGGTTTGTTTTATGTGGGATCTGTGTAGAGTAGGTTAATCTTGCAGAGGTATTGCATGGCTTGAGGCTTTCTTGAAAAATCCAAGACGACAATATCAAATTATGCCAGACCTGAAAAAAAAAGGGAAGGGAAAAAACAGACAGAGAACATGATGTCCATCAATACTGTTGCTAAGCAGCAGTCAGTCAACCATGACTGGACTGACAAGTCTAGCTCCTACTGCATATTATGATGGTACTAAAACAGAGAGGCTGTGTGTCTCAGAATGAAATCTGGCCATAGATCATTTCTATGAGTAAGCTGCTACTTTAATGGCAAATGCTAAAAGTCATATTGAGAAAGGGTAAATCAATGCTTCTTGAGGTAACATCACTATAAGACAAAGTTAACCTGATTATGCTGGATGTATGTTAGGCTCAGATCAGGTATGACTAATAGGAAACACAATATGAGAAATTGTGAAGCGCCATATGAAGCCATACGTGTTGTGTGCCAAAACCAAACAACATTTGAATAATTACTGTCTTTGTCCTCATCCTTTCAATTAATGGGTTGATCTGGTTCACAAAACCATGAAACCATCTGTTCAAAAAAATCTAACTGATTGAGTTCTTGAGCTTGTAAAAGAGGAAACAGCAGAGTCTTCAGAATTACAGTTTTTGTGTGTTGAATGGAAGAAAAAAGGACATATGGGTCTTGTCAAGAGTTTAGAGGAAATATGAATTCATAAATTAATGTGAATGCATAAGGGAAAGTGAATGACACTTAATATATATTGCATGTACATCACTGCATATTTAAAATTTTGCAAGCATATTCTTGTTAATCCATATACATTTTATTATTGATCCGTTGACATTGACAATGTTCTAACTAGACAAAAATTTTAATCTCTGATGCATGAATGTCTGTTCTAGGTTTTGTTTATGTTCATGCTTTCTTGCCTTTGGAATTTTGTCATAGTCAGGTTTCCTATTTTGTCATTTGTCTTCTGGTCATGTGGTTCCTTTGTTTCATGTGTTTCATAGCCCTCATGTTGGTCACACTTAAGTTTAGGATCCAATTTTCACTATTAACTATGACTTTAGCCTCAGTAAACTACTAATGACTGCTTATTAATAGTTAGTAAGGTATTTATTAAGTTTAGGTATTGGATGATTAAGGGCTGTAGAATATGATCATGCAGAATAAGGCATTAATATGTGCTTATAAACAGCCAATATCCTAGTAATATGCATGATAATAAGCAACTAGTTAATAGTGAGAATTGGACCCTAAACTAATGTGTTACGCCCATATTTCCTTAGTATATTGTCTAAAGTCTGTTATAGTTAAGTTTTCAGATTCTAGTCAAGTTCATGTCTAGTTCTAGTATCCATGTTTATGGTAAGGTTTAGTTCTGTTTATGTTGTATCCAGTTTATCTGTTTGTTCAATAAACTGCACTTGGGTTCTCAACTTCGTTGAATCAGTGGATACCGTTACAGATACAGCCCTCATTCAAACTATATTTAAAAAATATTTACAATTTTTAATTTTAAACAATTATGGGTAACATTCCATTAGTCCTCATTAGACATTCTACTAACTGTCAACTAACAGTCATTTGAATATCGGCTTAATATCTGACACTTTAATTTGATGGTCTTCAAGCAACATGTTCATCAACACATATTGGCGCTTGGTCATAACCATTTAGTGTCACATTTTAATACACAGGGGAATTTTTCTATGCACACGGTACTCCATTGATTTCAGTGCCTTATGCATCAGATCAAGACGTATAATACTTTGCATTTGTAAAAGTAGACATGATTTTATAAACTAAACTAATCCCACTCATACCCTAAACCTACAATATAAAACACATACGGCAAATACAATTACAGTCACAGGTATTTATTGCAAAAACTGACCAAAAACAGTATAAAAGTATTAACTCATGTTGCGTTGCAAGTCTTCTGAAGTCTTCACATCTCATTCAAAAGATACACCTGACTCTTGAGCATGACGCAATCGATCATGAGACATGCGAGAGCCAATGACATTGCACTATCAAAGCTGACGTAATGTTTCTTTGGGTGGTTTTTGATTGTGTGCATGATCTACGGCGAATGGAGACGCTGGTCGCGTTTGCGTCTTTTCTTCACACAAATCAATCGTTTGGCCTCAGAACACTTGGGATATTTGTACTTTTTAACTAAATTGTGACTGTAGTCATATCTGCCTGTTATATCCTGTGTTTTATATCATATTACACACATATGTGTAGGTTTAGGGATGTGGTTGAGTTACGGGTTCAAGCGTGTCTAAATAGCATAAATAAAATAAATACAAATAAAATTATGCTGGCTGATTAAATTGACAAAATTATAACCCAATATATCAATTCAACATGACAATAACATTCCCATTCCCAACGCGTCTGTGTACGACGCCAAAGGTTTCTCATAGAAAGCGTTAAAAACTGACGCCAAAGGGTCCTGGCCAAGCGTCAGTATGTGGCGAGCTTGGTGTGAGAATGTGTTGCTTCAACAGATATTCTGCTGACAATAAGGCTATGTTCAGAATGCCAGCAAAAAAACAGATTAATTGCCTATCCGGATTTTTGAAAGTCTGGACAGTATGAAATGCAT
Organism: Romanogobio albipinnatus; assembly: GCA_023566225.1. NCBI lineage: Eukaryota > Metazoa > Chordata > Actinopteri > Cypriniformes > Gobionidae > Romanogobio > Romanogobio albipinnatus. Next base: position 3,961,444 of record CM042252.1, on the reverse strand, counting down.
GAAATCTGATCTGACATTTGGATGTGGTTTGAAATGCAATTACAATCAGATTTTTATAGATGCATCTCAGTCTGGACTCTGGATGCTCAAATCGGTCTTTAGCGTCATTTTTAACGTGACACAACAACAAACATCAATATAGCCCAAGTAACTTTGCAACTACATATCAACTTATTCTACTAACCCGAACCCTAACAGTCTTATGACTGCTAGTTGATATGAGGTTGCAAAGTTACTTATAGTTAGTAGAATGTCTAAAGTGGACCATATGCACAGTACATTTGTGTACCATATTGAATTAAATGCATTTAGCCGTGCATGACCAGTTGTTGTTTTTTTAAGCAGGGTAATGCACATGTGATTGAATCTATTGGAGTGATTTTCACATGCTAATTTTGCACATCGTTCTCAGATCCCTGCAGCAATGCAGTCTCCATGGTAGGAACAATTCGAATCCAGTCACGAGCACTGCAAATGACACCAAATACTCTATCAGCAGCTTAGATTTGCTTCACATAGTGTCATTCCTGCTCTAACACTGATTATCTATCACAAGCGAATCAGTACTTCCATCGATAAAGAGACTCATGCATTTTTCAACATTCAAATACCTTCAAGCTCCAGGGATGGATGTGGCTCGCCTATCAGCTCCACAACAACAAAGACGCAATTCATAAATATTAGAAGACGACGGAGCCAAGAGTTTCTTTCCTTCCCTCCTACCTCTCTCCGTTCCAGCTGAATCCACCTTGTTAGCGTGCTGTTCTTACTGAGCTTCAGCCACAGTGAGTTGACATGACTTTACTCCTGGGATTTCACTCTTGTTAATCTATTGCTCTGTCGGCAATAGTGATATGAAGAAATAACTACGGGAAAGCAAAAGAAAAGGGTTATTTGTATGCGAATGTGTTTATCGTGTTTAGGAACTCAAAGACAAATAAACATCTGCGGTAGGTTTAGCTCCTTAGGATAAGCAGAGCTGAGAGAAAGAGACAGGCTGCAGGAGTGGCATATATTATAACAGTGTTTTTAAAGGTTGGTTCACAACCCAATACTGGGCCGCAGATCTCTTCTAACGATACTAAATGCAAATAATAAACTCATGAGCATTGTTTGGAATGGATGTTCATATGTAATAACTGCACATAATGTAATAAGTATGACATTAGTATTGTCATAAAATGTTTGTAATGTAATAATTTCTCAAAACAGACACGTTGGGCATGGGAATGTTATCGTCATGATGAAATGATATATTGAGTTATGATTTGTGCCATTATGACATGTTGGAGTGTGATTCTCAATTGAATCAGCCAGCATAATTTTATTTACATTTATTTACACTATTTAGACATGTTTGAACATGTAACCCAACCCCACCCCATCCTATCCCTAAACCTACCCATTTGTGTATTATATGATATTGTAATGGCCGGCTCGTGGCCACAACAATAGAGGGAATTCAAAACAAAAGATTGAGATTTATTACATAATTCTATGGGTTTCACAAAATGCAATAAGAAAGTGTATGCCATTTGAACAGTCCCAAAATGCCGACAGACGATAAATCCCATTTAAGCAAGTAAACAAGAGGCCAGCCGGAGATGATGTCACCTCTCCGTACCGCGCCCTCATGCACGGAACTGAAACACGTATATCTCCACCTCCTTATTTGAATCAGGTGTTACACATCTCCGCTGCCACTTAAACAAGGAAAAACAAAACCAACGAATACAAAGAAAAGAAAAACACACCCATTCCTTCCCTCCATTTCCTCTTAAGCCTGGAACACACCACACCGACGGTCTGCCGTTGGGCAGTTTTCGTGCGTCGGCCAACTATGTTTTCTCGGTGTGTTGCGCACCGTCGGCTGACGTTGGTCCTCGTCTACTATTTTTCAGCCGATCCAACATGTTGAATCGCCGTCTGCGCTTGTCGGTCAGTCAGGCCATCTGATCATTCTGATTGGTTGTTCAGCTGGCGAACCAATGCACGAGGAAAAAAACCCAGAAGTGATCGTCTGTGGTGGGCGAGATTATGAGGTGCTTTGTTTATATCCCTGTAGCTCTTCCGGTTTCCCGCTTTGAATAACGAAAACAGACGACTGCCACAGCTGGTACTGAAAGCTATTGACTCTTATGTAGGCTCGGAACAGACGTGCTACTTGGCCGTCGGATGTCGAGCGTCTGCTTGGTGTGTCAGGGCAACTTTGGACCAAGACGCTGCTGACGTTAGCCAACGTAAGCCAACTCAGCAGTCTGCTTCCGTTGCCACTAGTTGGTCGGCATCGGTTTGGTGTGTTCCTTGCTTTAAGAGATAGGATCCTTGCAAAGGACCTCTAAAACAAAAGTGAGAAAATTATGAATTACTTCCATAAGGTTACGAAAAACCAAAACATTACAACTTAACCCAAAATCATTATAACACACTGAAAACCCAGTATGGTCCTTCTTAATCGGACCCCCCTCTGCAACTTGAACCAGCAACTCCCGACGCCTAGGAAAAGCCACAGTCACAATGAGAGAAAACAGAATAAAAAAAACATCAACTGAATTAGCTGCAAAGACTCTTACACGGGGCATGAAATAAGGTATCAGCCAGTAAATTTTCCACACCCCTTATGTGTCGAATCTCCAAAGGATATGGTTGCAGAAAGAGAGACCATCGAATAAGACGCTGGTTTGAAAAAAACTTCAACACCAATGCCTCCTTTTCAATAATGGAGTAATGCAACTGGTGAGACTTAAACTTTCTGGAAAAATAGCAAACTGGTCTTTCTATACCATGTTCATCAGTTTGCAACAGTACAGCTCCAGCCATAACTTGACTAGCGTCAACCTGGATCTGAAAAGGCTGTCCAATGCGTGGGGCAAACAGTACAGGGGCAGTGCTAAGCAACAACTTCACATTGTCAAAAGCTTGTTTACACTGCAAGAAATGTTAAGTTTTTCTTCAATATATCAGTCAAAGGAGCAACCACTGAAGAAAAATTTGGGCAAAAGTTCCTGTAATAGCCCACCATACCCAGAAACCTAGGTGGAGGAAAATTGTCAATGGCCAAGACCTTAGCGCGCACCGGATGCACATGACCCTGCCCAACTACCTTCCCCAAATAGGTCACAGTCGCCTTGGCAAACTCACACTTTGCCAAGTTGACTGTGAACCTAGCCTCTGCCAAACGCTCAAACAGTCCTCGGAATACGTAAAAGATGCTGCTCCCACGTGTCACTATATACAACCACATCATCTAAATAGACAGCTCAACCATTTAAACCAGAGGTTACACGGTTCAACAAGCGTTGAAAAGTAGCAGGCACATTTCTAAGGCCAAAGCTCATTACAGAATAAGAATATATCCCAGAAGGGGTAATGAATGAGGCAATCTCCTGTGCACGAGCGGTTAAAGGCACTTGCCAATATCCTTTCAATAAATCAAATTTACTGACATACATCACAGAACCGACAGAATCTACACAATCTTCCATTCGGGGCAATGGAAACGAATCTGGTTTTGTTAAGTTATTCACCTTTCGGTAGTCAGTACAGAAATGGTACGATCCGTCTGGCTTTCCCACCAGTAAACAAGGTGATGTCCAGCTTGAAAATGAAGGTTTAGCGATGTTATTTTCAACCATATACTTAATTTCAGACTCAAGATGACGTTTATCCAAAGAGACACGATAAAAACGCTGGCGTATTGGTTTTGCAAAACACAGGATATAACTGGCAGATACGACTGCAGAAACAGTTTATTCAAAAAATATAAATATTCCAAGTGTTCCGAGGCCAAACGATTGATTTGAAACGTTACGTCAGATTTCATAGTGAAATTGCTTTGGCTGGAGCTGTACTGTTACTGTTGTGTCTCATGACTGATTGTGTCATGCTCAAGAGCCGGGTGTATCATTTGAATGAGATATGACTGAGTGGAGTGTGTGTGTGTGTGTGTGTGTGTGTGTGTGTGTGTGTGTGTGTGTGTGTGTGTGTGTGTGTGTGTGTGTGTGTGTGTGTGTGTGTGTGTGTGTGTGTGTGTGTGTGTGTGTGTGTGCGTTCACAGGGAGCGGGATCATTTCAGCGATTAAAACATTAAGATCAACTCTGTTCACATAAAGATATCTTATGACTTTAGAAGACTTGGAAAGCAACATGAGTTAATACTTTTATCCTGTTTTTGGTCTGTTTTTTCAATAAATACCTGTGACTGTACTTTTATTTCCCTGTTACGTGTTTTATATTGTTGAGAAGTGGGTAGGTTTAGGGTAAGAGTGGGGTTAGTTGCTCCAAAAAATAAAAGTAGCCTATAAATATTCATAAAATCATGTCTGCTTTTACAAATGCAAATAATTAAATGCATCTTGATCTGACGCATTAGGCAAACAACTGAAATCAATGGAGTACCTGCACATTGATATAGTGGTGGTGCCAAAGCGTCTTCGTTGTGATGTGGATGGCACTTGACCATGCTTCAGATTTTGATGCCTTGGGAGTGAGAATGTGTTGGTTGTGGAAATACAAACCGGAAGACCATGGCCACATAAGGTCTATGCCATGGTCTGTCTGAATACTCAATTCTGATTGGTTGGAAGGTGTGCAATAAAACCAATTAATGCACGGGTAGTTCCAAGTCAGTTTAATCCCCGTTCTATATTAATGCACACACATAGAACGGAGATTATGCTGCACACACACATAAACAGGAGCACAGAAACTTATCAACGCTACCCTGTGACTTTTAGTAATAAAATAGCTTCACTACTGAATTGCTAAATTATATTTCTCAGCAAAGAATTAGTTTCATTGCTTTTTTTGAAGTAAAAAAAAAAAGCTTCGTTGTTAGAGAGAAACGTGAACAGACACATATGCATCTCTCATCTCCCTCTCTCTCTCACTCGCTCTCGATAATTCATTCATATATGTATTCTATAATTCATTCATTCAAATAAATGTAATCTTAAAATTTCCCCCCCAAAAAGTTGGACGTTTTAAGGAGTATTTCTGTGCCAAAAATACTCCTTCCGGTTTCTCACAAGTTTCGGAAAGTTTTTTTCGAGTATGGGTATATGTGACGTCAAATGGGGCGGAATTTCCTTATACGGGTCCTAAGGGCACTTCTCCCGGAAGGGCGCGCGCGCACCTGTAGACCAGAGCGAGAGAGTGAAAGCAGTATGCCCATCAAATCGCTTTGCAGGTCACAGGACTTCACAACATCAACAATGTCACCAAAGAAGTGTGTTTTTGGTTGTCAGGGAAAGACAACACTGCACAGTTTCCAAAGAACCCAGCGTTAATGGGGCAGTGGATGGAGTTAGTTTTTCTGGAGCAGCAACGGAGTTGTACAAGTGTTTGGTTTGTTCCCTGCATTTCGGCGACGATTGTTTTATAAACAAGGCACAGTTTGACACCGGATTTGTAGCTCGTCTAACGCTGAAAGATGGAGCAGTCCCAGCGATTAAGGTTCACAGTCATGTGTTGGAAGCAGGCGGTGAGTAAAACTGCTTCAAATGTTTTTGTGTTGTTAGCTATCGACTCATTCACTCAAATGCGCATCTATTCCATTGTTTTTCTATGTAAACACGCACTAGTCTGACGTGCAAAACCATTCCGCTTGCTACTGCTAACATTAAATCACATATAATAGTCCATAAACCAAATCATGTCCTCATAAACCACAAATAAACACACACAAATGTTGTAAAACTCGCGCATGACAAGCCGCTAAGCAGGTATATACAGTTACAGTAAGCTACATACCATTGAGACGTCCTGCTGTAGTCGTCGTTGCTGCTTCTCCTTGTTCAATTTCAGCCTCTAGATCTGATTCTGGATCATATACATATGTGTGGCTAAATCTGATTGATCGCCATGGTTTATTTAGGATAACGTTTTTTTTCCACGTTTAAGGATGTCACACCTTTCAGACGCTCTCAACGCAATAGCTGCGCGCGCTCGTGGCTGTTTAGCACAGCCCACACGATACGCCTCCAACCGCTCGTTTTTTTCCCCCGGAAAGATACAGTACAGCGTATCTTTCTTTTATACATATAATAAAACTAACGACTTTTCGAAGATATGAAGGATGCAATACTACTCTATAGGTACTCAAGATTGACATGAGAAGAAACTGAGTGTTTCACCACCCATTTAATAACAGCTTTAAGTTGTCAATGCTGGCAAATGACCATGGTATAAGCGGGATAATCCACGGCTAGCTGTGCATTAAATGATTTAAATGCACTTTGCATTGGGTGATTCTTTGCCTCCTCGTTGTGCATTATAATTGTTTAATGCACAGCTAGCCATGGATTATCCCGTATTTATACAATACAGATTGTTTCAAAGCAGCTTTACAGTGATCAACAGGAAAATAAGGCCATGCATCCAATCTAACTCTAATATATTATTTGATGGTTGATATTTATTAACATGTCTACCCTCTCATGGTTATCATTTTGTATATTGGTTTTGTACTTTTATGCAATTTCTTATAGCCATTGACAATTATTGATGTTACGAGTATTGCCACATAAAAGACGTTAAGTACACAGGCTTGCACCTTTGCCTTTTTTATTTTCATATACTTTTATGTTTCGAATCAAAGGTTGTAATGTTGCAATTCATCTTGAAGGTGGTTGAAGCTGGTCTCAGCTGTACGGCGGCAGTTTGTTTCCTTTCCCCAGACTGCAGATGCCACCAGATTCAGGGCAATTTCTAGTATGCTGAGTGAGATCATGAAAAACGAATGCCTCATTCTCGCTTTCCGCAAGCTTCCTACACACTGTCTATTTATCACCGCAGCTGATAGAGATAAAAGACGGCCAGAGTGTCTTGTTACTGTGGTGGGGTAACAGAGATCATACATTACAAGGCTTGTGTAAAATGTCTGAATTAATGGTTATGTCTGAGGCTGGAATTCCTTTATGAAGTCCCTATATGAAGGTCTACTTTCACTTTAGTGGGGAAAATGAGGAGCGTTGTATGAATTTCCAGTCATATGAAGAAAATAAAAAAAACAACCAGTAGAAATGTGATTTTCTGGGTGAATAATGACCCTCTGCTGACTTGTTTATAATAACTTCATACACACAGAATGCACACACACACACACACACACACACACACACACACACACACACACACACACAGAGAGAGAGAAATAAATACCCAGCACAATAAGAACAAATGTAATGCATTTATCAAGAATGTTCAAATTTTAAACATAAACTAAAACAAGCGCTGGGCTTATAGATCTACTGTTTGTTTGATGCAAATTTAGTTTTGTGGCAAAATTATATGTCAGATTTCTGCAAAGGAAAACCTTTGGCAAAAATAAACAGTTTACTTGTGCTGTCAAACAATTTTTGGCAAGCATCTGCCACAACTGGCACACATTTTTGGCGAACATTTGACAAATATCTGCCACTACTGCCAAACAGTTGTGTGGCAAACCTGCGGCATAGCAGTCAAACTCTCATTATGAATGGAAAAACATCTAAACCAAGTTTAAGCAAAGAACTAAAAAAAAATAAAAATTCACTCACGCAGAATGATTGTTACAAATGTTGATTCAAGGAACATCTTAAGCATTCCTCTGTGGAGGTACTTCAAATTATACCAAACACTTTTCAAAAGGTATGCAAATAATCTTAAAGTGCCATTTTAAAGGCTCCTAATGTTGTTTTGGAGTCTCCTACAACAGATTTACATGCATAAAAGGTTAAAAAAAAGTTAAATTTTCTCATATTATACATTGCACATCACCACATTTTTCAATGACTCTCAAACGACTCGATGGATGAATCTCTAAATCCCTCATTTCCACAAGCTACTTGGTCAGATGGCCCAGTCTGTTGTGATTGGTCACCGCTCACGGCGCACATTGGAAACAAACGCCCATTATCCGAGCCGTGCGGAGGCTTCCTAAAGCTCAGTGATCGTATTCACTGTAAAGACAGTAACGATGCCGTTGATTGTACCATATCAATCCGAGTGTGAGTCTGATGATGAAACATTGGAAGAACTACTGTAGTTATTCAACCCGAACCTCCATCACAAGGACGAGTCGAGCAGGACGTTTCTCAGTGATACGCTACTCATCTGAGGTACATTATGATTAACAAGAGTACGCCCATCAACAAACCTATGTGTGTATTTCTAATTTATTTCAGTGCACATGTGGGAACTGTATCAATAACAGCTCATACGTTAGCCTAGCACTGACGTGAATGACTGATGAAACATTAAAGTCCTTTATCTTTACTCAAAGTAGTAAGAACTATAGGCAATCTGCATTAATAAACACAGTTGTAGGTAATAGTGGCCCACAACTGATGAGCAGAAGTGTTTCAGTAAGACAGTAATAACCAATGGCGGGAAGAGTACTGAAAAAGCATACTCAAGTAAAAGTACTGTTACTTGTCAAAAAATGTAGTGCAAATAGAGTAAAAGTACCTGTCCTAAATACTACTCAAAGTAGGAGTAAAAAGTAGCCCTTTTAAAAGTACTCAAGAGTAGTGAGTAGTGAGTATTATGCTAATTAAAAATGAAGCTTACTCTTTTATGGATGATTCTCAGTAAGAACAAAAAAATAAGAGATCACCAACAGTATTTCAATATTTCTCCAAGTTTTATTTTTGACTGCTAGCACAAAAAATACAGCCATGTAATTTTATAGAAAGCAACCAATAATCTGGTGACATTTATGACAACCATTCTGTAGAGGTTTTCTTGCGGTTAATTAAAAAAGGCTGCAAAGCGTTGTACATTAACAATTTTACTTTATAAAAAGCAGAGTTCTTTCTTTTCAAGACACATCTACTGCTTTAATTTCAATGTTTTCTCTGTAAAAAGAATAAACTTCAGAAATCAGAATCGAGTAACTCACAATTTTCACCACTGATTATTTTTGCTTGCAATTAAAAAAATAAACCTGATTTAAATATAAATCTGATGTTTTATTAAAGTTATTTGCTATATACATGTGTTGCCAGTTAACAAAATAAATCAATTGACACTGAATTACTTTTGATATTTGGGTGATTTATTAAACTCAATCAGTTTAGATTTTCTTTGTTGTGGTCTTAATATATTTTAGAAGAATAGTTTAACACAATACATGTGATAATACAATATCACTCAATCATGTAATGCTGTAATAAAGAAATCAAAGATAGTAATACTCAAATACACCACATGGGGTCCCTCTAACTATAAACTCAAACCAAAACTTCCCAAGAATATCTTCACAGAAAATAAAATACGAAATTCTTATAAAGTGTCAATTTCTCAATTTCCAGTTATTGCTAGTGTTAGGGCACACTTTCAGGGTGAAACGATACACTTTAGAAAATCACACAAACACGGTAGTGGCACCCTACACAAACACAAAACAACTGTCAGCATTTTCATCAGGTGAATTTAAACTAGTACATGGAAATCAAATATAACATGCACATGATCCTATGCACATCATTCACGTACATTTTGCACTTAAACATGACATTGGACACTTACCGAATTCTGTTTTACCGAGAACTCGTAACACTCGTCACATGCAATCACAAACACTCCGATCATCCCGAACCCTAACCATAAAATACACATTTTACATAAACAGGATGAAATGAACACAGCATATTACACTAGATTAAAGTATTATCATCACATTTACTCACGTAGATAATGGATTTAACCCAGGATGATACAAAACTCGGATTCATCTCTCATGCACTGCTTAAGCCATTTTTCTCTAACGCACTCTTAGCGCGTCACAGCCTCAGCGGCCACTTTCTTAAAGGGGAAGTACACTTTTAGTTTAGGAGCTTTATATTCTAATACCACCCGGTTACATTCTCCCCTGCCGACTGGTCACCGTCCTCGGTGACAGTGTAAGAATTTCTCAGCTCTTTGACGGCTTCTCTGAAGAACACTGTTCCTAAATTGGCTATCATTTGAGACACAGCATTGTGACTAAGGGCTGATCTAGGTTCGTGGTGTGGATTGGAATGTTGGCCTACATTAGATCTGGTACTCCTTCGAAGTGTGGGCAAACTAGAAACCCCACCTTGCTCCTGAAACCCTTCCCCAAGATCTATTCCAACCGGAACCTTGGGATCACCAGAAAACACCTCTGGAGCTCTCATCTCGGTTTCCACTCCAGTTTCAGTCTGTGCAAGATTTTCAGCTCCACTTGTGCCAGTACATTCCAAGAGCACTACTCCATCCTCCAAGCTCTCATCATCTTCATCCACTGTCGAAGCTCCATCCACTTCAACATCAGGCTCAACATCCTTCTTGCGAGCCACTGAAGTAGGAACATGCACACAGGGTCTGAGATCTACCCGATTCACTCTTTTCATGGGCCCTCCTTCCACAGGCTCCACAGTATGAGTGGTCCCTTGAATCTCTATTACCCGGTACTGGGTCGAATGCCAAGCGTCCTGTATCTTATTCCTTCCCAGGGGTCGATTCCTTAGGTATACGATCTGGCCAACCTCAATGGACGGGCAATACACTTTATCATGAGAAAGCTCAATCCGTTCTGCTGCTTTTTTTTCAGCATAGACCTTGGCTCGTTCATGAGCCTCCTTCAGGCGTCTCTGATGGACTGCTAACCAGTCATGAGTCGGCTTTGGCCCCGATTCTCGTCCCACCAATGCGTCCACAGGCAAATGAGGGTCCACGCCGAACAACAGATAGAAAGGAGAATACCCTGTTGTTGAATGCGGGGTAACATTGTATGCGTAGACGAGCTCTGCCAGATGCTCAGGCCACCGTCTTTTGGTCTCAGGGGGAAGTGTTCGAAGCAAATCGTGAAGAGTGCGATTAAACCGCTCGCATTGGGCATTTCCAGTCGGATGATGGGGTGTCGTACGACTCTTCTTAACCCCATACAGCTTGCACAATTCTGCGATCAGCTCACTTTCAAAATTTCGGCCCTGGTCTGAATGTAGCCGTTCTGGGACTCCAAATTTCATGAACCACTCCCTCAAGAGAACTTTAGCTGTGGTGTCAGCTTTCTGGTCCCGTGTCGCAAACGCTTGCGTGAACTTGGTGAACACATCAGTGACAACTAAAACGTTCTCCCTTCCATCAGTAGCTGGCTCTAGCAAAGTGAAATCTACTGCCACCACCTCTAGAGGCCGGCTAGCAAGGAAGGACTTCATGGGCGGGTGCACTTTAGGCTGAGGCATTTTCGTGAGAACACAGCGCTGGCAATTCTTGATCCATTGCTCAACGTCTCCATACATCCCCACCCAGTAACATCTTGGTTTCAGCAGTTGCAGGGTCCTTTCAATCCCCTGGTGCCCCATTCCAGCATGCACACTCTCAAGCACCTGGGTTCTTAGACAGATGGGGACTAACAGTTGTAAGCACTCCCCATGACGCATATCCTCCACTACCCGATACAACAATCCATCCTTTTCCCTTAGTCGCCTCCACTGCTTCAGCAGCGACCGTACAGATTTTGACAGGTTTTTTATTTCCAAGCCTGCAGGTTTACGTTTTTGGTCCCAAAAGATCCTGAATTCTTTCATCACTGGATCTTGGCTCTGAAACGTGGCCAACTGCTCTTTAGAATAGCCAGGCCAAATAGGAGTATTCCCCTGTGCCTCAGTGCTTGCCAGCCCACCCGTTTCCATGGCACGCATCTGCCGGACTTCACACCTCTCAATTCCAGCGTGGACCAATTCAGCCTCAAGAGCAGTCCCACGTCGCACCTGGCTACAAATAGTCACACAGTTGTCATATTCAACATCTTCCAGGTCTATCACGGCCTCCCCTGCCAAGGGCTGCCTAGACAATGCATCTGCAGCATGATTACACCGGCCGGGTCGATATTGGACATCAAAATCAAATGCCGCTAGCTGCGCCACCCATCTTTGTTCCAGAGCTCCTAGCTTGGCGGTGTTTAGGTGACATAGTGGGTTGTTATCCGTGATGATGGTAAATTTCGAACCCAGCAAGTAACTTCTGAATTTTTCAGTTACTGCCCATTTGAGACCCAGCAGCTCCAATTTCATGCTGCTATAATTCTTGTCATTCCTTTCAGCATTCCGCAACCGTCGACTTGCATAAGAGATCACTCTTTTCTTTCCCTCTTGCTGCTGCATAAGGACTGCTCCTAAGTCCTGGTTGCTTGCGTCAGTCTCAAGGATAAATGGGGCAGAGAAATCAGCAAATCCGAGCACGGGTGCACTAGTCAGTTTTTCCTTCAAAGCATCAAAGGATGCCTGACACTCAGGACTCCACCCACTGATCACCTTTTGGTTAACTTTAGCTGGTGGTCCCTCGTTCAGACACTGGTTGACTAAATCATGCAGCGGCCCTGCGATTTTTGAGAAGCCAGGGACAAATCTCCTATAATACCCACAGAAACCAAGGAACGACCTCAGAGCTTTCAGAGTGGTGGGTACCGGCCACTGCTTCACAGCAGAGATCTTGTTAGGGTCAGTGGCTATACCCTCAGCTGATATCTGATGTCCCAAAAACGTCACTGTAGATTGTAGAAAATGACATTTCCCTACTTTGACTTTAAGCCCAGTCTCCTGCAGCCTTGTTAACACAGACCGCAACCTCACCAAATGCTCAGGAAATGTTTTGGAAAACACCAAGATATCGTCCAAATAAACAAGCATAATCTGAAATATGAGATCATTCATGGTTGTTTGCATTAATCTTTGGAAAGTTGCGGGACCGTTGCAAACCCCCATTGGCATTCTCAGATGTTCATACAGCCCAAATGGTGTGGTAAAGGCAGTCTTGTGCCGATCCTTTTCTGCAACAGCCACCTGGTGATAACCACTGGCCAGGTCGATGCTTGAGAAGAACTGGGCGCCACGTAGTACATCGAAACTCTCATCCACTCGTGGCAGTGGATAGGCGTCCCGCTTGGTTTTCAGATTTAGTTTGCGGTAGTCGACGCATAACCTAATACTACCGTCGGCCTTTCTCACAAGCACCACTGGAGATGCATAGGCACTTGAACTCTCCTGGATGACACCTTTTCTCAACAGTTGCGCTATATGTTCCTTGGCCTCTCTGTACTGGTTCGGTGGAATTCGGCGATATGGCAGGTTAACAGGCACATCATCCACCAAGTTAATATCATGCTGTACTCTGTCCGTAAATCCAAGATCCTCTTCCTCTACGGCAAACACATGGGAGAATTCAGCTAGTAATGCTTTCATCTCGGTTTGCTGCTCCATTGTACCTCCGATGTCCAGCTGGGATACTACTTTGGACCACGGATCCTGCCTTGATGATGATTTGGCCCCAATAGAGATCTCTTCGGAATTGGCAGAAATACGTTGGAATGTTACTTCGTGTCCTGAGTCCTTATCCACCACCTTCACTTGTGACAGAACACCGATGCGAGTCCTCGGGTGCAGCCACACATCTTCACTAGACAGGTTAAGAACTTGGACAGGGCCCTCGTAATGGTGTGAGCTTACCACAGTCGGCATAACCAGCACACCTCCTGACAAAGCTAAGTGTGCTGGCTCTAGCAGCCACTGGTTTTCACCTTCCGCACTCACTGTCCACCCTTTTGCCATTACTGTAATTATGGAGCCCGCTGGCACATGGACCATACTCCTCCCTGACACCCGGGCCACCCGACTCTTAAGAACATCACAGGTCTGTACTTGCTGGAATGCGTTCCTCCAATCAGTCTCTAGCCCCCCTTCCCATGGAGCCTCGAATTCAGACTGAACTATCTGCCGGCACTGACTTATGATGTTCATCCCCACAATACAGGCAACAGCTTTTGAAGAGAGCGGAGGATCCTTTACCACTAAAAAACCACAATTTGGAATTTTCCTGCCCATCGTCTCTACCTCTAGCTCAAGATATCCCAAGTACGGGATGTCCAGCCCGTTGGCAGCAGTAAGCTTGAGCCACCCAGTGGTCGACAGCATGTCTTCATCATCACCCCCCAAGTGCTGTCGAAAGAAACTTTCGGATATCGTACTCACTTGGCTACCCGTGTCCAATAGACAGGATACTTCTACACCAATAACCTTAATGTCTACTTGAGGACATGTCCCCACTGCCCGCTTCAGCAATTCTTCATGACTTGAGTCTACAGGTTGGCCCCGGATTGCTTGACTCACAGCAACCCGGGCGTCCCATTTCCCGACTCACTGGAACGGGGTGCAGGTTTCTTAGAGTTCCGTCTCTGGGGACAATTTCTCGCAATATGCCCGGCTTCCTGACATTTCAGGCATATGGGCTTGCCATCCTCAGTGAATCGTAACTGGGCTCGGGTGTTGTTCCCCCGCAGGCCTCCAGCCCCCGGCTGCTGTGTCATTAAGCTTTTAACGGCCTGTGTTAGCTCAAGGATCTGCCTGCCCTGTTCAGTGACTACATCCATTACCTTGGATAAAGTGTCGGGGTTATGGCCCATGGCTTTCATTTCTGCACAATGTGCGTTTTCACTGAAGGAGCCATAAGGACCACTTCGACTTTTAGGAGTTCGAACCCTCCCAGATGGCTCCTCCCAGCCCCAGAGATAGGCTTCCTCCCTCACTTCTACCATAGAAGACTCAGGCTTGTCCCTTACATATCGTCGAAGTTCCCGTCTGAGGGCAGGGTCTCGGATGCCCTCTACAAACTGCTCTCTTAGCATTATCTTTTCATCTCCCACAGCCTCTGGTGCACGCTTAGTAATCTGACCCAGAGCATGAGCTAGTGCATGAGAGAAATCACGAACATCCTCCCCCTCTTTCTGCTTACGACTATAAAAGTCCTGGAGAAGTTGGGCACTACTGCGCCTATCAGTGAAAGCCTCTCTAAGGTAAGTGAGTATGTCAGTGGCTGTATCAGTGTCTACATCGCTTCGCAGCCGAACCTCTTCTAAAGCAGCACCTCGCAGCAAAGACATCACAAAATCACACTCATCATTTGGTGTCAAATTTCGGGCTCTTAAAGCACGCTCAACCTCTTCTACAAACTCATCTACTGTTTTCCCATCTTTTTCACCGTCCCCTGTGAATGGACTGATGTGACGTTCTCGGGGTACATAAACATAAGTCTTATTAAGCCCACCCTTCAAAGACTCCAGAGTGGCCATTGCTTCATCGTGCTTTTGACTCAGTTCTCTCAACTTCAGACGAATGTCGTCCTCTTCCCCCTCTGAATGGTCAGACATGTTGCAAGTCAAAGTCTTGAATGTGGCAGCAAAAAGGGACAGTTCGTGCCTACTTCAGAAATCCACGGGAAACACACGTCACCACTGTGTCACGTCCTGGCCACTTCACCGGTCCCGTCTGCACTGCGTCGAACACTCCGTCTGTCCGTAGCTAGCTCCTTCCACACCGGAGGCCTTCACCACTACCGTGTTTGCTCACTCGTGTGCCACTAACACTTAACCGTCACTGGCAATATTGATTTATAAAAAGACCCCACTCCTGGTACCAAATTTTGTTGCCAGTTAACAAAATAAATCAATTGACACTGAATTACTTTTGATATTTGGGTGATTTATTAAACTCAATCAGTTTAGATTTTCTTTGTTGTGGTCTTAATATATTTTAGAAGAATAGTTTAACACAATACATGTGATAATACAATATCACTCAATCATGTAATGCTGTAATAAAGAAATCAAAGATAGTAATACTCAAATACACCACATGGGGTCCCTCTAACTATAAACTCAAACCAAAACTTCCCAAGAATATCTTCACAGAAAATAAAATACGAAATTCTTATAAAGTGTCAATTTCTCAATTTCCAGTTATTGCTAGTGTTAGGGCACACTTTCAGGGTGAAACGATACACTTTAGAAAATCACACAAACACGGTAGTGGCACCCTACACAAACACAAAACAACTGTCAGCATTTTCATCAGGTGAATTTAAACTAGTACATGGAAATCAAATATAACATGCACATGATCCTATGCACATCATTCACGTACATTTTGCACTTAAACATGACATTGGACACTTACCGAATTCTGTTTTACCGAGAACTCGTAACACTCGTCACATGCAATCACAAACACTCCGATCATCCCGAACCCTAACCATAAAATACACATTTTACATAAACAGGATGAAATGAACACAGCATATTACACTAGATTAAAGTATTATCATCACATTTACTCACGTAGATAATGGATTTAACCCAGGATGATACAAAACTCGGATTCATCTCTCATGCACTGCTTAAGCCATTTTTCTCTAACGCACTCTTAGCGCGTCACAGCCTCAGCGGCCACTTTCTTAAAGGGGAAGTACACTTTTAGTTTAGGAGCTTTATATTCTAATACCACCCGGTTACACATGGATTAATTTTAAATCTCCATGTGAGAACACATTACATTAAAATATGCACTTCAATAAGCCGTCAGAAAGCAGGTTCATGAAGCCTGGCAAACAATCAAGATAAAGGAAGTGTTTCCAGCAGATGGCACCGCGAGCTCGTGCAGCATAATGTAGCGACGGCAGGTTTAGGGAAAATAGCGCAGTAAAAGTACCGATACAGCACTTAAAATGTACTCAAGTAAAAGCAAAATTACACTGTTTTTAAACAACTTCATAAAGTACAACTCCTGAGAAAAACTACTCAATTACAGTAACGAGAGAATTTGTAATTCGTTACTTTACACCACTGGTAATAACGCGAGTTAGCCGGAAACTTACACAATATAAAACACAAAACTACGTATTTTGAACACTTTGAGAAATTGGCAATTCTCAAATTGGCAGGCACTGCAGCGGCAGTATCAAGTAAAGCCAAACAGACTGCCGCTGCAGTGCTTCATTGATACTGCCGCTGCAGTGCCCGCCAATTTGAGACTGCCGCTGCAGTGCTTCATTGATACTGCTGCTGCAGTGCCCGCCAATTTGAGACTGCCGCTGCAGTGCCCGCCAAATTTGATATTGCTGCTGCAGTGCAGTCTCCCATTCCTTCTGTTCTCCAATTTTGGGGGGTCTTATAGACTATTGAAATAATTATGCAAATTCCTTAAGTAATCAGTTTAAATCACAGAATTCTCGCTTGCTGTCTGATTCTGCATTTATGTTTTTGGGGGGCTTGGGTGGAATATCCTCTCCGAGCCCCTCTATAGCAGACAGCAAGCCAAATCTGTTTACCACTTTAACTAAAATTATATGGGCACACAAACTCGTGAAAGCGCTATATTAATACAAGTGACTTGAATTGACAAAGGGTCTTGAAAATTCTTGAAACAACATTTGAAAGATGCTAAATAAAAGGCACCTTGAGCCAACCATTATTGTAGTATTTCTTTAAAATACTGAATAAATAATAATGTCATGAATTGCAAGTCTACAATGTACCTTCTGAAGAAAAGCAGGCCCTGTATTTGATGCGTTCAGATAATTTGATGTTAGAAAAGCTATAATCTGTAGAGTATTCATGAGTTTTAATTTACTTCCACCCTTCTCATCTCCATAAATACGCTCCAGTGTCTTAAACTGTAATGGCACAGCATTAGAACAGTCAAGCAGTGAGATCCATTCGGTGCTGCACACAAACCATCATGTTGATGAAAGCAGATGGCAGATTTCTGTACCAGACTCAAGACTGGCTTAGTTTCAGCAGGATATTCACATTGAGTATTTTGTGCACTCTATTGGGGGTGTTTTTTAAGTTTAATTTTTTAGTCAGATCCCATGAAACAATACTTGCTTTTAGTTTTGAGATCTGATCATATGTACAGATATACATTTAACATTCACATTTCATTCCCCAGGAAAATGGAACATAAATATTGAAGACTTACCTTGTTTTCCAGGGAAATTCTCCAGAGTGAAAAAATTGTCGAATACCACCTGCCACACACACACTACCAGCAGGTCATGCGAAGTCATGTTCAGAATGGAATGCTTGGTTATTTATCACTTTAAAATTCTAACAATAATAAAAATCATGGCTAATATTTCCAGCCTATGCATTATATAGTATTCTGTGCAGTGTACTCTGTTTTGGCAAATACACTAAATCATCCCAATCTTCCACACATGAAGAAAATGTGCATGCTGTGCACAGTACACACACTATTCAAAACACTGTCATGGTTTTGGCAGACTCTGAGGTGAACCAGAGGATATTAGCTATTTAAGAAGGACAAGATGCAGTATGTAATTCCTCAAATGAATTTTTCAAAAGGAAATACCTCAACACACTAAATAAATGTGTTTGTCATTTCATAGCATCTTTGATCTTTAGAGAAATACTCATTACTGGTTTAAATCTCTACTGAGGAAAAAATGTGCTATGCACAAAAATATAGAGTTTTATTAAATATTATTAAAATATTTAGAGCTGTCTTATATATTGTGACACTTTCACACCAGACGCGTTTTAACCACTTTATATATTATAATGATTTTATGTATATTAGAGTTTTAATAGGTTTACATGTTGTCATTTTAGTCAATTTTATTCCTCTTATCTGTTTTAATGTGTGTAAGTCTTTACATGTTACTGGGTCTGGCTGTCATGTGACTGATCACATGATAGGAAACAGGAAATAGCCAGCATAAAGGAAGCAGCGTGGCAAACTAACAAGGGGTGCTTCTCGATATCCCTCCTCGTTTCCTCACTCCTCCATCCTATGACCCGGAAACCGACCAAGCTCAGCCATCTTGTAGGACATCTCAATTCTCTAACTGCACCACGAGGAGGTCGAGGATCGAGGAGGCTTTCTGAGGAGTCATGAGCGAGGATACACAGGTGTATCCTTTGTGGAAAAGTGTTTTATCGACTAAACTTGACGCACGTATAAATTCTCCTCCACCTTCACATGTACAAGACACACATGTATGTCAAATAGCAACAACTGTAGGACAGTTGCAGAATTATATCAAAGAAAATTAAACAAACTGTAATACTATACAACAAATAAAAGGCAGTTAATAACTGGGAATAATTCATTATTAATAATAACTGGTAATATACAAAAATGTAGGCTGCGGACAAATGTGGTATTTAAAGGAGGTTGAAACTATTACAATATGAATGATTATCTCTAATGTTCAAGAATCCCGATGTGCAAGCTAAATCCATTGGTGTAGAGTCGTCATTGATTGCCGACGCTTTGAAGTGACGCTAAAGGGAGCGAGGATATGTAATTTCACTTGATTCAATTCCTCCGTCCTCTCGTCTTTTCCTTGCATCCTTCCCTCACATCCTGAAGGGGTGGAGCTAATGCCGCGTTCCAGGCAACCTGTAACCCGTGTTTTTCCAAACTTCTACCCGTGAAAGTGCACTGGGACGGCAGTCAAACCCGTGACTTCCCACCCGTGAACTCGTACTAGATCGATGTACTCCCAGTTACGAGCTCTGACGTCACATAGCCCGCAGAACAACAATGGCAGCCCCTACGGATGTGTTTATGGAAGTCGTACATGTTATTTTACAAATAACGTAAAATAAAAGGTATAATAGCTTCTCTTGCCTTATGCACCATTTTCTCCCTCCATTTCCCTCGAATAGGAGTGAGCACCTTTGGCGATAGAAATGATTGTAAATGAGCATAAGTCCCGTACGGTCCACCATGATTTGTTTACATCGAGCTACCACAATTCCTTGCGCTCTGGCAGTTTGCCGTGACTTTGCCTGGAACGCTACAAAGTCATGAGTTGTGGTTTGAAGTCATGACTTACGGGCTCAAAAACCTGCTTGGAATGCAGCAAAAACCATAAATATGTATTAATGAAGCAAACTGGGTTCATTTAGATTGCTGCTGACTATATATATATATAATTTCATTAGCATTTGAATTACAGAAAATAACTATATGCTCAATATATCTCTGTCAAATGTTTAAAATAATATATAACAGAGGCAGAAAGACAAAAAGTGCTTTGTAACAGCTGGATGAAGATTTCACCAAACTGATCACAAATGGGGACACGCTCCACACTGTGATCTCAGAGCAAATATATTGACTTAATATGACGCTGTTACATCCGTTAGCTAGAGTGCCCATGATCTCCACCAGAGGGCACTCCTCCGGTCTCCCTTGATCTCCCATCATGAACGTTAATTCCCATAACCTATTGCCTGGACTCATTATTGTTTGATCACTTCCACCTGTGTGTCATTACCTCGTTAACTTTATAAGCCCTGTGTTTTCAATCATTCTTTGCAAAGTCTTGTTGGTGTTAAACTGCATTTCTGAGTGCTATTTCTGATTTCTGTTTCATGGTCTTGATTTTCTGCCTATTTCCCTGTTTGCATGTGCCCGAGACCTTTGTTATTATCTGGATGGTTTGCTCTGTGGTTTTGACCGAATGCCTGTTTTATAAGTTTCTGGATTGCTCCTATAAAAGCTGCGTTTGGATCCTCAACACTTGTTTCAGAGCAGTTTCGTAACAGAGGCATTTAACTCTCACAGTGAACATGTTCACAGCCCTCTGGACTGAATAAAGAAATGCAGAGTAGATCTCTCACATAGAGGCACTAAACAGTGCAGTCATAAAATGATTTCAACCTGTAACCCGTGTTTTTCCAACCTTCTACCCGTGAAAGTGCACTGAAACGGCAGTCAAACCCGTGACTTCCCACCCGTGAACTCGTACTAGATCGATGTACTCCCGGTTATGCGAAACGACAATGGCACCCCTACGGATGCGGTGGGAATATACAAATAATGTAAAATAAAAGGTATAACAGTTTATTGTGGCGTTTTTTCTCCTCCGCTTCCCTCGAATAAGCAAGAAGTAAGCACCTTTGGCCATAGAAATGATTGTAAATGAGCATAAGCCCCGAACGGTCCGCCATGCTTTGTTTACATCGAGCTACCACAATTCCTTGCGCTCTGGCAGTTTGGCGTGACTTTGCCTGGAACGCTACAAAGTCATGAGTTGTGGTTTAAAGTCATGACTTATGGGCTCAAAAACCTGCTTGGAAAGCAGCATTAGATGCGAAGAACGGAAACGAGGATGCAAAAATAAGAATTGAGTGCACCCAAGATCGCTATTCAAACCGACAGCATGGTAATCACCAGCAAAGTGGATTGAGGAGTTACCGGTGTGGACTTTCCTTTCCTGCTCAATTTGTATTATCACTTCCGTGGACTTTGTATATACACCGGTATATACACATTGGCTTACATAACCAAGGTCATTGTGTATAAAGAAACTTGTCTGAAAAAAATGACATTTACATTAAGAACCCTGCCAGAGAAATGGGAGTAGAGTTTATAACTTTCATGAATTCATGAAAACCAGGAAGTTAAATAGTGTGGTTTTGTGAGGCACCACACAGTTTATTATTAACAAAGAGATTCAAATGCTTTTTTTACAGCATTGTCTATCCAAAGCTTTTACCTAAATATTCTGGCTATGCTTATGATCTGAACAATGTTGCACAAAAAAGGAGTTTGTTCCAATTCTTTAATAGCTTAAATGGACCAGTGCACTATGGCTAATGTCTTGTAAACAGCATGAGAGGAGAGAGCAATTTGATTTGACTTTGAGTCAAAGTCTTTGACATTGCATACAATGCAATAGTGTTTTACTTTTTCATAAGAGTACCTTGTCCAAGTAGATACCGCTGTTGAATAACAGTTCTTAGTTCAGTACTCTCTCCATGTGTTTTTCTTATATACAACCCAGGCTCATTGTAATAAAAACATTTCTGCAAAGTGATATTACGTTGTTTGCATGTTGTATGTTCGTTGTTTGTTCTTTTTGTGAAGAAAACGTACATACTTTTGAGTGTGTAGCAGAAGATTATGCAAGCTTTGGGACAAATTACTTCGTCATCTATACTGGACTCTGTTGCTTAGTTACGTGCATCCCGTCACCGTTTAAACTGTCCTGTCAATCATCGTCCCAGTTAAAATCCTCCACATTCAATTTTATTTCCTACTGCATCGGAGAGAAATGTAGTCGCACGTTGATCTGCCATTCGTGGGTCTTTAATGCAAAGACTCTCCTCATCTGTTTGCAGTTTAAATATAAGGTAACACTTTATTTTAAGGGTCCAGAATAATGCATTAGTTAAGCATTAATTAAGGATTAACTTGTTCACAACTAAGCATTAGTTAAGCACCAACACACTAGTAATTAATGATTAACTTTACATTTTAAGGGTCCGTAATTATGCATTAGTTAAACTAGTAATTCATGATTTGCATGTTCACAATTATGCATTAGTTAAGCATGGACACAATAGTAATTAATGCTTAACTTAACATTACAGTAAGGGCATATTAGCCATTATTTACAACTTAATAAGCCATATATTATTTTTGTGTAGTGATGTAATTATATGTCTGTGCCATTCTGTTAAGTTAACTGAACAATAAGCTAGTAACCTATGTTTAATTACTGCTGATTTTGCAGTTATACATTTCTAAAATAGTGTAGTAAAGACAATTTGACCCCCTATTCTAAAGTGAAAGTTTTATCCTCATTAATTATGGCACTTATTGAGTGATATTTAAGTTTAATAAGCCAATAATTAATTCAATAAAACACTTCACTTCAGGTCAAGTTGCATTTATTAGTACTGTATTAATGGTAGTTAGGCTTAATTAATGGCTTATTCTGGTCAATAAACTTAAATATCACTCAATAAGTGCCATAATTAATGAGGATAAAATGTTCACTTCAGAATAGGGGGTCAAATTGTCTTTATTACACTATTTTAGCAATTTATAACAGCAAAATCAGCAGTAATTAAACAATTACTAGCTTATTGTTCAGTTAACTTAACAGAAAATACACAGAAATATAATTATATCGCTACACAAAATGTGCACACTACTAGTGTGTTGGTGCTTAACTAATGCTTAGTTGTGAACAAGTTAATCCATAATTAATGCTTAACTAATGCATTATTCTGGACCCTTAAAATAAAGTGTTAACAAATATAATGATGCATTTAAAAGTTAATGGCCAAACGTATCATTGAAACAGTTCACAATGCTGCTGCAGGAGAAATATAAGGTGGATAACATTAAATAAATATATTTTCGTCAGGTTAAATACTGATAATTGATCACTCAAGCCCCTTAAAGGGATAGTTCACCCAAAAATGAAAATTAGCCCATAATTTACTCACTCTCATATTCATCCTAGGTGTATATGACATTCTTCTTTCAGACGAATAAAATCTGAGTTATATTACAAAAGTCCAGGCTAATCCAAGCATTAGAATTGGATTAATAGTTGCTCTGTTTTTGAAGTCCATAAAAAGTGCATCTATCCATCATATAACCGCTCCACGTGGCTCTGGGGTGTTAATAAAGGCCTTCTGAAGCGCAGCCAGGTAGGCTCGTCATGATATCACACACGCATCTTGAGTTTCACTTTCAACATTCAACACATTTCCACGGAAGGCGGTCTGCCGAAAGTCTACTTGATAGTTTTAAATATGGATATTTTTCTTACACAAACGCGTCGATTCGCTTCAGAAGGCCTTTATTAACACCCCAGAGCCGCGTGGAGCAGTTATTTGACGGACAGATGCACTTTTTATGGACTTCAAAAACAGAGCAACTATGAATCCAATTCTAATGCTTGGATTAGCCTGGACTTTTGTAATATAACTCAGATTTTATTCGTCTGAAAGAAGAATGTCATATACACCTAGGATGACTTGAGGGTGCGTAAATTATGGGCTAATTTTCATTTTTGGGTGAACTATCCCTTTAATCTAAACCTCTCTACTTAACCTTCAGACTCACACATCCGTCATGTTTGTAGTTTTTTAACACTTTTTATCCGCGTTGTAGTTTGTAGTTCTAATCGAATCCTCGTCCAACTCGCAATGGGTTGTGGGCAATATCAGTTAGAGTGCGCGTCGATCCGCACTTCACATTCTGACCGGGAATAGTAGACCATCCGGGTATCTTTGGAATACTCTTTTTTTAACATACTACGATTTGGGACTTACTAATTCTATTTTCGAATACTATTTAGGATCGATAGTATGTGAATTGGGACGCAGGAACAGTCTTGCTCTAAGACACGTAATGGCTAATTTTTGTAACAATTTTTGTTGCCAAAATGAAGGAAAAAGAGATAATATTGTGTCTAAAATGTAAGACACCTAATGGCATATAAACATATTGTTTATAAAATGGTTATAAAAATCAATATCACATTTGTAAACGTGCTGATATTCAGGAAAACGGCACTTTTGCTTGTGTGATATTGCTTATAAATATTTAAAACAAGAACTTATACCGAGACTTTATGGTTTTGGAAGCATTTTTATTCAATTAGGTGGCATTTTTTCCCCTAGCCCCGTTAATTTCTGCCCTGAGTGTGTGTGTGTGTGTTGCGTGATGGCGGGGCTTTTTTTCAATTGCAAGCGGAGGCCCTGTCTCTCGCAAGCAATAGTAAAGGCCGCTACGGCATGCCACCTACACTAAAGTTAAACAATTATCTGTACAAAAGCAACCTTGAGATAAAAACACAATTTAATTTAAGTCCCTGAGCTCTTTCTTTATCGTGACTTGTGTTTTACAGGACTCGTACCCAAGCGCTCTCCATCCCAAATGCAGTGCTGTTGTCAACTGACAATAACATAAAACATTTCCATAACCCCCTTTAAAGACAAACAATAGACTTCTGGTTTCTTCTAACGCAGCGCGACACTGGCACTATATAGCCAGGCCGTTTGGCAACACAGAAAACTGACTACACAGACACTAACAAACGCGAGACACAGGTAAGTAATAAAAAAAACTAATGACGTCCCCACATTGCCTCAGTAGGGAATGGAGGAATGAGGTAAGATGTGTGTGTGTGTGTGTGTGTGTGTGTGTGTGTGTGTGTGTGGGCATGTTTTTTGTGAAATATCAGGACACAAATGTGTATAATGACATGGGTATGACATAGGTATAACAAAAAGAGGGTGAAATATGAGGACGTTCCCCATGTCCTCACTTTTCAAAATGCCGATAATTCACACAGAATGAGTTTTTTTTCACAGAAAGTAAACTGCACAGTCTCCTGTGAGGGTTAAGTTTAGGGGCAGGGGCAGTGTGTGTGTGTGTGTGTGTGTGTGTGTGTGTGTGTGTGTGTGTGTGTGTGTGTGCGTGTGCGTGTGCGTGTGCGTGTGTGTGTGTGCGTGTGCGTGTGTGTGTGTGTGTGCGTGTGTGTGTGATGGGTAGGTTTAGGGGCAGGGGCAGTGTAGGGGGATAGAAAATACGGTTTGTACGGTATAAAAACCATTACGCCTATGGAATGTCCCCACATTTCACAAAAATACCCCTGTGTGTGTGTGTGTGTGTGTGTGTGTGTGTGTGTGTGTGTGTGTGTGTGTGTGTGTGTGGGTGGACGGGTCACTCAGTCATAATGCATTATGGTAAAAATCTAAACATTCCAGCAAACAATAGTCGTCATTTCACCGTCTCGGTTAACTACAGACCCGATATAGTCTGGCTATGAGTAACCCACTTCTAGCCAAAATAACCTTGCATTTGGTTACATGTCATTTTTGCCAAAAATAACTTGCGAAATGTATGAACAGTGATCACAAGGTCTTTGACATGTTCATTTATTTTAGCCCAGACGTCAGGATGGCTATTAGACGTCTTTAAAGCACAATCTTGCTTGCTGGGATAGTATTGTACAAAGAACCACAGGAAAATAAGTCTTTATTAATAAATAATCTGCATCTGTAATCATAATTTTGTGAAAAGAAATCAAAGTGTGTTTTGCCCCATGTCGTGTTATTTTCACCTGGAAACTGCAGTGAATTGTATGGACATGTTTTTGGAGTTTTGCAAAAATATAGGTTTTCACAAAGCCTTGTTGCTTCTGTGTGTGATCCGCGGAGGTCTAAGTCTCTGGACAGAGCTATCCGTTAACATTCGCAGCTGCTTGGTAAATGTGTCCAGTAAGACCACTCTCATACAAATAACATCTACTGATAACAACGTCCACCACATTATGCACACTTAAAACTGACCACATCAGATATTGTGACTGCATCACTTCGCTTCCTAATGAAAATGCTAAAAATTTCCTCTCTTTTAAAGACATTTAAATGAATAAATGTAACTTTTTTTTGTACAATTTGGTTAGAAACTAGCAACATCTAAATATAATTGTACTGTATGCAAACCCATATCAACCTACTCACTACATTCAAACTGTGCTTGCTGGCATGGCTGTAGTAACCTTATACTGTTGTATCAGTTCAAGCAACTACAGAAATAGAGGTTTTATGCTGACATGAACGTGGGAAAAAACTACTTCCTCTGCCCCTCAAAAAGCTTCAAGACAGACAAACAGTACATTTTTTTTTCTCAAAGTAGCCTTCTATTGTATGTGTTCCCTGTGGTTTTAGAAGAACTTAAAAAAAAAAAGATTCTTAGGCTACATTGTATGTTACAAAAACTGCATGCCTTCAAGAGGCAGAGGAAGAATAATGCGGTAATGAGGGCCAGAGTTTGTGCAAGACTCTTTCCTTCATTTTTCTGGATATTGTACGCTCCTTGGCAGTGCTGGGCAGATTACTTACAAATTGTAGTTGGTTACCGATTCCAAATTACTTGACAAAAATTGTAGTTAGTAGCATAATCCATTACATTACTGTCACGGGTGCCTGTAGGCAGGAAGACGAAGGCAAATACAGTTCCAAACATAGTTTAATAACAGATAATCCAAACAGCAGGCAGACAAGAATTAGCACTACACATCTAAACATAACAGTGACCAGGCAAGGAGTGCAGGGGAAGGAACAACCCACATGGAAAGAACCCATATAAACATATATGTTTTAATATAGGTTTTGATATAGGTTTTTAATATATGTGACATATATAAAATTGGTTGTTTTCCTATATTATATGTACATGCATGAAAACATATACCTATATAGGTACATATATGCACGTATATATGTGTGCATATATTTACATTTACATTTATGCATTTAGCAGACGCTTTTATCCAAAGCGACTTACAACTTGGGGGTACATGAAGCGATAGGTCATGAAGAGTCGAGAAGCGCAATAAGAGCCTGAGATCCTGAGACTGTGTACATTGCTCAGTGTAGCACAGGCTAGAGTAGGGAGGGAAGAAGAAAGATAATTTTTTTTTTATTTAATTTTTTTTATGAGGTTAAGTGCTCACGGAAGAGTTGAGTTTTAAGGTGACTTTTGAATGATGTCAATGATTCTGCGTTTCGGATGGTGTTGGGAAGATCATAAGATAAGCATAAGATTTGTCCAGATGAATGTTGAAGCTCATGAACAAAGGTGGTCAATGGACCAGGGGGGCGGTAAATGACTACAATATGGAGTTTAACGGGAGTCGTAAGCGTAATAGCGTGGTATTCGAATGTGTTGTTATTGCAAAGAGATGTGTGAGTAGAGTATTTCCAGTTGTTATGAATGAGAAGACCAGTGCCACCACCCCTCCCAGTGTGGCGTGGGGTGTGGGAGAAAGAGAAGGTTTTAGAAAGAGCAGTGGGTGTTGCTGAGTCTTCTGGGCGGACACAGGTCTCAGTCAAGGCCAAGATTTTGAGAGCAGATTGAGTGGCAAAGGCTGGAATGAAGTCAGCTTTATTGACCGCTGACTGACAATTCCATAGGCCCACAGAAAAAGAGGGAGGAGCATTAGCGGAGAGAGGAACAGGACGTAGATTAGCAAGGTTACGGTGTTGTGTAGATCTGCGTGTAGTAGTGGGGCGTGGTTGAGAGATAACGGGAATGAACTGTACACACATGGTTAGAGAGAAAAGGAAGGTGAAAGAGGAGAAGAGAAGGAGATAGCTCGGAGCCTTACTGGAGTCCTTGCCTCGGAGGAGTCGCGCAGAGGAAGAGTCGAATACAGATGTCTTTACCCGCGTCGGTCTTCACACGCGGAGACTGAAAACGTGGGCTGAACGCTTCCGCGCCAGCTATGGAATGCTCGTTAAATAGATACTATACACTGCTAGAGTGAGATCAGGTGGGAGCTCGGCAGGCTCTGCTAATTATACTTAAACGCCCGTGAATGGCTTCAAATCAAAACCAATCTCAGCCTGAATAGGAAAAGTTACTTAAGTGGGTACTTAAGTGCAAAAGGCTTGTTCAGTATTATAACGAACTCATATATTATTCAAATGCGATTTACTATGACAGGATCAATTGCACACAGACAGAATAAACCAAACGCAATACCAGTAGGACAAACAACACTGTTCTAGCAAGTACAACTTTATACCGTGTAACACAAGTGCAGAATGAACTCAGATCACTTACATGCACGCTCGCCCGATCTGCTTCACTCGCCGTTCGCTTCCCGAATGAAAAAATATCTGACTTCTATTTATATAATGTTTTTCGTTCGCCCGGCAGGCTCTGCTAATTATACTTAAACGCCCGTGAATGGCTTCAAATCAAAACCAATCTCAGCCTGAATAGGAAAAGTTACTTAAGTGCAAAAGGCTCGTTCAGTATTATAACGAACTCGTATATTATTCAAATGCGATTTACTATGACAGGATACTGCTTCACTCGCCGTTCGCTTCCCGCTCGCTATGTTCACCTATATGTGCACCTACAATCAACTAAAGGATTATTAGGAACACCATACTAATTCTGTGTTTGACCCCCTTTCGCCTTCAGAACTGCCTTAATTCTACGTGGCATTGATTCAACAAGGTGCTGAAAGCATTCTTTAGAAATGTTGGCCCATATTGATAGGATAGCATCTTGCAGTTGATGGAGATTTGTGGGATGCACATCCAGGGCACGAAGCTCCCGTTCCACCACATCCCAAAGATGCTCTATTGGGTTGAGATCTGGTGACTGTGGGGGCCATTTTAGTACAGTGAACTCATTGTCATGTTCAAGAAACCAATTTGAAATGATTCGAGCTTTGTGACATGGTGCATTATCCTGCTGGAAGTAGCCATCAGAGGATGGGTACATGGTGGTCATAAAGGGATGGACATGGTCAGAAACAATGCTCAGGTAGGCCGTGGCATTTAAACGATGCCCAATTGGCACTAAGGGGCCTAAAGTGTGCCAAGAAAACATCCCCTACACCATTACACCACCACCACGAGCCTGCACAGTGGTAACAAGGGATGATGGATCCATGTTCTCATTCTGTTTAGGCCAAATTCTGACTCTACCATCTGAATGTCTCAACAGAAATCCAGACTCATCAGACCAGGCAACATTTTTCCAGTCTTCAACTGTCCAATTTTGGTGAGCTGATGCAAATTGTAGCCTCTTTTTCCTATTTGTAGTGGAGATGAGTGGTACCCGGTGGGGTCTTCTGCTGTTGTAGCCCATCCGCCTCAAGGTTGTGTGTGTTGTGGCTTCACAAATGCTTTGCTGCATACCTCAGTTGTAACGAGTGGTTATTTCAGTCAAAGTTGCTCTTCTATCAGCTTGAATCAGTCGGCCCATTCTCCTCTGACCTCTAGCATCAACAAGGCATTTTCGCCCACAGGACTGCCGCATACTGGATGTGTTTCCCTTTTCACACCATTCTTTGTAAGGATCCATCATGCCTTGTTACCACTGTGCAGGCTGGTAATGGTGTGGGGGATGTTTTCTTGGCACACTTTAGGCCCCTTAGTGCCAATTGGGCATCGTTTAAATGCCACGGCCTACCTGAGCATTGTTTCTGACCATGTCCATCCCTTTATGACCACCATGTACCCATCCTCTGATGGCTACTTCCAGCAGGATAATGCACCATGTCACAAAGCTCGAATCATTTCAAATTGGTTTCTTGAACATGACAATGAGTTCACTGTACTAAAATGGCCCCCACAGTCACCAGATCTCAACCCAATAGAGCATCTTTGGGATGTGGTGGAACGGGAGCTTCGTGCCCTGGATGTGCATCCCACAAATCTCCATCAACTGCAAGATGCTATCCTATCAATATGGGCCAACATTTCTAAAGAATGCTTTCAGCACCTTGTTGAATCAATGCCACGTAGAATTAAGGCAGTTCTGAAGGCGAAAGGGGGTCAAACACAGAATTAGTATGGTGTTCCCAATAATCCTTTAGGTGAGTGTATGCTATATCACACACTTTCAAAGCGAACACACCACATGATGTAGTGGGCGAGGCAGGCTTTCACACACCCAGTGTTTTCTCATCAGGGCCCTACAAATAAGATAGTATAGTTTTTTCTTTCAATCATGTATAATTTTACAATAACACTACATCTGATTGCATGAAAAATACCTTGTTGTCTCCAAACACTTTTTTTTCTTGATGTCTGACTCTCCAAGTGAGTCAAGCAGAATGTAATATGCAAAAATATAAAGACAACACGATGGGGGAATATACTAAGTGCAAATCAACAATTTAAGGGGATAAGGGAAAAGTCAAAAGAAAATGCTCTCTACCACAAATACTTGAAACCAATGGTGGCACTCATTTACAATGCCCACTATGTCCTCATAATTTGCTGAGTCCAACTGGAAAAACAAAACAAACAAAAACAATTTGCATTTAGAATGTGCCGCACACAGTTTGGAGATCTTTGTAATGCAAGGGTAAATAAAACACCAATGTTTGAGTAAGTACAACGTTTTCTTTACTCTAGAAACACTAGGTCCATAAAGGCCAACGTTTTTTTGTATTTGAAAAGCTGCGTTTCCACCATGGAAACTTTACCCAGGAACTAGGGACTTTGAGCTGATACTCAGTGTGTTTTCGATTTTTTTTACAAATGAAAAGTGTGTATATAACATTTTGTGTTTATATATTAATATGGCTAATCATAATTATTATGATTATTATTATTGCTAAATAAAAAAAATACTATTACAATGACATTTTCATTATTACAATTTTAAAATAACATTTAAGAATAAATATAACAGTATAATAATAATAATAATAATATTGACTGCTTGCAAGGTAGTATTTTTTCAAAATTCAGGAACTTTCGGGGGTGGGACTTGGGCACTGAACATGCTGATTGGTTGAGCTCACACAGCATTTTATTTCAACCTAAAATCTGTTGCGGTGCGTGCTGTAAGAGTTGTTTGCTATTCAAATCACCAATGGAATTTTAAAAATATGGCCGATGGACCGACGACAAGGGTCGTGACCGACTGAAAGGGAACGTCTCGGTTACGTATGTAACCCTCGTTCCCTGAAGAAGGGGACCGGAGACGTACGTCCCGTCGCCAGGTGCTGCGCTTCCGCTAGGGGGCCGAGTCACTAGTTCGGCTCCTCAGCAGAAAAAAGCAATGATCTAGCATTCCATTTCCTTATTTATACCCGCACCGCGGGGCGGAGCGTGGAATGCGTGGATCGCATGCCAATCTCCATTGGCTCGTTTTTAACACACTCGAAGTAGATTGGTCTCTGAGATCAGATCCCAATTCGTCGGTCAGTTCCGACGTACATCTCCGTTCCCTCCTTCA
Organism: Romanogobio albipinnatus; assembly: GCA_023566225.1. Lineage (NCBI taxonomy): Eukaryota > Metazoa > Chordata > Actinopteri > Cypriniformes > Gobionidae > Romanogobio > Romanogobio albipinnatus. The sequence goes on along the minus strand of CM042252.1, from coordinate 3,930,110 downwards.
GGGAACGAGGGTTACATACGTAACCGAGATGTTTTTATATGCCGTTTGCAGAAATGCATGTTTGTGCAATTTTGTTAGATTTTTATATTGTGATGTGCCGTGGGATTTTGGCAAAAACAAGTTGGGAAACACTGGTCTACATGATCTACCTGGCTAACTAGAGCATCTAAGGCCTTGAGTATGTACTGACAAAGAAATGAATGTACACACAGCCCCGAACAAAATGAACATTATGACAAGTCATGAAATTCAAAATAACAGAGCATTAAAATATGCAGCACATCTTGAGCCTTTGATATTTTCCATTCCACATGACTGTGATGGCAAATGTGTCCATATGGAATGCTTGTCTGGTGGGGTCAAATTGTGTTGTCCACCTTAAAATAGCACAATAAATACATTTAAATACTGCAACCTCATGAATTCCCTGTCTCAAAACCGATGCACATCCGAGTACAACAAGCTTACATAACACATATTGGGTAGGGGTGTAACGATTCATCTACTACATCGATGTATCGATTTATTTTCCTACGATCTAACTACATCGATCTGTGCTCGGCAAGTTGGCCTTCCGGACGACATATATCGATCTAACATCGTTTTAAAAGGTAATCAATCGATTGTATCGATCATAGGAAATAACGCATTGGATTTAAGCACGTCAGACTTTAAATGGATGTTTTTTCTTAGCACTTTTAATGATAACGGCGTTAAACGTTACTCGATTCATTCTGCCTATCTGTGACATCAACGCACGCAGCAGCGCTAAGAAAACAAAACATAGCGGCGGATGGCAGAGGAGAAGCCAACCAGCGAGAAATTATCAAGCCACCAGGAGAAACAGCTACCTGTACTTTCAACCCTTGCTAAATGTTACCTGTGCATTCCTGGGACCAGTGTGCCAGCAGAGCGAGTTTGTAGTACTGCTGGCGACATAGTGAACGCACAGAGAAGTGTTCTGCGGTCAGATCATGTTGAATCAGTGGCGATTTTTTTAAGACTGCAAGGGAAGCTCGGCTTCCCTTATAATGTCACAAAATTAATGGTCAAATATGTACTACTGTATTAACATTTTATTGACTAAAAATGCGTTAGAAAACGTTCATCTCAAAGACGAGTTCGTTCAGAATCAGTTACATATAGCAGGTCGGCTGACTCGATTTCCTTCTCATACATTCCCGCAGCGTCACAGTGCATTTCCCTATTGAAGCCCAGCATCCATTGACTTCAATGGGGCTGCTGTGAACTTTTTTTTAAGCGCTTCGAAACTAGACGGTCATTGGATAAACGCTGTGATTATGTCCCGCCCACGGACGCTCAGCGTCTCTGGGGGTGAATGGGGAGTGGGCTGGCCCGGACTCCGAGCTTCTGCGTGATGATTGGAGGGTCTGTCGAAAGACTGCATCTCCCTTTGACTGACAGCGATTCTGTACTATAAGGAATCACTGAAGCTATTCGCGCTCAGTCCCATCGCGGATTTCTCAAGTTCAGTCGAAATAAAAACTGCTGCAACCTATTTCTTTGATATTTGCTTGGCGAAATTGCTTGATTTTCATCATACATTTCACACAATTATACACCACATTCCTTGTTTCAGTTTTACAGAGTTTTTTTTAGATCGTTCATACATTCCTTCATTCCTTCATTCCTTCATTCATTCATTCATTCATTCATTCATTCATTCATTCATTCATATAACGTTAGTAGGCTAGGCTAGCGTCGTGGGTGAACTTTCTTGAAAAGGTACGTAGGGCAGAATTTACTTTTAAATAAATAGACAATTTTATGATGTAGGCCGAAAATGAGCTTCCCCTCTCTGACAGACCAGTAGCCGCCACTGATGTTGATATTTTGAAAAAGAAATTTGTAGAGTCATTGAAGAGTAGTTGGTTACACTTCTTTTGTTAAATATTGTTTGTTTATTAAACTGAGAGTAGTAGCAGGTTTCGCCAGTTTATTCAACCTGAAGAAATGTTGGTTGCACTTTATTTTTTATATTAATATTGTATTTGTATTATTTTAATGTTGAAAAACAACAGCAAAAGTAACAGGTACACCTACTATTAATTAAACCTGAAGAGAAGTTAGTTGCACTTTATTTTTGATATTAATATTGTAATATTAATATGTTGGATAACAAAAGCAGAAGAAGCAGGTTAACCTACTGTTGAAATGTTGGTTGCACTTACTGTGCTTTTATTGAAAATGTATTAAATATTGAAAATGAGAGCAGAAAAGGTTAACTTCCTGTTAATTCAACCTAAACTGTTGGTTGCACTTTATTCAAATAAAATTTGAATGCATTTGCCATTAATTGTTGTTTACTTGTTTGTTTATATCCATAATTAATTGATACCTGATTCCCTTACAAGAAACAACAGGAATCTAGGAAACTTCACCTGCACTGACCAGTATCCAGATATTTATTTCAGTCACACAATTTTTGGCTAAAAAGTTACTGAATCGATTTCAAGTCACTGAATCGTTTCGGATCGTATCGTTCTAAATGAACCAATATCGTCCTCGAATCGTATCGACAACCTCAAATCGTGATACGAATCGAATCGTTATTAAAACGAATCGTTACACCCCTAATATTGGGCTCTTGCTTGATGGACAGTCAGCTAAATTGTCACTGGGCACACTGCAAAACCTGATGTTCAGAAATGTTTGAGAAATGCATTCCAGAACATAATTCATTTGTATATCTCACAGCAATGTTGAAAGGGAATAATGTAGTATTTAGCCATTTATCGATGTCCACCCCCATTCCAGGCCACTAGCTGAAATGGCCTCCATAGGGGCTGGCACTGGATATCTGAAAATATTTTGTTGGCCTCTTTTTGTCCCACCAACCACTTTTTTTTCCCTCTCAACTCCATACTGTTTTTGGAGGAGATGTGGTAAAGTTTGCCATCTATTGAAACACACTATATTGCCAGAAGTATTGGGACGCCCCTCCAAATCATTGAATTCATGTGATCAATCACGTCCATAGCCACAGGTGTATAAATCAAGCACTAGGCATGCAGACGCTTCTACAAACATTTTGTGAAAGAATGGGTCGCTCTCAGGAGCTCAGTGAACACAAGCGTGGTACCGCGATAGGTTGCCACCTGTGCAATGAGTCCATTCTGGAAATTTCTTCACAACTAAATATTCCACACTCAACTGTTACTGGTATTATAACAAAGTGGAAGCAATTGGGAACAACAGCAACTCAGCCACAAAGTGGTAGGTCACGTAAAATCACAGAGCGGGGTCAGCACATGCTGAGGGTCACAGAAGTCGCCAACTTTCTGAAGAGTCAAGAGCTCCAGACTTGCAAACTTCTGTGGCCTTCAGATGAGTTCAAGAACAGTGCGTAGAGCTTCATGGAATGGGTTTCCATGGCTGAGCAGCTCAGTGAAGGCCAGTGACGGCGTTTCACAAAAACCTAGGGTATGGCATGAGCCTTTCTGGCCATACAACAACACCATTCCCAAATAATAACATTATCTTCAATGTAGTCGGACACAGATGAGAGACTCAGGAAGAGGTTGACACTTTTAGATGCACCTGGACGGCCCCAGCAGCAGCCTTCACCCGGGCCGGGTCGCGGAGGACGCCGTAGGAAGACGTCCCAGTCCGCTCAGGCCACCCCGCTAAACACCAGGCCAAGCGGCGCTCCTGATGCGGACGGCTCAGGGATGGGAAATTCTTTCAGGGAGATGGCAGCAGGGCTACTCCTTCCCCCGGTGGAGGGCCGGGGGAGAATCTTTTGTTCAGCTGCTGGCCCCCGGGTCAGCAGCACCCTAATGTGGTTAAAGAAGGAATTGACATTCCCATCCCTGAGCCCCCAGAGACTGGTGATGGCAGTGTGCGCCGCCCTCAGGCCACGCCGCTCTCGTCCCTCTCTGTCGCCAGCCTCCTCTCAGAGCAGACCCCAGTGGAACGTGCGTCCTTCCCTGGTCTCCTCTGTCAGGATGCAGCCGTTAACCGTGCCCCCACACCAGGATGCTCCGCCTCCCACGTCCGGGCCGGTAACGCTGCCTCGCTGCCCCACCCTGGGTACGTCTGTGGTCCGAATGACCCCGCTGGTGCAGTTCCTGGGAGCCTGGCTTCAGCTTCCAGGACTGTCCTGCTGGGTCACGAAGACCGTCAGGCGCGGATACGTGATTCAGTTCACACAGGCTCCTCCCCACTTCCGAACACATAGACCTAGTGCTCCAGCACTTAGCCTGTCTGGGCCTTCGGGTCAACTGGGAGAAGAGCAAACTTTGCCCCGTGCAGAGGATCTCTTTTCTCGGTATGGATATTGACTCGCTCGGATTGCTTCATATGAGACCGCTTCAGCATTGGCTTTGTGATCGAGTCCCGAGACGGGCATGGCGGTCTGACACGCTCCGGGTCCTAGTAACTCGGACCTGCCTTCAGACACTCACCCTGTGGACGAACCTCAGTTTTCTATGGGCTGGTGTGCCCTTAGAATGAGTTTCCAGGCATGTTGTTGTGCAATGGACATGCTGCCATGGGCTCCTGGACAGGACCCCAGCGCCGCCTGCATGTCAATTGCCTCGAGTTGCTGGCAGTACGGTTCGCCCTGCACCGCTTCCGAGCGTTGCTGAAGGGTCAACACGTACTAGTCCGGTCAGACAACACGGCCACAGTAGCGTACATCAACCACCAGGGCGGTCTACGTTCCCGCCGTATGTCTCAACTCGCCCGCCATCTCGTTCTATGGAGTCAGAAGCATCTGAGGTCCCTTCGTGCTGTCCATATCCCGGGAGAACTGAACCATGCAGCCGACGAGCTCTCACAGTCTCAGCCACTTCCTGGAGAATGGAGACTCCATCCCCAGACGGTCCAGCTGATTTGGGAACATTTTGGCGACGCACAGGTAGATCTGTTTGCCTCCCACGACTCTTCCCATTGCAGCCTGTTCTATTCCCTGACCGAGGGCACGCTCTGCACGGATGCACTGGCGCACAGCTGGCCGCGGGGCTTGTGCAAATATGCGTTCCCCCCAGTGAGCCTTCTCGCACGAGTCCTGTGCAAGATCAGGGAGGACAAGGAGCAGGTCATGTTGGTCGCCCCATATTGGCACGGCTAGAACTGGTTCTCGGAACTCTTACTCCTTGCGACAGCCCCTCCCTGGCCAATCCCTCTGAGGAAAAATCTCCTCACTCAGAGACGGGGCACCCTCTGGAACCCGTTTCCCGAAATCTGGAACCTCCACGTGTGGCTACCATCACTTCCGCTAGGGCAGAGTCCACTCGGCATGCCTATGCATTGAATAACCTCTTCGTCACCTGGTGTTCTTCCCGCCAAGAAGACCCCTGGAAATGATCGGGTCCGTGGTCTCGTTCCTCCAAGAAGGGTTGGAGCGAAGGCTGTCTTCCTCCACCCTTAAAGTTTATGTGGCCGCAATATCTGCCCACCACAACCTCTTGGAGAACAAAAAGGTAAGTCAGCACGACCTGGTCATCAGGTTCCTGAGGGGAGCCAGGAGACTAAATCCTCCTCGCTCTCCCCTCGTGCCCTCTTGGGACCTCTCAGTAATCTTAGATGCTCTGCAGAGGCCTCCCTTTGAGCCTTTGTGGTCAGTCGATCTTAAGTTCTTGTCTATTAAGACAGTGCTCCTGACTGCATTGGCCTCCATCAAGAGGGTAGGGGACCAAGAGTTTCGGTTGACGAAGCGTGCCTGGAGTTTGGGCCGGCTAACTCTCATGTGATCTTGAGACCCCGGCCCGGATATGTGCCCAAGGTTCCCACCACTCCGTTTAGAGACCAGGTGGTGAACCTGCAAGCGCTGCCCGTGGAGGCGGCAGACCCAGCCTTGGCATTGCTCTGTCCAGTATGCGCTCTCCGCACTTACGTAGACAGGACGCAGTGTTTCAGGACCTCAGACCAGCTCTTTGTTTGTTATGGTTGAGAGCGGAAGGGACGAGCTCTCTCAAAGCAAAGGCTGTCTCACTGGATAGTAGACACCATTGTTTTGGCTTACCAGCAGCAAGGTCGACCATGTCCCCTTGGGGTTAGGGCCCACTCCACCCGGAGTGTGGCGTCCTCTTGGGCTTTAGCGCATGGCGCCTCGCTAACAGACATCTGCAGAGCTGCAGGCTGGGCGACACCTAACACATTCGCCAGATTCTACAACCTCCTAGTGGAGCCTGTATCCGACTATGTACTCGCCTCTACTAGTGGCCGGTAATGGACCAGGCTCAGGTGTCTTCACTTGCTCGCCATTCCACTCTGCGGACTGAATATGTGCGATATATTCCTCAGGTGAGCTTCCCGAAAGCCCTGAGTTCCTTCAGCACTGTCGATGCCGACACCAGTAAGTCTGCCCTCTCGAGCCCAGACCCTTGTGTCCGGCCAGGTGCCCCGTGTGCATGGTTCCCTTCCGGCGACCCCCACACGTGTATTTCCTAAGCCTCCTCAGTGAGCAGGTGTCTTTCCCTTGGCAAGTCCCTGCCACCCCTAGGGTTAAAAATCCACCTTCGGCTGGTACCCCAGAGTTCTCCATATGCAGCCCGTAGCGGGTCATATGTGTACTCTCTAAGTCCTCCCTACGGGTAGGCATTTTGGCATATCTCCACTGGAATATGCTTCCCAGTGTACCTTGGTATTCCTGTGATAAGTGGGAGTCCTTCGTCTGTACTAGTCTTACGACAGGGTACTCACACTTACGCAGGGCACTGGAAGACCGTCGAGTGGCGTCACTGTATTGGGACCCCCATTCGTTAGTCACTAACATTACGTCGTAGTGACTGAATGAAAGGGAATGTCTCGGTTACGTATGTAACCATCGTTCCTTGAGGAGGGAACGGAGACGTAACGTCCCTTTGCCACGTCCGCTGTACTGCTGGAACGGCCGGGAGTTCAGTCTTGGCTCCGCAGCAGGTAACATAATGCGATGTTGCCAGCGTACTTCCTTTTATACCCACGCTGTGGGGCGGAGTTACGCATGCAAATTCCGCATGCCCATGGCATTGGCACTGCCATTGGGCGTTGTTAGACTCCTCGAAGGTAATTTCTAAGCAAAACTCCCATTCGTTAGTCACTAACGTTACGTCTCTGTTCCCTCCTCAGGGAACGAGGGTCACATACGTAACCGAGACATTAATTGTTGTATAAGTGCTCATGTGGGAACGTAACACGTCCGTCACCCGACTATGTAATGCATAATAAATGTGCTTTTATGAATTACATAAAACTAACGACATTGCTCTAGTCTCTGTGAATACAATCAGAGACTATGGTAACTTTAGCCATATTAGCCGTACATAATTCTAGAAAGATCATTCAGAAATCTGCAAACATTCACAAAATATGAAGTGCAATCCTTAACTGGATATGAAGTTGAAGTTGACCCATCCTTCAGAAACTGCTTTTTCACCAATCCAGCATTGTATTGACGCTTGTTGGTGAAGCAGTCATGCGTAAAATGTATAACATTTTACCAACATTCTTTTGCACATTTCCTTCATAAATTAAATTAATCCACAGTGTCCTCAGTGGCTCAGATGCTGTGAGTCTATGGAGACTCGTATGAAATGTTTGTAATGTTTTTGGCACGGACATTGTAATACTCTAGCTCTGATACAGCGAGTAACGTAAACAGAAATGGCGTCTCTGTGCTTCTCACTCAGGGGCATGTCTATGCTAAAAGAGCCAATCATCAACAGTCATGGGCGGGGTTTCCCTACTCTTACGTAGGAGTAGAGGGAAATATGAAACGTGCGTTATGAGATATTGATAATGATTGATGGGGATTATAAAAAAGTATTGGGTGTATTTTTACCTTATAGTCTGGTTGGACACAGATCTGTGTTCAAACACCTTATAAAAGTGAATTTTGCATAATATGTCCCCTTTAAACTAAATGCTTTTAAATTGTCATTGTCAAATATTGGGAGCTGGTTCTTTAAGGTATCAAAACAAGAAAAGAGGGACGCAAAAGTTAGTTGGGGGCTTTGCTTGAGTGAAGGGGGAGGTCTGTGCAATTCAAAAACCAGGAAGTGAAATAGTGGGAGAGAAGTGGCTGTACATAAAAAAGTTTGCTGCTAATAAACAACAGGCTTTCTTGTGAAAACAATAGTGTTCAAATTCAATGTATGCCATTGTATGAAGTCATCAATATGAGGGTCGATAGATAAACCAAATTGAATGTTAATTAAATGTATTGTAGCCCTATATCAGGGGTCTCCAAACTCGGTCCTGGAGGGCCACTGTCCTGCAGAGTTTAGTTCCAACCCCAATTAAACACACCTGAACCAGCAAATCAGTGTCTAACTAGGGCCTTATAAGACACTGATTAGCTGAGATTGGAGACCCCTGCCCTATATGGAAACAATAACATGAGGCATTGAGATTTGGACATCAGCATCAAGAGATTAGGATAAATCGTATAGGCAAAATTTAACTGCATAAACTCAGATATGAGACAAAAACTAAGGAACAAGAGCAAGATTAATTCAATGCACAGAACATTAGGTGGAGTGTGAGAATCATTTTATTATGCTGCCGTGTAGCACATCATTTGAAAGTAGCGCCAATACTTGGGCCTTTTTTGCTTTCTGTACACCCAGTTGTGCTTTAGTGCCTCTGCATGTCCTGTCAGCAGACGCGCTTCGTTGAGGGGGAACAGGAATTCCGGAAGGGAACGGAATCGACTGCTTCAGTGGCACTTCAACAGTGTAGAGAAAGTGTGTGCTCATGGATGTCAGATCACATGGGTAGAAAAGGCCCAGACTGCAAAAGTAATCTCTAGGTAGAAAACATATCATTTAAACAGAAAATCTCTGACTTGGAGATTTAAACTCTTGCAATCTGGTAACTGCAAACCTGAACGCTCGTAGTAAAGGCTTGACATTTTATTGTTTTACAAAATTGAAGAGAGATTTTGGTAGATTATATTTATATTGCATAGTGATATAGTCAGTTATCGTTTTAATGTCATCTCGTCATCATCTCATATTTGTCATTGGAAAAAAGCGACATTTTTGGTCATAGTTTTCAGCAACTAAATTAACACTAGTGTATAAAAGAAAGTGTAAACATTAATTTAATTATGAAAAGAGACAATAAGTGAGAATTGCTTTTTATGTCTTATTTCCCAGAAGAATAACATAACATACTGATTCCTGTGATGTTTTTTTTTTTTTTTTTTTTTTATGGGATATGAAACAAAACCAAATTCATTGTATTAGAAAGATGAACCAGATTACCATTTTTGAGCACTTGGTTTCCCATTAAATTAATATTAACGTGAATATGTATATATTAGTATAAAGAGTTATGCCTTGTTTACCATATTAAGCAACTACAGACCAATCTCAAATCTTCCTTTCATAGGCAAGATCATTGAAAAAGTTGTTTTCAGTGAGCTGAACAAATTCTTGAGCTCAAACGGATACTTTGACAATTTTCAATCTCGTTACCGACCGCATCACAGCACAGAGACAGCGCTCATAAAGATAATAAATTATATTTGCCTCAACACAGATACAGGCAAAATTTCAATTCTGGTACTACTCGACCTCAGTGCTGCATTCGACACTGTTGACCACAACATACTTCTTGACAGGCTAGAAAATTGGGTTGGGCTGTCTGGAATGGTCCTCAAATGGTTCAGGTCAAACTTAGAAGGGAGAGGTTATTATGTGAATATAGGTGACCATAAGTCCGAGTGGATATCCATGACATGCGGAGTCCCACAAGGGTCAATTCTTGCACCACTCCTATTCAACCTGTATATGCTGCCACTGAGCCAAATAATGAAAAATAACAAAATGGCTTACCACAGCTATGCTGACGACACCCAGATCTACTTAGCCCTATCACCTAATGACTACAGCCACATTGATTCTCTATGTAAATGCATTGATGAAGTTAACAGTTGGATGTGCCAAAACTTTCTTCAGTTAAACAAAGACAAAACTGAAATCACTACATTTGGAAACAAAGATGAAATTCTCAAGGTGAACGCATATATTGAGGCTAAAGGTCTAATAACAAAAAATCAAGTCAGGAATCTTGGTGTGATTTTGGAGCCAGACCTGAGTTTCAGTCGTCATGTCAAAGCACTATCATCTCAAAAATAGTGCAAGAAATAGATGCTTTGTTTCCAGGCAAGACTTAGAGAAACTCGTTCATGCTTTTATCACCAGTAGGGTGGACTACTTTAATGGTCTTCTCACTGGCCTTCCCAAAAAGACCATTAGACAGCTGCAGCTCATACAGAACGCTGCTGCCAGGATCCTGAGCAGAACCGGAAAATATGACCATATCACACCAGTCCTCAGGTCTTTACACTGGCTTCCAGTTACATTTAGGATCTATTTTAAAGTACTATTACTTGTATATAAATCACTCAATGACCTAGGACCTAAATACATTGCAGATATGCTGATTAAGTACAAACCCAACAGATCACTCAGATCATCAGGATCAAATCAGTTTAATAAATAAGAAATACCAAGGGTTCACTCAAAGCAAGGAGAATCTGCTTTTAGCTATTATGCCAGCCGCAGCTGGAACCAGCTTCCTGAACAGATCAGATGTGCTCCAACAGTAGCCACTTTCAAATCCAGACTCAAAACACATCTGTTCAGCTGTGCATTTACTGAATGAGCACTGTGCTTTGTCCGAACTGCTTGCACTTTAATTATGTGTTTCAATTTAACCCTGTTGTATTTTTATTTTTAATTATACTTATTTTTTTTATTCCTATTATAACTGTTATACTATATATATTTTTATTTTTATTTTATTCACTTACAAATATTTCAACTTCTTTTCTGTGTAAAGCACTTTGAATTGCCACTGTGTATGAAATGTGCTATACAAATAACCTTGCCTTTCCTTGTTTGAGGATCAGAACAGAAAACATTTATTGGTGAATTGGTGATTCTCATGCAAAGAACTTTGAGTTTATGATACACTCCAATAGAATATCTTAACTGGGCTGCCTTAAATCTATTACCTTATAATACATTACAGGGGACTTGTATCAGGCTTGTTAACTCCTATCCATGATTAAGTATAAAGAGTTATGTCTTGTTTGAGGATCAGAACCGTAAACATGTCTTGGTAAATTGGTAATTCTCAGGCAAAGAGCTTTGAGTATGGTTCAAACCCCACTACAAAAACCCAGGAACTTTCACCATTGTGTCATTGATCAAAAAAACTTGACCTCAGGATACCCCAGTAGAACTGAGCCTGTTGTAAAATCTAGCTTTAGCTAAATTATGTTAGTCATTGAAATTAGTAGTCATTTGTACGTGGAAAACTCTTTAGAGGGAAAACCATTGGCTCAGTGTGCTCATTAAATGGCTCATTAAATGTCATAATAACAATTAAACAAATAAAAACAGTCTTAACAAAACAACAAGCACATTTTATAATGTGTGAAGTAGAAGCGTTTTCTCTGAGGATGCAAGAAAGGCATAGTTTCCCAAAAAACAAAAAAACAAAAAAACTGACATTACAAAATGTCAAAAAAACAAAACAAATATTAATGAATATGATGTCAAACAATAAATCAAATATAAAATACTTGTTTTTATAAAATAAAACTGCCCAATAGTGACACCAGTTGGTTTCGGAAGAGAGCAGTATGTTTTTTGGCTCCCATGAGCTCATTGTGTTCTCATTAGCCACTTTTCCACTGTCGGGCCAGTGCCAGCAAGGGCGTTCAATGGGCCGGGCTGGGCTAATAGCCTCGGTTGAGCCTGAAGCTTCACTAAAACCCGCCACTCTGGAACAATGTCACACAAACCCATCATTTCACCAACAAATGGACGTTTTATCAGAAAACGAATCAGAATGAATTGACTGGAAACTAGCAAGATTGCAAAACGAACATGATAAAAGTGGACGTTTGTTGGCATTTTTGTTGTTTACTTGAATATTTAAAACCCTAGCATCGATCTTTTACCACAGTTTTACAAAAATAAGTCATACATTGATCATAATGAATTAATTTGTGTTAAGATTGCACATTAGTCACAGAAATAAAGTGGTATTTATCGTTATTTCACAAAAGAAAGAGGACACGCATGCTTATTCGGTTGTGTTTGTTTCTGTTTATTTGTAGTCACATGACAGTATGTTTACATCAAATTTAGAAAGAATGATCATTTCTACACATTTTCCAGCAAAAATACGACCTGAGGAGCTTTAGCACAGTGACAGTCCCAGTACAGTTATATTTTCAGGCAGAGAAACAGAGGAAGCTCCCGAAAAACCGGACATGCCTTATTTTATGACATGCGGAGCTAAATATGGATCAGACTGTCTAAAGAGACGATATAATGACAGATAAAATAAATAAATGATTGTGATTTGACTGATTTCTTCAAGCAGCGTGATGTAATTTTCATCATCAGGAGGTTTCGCGAGTGTCCGCATACCCCATAGAAAGTCAGAGGAGTCACAACAATTGTAGGCTAGTACGCATGTGTCGAACTTGGCCATCTGCGGTTGAGTATACTTTGAAAGCTGTGCGGACACGACTGTGTGCGAGACGCGTCCGGACCAAGCGGCAACCTCCCCCAGTGGCAACCTCCCCCAGTTTCTCTTGAAGCCAATACGGAAGTGACTTAAACTGCAATTCATCGACTGGCGGTTTTGGACAGGCTCCAAAAGGGAGCAGAATCTCATTGAGCTCATGTTAAATTGCCCAACTTTACCTCAGAAAAACATGTTTATAGCCTGGTACAAATTGTGGTTTTGGTCTACACAGCTAAATTTGCCCTTCATGACGACTGTGAGGGGGATGATTTTTTTTATAACTCATTCGTTTAAACTATATTGAGCTTTAAAGTTCTGCATAATTAAGGGCGTGGCCACTTTGAGTGACAGGTGGATTGCCGCTGCTGTCACTACTAGCCGTTTGTCTGCTGTCTGTTAGCTCCACCCATTCCACCTGTTAGCTCCTCTTTGCCCATTTTCAGTTATTCGGGAGTGACCCAAGATGGCAACGGCCACACTTTAGGCTTCAGAAACGCTCTTCAGAAACCTATGGGTGACGTCACAGACACTACGTCTATATTTTTTTACAGTCGCAAGAAATTGAAGTATACCCAGGGCTTAACTTTGTGTCCTAACCAGACGCGATGCAACAAGATTTTGAGCGGCAAACCAGACTCACCCGAGATCAATCAATTAAAAAAATCACAGCCAATCAGAAGAGCGTGTGGGCGGGCTCTTTCTGCAAGCACACTGACTGCATTCTATGGATAAGTAGCTACAATAGACAAAATCTTACACCATTTTAGCATGATTAAAAATACACACTGAGTAACTGAACCATGTTTTTTTTTTATCATAGAATACACTTGTATGTTTACCTTTAGTTGACAGTTTGAACATTTGTTTACTTTATTTTCAAGATCTGAGGTGAATTATCCATTCTTGATTTCAGTTATGTCTATAAAGGTCACGAAAAAGGATATTCACTTTATCTCACTTTAAATTATTTTTACATAAAAAAATCACATAATCTGCACTTGTCATATTTGTATGTTGTCCCAGCCACAGCGCAGCAGAAATAAAAACTTTGTAAAATAGAATCGCCGTGAATCACCGTTGGGGCTGGTTAGAAAAAAACTCTGATTAACATCGTTGTTGTGTGGCCATACCCCAGGTTTTTGTGAAACGCTGCCACTGTCTTCAAGCGGCCATATTTACCATGTTTACTATGGTAATGGTAAGCACGCATAATCTTTTGCATCGCATATAAATATTTCTGCCTTATACAGTGATCAGAATCCACATCGGATCACAAACAGAAGTTATTTCAAACACTCACTGCTGTCTGAAAGTGAGCTTTGAGCTAAAATGACTTTAATGCTGATGTTTGCTGATATATCAAATCATCCACAGCGTTGCCGTCTCCAGACTCGGATAAACTCCACCTTTGTTCATAACCCCTTCTCAAGCCCCAGCTGGCCCGCTTTGGACCAAGGAATTCGGCGGGACAAAACCCTGGCTGTTGGCTCCAAGGAAGGCTCGATCAAGCCCCGGAAGTGACAGTGGAAACACAAGGTTTTTTCCTAGAACACACCAGCACACTCTTCTTTGGCCCGACAGTGTAAACGCTACTGGCCATGTACACAAGCAACTAAATACAGCTGTCACTATATATATATAAATGCCACATTCGACCTCTCCAGACATGTCGGCTTCCCCGCCATCTTGCAACGGTCAGCTTGATATTACTCATAGTAAGAGTCAATGATGTCTCAACATTACCCAGCTTCTGGTTGTAAAACTGCCGAGATTTAAATTCCAAAAGTAATGGGATAACCTTTCACACGTGTGTGTGTTGGTTTGTGTTTTTATATGTATTAACTCAATGTTACAGGTTTTTACTATGGTAACTTTTTAATGTCGTGTTTGTGTTGGTTTAGCAAAATCATCTGCTGAAGTCTATTGCAGATACAGATAATAATACATGCATCTAACTATGGTTGCAGATGCACAGTCAATTTGCTTTTGAATGTTCACGGACCAGCTTTGACTGTTCCAATATAACAGACGGCTTACCTATAGCGGCTCATAGAAACAGCTGCTAATGATGAGGCATCTATGTATATATATTATGTATATATATATGTGTGTGTTTGTCACTCCTCTTCTGCAAGCTTAATCTTGATCTGTACACAGAAAGATTGGTCATTCCTTGTGTAATTTGCATAAGTAAATCTGCATAAGTGTACAGAACAGAACTGAACTGCTAGCTGGTAATGCGATGATCATTCTCTTTTGGGCAGCTTGTCAGAGCTGCTAGAAAATCAGAGAAACACAGGAACGTGTCTTGACTCATTGACACACTTTGATTCTGTCTCTCTCCACTGCGGTTTCTCTCACCAGATTAGGGAAGCAGGAACAGTCTCAGTCTCCTATCTCTAATATTACTTTGGTCAACTCCACCAAATGGATTGAATGACCTCAAACCTGGCCCCTAAACCTACCCATCACTGCAGTATAGACAAATCGTACGAATTCATACGAGTGAGGTCGTACGAATTTGTTCGAATTTGCCACTTCGTACAAATATGTATAAATTGGTTGTGAGATAGTGTAGGCTTCTCGCAGTAAACAAGAAACATGGATTTCTTGGCGAATCCCCACCCCCCCCACAAACACAAGCAATTGGCCTTGTTTTGTGCTAGTTTTGAGTAGCTATTGGGCGGGTTTTGTTATGAAAACCTGGCATCCCCGGTCTCTTCCCTGTCGTTATATGTGTGTATTAATGTTGCTTCCTGATATCACACAGATCTGTCCCACCGCCTACAACGCAACTGAATGCTTTTTCAAGCTCCTTCATACTTGGAAAAAATGCAGTAAACTACTTTTAAACAGGACATTTCTGAATATTTACGTATATATTTACAGCGGGTCTATTCGCACAGGATTAGTACCTGAGGTAATTTTCCGGACCTTTTTACAGAATGTAAAAGTCGCCGTAATCTTTACTGACATTGTCCGTAATGATGACTGAGATGGCACATTCAGACGGGACTAAAATCACAGAGAAGCTCTGGTAATAAGTGGACTATCGAAATAAAGTGTTACTGTTTTGTGTGACAAACATCAACATGTTATGACGTTGAGATGAGGGTTCAAAAGCCAACTCACTCTAAAGATGATCATTATCCATTATGTGATAAAACTAAATGCAGTTAACACCTATGCGCACGAAAGCGGAGATGATCTGCACAGCAGCAGGGTGAACATATCCCAAGATTCCTTGTGTTTTATGAGTGTAGTCCCTGTGCAACCTCCAGAGCCTCCAAGCTGAGTCCAAGTTTATCATTAGACACCGTGAGTGCAGGTACATTTTCATGCGTCATTTGATTAATAGAATAATTTCTGGGTAACGTCCTTATGCATTGTTGTCTCTGGTGGGACTCAAAAGCGAAGTGTTGATTAATGGGAAGAGCCACGGAAATGGTAATCTCCACTTTTGAAATTCATGACCTACTTTTATGCACTAGTTTTAACTTCCACACTTCTTAGGACCTGGCTCTTTCATTTCTTATCTTTAGTAATAAAACATTTCTGTCAGGTCACCACCAGAGTTCCCCTGAGTCAATGTTTTAAACTACATATATATTAGTGAGTAGATGGCTTTGGAGAGGCTCGTTGCGTATTATCTGCAATTTCCACTGTGAGTCTGGTTTATAGGACAGCTAAGATTTTCTTATCATTAATATTTCTAAATTTCAAAGCCTATATACAGTATATATAATAAATACAGTGTATATATATATATATATATACAGTGAGGAAAAAAAAGTATTTGAACGCCCTGCACATTCTCCCACTTAGAAATCATGGAGGGGTCTGAAATTGTCATCGTAGGTGCATGTCCACTGTGAGAGACATAATCTAAAAAAAAAAAATCACAATGTATGATTTTTTGACTATTTATTTGTATGATACAGCTGCAAATAAGTATTTGAACACCTGAGAAAATCAATGTTAATATTTGGTACAGTAGCCTTTGTTTGCAATTACAGAGGTCAAACGTTTCCTGTAGTTTTTCAACAGGTTTGCACTGCAGGAGGGATTTTGGCCCACTCCTCCACACAGATCTTCTCTAGATCAGTCAGGTTTCTGGCCTGTCGCTGAGAAACACGGAGTTTGAGCTCCCTCCAAAGATTCTCTATTGGGTTTAGGTCTGGAGACTGGCTAGGCCACGCCAGAACCTTGATATGCTTCTTACAGAGCCACTCCTTGGTTATCCTGGCTGTGTGCTTCGGGTCATTGTCATGCTGGAAGACCCAGCCTCGACCCATCTTCAATGCTCTAACTGAGGGAAGGAGGTTGTTCCCCAAAATCTCGCAATACATGGCCCCGGTCATCCTCTCCTTAATACAGTGCAGTCGCCCTGTCCCATGTTCAGAAAAACACCCCCAAAGCATGATGCTACCCCCCCCCCCATGCTTCACAGTAGGGATGGTGTTCTTGGGATGGTACTCATCATTCTTCTTCCTCCAAACACATTTAGTGGAATTATGACAAAAAAGTTATATTTTGGTCTCATCTGACCACATGACTTTCTCCCATGACTCCTCTGGATCATCCAAATGGTCATTGGCAAACTTAAGACGGGCCTTGACATGTGCTAGTTTAAGCAGGGGAACCTTCCGTGCTTTGCATGATTTCAAACCATGACGTCTTAGTGTATTACCAACATTAACCTTGGAAACGGTGGTCCCAGCTCTTTTCAGGTCATTGACCAGCTCCTCCCGTGTAGTTCTGGGCTGATTTCTCACCTTTCTTAGGATCATTGAGACCCCACGAGGTGAGATCTTGCATGGAGCCCCAGTCCGAGGGAGATTGACAGTCATGTTTAGCTTCTTCCATTTTCTAATGATTGCTCCAACAGTGGACCTTTTTTCACCAAGCTGCTTGGCAATTTCCCAGTAGCCCTTTCCAGCCTTGTGGAGGTGTACAATTTTGTCTCTAGTATCTTTGGACAGCTCTTTGGTCTTGGCCATGTTAGTAGTTGGATTCTTACTGATTGTATGGGGTGGACAGGTGTCTTTATGCAGCTAACGACCTCAAACAGGTGCATCTAATTTAGGATAATAAATGGAGTGGAGGTGGACATTTTAAAGGCAGACTAACAGGTGTTTGAGGGTCAGAATTCTAGCTGATAGACAGGTGTTCAAATACTTATTTGCAGCTGTATCATACAAATAAATAGTTAAAAAATCATATATTGTGATTTCTGGATTTTTTTTTTAGATTATGTCTCTCACAGTGGACATGCACCTACGATGACAATTTCAGACCCCTCCATGATTTCCAAGTCGGAGAACTTCAAAAAGCAGGGTGTTCAAATACTTATTTTCCTCACTGTATATATATATATATATATATATATATATATATATATATATATATATATATATATATATATATATATATATATATATATATATATATATATACATATATACATATATATATATATACACACACACACACATGTATGGAATACAGTGTTGGGCACGTTACTTTAAAAAAGTAATTCGTTATAGTTACTAGTTACTTCTTACAAATAATAACTGAGTTAGTAACTGAGTTACATCATTATAAAAGTAACTAATTACCAGGGAAAGTAATTACTGCGTTACTTTTTTTTGGTCAAAAGTTCAAATATGTCAAATAACTTGGATGCCCCCAATTTAAATATGTTAAATGAATGAATTAGACACTAAACATTGTACATTAATGTACACTATTGTAATGTTGCTGTGGGACAATGTGAGAGACACCTATCAAATTCAATATATTGTAAATATTATCAGTAGACCTACTATAGTGTAAATATTATCAGTACTTTACTACTCCTCTGGTAGTGGAGCTCACGTTATCGCCTGGGTTTTTAGCCGCTCATGTTGTGGCTGTGATGATGTGAGGAGCTTCATTAGATTAGAATTACTTGCCACCGACGTGGAGAGACTCTCTTCCTGGGCATAAGTTGCACGTCACATAAACATTCTTACCTTTCACCTCAATGAGGGAAGAGTAGCGCTTATACTTCCAGTTTGCGAAAGCTACCTTTGAAGTCGTTGGACTTGCCATCGCTGACTGTGCATATGCGTGTGCGACTGTGCGTCATAGGTGTGTGTGTGTGTGTGTGTGTGGACGCGCGCACACACACACACACACACACACACACACACACACACACACACACACACACACACACACACACACACACACACACACACACACACACGTTGCAGGTCCGACTGACAGAGAGCCTGTTCGGATGAAAACCGCTTCAGTGAGCTCAATTATAGTAACGCCGCATTTTTTTTCTCAGTAACGCTAACGGCGTTGCAACATTGGGAAAAGTAATTAATTAGATTACTCCGTTACTGAAAAATTAACGCCGTTAGTAACGCCGTTATACTTAAACGCCGTTACTCCCAACACTGATGGAATATATCTTTGGAATGCATCATTAATATATCAAATTCACTTATACTGTTGCTCAAATGCATCTTACCCTATATTTCAATCTCAGGTTCAGATATTGAATTCTCCTTCACAGAAAAATCTTCAGTATTTTGTTTGGCAAGGTCAGTCAACAGTTATTTCCTCCATTCGAGATTAAGATGGTAATGAGTTACATTGTATGCATTTTGTGCATTCATTTAATATTCCTTTTGAGTTCAGAAATGAAACAGGTAGTTGCAGGCATCAGACAACCTTGGACAGCATGCCTGTTAATCAGAAACTGCTCTGCTTTCAAAAATGACTTTCAGTAATTACTGATGAATAAATGACTGCTGGTTTTATTTTAAAAGAATGTTTCAATGTCAATGTTTTGGTGGCCAAATTGCATTGTCGCTTAACATATGATTCCTGAGAATACTGTATAAAATGGTTATTTACCAAATTAGGATGCTTCACTCTTATGGTTATTTCCCAATCCCATTTTTTTAAAGGCTTTCTATTGGTCTCGTTTGTCAGTACAGTTCCCAGCTGAATAATTATAATAGGTCTTAACTTGTACCTCAGTTTGATCACTTATGAGCAAAAGTCACCTAAACTGCCATCATTCAGCTCATGTATCAATGTCCCAAAATCTCAAACACCATTTTTCTTAAGTGTTCTCTGTAGGAGAAAAGTACAGAAGTTTAGTATATTTAAAACTTGTATGCATCAGACTTGCCATAGGTTGCTAAGACAAAGATCAATACTTCCTCTGCGAGGCTCCCAAGCATTTCAGGATGCTAGAGCTAATTAAAATTGCCCTGAAACCACATACTGACATCTGTAATATTATTTTAGATCAGCATAACCTATTCTCTGCAACATTTCTTCTAGAAGAATGTACTCTATAATTGATTTCTTTAGCTGGAGCGAGCCAGATCTATAGAGAAAATTGCATCATCATGGTGAGACCTTCTATGAGAGTTTGAGGAATTTCTACATAGTTTATAGATTTAGAATGATCCCATTATCTTTGATTTCTTTACAAAAAGGTCACATATTCTGTTCTGTTTCAACAAGATATGAAAAGGACATTTGTATTTTCTAGACGGTTATATGCATAAAAAAGAGTGGATGATGTTTAATAATCTAGACTAGCAAAATGTCACAGTTTCTGGCCCATGTAGACACATGAAAGATGATTATCCCCAGATTTCACAGACAAGCCTAGTCCCAGACTAAAATACATGTTTGGGCCATTTTAATTTGGTGGTGGAGGGATAATGGTGTGGGGCTGCCCTTTGTGGGGACAGTTTGGGGAAGGCCCTTTTCTATTTGATCTGTGACCATAGTGGCCTCGTCGTCGCCAACACGTATTTCCAACACGGCGCATCCATAAGAAAACCTGGCGATCGCCCGATGGAAAGACTGAAAATGAAATTGACCCAGTTTGTATCAGCTGGGGATGGTGGACATCAACTAGGGACCTGCGTGTCTTTCGAGACGCAGACATTGGCTCCGATCATTACTTTGTTGTGGCCAGTGTACTCTAAAGCTGAAAACTCAATGTCGTGCTGCTCTCATGCGCAGTTGAGAAGCTAAGAGACCCAATGATAGTAGCTACCTTTTCGGTAAAACTCAGAAATTGATTCGAGGCACTCCGTGACTTGGACGACTTCGAAGAAAGCTGGTCTGCAGTTCTAGAGTCTGCGGCTGAGTGCACTGATTTCCGCTGTTGTACCCGTCGTTAGCGATGGATCCAAGATTATTCTTGATGAGCTGATAAAGATCAAGCAGCACAGAGACCAGGCTTCAAGTACAGGTCAACGTGCCAACGAGTGAAACGCTCAAGTCGCCATGACAAGAAAGAATGGATACGACATCAAGACAGGCATCAAACAAGGGTGTATTCTGTCCCCCATGCTGTTTCTTGCAGTTATGGATTTCATCATGAGTAAGTCAACGTACTACACTGTGTGCACAATTATTATGCAAGTTGTATTTTTGAGGATTACTTTTGTTATTGTACAACTACAGTGCTCTTGGTCAATTCAAAATGTTAACAAACCCTCAAGCCTGAACATTTAAGTATTACATTTAAGAAAGTTTTGGATTTCTTAAGAGAATATCTATATGTACACCGTTATTAGGCAACTATTAGTGTGCAGAATTATTATGCAACTAAATGAAAAACAAAGATTTTCCCGTCTCACTTGTTTATTTTCACCTGTTAAAGTGAGAATAATAAACAAACTCAATTTACAAATAAACATTTCTTAAAAAAATAAAAATAAAAAAAACTCAGTGACCAATATAGCCACCCTTCTTTTCCATAACAGTCACAGGCCTTCCATTCACAGAGTCAGTCAGTTTCTTGATCTGGTCAGAATCAACTTTTTGTGCAGCCGCAACCACAGCCTCCCAGACACTGTTCAGAGAGGTGTACTCTTTACCTTCACTGTAAAGAAGGGCCCAAAAGTTCTCAATAGGGTTTAAGTCAGGTGAAGAAGGGGGCCATGTCATTAGTTTTTTATCTTTAAGGCCTTTACTGGCCAGCCACGCAGTGGAGTACTTTGATGCATGTGATGGTGCGTTGTCTTGCATAAAAATCAAAGTCTTCTTGAAAGATGCAGACTTTTTCCTGTACCGCTGCTTGAAGAAAGTGTCTTCTAAAAATTG
Organism: Romanogobio albipinnatus; assembly: GCA_023566225.1. Taxonomy (NCBI): domain Eukaryota; kingdom Metazoa; phylum Chordata; class Actinopteri; order Cypriniformes; family Gobionidae; genus Romanogobio; species Romanogobio albipinnatus. The sequence continues at coordinate 3,908,477 of CM042252.1, read as the reverse complement.
GCAGTAGGTCTGAGAGTTTATCCATATCCATAGTCCATTTTCAACCCGAAAAGGTCCAACTAGCTCATCTTTAATAATACCTGCCCATACCAGTACCCCACCTCCACCTTGCTGCCTTCTGAGTCGAAGTGGAGCTCTGTGTCCGTTAGTGATCCAACCACGGGCCCATCGATCTGGTCAAGAGTCACTCTCATCTCATCAGTCCACAAAACCTTTGAAAAATCTGTCTTCAGACATTTCTTGGCCAATTCTTGACATTTCAACTTATGTGTCTTGTTCAGAGGTGGTCGGGTTTCAGCCTTTCTTACCTTGGCCATGTCTCTGAGAACTGAACACCTTGTACTTCTTGACACTCCAGGTAGGTTGCAGTTGTGGAATATGGCAGCACTGGAGGATAATGGGTTCCTGGTAGCTTCATGTTTGAAGCTACCAGGAAATCTTTGGCGGTTAACTTGCGTCTTTTCTTTTCAACACATTTCTTGCGACCCTGTTGACTATTTGCAACAACACGTTTGATGGTTCTGTGATCACGCCCCAAAATCTTAGATATTTCAAGAGTGCTGCATCCCTCTGAAATACTTTTTACAATTTTTGACTTTTCAGAGTCAGTTAAATCTCTTTTTTGGCCCATTTATCCTGAAGAGAAGAATCTGCCTAATAATTATGCACACCTTGATATAGGGTGTTGATCTCCTTAGGCCACACCCTCCCTCGTTACACAAATACACATCACCTGATATGCATTAAATCCAATAAGCATTCAAGTTTATACAGCTTGGAGTTGGAAATTATGGATAAAATTATGATATGGTCAAAATAATCACTTGCCTAATAATTGTGCACACAGTGTTTATTTGGGCCAACATCCCTTGGACCGACCTTGGCCGACTTGGACTTTGCAGACAATGTGGTGCTACTTGCGGAAGATGATCCACAGCTACAAGTAGCCACGATGCGCCTGACCCAGGAAGCAGGGAAGGTCGGGTTGCGAACTGACGCAAAAAAAAATCTAAGTCCATGCCAGCAGGCCTGGTCGGTCCAGTCGGGTGCATGACTGTCGGGATTACATCCCTTGAAGTCGTAAACAGCTTCATGTACCTTGGAAGCATCTGTGGGAACGGAGACACCGAAGCCGACACTAGCAGCTGCCTCCGAGGTCTATCACCAGATGCAGCCGATATGGTAATCGATGACCATTTCTGTCAACGTCAAACTTCGGCTATATGACTCCGTCCTGTCAAATGTCCACTATGCCTTTCATCATCGACGCCTCTGACATCTCCTCAAGACACGCTACACTGACCAAATCTGGAATGAAGTGGTGCAGCAACGGAGTGGATTTGACAGGTTGGAAGTCATAGTTGCGGAACTGGATTCCGCTAGGTGGCAAATGCAGATGTGGTCGCCCCCGTATCACCTGGTGCCGCACTTTCATAGTCGACCTTAAACTCATTAATACGTCATGGGATGAAACCGCAGCCAATGCGATGAATAGATGATGGAGAAAACTTGCCACCTGATGTGCTCATGAGCACGGGAGGAACTAAGCTAAGCTAAGTTTTTCTATTCCAGCATGTGTACTTTTTCTATTCCTGTGTACAAATCAAGGTCCATAAAGACATGGTTGATAAGGTTGGTGTGGAAGAACTTAACTGGCCTGCACAGAGCCCTAACCTCAACCCCATCAAACACCTTTGAAATGAACTGGTACAGAGATTGTGAGCCAGGCCTTCTCGTCCAACATCCAAATACCAAAAACTTGTGGAAAGCCTTCCCAGAAGAGTGGAAGTTGTTATAGCTGCAAAGGTGGGACCAACTCCATATTAATGTCTATGTATATATAATGCAATGTCATTACAGTCCCTGTTGGTGTAATTGTCAGGTCAGGCCTGTAAATGTATTTGCTAAAAAAAAAAAAGGTCAAACAAGGTAACTAAAGCTGGACTATTCTCTCAAGCACTCGAGGTCCAGCGTTCTGCTGAGTTTAGCTCCAACCCTATTAAAACTCACCTGCCTGTAGCTTTCATGTCGTAAACTCTACATACTTCACATACTTTTAAAAAAATCCAGCATTTAGTTGATTCCGATAACTGTTAATTGTCACAGTTATAAGCATGATGGCATTCTTCTTCCATGAAGGGATTTGGCATCACGGCATCCTTGTTTCCAGGCCGACTGTTAAAGAACGCAACACACACGTCTCCCGGACGTCTTACTTGAATTTATATTTATCTTAATTTCCTTCAGCACTTGCTTGTAAAGGTTGTAAAACCTCTCACTTCTTTATGTCAAGAACCCTGCGCTGCATGCCGTGTTTGCGTGAGTCTGTTGCTTACTGTCTAATTCAATAAGTCAAACTAACTGTATTTAACATTTTTCTTTTTTTACTGTAGAATTTGTTACCGTATGAAAAATAGCAATCTACATGTCAGTTGTTATATAAATCTATAGTGAAAAATATATTCCTATAATAGATTATAAATTCTACAATTTAGGCTACCATAATAAATACAATAAGCCGTGATCAATTCTAGGGGGTCGAGAAAAGTAAAAAAAGCTTTATAATAAATGTTGGTGCAAGATGATGTTTTGTTCCCTTTTGTGTGGCCGTTTAAGTGGCCGTTTAAAAATTTAATCTTTGAAACTCGCTCTGGGGTCTTTAGAACAATCGTCCCCTGACATACCACTAAGGAGTTACCATGGATACCAACTGATAAGATGGTTTATTGCTCTAAAAAATGTAGCCACGTGGAAAAGGAAAAGGCCACATTTAAGACACAAAGACTATAAAAACACACTCTTTTGCCTCAAGTTATAGACAAACTGTTCTTTTAAATGAACATGCATGTCTTGTAAAGCGTCTCTTGTATGGTATTTCATTTTATGCATATCTTATGAGCAAACTACTAGTTCATTTAAACTCATATATGTTGTGTCTCCAATCAAACTATTACTTGTTTCACGACTTACACTTTTGTGTATGTCACTTCCTCAGAGGAGGCAGTGTGTGTTTGTTGTATTAAATGTGTATAAATGTATAAATATAAAAAAATTATAAAAAGTATAAATGGGCACAAACACAGTTTAATCATGCTTGAAACAAAGAGCTATAAAATTACCAACAGAGGAATTTCCTGCTGGGAAATCCCAACATCCCATTGGTCAAGTCCACAATCGGGGATGTGACTTCTCGCAGACCTTAAAGAGAAACGCAAAGATCCGCCTCTCTCTCTCTCGCTCTGGACCGACAAACGACAAGTCACCACGGTTGTCTCTCAGCTGGGCCAAGCATGGCAGCACAACACTTCCAGTCATGTGCAACTTCCTCGACGGAGTCGAAATAACTGCAAGTTCATCATATCTTTTTCAGGCAATGCAGAAGAAATCGATTGCAACTTCAACACCATCGGATCGAACTATCAAGACTTTCTCCTGTGATTTTACATCGGACGCTCTTCAACAGCTCAGGCTAAATGCAAGTAATGTACGATATATACGATATACATTGATTACAAATATTCATAATTAATCATAATGAATAATCATAATAAGTTATGAATAATTATTTATATTTCCCCTTTGAGCTAATTCACTACAATTGCGATAAAATTTTACCTCATGAAAATGCAATACTTTGATCAAACTAATGCGATTAAGCCTTAATCACCTTAATCGCATAATTACCGCTCTGACCAGATGTACACGGATACCGTGTGTTGTTCACGCAACTTCATGAGCGAACTCTGTGACATTATTCTGAATTTTTCTCTTTTTCAAATCGCTAAACTCTGTCAACACAACTCGCTGCACAGTCTCTCCATCCAGACGGGTCGAAGAACACGACGGCAGCGTAGGCAAAACCCGCCATTGCGATGTTCATCATGGTGCTGAATAATAACCAGTGCATCCATTAAAATTTCATTTGAATTTGATGAGAGTAGATTAAAACAATGGCCGGTATAACCATAGCCTACTAATTAGCGAATAATCAGAATAATGAAAATTGCATGTAAACTGGAGTGAGTTCTGCTCATGTCATGTAAACATCTTACTGCGATTAAGACCTTACTCTGATTATTAGAAATAATCGCATTATTGGTGCACATGTAAACGTAGTCAATGAGAAACTGAAATAGAGAGCTAATATACACAGAGGATACTAAACTAAATACAAACAGGTGGTGTCTAATTAAAATCTAACCAAGGAGACAAACTAGTGGTGGGAAACTGAGAACAAAGGAAAACTAGCTAAATAACTAAGGCTAACTAAGGCTAAACAGGAAATTAATACAATGAAGATGACAAAACAGACCACTGTGCAGACTGATCAGTGTATTACATCAAAGCACACAGAGCTTTATTTGAAGGAAGGTGGCCCTCCAGGAGCAGCCCATATCTAAAGTCCAGGGCTGTGACCAAAATGGTCCCCTATACCCTTATTTTGTGAAGGGACAGTCATTTGTAGTGATGTCTGAAATTATAGTAGACATTACAATGTGCATTCATTCAAACCCATAGTGCACCACAATAATGAGTGTACCACCGATATACACTAAACAGCTCACTGCTACTCATTCACTGTGAATAAATCCCAGCACAGTGTCTCAGGAGAGGATGGCATCCACAGCCCTTCTGGCACACTCAGTGTCTGACTCAGTGTCTCGTTTTCATTCACTCCTTCAAGTGGATTATAATAGTGGAATAATAAATGGAATAGTAAATGAGGATATATGCAGCGATTTTGGATACATCCCAGAATAGTATAGAGACTTTGGGTGTGGACTTCATGGCTTCAACCAGAAAACAACCACAATATGGCTTGGTAAAAACACACAAAACACAGTTGCATAGCAACTTCCTGGAAATCACTCACACACCCTAGCATTGTGCGCAGTCATGCACGGTTTTGTATGTAAATATCTAGTTTTAATATTCAGTTTTGCCCTCAGTCCACATTATCTTGCCAAACATTAAAAATAAAAAATAAAATGTAGTGGCAGAAAACAGGCTGTCATGAAATAACATCTGATTAGAATAACAATTGGAGACATTTAAATACATCTGTTTTACATGTTCATTAAGCACTACCTTTGCAACAAATCATTTTATCTTGTCATTTAAAAAAAAAAAATGTTAAGGGAATGACAAACCCTGGTGCGTTACATTTACATTTCTCCCAGATGGATGCCAAATGCTTTCACAATTTTTGCATTTATTTATAACAGCTGCTGAAACATGACAGCCTTGCATTGAGTGCAAAATAAGTTTAGCATGATAATCTTTCCATAAAATCACAGCTATATTATCAAAAGGAGAGCTGAAAATGCACTGACTTTAAGCAAAAAAAAAAAAAAATGTCATACACATATACAAGCAAACCAATTCAAACTATTGACTAGATTGCAGCTCAGTAATAGGAGAGGAGAAGCGCTTGGGCAAAACCCTTTTACTCGGGCAGATCATTCATGCATAAAAATACACCTCTACATGTATAACACTTAGTGACATGCCGTCCAATTCATACATGGTACGCTCTGCTCCCTGCTACGGTTACTGAACAGCTTTCTGCTGTTACTAATTTAATACAAAGTCCTTGTGAAGTTATTAACACTAACGGATCCATATCCTGGGGATACAAACATTTGAGACACTGTGGGGAGAGGCAGTGAAAGTGTAGTCTTGTTTCTTGGTTTCATTTTAAAAGGGTGTTTGTTGCGGATATTTATATCAGGTGACTTTGTTTAAATTCTGTTTTCTCTGTGGGACTCTGTGGCCTGTTTTAGGAAATCAGTTCAATACTTAATCTTAAATTGAGGTTTATATTTAATCATTTAGTCATTTAATCATTCAGTTAGCTCCATTGAATTCAGTTTTAGATCAACAATACATGGATTTTATTTTCAGGCTATTTCTGTCAATATTTTCTATGGTAAATAACAGTGTCAGGCAGTTGTTTTACCACCTGAAGGCTCAACAGATTCAGACACATTTATACTACTGTCAACTCAATGGAAGCGGCATCAACACCAGCACCAAAGCAATTAAAGCATTTATTGGCATGAAAACAATCATCACGGGTGTAGTGAAAATGCCTGCAGTTATGAGTTAATGGGCAGAGGACACAAGATATTACAAAATAGAAGGCATCATGTCAGTAAAGAGTTTCAAAAGCTTGTCCAGGATTCTCAATTTTCAAGACAACATGACTTGTGCATCAAATAAATATTTGTTATTCAAAATTAGACTTGTCCTTAATCCCAAGAAAACTAAGCACATCATAATATTGCACACCAACATTATCTGTTGCTAGGATCTGTTTCCTTATATTTTACTGCCAGTAATGTTTGGCCTTTGGTGTTGTTTCCAAGAATGGTTAGAAAGAATGTTTTGAAAGAATATTTAAGCAATGGCATAAAAAACAGATGTTATTTAGTATTTTGAAATGTATCGGTGTGGAATTTGATCTGCCTGTACAGCTGCTCTGAAGAAAGCAGTGATGTCATCCAGCTTATTTCAATTATCATATAGTGACAATGTGGGTGGATTAATAATAATTTATTTGAATATTTAGTTGGATATTTAGTGTCCCCAACTGAGCAAGCCAAGCCAAAGGCGACAGTGGCAAGGAACCAAAACTCCATCAGGGCATAATGGAGAAAAATAAACCTAAGGGAGAAATTAGACTCAGAAAATAGACGGGTGCCAGTTCTCCTCTGGCCAACAGTGTATGATTATGATTCTGGCAACATTACAGGTCAGAATTCATATTAGATCGGAATATTCAAAGGTCAGAGTCATCACGCTGGAGACGGGTTTATTGAGGATGCCGTGTCGATGAGGCAATTATCAGATAGGAATATTCAAAAGATCGGAGTCATCACACTGGAGACAGCTTTATTGAGGATGCTGTGTCGCTGAGACAATTATTAGATAGGAATATTCGAAAGATCTGAGTCATCACGCCGGAGACGGTTTTATTGAGGATGTTGTGTCGGTGAGGCAATTATCAGATTGGAATATTCGAAAGATCAGAGTCATCACGCTGGAGACGGGTCGATGAGACAATTATTAGATAGGAATATTCGAAAGATCGGAGTCATCGTGCCAGAGACGGGTTTATTGAGGATGCCTTGTCGGTGAGACAATTATTAGATAGGAATTATTAGATAGGAGTCATCACACTGGAGTTAGGTTTATTGAGGATGCTGTGTCCGTGAGACAATTATTAGATCGGAATATTCGAAAGATCGGAGTCATCGTGCCAGAGACGGGTTTATTGAGGATGCCGTGTCGGTGAGACAATTATTAGATAGGAATTATTAGATCGGAGTCATCACACTGGAGACGGGCTTATTGAGGATGCCGTGTCGGTGAGACAATTATTAGATAGGAATATTCGAAAGATCTGAGTCATCACGCCGGAGACGGTTTTATTGAGGATGTTTTGTCGGTGAGGCAATTATCAGATTGGAATATTCGAAAGATCAGAGTCATCACGCTGGAGACGGGTCGATGAGACAATTATTAGATAGGAATTTTTGAAAGATCGGAGTCATCACGCCAGAGACGGGTTTATTGAGGATGCCGTGTCGGTGAGACAATTATTAGATAGGAATTATTAGATAGGAGTCATCACACTGGAGACGGGCTTATTGAGGATGCCGTGTCGATGAGGCAATTATTAGATAGGAATTATTAGATAGGAGTCATCACGCCGGGGACGGGTTTATTGAGGAAGCCGTGTCAGTGAGACAATTATTAGATAGGAATTATTAGATAGGAGTCATGACACTGGAGACAGGTTTATTGAGGATGCCGTGTCGATGAGGCTATTATCAGATAGGAATATTCAAAAGATCGGAGTCATCACACTGGAGATGGGTTTATTGAGGATGTTGTGTCGGTGAGGCAATTATCAGATTGGAATATTCGAAAGATCAGAGTCATCACGCTGGAGACGGGTCGATGAGACAATTATTAGATAGGAATATTCGAAAGATCGGAGTCATCACACTGGAGACGGGTTTATTGAGGATGCCGTGTCGGTGAGACAATTATTAGATAGGAATTATTAGATAGGAGTCATCACACTGGAGACAGGTTTATTGAGGATGCCGTGTCGATGAGGCTATTATCAGATAGGAATATTCAAAAGATCGGAGTCATCACACTGGAGATGGGTTTATTGAGGATGTTGTGTCGGTGAGGAAATTATCAGATTGGAATATTCGAAAGATCAGAGTCATCACGCTGGAGACGGGTCGATGAGACAATTATTAGATAGGAATATTCGAAAGATCGGAGTCATCACACACCGGAGACGGGTTTATTGAGGATGCCGTGTCGGTGAGACAATTATTAGGAATTATTTGATAGGAGTCATCACACTGGAGACAGGTTTATTGAGGATGCTGTGTCCGTGAGACAATTATTAGATCGGAATATTCGAAAGATCGGAGTCATCACACTGGAGACAGGTTTATTGAGGATGCTGTGTCCGTGAGACAATTATTAGATCGGAATATTCGAAAGATCAGAGTCATCACACTGGAGACAGGTTTATTGAGGATGTTGTGTCGGTGAGGCAATTATCAGATTGGAATATTCGAAAGATCAGAGTCATCACGCTGGAGACGGGTCGATGAGAGAATTATTAGATAGGAATATTCGAAAGATCGGAGTCATCACACGCCGGAGACGGGTTTATTGAGGATGCCGTGTCGGTGAGACAATTATTAGATAGGAATTATTTGATAGGAGTCATCACACTGGAGACAGGTTTATTGAGGATGCTGTGTCCGTGAGACAATTATTAGATCGGAATATTCGAAAGATCGGAGTCATCAGGCCGGAGACGGGTTTATTGAGGATGCCGTGTCGGTGAGACAATTATTAGATAGGAATTATTTGATAGGAGTCATCATACTGGAGACAGGTTTATTGAGGATGCTGTGTCCGTGAGACAATTATTAGATCGGAATATTTGAAAGATCTGAGTCATCAGGCCGGAGACGGGTTTATTGAGGATGCCGTGTCGGTGAGACAATTATTAGATAGGAATTATTAGATAGGAGTCATCACACTGGAGATGGGTTTATTGAGGATGCTGTGTCCGTGAGACAATTATTAGATCAGAATATTCGAAAGATCGGAGTCATCACGCCGGAGACGGGTTTATTGAGGATGCCGTGTCGGTGAGACAATTATTAGATAGGAATTATTAGATCGGAGTCATCACACTGGAGACGGGTTTATTGAGGATGCTGTGTCCGTGAGACAATTATTAGATTGGAATATTCGAAAGATCAGAGTCATCATGCCGGAGACGGGTTTATTGAGGATGCCGTGTCGGTGAGACAATTATTAGATAGGAATTATTAGATCGGAGTCATCACACTGGAGATGGGTTTATTGAGGATGCCGTGTCGGTGAGACAATTATTAGATAGGAATATTCGAAAGATCTGAGTCATCACGCCGGAGACGGTTTTATTGAGGATGTTGTGTCGGTGAGGCAATTATCAGATAGGAATATTCGAAAGATCAGAGTCATCATGCTGGAGACGGGTCGATGAGACAATTATAAGATAGGAATATTCGAAAGATCGGAGTCATCACGCCGGAGATGGTTCTATTGAGGATGCTGTGTCGGTGAGGCAATTATCAGATAGGAATATTCGAAAGATCAGAGTCATCACGCCGGAGACGGGTTTATTGAGGATGCCGTGTCGGTGAGACAATTATTAGATAGGAATTATTAGACAGGAGTCATCACACTGGAGACAGGTTTATTGAGGATGCCGTGTAGATGAGGCAATTATCAGATAGGAATATTCAAAAGATTGGAGTCATCACACTGGAGACAGCTTTATTGAGGATGCTGTGTCCGTGAGACAATTATTAGATCGGAATATTCGAAAGATCGGAGTCATCACACTGGAGACAGCTTTATTGAGGATGCTGTGTCCGTGAGACAATTATTAGATCGGAATATTCGAAAGATCGGAGTCATCACACTGGAGACAGGTTTATTGAGGATGCTGTGTCCGTGAGACAATTATTAGATCGGAATATTCGAAAGATCGGAGTCATCACACAGGAGATGGGTTTATTGAGGATGCTGTGTCCGTGAGACAATTATCAGATAGGAATATTCGAAAGATCAGAGTCATCATACTGGAGACGGGTTTATTGAGGATGCCGTGTCGATGTTTCAGGGGGGAAGTCTAATTGACACAGTCTCTGCAGACACTTCAGGGATGCGTTGGTCATGTCATGTCTAAAGTGTAATTGTACATTTAAGTACTGAGTTATAATAATTAACTACATGTACTTACTATAGGGTTAGTGTAGGATCAGTGTTTGCACGAGGGTTAGTTGCTTGTAGTTATGTGTAACAAACTGTAACCGAACTTTGTTTTCAAATAATTTATACCCCCAAAGGGGCAACATATCGTGGGGGATACAAACATTACAGTCAAAAATAAAAGTAATGTTTTTAAAAACTACAGCGGGACTACTGCACTTGTATTGCGGCAGAGGTGGAAAAGAAGCAAGATCAGCAGATCCAAAAGAAAGGTGAGAGCCTGGGGTGTAATGTGCAACTGTACATACAATGAATGTAGAGTATAACATGTTTGCTGCACCATTATCTATGCCCACCACCAGGGAAGCAGCAGAAGTTTACTAGACATGATCCGTGCTACAGCTTTGATCAAGGGCTGCCCTGCACGTATACCCAGGCACAGTGCTCCTCAGCATTCAGGAAACGAATGCCTCAATGGTGGACTGACCCAACACTCGACGCCCTCTACAGCAGGTGTTCTTTGGTCAGACAGTTAGACCACACTCAGGTGATGCATGTGAAATTGGCATTGGTTGTATGAATTTCAAGTAATGCCATTCGGGCTCTGCAACACCCCAACCACGCTTGATAAGCTCATGGAGAGAGTGCTGACAGCTGTTCCCAGCAGTCACTGTGTTGTGTATTTCAATAACCTGGTAAACTGAATTCCTTCTATATCCACAAAAAATCATCTTTATGATGGAGATATAGCTTTGTGGACAGTGCCCCGACATTTACTAGTTTGAGTCCTGGTTCACGGTCCTCTCCTGATCCTGTTTCCTTCTCTTCTTGTCTTCTATCCTATAAGAATAAAGGCATAAATGCCAAAAACATAACTTATCTTGACAACGGTCAGTTAAAAGTCATTGCAAAAAAGTTTGTAGATGACACTTGCTTTGATAGTTTATCCAATGCAATGGTATTGAGACATTTTTTAAGAGTCTTATATATCCAAATACCTGTATGGGCCAAAGTATGTAGATTATATTGAATTAAATACACAGTGATATATTTAAAATTAATTATAGATGAGCTTATAGATTAACTGTGGTTCCTGTACAGTCTTAAATCAATCACCACTGGCCTTCTCTCCGAGACTTTGAAAAAACTACCATCAAATTCTCACAGACCTTGTCCACACCCCTCAAACTTCTCAACCCAATACAATTATCAAGTCTGTAGTTAACCGTGAAATTCCCTCGCACCCCAAAACAGATGAAGGTGTGAGAGAACGAGAGATGTTGTTATTCAGCACAAATGTGCATCTGCATGGAGGAGATAGTAGACAGATTGACCAATCAATTTTGTAGAAGCAGTTAAACACACACAAACTCTCAATTTGGTCGATAGAGAGATTAGACCTCAGGGAAGGGCTGTATACTAAATTAGATGTCTGAGTATGTACCAACAGCTTGAACACTATAAAAATAGTCTCTCCTCTTTCACAAAGAATTTAACATTTTGTGAAAGACAAAGTTATCAAAGACCAGATTTAACTGTAAAATATGTGCCATACCTGCACAGTAAAATTGCCAGTGTTAAAAGTTATTAATTCCCAAAGAGTTCAAATAACAATCTACAGTGTAAAAGAGTACTCCTCTTCAGTGGAATTATGGGGTGCTACATAGTGTAATTAAATGTTTTCACTGAAAGTGCCAAAAAACACACTGAATAGTCTTGACTCCACCCTTCAATGACTGCTGCCTCGCAAGACGACGACGCCAGTTTATCTTCATGCGACCGAGAAGGTAGGTTGGATTGCTTTTCTCTTTCTAAAATGAAATAGTAAAAACATTTGTTAAAGGTCCCGTTCTTCGTGTTTTTTTGAAGCTTTGATTGTGTTTACAGTGTGCAATATAACATGTGTTCATGTTTCGCGTGTAAAAAAACACAGTATTTTTAACACAATTTACTCATCTGTATACCGCTGTTTTCACTGTCCTAAAAACGGCTTCTAAAAAAATGACTTCCTTTATTCTATGAAGTCCCTCCTTCAGAAATACGTAACGAGTTCTGATTGTGCCAGCGGTTCCGGTGTTGTGATTCGACAGCAGCTTAGCGCACGTGGAAAGGTCACGCCTCTTAACGGGAGATGTATGCGCTTAATGATCTCTACAGCGTCCCTGGGAAAGCCAAACAAAGGTGATTTGACTCCGGGATGAAAATAACAGCGTCTCGACGACATGGCGACAAACACACTCAAATGCAACAATTCCTTTTCTCCACGCGACACGTCCTCTTCTCCACGTGGGACAGCAACAAGACCACGCCCCCTTTTTTTGCGTATTCTTGTGGGCGGAAGTTAGTCTGTTCTACTGATGTCATTAATGAAGGAAGTACCAGGATGTAGTCCAAGCCGGCCGTTCGCTGTAGGCTTTGAAAGGGAACTTCTGTTAAATAAAATATCTCGCTTGGCATTGAACTTTGAGCTTTATAATTTTACAGGTATTATTTATGCTCTAACAGCAACATTCGTACTAACTAAAGTTTGAACAATGGGATCACGAAGAACGGGACCTTTAACATTTTTAGTCAAATATGGTGGTGAACACATTTATAAATGATTAACTGTGCATTTTTGCCAGGATTAAGGAAGCTCGTCAAGTTCATGAGATGCTGAGATGTGAAAGTTTCTCATGCCGATTTGATTTCTTGGATGAAGGTGGTTTTACGTTTAAAATAAATTTGTTGAGATGTGTTTACAATTTGTTAAATATACTATTAACTTCTTTCATTTTGGTTTGTTGACAGCCTTCATGAAATTAGGCATTCCCGCCTCCAGTCACACGGAGGCTTGGTTTTACGACGAGCCTGGCACTAAAGTTGACGAGGAGGTCTGAAGCACCCACATTTGGGTTTTTTTCTGCGCAGATGATAATGATAAAGCATTAAGTGTGGCATTACGTTATGTCACACTTTTACTCCAGTGGATTTTTCTTAGGGAATGTTTATTTTGACAGTACATTTCTGTACAGACTACAAAAGCTATTGAATATTTCCGTTATCATCCAGGCGGAAAAAAACAAAACACCGCCTTTATACAGTAACAGTAATTAGTGTAATTAGTGATGCAATAAGTGATGCACTAGTTTTAAGAGTAAATTGCTCGCATCTCAGACACGTTAATGTTGTGATTAGTAATTAGTTTGTAATTCTTTTTAATTTGTCATAGTTAGTCAATATTTCGTAATGAGGCTAATCTTGTTCAGTAATTATTGATTACCTAATAAGGAACTATCTAAGTCCTAAATTAGTTATTTCTTACTGATTAGTCTTGTAGTAGTAGCAGAAGTGTTAATGGTGAACTACTAATTTGTCATGCATTACTTCCTGCATGGTTACCTATTAATGATGCACCATAACTCTAAAGTGTTACCAAATGGTTATTTTCAGAACTGTTCAATGAACGGTTATTTTTCCTTCATGGCGTTGTTGTGAAAACACAATTAGAATTAAAGCTGCAAGCAGCATTTATCGGGGTTCAAGCAGTTTAAGGCTTTTAAGCACATATGCATAAAAATATATTATGTTTTATTTAGCAAGCATGTAACCACTTCGAAAACCTTATAAAGTAACTTATAAACGATCATATAAGAGATTCAAAGGGTACAGCCAACAGAACTGGGAGGAAGGAGGAATGGGAGGTCAATTGCAAATTACGAATTTAAGTAATGAAAATTAATAGGAAAAATAAAATAATGTTTTATGTTGCTTTAAAATAAGTGAACGTTAATATGATCAATAAGTTTGCTAATGGTTCTTAGCAAAGTGTTGGAAACAATAGTTTGTGAGCAAATGTAAGTCTTTAGTAATTTTCAGCATGCACATTGAGAGGGACCAAGCATTAACGAACAGCATTAACACAGATGACAGATGATTGCTTAGCACAGATTGAGGAAAATAAATTAGGAGCAGTATTGTTATATTTTATTTCACAATTACTTTTCATACTGTACATTGATTTGAAAGTGATCTGTTTAATAGGGTATTATATTGGAAGTTTTCAATTGTGAAAGAGTTGCAAAGTGGTGTACCTCAAGGAAGTTGACCATTACTATTTTCTATTTTACCAATAAACTTCCTCTTGTTTTAAAGTGTGCACGGACAGTCACAGACAGTGTATTTTTTTACTTGTTGGGACCTCAGGAAGAGTAACCACTGCCTAGGAATTGGCTAATGGGGATCCAAATAAATAAATAAACTTAGATCATAGATGAAAAAATATAATTTACAGCCAATTTACCAAGGAATACTTTTTTAATGAACATTTTTTTGGCAGTTATAGCACCACGTCTTGCCCAATCTCCACTACTTTTTAAAGTGTCCTCAGAGTGTGTCCATACATATGTGTGTCAAATTTGTTATAAATGTCTCACTTAATTTTGAGGTTATAGACCAGGGGTGTCCAAAGTCGCTCCTCGAAGGCCACTGTCCTGCAGAGTCTAGCTCCAAGTTGCCTCAACACCCCTGTCTGAAAGTTTCTAGTATGCCTAATAAGACCTGTTGAATTGGAGTTGGAGCTAAACTCTGCAGGACAGTGGCCCTCCAGGAGCAGGATTGGACACCCCGTTATTATAGACACTTACAGTATATTTATGAGAGTATAAAAATGACCCTTGGGCATCATTGATTGGATTTTACTTCCTATCATAGTTTTGACATTTGGACATTGTTGTTTAGCTATTGACCTATGTTATCAAATTCCCTGTGATGATTTTGTCTCAATTGGACTAGCAGTTTCGAAGATAATAGCAAAAGTTTTGAAAGGCTAAATACACTGTTACACAAACCATAAAGAAAAACCTGCCATGTTTGGTATCGTTGGACTCGGCAAGGATTCAGGAGTCTAAGGAGGTGACTTTTGTGAAAAACATTGGATTGAAACTTCTTAGGCTCCTTCAAGGCATTGTGCCGATGTGCAAACTGAGTTTTTTTAGATACACCAATGTTCTCAGACTATCATGGCACTCTGGACAAAGATACTGCATGCCAATCATTATCAGACTAATGGTTGGGTGTGGTTTTAGCCATTTTCATGACAATTTTTCTTCTTACAGCGCCACCAAGTGGCCAATCATCGCAATTTGTTTAAAGTGATGGAAGTTTGAGCTCATAGACATGTGACCCGAGTTTAGTGAAAATTTCTTGTTCGTTCAGAAGTTATAGTCATTTTAGTTAAAGTGGCCCTTGACACATTGAACATTTTGGATCCCCTTAGCGACTATGAATTGAAATTTTTTTTTTTTTTCATAATTATTAATAGTCTCTCTCCAAAGAACATTCCTACAGTGGTTTGGTTCTGATCAGGGAAAAAATGTGGGAGTAGTTGGTAGTAGTAGGTTTTTCAAAAAACTCAAAATTTCTTGAAATTGGCGCCTGAAGGGTGAGCCAATCCGAGGCATGCATGTTGTCCGCCTTGAGCCAAGGATTCCAAGGATATGAGCCCACGCCTAACGGTTTAGGAGTTATGAGCCATTTTGTACTTTTGCTTGCTGTAGCGCCCCCGTCAGGCCGGTCGGGGCGTGCCTTGTGACGCTGGTAGTCGTTGTGAGTACTACCAGCCCTGAAAGTTTCATGTCTCTACGACTTATGGTTTGGTCTGCCCGATCAGTTTTAGATGGAGAATGATGCATCATGGGAAAATTAACAATTATAATAGGGTTTCAGCCTTTCAGGCTTGAACCCCTAATAACAGAGGGCATAAAAAGGGCCTTAAAAAGCCTATAAAACATAAAGTATAGGGTCTCAGAGCTTGATTTTTTGAGCTGCTGGTTACAAAAACTTTATCAAGCATTTTGATATGTGCGTCAGAGAGGTCAAAGGTCGATTTTTGCATTTTCAGCTCATTTATCATGGAAATGCTGTGTTTTTTTTAAACCTTTTAAACTGTAGTACCTCTACTGGTGGCCCGATCTCCACAAAAAATTGCATGCTTCTTTAGAATAATATGGCGCACGTGCTCAGCTAATTTGGTGAAGTTTTGCGCAGAGCAGACCCTTTTTCAGTCATTAAATGGTCATTTTGCATTGGATCATATAGAGCATTTTTTCACCTTTATAAGAGTTAAACCACCATTAATGGCCATAACAGTTTGTAAGCTTCTTTGGGATCACGTGACGCATGTGCATGCCCGATTTGGGGAAGGTGTATGCAAATCAGGCCAGAAGAGGGCCGCTTTCAGCCATATAATGGGATTTTCCATTGAAATACATCATTTTGACCCCTTTTTAACCTTTATAGCGCCACCAAGTGGCCAGTCGCTGCGTCCTTTTTCACGCAGCCACAAAATGAGCTTGTACATAGGCGTGCTCAGTTTGGTGAAAATATCTCGTTCCTTTGACTAGTTATGGCCAGTGAAGTAAAAGTGGCTCCTCCCACCTCAAGCGTTTTGGCGGCCCTTAGGGACCGTGAACCCAAATTTTCACTTTTTTTTGATAACTTTTGACAATCAGACTCCAGAGAATCTTGCTGCACTGGTTTGGTTCCGGTCGGGCCAAAAACCTAGGACTAGTTCGCAAAAGTAGGTTTTTGGAAAAAGCCAAAATACCCAACATTTTTCCCAGGGTGATGAGCCAATCCGCATGCATGTTGTCCACATTGAGCCAAGGATTCCAAGGATATAAGACATTTAAGCCCA
Source organism: Romanogobio albipinnatus (assembly GCA_023566225.1). Classification (NCBI taxonomy): domain Eukaryota; kingdom Metazoa; phylum Chordata; class Actinopteri; order Cypriniformes; family Gobionidae; genus Romanogobio; species Romanogobio albipinnatus. The sequence continues at coordinate 3,891,496 of CM042252.1, read as the reverse complement.
CGCCTAACGGTTTAGGAGTTATGAGCCATTTTGTACTTTTGCTTGCTGTAGCGCCCCCGTCAGGCCGGTCGGGGCGTGCCTCGGTGACGCTGGTAGTCGTTGTGAGTACTACCAGTTTCATGTCTCTACGACTTACGGTTTGGTCTGCCCGATCAGTTTTAGATGGAGAATGATGCATCATGGGAAAATTAACAATTACAATAGGGTTTCAGCCTTTCAGGCTTGAACCCCTAATAAAAGCAATTAGACTTTTGATTCTAAACCTTATAATTGATATACATAATGAGCAACTCAGCAGAAAGCAACAGACAATTTCCCCATGTAACAACTAGCCCCAGTTTCTCCTATTACAGTATAAGCACTTTTGTCATTATGTTCAAGACATTTGTGAAGTATAGGCCTACATTTTTGCAAATATTGTAGTAATTTGCACAGAACTATATGCACAAAAGTACCTATAAACAGATGAAAGGTATGCTGTGTGTATGCTAATCTTCAGTGTAGTGCTGAAATAGTGGAGATTAATCTTTTTTTGTGTTTTGTTTTTTGCATTATGGCATTTATCCTCAAACATGAAAGGGAAGCATCCACATTCACAAGCTTAACTTCGCCAACACCGTTATATTTGCAGACAAAGAAACCAAGTTTTAGAGTATTCTTGTGAGCTGCATTTTTCCAGCACAATCTTGCTCATCATTTCACTAAGAGGCGTCAAAAGAACATCTTGGATTATTACTGTGTAAGAAGAGAGATCCTTTTTTAAATAATCCCCCTAATCTGTAAACATGCTGGAATCCTTTCAATTCAATTGCTCTTAGACAAGAAATCCCCCAAATCATCTTACTGCCAAACGGTGTCTTAAGCTAAACTAGGTCGTTTCCCTTAATTCGTTCATTACGCAAACCTTTTCATTTATTTTCAACAGCCTTAAACCACAATTCTAAAATAAGAACCAAAATCTGAAGCAGAGAATGTGAAGCCATTGTCAGAATTACCAGGAAGCATGGAAAGTCAATCAGCAAATATCCATTTACAGGGAAACATGTCCAAACCTAATGAATATATTAATCTCAGCAGCACAATCCCTTCATACAGACGTACACAAATTATAGACACTCGACATCTGGCGTTTTATCAAGACAGGCTCATTTTCTCAAGAAACATCAATGACATTATTTACAACTTCCCTTCAGCTCATGTTAAAAGATAAAGGGAGTGAATTCACTAAAAGTTTCACTAAAAGAATATAAGAGAATTCACTAAAAGTGTTATCGTCTTATAACCACCAATACAATTTAGCCAGGTGATAACCTGTGAACCATGAATATATATAAAAAAATTATTTGTATATAATCATTTGTCCCCATGTATTCTATATACAGGCTGATTATACATTTTCACAACATTATTTTATCTGTGCCTGCCACAGTTAAAGGTAGGCAATTTCGGAGTGGCTATCAATAGCAAGCTAGCTTTGAAAGCATAAGATCCCACCCTCCCTTCAAAAGTCCAAACCCAGCTAGCATATAATCATTGAACTAATGTTGAGTCAGTGTTAATGCGTAAGCACTAATTGCATTGAATTAATGCTACAAAGTGATGTTGCTTCAGTATCACTCTTGCACCCTCAGTTAATGTTGAGATTTCAACCACAAATCAATGGTAATACTATTACATAAATCAACATTACAAAAAGATATTGTCAGGGTTGAGGTAAGGGAAGAAGCGAAGACTCAATAATGCAGATACATGGGCTTTTAATAAAATAGTAAAATAAAACAAGACAAACAAAAACTACCCAGAAGGGGAAAAACAAGACTTGACTTGACACAAGGAGCAGTGAAACACAAGGCACGTACGACAACGATCCAGCATAGGACTGCAAACACAAGGAGATTAAATAGGGAACAAACAAAAGAGGGTAACGAGGGAAGACAGGTGGGGCAAATGAACCAATAATCAGGAAACAAGGTGGGCGGGGTTAGACAATAGACATGAGAGCACATGGCACAAAGAAACACATGACAAGACGTGCTCACACAAAACATGACAACATGAAAGCACGCGCCAGCAAAAAACACCAGCCGCGTGCTACATAACACAAAACATGTACATAAGAGTGCACGCCTCTACGTCAAGACAGAGCGTACGAGAACGAGCTCATTCCGTGTGCTCAGGACAGAAGACAAACACGCTTAGCATGAATGTCCGAATCCCAACACAAAACCGAAACCAAACTAAACAGAAGTGCTGGGATCCGAACACCGCACACAAAACTCACAAGGACAGGAAGGATCACAAGGATTTCATGCATGGATTCATGATGATTCATGTACCATAGCAATAGCTTTATCCATATATAGTAAAGATTAATGTTTTTTTTTTTTATGAACATCGAAAGCATCATGATCATGTGTAATAAACCATAATTCATAATGATGAACTCACCTTAGGTAATGTTTTAATTAAGGAGTTCATCCATGAAGTCATAAATGAAAGACTTTGAATTCGTGTTAGTTCCTGATGATTCATGAGATATTAATGCATGAATGAATTCATGATAATTCATGTACCCTTACTGTAAAGTGTTACCGAGTTATCTAGTGACAGAAGTGACAGAACCCTGACAGATACTTTTTCAACATCACTTTTGCACCCTCAGTTACTTTTGAAACAATGTTTAGATGTCATTGAAGCAACATTATGACGTGGTGTTAGTTCAATATCACATTTGCATCCACATTTAACTCTTTCCCCACCAGCATTTAAAAAAAAAAAAAAAGTTGCCAGCCACCGCCAGGGTTTTTGATCATTTTCACAAAAATGTAATGGCCCATAAAATATTTTGTTGTATGAATATCTGAGCATGCAATATATCAAACGAAAGTACGGAGCCCAGCAGGTCACCTATAGGTGAAAAAAAAAACAATCCATGTTAAAAATGAATAGTAGGCTTCACAAACATTTCTAAAACTGTAAAAACTTTTTTTTTTTTCAATAACGCATTCATTAATTATTTTATGATAAACATACTGTTTTAAGTGCACTCATTTATTTATTTTTTTAAAGATTTTTTTTATTTTTTTTATTTTTTATTTTTATGATAGGACAGTAGCAAGGAAGCGAAGTGGGAGAGAGAGAGGGACGGGATCGAAAAAGGTCCACGAGCCGGGACTTGAACTCGGGTCGCCCGAAACGCAACAGCGTTATATGTCAGCGCACTGCCCACGAGGCTATTGGTGCCGACAAGTGCACTCATTTATAATCATAAATTAAACATAATTGATAAATAAATACATTTAAAAAATAAATACAATAAATAATAATAATTGTTGTTGTTATTATTATTATAATTATTATTTGCCTATTGTTGCATTTAGGCTACATGCATTTAGAAGAAGAAAAGGGAACAAAGAAATTAAAAGTCAGTCATAATACACAATGCCAGGTTTATTAGGCAATAATAATAAAGTGCTAAGATTATTACAGTTAAACAAGATTTTGACACACATAATTCTTATTAAATCGTTGTATTCTGCCACCCATGGGAACAGATTTAAAAACCGACGGTACGGTTTGCAAAATCTGAGCGCATGGATTGGAAATTCGTGGGTACGGCTTATTAATCCGTGGGCACGATTTGTTAAACCGAGGGAACAGTTTAAGAAATCGTGATCACGGTTTATAAACTGAGGGAACGGATTGCAAAACCGTCGGCACGGATTGTTTTTTTTTCTCCTAGAGGTGACCTGCCAGGCTCCGTATGAAAGAGCAGAAAGAGCAGCGTTTTATTCTAGCTCCATGCATTCCTTTTTTATCAACAATTAAATATGGGTAAGTTTCATAAAAAAAAGCAACATTTTGAGCAAAAAGCTGAGAAAATCATGTTTTTGTCTTTTGTTATTGATTCAGAATGATGATCAAACTCAGATGAAGTAGATGGAGTCCGTCAACACCCCAAAGCTTCACAGTTCTAGAGCTCGTCCTGGGTCGACATCTCATTAAGTAACATTAGGCAGTTTTGATTTATATGATTTTTAATGTTGATGATCATGTTGTTCTACATATGCATCTGCTTACATACGATTGCTTGGTTTTTGGAGTCTTCTTCGTCATTGTTTTGATCAGGAGATTCATTACTCATTCAGAAGATGTGTAATAGATCCCCCCTAGCATACAGCTGTGAAAACACGGAAACCCCAAAAATGTGGTATTTGGCGGGGAAGCGTTGTCTCACACGCCAAACACCGAACACAGTGTTTGGCGGGGGAAAGAGTTAATGTTGAAACAATGGTGAACAAAGAAATCACGTTATGATGGATTCTACATCACTGTTGTTGAATCAACACTGAAATTATCAAAAATTATCTTTGGTAATGTTTTTTGATCAATGTGATGTTGATTCGAAGTCACTTTTGTTGAAACTGAAAATACAACTGAAATGTAATGACAAAATAAAACAATGTTGCCATCTGATGTACCAAGTTAATGTTGAAATAACATTACTATTTCAACTCCACTTCAATGGTGCGTCAACAAATTCCTGATTATTTCAAAGTTTGGGGAAAACCTTTTAAAATATAAATGAGCCTTTCCCCAGCAGTTGAATCAATTTATTTTATTTAACAGTTTAACTCAATGACAAATTGAGATGAGTGTCGCGAGACAAGGAACGGCATTAAATGACCTCATGTCTCGGACCGAAAGCAATGATTGGACGAACATTAAGTGTTTCTAAAACAAATGGCCTACCCTACCTTCAGTGTTGTATTATTATTGGCCACAAAAAGCAAGTCGTTTCGGTGAAAAGTGTTGTTTGTGTAGATTTTGTTGAGGTCATTGCTGCAACTAATGGAGAAGAACATTATAACTGGGCAAATGTCCAGATGTTTGGTGCACTTTCTGAATGTTAAAGAGATGATTGACATGCCTCGATTAGTAGATTGATGCTGTACAGTCTCAGTAAAGTATGTCAGATAAACTGATGTCCTCCCCAAACAACAGTAGCTCTCATTCATAGTTTTCAGTCATGTGACTGGCAAACATTCATTGAACTGCATCAATTTTCCATCTCACAAAAATATGTAGGCAAAATATGTAGACAGCCATCCATATACTGCACCTACTGCAGTATTTCAATCACTAAAAACAGCAGTCAATGGTATTAACAACTCAGAATACAGCTTCTTGATGATGCATACTATATACGTACAGGCGAGCAGATGAGCCCAGAATATGAACATTTCTTCATAATAGTTTTCAATGGAAGAATGCTTAATGAGAAACAGAGCGTTGTGTTTATATTCTGGGTTCATCATGCTTGTCTGTACATATTATAAGGTGACCAGATTTCTGAAATGGAAACTGGGGACATTTCCAATTTGAGTGGTCAAAATACCACTAAAATCTAATTTGTTATTATATTTTAATTAAAAAATGGGGACATATTTGAATGTTTTTGTTGTTGTGGGCTCCCTATATTATTATTAACATTAATAATTATTATGATTTAGTTTGATTATTTGGATTTTTGATCTGGATTTAATACAATTCAACGCACCCGAAAAAAAAAAAAAAAAAAAAAAATGAAAACAGTTAATAGCAACCATTGTAAATAACAAGCAGTTCTAAACACTATAACATGACTTGACAAAAACACAACCCAAAAATAAAACTACATTAATATGAGAAATAAAACTATTTACAAATATTGTAAGTTTTATAATTGTATTTAATATTTTCACAAGTTTATACTATATAAATTACTTTTTTTTTTTTTACTTCAAATGTTTTGTTACGTTTGTGCTTGAAAATAACTCTTACTATCTTTAATTGGTCTTGTTATTTAGCATTTTAGGCTTATTTAAGCATGTGTTTTACTATGTGTATTCTGCACATGTATTTGTTGCAAGTGTAAGTTAATTGTTTAGGGTTTTTTTATATTTATAGTTTCGATGTGTGGTAATCACTGCGTTGTGATGGTGGATCTTTTGGGGGGGGAAACAATCTCGCACCCTGTTGAGGCTCTGTTATGAAGCACATACAAACAGTATTACTTTAATTTAACATGAATGTATGTTACTACCTTGAAAGCGATAACGATGTTTCTTTTGATATTGACGACTGACGCTCTGCTCTCGGTTACGTTCTTCATAAAGTAGTAGCGGCACGAGCGTGACCAAGTACAGTCAGTGTATCTCAGCGCCATCTGCTGGTGAAAATAATCACTATTCACTACACGATTGCTCCTATAATCAGCAGCTGCTGTATGTTGGTTGGGCGTTTTTTGCAATATATCTGCGGGTTGTTTTGAACGAGCTGCAAAACGGGGACATTTCCGGGGACAGCTCCAGTCGGGGACAGAACACCAAAAACTGGGACTGTCCCCGGAAAACGGGGACGCCTAGTCACCCTAACATAGTATGCAACATCAGTGTATACTGTATTATGTTTTATCACATTAGAACTTAGTAAAAACCTGGTAAAAATAACTGTTGGGCAAGAGCCAAGGCGACGGCGATGGGCTGACAGGCCGAGGTGGAGATAAGGGTCTGGAGGCCTGAGGTGTAGCCGGGGACTCGACCTCTAGCCGAGTTGGTGGCAGGGAGGCCCGAGGCGCAGATGCAGAGCCGCCCGGAGTGAGCGGTGGGGGGTAGAGCCAAGGAGCTGGACGACACCAGTGGTGTCGACGGATCCAGGGGACTGGCAGTGACCAGTGATGGAGACGGTATCAGGAAGACAGGTAGGGAATCATAAGATCTCCAGATGGGACCGGCGAAGATGATGACTCGAGGGTGGGGACTTGGGTGGGAATTGGATCCGCGGACCACAGGTCGATCAGGTTATAATCCACTCTGGCTCTAAGATGGACCGCCCCGCCTGCGTCAATTCTGCGTCCTCCAGCTCTGGATATACCTTGGGCTCGCTGGCTGTGGAAAAGAGGCTGATCATCTAAGCCAGGTATCCCAGGTACTGCCGGCTCTCTGGACAGAGAAGGAGTCGCAGTGTGGGTGAGTCCATCCTTCATACTCATTTTGAGTGGTCGGTTATTCTGTCACGTGCTGATGCTATAGAACGCACACAACGAAGGAGATGAGGGTAACAAAAGTCTTTAATCCGATTGTAATTCGGTTCGTTAACTGTGTGTGGGTGTGGAAGGAAGAAGGCGGGGTCGGCGTGACTGGGACTCGCAATTTTATTACTTAGAACTTTATATACAAACAGAACACGTGCTTGTGGCCGCAACAATACAACAACACTCTCAAGATAGCTTCAGGTTAATCACTCAGTTTTCACTGCATCTCTCAGGCAGGCAGATGCACGCGAAGTCGGCTCCGCTCTCTCTCCCGCTACAGACCTCGCAAAACCACGCCACCTCCTCCACACCGATTAACAATCCGAGAAGGTACAGAACACGTTCACACAAACATGTGTAGATGAACAATACCCGACAAAGGACTGAACAGAACAGGGAGTATAAATACACAGGGTGAACGAGGGAACTAATTAGACACAGGTGGAGATGATAAACTAATCAGGGACGAACGAGCACAGGTGAAGACAAAACAGAACTATTGTAACAAAAGCAACTTTTAAAAATGATTTTTTTTTCTTTCTAAAGTTCAAATTTTGGGTCAAAATTTATATCAGGTATCTAGCTACCCTTGTGGTGAAAATCAAGTTAATGTTGTTTATGTGGTGTTATTAATATGTTTTTACTATGACAAACCATGTGCAAAGTCACACGTCAACACCATTGCTGAGTATTTTCTCCTTAAAACTGCAGTGAACCAGAGACGGCCTCAAAAACTCGGTTTGAAATCAACTGTGTTTGACGTCACAAACTACCTTGTAACCAATCACGTTAAAGTGTGGATCTCCAAAGCTGGTGTGAGTGAGTGGAGGCAGGGCCAATTTACATATTCATATAATCACCTATACTCAATGAGGCAAGGGTGTAGAGTTACATTCAAGCTATTTTAGGACCCACTTTTTATTAGGTGGCCTTAACTACTGTGTACTAACATTTAAATTAATCAGTTGATTACATTTTGTTTAATGCAAGTACATTAAGGCCACCTAATACAAAGTGGGACCAGAGAAAATGATTGACTACACTCGGACTTTAACTAATATGTACTTACATAAAAAAAAAAATATTTACAATTTACTACTTATGTTGATGTTGCATTACAAAACGCTTGTGCTGCTATTGTCACGATCATGTCTTGTTTAATTTCATTATCTTGCTCTGTTTAGTTGTCATGTCGCGTTTAGTTTCCTTGTTATTGTTTTCCCTGACACTGTTTGAGTTCTCATTCACTAATTTGGTACTATGGTTACCTGTTATTTTTTTCGTCGATTACCTTTTGTATTTTGTACCGTATTGAGGGTACGTTTACACAAACATAGATAGGACTGATTCTTGAGATAAGGGACAAACATGTTTTAGATGTTAATATATAAAAACTAACACTACATTACTAAAAATATATATATTTTTGTAGACAAAGGTCTCAGATAATGAACCATGTAAGGGAACAGGCTTTTTTCTAAAACATTTTTCAAAAAAATTTAATGTATTCTCTCCATAACTTAATTTGTGTCAACTCCATCAGACACACTAAAATGCATGCTAATTTAATTTAAATCCATCCAAACCAATGTAAAATCAGTTATGTAATATTGGTTTTCAGTAAAGGATCTAAATCATAAAAGACATTCTCTGTTTATTTTGTGTTTGTTTTCACACTATTATGAACAACACAGTTTCTAAATTCCTTAATTCTCCTCCCTCCTTTTAATATTAAACATATATCACCAATGTTCTTAGGGAATTAAGACATAATATCATGTACTTCCATTGATGTTTTAAAAAATTCTCAATATATTGAAAAAAGAATAAGACATTTCTTTCAAAATTAACAAAGACCTTCACCTGACAGTGTAAAATACTGACAGTGCTAACAAAGGTTAAGGCGAGGACAAATATACAGTATGTAACACTTGGCCTTATTGGTCGAAGTTACTCGTATTAAAATGGGATCAGATTATACTGTGTGAGAAATTGGAGTGTTTAAAAGGATAAGACAAACAACAGTTGTAAAGTGAAAACCAACAGTGTATTTACAATGTATACAAGAGACGTAAAACAATACAGTAAAACTAGGAAACCTCAGTCTGTTAAAAGCATAGAATCCATAACACCCTACCCTAAAACAGTCCGAATGAGTCCCAGTGTGCTGATAGTCCTTATGCAAGTGTCCAACCGTGTATATACAATCCAAGTGAGAGTGAATCCAAATGCGTGGAACTGGAACGGTGAGACAATAAAATCTCCACAGTCCAGGTTAGGTGATCACCAGTGCATTTGTAGTTGGTCCCCCCTTTTTGGTTTTCCATGCTAGTCTACTTCCTGTTTCCTGTCATGTGATCAGTCACTTGACAGGTGGACCCAGTAACATTTAAAGACCCTAGCCTACAGCTCCCCAGGGAAGGTACTAGTCCCTTGAAGGTACTGTCAGCCATTGTCCATGTAGTGGGTATCCTCTTGAATGTGTGTCTTAAAATGTCTCTGTAATAAATTAGATAAAACTAGGCCATCCCACACAGGCACTAGTCTGCATGAGGAATCTGGAATGCTCGAAAGAGGTGAAAGTTGATACCAGCCTGGGTGCCCTAGGATCGGTGGCACCACGCCTCCCAGGATCATGTTGCAGCCAGGCTTGCTGGTCCACCAGCTGGCATTTCCTCCTTACCGGCTTGAAGGTCTCTTTGATGGATGATGTTGCTGCTGATGAACGGTGATGTAGATGATGAGGTGGTTTCTTATGAGGGTTGATAACAGTACACACTACACACACTCCACTCCACACGCATTGCAGTCACTTACGAATTGCCAGATGTCTCTGCGGATCGAGGGCCACTAGGCAACTTCCAGGATCTGCAGGAGGGTCTTTAGCCACCCATGATGTCTCTCTGATGTCCTCTGATGGAAGGACTGTAGCGTCTGCTGGACCAGGGTCTGCGGAATGAGGAGCTGGACCTTGACTCTTCCGTCGTCCTTCTGGATCCGACGATACAGCAAGCCCTGGTGTTCTTGTACCTCGATGCCCTGGGTCCATGGAGTAGAAGGTGAGATGGTAAGTTGCTGAAGTGTGACGTCATCAGCCTGTGCGCTGCTGAGTTCCTCTCTGGAGAAGGAAAGGATAGAGAACATGGTGTTGAAATCTGGCCCCGCTGGAGTGGAGGCGCAGAAATCTCCATTGGTTGCTCTGTTGGTAATCTGTGAAGTGGGAGAGGCAGTGGGATCATTGGCCGGCGGAAAGCCAGGGGCCGATGTGGGAGGCACTGGGCTGATCGTCGCAGCAGGAGGGGAGATGGCAGTTTCTGGATCCCTTGTTTGCTCCAGCTGTTTCGCCCATTTCTTCTCTCCTCTTGAAACATTCGATGACCTCTCTCCAGTGTCGCCACGGCATCTTTTATAGAGTCCTCCATTTTGCCAAATTTAAAATCCACAGCATCTCTAAAACACACTTCACGATTAAGAGAACTTTCAACAGAGTCTTTAAAATCCTTCTCCAGTCTTAAAACAATGTTTTTAAGATCAGCAACCTCAGTGCATAGCTGTTCACACTCACAATGTTGTAACCCCCGTTCATCATTCATACCAGCTGATGTATTAAAAGGTGCAGCATTAACTTGTTGTGTCGTCTTCCTTAAAACACTCTTCTCAACACAGCGTAACAAATCTTTAAACGTTCCCCGTACGGGCCACCATATGTAACACTCAGCCTTATTGGTAGAAGTTACTTGTATTAAAATGGGGTCAGATTATACCGTGTGATTGGAGTGTTTAAAAGGATAAGACAAACGACAGTTGAAAAGTGAAAAACCAACAGTGTATTTACAATGTACACAAGAGACGTAAAACAACACAGTAAAACTAGGAAACTTCAGTCTGTTAAAAGCATAGAATCCATAACACCCTACCCTAAAACAGTCCGAATGAGTCCCAGTGTGCTGATAGTCCTTATGCAAGTGTCCAACCGTGTATATACAATCCAAGTGAGAGTGAATCCAAATGCGTGGAACTGGCAAGGTGAGACAATAAAATCTCCACAGTCCAGGTTAGGTGATCACCAGTGCATTTGTAGTTGGTCCCCCCTTTTTGGTTTTCCATGCTGCCACCTTTATGCTGATCTACTTCCTGTTTCCTGTCATGAGATCAGTCACATGACAGGTGGACCCAGTAACATTTAAAGACATTCACACATTAAAACAGATACTAAAATGGACTAAAATGGACTAAAATGACTAAGACAACATGTAAACCTATTAAAACTCTAATATACATTACATCATTATAATATATAGACTGGTTAAAGCAAGCATCTTGTGTGACAGTGTCACAAGTATATGTAAATTAATCATGAATCAGAAACAGCAGAAACAGCATTAGAATAATTCCCCATATGCAAAGAAACATATTAAAGAGTTGATGTCTGACAGAGTTGACAAAATTGAAGTATTTAAAATTGAGGTATGTTTAACATACTATATCAACGTTCAATGCATAAAACAAGCAACAATGCACGCGAGAAGCATTTCAACTTAACCAGATAGGAAATTGTCACAGCCTTTTGAGTTTGCTGACAAATTCACCATTTGAAATTATACTTTAAATATTAACAATGTTAAATTATTAATTGAGAGAAGCACCAGAGGCCGTACAGACAGCCATGCAATAATGTGTGTCACACGTACTCTCTGTGGCACGATGCCAGTAAAATATACATTTCTATCAAAATATTGAATATAAAAGAAAACACAATATTGGGTCCTTTTAATTGCATGTAAAGGAGCATTGGTAGAAAGTTTCCCCTGTGTGATTTAACTCCTATGGATGGTAGCAGGGCCGTTTTTAGGCATAGGCAAACTAGGCGGTCGCCTAGGGCGCCATCAGTAGGGGGTGCCAATAAACGCATATCTGGCTCTGATGTTTGTGTGTAAAGGGTGTCACGGCCACCCTAAAATGTTATTGCCGCCCCCACTAGTTCCCCCACACTATTGGATCAGAGAACTGTCAATCTGACGATTCCTATATACCATCAGATCAGAGTAGGCTACTGTCAAAAAAGTTCGCGTTTGGAGCGCTCAACAACTCGTCAATGCTTTGGCATGGTAACACTTTTTTTTAACCATAAAATAAAGCTAAATTCAAACTAACAGGTACAAATCTGTTAGGGCAGTATTTGTGGCAGTCTAGAAATCTCGCTGTGAATGGGCAGATAGCATTGCTCGGTGTGTATGTTAGAGGCAAAATATAACTGCACACTTACTTCAGCATTTCATGATTATCAGTTATATTTTGACTCTATAAAGCTTTCTCCTCTTAACTGCACCTCCAAAAGGTTTTTGCGCCAATGCATTGTTAAAAGAATCAGTGTGTTTTGTAATTGTCTCATATAAAACTTTAGCGGCCAATTTAAAAATGGTATAATAAAATGTGCAAATTCACAACATGAATACATCCTTTATTAAATCACGTTGACGAATTTACCGTATCTTTACGGATGCTGTTGAACGCTGAATCGATTCATTCAGTTCTAATAGCGCTTAACGCAAGCAGTGTCCCACACACAGAGGGCAAAGTGTTGCGTTATTTAAAAGGGAAGTTCACGCATCAATGAGTAACAAAAACCACACTGAATCAGTATTTATTCTTATTACTTTCATGTGAAATGTACTAATAACACATAATAATTATGTAGTTATGTCTGAGAACAATTTCTTAGCAGGGACTGCACAAATATAGGCTATATATTATAGGTCTAGGGCTATACAGGCATCTGGCTATTAATTTGAATCCTTCTTAACAAATATATACAAATATAATTTGGTATGTATGTATTTGTTAATTAATACCAGTAATACCAATGTTGCAATGGGGGCACTAATAAGGATTTCGCCAGAATGGCTAGAAACGGCCCTGGATGGTAGCATGGCAGACGGTACACTTCCCCTGCAGGGCCAGGGTTATAAGCACAGATACAGAGCGTGATCCTCTTACGCCTGCTGAAGCTCTCATCTTCCTACACGGATCGCTCGGTTAACACAAGCAACCTCTCAGTACTGTGGTCTCTTGCCAAATCTCGCCTCTTTCAATTGCCGTTTCTTTTCTTTCAGCTTTTCTTTATAGAAAGAACTTGTTGCAGTTTGCTGTAATGTATCTGGCTCAAGAGACAATCACTATTGTTCTGTCTGGTGTAGCGTTTATGAGCGCTTTAAGCTGTAATCCATGGGGTAGAGTTTACAGCATTAAATGTTCGTTTGACCACTAAGTCCAGGGCGTTCAGTTGTGCTGCTCCTTGTCTCAGGAAATCACCTCCACAATTTGTACGAGGAAGTGAATGTCTTACTACTTTTAAATCATGTCTTAAATGGTAAATGGACTGCACTTATATAGCACTTTCAACAGACCCATGGACATCCAAAGCGCTTTACACATTGCCTCTCATTCACCCATTCATACACCGTCGGCGGTGTCAGCCATGCAAGGCGCCATCCAGCTCATCGGGAGCAGCTGAGGTTAGGTGTCTTGCTCATGGACACCTTGACACTTGGTCAGGTGGAACCGGGGATTGAACCACCAACCTTCCAGTTTGTAGACAACCTACATGAACCACTGAGCCACTGCCACCCCTTAAAACTCATCCTTTTAAATTAGCGTTTTCTGATCAATTTTAGATTGTGTATCTTAAAGCTGCACTAGGTAGGTTTTGCTCTCGGGGTCCCCCTACAGTTGGGAAACAGTATTGTCCTCTACTACTGTCGTAAACTCTGTCATCCTGCATCAGGGGATTTGTTGACATGACAACTATGATAGCCCTGAACACTGCAGGAGGAGTTCACATGCAGGTGTTCTGCTTGCGTCGCGTGTGAAATGTCTTCATCCCAGGTACAGTGGCATATGTTTCAGCATGTCATATGAATATAATTTCATGGGTTTTATTTTTTTTTTCAAACGCCAAATGATCGTGATGCTCACGTTTACAAGCCAGCGTCATTATAGTAGTCTAGTCTATTGGTTACCGTTTTACAGAATCTATATGATACTTCAATTCAATGTTTGAGTGCTAGGTAATAACCATATATCGTCAATATAATATCAAGCTACCATAGATGAATCTTCACATTTGAAAAATCGATTTGCATTATAGCTTGAGGCAAGACAAATAAACAAATATAATACTTTAATACGATCACTTTCTCGTTTCCTCTTTTTGCATTCCTCCGACAAAACCTTTGCTTTCTTCTTTTTCTGTGCTGCCTCGGCCATGACTATAACATCCGGCAAACAAAAGATAGTTGGGCTCGCACGTCCGAATTTAAGGAAGTGGGGGTGATGGTGGAAGTGACGTATATGCCGTAAAGCAGTCGAATTTTGTAGTTCTTTTTTTTCTCGGGTTACTACCTGAAACCCGAAGTTTAAAAGTACGATTAAAAACGATACAGACCCCGTCAGGCTATGGCAGACGTGCCATTCAACCTATTGTAAGTCGATGTATCATCACAAGAGTCTTGAAAATATATTATGAAGGTTGAAAAGTTACCTAGTGCTGCTTTAATGTCATTAAGTTGTAAGGTGTCCTTAAGTGTTTTGAAATGCGCCTCTAAATAAAATGCATTATTATTATTATTATTAACATTAAACAGCACATAATTCAAAACTGCCAAATGTTACTGAATGAAATGTCGACCCAGGACAAGCTCTAGGACTGTGAAGCTTTGGGGTGTTGATCTGTGTTTGATCATCGCTCTGAATCCCATCTGGATGTAGTCTTTGACAAAAATGTGATTTTCTCAGCATTTTTATGAAACTTACCCTCATTCAAGTGTCGATAAAAAAGGAGGCATGAAAGCAGAGGGTCTGTTCTTTCTTTGATATATTGCATCTTCAAAAAATATTCTGGGGGCCATGAACATTTTGTGAAAATGATCAAAAATACTGGTGGTGGCTGGCAACTTTTTTAAAGGGTAACTAAACCCTAAAACAACTTTCTTTAGTTAATGATCTGCAAGACAACTACAATACAGTATATGGTGTAAAAACGTCTGAGTGCTGCCCTCTTAAGGTTGAACGGTGGCTACTGCAGTTGCATTTTACTATTGGACGTTGTTTGCCATCATGACGCACTATCCACGCCCCTGGCACGAGCTCACCACAACCTAAGAAATGTTTTCCCGCATTGATCACATGAGAACGGCTTCACTACAGAATGAATCTCGTGTTACATGAAGTAGAAACATTATGAATGAAACTTGCCTGATACTTTAACATTCTAATGAAGAAAATATGGTTAAATAATGCAGTTGTCAGTACATATCTCTTGCGATATTATTGCCGCCCATCATGTGTACAGATCATTTTCATACTTGAGACTAGGGTTGGGTATCGTTTGGGTTTTTTCCGATACCGGTGCCAAACCGATACTTTTAAAATGGTACCGGTGCCTAAACCGATACTTTAAAAAAAAGAGCCACAAAACGAGGTGGATGAGAGGCTTTTTATTGATTTTTTATTATTATTATTTAAATTGAACAATTTATTACAAGTTTAAAGTATACTTAAATATATAAATATAAATTAATACAAAACACAATTTACTCAACAAATTCACAGTAAAACTAAAGCCACCTAACCCGACTACAACAGGCCTAATTTAACTCTATATAACAGTTACAGTAATAACAGCACTCGTCTGTATTCTTGGACTGCTTCAAGCAATAGCTTTATTTTGCAGAAATATGATCATATTCTCTGGCCTAAACTTTTAGAACATGTCTGCCTTATTGTTCATGTCAACATGTCTGCCTTCTCACATAACACACAGCAGCCACAATAGCGCTGTATGACAGCTCAGCTGTATCGGTTTTATTTAGTTTTTTCTTTTTTATTCAAAATATTCACAAACTTGCTAACTATGTCATGAACTATCTGATATTCTGATTTTCAAATATGTGTGAGGGAATGTGTGTTAGTTGATCTATAATGCGCGATGGGCGGCGCCATGTTTGCACCTCAGCGAATCGGATCTGTCGGATTTACATCACGTAAATTCATCCTCATCTCACGAAATACATGAAAGTAAGTGACTGCTGAACTGGGAGAAGAATAGATTAAACTATATAGTTACTATATAATGTGTATATGATATGAATAAAACATGTAGTCAAATTATAACTGTCTGAAAGGATTGTTTTTGCCGCTTCCATAGACATCAGTGTGTGTTTTTTTTGCTAGTACTTATGTGCATTTAAATGTCTGAATCCTAAAATAAACATTATGTGGTTAAAAACACTGAATAGGTATGATATGTGACGAGCGCTGAGCCTGTCCGTCTCTGGCTCGGCGCCAGCCAAAACACGAAAGCACATTTGAATTGAAGTGGCACCGAAATGAGGCACCGAAATCTGCGTTCAGATTCAGTCCGGTACTTACCGGTTATATAGGTACACCAACCCTACGGTACCCAACCCTACTTGAGACGCACTTTCAAACCCTGACACGCAAGTGGTTGCCGTGGTAATGAATAACAATACCGTAACGTGCTGGCCGTATATAGTCTAACTTTTATTTGAGGAAATCTGCTTATAATTGGCTATTAGGTCTGAACGTATTGGTCCTGCGCTGCTTATTGATTCAGTTAATTTGATAAAAATACATTGCATGTATCGGATCTTCACTATAAGGATTTGACTGTTCATAGATTAGGTCAGTGGTCTCATTCTCTCTTGTGCTGCTGCTTCGCTAGCATTGTCAGCAGTTAAGACCACAGTTTGAGCCAGCGGCTCGCATTGATAAGGCCCTGTGTCCACAGACAATTCACCCTCCACTTCAGGTGAAGGAGAAAAGTCCTCTACTTCGAATGACCACTCTGTTGCAAAACTGCTGGTGTCATTCAAGTCACTCTCCATCTTTGCGAGCTGTCAATCAATCCATCACTGCGGGTCTCAGATGCACGCCCCCCGCTCAGCCCTGCCCTTGGTTCGTCCCCTCTGTCTCTACTGGGCTCTGCCCACTTTTCCAGCATTTTTCAAATATTGCCAGTGGGTGGAGTTAGGCTCTGATCAAGGGTTGAGTTACTCTTTAACATTGGCGGGGAACAAGTTAATTAATAATTAGAAGATTGTCATGAAATTGAGTAAAAAGAGCACAGATTGTGCTTGTTAAATTCAAATCTGACCATATTTTATGCGTAATCAATGCAAAAATCTAGATGTTCAGTTGTGATATAAAGGCTTGTTTTCACAGACAGGGCTTAGATTAAGCCAGGATTAGGCCTTAGTTCAATTAGGACATTTAAGTAGCATTCATAAACATACCTTAGAAAAAAAAAATAAACTGGTGTGTATATTGAGACAGTAATGACACTGACATATTTTAAGATATGCCAGTGCAAGTTGCTTTCAGTTAGGACAGCTCAAACACTGAAAAAATGTATTATGTCTCAGCTATAATGTCTCATTAATGTCAGGTGTGGGGCCAAAGACTTTCCTTTCTTGTATGAATCAAGATTGAAAATGTAGGCGAGACTACCAAGGAATTGTGTTGACAAGGGATGTTGCAGGCCTCCTACTTGTCCTTATCCTTCTGAGGTGTTCGCCCTTCAACAACGAGCCAAATGCTTATAAATTTAGCACATCTCACCCATCGCCACATGACATCCTACAAAATATTTCAATAAAAACAACCTCAACTCACTAGCTCAGGCAGGCCTGTACATTCTGCAAATCATAACAAATGTTGACTTGGAATCACAGAAAAGACTTCGATAATGCATATACTGCATATACTACATATACTGAATTACTTTCAGTTGAAGGTTTAGATAAAACAAACAGAAAATCAGCCAATTACCTACATAAAAATTATGGGGCCAAATACACTTCTTATGTACTCTGTTGAACAGACCAGCATTGCTAGTCATACCTTTGTGAAAAAGAACACACTTTTAAGAGTTTCACACTTTCACACATTTTATATTAATGTCAAATTATTTTTTTTACTTTACGGTACATTTTAAATCATTAGGTTTTAATAATCAGTCATGTTTTAAAGTGCACTTAGTTTGATGTGTTGACTAACATACTAAAGCTCATGTACTGTAAAGTACCTTTCAAATTTAATTACATTTTATTTTAAATTAGTATTAATATATTTGAAATGTACTACAAATTCTTCAATGTAAATATATGACACAGGTTACTTACATTTCAATAGAAATGCCATTGGTAGTACACTAAACAGATAAACAGATTCATCAGGAAGTGCGTAGATGACGTTGTTCCGACCAAAACAATTCGGCTGTACCCTAACCAGAAGCCGTGGCTAAATGGGGATGTTCGCGCGGCACTCAATGCGCGGACCTTCACTTTTAACTCCGGTAACGCGGAGGAGCATAAACAAGCAAGTTATGCCCTCCGGAAAACCATCAGAGCAGCAAAACGGCAGTACAGGGACAAGATTGAAGGACAGTTCAACACCACCGACTCCAGAAGCATGTGGAGGGGAATTAACACCATCACGGACTATAAAGGGAACACAAACTCCACCGTGAACACTGCTGCCTCTCTCCCGGACGAGCTCAACACCTTCTATGCTCGCTTTGAGGGAACTAACACCGCCCTCGCGGAGAGAGCGCTCGCGGCTGAGGATACAGAGGTTAGTGCACTCTCTGTATCTGTCGCGGATGTAACCCGATCCTTCCGGCGGGTGAACGTCCGTAAAGCTGCGGGTCCAGACGGCATTCCCGGCCGTGTGATCAGAGCGTGCGCGCACCAACTGGCTGGAGTCTTCACGGACATTTTTAATCTGTCCCTCTCCCTGTCTGTGGTCCCCACATGCTTTAAAACGTCCACTATTGTTCCTGTACCTAAGCAGTCAAAAACACTCTGCTTAAACGACTGGCGTCCTGTTGCTCTGACCCCCATCATCAGCAAATGCTTTGAAAGACTAGTCAGAAACCACATCTGCTCTGTTCTCCCCCCCTCACTGGACCCACTGCAGTTTGCATACCGCACAAAACGTTCCACTGATGATGCCATTTCATCCACTATACACACTGCTCTCTCCCACCTGGAAAAGAGGAACACATATGTGAGAATGCTGTTTGTAGACTACAGCTCAGCATTCAACACCATTGTGCCCTCCATACTTGACGGGAAACTCCGGGCTCTAGGCTTAAACAGCCTGTTATGCAGCTGGATCCTGGACTTCCTGTCAAACAGACGCCAGGTGGTCAGAATGGGCAGTAACATCTCCTCATCACTGACTCTCAACACTGGAGCCCCTCAGGGCTGCGTTCTCAGCCCACTCCTGTACTCTTTGTACACACATGACTGTGTGGCAACCCACAGCTCCAACACCATCATCAAGTTTGCTGACGATACGACGGTGGTAGGTCTTATCACCGACAATGATGAAACGGCCTACAGAGAGGAGGTGCACACTCTGACACGGTGGTGTCAGGAGCACAACCTCTCCCTCAACGTCAGCAAGACCAAGGAGCTGGTGGTCGACTTCAGGAGGAATGAGAGAGAACACCGCCCCATCACCATCGATGGAGCACCGGTGGAGAGAGTCAGCAGCTTCAAGTTCCTCGGTGTCCACATCACAGAGGAACTCTCATGGTCCGTCCACACTGAGGCCGTTGTGAAGAAAGCTCATCAGCGCCTTTTCTTTCTGCGACGACTGAGGAGGTTTGGAATGAACCGCCACATCCTCACACGCTTCTACACCTGCACCATCGAGAGCCTGCTGACTGGCTGCATCACCACCTGGTACGGCAACAGTACCGCCCGCAGCCGCAAGGCCCTGCAAAGGGTAGTGCGCACGGCCAGCTGCATCATCGGAGGTGAGCTTCCCTCCCTCCAGGACATTTACGCCAGGCGGTGTGTGAAGAGAGCTCAGAGGATCTTCAGAGACTCTAGCCACCCGAACCATGGGCTGCTCTCACTGCTGCCGTCAGGCAGACGGTACCGCAGCATTAGAACACGCACCAGCCGACTCCAGAACAGCTTCTTCCCACAAGCAATCAGACTACTTAACTCCTGATCCATCAGTATCATAACACACACTGGACAGAATATCACTCAGCACAACCCACTGTAGATACACACACATTATATACACATTTATTTATCATACAGCATCTATTGCACTTTGGATTTCAATTTTTCAATCTGTGAATAATATTTTATACTATACATTGTATATTATTATTACTATTATAGCGTAATGTATATTGTTTAGTGTATGTTTAGTGTATATTGTTTAAAGTATATGTATATTGTAAGTATGTGTATATTGTTTAAAGCTGTGAGAACTAAACTCACATTGTGTAAATTATTTATTGTTTATTGTAGAGTTTACTGTGCTGTGAGTAATTGTGTGCGCATCAGATGTGTAATCTGATGCTGCTTTAAATGTTGTACATGTCATGTCATGATTGCTATGTTGCTCGGAACTGCACCTAAGAATTTCACCTGCTGTTGCACTTGTGCATATGTAGAGTGACAAATAAAGTGATTTGATTTGATTTGATTTGACTATAACCATATTTCAAATACAATATAAGAAATAATGACATTACAGATAAATATTTACTTAAGAGTATAGGACTTAAAGGGGGGGTGGTAAACACTCAGTTTCAGTCAATCTCATGTTAATCTTGAGTACCTATAGAGTAGTATTGCATCCCTCATATCTCTGAAAAGTCTTATGTTTTATTATATTTATAAAAGAAAGATGCGCTGTACCGAGTCTTTCCGAAAAAAACCTAGCGGCTGGAGGCATATCATGTGGGCGTTGAGAGCGTCTGAAAAGCTGTGACATCCAAAAAAAACGTTATCCTAAATAAACCATGGAGATCAATCAGATTTAGCCATACATATATAATCCAGAATCAGATCTAGAGGCTGAAGTTGAACAGGAGAAGCAGCAACGACGACTACAGCAGGACGTCTCAATGGTATGTACCCTAAATGTATAGCGTTATACTTGCTTAGTGGCTTGTCATGCGCAAGTTTTACAACATTTGTGTATGTTTACTCATGGTTTATGAGGATATAATTTGGTTTATGGACTATTCTATGTGATTTAATGTTAGCAGTAGCAAGCGTAACGGTTTTGCACGTCAGACTAGTGCGTGTTTACATAGAAAAACAATGGAATAGAAGCGCATTTGAGTGAACGAGTCGATAGCTAACAACACAAAGACATTTGAAGCAGTTTTTCTCACCGCCTGCTTCCAACACATGACTGTGAACCTTAATCGCTGGAACCGCTCCATCTTTCAGCGTTAGACGAGCTACAAATCCGGCGTCGAAATGGGCCTTGCTTATAAAACCATTGTCGCCGAAATGCAGGGAACAAACAAAACACTTGTACAACTCCGTTGCTGCTCCAGAAAAACAAACTCCATCCACTGTCCCATTAACGCTGGGTTCTTTGGGAAGCTGTGCAGGGTTGTCTTGCCCTGACAACCAAAAACACACTTCTTTGGTGACATTGTTGATGTTGTGAAATCCTGTGACTGCAATGCAGCCGAGCAAAGCAATTTGATGGACGTACTGCTTTCTCTCTCTCGCTCTGGTCTACAGGTGGTGCGTACGTGCGCCCTTCCGGGAGAAGTGCCCTTAGGACCCGTATAAGGAAATTCCACCCCATTTGACGTCACACAGACCCATACTCGAAAAAAACTTTACGAAACTTGCGAGAAACCGGAAGGAGTATTTTTGGCACAGACATGAAATTTGAAATCTGTCCATGTTTAGAAGTCTTTAACAGTGTAAAAAGCTCAGTATGCATGAAACAGCATTAACCCCCCCCCCCCCCCTTTAAGTGCAACTAATTTCATTTAATATAAATTTAAGCTATAATACAATTTCTATAGCATAAGAATACCAACAATAAAATGAAACAGCTCACTCTTCATTAGACACATCTGCATTTGCATTTGTTCACTAAGGCAAGAGTTTTAATTAGTGCCCATTTGAAAACGGTGTTGCTGCTGTGATATTTTTCATTGTATGTAATACTGCTAAAGGTTAATGCCATACAATGCAAAAAAGTTTGTTATAACCGGCAAAATCCCAGCACTCAGCCAGCAGAAATGCTGTAGGGCGGTGAAGTGAAGTTTACAAGGTTTAGAAGTTAAAGGGGTTACAGCACTTTTCCATTGCATCATGGATTTCTATCAGTTGTTTTTATGACCTCCGCTACGTTTAGACTTTCAGTAGCCATTTACCAGAGTGTGCATCATTATTCCATTTTGCTCAATCACTTTATAACCCTCACTAAAGTTTTAAGAGAGCAGTCTCTTCTCTGATTAACTGTCCACAGACTGGTTTTAATATGGTAGAAGAATGCAGAGATCAAGGTATATCCACTTCATAAGTACGGTTAGCGCCGCGCTTTTCCATTTCACTTGCCATTATAGGTAAAATCTTGTTAATATGTAAATTTGCGCTATAAGGGTATCTTCCTATCATTAGGGAGTCATCAAACATCCTTTCCACATTATGCTAATGAAGCATGGAAATGACAAAAGCAAGGGAAACAACATTAAGTTAGAAAAGAGTGCACAGCTTCACTTAATGTGACACGGACCAGTTTGCAAATGACACAATCATGGTCTGTAGACGCATTGGCTTTTGAGATGAACAAGTTCAGTTGACCCACTGTAATGTGGTGTTTGTATTATTTCTAAGCCGATTAAAAGACTCATTAGAGAAACATGTTAGAGAAAGTAATTCTTTATTAATAGTGCCTGCTGGGAGAGTATCCAAACACCTTAAATGTTGGGGTGCAGCAAACTTTTCAGAGCTGAGAGGGACAGGATGTTCAGCATAAGATTAGAAAAAAACATCTGTAACATTGAAGTTTGTTGGCTTTTAGTAGGATATGCTAGTCTTACTGTTATCTATAATCTAATGTGCTCCACAAACAATGACACAATTCACATTTACAAGATATAAGCAATCAAAACGTACAGTCTCTCATTTCCGCCAATTAGGATCAATGATTTTGATGACATCACTCTGCACTTCAGCTTCTCATCAGATTTTCTGTCCAATCAAATGCTCTCTAGAATCTGAAGTCCCGCCCCTACATTATAAACAGACGCTGAAATCGCTCACCTGTTCACATTTTTTTTACATGGTCAATGACACATAGTGCACTATAGGGATAGGGAACGATTCAGACAGTGTAAATATGCTTT
The DNA here is from genome assembly GCA_023566225.1 of Romanogobio albipinnatus. Classification (NCBI taxonomy): domain Eukaryota; kingdom Metazoa; phylum Chordata; class Actinopteri; order Cypriniformes; family Gobionidae; genus Romanogobio; species Romanogobio albipinnatus. The sequence continues at coordinate 3,868,208 of CM042252.1, read as the reverse complement.
CTATTGGGACGAATGAAGTCTGGTTTCACATTAGTGTCAGTGAACCGCCACAGAGCGGATCATGTGATCGAGTCGGTCCAGAGACACGACAGCACAGAGCGGATCATGTGATCGAGTCGGTCCAGAGACACGACAGCACAGAGCGGATCATGTGATCGAGTCGGTCCAGAGACACGACAGCACAGAGCGGATCATGTGATCGAGCCGGTCCAGAGACACGACAGCACAGAGCGGATCGTGTGATCGTGTTGGTCAAGAGACACGACAGCACAGATGATCATGTGATCGAGTCGGCCCAGAGACACGACAGCACAGAGCGGATCATGTGATCGAGTCGGTCCAGAGACACGACAGCACAGATGATCATGTGATGACATCACAGAGCGAATCATGTGATCGAGTCGGTCCAGAGACACGACAGCAAAGAGCGTATCAAAATAATTTAACAAAAACTTAACAAAATTCCACTTTATACAGGCATTTTAACCTTTGGCTCATTAAAGGGATAGTTCTCCCAAACAATTTAATTCTGTCATCATTTACACACCATCGTGTTGTTCCAAACCTGTATGAATTTCTTTCTTCTGTTGAACACAAAAGAAGATATCTTGAGTAATGTCAGTAACCATCAAAGTTGATGGGTCCATTGACTTCCATAGTATACTTTTTTTCATAGGGTGAACTATCCCTTTAAGAGCTAAGGGCCCTATCTTGCACCCAGCGCAATTGACTTTGTACACTGACGCATGTGTCATTCCTATTTTGCACCCGCGCAAAGCGCGCTTTTCCCTCCACAGAAGCACGTCGCTAAACTAGTGAATGAACTTGCGCTCCCTGGGCGGTTCAGCGCAAAAAAGGAGGCGTGTTCCGGCGCAAACAATCCCTGGTGCTATTTTGCTGTTCCATTAAACAATTGCGCCACTGACCAGAAAAAACCTAGTCTAAAGTCAGTGGCGCGTTGCGCGTTGTTCATTATGCTATTTTAAGGGCGCATGCTTGACCATAGCGTGCACAACGCGCATACACTTTGCTCATGTAATCTACACAGATGCAACAGTTATTTTTGCAAATCATAAATTGTTACACTAAAAAAATATTAACACATGAGATGACGGAAATCATTGTGGTGTGCCACGAAGATGTGAAAAAATAGGCATAAATCTAGCTTACAAATTATTCAGGCTAATTATTTATTTAACCGACGCTATTTTGGGTGGGTTTCTCCCATCCCCATACAACACAACTTCTCTGTCTTTCACTGCTCTTACAAGAACATCAGTCTCCTCGGCTGTGAACCGCTCCTGGCGTGCGCCTGGTAAATACGCCATAATAATAGCAATCCATAATGGAACTTGCGCACCTGCTTTTAAAGGGAATGTTGGATGACGCTCTGATTGGTTTATTCACGTTACGCCCAAACCACACCTATGAATAATGAAGCTACTTCAGACCAACCCATTTTAGATTTGCGCCGGGCGCAAGAGCCATTTATCCCGCCGGGAAAATAGCAACAGCGCCGAGACCCGCCCACAAAGTTACTTGCGCTTTGCGCTTTGACACTTGCGTTTCAGATCGTTAAAATAGGGCCCCTAATCTTTAATGATAATGAGATCTGAAATATCTCTGAACAAAATCTCACACAGTGAGGAAGGAAATTTAAAACATTAAAATGACATAACATTTAAAATGTTATACACCATACACCAATTTGAAAAAAAAAGTTGATCCCCGTTGATCACGCCTCTTGTGGTCTGATTGGTTGAAGGACTATCCAATTGCGTACAGAGTAATTTAATTTATGCTCGTTTATCATGCTTCGTGTGCAATAGAAAATACATAGCAGACTCCCCAGACTAATGTTCAATATTAAATTGAGCTTGGTCTGGTGACAGCCAGACAACCACCCAACATGTCAGATATGAGAAAGGATCGTAGCGTGCCTGAAAGTCTTAGCTACATCAACAGAGACACATTGTCTAAAATGTGCCAAGTTATATTAAATAGTCACCATTTTTTTTACATGTTTTATAAAACTAAGATTTGAGTCCAATATTACGGCGAGATAATTGAACTCGGTAACTATTTATATCTTTTCGCATAATAAACATATCAACATTGGGAGAATGAACATTTGTTTTAGAGAAGAACATCCCTTTTGTTTTACCAATGTTCAGGCAAAGACAGATTTCCCCAGCCACTGTGTAATTCTTTCCATGCATGTGTAAAAATGTGTATCATCAGCATACACTTGCACTTGTATAACTTCACACTATTTCACGAGATTGTTAATATACAGACTAAATAATAAGGGACCCAACACTGATCCCTGGGGTACACCCATTGTATAATGTAAGTTACAGGACTGAACCCCTTTCATTTTTACACATTGTTCTCTATTTGATTAATATGAGGATATCCACACTATACTCCAGATGAAAACTGAAACTTAGGCCTAGTCCACATGTACACGGGTATTTTTATAACCAGAGTTTTTCCTATATATATATATATATATAAATCTATATGAGATTGTGTCCTAACTGGCCAGTTTTGTAAATGCTAAAATACCTGTGAATTTAAGCCCAATGTATAAGTCTGCATCGAGTGTACGCAGTAGCTACGTCGTAGGCTGTGTGTTGCACGTGTTGCCTACGACGTACCCTGACGTGCACTGCTCCAAAAATGTAACAACGCGTCAATTCTATGCGGACCGCAAGCGCTGTGATTGGTCTGCTAGAACCCCTCCCTCAGGTCAATAAATACGTTTAAAAAAAATCTGCTATAGGAGTGTGTGTGCGTGTGTGTGTGTGTGTGTGTGTGTGTGTGTCCAGAAATGGGATGATAGTTTCATCCTTACATCTGCTATATAACACAATATTTTGTAGTCCAGAGATTCTTTATGTCAGTGAATAAATACATAGATCCGCTGTGAGTGTGTGAGCTCTTGATGGTCTAGTGCAGGGGTGTCCAAATTCGGTCCTGGAGGGCCACTGTCCTGCAGAGTTTAGCTCCAACTTGCCTCAACACACCTGCCTAGAAGTTTCTAGTATCCCTAATAACATAGATATACATAATAAAGGCTAGATGTTTCATCCGCGCTGCTGGCCAATGGAGGTCGACGGTCACACCTGGCGGCCATCTTGTCACAGTCAGCTCGCTCGCTCGTAACATTGTGTTTTAATGGTGCATGTACTTCTTAAAAAAACATAACTTGCTCAATTTTCTACCGATTTTCAAACTGTTTGGTTTGTTATAAACGTCAGAGATGTAGTTATGACACTACATACTTATGAATAATTATTCCTTGAATTATAGCCACGTTGATAACGTTTCCGTCAAGATTTCAGCGAGATAAGAGTATTTGTGTTCGTGCAGATCACTCACCTTACATCAGGTACCACGGAGCCGGCCAGGAAGCTTGCCTGTGACAAGATGGCCGCCGGTGATGACATTAGAGACTCCGCCGTAAGACATCTAGCCTTTATTATGTATATATATGCCTAATAAGACTTTGTTTAGCTGGTCCAGGTGTGTTTAATTGGGGTTGGAGCTAAACTTTGCAGGACAGTGGCCCTCCAGGATCAGGATTGGACACCTCTGGTCTAGTGGGAGAATTTGTGTTCCCTTTCGTTCAGTCACTACGACGTACGTTAGTGACTAACGAATGGGGGTTTCGCTTAGAAGCCTATCATCTTCGAGAATTCAACAGCGCCCAATGGCAGTGCCAATGCCATGGGCATGCGGAATTTGCATGCGTAACTCCGCCCCACCCTGTGGGTATATAAGGAAGTACGCTGGCAACATCGCATTATGTTTCTGCTTTGGAGCCAAGAGCATCTCTTCACTCCTACAAGCCTGAATTCTGAAGTCCTCTCTTCAGTCTTCGAGACGAGCGGTTCTCCAGAGTGTTGGTGTGACGGCGCATTCCAGCGATCTCGCATTGCCTGCCTGCTGATCTGTGCAGTGATCTGCAACAGCTGTGTGTGTTATTACTGGGCGCTTCGGCACTCTGCAGAGCTTTCCTCTCACAAAAAGAGCTTGTGCGTGGCACGTCTTTTTCAAGACGGTTCGCCCGTGCACTTCCGGGTGCGATCGATCTCCGTTGCTGTCTATGGGCACATTCACTGCTCGACGTGTTTGGGCTTCAGCACGTTCGGGCAGTGATTGTGGATGTGTCATGTTCCCACTGCGGGAACGTGACCATCACGATGTCGCGGTCGAGACTCAGTGATCTCCGCAAGGAGAGAGAGTCCCCTCTGCCACACCCCAATCTACCGTCTCTGAGAGAGGTGGTACTTTGGCTGGTGGCCAGGGTGACCTGAGGGCGGTGCGTGGTTTAAGAACCCCGACGATCATTCCTCGGGCCACGCCCCCCTCTCGCACATCGCTTCCCGCGAGTGCTGAACTGAAACAGCGGCCCGTCTCTGACGCCTCGTTCGTTTCGTTCACGCTCCAGATAGCGGCGAGATGTCGATCGCCGCATCCCAGGGTGGGCTAGATCCTTTGGGGATGACGATTAGGTTGTGCTCCGCCTCCGGGTGTGTCAGCACTGCCTGATCTGACCTAGAGTTGATAGCCATGTTATCTCGGGCAGCCGCGAGCCTTGCGCTGGTGTGGAACTCCGCCCAGTCGCGAGTGCTCGTGGTTGCGCGATCGGTTTTTGTGGGCGGCACCCGACAGCTGTTGGGCCCCGCCCCCAATGCCTTTCGCTCCCGAGGTGCATGAGGAGATCACGCGGCCCTGGAAGTCCCCGTGCTTCCCGTGACCGTTTGGTGGCCTCCTCCGCCTTCTCTGCCCTTGATGGGGCCGCGGCCTAGGGTACACTGGGGCCCCCTCCCCACTGTTAAACAACTCTGTTGCGCACTCCGGTGTCCACAGAGGGCTTTGACGTGGTGTGGCTGTCCTAAGCACCCTCCCTAAGCCTGTGGGCTCGTCTACTTCGGTGGCGTGGTCCTGCAGTGCTATGGGGTAGGCCGCCGCCCCTTTGCACATGCACAAGGGTGGAGCTGACCCAGGGCTCTTTGTTGAGCTGCGTGCCGCCACTGATCCCGCCCTCTGGGTGGTGAAGGTGGCCACACGCTCCCTCGGTCGGGCGATGTCCACAGCTGTGGTCCGGGAGAATTTCCTGGCCTTACCTGGTGATATGGGGGGGTTGACTGAGCCCGCCTCCTCAACTCGCCCATATCCCAGGCTGGCCTCTTCGGCGGCGCGGCCGAGAACTGCGCCCAACAGTTCTTGGCCGCCCCAGAGCAGACTGAGGCTGTAACACGTACTGCCCCGGCGGCTGGCTGCTGCACCAGCCGCCGGCCCAGTCGCCTCAGTCCGCTCGCCGCCGAGGGCGCCCTCCCTCCTCCCGTCCGGCCCCAGCAGCAGCCTTCTCCGGGCCGCGCCGTGGAGGTGGTTGCAGGATGTCGCCCAGTCCGCTCCTCAGCCTGGCTGAAACGCCAGGCTGGAGGTGGACAACTCAGAGATGGGTTCCAGTTCTTTCCAGGGGATGGTTGCAGGGCCTCTCCTTCCCCCGGTGGAGGGCCGGGGGAAAATCCTTCCGCTGCTGGCCCCCGGGCTAGCAGCGCTTGGAAGGAACTCATGTTCCTGTCTCTGAGGACCCAGAGACCGGTGATGGCAGTGTGTGCCGCCTCCGGGCCGCGCCACTCTCGTCCCTCTCTCTCGCCAGCCTCCTCTCAGAGCAGACCCCAGTGGAACGTGCGTCCTTCCCTGGTCTCCTCTGTCAGGACGCAGCAGTTAACCGTGCCCCCGCACCGGGACGCCCAACAGCCTCCCATGTCCGGGCCGGTAACGCTGCCTCGCTGCCCCACCCTGGGTACGTCTGTGGCCCGAATGACCCCGCTGGTGCAGTTCCTGGGAGTCTGGCTTCAGCTTCCGGGACTGTTCCGCTGGGTCACGAAGACCATCAGGCGTGGCTATGCGATTCAGTTCGCGCAGGTTCCTCCCCGCTCTGGGGAGGCCGCCCGCTATGATGGGGCCTATCCCCTGTCATGCGTGCGGAGGTTGTCACCCTACTGGCGAAGGGTGCGATCGAGCGTGTCCCTCCAGCCGAAGTGAAGTCCGGCTTCTCAGCCCTTGCTTCATTGTACCCTAGGAAACCGGTGGGTTATGGCCAATCCTGGATCTGCCCGTCTTGAACCGATCCTTCTAAAGCTTCCGTTCAGGATGTCGGTAGCGAACGCCTCTTTGGACACGTTCGTCCGGTAGATTGGTTGCAGCGATCGACCTGAAGGACGCTTACTTCATGTCTCCTTCCTCGACGCGGACCGTTCCTACGGTTTGCTTCGAGTGGCGGACATTCAGTACGCAGTCCCCCCATTCGGGCAGCTCTGTCCCCTCGTGACTCTACGTAGTCTTCGAGGCAGCCCTTGCGCCACTCGGCAGCACGGGGTTCGCATCCTGAACTACTTCGATGACTGGCTCATACTGGGTCACTCTCGAAGCAGGTCTGCGGACACAGAGTCCAAGTGCTCCAGCACTTAGCCCGTCTGGGCCTTCGGGTCGACTGGGAGAAGAGCGACTCTGCCCCGTGCAGAGGATCTCCTTTCTCAGTGTGGTTTCCAACTCGGTCGCAGGTGCGTGCTGCTTACCAGCGAGCGCGCACACAGTCTCTGCTGACTGGCCTTTGTCAAATCGAGGGCGAGAATGCGGTCCCACTGAAGCTATTTCAGAGGCTCCTGGGGCATATGGCATCTGCAGCCGCGGTGACGCCGCTCGGATTGCTACATATGAGACCGCTTCAGCACTGGCTACGCGATCGAGTCCCGAGATGGGCATGGCGGTCTGGCACGCTCCGGGTACAAGTGACTCGGGCCTGCTTACAGACTCTCACCCCGTGGTCGAACCTCAAGTTTCTACGGACCGGTGTGTCCTTAGAACGGGTTTCCAGGCATCTTGTTGTATCAACAGATGCATCATCCACGGGCTGGGGTGCCATGTGCAATGGACAAGCAGCCGCGGGCTCCTGGACAGGACCCCAGCGCCTTCTGCATGTCAATTGCCTCGAGTTACTGGCAGTATGGCTCGCCCTGCACCGCTTCCGAGCGTTGCTGAAGGGTCAACATGTGCTAGTCAGGACAGACAACACGGCCGTAGTAGCGTACATCAACCACCAGGGCGGTCTACGCTCCCGCCGTATGTCTCAACTCGCCCGCCATCTCGTTTTATGGAGTCAGAAGCATCTGAGGTCCCTTCATGCTGTCCACATCCCGGGAGTCCTGAACCGTGCAGCCGACGAGCTCACGGCTTCAGCCACTTCCTGGAGAATGGAGACTCCATCCCCAGAGGGTCTAGCTGATATGGGAACGGTTCGGCGACGCACAGGTAGACCTGTTGCCTCCCAGGACTCTTCTCATTGCTCCCTGTATTATTCCCTGACCTATGGTCAGCACGGATGCACTGGCGCACAGCTGGCCGTCGGGGCTACGCAAGTATGCGTTCCCCCAGTGAGCCTTCTCGCACAGGTACTGTGCAAGATCAGGGAGGACAAGGAGCAGGTCATGTTGGTCGCCCCGTTGGCACGGCCAGGCCTGGTTCTCAGAACTGCTACTCCTTGCGACAGCCCCTCCCTGGCCTATTCCTCTGAGTCGGGGCACCCTTTGGCACCCGCGTCCAGTGTTCTGGAAGCTCCACGTGTGGCTTCTGGACGGGACGCGGCAGGTCTGAGTAGCCTTCCACCTGCGGTGGTCGCTACCATCACTTCCGCTAGAGCAGAGTCTACACGACACCTCTATGCGTTGAAGTGGAACCTCTTCGTCACATGGTGCTCTTCCCGCCAGGAAGACCCCTGGAAATGCCCGATTGGGTCCGTGCTATCGTTTCTCCAGGAGGGGGTGGAAAGAAGGCTGTCTCCTTCCACCCTTAAAGTGTATGTGGCCGCAATATCTGCCTACCACGATCTCCTGGGAGACAAAAAGGTAAGTCAGCACGACCTGATCATCAGGTTCCTGAGGGGGGCGAGGAGACTGAATCATCCTCGCTCTCCTCTCGTTCCCTCTTGGGACCTCTCAGTAGTCGTAAGTGCTCTGTAGAGGCCTCCCTTGAGCCTTTGCGGTCGGTTGAGATTAAGTTCTTGTCTATAAAGACGGCTCTGCTGACCGCATTGGCCTCTCTTAAGAGGGTCGGGGACCTGCAAGCATTTTCGGTTGACGAAGCGTGCCTTGAGTTCGGGCCGGCTAACTCTCACGTGATCCTGAGACCCCGGCCCGGATATGTGCCCAAGGTTCCCACCACTCCGTTCCAAGAAGCCAGGTGGTGAACCTGCAAGCGCTGCCTTGGAGGAGGCAGACCCAGCCTTGGCATTGCTCTGTCCAGTACGCGCTCTCCGCGCTTATGTAGACAGTACGCGATGTTTCAGGACCTCAGACCAGCTCTTTGTCTGTTATGGTGGAGAGCGGAAGGGAAGTGCTCTCTCAAAGCAGAGGTTGTCTCACTGGATAGTGGACACCATTGTTTTGGCTTACCAGCAGCAAGGTCGACCATGTCCCCTTGGGGTCAGGGCACACTCCACCTGGAGTGTGGCCTCCTCTTGGGCTTAGCGCATGGCGCCTCGCTAACAGACATCTGCAGAGCTGCAGGCTGGGCGACACCAAACACATTCGCCAGATTTTACAATCTCCGAGTGGAGCCAGTGTCCGACTATGTACTCGCCCCTGCGGGTGGCCGGTATGGGCCAGGCTCAGGTGTCTTCGCTTGCTCGCCATTCCACTCCACGGACTGGATACGTGCGATATTTTCCCTCAGGTGAGCTCCCCGAGAGCCCTGAGCTCCTCCAGCACTGCTTACGCCGACATCAGTTCAGTCTGCCCTTTCGAGCCCAGACCCTCATGTCCGGCCAGGTGCTCCGTGTGCATGGTTCCCCTCCGGCGACCCCCACACGAGTATTCCACCGTAAGCCTCCTCAGTGAGCAGGTGTCTTTCCCTTGGCAAGTCCCTGCCACCCCTAGGGTTAAAAATCCACCCTCTGGCTGGTACCCTAGAGATCTTCCATATGCAGCCCTTAGCGGGTCATATGTGTATTCTTAAGTCCTCCCTACGGGTAGGCATCTTGGCATTCCCTCACTGGGATATGCTTCCCAGTGTACCTTGGTAATCCTGTGATAAGTGGGAGTCCTTCGTCCGTACTAGTCTTACGACAGGGTACTCACACTTACGCAGGGCACTGGATGACAGCTGAGTGGCGTTGTTGTATTGGAACCCCCATTCGTTAGTCACTAACGTACGTCGTAGTGACTGAACGAAAGGGAACGTCTCGGTTACGTATGTAACCCTCGTTCCCTGAGGAGGGAACGGAGACGTACGTTTCCTTTGCCACGTCAGCTGTGTTGCTGGTATGCGGAGTTCAGTCTTGGCTCCTGCAGCAGTAACATAATGCGATGTTGCCAGCGTACTTCCTTATATACCCACAGGGTGGGGCGGAGTTACGCATGCAAATTCCGCATGCCCATGGCATTGGCACTGCCATTGGGCGCTGTTGAATTCTCGAAGATGATAGGCTTCTAAGCGAAACCCCCATTCGTTAGTCACTAACGTACGTCTCCGTTCCCTCCTCAGGGAACGAGGGTTACATACGTAACCGAGACGTTAAGCGTGCCAGAGGTTCTGGGTTCTAATCCACCATTGTATAGTCTATTTATTTTCTCATTAAATCCAAAGATGTTATATCAAGTATATCAAGAACAAGGACAGATTTGGGTGCATTTTGTATTGTGATTTCAACGGAATGAATAGTCTCCGCAACAGCAATCGATTGAAGAGCTTGTCTGTGCACGAGCCACCGATACTGAAAACAGCGCCACGAGCACTCGGCATGATTTCAAAAACGCATTCCAGCGCTAGATCGCCTCTTATTTAACTCTGCTAATCAACTAGATATGCTTTGTATTGGATACAACAACTCAAGCTGCAAGAAAAGTCGCTATCTATTTGCCACCATCACTGCTGCTGTACTCCGACAATAGTTGCATCTCATTTTGAAAGGCTACGTCCTCCAGAGGTCGCATTCGAAGGCTGCATGCGTCATCAAGACTGTCTCCTTTCAGAAAAGTAAGTAGGACACTCCGAATGCGACCTTCAAATGAGTGTGCATGAGGAGTATCCTTCGCTGCTGCAGATAACCCACAATTCTTTGCGTCGGCAGATATACATGCAAGCGAAGATGTGGTGTTTAAATGTTAGTAGTTTCAATCTTGTTTTTTTTTTTAAAGCTGTATTAACTCAAATAGATATTTGTGGTAAACAGGATTACAAGTGTTTAATGATTTTTAAACGTCTAGAATAGTACTTTGCTGTCAAGGCAAGAAACATTTCATAGTCATTTTCGAGTTATAAATAATTTTCATTCATTTAACTGGTGTGAGAGCGCAACGACGCTGTGAACGTGTTGGCATAGCAACGTGATACTTCCTGCCTGTGTGTCCTACGAAGGACGTCTTGTTTAATTCTGATTAAGGACACTCCATATACCGCATCCTTCACAGGATGTGTCCTCGGGAGGAAGTAGCCTTCGAAATTAAATGAAATGAGTGAATTTAATGAATTAAATGTCTCAATCAGCCCCCTAGTTCAGTAGTCAGGGCACTGAATGAAATGAGACACAGCTAATGTACACAACAAGCTGCTTCTTCTTCGGCTTTTCCTTGATACTGTGGGTTACACCCTCAACATGCCTGTGGACACTGCCTACTAGCGGTCTGCATGTGTAATTGGACATCGACGCGGACAACAATGCAGAATTATAAATGAAAACTATACTTTGTAAACTATGTAAATTGCGGCGTAGATGATACGGCGTAGGTCCGACGCAGAAGTATCTATCAGCCTTTAAGGTGTCTTATCAGTGAATGGTAAGAATGTTGGACAGACGTTTTTATTACCCAGAATTATATTTGGTCATATTGTAGACTAAAGTTTTAGCATTATTATTCCTTATTAATATTCATAATCTTTTGTGTTATTATTTTTCAGTCAGCGTGTGCCTGAACAGGAGTGGTTACATGGAGAGACATGGAGAGGAGATCATTTTGAACACAGAAATATTTAGCATACGCTTTCAAATTATGCACATTTGACTGAAGTTCTCAGTAAGAAAAGAATTGTGTAGCATGATGTGGTTTTCCTACTAATGACACAAATCACAAGTTCTCTATAAGACATCTATTTTGAACAATGCACAAGTTGCTCAATGTTTTCCACTGATGCATATGTTCATGGGTATATTGTGCTGTGTGCAAACACAATATATATATATATATATATATATTTAACCTAAACAACCTGTATTTCTGGTAATGTAATTCATCTATCTGGTTGAGCAGCCTATATAAAACCAACCTTAGAGTCCAGAGAAACAGAGAAAGCTGTAATAAAGACCACCTCTCCAGAAAATTGTCTTTCTTTCCTATAAAAATAAGAGATATCTTAGCAAAATGGCTGGTGTTTCTTCCGTGATTCAACCGCAAATGGGGAAAAAGCTTTATTTTCAAGTCTACACAGATCCTTTGATATCATTCTCTACTAGGTTAGCAAAGTGTTCTGAAGCCTTATGTGAGACCCTTAAGCACCTCTTCCTTTTTAAGGTTAAGTGTTTTATGAATTTTATTGTTGTATACTACTGTAGGTCTCCAATTAGATTGCCGTGATGGGATCACATTCTTTACAGGCCTGCGGGGCCGGATCTGTTAGGTTCTCCGTTCCATTTATATGCAGATGATGTCCATTCTGTATCTCTCTCTTTCATACTTAGGCCTATAATCTGTAAAAGAGAAGAGTAGACACAGTCTCTTATCTTCCTGCAAGTGTGGGACAGCAGATTCCCAATCATCTTCACACATGTCCACAGAAAAAGAAAGTAAATGGGTAAAAGGGGAGATTTTTTTTCATCAGTCTTTATGTTCTTGTGGGTGAGGGGAAGGGTTGTCTTTTTATCCTCCTCTTTGCTGTACATTGATCCTTTTTCGCAGGCAGCTGTGGAATGGATGCTGACTGTGTGAAGGTTATGTGTTAATAGAAGCACAACTAAATATCTGTATCGAAAAGCCTCTGATTTGAGGGTTTTCCACTTTTCAAGGTTTAATTTGGTCTAAATTGCTGTCATATTTCCCTCTTTAGCTTCAACATCACTTATCTCAGTGCCCTCGTGATAACATTGTTGAAAATCAATAAGTTAGTCATTCTTACAAAAGGACACAAAAAACAACTCAATAACAAAGGCACTGTCTGAGACGGGACACTGGGAGAAAAGTTTTCCTCTCATAGATGAGAGATCATGCACTGCAAATAGTGAAACAACCTTGTCATTTATTCAAAGCTCATTTTTATATTGGTCTAATTGAAAATCATACTTCACAGAAAGATGATCTATATTTTTAAAAAAGACATTGTACATTAAAAAAAAACTACAAATGTTTTTAGTTTGATCTTAAATTAACTACAGTATATCCAAAAGGAATGAGGAATCAATAAAGTTATTTAAATTCCTTAAATGAAAACATGGAAAAGCAATGTCAGCTGAGTATTTCCTTAATTTTGGAACCATTGTGGCTCACTGCTCACTATCAGGATTGAATTACACGCTTCAGGTTGAAATTGTTTGCAGAGATCATGCACAATCATCCAATTTTCCATACCAATTCGACAACAATGTTTGACATAAGTGGATATCCTATGAACATTCCAAGAACATTTGCGAATTGAAAAGCCTGCTTTGCCCCACTCATTTCTTACTGAACTCTTTGAGACACGTCAAAATTTGAAATGCTCAAAAAATAGACCTGTAGCCTGTTGAGCCTTGCTTTTTTCACAGTTCAGGATAAACAAAAAAAGGTAATCATTATTATCACGTAATCATCATACTTAAGAACAATTGTTATCTATGGCAGTGGTGTCCAACCCTGCTCCTGGAGGGTCACTGTCCTGCAGAGTTCCGTTACAACCCCAGTTAACTCTTACGGGTCTGCACAGTTTTTGGGCCCTTTAGAAGTTTTGACTTGCTCTGACATTTGTGCTTTTGTGCAGTTGCTTATAAACACATTAATGGCAAAACCATGTCATTACACTGTATTCAGCACAAACTGGGCTACCATGATATCTAAGCAATATGTGTATGTACATGCTTGTATTTTTGAGATAATAACGTTTATGCATGGTTTTTGAATTAAGGCCACAAAATGCACAAGACTTTTGACTTATGGGTGTTGTTGCCTAGAGTTTTTGCTTCAAGCTGATGTGAGAATCATTGTGCCTGCTCGTTCACATAAAACAATATATTGATTAAAATTTTGTAAGACACTTTACAAAGCCTTTACAAAAACCTGTATGCTAAGAGGGGCACCGTGAATAATGCTGTGATGTACACCTGAGATATCAAAATAACCACATAATGAGCCACATTATTTAGAATATAGTTAACGATATAAAGTTAGAAAGGCAGAACGTACTATGTGGACCAGTATCAGCTCACTATGATTCTCAAATCATAAAAGGAAACAAAAACATATGTGAGGATATTGATAACAGGATAAACTATTGTATTAACCTTAATATAATGTCAACTCGTAACAGAAAACATGATTGCGGATATTGCACAGCATGTGGACACAATTTTGAATAGGTCTATTATATTTAAATTATATACAGTACCAGTCAAAAGATTGTTACTATTTATTTTTTACACATTACTATTTTTAATGTTTTTGAAAGAAGTCTCATGCTCATTATGTCTGCATTTATTTGATAAAAACAAAACAAAACAAAAAAAACCCAATAATTTGAAATATTATTACACCTTCTTGGAAGTTTGTAGTATATTTAGTAACTCCATGATTAGCTGGTTACATTATCTGATGCCTGAAAGTGATTTCCCAGGGACCCAAGCTGGGTATATAGACTATGCCCTGTTGTTGAGCGGCTCATCATTTACTGTGTGGAATGCAGTTATGGCCGCCGCTCCAGAGCCTCATCATGTCATGGCCGCTGCGCCAGAGCCTCATCACGCTATGGTCGCCCTGTTGTTGAGCAGCTCATAATTTACTGTGTGGAATGCAGATGAGGAGCCCTGCAATTTTACAGCACCCAAACCAGGGCCTCATCACGTCATAGCCACTGCGCCAGAGCCTCATCACGTCATGGCCACCACGCCAGAGCCTCATCCCATCATGGCCGCCGCGCCAGAGCCTCATCACGTCATGGCCGCCGCGCCAGAGCCTCATCACGTTATGGTCGCCCCGTTGTTAATCAGCTCATCATTTACTGTGTGGAATGCAGATGAGGAGCCCTGCAATTTTACAGCACCCAAACCAGGGCCTCATCACGTCATAGCCACTGCGCCAGAGCCTCATCACGTCATGGCCACCACGCCAGAGCCTCATCCCATCATGGCCGCCGCGCCAGAGCCTCATCACATCATAGCCACCGCTCCAGAGCCTCATCACGTCATGTCCGCCACTCCAGAGCCTCATAACGTCATAGCCAGCACTCCAAAGCCTCATCACGTCATGTCCGCCACCCAGAGCCTCATCACATCATGGCCACCACGCCAGAGCCTCATCATGTCATGGTCGCCACACCAGAGCCTCATCACGTTATGGTCACCCCGTTGTTAAGCAGCTCATCATTTACTGTGTGGAATGCAGATGAGGAGCCCTGCAATTTTACAGCACCCACACCAGGGCCTCATCACGTCATAGCCACTGCGCCAGAGCCTCATCACATCATAGCCACCGCTCCAGAGCCTCATCACGTCATGTCCGCCACTCCAGAGCCTCATCACGTCATGTCCGCCACCCAGAGCCTCATCACGTCATGTCCGCCACCCAGAGCCTCATCACGTCATGGCCACAACGCCAGAGCCTCATCCCGTCATGGTCGCCACACCAGAGCCTCATCACGTTATGGCCGCCGTGCCAGAGCCTCATCACGTCATGGACGCTGCTCCAGAGCCTCATCACGTCATGGACGCCGCACCAGAGCCTCATCACGTCATGTCCGCCACTCCAGAGCCTCTTCATGTTATGGCCGCCGCGCCAGAGCCTCATCACGTCATGTCCGCCATGCCAGAGATTCATCACGTTATGGTCGCCGCGCCAGAGCCTCATCACATCATGGTCGCCGCTCCAGAGCCTCATCACGTCATGGCCACCATGCCAGAGCTTCATCACGTTATGGTCGCCGCGCCAGAGCCTCATCATGTCATGGTCGCCTCTCCAGAGCCTCATCACATTATGGCCGCTGCGCAGAGCCTCATCACGTCATGGCTACCACACCAGAGCCTCATCACGTCATGGCTACCACGCCAGAGCCTTATCACGTCATGTCCGCCTCTCCAGAGCCTCATCACATTATGGCCACTGCGCAGAGCCTCATCACGTCATGGCTACCACGCCAGAGCCTCATCACGTCATGTCCGCCGCTCCAGAGCCTCATCACATTATGGCCACCGCACCAGAGCCTCATCACGTTATGGCCGCCGTGCCAGAGCCTCATCACGTCATGGCCACCGCACCAGAGCCTCATCACGTCATGTCCGCCACTAGAGAGCCTCATCACATTATGATCGCCGTGCCAGAGCCTCATCACGTCATGGTCGCAGCTCCAGAGCCTCATCATGTTATGGCCACCGCTCCAGAGCCTCATCACGTTATGGCCGCCGAACCAGAGCCTCATCACGTCATGTCCGCTGCTCCAGAGCCTCATCACGTCATAGCCCCCGTGCCAGAGCCTCATCACGTCATGGCCACCGCACCAGAGCCTAATCATGCCATGTCCGCCGCTCCAGAGCATCGATGCCGTCATGGCCACCGTGCCAGAGCATCAATTCCGTCATGGCCACCACGCCAGAGCCTCATCACGTCATGGCCGCCGCTCCAGAGCCACTAGTTAATAAGGTTGTTGTTAATTTTAGGTATTGGGTGGGATTTACAGGGGTCATGAACTGACTTTTATTTTTTATACTGTTGTCACAAGGAGGCAAATCTGCAGATCCCTCGTTTGATGAGCCAGCTGTCAACAAAAGCTTTTATTTGACTAACAAGGACGTTTTCAGCGCTCAAACATACTTATATTACGATGATCTTTTCTATATCAAAAGCTCAAGGAAATGTTGATTTTTCAATTTATGACCCCTTTATGGGATGTAGAATATGGTCATGCAGAATAAGGCATTTATATGTGCTTTATAAGTACTAATAAACAGTCAAAATGCTTGCAATATGCATGCTAATAAACAACTAGTTAATACAGAGAATTCGTCCCCAAAATAATATTTACCTAAAGGCTGTCAATAATACTTGAAAGTCTATGCTGTGGTTCAGGTAAAAATGGTTGTCTTTAATCACAGATTATAAAAATCATTTACCACATGCAGTTAGTAGTTGACACGGTTTTCCCTAAATTATCTGCAGGTGAAAATTGACTGGAATGTAAATAGGCTACAGCATTTTGGACAAACAATGTTATGCCTGCAATACTGATGCAACTTTATTATCAAACATATTTTTGGAAGCATTTTTGGTGCACTGAAGGAAAAACATAAAGGAGGAAAAAGTTTAGTTTTGTAGTCGCGAATGCGTGATTGTTTTCCATGAAACAGAGCTCACAACCAATTGAGTAAATTCTTTCTCCCTCCTTTTCCTGAGAAAGAATGAAGTGTTGATCAATCATTATGTCACAAACAGACTGCATGTGACACATATGCCAGGTGAGCCTTAAAATATACATGCAGCCATATATCAAGGGCATGACAGGTACATTAGAGAAAGTCAGCCGAGTACGACAAAGCCCGTGTCGAGCTACTAGAGTCAGAGACTCTGTCAAATAAACACTTTATTTTCTGCTGGCCAGAGCTAAGAGAATGTGATAAATATATCCCGGTGAGAACAACATTCATCTACTTTTCTCTTTTTATTATATCGTTGTAGTAGAATAGTTTAAGACATCGAAGATTCCTTTGTTTTCATCAATTGCCCACACAGATACTCAAGATAATCATGTCCACACAATTTTAATTGCCAATTTTTAATCACGATTAATGCACTTTTTTAAATATAGAGCAAGAAGTAGATTCCATAGAAAACATCCATAACTCCTTCAGTCTTCCATTATTAAAAGTCTCAACACCATCAGAATATGTCAATCAGTAAGACTTTACTGCTAAATAACCGCTAAAAATAATGACTTTTCCAATGCGGTGCATTAGCATAATAGAGAAATATTCAATAAGATTTAATTAAGGGTATTACTGAGAGGGGAAATGACTGAAAACATCTTTTCCATTCATAGTTGACAGATGTGGCATGATTGTAATGGCAGAGCTGTTTTTAGGGCCGGAGCAGAGAGCGGGGGAGGCGCTCGTCTCTTCCTTTGTCCCTCCTGTCATTGATTGAGCCACAGCATCCGAGCGCTGAGTGGCATGACCTCCACCGGAAAGGATCAACCTTTCATTCTCTCCAGCAGCCTGTGTCATTATCCGACACTTCAACAGCACGTGGGATGGGACTCGTCCTTTTGTGTTGTATTGTGGCATGTTGTACTCAGCAGATCAGAAGAGGAAAACTCAGACTCAGAGAATACAGTCTTTTGTTGGTCATCACCCTTGAAACAGCATGAGTTTAAGGGGCTACTAATTGCAACACTATCACAGCAATTTGTACAGTAACAGTCCAATAAATCAAAACAACTAAATGTACTGTAGCACTTACACCAGCTACAAGAAAATTAATTAAAAGTAAACGAGGTCCAAGTCCAAGTTACTTAGCCAAAGGGAACACTAATTACCTTAACAATCACTTAAAACAAAGCGCAACTATTTTGCATTATTATCCCACAATGCAGCACATTATTATGTATTATTAATTTGCCTACTTTTACACAGTAACCAGTTACCACAAGCAGCTGAAGTTAAATCCTGTAAAAATCCATGTAATACATTTTAAAGAATTAGTTCACTTCAAAATGAAAATGTCCTGATAATGTACCTGATAATCACCCCCATCTCATTCAAGATGCTCATCTCTTTCTTTCTTCAGTCGAAAAGAAATGAAGTTTTTTGAGGAAAACATTCCAGGATTTTTCTCCGTATAATGGACTTAAATTGCAACCAACGGTTGAAGGTCCAAATCAATGCAGTTTCAAAGGAAGGGCTTCAGAGGCTCTGCACGATCTCAGACAAGGAATAGGTTTGTATCTAGCCAAATCATCAATCATAAAAAAAAAAACACTTTAAAAACACACAAAAAAAAAACATTTATATACTTTTTAACCTCAAATGTGTGACTTCTGTGTTCTGCTTTTGCATGACATATGACGCCATCACGTCGGAAAGGTCATGCCTGTGACGTAGGTTGAAGTACCGACCCAGTGCAAAGACTAAATCAAACTCCCTTTACAAAAATAAAGGTGAAACAACAATGTCGGACGGAGATCATGAGATGTAGTTTTTCGGCACTGGGTCGGTACTTCCAACTACATCACGCGTGACCTTTCCGACATGATAACGTCTTACACAGTGAAGAAGAACAACACTGAAGTCGCGAGGTTAAAAAATATATAAATATTTATTTAGGTTGGTTTGTCTAGATAAGCTCATATTCCTCGTCTGGGATCGTGCAGAGCCTCTGAAGCCCTTCATTTGAAACTGTATTGATTTGGACCTTCAACATTTTGGTTGCCACTGAAGTCTGTGATGTGGAGAAAAATCCTGGAATGTTTTCCTCAAAAAACTTCATTTCTTTTCGACTGAAGAAAGAAAGACATGAACATCTTGGATGAGATGGGGGTGAGTAAATTATCAGGAAATTTTCATTTTGAAGTGAACTAATCCTTTAACATTTAACGTGACAACTATGAATGACACGCTATCTGTGTTGATAATGTTAACCCTCTAGGCGCCACGGTCGAGTTTACTCGACAAGATGCGGCACTGAATAAAACGGCCGATTTTGTGAAATAGGGTGTCAAATTTCGTTTGACCTCCACTCCACTAGATGGCAGACATGTCATACTTCATCCCCGACTCAAAAAAACGTCATGCTTCTATACAAAATCTTCGAGCAAGAGCGCATTGAATCAGTGCGAACAAAAGCGGAGCTAGTGTGCGAGTGAGCCATTTTATCAGAGCCATATTGTCATCGTCAGCGAGTATTTGCATTAGATTATAATTTTCTAATGGCATCAATAAAGCTTACCCGCAATGAAGTGTTGGGTCTTCTATTCGCTGACGCTGATCTGCCGTGATTCTGAAAGTGAAAGAATAGCCCTCCACAAAGCACAAACGGTGAATCCTTTGCCCAATGTAGATGGTCCTTTGCCCAATGTCAGTGGTGGGAACACAGTGGTGTTTCGTAGGGTTGGAGTGTTCATTGTGAAGTTAGCAGGCGCTTTACGCCGGCTTCACACCGCACGCGGCAGGCAGTGTGTTGGCAGGGCAGGAGTGGTGCATATGGAGAGCGGGAGCCGCGCGGCATTCACACTGGCAGCGTTTGTCTCACGCAGCTGAACCGCGGCTTGTGTATTGCAAATACAGTTAGTGGGCAACGTGGAGGCAGGGTGTGGAGTCGCAATGACAATGACAGTAGTCCGAACTGTGCACACTCGGCGGGCGTGTCTGTCTCTCGTCTTGTCTCGTTATCTCATTCATGATCTCTGCCTTGCCGTGGCGCGTGATCTTTTGAACTAAACAGGTCTTGTCTACTTGTGTTTGTGTGTCATATGAATAATATGCATGTGCCCCATACATGGAATCAGAGTGCCTACTGTATGTAGTAAATGGAAAGTCTCTACAGCAAAAGGCCAACCGTTACATGCATTCGGTTTGTTTCTACCATTTATTAGTAATGATTTACAAAGTTTGTTTACTATTTACTATTTACCTGAGCATTCAGTATTGTGTAATATATAGCATACAGAAGGCGAGGGACATTTTGGGGGGAAAGAAGTGCTGCATTTATCATTTAAACATGTGACTTTTCATGAAAATTCTATAATCCAAGGTGACCACCACCATATGACGTCATAATATGCAAATTAGATGAGAAAATGTAATCCCTACATAAACTTTGGGTCATCCTTAATGTTTCTCTAATTTACAGAAAGTCTCTATCTTTTATCACTTTTAAGATATAGCCTTTTCAAATTAAGATGTCAAAATCAAACGTTTTAGGAAAAAACCTCTGGCGCCTAAAGGGTTAAATCTTATAAAATCCAATAGTCACACTTTAGTTGAGGGCAGTGGTTCTCAAAGTGTGGTACGAGTACCACTAGTGGTACTCAGGCTGCCTCTAGTGGTACGCAGAGGAATCACTAAATAAATCAATGTAAAAACACATACATTTTAATTTAATCTTTATTTATTTTTATTTGTTTTACATTTAAGTACAGTTCAGTTTTAATTTAACTTTACAACACATTTTAATTTAATCATTGTTTATTTTATTTACCTGTATGTAAGCACTGTGCAGTGTTAATGTACAAACTGTGTATTTACAATGTTAAAGTGGCTGACAACAATAAATATTCTTATTAGGAATAAACTGCCTCGTTTTTGAAATGTGAGAGCTGTAGCTGAATAGTTAGGCCTACTACGCTACTGTGTTTTAATGTTGGTCATCATGGTGGTACTTGGAGAGCCAAATATTTTCTGAGGTGGTACTTGGTATAAAAAGTTTGAGAACCACTGGTTTAGGGTCCAATTCTCACTATTAATTAGTTGCTTATTATCATGCATATAACTAGGATATTGGCTGTTTATTAGTGCTTATAAAGCACATATTAATGCCTTATTCTGCATGATCATATTCTACATCCCATAATCACCTAATACTTAACCCTAACCCTAACCCCTAACCCTAACCCTAACCCTAACCTTACTAACTATTAATAAGCAATAATTGGCTTTATGCACAGCTGCACTACTTCCTGAACTTCAGCCAGCTCCTTTGTTTCCTGTCTGCCATTATTGGACAAACTGATTAATCCAGGTGTGTCTGATTATTGTTGTTGTGACTACTTAGGTCAGGCACACCTGGATTAATCAGTTTGTCCAATAATGGCAGACAGGAAACAAAGGAGCTGGCTGAAGTTCAGGAAGTAGTGCAGCTGTGCATAAAGCCTATTAGGAGTTTATTGAGGCAAAAGTCTAGCCTGGATGCCTGACGAACTTAGCCCCGCCCACAATTTTTTTTTGCACGGGCAGTTCGGTCTGGACTTGATCCATAGAGGAGTAATTATGCCCAAACAGAAACTGTTCGGACCAATGAAATTGTCAGGGCGGGCTTTAGACGATGATGGACAGATGATAAACAGTAACGTCATCATCCACGTCATCAAAGGCGCTTGGGTTGAATTTGTTCTAATCCTAAATGGAGAACTTGTTCGTATATGCATTCAGCTTTACTATTTCTCTCAGAAATGATGATGGTGTTGGTAAGTACTCTGTGTATCCTTAAATTCTTTTTTTACAACACCGGCAAAGATCGTTTACACTCATCTTCTTCTTCTAACGTGACTTATTCCGGGTGTGCGTGCGGACAGGGTTGCCAAGTTTTTACAACAAAACTCGCCCAATTGCTACTCAAAACTAGCCAAAAACAAGCCCAATAGCTTTCCGGGTGGGGGGGTTCTCCGGGAAAAATGGCATTTGGGGGGTAAAATATGTGTTATTTTGGCTGGACTGCCTGCTAAATTTCGCATTCCTGGGTCTGTATATCACATAATTGGGGTCGCTTCAACCCGCGGACTTGGCAACACAGTGCAGTTGAGTTCTGTTGACATTTGACAACTAACATTATGCGTCGCTCCGTTGCTCTGATTGGTTGCAGGTCTATCCAATTGAGGTCTTTCCTGGTTCGGTTGAAACACGCCCCATAATCACAGCCCAACAGAGCAGTATCAGACTCAAATTCTGACTAGAATTGAGTATGACGACGTCAGGCTAGCAAAAGTCATAGTTAATAGTGAAAATTGGACCCTAATCTAAAATGTGACAAATCCAACATTTCCAACCTAAGAAACAAACAAACATGGAACCATGATCCGTGGCACATTCTAACATCTGATATGGCACAATGACAAATGGCATGTTATCTATGGGCCCATTTCCCCTGTTCATGTTAATTATTACAATCGCCACATTAAATGTGCATGAATATGACCTTTAACTGAAGTAATGCTAATGCTTGTAATAGCTGGAATAACAATCATCTTTTCTGCCATAACTCAGAGAGCAAACCTGAGTGACAATGTTTTTAGAAATTTTAAGCATTTGCTGCCAGCAAAGGCCAGAGACCTAACACCCTGAAAAACTAATTGCGAGCATTAAGGCTCCATTATCAAGTGACCTGGGCCCACCTCTGTAAATTATTTATTTCTTTTACTCATGGAAGGAGTGTTCGGTAATCTATTTTAATTAGTTCTAATAGGCTTCTTACATTTGTGCATCTTCTCTGGGGCCTTAAAGGGAAAAAGACAAGGAGTCGTCTATTTTATGTTGTGATAAACAGCTTTTCCGATAGTGTAAGGGGGAAAAATGACTAATGTTCTGTGTAGAGCTGGGCTGGGGCAGCACTTTTGAATGCTAATATATTCATAGTTTGGCATTTGGCCATGCGTATTCAGTTGCTAATGTAGAACAAACTTGCAGGAGGCTACGTTTTATGCAAAGGATCCATTTTTCAGCTGAGAGCAACACAGTTGACAAGACTTCAAACCAGGCATCTTTTTCTCCTTGGTCAAAGCAAACCTGAGACTGTCAATATAGATTTCCTGTGTAAAGATACCAGATGACTGCAAAGCGGTGCCTTCATATGACAGTACAAGGCCATATGAGTTATTTATAGAGAATTTGTGTGTTAAACAAAAGAGCCACAAACTTTTGTTGATCACATGAGTGCCTCTATAGAGGTGTCTCAAAAGTATGGGGGTAGATTTGTTGCTTTATTCCAAACAAATAGATTATTATCCACAAATAAATGTAAAGAGATTCACAAAAATTATATAAATTCACAAATAAATAGAATGAGATCCACAAATATATGCAGGAGTTTCACAAAAATTAATTAGATTCACAAATAAATACAATGACATTTGTGAATAAAAAAAATATCCAGACATATGTTTTTATGTCACAAACACAACTCTGCCTTGCATTAATTTGTCAATCACTTCCTGTGCATTGGTGAATCGCTTCCTCTGCATTGGTGAATCGCTTCCTCTGCATTGGTGAATCGCTTCCTCTGCATTTGTCAGTCACTTCCTGTGCATTGGTGAATCGCTTCCTCTGCATTAGTGAATCGCTTCCTCTGCATTGGTGAATCGCTTCCTCTGCATTTGTCAATCACTTCCTGTGCATTGGTGAATCGCTTCCTCTGCATTGGTGAATCGCTTCCTCTGCATTGGTGAATCGCTTCCTCTGCATTTGTCAGTCACTTCCTGTGCATTGGTGAATCGCTTCCTCTGCATTAGTGAATCGCTTCCTCTGCATTGGTGAATCGCTTCCTCTGCATTGGTGAATCGCTTCCTCTGCATTTGTCAATCGCTTCCTCTGCATTGGTGAATCGCTTCCTCTGCATTTGTGAATCGCTTCCTCTGCATTGGTGAATCGCTTCCTCTGCATTGGTGAATCGCTTCCTCTTCATTTGTCAATCACTTCCTGTGCATTGCTGAATCGCTTCCTCTGCATTGGTAAATCGCTTCCTCTGCATTGGTGAATCGCTTCCTGTGCATTGGTGAATCGCTTCCTCTGCATTTGTCAATCACTTCCTGTGCATTGGTGAATCGCTTCCTCTGCATTGGTGAATCGCTTCCTGTGCATTGGTGAATCGCTTCCTCTGCATTGGTGAATCGCTTCCTCTGCATTGGTGAATCGCTTCCTGTGCATTTGTGAATCGCTTCCTCTGCATTTGTCAATCACTTCCTGTGCATTGGTGAATCGCTTCCTCTGCATTGGTGAATCGCTTCCTGTGCATTTGTGAATCGCTTCCTCTGCATTTGTCAATCACTTCCTGTGCATTGGTGAATCGCTTCCTCTGCATTGGTGAATCGCTTCCTCTGAATTTGTCAATCACTTCCTGTGCATTGGTGAATCGCTTCCTCTGCATTGGTGAATCGCTTCCTGTGCATTGGTGAATCGCTTCCTCTGCATTGGTGAATCGCTTCCTCTGCATTGGTGAATCGCTTCCTCTGCATTTGTCAGTCACTTCCTGTGCATTGGTGAATCGCTTTCTCTGCATTGGTGAATCGCTTCCTCTGCATTTGTCAGTCACTTCCTGTGCATTGGTGAATCGCTTCCTCTGCATTGGTGAATCGCTTCCTCTGCATTTGTCAGTCACTTCCTCTGCATTGATGAATCGCTTCCTCTGCATTGGTGAATCGCTTCCTCTGCATTGGTGAATCGCTTCCTCTGCATTTGTCAATCGCTTCCTGTGCATTGGTGAATCGCTTTCTCTGCATTGGTGAATCGCTTCCTCTGCATTGGTCAATCGCTTCCTCGCTTCCTGTGCATTGGTGAATCGCTTCCTCTGCATTTGTCAATCACTTCCTGTGCATTGGTGAATCGCTTCCTCTGCATTGGTGAATCGCTTCCTCTGCATTGGTGAATCGCTTCCTGTGCATTGGTGAATCACTTCCTCTGCATTGGTGAATCGCTTCCTTCGCTTCCTCTGCATTGGTGAATCGCTTCCTCTGCATTGGTGAATCGCTTCCTCTGCATTGGTGAATCGCTTCCTCTGCATTTGTCATTTACTTCCTGTGCATTGGTGAATCGCTTCCTCTGCATTTGTCAGTCACTTCCTGTGCATTGGTGAGTCGCTTCCTCTGCATTGGTGAATCGCTTCCTCTGCATTGGTGAATCGCTTCCTCTGCATTGGTGAATCGTTTCCTCTGCATTTGTCAATCGCTTCCTGTGCATTGGTGAATCGCTTTCTCTGCATTGGTGAATCGCTTCCTCTGCATTGGTCAATCGCTTCCTCGCTTCCTCTGCATTGGTGAATCGCTTCCTCTGCATTGGTGAATCGCTTCCTCAGCATTTGTCAATCACTTCCTGTGTATTGGTGAATCGCTTCCTCTGCATTGGTGAATCGCTTCCTCTGCATTGGTGAATCGCTTCCTCAAATCAAATCAAATCAAATCACTTTATTGTCACACAGCCATATGCACAAGTGCAACAGTAGGTGAAATTCTTAGGTGCAGTTCCGAGCAACATAGTAGTCATGACATGACATGTACAACATTTAAAGCAGCATCAGATTACACATCTGATGCGCACACAATTACTCACAGCACAGTATACACTATACAATAAACAATAAATAATTTACACAATGTGAGTGTAGTTCTCACAGCTCTAAATAATATACACATACTTACAATATACATATACTTTAAACAATATACACTAAACATACACTAAACAATATACATTACGCTATAATAGTAATAATAATATACAATGTATAGTATAAAATATTATTCACAGATTGAAAAATTGAAATCCAAAGTGCAATAGATGCTGTATGATAAATAAATGTGTATATAATGTGTGTGTATCTACAGTGGGTTGTGCTGAGTGATATTCTGTCCAGTGCGTGTTATGATCCTGATGGATCAGGAGTTAAGTAGTCTAATTGCTTGTGGGAAGAAGCTGTTCTGGAGTCGGCTGGTGCGTGTTCTGATGCTGCGGTACCGTCTGCCTGATGGCAGCAGTGAGAGCAGCCCATGGTTCGGGTGGCTAGAGTCTCTGATGATCCTCTGAGCTCTCCTCACACACCGCCTGGCGTAAATGTCCTGGAGGGAGGGAAGCTCACCTCCGATGATGCAGCTGGCCGTGCGCACTACCCTTTGCAGGGCCTTGCGGCTGCGGGCGGTACTGTTGCCGTACCATGTGGTGATGCAGCCAGTCAGCAGACTCTCTATGGTGCAGGTGTAGAAGCGTGTGAGGATGTGGCGGTTCATTCCAAACCTCCTCAGCCGTCGCAGGAAGAAAAGGCGCTGATGAGCCTTCTTCACAACGGCCTCGGAGTGGACGGACCATGAGAGTTCCTCTGTGATGTGGACACCGAGGAACTTGAAGCTGCTGACTCTCTCCACCGGTGCTCCATCGATGGTGATGGGGCGGTGTTCTCTCTCGTTCCTCCTGAAGTCGACCACCAGCTCCTTGGTCTTGCTGACGTTGAGGGAGAGGTTGTGTTCCTGACACCACCGTGTCAGAGTGTGCACCTCCTCTCTGTAGGCCGTTTCATCATTGTCGGTGATAAGACCTACCACCGTCGTATCGTCAGCAAACTTGATGATGGTGTTGGAGCTGTGGGTTGCCACACAGTCATATGTGTACAGGGAGTACAGGAGTGGGCTGAGAACGCAGCCCTGAGGGGCTCCAGTGTTGAGAGTCAGTGATGAGGAGATGTTACTGCCCATTCTGACCACCTGGCGTCTGTTTGACAGGAAGTCCAGGATCCAGCTGCATAACAGGCTGTTTAAGCCTAGAGCCCGGAGTTTCCCATCAAGTATGGAGGGCACAATGGTGTTGAATGCTGAGCTGTAGTCCACAAACAGCATTCTCACATACGTGTTCCTCTTTTCCAGGTGGGAGAGAGCAGTGTGTATAGTGGATGAAATGGCATCATCAGTGGAGCGGTTTGTGCGGTATGCAAACTGCAGTGGGTCCAGTGAGGGGGGGAGAACAGAGCAGATGTGGTTTCTGATTATTCTTTCAAAGCATTTACTGATGATGGGGGTCAGAGCAACAGGACGCCAGTCGTTTAAGCAGGTGGTTTTTGATTGCTTAGGTACAGGAACAATAGTGGACGTTTTAAAGCATGTGGGGACCACAGACAGGGAGAGGGACAGGTTAAAAAATGTCCGTGAAGACTCCAGCCAGTTGGTGCGCGCACGCTCTGATCACACGGCCGGGAATGCCGGCTGGACCCGCAGCTTTACGGACGTTCACCCGCCGGAAGGATCGGGTTACATCCGCGACAGATACGGAGAGTGCACTAACCTCTGTATCTTCAGCCGCGAGCTCTCTCTCTGCGAGGGCGGTGTTAGTTCCCTCAAAGCGAGCATAGAAGGTGTTGAGCTCGTCCGGGAGAGAGGCAGCGGTATTCACGGTGGAGTTTGTGTTCCCTTTATAGTCCGTGATGGTGTTAATTCCCCTCCACATGCTTCTGGAGTCGGTGGTGTTGAACTGTCCTTCAATCTTGTCCCTGTACTGCCGTTTTGCTGCTCTGATGGTTTTCCGGAGGGCATAACTTGCTTGTTTATGCTCCTCCGCGTTACCGGAGTTAAAAGTGGAGGACCGCGCATTGAGTGCCGCGCGAACATCCCCATTTAGCCACGGCTTCTGGTTAGGGTACAGCCGAATTGTTTTGGTCGGAACAACGTCATCTACGCACTTCCTGATGAAACACGTTACGCTATCAGCGTAAACCTCGATGTCGTCATCAGAGGCCGACCGGAACATCTCCCAGTCCGCGTGATCAAAACAGTCCTGTAGCATAGAATCTGATTGGTCCGACCAGCACTGGATGGTTCTGAGGGCGGGTGCTTCCTGTTTGAGTCTTTGCCTATATGCGGGCAAAAGTAGGATGGAAGCGTGATCCGATTTGCCAAATGGTGGGCGCGGGAGGGACTTGTAACAATCCTTGAAGGGAGAGTAGCAGTGATCTAAGACGCGGTTCCCTCGCGTGTTGAAGCTAACATGTTGGTGGTATTTGGGTGCGATGCGCTTGAAGTTGGCTTTGTTAAAGTCTCCGGTCACAATAAACGCAGCGTCAGGATGCGCGGTTTCCTGCTCACTCACTGTCCTATACAGTTCCTTTAGTGCCCGGTCTGTGTCGGCTTGTGGGGGAATATACACAGCTGTGATGATGACCGCTGTGAATTCCCTCGGTAGCCAGAATGGTCGGCACAGAAGCATGAGAAATTCCAGATCAGGAGAACAGAAAGACTTGATAGAATGTACGTTCCTCTGATCACACCAGGATCGGTTAATCATAAAACATACACCCCCGCCTTTGCTTTTCCCGGAGAGATCTTTTTCTCTGTCCATTCGATGCACGGAGAACCCCGTGGTTTCGATGGCCGAATCTGGAATCTCAGCGGACATCCAAGTTTCTGTGATGCAGATAATGCAGCAGTCCCTCGAGTCTCGCTGGAAAGAGATCCGCGCTCTCAGCTCGCAGAGTTTATTGTCCAGAGACTGAACATTTGCCAGTAAAATACTGGGAAGCGGGGGTCGGTTTGCGCGGCGTCTTACTCTGATGAGCACGCCGGCTCTCTTCCCCCTTCTCCGGCCGCGTTTGCGCGGTCGGGCCGTCCAGACAAAGAGCTCCGCTGCTGTGTTTGTAAACGGCGGTTCGTCACTGAAGAATTTAAAGTCCGGTTTTCGGTGTGCGATTGCCGAACCAATGTCCAAAAGTGTCTGTCTGTCGTACGTAGTAAGGCAGACAACATCCAAGACAAAAAACACAAAAACTATAAACAGAACAAACAAAAAACTACAATGTTTCAGCAGAGCTCGCGACGTTGCGGCCATCCTCGGCGCCATCTTGACTCGACTAAGTGCGCATTGGTGACTTCCTGTGCATTGGTGAATCGCTTCCTCTGCATTGGTGAATCGCTTCCTCTGCATTGGTGAATCGCTTCCTCTGCATTGGTGAATCGCTTCCTCTACATTGGTGAATCGCTTCCTCTGCATTTGTCAATCGCTTCCAATGCATTGGTGAATCGCTTTCTCTGCATTGGTGAATCGCTTTCTCTGCATTGGTGAATCGCTTCCTCTACATTGGTGAATCGCTTCCTGTGCATTGGTGAATCGCTTCCTCTGCATTGGTGAATCGCTTCCTCTACATTGGTGAATCGCTTCCTCTGCATTGGTGAATCGCTTCCTCTGCATTGGTGAATCGCTTCCTCTGCATTGGTGAATCGCTTCCTCTGCATTGGTGAATCGCTTCCTCTGCATTGGTGAATCGCTTCCTCTACATTGGTGAATCGCTTCCTCTGCATTGGTGAATCGCTTCCTCTGCATTGGTGAATCGCTTCCTCTTCATTGGTGAATCGCTTCCTCTGCATTGGTGAATCGCTTCCTCTACATTGGTGAATCGCTTCCTCTGCATTGGTGAATCGCTTCCTCTGCATTGGTGAATCGCTTCCTCTGCATTGGTGAATCGCTTCCTCTGCATTGGTGAATCGCTTCCTGTGCATTGGTGAATCGCTTCCTCTGCATTGGTGAATCGCTTCCTGTGCATTGGTGAATCGCTTCCTCTGCATTGGTGAATCGCTTCCTCTGCATTGGTGAATCGCTTCCTCTGCATTGGTGAATCGCTTCCTCTGCATTTGTCAATCGCTTCCTCTGCATTTGTCAATCGCTTCCTCTGCATTCGTGGATCTCTTCTTGCACATTTGTAAATCGCAGCATAGCGCATGGATTTTGAAACATTTCTAGTGTCTACACTCACACAAATCCACAAATAGGCGGACTCCACCCACCGTCTACTTAAGCCAATCAGATAACGGCCATATTGTGCTGACCAATCGTAGCACATTCTCGCTCCAACCAATCACGTTTTGGCCAGAGCCGTTGAAAAACCACTCCCATAGACTTAATGCGTAAGTAAAGCGTGTCATGGAGTGACCAATAATAGTTCCAGCATTGAACCCCATTCATTTCAGTGTAGGCTATCTCAAGCACACTCCTGGCAAATTGACGAAATTACTGCATATTTTGAGATTTTATGGCATTAGTTGACCTCTCAGGAATATTGATAGAAGATGTATTTTATGAAGCACGTTAGAGTTAATGTTTAGTGTTATATAATATATCGTTAGACTCTGCTGCAACAGCTACTATATCCAGATGCTATCTGTCATTTCAACAGTTTTTAGATTATCTGAGATCTTTCTGTCAAAAGCGTTTCTATGAGAGCTCCATGAAGCACGTGACCGCACGTGCCGCGGGAAATGAGAGCAGGTCGCACCTGTGTTTTTCAACGCCTCTGGCTTTAACTGTTACACATTAGTGCCACAACGCTATTTATTGTTTGAATTTCGTATTAAAACTTGAAAACATGTAAACGCTTAGACTTTGTTTCATATCAAAAGCAGGTTTGGTAATTTGAGAGCGAGAGACGCATGTGAGTGACAGAGAGACGGAGGGAGAGCAGGGAAAGGAAATGCAGCTGAACGTTTTAAATAGCTAAAAAAAATTAGTCTATGTGTGGGAACCACTGTGATTGATTGGTTATTATTTTCAACAGAAATGCCTGTGATTGACTACAATACTCAACGATGTAAAATCATGTTGTACTGTCGTGTGACCCAAATAAAATGACCAGATCACTCAAAAAAAAAAGATTAACGTTGTCTTTTCTTTATTTCTCCCCAGAATAAACTTCTACTGTAAAGCCTAATCGAAGTCAATGCACATATTGTGTTAATATTTGCCAGAAATCACTGCAAATACAGTGAAAATGCTGTCTATCCTGCTTAATCCTATGAAAACAGATTGACAGCGCGGAGTTGTTTAGAACTATTGAGAGCTCTGTGGCTCTAGTCAGCACAATATGGCCGTTATCTGATTGGCTTAAGTAGACGGTGGGTGGAGTCTACTTATTTGTGGATTTGTGTGAGTGTAGACGCTAGAAATGTTTCAAAATCCACACGCTGTGCTGCGATTTACAAATGTGCAAGAAGAGATCCACCAATGCAGAGGAAGTGATTCACCAATGCAGAGGAAGCGATTGATAAATGAATGCAAGGCAGAGTTGTGTTTGTGACATAAAAACATATGTGTGGATATTTTTTTTATTCACAAATATCATTGTATTTATTTGTGAATCTAATTCATTTCATTAAATAGAATGAGATCCACAAATGTATATATATAATATATTTGTGGATCTCATTCTATTTATTTGTGAATTTATTTAATTTTTGTGAATCTATCTACATTTATTTGTGGATAATAATAATCTATTTGTTTGGAATAACGCAACAAATCTACCCCCATACAAAAGTGGCTTTACTTTGGAAGTCGATACAAATTTTTGTGCTTTTGAAAGGCTGTCCATACTACTAGCATTCCAACTCATTTGCTGAATGAACAATAATGTTACCAGGGCTGTAGAGTACAGATAAATGGTATAAATGGTATGCCAATGTACCAAAAAAGACTCCCAAAAATGCTTGAAAGTAAAAAAAAAAAAATCCACATCTAATTGTACTTATGTATTTCAAAGTAAAAAGTAAACATAAATTTACTTTTAAAAACAAGAGACTAAAAAGATCATCTGTGTTGGTCGAGCACACTCTAAAAAAAGGTTCTATATGGCACCAAAAATGGTTCTTGGCTCAAAATCAAAGGGGAACCTTTTTTAGTGCTATATAGCACCAATTTTGGTGCTTCAGTGGTTCTTCAGCGGTTCTTCAGAGGTTCTTCACCGGTTCATTGACTAAGGTGCTATATTGTACCTCTGAAGAACCGCTGAAGAACCACTGAAGCACCAAAATTGGTGCTATATAGCACTAAAAAAGGTTCCCCTATGAATACGATCCAAGAACCATTTTTGGTGCCATATAGAAGTGCAGGTCATGTAATGTGCAGATGAGAATAAGGTTTATTTCTTACAAAAAGAAAGACGTACAGGGGCAGATGTAATGAAAGTCATATCCAAACAAAATCCATACAAAAAACGAAGACTAATGGAAGATAACTGAAACTAACAAAAATTAAACGGGCCTAAAAAAAAATAAACCTCCTCAATTAACAAAGTACAGGGGAAAAAGGTCAGCAGCCCATGATGAGAGAAAAACTGAATGAAATGAAATTAAAAAAAGAGCCCCTCCGAATCTGAACATGATGGTACAGTCCAATTTGTTTGGAGACTGCAGCATTGCCTCTTCCTTTGTTTGCTGACACGTCCGTTCACTCCATGGACCAGAATGATCTAGGACTCTGGTAAAGTTAAACAGCAAAGAGGAGATATAAGAAGTGTGCACCCTTCTGTGTATTCAGTATATTAATAAACGGTTAACTTCTTGTCCTGTTCTTTGTCCTTATTATAGATAAGGGGATTTAAATAAAGTAGCAAAATTACTATATTAAATTAAACCAATTTAAAGCTGAAGTCTGTAAGTTGTACGCTTTGAGTACCCAGAAAAGTGCTATATAACTAATTATTATTATAAATGATCCACCACCTCCAGCATCCTCACATGTGATAGCCTACTAGCCAGACTCCTTCTTTATGTGTACAGACGTGACGTAATGACGCAAAGATATATATATATATATAGTCAGGACTCTGGTTTGATCATCAGCATCTGTTGTGTTTGTGTCTTATGCCGAGTTCACACTGCCCGATTTTAGCCCCGATTTTGACTCGCCGACAGGTTTTGCGAAATCTCCGACAAATGCCCGAGATTCATAGGCAAATCAGTCCTCGAGCACGTGAGTGACAATCATGCAGTGTGAAGGATCAAAGACGCTATCAGAGAGAATCGCCGACGATTTGCCGACGCCCGTGAGATATCTGGACCTGTCGGCGATTCAAACTCCTGCTGTGTGAAATGTGTTCTGACTGAAAATGACATCGGCGATTACCTACAGCCAATGAGAGCGCAAGAGACAGGGCAGCGGGAGGTTCGGGGAGGAGTTTATAGACCAGAATATCAGTATGTTAATAGATGTATCTACAATTATATCAAACAGAAACAAAGCACAAACATTTGCTTGACCAGCCGTAACAGCAGCACTGTGCAAATTATTTATTTACCTCAAACTCTCTTTGCAGAACACAATCATCGCTCCCTGTGTCTCCCCAACCATTTCCCCCACCATAATCTTTTTTTATTTTTCCTCCTTTTTGCTGCAAATCAGCGTATAGACAATTTGGATCGCAAGTTTCTGCACTGCAGTCTATATTTTTAATAACAATTCCAGTCTGACGCACGTGTGATCTCGCATTGCTTCCTTCTCACTTCTCGCGTGTGTTTTGTTGTGAAATGTAGTTTGCAGACAGGACAGAGTTGTCTGTGATTCTTCCTCTTCTACAGTCATGCAGTGTGAAACCCCCTGTCGCTGATCTATCGTGTGTGAACACAGCAGTGACTGAATGCTGGCCCATAAAGTCATGCAGTGTGAAAAGAGCAGTGATCCGACGAGTTTGAAAATCGTACAGTCTGAACTCGGCATTAGGTTGTCAGTTCCACTCACTCTGCCATCACAGCTGCACCTCATTCTAATCAGTGCTCCAGCTCTCCTCACACTCACACCTGTCTCCTGTTTTGCATTGATTCTCTCCCCCACTTATGCTTCTCTTTTTCTTTGCTTCTCTGTCAGTGTGTCTTGGTTACCATCCGTTTCACTACTGCCCAAAAATGTTTCTTGTTCTAGTCATGCTTAGTTTACATAGTGATGGGCAGACCGAGGCTTCGTGAAGCACTGAAACAGTTGAAGCAAATGTGCCATGTTGTTTCGAAGCTTCAAATCAATTCGGCACACGTCTCTACGGCGACACCTAGTGGTCACTTGCATGTGTTGATCTGAAATAACCTTGACAATGATACTGGTTTTGTAACCTGTTGCCTGCTCATTGTGAATAACTATAGGGTTTTAAAAATAAATAAATAAATAAATAAATAAATAAATAAATAAATAAATAAATAAATAAATAAAGCCACAATGTGTCACATTTGTTAGATTACATTTTTATTGAAAAATATTATTTGCTCTGCTGTTAAAGGACTTAGCCGACTTCTTTTTTTACATATATCATTTCTTTAGCCTTTGAAAAAATCCTCTCACAAGGGACACTTGTTTTAGATTATATTAGATTCTACTTTATTGTCATTACACAAGTACAGGTACAAGGCAATAAAATGCAGTTTAGGTCTAACCAGAAGTGCAATAGCAGCAAGTGCAGGATATACAACGGTTGCATAAGTGCATGATATACAATGGATGAATAAGTATAAATATATATATATATATATATATATATATATATATATATAGAGAGAGAGAGAGAGAGAGAGAGAGAGAGAGAGAGAGAGCTGTTATTACTATAAACAGAATTTACAGGTGAATATGTACAATGAATAAATATACAGATGGCTATTACTATAAACAGAATTTTACAGATAGAGGTATACAATATGTTAGGCTAAGATGAGGAATATAGCAGTGGATTAAGGTAGTGCAAAGAAGTATGGACAGAAGCTATCCGAAAAAAAGTGTAAAGTGCAGTGGAAGTGATTGCATATTACAGTTAGAAGTACGGTGCAAAATGCAAATGTAAACAGTTGGTACTGTGAATACAGTCGGCAGTGCAAATGAGCATAATTAAGGTATGGTAAGGTTAAGGTATGGTAGTGCAAGATGCGTAAGTAAACAGTTTTTCCAGTAGTGAAAATAACAAGTGAAGGCAGATGTGAGGTAGGAGAGTTGGTAGTATATGAGGGGAGTGGATCAGCGAGGGTTAGAGTTTAATAAAGAGACAGCTCTGGGGAAAAAACTGTTCTTTAGTCTGCTGGTCCTGGTCCGGAGGCACCTGAGATGCCTGCCGGAGGGCAGGAGAGAAAACAGTCTGTGGGCTGGGTGAGAGGAGTCCTTAAGGATGCTGCGCGCTCGATGCAGACAGTGTTTCCTCTGGATGTGCTCGATGGCAGGCAGTGGAGTCCCTGTGATGCGCTGGGCAGTTTTCACCACCCGCTGCAGTGCCTTGCGCTCCTCAACAGAGCAGCTCCCATGCCATACTGCGACACAGTTGGTCAGGATGCTTTCTATTGCGCAGCGGTAGAAGTTCACCAGGATAGCCGAGGAGAGCTGATTCTTCCTCAGTGTCCTCAGGAAGAAAAGGCGCTGGTGAGCCTTCTTGACCAGGCTGGAGGTGTTGGTTGTCCACGACATGTCTGCCGGGATGTGGATCCCCAGGAACTTGAAACTGGAGACACGCTCAACAGCGTGTTTTAATTGCAATATTTATTTATTGTAATCACTGATGGCCTGAATGCCCTGCCACATGCGTCTAGGGTCAGAGTTGGAAAAGCGTCCCTCTATCTTTAGCTTGTAGCAGTGCTTGGCCTTTTTGATGCCCCTCTTCAGGTTTGCTCTGGATGTGCTGTAGGCTTGTGCATCTCCTGATCTGAAGGCAGTGTTGCATGG
This sequence comes from Romanogobio albipinnatus, assembly GCA_023566225.1. Classification (NCBI taxonomy): domain Eukaryota; kingdom Metazoa; phylum Chordata; class Actinopteri; order Cypriniformes; family Gobionidae; genus Romanogobio; species Romanogobio albipinnatus. The sequence continues at coordinate 3,833,056 of CM042252.1, read as the reverse complement.
CTTCAACAGGAGTCGCACTTCCTTGTGCATCCAAGGCTTCTGATTTGGGTATGTGGTGATCTGTTTCTGGGTTGTAACACTGTCAATGGTGGTATTGATATGATCCAATACAGAGGAGGTGTCGGAGTCCATGTCCGTGTGAGCACCACTGGTGGCCTGAGAAGCAAACATACTCCAGTCTGTGTTTAGAAACCTTTCCTGGAGTGTGGAATCTGCCCCGCAGGCCACACCTTGATGGTCTTCACTGATGGCTTCACACAGTTGATGAGGGGTGCATATTTGGGGGTGAGGAACAAATAAAGGTGATCTGACTGTCCCAGGTGGGGGAGGGGTGTTGCAACGTAAGCTCCAGCCATGTTTGTGTAAACATGGTCTAAGGTTTTGTTTCCTCTGGTGTGGCAGGAAACATGCTGGTGAAACTTGGGTTGCACTGACTTTAAGTTTGAGTGATTAAAGTCACCTGCAACAATAAACGCAGCTTCCGGGTGATCAGTCTGTTGTTTACTGATGGCTGTGTGAAGTTCTTTCATAGCAAGCTTGGCATCAGCATCCGGGGGAATATAGGCTGCAGTGATAATGGTGGAAGTGAACTCCCGCGAAATGTGGTCTACATTTAACCATGAGAAACTCAAGGTTAGCTGAACAATGACTCCCAACAATAGCAGAGTTTGTGCACCAAGCTTTGTTAATGTCAATGCACAATCCACCACCTCTGGTCTTCCCGGAGCCATCTAATGTTCTATCCGCCCGGAGTGTGTGGCGTCATGCTAGCTCAATAGCGGTGTCCGGTATTCCGCTGTTTAACCAGGTTTCCGTGAAGATTAGGACGTTACAGTTTGTACGTTTCTTGCTGTGTGTGATGCTGAGTCGAATCGCCTCAATTTTGTTCACTAGCGACCGTACATTGGCAAGGAAAATGCTGGGTAAAGAGAGCCGGTGTGGTGTTAGCCTTAGCTTAGCTCTTAGTCCTCCGCGCTTCCCCCGCCTTTGTTTACGATCTCGATGCTGCCTGCGAGCACTTCCGCCCGGCCGGGTAGAGTGCATAGCCTCGGGTGTCCTAGCGATCTCAGGAAGGAGTTGAAGATTGTCCATCAAACTGTCGGAAATTCGCAAACCAATATCCAAAATCTCACAACGGGTGTACAATGTAAAGGCACAACTGTTCTGCATGAACAGACCCGATATGAGCAAGAAAATTACCGCAAAATTGCAGAATCTGGAGAGACCCAGAGCCTCGCGATGTACTCGCGCCGCCATCTTGGATGTAATGGCATGCACAAATATTTTTTAGCAAGTACATATGTAAAGATCCAATCTCAAGGATGCTGTTCCACTCCTAGCCTGCAGGGGGCTCCCTCCTTAAGCTTCTATGTCATGCTCCCTCCAGGTCTCCAGATGGCACTTTAACCCCATGCTCAGTGCTCTCCACTCCAGCAGATGGTGCTAGTGTGTTTAATGGTACTCAGAACTCTCCTCATTAGCCCTGATTCCCTTCACCTGTGTCTTGCCCTTTATAAGTGTGCTTGTTCCTTGCCATTATGTTCAGTCTTGAGCCTATGTTCTCCAGTCTCCAGATCTCAAGATAAGTTTTGTGCCTTATTGTACCTTTTTGACCGTTGTGTCTATTTTTGTTTCTCTGTTTTATGGAAGCTCTGCTTTCCTAGTTTATTTGTACTGTGACGAGTCTCTCTGGGCATATCAGCGTCGCCCTGGCAACCAACACTCGGCACCTGCACGTCCTCATCACGGGCTGATCGGTCACAGCTGCAGCCCATCAGCAAGAGGCTGTAAAAGCCGCTACCGCTCTCACTTGAATAGACACCTGTCTCATGCTGAACGTGCTGGAACTAATCCTTTGTCTCTTACCTCACAGAAGGCAGCGAGTGACCGAAAGCCCGATTGAGCACGCCTGGACACCCACCTTCACGAGCACGAGGACTTCACTGGAGCACCCGCCACGACGACAGCACGCACCTTTGTTTCACCGTTAACACCTATACCCCAAAGTATTGAATAAATCCACCCTCCGGGGTTCACTTTCACCGAGCAACCTTGTTGTGTGATTTCTCACCCGTGACAGTACTTTGTGCTCTGGTTTCTCAAGTAAAGTCTATTTTTATTTTTTGGAAGACTTAAGTCTCTTGACTCTGTAACGGTGGCAGGCCCAAAAAACTTAAATAAAATGTCTAATTTAACTATACAAAGTTCGGGCGCCAGACAAGCTTAATCTTGTCAAAATATAAATGCTATTTGTTGCTTTTTTACCCCGGAATGTCTCTACTAGCCACCGATCACAAACATAAATCAGAGTCTCAAACAAAGAAAGTTCATATTCACGGTTATATTTTCACCAAACTAACAAGAAAAATAAAATAATCCACCAGTTCATTTTCATGGTTATGGTATTTTGATATATTTTCAGGAAAAATGAATGTAGAAAAATCACACAAAACCCCAACAAAGGGAAAAAATAAATAAATAGAAAAATTTAATTAAACCCCATAAGTGTCACACATTATATCCTCAACAGGAGGTGGAAACAGAAATGATGAAAAGTATATAAAGAGATCACCTTGGTTTAAATAAAAAAAATAAAGAAAAAACATTCGTTCTTCAAGACAAAAAAAACAACAATAATTACCATGAAAACAAAAAAACAAATAGATAAATAAGAAAACAATAAAAGTAAAAGTTGATGCAAGTATCTCTTTGAACACTCCAGGCAGATTCAACACCTTCAACAGTTTCGTCTCTCAATGCGAAATATTCAACCAATCGGGTCTTACAATCACAAAAAAAACTTTTACAGTTTTTCTAACCAAATAGGCGGATGTCTCAGGTATTCGGTTTTTCTCCCTATCTCTTTCCTTCTCTCTCCTCTTTCTTTCCTCGTTCCTCCTGTAACTCCTCCTTCTATACACGTTTCCCATTTCCGGTTAATTTATTTCCCTCCTCCATCCGGCCACACAGCAAAAAAAACTCCTCTTTTGTCCTCGTACTGCCACAACTCGTTACTCTTCTGCTCTTGGGTTCCATTGTCTGGGAGTTAGCTCAGTGGAAAACACGCCACACTTAGAACACCAGAGACCCGGGTTCAAGTCCAACCAAGGGTGACATAATTACAACATAGGCTACAAATGAGGGAAAATTACTCTCTCTTTCCAATAAATTAATGGATCATGCGTTCTGGGCAAAAACGCATATTTGATGTACTTTTTCACTTCTACTGTTGCATCAGCTGTAGCACGGTGTATCGCCTGGGTTTCACAGATCCGACGATCAAACAGTTCCCATTAAAAAGGCCTAGGTACAGAGAGAATGTTACCATCCTCTGCACCCTCCAAAATGGCTGTGCCCTCAAATGGCGCATCATGATGTATTGTTGCAGTAGGCTAGCTGCCTATCACAATACACACATCTCACTTCATTTGGTTTCCAAATGGAAATGCTCCCACACCACAGATGTACGGCATCTCTTACGTGGCGCCTCCATTTTTATCGTCTCGGTTACATATGGTAACCCTCGTTCCCTGAAGGAGGGAACGGAGATGTGCGTCGGACGTCACCAACAAATTGGGATCACTTCAGGGAGCCCCTATCAGCTTCAAAATATAGAGAACGGGCCAATGGGCCATTGGCGTGAAAGATTTGCATCTTGTACTCTGCCTGCATCGTGGGTATAAACAGGAAGCGAGAGCAGTGCACTATTGTTTTTCACTGAGGAGCCGAACTAGTGACTCGGGCCTGCAGTGATGGTACAGCAACTGTGGCGATGGGACGTACGTCTCCATTCCCTCCTTCAGGGAACAAGGGTTACCATACGTAACCGAGACGTTCCCTTTCAAACGGTCACGTTCGACGTACATCGGACGTCACCGACGAATTGGGACCCTTTGGAAAACGCCACAATTACTAGCACTTCCAGCGCCCAGCGAAGAGTCCCTCAGACCCCTGTACCAGACGGGAAAACTCACGCAGGGAGAGTCACAATGCTGTTCCGCAAGACCCATTCAGCAGACCTTTATTGGATAACGCTGGAAAAGTATGCCCGGAGGGCCGCTGTGGAAGCCACATCATGCCCGGAGGGAGTTACCATGTGGAGAATACACGTATGGACTGGCCTTGGACAGTGCAACATACAGAAATCCCAGGGGTGGCCCCGGCCAAATATGGCGGGGGAACAACACCGTACTGGGACGACAGAGGGAACTCCGAGGGAAAGACACGAGCTCGCCGTAGGGAGCTGTACCGTGGAAGAATACACATATAGGACCGTCGAGGGGGTCACAACATATGGAACCCAGCCTAACACAGGTTCCACCAATGTATACGAGTGTTAGACCTGGCATCGGATGCTCCGCCACATCCGACTGCCATGGGATGCGGAGGACTCGACAGGGTTTGCCTACCTATTAGGGGAACTCGACTTGAGCAATATAAGCGCATGTATCCGTTCAATGGGGAAGGGAATGGCGCAGCAAGCCGACACTAGAACAGGCACTCCGGTGTTACTGACTAGGGGAAGCGAGCACACGGCAAGTTACCGGCTCTACACGCAGGCTATAGAATCTAGCGAACGTGTTAGGTGTCGCCCAACCCGCAGCTCTACAAATGTCTGTCAGCGAGGCGCCACGAGCCAACGCCCAGGAAGAAGCAACACCCCTAGTGGAGTGGGCTCTTAACCCGAGCGGGCAGGGCACGTCTTGGGTTTCATACGCCAAGACGATGGCATCCACTATCCAGTGGGCCATCATCTGCTTGGAGACAGCCTTTCCCTTCTGCTGTCCTCCGTAACAGACGAAGAGCTGCTCTGAGGTCCTAAAGCTTTGAGTTCTGTCTACGTAGTTCTGCAGGGCGGAGACCGGACAGAGAAATTCTAGGGCTGGGTCTGCCTCCTCCAAAGGCAGCGCTTGCAGGCTCACCACCTGGTCCCGGAAGGGAGTGGTGGGAACCTTGGGCACGTATCCAGGCCGGGGTCTCTGGATTACATAAGAGTTACCAGGCACGATTTGTCGACGGAAAATGCCTGCAGGTCCCCTACCCTCTTGATAGAGGCCAATGCAGTCAGGAGTACTGTCTTTAGTGACAGAACTTTCAACTCAGCTGACAGCAAAGGCTCAAAGGGCGCCCTCTGCAGTGCGGTTAGCACCAGAGTTAAAGGTCCCGTTTTTCCAGTTTTTTTGAAGCTTTGATTGATTTTACAGTGTGCAATATAACATGTGTTCATGTTTCGCGTGTAAAAAAACACAGCATTTTTCACACAATTTACTTATCTGTATACAGCTGTTTTCACTGTCCTAAAAACAGGCTGATGACTTCCTTGTTCTATGAAGTCCCTCCTTCAGAAATACGTAATGAGGTCTGATTGTGCAAGCGGTTCCTGTGTTGTGATTCGACAGCAGCTTAGCGCACGTTGCCCGGTTCCTGTGTTGTGATTCGACAGCAGCTTAGCGCACGTTGCCCGGTACCAGAGATGCATGCGCTCAGTGTTCTAGTGCTGTCATTAAAGAAGGAAGGAGAGGGATGTAGCCCTAATCGGCCATTCGCTGTAGGCTTTGAAAGGGGACTTCTGTTAAATAAAATATCTTGCTTGGCATTGAACTTTGAGCTTTATAATTTTACAGGTATTATTTATGTTCTAACAGCAACATTACACACTAACTAAAGTTTGAAAAATGGGATCACGAAGAACAGGACCTTTAAGTCCCAAGAGGGTATAGAGGGAGGGCGAGGCGGATTAAGTCTCCTCGCCCCCCTCAGGAACCTGACAATCAGATCGTGCTTACCTAAAGACTTTCCATCTACTAAGTCATGATTAGCGGTAATAGCGTCAACATACACCTTGAGAGTGGAGGGAGACAGCCTTCGATCCAACCCATCTTGTAGGAAGGAAAGCACCGAGCTGATCGTACACCTTTGGGGGTCTTCTCAGCAAAAAGAGCACCAGAACCTCTTCAACGCGTAGAGCTGTCTCGTAGAGGGAGCTCTAGTGGAAGTGAAGATGTCTACCACAGCCTGTGGTAAGTCACCTAGAACCTCCGCGTCCCATCCAGGGACCAGATATGGAGTCTCCAGAGGTCCGGACGCGGGTGCCAGAGGGTGCCCCATCTCTGAGTCAGGAGGTCCTTCCTCAGAGGAATGGGCCAAGGAGGTCGCGAGGAACATTAGTTCCGGGAACCAAGTGCGGTTGGGCCAATACGGAGCAACCAACAGGCCCTGCTCCTCGTCCTCCCTGACCTTGCACAGGGTCTGTGCAAAAAGGCTCACTGGGAGAAAGAATTCCCTCGGTCAGGGAATAAAACAACTGGCAATGGGTCGTGTCCAGGGCGACAAACAGATCTACCTGTGCGGTCCAGAAGCGACTCCAGATCAGCTGGACCACCTGGGGGTGGAGTCTCCACTCTCCAGGAAGCACCCGCTGACGTGAGAGCTCGTTGGCTGCACGATTGAGCAGGCCCGGAATGTGAGTGGCACGAAGCGACCTCAGATGCTTCTGACTCCACAAGCGGAGATGGCAGGCAAGTTGTGACATGCGACGGGAGCGTAGACCACCCTGTTTGTTGATGCAAATCTTGCACGCCAATGGCCCATTGGCCCGTTCTCTATATCTCGAAGCTGATAGGGACTCCCTTCGTCGAACGTGACCGACTGAAAGGGAACTATTCTATTAATATATCTATCTATTAGGGGTGGCACGGTTCACAAAACCCACGGTTCGGTTCGTATCACGGTTTTAGGGTCACGGTTTTCGGTTCTGTACGGTTCTTGTTGTTGTTTTTTTTAATCGTTAACACTCCAGAAATTTACTTCAGCATATGGTATATAGCTTAATCATCCACAATTAGGATACAGTATTAAAAAAAATTGTTATATCATGTAGAAGTTGTTTCTTAACTGGCTGTCTACAGAGTCAGACACATTGGCGTAACATTTTTCATGTTAATCCTGTCAATTTTGATCAGAACAATGCACTGTGGCTTTAATGCAGCTGACCTGATTAACAAATTTCACCATGAAGTGTTCTGTGTGTTTCACAATCACCATATGACATCCAGCGCTGTGAAAAGAAAAAAAAAATACATGAAAACACAACACTGCCAGACGTTTTTGCCAAAACTTCAAAGGCATGTTTAAATTATTAAAACTAGAAGCATATCTCAATTTTTAAATATTACATTTGTCATGTGAACTACTTATATACAGCATGTTATATGCATGTGTGTATGAGACAGAGGGGAACACGGTCGCATTTGCAGCAGATATATGCTGCCCCATCATAAATCAAAGCATGAGACAGACAGGGGTCGGAGGAGAACACCGGAAAATGTGACAGAATGGACAATATTTGTCTGTATTTGCAAGAGCCGCGGTTCAGCTGCGCGAGACAAATACTGCCAGTGTGTGAATGCGCGCGGCTCCCGCTCTCCATACGCACTGCATCTGCCCTGCCTGCTATACGTCGCTGGCGCATCCTCCAACTCCGGGCAGCCTTCCTTATCTCTCCCACTTGCATTTCTACACATGACGTGACCTGCAACACTCCACTTTTACGTTATTTTACTATATGTCCACACACACACACACACAAACCTCTTATTTCACGCGAAAAGGACACCCACTGTCTGAGGTAACATACGGGCATGAGGATACATTGCGCATGTGTCGAAACCGTGCGACGCACACGCTCCGAACCGAGACAAACGAACCGAACGTTTTTTTTTTTTTTTTCATGTACCGTGCCACCCCTACTATCTATATATAAACTAAAGATATTTATATATCTATATAATTATATATCTCTAACTTGCTGTGCTATCTGTCACTATCTAACTTAGCCTATATTAATGTGTCACTATATATATCCTAACTATTTGTCACTGTCTATACCTATCAGTCAATATATATAATTTAAATCTAGCCTAAATAAAACTAACCAAAGCGCACTATCAATCTCTATATTGATAGTGAGCAGGAAACCGCGCATCCTGAGGCCGCGTTTATTGTGACCGGGGACTTTAACAAAGCCAACTTCAAGCGCATCGCACCTAAATACCACCAACATGTTAACTTCAACATGCGAGGGAACCGTGTCTTAGATCACTGCTACTCCCCCTTCAAGGATTGTTACAAGTCCCTCCCGCGCCCACCATTTGGCAAATCGGATCACGCTTCCATCCTACTTTTGCCCGCATATAGGCAAAGACTCAAACAGGAAGCACCCGCCCTCAGAACCATCCAGTGCTGGTCGGACCAATCAGACTCTATGCTACAGGACTGTTTTGATCACGCGGACTGGGAGATGTTCCGGTCGGCCTCTGATGACGACATCGAGGTTTACGCTGATAGCGTAACGTGTTTCATCAGTAAGTGTGTAGAAGACGTTGTTCCGACCAAAACAATTCGGCTGTACCCTAACCAGAAGCCGTGGCTAAATGGGGATGTTCGCGCGGCACTCAATGCGCGGACCTTCACTTTTAACTCCGGTAACGCGGAGGAGCATAAACAAGCAAGTTATGCCCTCCGGAAAACCATCAGAGCAGCAAAATGCCAGTACAGGGACAAGATTGAAGGACAGTTCAACACCACCGACTCCAGAAGCATGTGGAGGGGAATTAACACCATCACGGACTATAAAGGGAACACAAACTCCACCGTGAACACCGCTGCCTCTCACCCGGACGAGCTCAACACCTTCTATGCTCGCTTTGAGGGAACTAATACCACCCTCGCGGAGAGAGAGCTCGCGGCTGAAGATACAGAGGTTAGTGCACTCTCCGTATCTGTCGCGGATGTAACCCGATCCTTCCGGTGGGTGAACGTCCGTAAAGCAGCGGGTCCAGACGGCATTCCCGGCCGCGTGATCAGAGCGTGCGCGCACCAACTTGCTGGAGTTTTCACGGACATTTTTAACCTGTCCCTCTCCCTGTCTGTGGTCCCCACATGCTTTAAAACGTCCACTATTGTTCCTGTACCTAAGCAGTCAAAAACCACCTGCTTAAACGACTGGCGTCCTGTTGCTCTGACCCCCATCATCAGTAAATGCTTTGAGAGACTAGTCAGAAACCACATCTGTTCTGTTCTCCCCCCCTCACTGGACCCACTGCAGTTTGCATACCGCACAAACCGCTCCACTGATGATGCCATTTCATCCACTATACACACTGCTCTCTCCCACCTGGAAAAGAGGAACACATATGTGAGAATGCTGTTTGTGGACTACAGCTCAGCATTCAACACCATTGTGCCCTCCATACTTGACATTAAACTCCGGGCTCTAGGCTTAAACAGCCTGTTATGCAGCTGGATCCTGGACTTCCTGTCAAACAGACGCCAGGTGGTCAGAATGGGCAGTAACATCTCCTCATCACTGACTCTCAACACTGGAGCCCCTCAGGGCTGCGTTCTCAGCCCACTCCTGTACTCCCTGTACACACATGACTGTGTGGCAACCCACAGCTCCAACACCATCATCAAGTTTGCTGACGATACGACGGTGGTAGGTCTTATCACCGACAATGATGAAACGGCCTACAGAGAGGAGGTGCACACTCTGACACGGTGGTGTCAGGAGCACAACCTCTCCCTCAACGTCAGCAAGACCAAGGAGCTGGTGGTCGACTTCAGGAGGAATGAGAGAGAACACCGCCCCATCACCATCGATGGAGCACCGGTGGAGAGAGTCAGCAGCTTCAAGTTCCTCGGTGTCCACATCACAGAGGAACTCTCATGGTCCGTCCACTCCGAGGCCGTTGTGAAGAAGGCTCATCAGCGCCTTTTCTTCCTGCGACGGCTGAGGAGGTTTGGAATGAACCGCCACATCCTCACACGTTTCTACACCTGCACCATAGAGAGCCTGCTGACTGGCTGCATCACCACCTGGTACGGCAACAGTACTGCCCGCAGCCGCAAGGCCCTGCAAAGGGTAGTGCGCACGGCCAGCTGCATCATCGGAGGTGAGCTTCCCTCCCTCCAGGACATTTACGCCAGGCGGTGTGTGAAGAGAGCTCAGAGGATCATCAGAGACTCTAGCCACCCGAACCATGGGCTGCTCTCACTGCTGCCATCAGGCAGACGGTACCGCAGCATCAGAACACGCACCAGCCGACTCCAGAACAGCTTCTTCCCACAAGCAATTAGACTACTTAACTCCTGATCCATCAGTATCATAACACACTCTGGACAGAATATCACTCAGCACAACCCACTGTAGATACACACACATTATATACACATTTATTTATCATACAGCATCTATTGCACTTTGGATTTCAATTTTTCAATCTGTGAATAATATTTTATACTATACATTGTATATTATTATTATTATTATTATAGCGTAATGTATATTGTTTAGTGTATGTTTAGTGTATATTGTTTAAAGTATATGTATATTGTAAGTATGTGTATATTGTTTAAAGCTGTGAGAACTACACTCACATTGTGTAAATTATTATTGTTTATTGTAGTGTATACTGTGCTGTGAGTAATTGTGTGCGCATCAGATGTATAATCTGTTGTTGCTTAAATGTTGTACATGTCATGTCATGACTACTATGTTGCTCGGAACTGCACCTAAGAATTTCACCTGCTGTTGCACTTGTGCATATGGTAGAGTGACAAATAAAGTGATTTGATTTGATTTGATTTGATTTGATATATCACTGCTATCACAAAATCTTTCTCCTCTCACAAAAACCCCTGAGGTGAAGATGGATTAACTTTTAAACTGTGGGGAATTATACAGATGTGTGACTGACTGACTGTGTGGTTTGTTCTCGCCCCTTTCACTCAAACGCAGTTTCGACAGGCGCCACATGATAAAACACTTTGAAGCTTCATTTAGTCATAGTCACGTGACATGGGTGTTTCGAATCACTGTTCGGAGCAGTGTTTCAAAACATCTGCGCTTTGGGATCTCGGCAAAGCGCCGAAACGTCAGTTTCGCGTCAGCCATCCCTAAGTTTACATGCCCTGTTTGTTTATTTAATCTTGTTTTTTTTATTATTCTTTGATTTGCCCAGTCCCTGTACGCATTCCTGTGTTGGATCGCTTACCTGGTAACTGATTATCTGCTCTTGTTTTTGGCTATTGTCTTTGCTCTGCCCCTGGGATTGTGATCTCCATCTGGTTTTGACCCCTGTCTGGCTCATCTTCCATATCGATTTTACTCTGGGATTGTTGCATCGCTGAACGGACTTCTGGCTTTGCCCCTGACTTCCCCTTGGATTTCGCCTCTGCTCTGCCCTTTGCTTGGTGGCTCGGCTGTCAGTTATATTTGTGCACTTTGGTCAATAAATTTAGGAAACTGCTAATCTGCTCTTGGGTCCCTTTTTCCTCCCAGCAGCCATAACAGTACACACTGACCAGGATGGATCCAGCAGATCAATCGCAGTTACGCTCTGCTTTGGAAGCGCAGGGTGCTGCTGGGACAGCATCTGGGGGAGCTGGCGGCTGCTCATCTTGCCATGGACACGTTAGCCAGCCAAGTCACTAAGTTTACAGAAACTGTTTGTCAGATGGAGACTGAATGTAACCTAGTGTCGCCGGCCACCGAATGTTCTTCAGTCACCCCTGATCCATGCATCAACAATCCTCCTATTTGTTCCTGTGAGTCTACAGCATGTTGTGCATTCATTATTCAGTGTTAGGTGATTTTTCTCTCTGCAACCCCTCACTTTCAGCTAAAGTGCATTTGTCATTTCCGTCCTTACTGGTTGGGTTCGGGAATGGGCCACTTCTGTTTGGGCTGCAAAGGCAGCATGTTGTATGGAGTTTTCCAGCTTTAAAGCCGAGTCTGTCAAGATATTTGACTGCTCCGCATTCGGTAAGGAGGCATCGCGGTTGTTGGCAGCACTTCGTCAGGGGAGACGTTCGGTGGCGGACTTAGCCATCGAGTTTCGCACTCTTGCTGTGTCAAATGAGTGGAATGATGCAGCACTGGAGGCCAGGTTCACGTGGGGCTGGAGGATGAGATGTATGCTCACGATCTTCCTGAACATCTAGATGAACTTGTTGATCTGGCTATTCGTTTGGATAATCGACGGGATCTTCGTTGGAGAGCTCAGGCTTCTACATCCATGTCGTTTGTCAACCCTGCATCTGCTTTTTCGGTTTACGATACTCCAGTCCACTCACCTGCTCTGGAACCTATGCAGTTGGGCAGGTACCGTTTATCTGCAGAGGAGAAACAGAAACATCTGTCCAAAGGATTATGTCTCTACTGTGGCCGACCTGGACATTTTGCTTCTTCCTGTCCGGCAAAAGCCAACACTCTTTAGTAAGCAAAGGGGTACTGGTGAGCGCTACTTCCACCACCCCACCTACTGGACCCTGCTCTGTGCTTCCAGTCTCATATGAAGGTGCGGTTCATCAACTCTCTGCCCTCATTGATTCAGGAGCCGAAGCAAATTTTATTGATTTTTCTTGGGCTTTGAAAAAAGACATTTCTTTTCAATCTCTCTCTCTCCTGTCCTTACTGCTCACACTTTAGATGGTAGAGAACTTACCACCATTTCTCAGACCACAGTTCCATTAGAATTAATTACCTCTGTTAATCATAGAGAAGAAGTAGTATTCTTTGTTTGACACTCACCCCTCACTCCTGTAGTCTTAGGTCATTCCTGGTTAACCACTCACAATCCACACATTAACTGGTCTGAAAGCACCATTTTGTCATGGAGTCCCTATTGTCATGCCCATTTTCTTGTGTCTGCCGTGTCTTCTGTCTTTTCTCTTCCTGTGTTGCAGGAGGAGCTGATTGATCTCTCCATGGTTCCTGAGGTCTACAATGATTTGCGGTTTTCAGTCACTCCCGGGCCACATCTCTTCCTCCACACCGTCCCTATGATTGTGCCATCAATCTTCTCCCTGGCACTTCGCCAAAGGGACGATTATTCTCCTTGTCCGCTCCTGAACGGGCTGCCATGGAGAGATATCTGTGGAGTCTCTGGTGGTCGGTGTTATTCATCCTTCTTCCTCTCCGGTGGGGGTGGGGTTCTTCTTATTGAAGAAAAAGGATGGTTCCTTGGATCCTTGCATGGATTATCGGGGGCTAAATGACATCACCATTACGAATAGGTACCCCCTGCCTTTGATGTCACTGGCCTTCGAGATCCTGCAGGGGGCAAGGTACTTCACGAAGTTGCACCTTCAGAATGCATATCATCTGGTTCGGATCAGGGAGGGGGACGAATGGAAGATGGCTTTTAATACTCCCATGGGGCATTTTGAGTATAGGGTCCTTCCCTTCGGTTTGACTAATGCCCCAGCCTTTCCTTCCACAACCAGTCAGTTCTGTTCTTGGGACACATCATCTCGGTGGAGGGGATCCACATGGACCCTGTGAAGGTAGGGGCAGTCTCTGACTGGCCCACACCTGGCAACTGAAAGTCACTGCAAAGTTTTATTGGATTTACTCATTTCTACAGGCGGTTTATCCGTAATTTTCGCCAGGTGGTGGCTCCTCTGACAGCATTAATCTCCACAAATAAACTGTTTTGGCGGTCCTCAACTGCTCAGGCAGCCTTTGAACTTAATAGGCGGTTTTCATCGGCACCTATTTTAATCATTTCTGACCCTACCCAGAAGTTTGTTGTGGAGGTTGATGCATCAGAGGTAGGCGTCTGAGCAGTGCTATCTCAACGATCCCCTCTTGACAACAAATTGCATCCTTGTGTATATTTCTCACACTGATTGTCTCCCACAGAATTTAACTACGACATCGGCAATCGTGAGTTGTTGGCAGTGCGGCTGGCTTTGGGGGAGTGCCGCCACTTGTTGGAGGATTCGACGGAACCGTTCCTGGTCTGGACCGACCACCGGAACTTGGAATATATCCAAATATAGCCAAATGACTGAATTCCAGGCAGGCTCACTGGGCTCGTTTTAATTTTACCTTGTTTTATCGGCCATGCTCCAAAAACATTAAGCCTGACGCGCTCTCACATCAGTTCATGGCTCTGGAGGATGCAACTCTACCAGACACCATCCTTTCACCTGGTTGTGTGGTGGGGTCCGTCACCTGGGGCATCGAGGAGCGTGTCAGGAAGGCTCAGTCAGGGGCCGAGGTGCAGGAGGGGGGCCCGGTGGGTCGAATATTTGTTCCCAGGGTCTGTTCGGCCAGAGGTTCTAGAGTGGGGTCACTCGTCCAGACTGGTCTGTCACCCAGGAGTGAGGAGAACGTTGGCTGCCATCTGCCAGCATTTTTGGTGGCCGGGCATGGGGGGGGGGGGGTTCTGTCGACAGATTGGCGCTACTGCTAGTCTGTTGTCAGGATTCCATCCACAAACCAATGGCCAGACTGAGCATGCAAACCAGAACCTCGGGAGGACCCTTCATTGTCTGGATTCTCACAATCCCTCAACCCCTCAACCCCACAATCCTGGTGCCAGCAGCTTACGTGGGTTGAGTATGTGCACAATACATTGCCGGTGTCGTCTACTGGATTATCTCCTTTTTCTTGCTGTTGGGATATCAACCCCTTCTGTTTCCTTCACAGGGTTCTGAAGCAGCAGTTCCCTCAGTTCAGGCATTTATCAATCGATGCCAGTGAACCTGGAGGAGGGCCAGGGAAGCACTTCTGAGAACTAGGGAAGGCACCAAGAGATTGGCGGACCATCATCGTGCTGAGGAATCCCAAATACATCTGTGTACAAATGTTATGGCTCTCCACCAAGGACCTGCCTCTTAAGGTGCCATCCAAAAAGTTGGCATTGTGGTTCATTGAGCCATACCCCATTGTTAAGGCGCTCAGCCCGGTGGCGGTTCAGCTTCGGCTCCTGCATCCTCTTCGTCGAGTGCACCCGGTGTTTCATGTATCTTGTGTCAAGCCTTTTATTTGTTCTCTCTCTTCATCTTCCCCTGTTACGTCTAATCCCCCCCCCCCCCCCCCCCCCATCCGTTGGGTCCTGACTCGAGACATTCACTACTGCCTAAAAAACGTATTGTTCTAATTGTGCCATTTTACATGCCCTTTTTGTTTCTTTAATCTTGTTTTTTTCTCTCTCTCTTATTTGCCTAGTCCCTGTATGCAATCCTGTTTTGGATTGCTTACCTGGTACTAATTGCCACTATTGCCTTTGCTCTGCCTCTGAGACTGTGATCTCCCTCTGGTTTTGACCCCTGCCTGGCCCATCGATTTCCCTTTGGGATTGTTGCATCACTGAACGGACTTCTGGCTTTACTCCTGACTTCCCCTTGGATTTCACCTCTGCTCCACTCTTTGCTTGGTGGCTCGGCTGCCAGTTATATTTGTGTTTTTTTTTTCTTTTTCTTTGGTCAATACATTTTTTTTCTTTAGTCAATTTTTTTTCTCTTTGGTCAATAAATTTAGCAAACAGCTAATCTGCTCTTGGGTCCCTTTTTCATCCCAGAAACCCTAACATATATGTATTTATGTGTATGTATATATGCCTATGGGCTATACAGGCATCTGGTTACACAATGGTATTACTGGTATCCTTTTTGTAAAGTTTTAGCCTGGTCGCCATTCACTGTCATTATATGGAGGAGCGTGTGAAGGACTTTTTTTTCTGCTTTTGAGGTCAGAAAAAGATAGAAGGACAAAGGGCATTGGAACAACAGCGGGGTGAGTAAAAGATGACTTTATTTTAATTTCAGGGTAAACTATCCCTTTAATGTTGTGTTGTAGTATGTATAGTGTTATATGGTTCCTGTTTATTAAAAATTACTTTCATTCACTCTCTGTCTCCTGGTGGATTATCTACTCACGTAAACCTCACAGCTACAAAACATTTAGAAAAGAAAAAAAAGATCAATACCATGCTTTTCTCTGCACACAGGCATAATGGCCTCAGAAGTTCATACTTTCTTCTCCATAAAATTAATTTCATATTCTTATATTCTTCAAATGTTTTCTGTTCCTGCAAGGAGGTTTAACTACATGTGCCTCTATGATTTAATTAAAGGGCATGATATTTCTACATAATTCTTGTCTGGATATCACAAGTGACTAAGTCATGTAAGTGCATATCAAACAAAAAGCACTATTTGGTTTAGTAATTGCACATCTGAGCTTAGAGAGTTGAGCGAGGGCTCATCTGTGACTGATCATCAGTTTGTGTAGTCTGACCGCCCTCCACCACCTGAGCCTGTGGGCTATTGTGCTTATTTTCTGGAAGGCTTAATAGTATTGGTGGTAACATGTCTCAAAGAAAAAAAGAAACACACACACACACACAGCTAGAAGAGCACTGACTTGGTAGTTATGCACATCCAAGCTATGGACTAATGTAAAGTGACAAACCAGTTTACACTAATTTTCTGGTGGACTTTCCCTGACTTTGCAAATGCCATCCACACTGATTTAAGAAAGTTCTTGTTTTTCCCATCAAGTTATCAAGTCATTTGTCGGTGTGCATCAAAAAGTCAGTGAATGGTTGGTGGTATGCTGCCTAATGCTGAGAATATTGATTGTTGGCAGCCTGGCTATGTCATTTTCACCCTGAATTGTTGAGTACAACTTGCAGATGCACATGAGAGACATAATCTTTAGGAGAAACATGTTGCTGCCTTTATGGAAACCGTGATGAAGGAACATTAGGACCAGATGCTCCTCATCACACACTGCCAGCAGAACGCTGTGGCCTTTGTCCTACTAAAGCCTTTGTCTCTACCATGAATCTTCATCTTCCTATTGTCATTACAAAATAAGTGCTTTGTTAAGCGTATTTCACACATGATCCGTTACTTCGCAGTACTTATGCAGTCTGTATGTGATACGTATGCAGTGCAGAAGCAGCACTGGCTCATTGTGCTTTCACATAAGATGCATTTGCAGCGTGCAAGTGATCTGTGGCTGCATAATGTACCACAAATATTAGTTCTCAATGCTTTTTCAGCATTTGATTCTCTTTGTAAACAGTACAATAATACAATGATTCAAATACTTATTCAAGTTTTAGCACAATACATACTACATTCATTACTTATAGCCTATAGATTTAAGTGGCTCAAGCAAGAGGCAAAACATTTGAACACTGTATCTTACGTTATGACTTACCATCCACATAACTGGGGAAACTGCCGCCCATGCCTTTTCTTTTGCATTCGCACAAGAATTCCAGCAGAATACAGAATTGCCATTCATTATGTTGGCATGTTTTTCTAAATGTGGTTTTGTTTTCATGGCTTTACCCAGGGCAGAAAGTCATATGTTGACTATGAAACATAATAGACTTCAAAAATACATGAATGGTGTAATTGCTACATTTTAGTGTTCATTTTGACCATGGAAAATACGCTGTCACTTTAATTCAAAATAAATAAATGCATACATTTCACTTTCGTCTGTGGAAGATGGCGCTGTACCTTCTCTTAATAAACTAAACAAAAATGCAATAAGGTTTTTAAACTCTACAAAAAAAAATGCACATCTGGTGGTTTTTGCTTTGTTTTTAATACATTTATGAACATTTAGCGTCAACTAGAAATGTTGCATGATGCCCCTGAGCACTTGGAAACTTTGAGCTCAAAGAAAATCGTTGTATTATTGGTTACCTGAGAAGGGAACAAGATGCTGTGTCAATTGATGCCATGGGAATGCTCTGCGTGATTGCGCCGTGAAGCGAGTGTGAAATCAGTCCAATGGTGTGACAGGGGGTTTATCAGAGGCAGCTGACAAACAGTGCAAAGCTAGCTTCATAACCGAGGTGTTCCCTATTAAGGGAACTCACGCTGCACCAAGAAATTGTGCTGTGGGAATGTTTATACCCATGCCACCATAAAGGCCAGTGTCTGTCTAGTGTGAATTGTGAAGAGCAGCACTAAGACGAGAGCACCTGGGACTAGAGGTCTGCGTGGGACTTTTGTTAATTTTTTCACTGAGAAAATCTGTCATCTGTCACTCAAAATTACAGTGCATCCGGAAAGTATTCACAGCGCCTCACTTTGTCCACATTTGGTTTTGTTACAGCCTTATTGCAAAATGGATAAAAAAATTTAAAACAAAAAAAAATCTACAAACAATACCCAATAATGACAATGTGAAAGAAGTTTGTTTGTAATCTTTGCAAATTTATTATAAATAAAAACGGAAAAAAAAAATCACATGTCCGACGCTCTTAAATCTTATAAACAAATGCCTTGAGTTAGGAGTCATTCCTGAGTATATGAAACATGCCTCGGGTCAACCCAGACTTAAGAGGCCTAACTTAGATTCCTCTGATCAATCAAACGTTAGACCCATTTCTAATCTTCCATTCTTAACAAAATAAAAGTAGATAAAGTAATTTTGTATCAGCTCCAAAGTGTCTTGGCCGAATTACAACATTTTTTATATATTTCAATCAGGCTTTAGAAAATTTCCCTCCACTGAAACGGCTCTTTTAAAAGTGCTTAATGACATCTTTTTAGCCACTGACTCTGGAGATTCAGTAGTATTGGTACTCCTAGATTTAAGTGCTGCATTTGACATGGTAGACCATCATGTTCTGCTGTTCCATTTAGAACAGATAGTTGGCATCAGAGGTTCAGCCTTACATTGGTTTCAGTCTTATCTGACAAACAAGAGTTTTTCTGTTAATATTGGTACATTTCTATCTTCTTCTGTACCGTTGACCTGTGGGATTCCTCAAGGCTCCACACTAGCTCCATTTTTATTTTCTCTATACACACTCTCTCTTGGTACTATCTTTGAAAAATTAAGTCTTTCCTTTCATTCACAAGTTTTGAGGATTAATACATGTTTTTTTCACCACAAGGATTGATTATTGCAATGCTCTTTATTTGGGGATTAGTCAATCTTCCATAAATTGCCTTCAGATGGTTCAGAATGCTGCTGCCAGAGCTTTGACAGGTGTTTGTAAACGGGAACATATAACTTCTATCCTTCAGTCACTTCATTGGCTACCTGTGCATTATAGGATAGAGTTTAAAGTTTTTATTCGCTTTTAAGTCGTTAAATGGGTTAGCACCGTCTTACCTTTCTGATCTGCTGACAGTCCATCAACCTGCAAGAGATTCTAATTTGAAGCTCTTAGTGGTTCCTAGATCTAGGCTTAAGACTAGACAAGATTAAGCATTTTCCGTTGCTGTTCCAAGACTTTGGAACAGTCTGCCTACTGAAATTAGAACTGCTCCTACTCTGTCCATTTTCCATTCTAGGTTGAAAATCTATAAATATTATTTAATCTGTTTTACAATATATGACTGTGGATGCAGTTGTCCTGTTTTGATGTTTTGTAATTTTTCTATATGTGTCTTTGTTTTTGTTTTTATACTGTTAATGTTTTTTACTTTGTACAGCACATTGGTCAATGGCAGTTGTGTTTAATTGTGCTTTAAAATAAATTAAAAATTGAAATGTACAAAAGTATTCAAAGCCTTTGTCATGAAACTAAAATTGAACCCAGGTGCATCCTGTTTCCACGGATCATCCTTGAGATGTTTATACAACTTGATTGGAGTCCACCTGTGGCAAATTTAGTTGATTGGACATGATTTGGAAAAGCACCCACCTGTCTATATAAGGTCCCACAGTTAACAATGCATGTCAGAACACAAACCAAGCCATGAAGTCCAAGGAATTGTCTGTAGACCTCTGCGACTGGATTGTATAGAGCAATGTATAGAGACATCCTTGATGAAAACCTGCTCCAGAGGGCTCTGGACCTCAGAATGGGGTGAAGGTTCATCTTCCAAGATAACAAAGGAGTGGCTATGGGACAACTCTGTGAATGTCCTTGAGTGGCCCAGCCAGAGCCCAGACTTGAACCCTGATTGAATGGAGAGATCTGAAAATGGCTGTGCACTGACGCTCCCCATCCAACCTGATGGATCTTGAGAGGTCCTGCAAAAAAGAATGGGAGAAACTGCCCAAAAATAGGTGTGCCAAGCTTGTAGCATCATAAATACTTGAGGCTGCAATTTAATTGGTGCTTCAACAAAGTATTGAGGAAGACTGTGAATACTTATGAACATGTGATGTTTTTCGTTTTTTTATTATTCATAAATTTGAAAAGATTTAAAATAAACTTTTTTCACATTGTCATTATGGGGTAATACTTTACCCCGCTGTGAATACTTTCCGGATGCACTGTGTAAGCCAAAAATACAAATAAACAAAAACTGTCTGCTCACTAGCTATACTGCAATATATAAAAATATTTTTTTAACATCCATGCAAGAACAGAATGTTACTGACTATCGACAGTTTCAGTACCAAATGTCTCCTCCAAAATTCGACCACAAAGGCTGAATGCTCTCTCTGAAGGTGCTCTCGTGGATGGGATGCAAAGAACATAAGGTTATTGCCAGGTTGCTCAGGGCAGGGAACTGGGAACGCCACCACTGCAGAAACTTTTGTTCACTTCAAGTTCAAGCGTGGATACGCTGTTGTCAAAGGATGTCGGGAGCGGCCGGGCTATTGTCAGAGCATCAGAGTTACCGACCGATACCATCTTTTAATTCAGAAATGTAGTGATTGAGGCGATTCAGACACGTAATTGCCTGTTACATTTAACAAATATGTTTTAAATACTTTGGGTTGAATAACAGACCTTCCCCCCAACACAACAAAGAAGGATCCTCCGTTACCAGGGAAACCTGCTGATAAGGTTTTTATGGCCCCTAAAAGGAATGCGGCCACATGGAAAGTTCCCAACTAAAGACACAAAGCCTGTAAAACACACATTGTGGCCTCAAGTTATAGACACATCGTCTATAAATGAACATGCACCCCAGGACATTGTATGTACACATATAACTCTCTTGTAATGTGTTCCCTATCATTGCATTCCCTATGTATCTATGTCCCGTGAACGACTTACTATTCCATGTAACCTCATATATGTCATGTCTCCTATCAAATTAATGCACGCTTCATAACTTACACTTCCACGTATGTCATGTCCTTGTACGAAGCAATATGTGTTTGTTGCATTAATTAGAGTATACCTGAGCACAGACTCATCGATTTCAGGCTTTGGAACAAAGAGCAATAAAATTCTTCCGAGGAATTTCCCGCCTGGAAATCCCAACAATCTCATTGGTCAAGCCTGCCTCCAGAGGGTGGGACTATTTTCGACTTTAAAAAGAGAGCTCGCAGAGATCCTCCTTCTCTTCTTCTCCTGCTATCACGGACAGCACAAGCTGTGTTTGGGGTGGCTCTCACCCAGCAGGGTGCCCACATGGCAGACCTCCACAAACACCGAGCCAAAGGCCTCACAAGGCCCTGGAGCAGAAGGCCCAAACTCTGCATGCCATGTGCAACTTCCTCTATGGATTTGAAGCAACCACGCGGCTCAAAAACTTGCAAGGACTCGGACGAGACAAAACTTCCCTTCCATCACGCCAGCGCGGCTCGCGGGGCTTCGGCCCGAGCCCGCCTGGCCAAGCTGATCGCCCCTTTGAAGATGACGCAACACCGGCGCGCTCCATCCGAGCGCGCACATCACTGCACGAATCTTCTTAGCGCGAACGAGATGCCTTCCCTTCCAAGACAACCGCTCCTACACGCCGTTAAATCTCCCGCGGACCGACCCCGGAAGGACCGAACGGAGGGAGAGCTTCAGCGCATGAACACTCTGAGAAACGCAACGCACGCATCCTTTACACAACACAAAGAAACCATGCAAGTATCAATTCTATCGAAATTTAGATGCGTTTAAGATTGTACCCCTATTATGGTGATAATTGTTCGTTGCTGGCTCTCGCGGTTTTGGTTGGGAGATGTCCGACTGGACCATTCCCTTCTCACCTTCCTGTTCTCCTCCTCTCTCTTCCCTCTATTTCTATTCCATTTCTTCTCTTTCATTACTTTCCCTATTTTGTATATACATGTATCCTTTATGTAGTCGTATGTAATCGTAGTAGCTATCACTATTAAAACCATTGTATCCACGTTTTAATTGTCATTGTTGTTGCTCACAAAACATGAGTCCCTTTAATGTCAGATCTAAGCTACGAGCTCTTATAAGTATCATTGAATGCTTTAATTAATACCATAACTCGGAAGGTTTATCCTTTGTGGCCAGAGGGATAAGCTTCTCGAAAATGGGTCGAAGACCAAGTTGAGAAGTATTGTACTGCTCGTTCGTTAAACCGAACGGAGTAGAGGAATTCTAATCACTTCCGTAGAGGCTATTCTGTGATTATTTAATATAGATATATATCCAGAGTTGATTGCAATAAATTGTTGTCAACCATATATATATATATATATATATATATATATATATATATATATGGCATAAATACCTGTTAGGTATTCCCCTTGTGGGTGATTTTGGAGATTTGTGATTCAATTATAAACCGTTATGATTAATCATAGATCCCTAAATATTAATACCCATTATTCCCTATGAGCTAAATTTAATTTAATAATATATGTGACCCTAAGACGTTACAGATTTTGGTGGAGAATAATTGAGCAACATTTTAAACTTTGTTTTGTGAGCAACCTTGTCAATTTTATGTGTATATTATTGGTATTGATTTTAATATTTTGTATGCGCGCTTCAGAGAGTGAGACAAGTCGCAAACGCGAACTCACGTATATGTAACTGAAAAGCCCAAAGCTGATTTCAGTTAGTTGTAGGCCTATGTTCACAGCGTCTATTTTGGTCAAACATTTTAGTCACTGTTGATTTTTAAGAATAAACTGCAGTTCATAATATTAAAACTGTCTCTGTAAAAAGAAAGAAACTTCTTTTGCAGAACATTTTTAATATTATCCATTCCACCTGTATAGGACGTAGAAATCTCCTATCAGCGTGATTTAATTCCACTGAAGAACGAAGAAATCTTCTCAGCGTGATGATATCATGATTTTCCACCTGTCAGAACGAAGAAATCTTCTGTTCAGTGTGATGAAAACGATTTGAGCGATGTTCCTCTTATTCGTTTTGTAAAAGGCCTTATTAATCGCCAGATTTGATCCGTTGCGTGTTCCAACGTTATTCAACTGAGCGATCCCTTAGGTGGAATTTTGGCGTAGCTAACCGAAACGCACACCTTGCACAAATCAATCAGGAAAACTGCTGGCCAGTATCTGCTTGATGTGTGAATGGGAGTATTTTATTTTAACCTTGATCCAGTTAAAATTCGTTGCAGAGAAAATACTCTGTTTTACATTTGCGTGTAGGCGGTAAACTAAATCCGACCACACACTCTGTGTGCTATAAATTGGCACAAAAGGGAATTTGAGAACCGATTCCCTTCTCACTTGCGACCGATCGCAGTCAAATCACCGCGTTAGGAGGTGAAAGCCCTTCTCCCCCGTTCTGAAGCTCAAAATTTAAGCCACCCTACATAGGTGCCGCAATACCTCTGTCCAACACAAGAGGGCGGCCTACTAGGTGTTCCGCACCTCTCAGGTTACTCCCACCTGACCCCACTCCCTGGAGTGGACTCCATTACGCCACCTTGTGGACGTTCCCCTACTCCCCGCTCTCCAGTCTGTCAAAGTGAACTGTCTTTTCATTGTGACTTCTCCTGTTGTTTCCATTTCAGTTATTTTTGCTTATCTTCTCTTTTGGCTTTATTTCTTTATCAATTGTTTCCTTCCATTTCATACCCTTCTGATACCCTGCACTTATTTAAATTTCGGTTTAAACAAGTTTGAACCTAAAATTAAATTAAGTCTCCTCTTTTCAGCCTGTGATAGCCCCTTATCAGTAGCCCGCCCCCTGCTGGGCACTCTCATAAGTTGGCTTTCCTCTCTTCTCTCCTTTGGCTCCATTTCAGAATAGATTAATTTAATTAATTCTACTTCTCCTTTTCAAGGTTGCCCCGATAATTACAAACATTATCATCATTATTTTCTGTTTTAGCACTATTTATCAATAGTCTTTTTCCTCACTTACTTTATAGAATTGGTTAAATTTGGTTTACACAAGTTTAAGCTCAAGCTGATGTTGTGTTCTCCTGTTAGCCATTTGTATATTTACAGGTAGTACCTCCAGTGCTTGTGGTGAATTTACGGCTGTCTTCTGGCTGGGTTCCCGTGAGTGGAGTCACCTGGTCGGCGTAACTGACACCGGTCGTGTGTGAATCGCAGACACCTCTGTCCCCGTACCACCGGCGGCACGCAGCAGACTAAGCATTTCGGGCACTCCAGGGAGAAGTCAACGAGTCCAACTGGTCTTTGAGGGCATTTTGGTTAATTACTCTGTTTCTCCATTTGGACTCCAAAGAGATTTCAGAGGAAACCCAATTTCAACCCTTCGGTCTGGCCGTTGACCAAACTTACCTGAGTGCTGCCCTGTCATGCTAAAAGTCACACGCTGTTTGAGTGGGCGCACCGTGGTACCAAGGGACGAGGATCTGGGAACACCGCGGTCGCGTGCTCAGGGACCGCCGGCAGGACTGACCTCACCATCGGTGCTCACTGGAAACAACCCCGATTCACCCCAGGCATGGTGAGGAAAGTAAGCCCATTCACTTATTGCAAACCCTAGAATATATGTATTCTTGGTCATTTAAGTGTTTGGCCACACCGTCCTCCCTGCTTAAGCCATACCTTTCCCCTAGGCTTTATAGCTCAACAGCGCCCCCTCCCTCGTCGGCCCTGTCATAAACCCTAGCATTGGTATTAAGCTTAGAGCCTTTCCCTATCTATCTCTTCTAATGTTCTCATTTCTGTTTTATTTCATGCCTTCTCTCTAAGTATTTTTGGTTATTTGGCTCTTTTCTACTCTACTGTTCTGTTGCTTAGTGTCTTCCAGCTCACCTAAAGACAGAAC
Organism: Romanogobio albipinnatus; assembly: GCA_023566225.1. Taxonomy (NCBI): domain Eukaryota; kingdom Metazoa; phylum Chordata; class Actinopteri; order Cypriniformes; family Gobionidae; genus Romanogobio; species Romanogobio albipinnatus. The sequence goes on along the minus strand of CM042252.1, from coordinate 3,808,355 downwards.
CTATGAGAGCCATCAAGGAAAGCTGAATAATAGACTGACGACCAACAGCCAGTGTCAGTAAATGACCCACTAGGCGACCGCACTGTCAAATTGTTATTTAAGCTGATACTCAACCACATAAATCGGCCCCACCTGGCAACTCACAGCCAAGACAATAGGTGCCCGGCCTAGATTCCACTAACTGTCTGCATCAGTTAGTTAAAATTGCGCACACAAAGTGAATAAGTCGCAATCGCTATAGCGCTAAAACCCTACCCGGACTTGCATTGGCCTCTTTTGTGTTGTCTTTCTCTTGCCCACAGTAAGCCAGCGTGTCCCGTTCATCCAGCCCCACCGCCACTGGGATCACGTCGAGACCTGATCGAGCGCCAGGACGACTGCGTTCCTGCCTAAAGCCACGGTGACCTGCAGCCCCCGAGCCAAGAACGGCAGCGTTGAAGCTCCTAGCGGAGGAGGCCCGGAGGAACCAGGACCACGCGCAAAGTCGTCTAGATCGGCTACTCCTTGAGACCCAGGATCGACGCGGAAGGGAGGACGAAACGGACCTACAGCTTCGGGAGAAAGTTGAGAGACTCCAAAATGCCCTGGCAGAACTTCGTGTAGAGACAACGCGCAGAGAGCAGTTGGAGAAAGAATCCGCAGAGGAACTACAAGAAAAACTCCAACAAGGTGAAGCTCTCCTAACAAGAGCTGAGATTGGACTGAAAGAAAGACACAGCAAGGCCAAAGCCCGTGAAACCCACTTGCAAACGGCCCATGCCAAGGTCCAAGATTTGTTTCAACAAAAGACTGTTCAAAACAAAGAACTGAAGTATGCACGTACATTTCATAGTGAACAGCAAGGGGAAACACACACCACACAGTTTCCCCTGACAAGTGGGCCAAGAAACCCCCAGCCAAGAGTTCCAAGCTCAAAAGGGGGGCGAAAGCCCACTGCTCGAGTTGTCACCAGCCAGCAGCCAAGAGCCCCCACCAGCAAAAAGGGGGTGGGAGCCAATCCAGAGAATCGTGCACAGCACACCATGGCTTCCCAAGAACTCTACAAGCTGGCCAGAAACATCCTACCTTTCACCCCAAACCCTGCATGAAGCCACAACACGCACACCTACCTGCAGGACATGAACTTTCACCTACAACCTGTGGCTAACGTGACCACATGGAACCAATTAGGTCTACTCCGAGGTACGGCCAGCCGTGAGGCGTAGCATTTCCTCGACCGGCAACCGGAGACTGCAAAGTTGGACGACCAACAGCTACGGGACTGCCGACCAAAAAAGACTGCTTCTGAAAAGACTGTGAGTAACCCAATGATTTGCCCTGTCTCTGATCACTGTTCAGAGCTGGCTCCAAGGAGAGCCATGCAACAACATAGTGACAGACTGTGTAACCGTCAAGACCGTTACAAGCCAGCAGAGAGCAGCGCAACCGGCATGGTGCCCGTCCTAAGCACCTGTCCGAGCATGCTGAAAGAATCTGGGACAAGCCACGTCTGTCTAACCACCCAAAGGGGGAACCACGTGGGATGCCAGCCGACAGCCAGACGATCCTCATCAGCCAGTGCACCTAGCCCAGACAGCCAGCGGCGGAACGACTCACAGCATGCCCCAAACAAACCCAAGCACTGTGCACCAACCACAGTCCACAGAACCAGAGACTTCATCACCAAGTGACAGCGTCACCCAACCCCCTCAGCTGACGGCTGCACTTCCTGAACAATCGAACTCTGAAATCCCAAACTAGTGAGCTAAATGTGCAGTCATACAGCCAAAATGAGACCCAACTTGAACAGATAGCTCCCATCCAGCTAACGATGGGCCTAATGAGTCTGGTACACCCAGTGTACATCCAACCAATGGACACGTACCCCTTTCTCATCGGCAAAGATCTGCTAGATCGTTCTGAGCCCTACTAGACTTCAAACAGCTAAAGATTTGGGCTCAAGTGCGAGAACCTCTGCCTCTCCAGCCACCCAGACACCTGAGCCAGACGGTCAGGTCACAGAGGTCACGAGAAACCTTGCAACCAGCCGCGAGAACACTGTCCCAGCACCAGAGCAAGGTTCAAGTTCGCTACTCTGCACTTTTCAACTCACCATAGACTCTGACTTTCACTGCCCCGAGGTCATGACCGACCTCCAGCTGAATGATGTGACAACTACAGACAACTCAGCCATCAGTCTAGCACTGGTCAAAGCCCTCATGGAAGTAACATCCAACCTTCCATCTGCAAGCAAGCGTACCTGCGGCCCATTTGACTCCTGCCTAACAACCATGGTAACCGCCAAGGGCACCTGCGCTTTGAACTTGAAATGGAACAATCGGTTCCCTACACACTACTTCCTGGTCCTTCCAGATCCACTGCATAATGTCTACATAGAATCAGACCCCTTGATTCGCCTCAAGGCTCATGTGGACTTTACCAATGAGGTAGTGTGAGCCCCACTGACATCACAGCCCCCTGTGGTTCCTGCCAAACCCGGAAACCTCCTGTCAGGCCAGACCTTGCCAGGAGTCGGTACTTTAATCAACGAACAGTATACTGCAGTACCAGCTTACACCAAAGGCGTCGCTGTTCGGCTCAACATGTGATGTGGTCACACTGACCCGCACGTGGGGTTTCTTCCAAACTTCACCTGAGTGTGAGGAACTTGGACTCAGTCTGGAGGCTACACCACTCACTGAACTGTCATCCCACGTAGTCTACATCCTAGTCTACAACCGACAGCATTCTTTCACAAGGTGCACACTCGGCTATGCCAACTCACCAGCCGAGTTCAACATCTTCCGGAACAAGCATGCCCAGACACCAGAATGAGGGGCTACCCCGTCTGCGAAGATGTTCTCATGAAGAGCACAACGCCCTTCTGAAGAAGGACTGCCCATTCATCTGGACAAAAGCTCAAGCAAATTCCATGAATGAACTGAAACGACATCTGTGCATAGCTCCATGTCTCGCTCACCCTGACACACAACAGGAGTTCCACTTGAAAGCTGGATTCTCCAAACACTGCTTTAGTGCTGGTCCATACCAAAACATGACCAAGACAAAAGAACAGTTGTACAGGCAAGCAAGACATTTCTTACACCAGAGAGCAGAGACTCTGACTATGAAAAGACTCTACCTTACACCATATGGGCCTTCCTGCGATTCTCCGACTACATCGGAGCACAAAAGGTTATTACAGAGACATTCCAACAGCCTGTAACGTCTTCAACAGCCAACGCATCCGAGATGGCGTCGTTACCAATTCACATGGTTGATGACCCTTCAGGGCTGCAATGTTGAGGCACGTTATGCCCAGACTCACAGATCTGCACTGGGAAATGACTCAGCTGCCTGCCAAAAATGTCCTGATGACACACCAGCGGTGACGCTGGACACAGAGGAACCTCAACAACAGACCTGTCACAGGTACTTCGAAAAGAATGCATGTCAAGGACTGCCCACCACCTACGTCGGTGGATGCTCTTGCAACCAAGAGGGCATCCTAAAAACAGGTGCGGGCGTACTATGGCCGAAACCAGCCTGGCCCTCCACAGCACTTCAAGTGGGGCCCTCAGTCAGCACAATATACTGAGGTGGCAGCCATTCTAATAACCCGACAAATCGCATCGGCCCACAACAACAGAGAACTATGTATTTGCACTCCAACTATGTCAGACACCGTTTCACATGCCACCTTCCAGGTTGGACACAAAATGGCTTCAAAGAAAAAGCAGTCAAACGCCAACACCTGTTCCAAGCGTGCGATGACATCACAAGCACATACAACATGACCATCTACTGGAAAAAGGTGAAAGGACATTCAAGGCAACCAGGCCTTGACAAGGACTTGAATGACCAAACTGATTCCCTGACCAAGACGGGCACACTTCACAACAATCTATGGTCACCTCCCACCCATGCAACCACCCTATTCCTGTGACGATTCCAAAATTACAGCCGCTTACGCTGGCTCCACAATTTCCATCAAGGACACAGCTGACACCGCCATACGAGCTATGAGTAACCACCTCTCAGACCCCTCCAACCACCCTGTCACGACGTCTGACTTCACGGCTACCAAAAGCCTCAAACAACCGCATGACGGCAAACACATGCTGCGTGCGAAAGTCAACATTCTGTGGTATGCCGCTGATGCCCTCACAGCGCTAGAGCTTGTGATGCCACAGTGTCAAAAGGGGGGAACGCTAAACATTTGTCCACAACGCACCATGTGCTGGACACCACGGTACCAGAGCCACAAGACACCGAAGCAAGTGGCATATTGGCCTGGCATGCAGCAAAGTCGTGCCAGAGTACGTCAGAGAAGTGTCTGGTTTGCTGACAATTCTATCCGGCAAACCCAAACCCCAGAGCCACTGCAACGCAGAGGAGTCACAGTCCCGTGGTCAAACCTCCAAACAAACTGGACAGGAGCCCTATCCAGATCGACGAGGGACAACAAGGACTTCCTCACGGTGGTATGCCAATTCTACAAGTGAGTGGAATGTCTTCCAGCACCCAACAACACCAAGTCGAACGAACCAATCGAACTGGGGTCAGCATGCTGAGAAAGTATGTGACTGCCAACCAGAAAGACTGGGATGTGAAACTTCTGTTGATGCTCATGGACATCAGAGCCACCCCGCATGAATCAACTCGTGCGTCTACCTTTGAACTTGTGACTGGGTGGCAGGTGACCCTGCCGCCGCACCTGCTGTATCAAACAAGAGACTCTAGCTTTATCAGATCCTACACCGCTCACCAGTACATTGACAAACAACACCTACAAACTCAAGGTCATTGTCAAAGTTGGGCATTGGCGAGGTAATACCCAGATCAAGATGCACACCCCAGATGTGGTGGCCTACCACGACAGCAACACACAGCTGTACCTGGCCCCAAGCCTGTGCATGTGTACTTTGACCAAGACAGTCACTACCTCTGCCGTAGCGAACCACTCCTCCAGTGCAACACTGAAGGAACCTGCAGTTTGCAGCCCATGAGAAGCGGCACCCAACACCCCGCAGAGGCCATGCCTCACATCCGGGTCATCGAAACTCAGGCGGAGAGGGTGGTCTAGTGGGTTAAACCACTGAACTGATAAACAGCGGGTAAAACGACCTTGCGCAGCAGGTCAAAGAGACCAGAAGGAGCAAACACATGCTCAGAGCCTCAGCAAACAGCTGGAGACTGAGGCTCAAACCAGAAACAAAGACTTGAAATGGCTCAGACAGCTGTTGAACCATGAGAGCAGCTGGACAGACCAAGCACAGGACCCATGCAGAACTGTCACTATGGCAACACCAAGTACCAGACAAGCTGCTGGGCGAAGCCACGGAAGACAGCACATCCAACCAACATCACAGGATGTCCCACAGCCTTCGACGACAACGCCCTCCGCCAAACCCTACACACAGGTGTCAAGCGGAGGCTGCACAAGGACAGCTGGACACGACCATCTCAGGAGCTGCTGACACCAACAAAATAGCTCCTGAACAGGACTCACCAGATGAGTACTGCCAAAGGATAAGCTTCCAACTCCTTGCCCCACACAGCTCAGGCAAGCTCACACAGACCCCTAACCACTTCCTGAGACCACAAGCAGAAACCTGGGCCACACAAACGGACTTCAGGACGACAAGTGACGCACCATCAGGGCACCTGCTGCCTCGACACCTGCCGCACCAGGTCAGAGACCTGAACGTGGCTACTGCTTGCCTTATCTGCTGTGGAGAGACCATCACTCCAGGGGACACAAACAACCAAAGCCCAATGCTGCTGGGGTGTGTCTGATCTTTCTGCACCTCCGATATCGCTCGCTGTTGTCCATAGGAGGGACAACAACTATCGAAAAGGGGGATTATGTAGTGATTGAGGCGATTCAGACACGTAATTGCCTGTTACATTTAACAAATATGTTTTAAATACTTTGGGTTGAATAACAGACCTTCCCCCCAACACAACAAAGAAGGATCCTCCGTTACCAGGGAAACCTGCTGATAAGGTTTTTATGGCCCCTAAAAGGAATGCGGCCACATGGAAAGTTCCCAACTAAAGACACAAAGCCTGTAAAACACACATTGTGGCCTCAAGTTATAGACACATCGTCTATAAATGAACATGCACCCCAGGACATTGTATGTACACATATAACTCTCTTGTAATGTGTTCCCTATCATTGCATTCCCTATGTATCTATGTCCCGTGAACGACTTACTATTCCATGTAACCTCATATATGTCATGTCTCCTATCAAATTAATGCACGCTTCATAACTTACACTTCCACGTATGTCATGTCCTTGTACGAAGCAATATGTGTTTGTTGCATTAATTAGAGTATACCTGAGCACAGACTCATCGATTTCAGGCTTTGGAACAAAGAGCAATAAAATTCTTCCGAGGAATTTCCCGCCTGGAAATCCCAACAATCTCATTGGTCAAGCCTGCCTCCAGAGGGTGGGACTATTTTCGACTTTAAAAAGAGAGCTCGCAGAGATCCTCCTTCTCTTCTTCTCCTGCTATCACGGACAGCACAAGCTGTGTTTGGGGTGGCTCTCACCCAGCAGGGTGCCCACATGGCAGACCTCCACAAACACCGAGCCAAAGGCCTCACAAGGCCCTGGAGCAGAAGGCCCAAACTCTGCATGCCATGTGCAACTTCCTCTATGGATTTGAAGCAACCACGCGGCTCAAAAACTTGCAAGGACTCGGACGAGACAAAACTTCCCTTCCATCACGCCAGCGCGGCTCGCGGGGCTTCGGCCCGAGCCCGCCTGGCCAAGCTGATCGCCCCTTTGAAGATGACGCAACACCGGCGCGCTCCATCCGAGCGCGCACATCACTGCACGAATCTTCTTAGCGCGAACGAGATGCCTTCCCTTCCAAGACAACCGCTCCTACACGCCGTTAAATCTCCCGCGGACCGACCCCGGAAGGACCGAACGGAGGGAGAGCTTCAGCGCATGAACACTCTGAGAAACGCAACGCACGCATCCTTTACACAACACAAAGAAACCATGCAAGTATCAATTCTATCGAAATTTAGATGCGTTTAAGATTGTACCCCTATTATGGTGATAATTGTTCGTTGCTGGCTCTCGCGGTTTTGGTTGGGAGATGTCCGACTGGACCATTCCCTTCTCACCTTCCTGTTCTCCTCCTCTCTCTTCCCTCTATTTCTATTCCATTTCTTCTCTTTCATTACTTTCCCTATTTTGTATATACATGTATCCTTTATGTAGTCGTATGTAATCGTAGTAGCTATCACTATTAAAACCATTGTATCCACGTTTTAATTGTCATTGTTGTTGCTCACAAAACATGAGTCCCTTTAATGTCAGATCTAAGCTACGAGCTCTTATAAGTATCATTGAATGCTTTAATTAATACCATAACTCGGAAGGTTTATCCTTTGTGGCCAGAGGGATAAGCTTCTCGAAAATGGGTCGAAGACCAAGTTGAGAAGTATTGTACTGCTCGTTCGTTAAACCGAACGGAGTAGAGGAATTCTAATCACTTCCGTAGAGGCTATTCTGTGATTATTTAATATAGATATATATCCAGAGTTGATTGCAATAAATTGTTGTCAACCATATATATATATATATATATATATATATATATATATATATATGGCATAAATACCTGTTAGGTATTCCCCTTGTGGGTGATTTTGGAGATTTGTGATTCAATTATAAACCGTTATGATTAATCATAGATCCCTAAATATTAATACCCATTATTCCCTATGAGCTAAATTTAATTTAATAATATATGTGACCCTAAGACGTTACAGAAATGTACTCCTGTTCCGCAAGAAAACTGATCAAAAGCCACAGGAATGCAGACCTCTACCTGGGACCCTAGAGTAAAGCCCAAGTTTAGGTTGTAAAACCTCATGAACGTGTGCTGTGAGGACCAGCCTGCCGCATCACAAAATTCTTGAAGTGATACTCCTGACAGAAGAGCTTTAGAGGCAGCCATACTCCTGGTAGAGTGGGCCTTGGACTGACATAGGAGAAGGTTGTCTGGCCTCTTTCCCCAACAGAGTTTTTACCTCTTGTTCCATGACCAGAGCCTGCTCGGGGCCTACCACTGTTTGCATGATCCCAATAAATCTGGGCGGGCATTTTAGACTGTGCCCAGGACCCAGCAATAAAGTATATACTATATTTGACAGTAGTTTTCACACTGTCAAAAATCTACTAAGGGAACCAGTTTCTCGAGACTTTGCCTGGTGTTTCTCGAGTGAAGTGGTGAACTGACAGGGAACAACCGAACTGGTTGCTCTGGGACCCTCCTCAAAGGGAGCATCCCAGCCCCGCTACATTTCTGGGCAGACACTGAGATATGGGCTTGCTGGAGACCGTTGCGTCCCGAAAAAACACGAGGTGGTGGGTTGGCAGAAGGGCCCCCTGGGGGGTCACAATCACAGCGTCAGATGTGCGTCAGAGCGTTCCCACAGCGTAATTTCTCTATGCAGTGCGAGTTCCCTGAAAAAAGGGAATCCAGAGTTTCCCACTTGTAGCCCTGCGGCTTGTTCTTCATACATCGCTTACTCAGTTATCTGGATTTGATTGTTGACGATTTGGCATGATCTTGAATTGTTTGGTTCTTTGAATCTCATCCTGGACTTGCTGTCATAGCAACAGATCCGTAAGCTTAAACCTGCTTGCGAACAGTTTATTTCATGTAAACAGGATTAGATTGCATCTTGAGGCGATACTTAAAATCTGTCCCAGCCACTGCAACTTTAATACAAGTGTAGTAACGGGGTTCGCGTGGGAAGAAGGAGACGGGAACCAGCGAACATTCAAACAAGTTTAATAAATCAACACAAAATAAAATGGCGGCGGCAGCCCCTCACGGACGACTGCCGCCTACATACAAAAACAAATGAACACAAAATGAAAGTAAAAGCGGCAGCCCCTCACGGACGACTGACGCCCACACACATAACAAACCGTAAATAAAGCACAACACAAAATCCCAGGCCTGGTCCTCTCTCGTCCTTCACTGTCGTCGCTCCTCCTTTATACTCCCGTCACTCCTCCGTGAGACACGAGCCGCTGCAGCACGCAGCTGGCGCCCATCCACACTGATGAGCGCGGCCTCGTCCCGCTCTCACGGTCCCTCAGCCTCGCTGCTCGCCACAACAAGTTTTTTGTCAGGTTTCGAGTAATCGATGCATCTGGCCTTTTCAAAGAACGCAGTAATCTCAGACAATTTAAACCAGATATTTTAATCCAATCCACAAATTCGTTTGAAGAACCAAATTAGCCAGCATTCAGTTATCATGATTAAAAGATCTGTGAGGTACGAAGAACTGTGAGGGGCTTATTCAAGACACTGGTGCTCGCCTTCAGAGCAACCACTGGCTCTGCACTAGGGTGACCACCTGTCCCGCTTTGCGTTGTACCGCACAGCATTTTCACCCCTTGTCCCGCATGTCGCATATTGAGAAAATGTCCCGCATTTTCACCAGTCTGTTGATTTTTAATGATCATATTGAGAAAACATGCATGCGTTCTTTTGCCTTTTTAAGAAAGCATTTTATTTATTATTTATGCGGCATCGTTTTTCACCTATATTTAACAGCACTTCGTCAGAAGTAACATCCCGCCTTACACAAATACAAAAGCCGTTTTTTAAACCATATCCAATGGTTGAAAAGAAAGGAGTAAACACGGTCACTAGTAGGTTGTGACGGCTGTCAATCAAAATGTGGAGCGGTGATTCGTTCCGTTTTCCCTGTCAGAAAACGAATGGATAGTTCTGTATATAAATGAATATATATATATATAAATTAATATATAAGATTAACTAATTTAATGTTGTTTTATTTGTTTTATTATTGGATTTTAGTTGCACTTGGTCAGAACTGTTTCAAAAGTAGTTATCTGCATGATGCCTGCTGCCTTTGGGCTCAGTGATGTTGAATTTAAGATTATACAACAGTTTCAGGTTATGTTTTAGTGTTGGTAACGTCCAACTGTCCCACATTGTCCCACACAAACTTAGTAATCGTCCCACATTTGGTTTGTTAGATGGTGGTCACCCTACTCTGCACCAAGATACCTAAACTCGCTTGTGCAGACTTACACTCCCTCCGGGAGCTTACGTTCTGCCAGTGAACGACGCCTTGTGGTGCCATCCCAAAGAGGCATGAAATCACTCTCACGGACCTTTTCCTGGACCGCACCCACCCTGTGGAATGACCTGCCTATCTCAATTCGAGCAGCCGAGTCTGTAGCCATTTTCAAAAAACGGCTAAAGACACATCTCTTCCAGCAGTACCTTACCAATCAAGATTAGCACTTAACATTCTATTCATTTTCTGTCTGTCTGTCTGTCTGTATATAAAAAAAATAAAATAAATAAAAACCTTCTGTCCTATGTGTTCTGTGCTAGATTAACTGAGACTTGTTACAGCACTGACGTACTGTTACATACTGTTGCCCTTGACTGTTCTAGCTGCTTCTATTGCTCTCATTTGTAAGTCGCTTTGGATAAAAGCGTCTGCTAAATGACTAAATGTAAATGTAAATGTAACTGGCCCCTGGTTTCACAGACAGGGCTTAGATTAAGCCAGGATAAGGCCTTAGTTCGATTAGGACATTAAAGTAGCTTTCATAAACATTACTGGTTGCATCTTGAGACACAACATTGGCACTTTCATATTTTAAGATATTTCAGTGCAAGTTCAATTAAAACAGCTGTTGCTGTGCAGTTTAGTCTGGGACTAGCTTAAGCCTTGTCTGTGAAACCAGGCAGTAATTATGTCTTTGTGGTGTTCATGTGTGTACAACTCGTAAATACGATCTTTTTGACATGACATGCATGCACCAATAGACTGCACCGTGCTGATCCTGCAACGCACTTGCTGCGTGTGCAGTGTGAATGCTCTATCCTATTATACTAAACATTTACAAATGGATCATGTGTGAAACAGGCGTTACAGGAAAATGGTTTCATTTAGTTTACTAATAATAACTAGGTCATAGCTGAGGTACAGCGGATGGGACATCATCTCCAGCATGTTAAGCTGTCATGCTCATGTTGTTTGGAGCCCACATCATGCTCTCGTTCCATTCCCCATGATATCCTATTAATATAAATAGCAACTGATTAGTCAATGGAATGGAGTATGGTATGGAGAGGAAAGGGAATTTATTTCTATATGTTCAGGTTTTACTGAAACGAGATATATTTTCTGAATTATCTAATTCAGTTGTGCTAATTATACAATACATTTCACAGTGCAATCAGTTAGTCAAATGTCAATTAGTAATGTTTTGTGATATACTTAAGATAGCCTATAATGCAGTCATACATAATTAAATAAATAATAAATTTTCCATGAGCCATATGATACTGATAATGTTGCTATGGTAACCACAGGTGAACTACTGCTTTTTGTATAAGTCTATTTGGCAGCAAGTGAAAATAGTAAGTAAATAAATGTCTAATTTGATCCACTAAACACTGGTTGTATCTAATACAACAATACATATGCAAAACCCATAACAACAGTCCTGTTGTAGTATCACTGACTTGTTGAGACAAATAAGGTCGGATATAGTTTATTCCGACTGGTGTTGTTTTCTCGATACTAATTATTTTGTGGTTGCTAAGAAATTCTCCCTTTTGAGTCAGAGATACCGCCAGAGTACGTTTCCATAGACACCCATCTTGTGGTTGAATATTTGCTTCTGTTTTGTTATATTAGAGTCTGTTGATTCCAGTTTCTTTGTTAAAGTTGTGATTAATTGTGGCTCAGCGGTTTCTTTCCTGTTGTTTCTATAAGGTTCTTATGCTTCTTCTTTAAACCTGTTATCTGCTGAGGACACAGAGCCTTTAATTACATAAATGTTATTAGTGCTTGTCAGATTATTATGCCATGTTTCAAACCACTATGAAAGCTAACAAACAGAGATTCGGTAGAATTAGAAGACATTTTGCCAACTCTTGTGTAATCCCACCTATCCTGAAATTTGTGATAAGTGAAGGGACTGAACAGAGAATGAGCCAAAATAGAAAAACCTTCAGAGTGCATGATATTTCAAGTATACACATACAAACAACATTGGGTGTATCAAAGCATAAACACTAATAAAAAAGACATTGGGTGTATCAAAGCATAAACACTAATAAAAAAAAGGGACCTCACACTGTCATCTTGTCTTAGCTGACAATGTCTACTTGCGTTCCTGCTGTATGTAAGCCAGGTTCTTAATGCAGAGATACACAAATTTCCCAAGGGTTTAGAGGAGCATTGGAGCGGTCAGATCTTCTGCCACTGCTGGTTTGGGGCTTTATTTTGTTTACAGCACAGCTGTAATGGGAAGAGACAGTACCATTCATTCACCTTAAGCGCTCTCAACCCCTGTGCGCTCCCAATGAAGAGAAGGAGCATATAAACATACAGACTCAACAGTAGACAAAATTATTGGGAAATAAAATGAGAAACTGGGAAACTACATTTGCACTGAAGCATGGTGTAATGGAAGACTGTGTTGGAGAATGCTTTAGAGAAAAACTTCCCTCCATTTTCAACCAGTTTTGTATTGTTACAATGTCAGTAGTAAATGTAAATGAACAATGTATACTCTTTCTCCATGATGGGTGCTCCATGCACCCAGATATCCTTTTTTTGTGGCAAATGTCTGCCAGATGTTGCAAAAAGGACATTTTGTGTTATCCAACAGACTTTTAACAACTTCAAGGATTTTTCTGAAGCTATAGATTGAACTTCCGCATTGTTGTATTCCCGCCCACAGACAGTCGGACCGCCAGAGGGGTGGCGCCAAAATAAAAAATGTTGAAGTTTTTGGCAAAAGTCCATTTTCTTTGCTTTCTCCAGTTATGTAGTACTTAAAAAACTTAAAAACGGGGGGTGAATTACCCCTTTAAGTGCAAAGTTTTCTAAAGCCATGTGATGTCCCTCTCACCACAGCTTGCTAATTGCTAATTTAATTTACACTTTCATGTGCACATTCAAACAGACCATCTCAAAATGTGTCAATAATACGAAATGCCATTGGTTCTTGTGCCTGGTTTGCTATCAGCAATGCACTTTCATGGTTGTTTGTTTTATACTCTACCAATGCTTTATTAAAATAACAGTATTTCCTTATGCTGTTTACATGAAAAAAAAAAAATGAAATATGCAAAGAGGGAACGTCTCGGTTACGAATGTAACCCTCGTTCCCTGAGGAGGGAACAGAGACGTAACGTCAGTGACTAACGAATGGGGGTTTCACTTAGAAGCCTATCATCTTCGAGATCTTAGAAAACGCCCAATGGCAGTGCCAATGCCATGGGCATGCGGAATTTGCATACGTAACTATAAAAGGAAGTACATGGCAATATCGCATTATGTTACCTGCTGAGGAGCCAAGACTGAACTCCCGGCTGTTCCAGCGGCACAGCGGAGTGACAAAGTACATGTTGACCCTTCAGCAACGCTCGGAAGCAGTGCAGGGCGTACCGTACTGCCAGCAACTCGAGGCAATTGACATGCAGAAGGCGCTGGGGTCCTGTCCAGGAGCCTGCGGCTGCTTGTCCATTGCACATGGCACCCCAGCCCGTGGCAGAGGCATCCGTCGATACGACAACATGCCTGGAAACTCGTTCTAAGGGCACACTGGCCCGTAGAAAACTGAGGTTCGACCACGGGGTGAGAGTCTGCAGGCAGGCCTGAGTCACTTGAACCCGGAGCATGCCAGACTGCCATGCCCATCTCGGGACTTGGTCACGAAGCCAGTGCTGTAGCGGTCTCATATGAAGCAATCCGAGCAGCGTTACCGCGGCTGCAGATGCCATATGCCCCAGGAGCCTCTGAAATAACTTCAGTGGAACCGCACTCTTGCTCTCGATTTGACGGAGGCATGTCAGCAGAGACTGCGCACGCTCGCTCGAAAGCTGCGTGAACATGGTGACCGAGTCGATATCCATACCGAGAAAAGAGATCCTCTGCGCTGGGCAGAGTTTGCTCTTCTCCCAGTTGACCTGAAGGCCCAGACGGGCTAAGTGTTGGAGCACTAGATCTCTCGAGAGTGGCCCAGTATGAGCCAGTCTTCAAGGTAGTTCAGGATGCGAACCCCGTGCTGCCTGAGTGGCGCAAGGGCTGCCTCGACAATCTTCGTGAAGACGCGAGGGGACAGAGATAGCCCGAATGGGAGGACCGTGTACTGATATGCCTGCCCCTCGAAAGCAAACCGTAGGAACAGTCTGTGTCGAGGAAGGATGGAGAAATGGAAGTAGGCGTCCTTCAGGTCGATCTCTGCAAACCAATCGGCCGGACGAACGCATTCGAAAAGGCGTTTTGCTGTCAACATCCTGAAAGGGATCGGTTCAGGACGCGCAGGTCCAGGATTGGTCGTAACCCCCCAGTTTTCTTGGGTACAATGAAGTAGGGGCTGTAGAAGCCGGACTTCATTTCGGCTGGAGGGACAGGCTCGATCGCACCCTTTGCCAGCAGGGTGGCAACCTCCGGCGTTGGCCCCGACCATGGTATGGCGGACTCCCCTGAAGTGGGGAGGAGCCTGCGCAAACTGAATCGCGTAGCCGAGCCTGATGGTCCTCGCGACCCAGCGGGACAGTCCCGGAAGCTGAAGCCAGGCTCCCAGGAACTGCACCAGCGGGGTCATTCGGACCACAGACGTACCCAGGGTGGGGCAGCGAGGCAGCGTTACCGGCCCAGACATGGGAGGCGTAGCGTCCTGGTGTGGGGGCATGTTTAACAGCTGCGTCCTGACAGAGGAGACCAGGGAAGGACGTGCGTTGCACTGGGGTCTGCTCTGAGAGGAGGCTGGCGACAGAGAGGGATGCGAGTGGCGGGACCCGGGGGTGGCACACACTGTCATCACCGGTCTCTGGGTGCTCAGGGATGGGAGTGTCAGTTCTTTCTTTAACCACATTGGGGTGCTGACCCGGGGGCCAGCAGCTGAACAAAAGATTCTCCCCCGGCCCTCCACCGGGGGAAGGAGTGGCCCTGCTGCCATCTCCTGGAAAGAACTGCCCATCCCTGAGCTGTCCGCGTCAGGAGCGCCGCTTGGCCTGGCCTGGCGGGAGGGCGCACTCGGCGGTGAGCAGGCTGAGGCAACTGCGCGGGCGGCTGGGTGGAGGCAGCAGCTGACCGCCGGGGCAGTATGTGTTTGATAGCCTCAGTCTGCTTCTGGGTGGCAGAGAACTGTTGGGCGAAGCTCTCAACTGCGCCGTTGAATAGCCCATCCTGGGATATGGGACCGGGTCCGCTCGCAGTCACGCATATCGGCCAGGGTGAGCCATAGGTGTCTCTCCTGGACCACGGCTGTGGACATCACCTGGCCCAGGGGGCGTGCGGTCACCTTTGTTGCCCGGAGAGCGAAGCCGGTGGCGGCTGAAACTCATCTCTGAGTCCTGAGTCAGCTCCACCCTCGTGCAGGTCACATAGCAACTAGGCCTGGTAGGCCTGAAGAGTTGCTATGGTGTGCAAAGAAGCGGCGGCCTGCCCCGCAGCTCTGTAGGACTTCGCCACCAGAGATGACGAGAACCTAAAGGCTTTGGAGGGGTGCTTTGGGTCACCGTGCCAGGTCGAAGCACTCTGCGGACACAGTTGCATCGCAACAGAGCGTACGACTGGGGGGACCCCAGTGTACCCTTTGACCGTGGCTCCATCGAGGTCGGATGCACCATTGAGGGCCATCCTCATGCACTTCCGGGTGTCCAGACGCGCCGCCCCCAAAAACCAATTGTCCAACCGTGAGTGCTCAGGTCGGGGCGGAGGGTTCCACTCCAACCCAAGCGTTGCGGCTGCCCGGGAGAGCATGGCTTTCAACTCTGGGTCCGACTCGGGCAATGCTGGCACACCCGAAGGCGGCAGCACAGTCGAATCCTCTTCCTCATATGACTCCAGCGCACCTTGTGATGCGGCGATCGACATTTACTCGTCCTCTGCGGCGCCAAACGAGACAGTCGGGACAGCAGGAGCCGGCCCCGATGTACACGCCTGAACGCTCGGGAGGTTTGGTCCATGAGAGGGGGGTGTGGGCCAAGGCATGAGCATCGGAGCTTGATTACACATCGTCACCCTCAGATCACCCTGGCCACCAGCCAAAGTGCTGCCTCTCGTGGAGACCGCAGATTGGGGTGTGGCAGAGGGGACTCTTGCTCCGGCATCAGCACGGAGTTCACAGAGTTCACGGAGTATCGACCGTAACACCGAGATGAGATCCCGCAGTGGGAACATGAATCATCCACGAGCACTGCCTGAGCGTGCTGAAAGCCCAAACACGTCACGCAGCGTTCGTGCCCATCAGAAGGCGAGAGAAACCGACCGCACCCAGAAGTAAACGGGTGAGACATCCTGAAAAGGACGTGTCACGTGTAAGCTCTTTTGTGAGAGGAAACTTCGCAGTCGATGCCGAAGCGCCCAGGGAAACACACACCAGCTGGATGCAGACCACTGCACAGATCAGCAGGCAGGAAGTATGCGATCACTGGAACGCGCCATCACACCAACACCAACTGGAAAGCTGCTCGTCTCAAAGAAGCTGACAGAGTCTCAGAAGGCTTGTGAGGAGTGAAGAGGTAGGTACTCTTGGCTCCGAAGCAGAAACGTAATGCGATATTGCCACGTACTTCCTTTTATACTCACGCGGTGAGGCGTAGTGACTGAACGAAAGGGAACAGTTATGTTGATGTAATGTGAATGTGTGGAACTAGCAGTGTCCAAAAGTGATGCCCAGAGGGGATGTTTGTTTTTAATGACCCTACAAGTTCAATTAAACCATCAAAATATGAGGAATTTTGATATCTTTGAAATCATTTAAATATGAGGGAAGAACAAAACACTAAACGTGGTTAAGATATTTGACTGGAAAAAAGATATTTGGCAAAATGACAAATTACAGCTATAGGTTGTTGTTTTTTTTCAATGCAAAAAATAAATAAATAACTGCACACAGGAAAAAGCAAACATTGACTACAACAAAATCAGTTTGGTTGGTTCTCTTTTGTTTTGGCACGTGTTCATAATATCTTTGTATGACAGCCAGCCCAAAAATATGCAAATTTTGGCATGTTTCATTGTGTTATTATCTCAAGAAAAACAATCGACTCTCGATTGCACAACTGCGCAATATGATTACAAAAAAGGGTGAAGATAACAATTTTCCTAGGCTGAACATCACTTCTGGACACTATTGTATATGATTAAATAATGTTTTTCAGTGCATGAATGAGATTTGAAAGCTGTGGCAGAGAAGAAAAAAAAATAAATTCGGCAGAGCAGTAACCCAAGTAACCTAAAGTTATTTATTGATTATTAATAGATGTTATTTATTATAATATTGTATGTTATTTCACCATTGAATGAGACATTTTTGGAATAATGTGGATATTACACAATATTATGAAATATGAGCTAATGAGCTGATACTAATGAGTGTCATTGGAAACCAAATGTAGCTGGCATTCATTTTAAAGCAAAGAGAGTCCATCAACTCTCTCACTCTCTCTCTCAAGTTAAAGATGAAGTATTTAATTTCTGTGGCACTAGTGTCACTAAATGGAATTGCAAAAACACTTGCCCCTATCTGCCATTGGTTGTGCTAAACTGATAAACCCACCCCAAACTCACATCATTGGTTCAGCAAATATTTCTGTGTCAGAAATTCTTAAAAAGGGCCAGCCAGTAGCCGCTGAGAGGCTAAGTAGTGGGATTGAAATCCATGACGCGCTTCGTTGCAAACTTAAATCAAATCAAATCAAAATCAAATCACTTTATTTGTCACTCTACATATGCACAAGTGCAACAGTAGGTGAAATTCTTAGGTGCAGTTCCGAGCAACATAGTAGTCATGACATGACATGTACAACATTTAAAGCAGCATCAGATTACACATCTGATGCGCACACAATTACTCACAGCACAGTAAACTCTACAATAAACAATAAATAATTTACACAATGTGAGTGTAGTTCTCACAGCTCTAAACAATATACACATACTTACAATATACATATACTTTAAACAATATACACTAAACATACACTAAACAATATACATTACGCTATAATAGTAATAATAATATACAATGTATAGTATAAAATATTATTCACAGATTGAAAAATTGAAATCCAAAGTGCAATAGATGCTGTATGATAAATAAATGTGTATATAATGTGTGTGTATCTACAGTGGGTTGTGCTGAGTGATATTCTGTCCAGTGTGTGTTATGATCCTGATGGATCAGGAGTTAAGTAGTCTAATTGCTTGTGGGAAGAAGCTGTTCTGGAGTCGGCTGGTGCGTGTTCTGATGCTGCGGTACCGCCTGCCTGATGGCAGCAGTGAGAGCAGCCCATGGTTCGGGTGGCTAGAGTCTCTGATGATCCTCTGAGCTCTCCTCACACACCGCCTGGCGTAAATGTCCTGGAGGGAGGGAAGCTCACCTCCGATGATGCAGCTGGCCGTGCGCACTACCCTTTGCAGGGCCTTGCGGCTGCGGGCGGTACTGTTGCCGTACCAGGTGGTGATGCAGCCAGTCAGCAGACTCTCTATGGTGCAGGTGTAGAAGCGTGTGAGGATGTGGCGGTTCATTCCAAACCTCCTCAGCCGTCGCAGGAAGAAAAGGCGCTGATGAGCCTTCTTCACAACGGCCCCGGAGTGGACGGACCATGAGAGTTCCTCTGTGATGTGGACACCGAGGAACTTGAAGCTGCTGACTCTCTCCACCGCTGCTCCATCGATGGTGATGGGGCGGTGTTCTCTCTCATTCCTCCTGAAGTCGACCACCAGCTCCTTGGTCTTGCTGACGTTGAGGGAGAGGTTGTGCTCCTGACACCACCGTGTCAGAGTGTGCACCTCCTCTCTGTAGGCCGTTTCATCATTGTCGGTGATAAGACCTACCACCGTCGTATCGTCAGCAAACTTGATGATGGTGTTGGAGCTGTGGGTTGCCACACATTCATGTGTGTACAGGGAGTACAGGAGTGGGCTGAGAACGCAGCCCTGAGGGGCTCCAGTGTTGAGAGTCAGTGATGAGGAGATGTTACTGCCCATTCTGACCACCTGGCGTCTGTTTGACAGGAAGTCCAGGATCCAGCTGCATAACAGGCTGTTTAAGCCTAGAGCCCGGAGTTTCCCGTCAAGTATGGAGGGCACAATGGTGTTGAATGCTGAGCTGTAGTCCACAAACAGCATTCTCACATACGTGTTCCTCTTTTCCAGGTGGGAGAGAGCAGTGTGTATAGTGGATGAAATGGCATCATCAGTGGAGCGGTTTGTGCGGTATGCAAACTGCAGTGGGTCCAGTGAGGGGGGGGGGAACAGAGCAGATGTGGTTTCTGATTATTCTTTCAAAGCATTTGCTGATGATGGGGGTCAGAGCAACAGGACGCCAGTCGTTTAAGCAGGTGGTTTTTGATTGCTTAGGTACAGGAACAATAGTGGACGTTTTAAAGCATGTGGGGACCACAGACAGGGAGAGGGACAGGTTAAAAATGTCCGTGAAGACTCCAGCCAGTTGGTGCGCGCACGCTCTGATCACACGGCCGGGAATGCCGTCTGGACCCGCAGCTTTACGGACGTTCACCCGCCGGAAGGATCGGGTTACATCCGCGACAGATACGGAGAGTGCACTAACCTCTGTATCTTCAGCCGCGAGCTCTCTCTCCGCGAGGGCGGTGTTAGTTAAGATGGTTTAATTACAAATGTTGAGATGAACAGCCAAGTGTTGTATGATGACAGTAAAGTAGAAAACATAAAATAAACAAAAATAACAATACAAAACAATATTAAACGGTACAAAACGGTCAACAGAAAGCGTCCCAGCTACTCCCTGCATGCTATCCACAACTAACAGGTAATATGCACAAAGTGACGTAACCCAAACAGGAAGTAACAATTTCAAAATAAAAGACATTGCACCATACCTGGCACCTACAGGGGTTTAATGCTTGTTAAATAATTTTCACACTTATTTACACTGTTAAATAGATTCTCATGCTAAACATGGCCACAAAAAAGATTTGGTTGTATTCTGCCAAATTTCTGTGCCAAATACACTCCTTCAGGATTCTAATACATTTCGGAAATTTTATTTGAGTATGGCCCTGTATGACGTCATAAAGGGCGGAATTCCTTGTATGGGCTCTTCTCCCGGATGAGTGCACACACACACACACACACGCACACATCAACCAGAGCGAGAGCAAGAGCATGACCATCAATGAGCTTCGTTCGTTACGGGAGCCGACGACACTGCTGTCATTTTATTTTTAGACTGCGAAATCAACAATGTCACTAAAGAAGTGTGTTTCTGGTGTGAGGGAAAGATAACCTTGTTCAGCTTCCCAAATAACCCAGTGTTAAGGAAACAGTGGATGCAGTTTGTTTGTGTGTGTTTGTTCCCGGTCACGAGTGGAAAGCGAAAGCATTGAGTGAAACTACATCAAATGTTTTGTTGGCATTCGGAGCGGAAGTGCATATAATGTGAACAACACCAACATATAGCGAATCATAAGGTATCCAGGGATAATGCCATGATGTATTGTGTGTGTGTGTGCGCGCATAACTCTTTAGCTCCGCCCACTGCACACCTCCACGAGCTCGGCTGTTTTCTGAAAGAATCGGTACAGCGTATCTGTCTTTTATAAATATGATAAAACTAAAGACTCTTCAGAGATATGAAGGATGCAATACTACTCTATAGATACTCAAGATTAACATGAGACTGGCAGAAACTGTGTGTGTTATGTACCCTTTAAAGAATGATTTTAAACCATTGCAGTGTTCATTGTAGCTGGCCCAGTGACCAGCTGTAAACAGTATTTATGCAATGAAAGGTAAAATATTGACATGGATATACATATAAAACAATGTTCCCTATTGTGGCCATTCGTGAATGTGGTCCTATTGCTCATTAGCACAGTCCTTGAATAATAAGCCAATTGTTTTCTGGAAGCCCATTTCAGACATCTGAATGGCCAGTATCGCATTGTTCAGCGGTTCATTGTTAGTTTCTCTTTTGCACAGTGGTGCATTCAGCCCTATAGTTCAAATTCCTCAGTGTATCCTTCATCATTAAGAACACAGATGTATGCAAGTCTGGCTGTAAAGCTTTCATTTTTTTACAAATTCATTTGACTTGACAGCAGTGAGCTCCGTTTATCACATTTGCCTAGAATTATCACTTAATCACATTCTATTGAGGTTGTTTTGCACTGTGATCAGAGGGTCAGTGGTGGTAGAGTTACCTAGAATAAATATTTTTTCAGACCATTGAAAAAGTGAAAACTATTTTCGAGTGATCCAATTAATGAAAGGATTGATTATTGGATTTCATAAAATGTGTGTCGATGGATCAATGTCTAAGATGCCCATGCTGATATTGCATTGTCTTCGCATACAAAGACAGACAACAAGCACATATTATACGTAGCATGTCTGAAATAGAAACAGAAACATAAAGAACATTAAACTAATTTAAGTCAATGATAACGAAATGACAACCAAAATCTCCATATACTCACAAATATATAGTGGTTACAGTGTTACGTATTTATTTCTAATGCATATGTGAGTCATTCTCATTTGACGGACGTGTGTGTCGTCTGTATAAGTAAGCTTGGATTTCACCTCACTGTGTTCATTCAGGGTTGTGGACCTTGGATCTTGTGAGAATCATTGAAAAGGATGAAAGATCACTGCCTTGTGAATTATAACAAGTAAATCCACTAGTTATAATTCACCTGCAGCTGCTTCTAGCCTTCGACTGGTCTTCAAGGTCATACATCAGGATCACAGCGCGAATACACAAGAGTCTCTTGTCTTTAAGGTGTATTATCACAATAAGCCTCCCTTCAAACTACAAAAGTAACTATATTTGCATTCCCTGAAGGAAATAGGTTTAAGGCTCTTGTTCTGTGTTTCTTTGTTTTCATGACCCTCAGCACGTTCTGTTGGATTCACACATATAACAATGAAGTGTAGCCAATTCAGGTCACCTTTATTTCGATAGCGCTTTATACAATACAGGTTGTTTCAAAACAGCTTTATAGGAATAAACAGAAAAATAATGATTCCAACAGAATTCAATTCTGCTGTAAAGCAGCTCTTAAAAGAAAACGGTGTCATTGTTCAGCTGAGGTCAGTTCAGTGTTCATTCACAGTGTTCCCACTCGTCATGGAAAGCCTTGAAAACTTGGAAAAAGTGATGACAAATTTTCCAGTCCTGGATAACACATGGAAAATTTGAGAAAATGTAAAATATCCTGGAAAATCTAGTTGATATAAAGTCAGAATTGAGTGATATAAAGTCTGAATTGTGTGATATAAAGTCAGAAATGAGTGATATAAATTCAGAATTGAGTGATATAAAGTCTGAATTGAGTGATATAAAGTCTGAATTGTGAGATATAAAGTCTGAATTGTGAGATATAAATTCAGAATTGAGTGATATAAAGTCAGAATTGTGAGATATAAAGTCTGAATTGTGAGATATAAAGTCTGAATTGAGTGATATAAAGTCTAAATTGTGTGATATAAAGTCTGAATTGTGTGATATAAAGTCAGAATTGAGTGATATAAAGTCTGAATTGTGTGATATAAAGTCAGAAATGAGTGATATATATTCAGAATTGAGTGATATAAAGTCTGAATTGAGTGATATAAAGTCTGAATTGAGTGATATAAAGTCTGAATTGTGTGATATAAAGTCAGAAATGAGTGATATAAATTCAGAATTGAGTGATATAAAGTCTGAATTGAGTGATATAAAGTCAGAAATGAGTGATATAAATTCAGAATTGAGTGATATAAAGTCTGAATTGTGTGATATAAAGTCAGAATTGAGTGATATAAAGTCTGAATTGTGTGATATAAAGTCAGAAATGAGTGATATATATTCAGAATTGAGTGATATAAAGTCTGAATTGAGTGATATAAAGTCTGAATTGAGTGATATAAAGTCTGAATTGTGTGATATAAAGTCAGAAATGAGTGATATAAATTCAGAATTGAGTGATATAAAGTCTGAATTGAGTGATATAAAGTCAGAAATGAGTGATATAAATTCAGAATTGAGTGATATAAAGTCTGAATTGAGTGATATAAAGTCTGAATTGAGTGATATAAAGTCTGAATTGTGAGATATAAAGTCTGAATTGTGAGATATAAAGTCTGAATTGAGTGATATAAAGTCTGAATTGAGTGATATAAAGTCAGAAATGAGTGATATAAATTCAGAATTGAGTGATATAAAGTCTGAATTGAGTGATATAAAGTCTGAATTGAGTGATATAAAGTCTGAATTGTGTGATATAAAGTCAGAAATGAGTGATATAAATTCAGAATTGAGTGATATAAAGTCTGAATTGAGTGATATAAAGTCTGAATTGAGTGATATAAAGTCTGAATTGTGAGATATAAAGTCTGAATTGTGAGATATAAATTCAGAATTGAGTGATATAAAGTCAGAATTGTGAGATATAAAGTCTGAATTGTGAGATATGGGGCCCTATTTTAACGATCTGAAACGCAAGTGTCAAAGCGCAAAGCGCAAGTAACTTTGTGGGCGCCTGGGCGGGTCTCGGCGCTGTTGCTATTTTCCCGGCGGGATAAATGGCTCTTGCGCCCGGCGCAAATCTAAAATGGGTTGGTCTGAAGTAGCTTCATTATTCATAGGTGTGGTTTGGGCGTAACGTGAATAAACCAATCAGAGCTTCATCCAACATTCCCTTTAAAAGCAGGTGCGCAAGTTCCATTATGGATTGCTATTATTATGGCGTATTTACCAGGCGCACGCCAGGAGCGGTTCACAGTCGAGGAGACTGATGTTCTTGTAAGAGCAGTGAAAGACAGAGAAGTTGTGTTGTATGGGGATGGGAGAAACCCACCCAAAATAGCGTCGGTTAAATAAATAATTAGCCTGAATAATTTGTAAGCTAGATTTATGCCTATTTTTTCACATCTTCGTGGCACACCACAATGATTTCCGTCATCTCATGTGTTAATATTTTTTTAGTGTAACAATTTATGATTTGCAAAAATAACTGTTGCATCTGTGTAGATTACATGAGCAAAGTGTATGCGCGTTGTGCACGCTATGGTCAAGCATGCGCCCTTAAAATAGCATAATGAACAACGCGCAACGCGCCACTGACTTTAGACTAGGTTTTTTCTGGTCAGTGGCGCAATTGTTTAATGGAACAGCAAAATAGCACCAGGGATTGTTTGCGCCGGAACACGCCTCCTTTTTTGCGCTGAACCGCCCAGGGAGCGCAAGTTCATTCACTAGTTTAGCGACGTGCTTCTGTGGAGGGAAAAGCGCGCCTTGCGCGGGTGCAAAATAGGAATGACACATGCGTCGGTGTACAAAGTCAATTGCGCTGGGTGCAAGATAGGGCCCATAAAGTCTGAATTGAGTGATATAAAGTCTAAATTGTGTGATATAAAGTCTGAATTGTGTGATATAAAGTCAGAATTGTGTGATATAAAGTCAGAAATGAGTGATATAAATTCAGAATTGAGTGATATAAAGTCTGAATTGAGTGATATAAAGTCTGAATTGTGAGATATAAAGTCAGAATTGTGTGATATAAAGTCTGAATTGTGAGATATAAAGTTTGAATTGTGAGATAAAAAGTCGCAATTACCTGTGGCAGAAACAAGCTTCCATAGTCATAATGTATGATTAAGAGCTCATATTAAGCTCTGCAGAAATCGTCCAGCTCAGTTCCGTTCTCATGCAATAGTGTCAGTGCATTCAAGTCAATAATATTGTTGAATATTAAGTGTCTCCAACTGAGCAAGCCAGAGGCGATGGTGGCAAGGAACCCAAAACTCCATCAGGTGACAGAATGGAGAAAACATAAAACCTTGGGAGAAGCCAGGCTCAGTCGGCGGGCAAGTTCGCCTCTTGCCAAATGAATTAAAGGGGTGGTAAAGCACACTCTTTCGAAGGCTTGATTGTGTTTGTGGGGTGCACTGTAACATGTGTTCATGCTTCGTTTTTAAAAAAATGCAGTATTTTTCATATATTTTACCTTTATTCTACACTGCTCTGTCCCTCCTTGTAAAAACGGTCTGATGGTTTCCGGATTCTGTGAAGCCAGTCCCTCAAAAATACGCAATGGGCTCTGATTGGTTAGCTGGCCCAGTGTGTTGTGATTCGCTAACCGCCTAGTGAACATTTCTCGAAAGTGTCACGCCCCTTACCTCTACAGGTAGCCTCAGGCTACTAGCCTGAGTTTTGTGTACGCTAGCGTCAATGAAACCATACCAAGAGCCCGAATCAGACCCAGACAATTTTAGTGAAGACGATCGAGCAGAACCTGTTCAGTCCTCAAGAGTAAAGACTGCGGATCTGTAGTGATCGCTCCTGAATGGCACTGTTACTTTTGTATTTTTAGAACGATTTGCCAAATATCTGTCGCAAGAACGGACACTAAACATTGCTAGTAGCCAAATCAAACACAGAACCATGTTTAGCATGCCTGTAGATAAACAATACATAAAAGCTCTAATCAAAGAATAATTTACACTAATGCCAAGTTCGCTGTTGAGATTTTAAACAGTTTGTAACGTTAGGGGTTTGTCGGATAACGTTAAGTATGAATGAGCATTTAACAAACTGGTTTGCAGAGCCAAACAGCGCTGTCATGTTTACTTCCTTGCTACAACGTAGGCTACAATTAACAACACGAACTATTACAGGAAAACACATCGACGAAAAATAAATCACACTTACAGGTTGTAGCCCGTACTCGCGAAGATTGTGGAAGCTTTCCTCTGCGAGATGTGCCGCGGTAGCCGCGCGTGCCCGCCTGTCTCGTGCAGCTGAAGGCTCATGTATTGCAAATACAGATGAATATAGTCCATTATGTCACATTTTCCGATCTTCTCCTCCGACCCCTGTCTGTCTCGTGCTTTGATTTATGATGGGCAGCATATATCCGATGCAAATGCGATCGTGTTCCCCTCATGTCTCTTACACACATGAATATGACGTTGTATGTTAAACGCACTGCAACGCACCCCCGTCCCTAGGAAGGCTGAAGAAAGTGGACCTGCAATCCGGATGAAAATAACAGTGTTTCGTCGGCATTGTCAACAGCACTCCAGCCTACTAACTATACCACAACAACTATTCCCCGCGGCGATACAACATGGCCTCGCTCCCCTTATTTCATATTCTCGGAGGAGGGGTTTATGTAAATATTGGGCCTGGTGATGTCAGCAAACCCTGGAGGAATGTCTGTAGTCCCTAGCGGCCGTTTGCTGTAGTCCTTAGAAATCGATTTCTTTAAAAGCAAATATCTCCCTTTGCTTTAAACTTTGAACGTTGTAACTTTGAAGATGTTGTTTATGCTCAAACAGCAACATTACACACTAGCTAAAGTTAGAAAAGTGAAATCGTGGTTTACCACCCCTTTAACATGGTGTGGTTATGATTTCAAGCTGCATCACGAGTCAGATTGGCATATGTAATATACAGTATATGAATTTAAGCTACAGTATAAATCCTGGTCACAATTAGAGAGTTTGGATATTGATTTGGATAGATTGTCTATGTGACCAAATAATACTGAAGCGGCTGAGAAAATGACAAGATGCTTTAATGGCGAACTGGGTCAACCGGTGCTCGTACTTGTAGACTTTAATATCTGTGATTTGTTTGCTCATCTTCCAGCCCTTCAACAATACATCACGTTGCTGACGCGTTCAACACAAACGTTGGTAAATGCTTTGGGAATGTCACAGTGTGCAGACCTGCCTTAGGCAAATCGGACCACAATATTATCCACCTACTGCAGAGACACCAACAGAAGATTAAACATGAAAAACCGTCTCACACACTGAACAGCAGTTGTTGGAAGACAGTAGAGGAACACATTGTTTTGCCATTACAGATTGGCAGGTGTTATTGGACTTGATGTTCATGAACTTATGAATGTTATTACATCTTATATAAAGTTTTTTTGAACATATTGTAAAGTCATGGTTAACAAAAGAGCTGAAGGTTTGTTTAAACGAACAGAAAATTGCTTTCAGCAGAGGTGACACTGATATTGTTAGAAAGTGAAGGAAGTTAAGGCACATGTAAATACGGCTCAAATCAGGGATGTGTAGAGAGAGTTCTTCATAGGCAGTGGGTCAAATGTAAAAGTGGACGTTTACCACTGTAATTATACACCGATCAGGCATAACATTATGACCAGCTGAAGTGAATAACACTGATTATCTCTTCATAACCTGTTAGTGGGTGGGATATATTAGGCAACAAGTGAAAATTTGGTCCTCAAAGTTGAAGTGTCTTGCCCCGTTTACACGATGGGAAAATGCAGATATTTCCCTGCGTTTTGGCCTGTCATTTACACGAAAATGCCGTTTTTATCCCAGAAAACGATTATTTCTAAAAACTCCGGCCAAAGTGGAGATTTCTGAAAACGCCGGGTATTTGTTGCCGTGTCAACGGGGAGAAACGGGGTTTTAGGTTCTCAAACGTCACATTATGCGCCAGAAAATGCTTACGTCATGTGAGCGCCCTATGTTTACAGTTTGTTTGATCATGGATGCTGTTAAGGTGGTACTCATTTTTACTTTTGTGCAAACGCTTTTGGCCTGTTTGCATTTGCAAAAACAACTGCAGTACTATATCGAGGAGCAGAGGCGAAGGAGTACACGAAGGTCAGCATTTTTACAGCAGCTTTCCCTTCCAAGGAACAGGAAGTCGATTGGCTATTCGTTGTTTTCGGGTTGATGTAAACGACAACTTTTTTGAAAACGATGTTGTGTGCACAATGTTATTTTTGAAAACGGAGGCGGGGAAATATTCGGTTCTCTAAATACCCGGCTATGTGTAAACATGTCCTTAGAAGCAGGAAAAATGGGCAAGCGTAAGGATTTGAGCGAGTTTGACAAGGGCCAAATTGTGATGGCTAGACGACTGGGTCAGAGCATCTACAAAATATGTGTATGGGGCTGCATAGCCTCTGACCAGTCAGGGTGCCCATGCTGACCCCTGTCCACCTACCTAAGCATTGTTGCAAACCATGTACAGCCTTTCATGGAAACGGTATTCCCTGGTGGCTGTGGCTCTTTCAGCAGATAATGCACCGCCACAAAGCAAAAATGCTTCAGGAATGGTTTGAGGAGCACAACAACGAGTTTGAGGCGTTGACTTGACCTTCAAATTCCCCGGATCTGGGGGATCAGGGCTGTTTTGGCAGCAAAATGGGGACCAACACAATATTAGGTAGGTCATAATGGCATGCCTGATCGTGTACACACACAGACACACGTAAACACAAAATATACAATCACCATTTTACGTCACCATTTTGCATTATCTTGTCTGATCAGCCTACATTTCACATACTAGGCATGTAGCAGGGGCGTTTGTGCCTCCTCAAACTGGATGAGAAAATAATTGATATTACAAAAATTAAATAACGCAATAATTACAAAACGTGACGGTAAAAAGTGTAAAAGTCACTCGTTTTTTTAAAGTTACTCTGTCCAACAGCAACACCCGCAGGTGAAGTTACAGCGGGAGGCTTGCCTCCCCTGAGCCCATTGACTTTTAATATCCTCATGTTGTGTCTAATAATACAAATTTTAGAGAGGATTGCATCATTTAGTGGTAATGTAATTACTTTTAGAGACAGTGGTGTTTAGCAGTAATTTTCTGACAAACAGATTAAATGCATCATTAACTAAGAATAATAATCAGTTTTGTTTTAGTAAGGAAGAAAGTCCAGAACTAATTGTGCATATGTTCAGCTGCAGCATACAGCAATACTCCACCCCAGTATTGAGCTATCGAAGGTAATATTTTAATATTTTGGTTTGATTTGCCACAAACATGGTGCCCTATATGATCGATCACTGAGCGTTTTCCTAGTTTTTTAGTTGAAATCCCATGGCACCATTCTTTCAGATAATAAACATTTCCAAGAATTTGTCCTAACGGCTGGACCATTCCCTCGAACATATTTATCCAACTCTGAAACACAAACCAGTAGCTTTTGATTTCAGTGATCCATGTTATTAGCTTCCACTTTCTCTGACAGGCTATTAATCTTTTTTTCTCTTCATCCTTTTTGTATTTATTCTTTTTATTTTCCCCCAGCCTCATTCTAACAGCATCTAAACTATAACTCCTGCATTATGTCCTCAACTCTTCCTAAAATTAAACATCATTACTCTATTCACCATTTTGAATCTCTGCTGTCCTGCCAGGGGTCGAGGTCTAACCGTTTAGCATAAATTTACCCCTACTTTGCTGAACCATGCTTTTTCTTTCTCTTAAAATAATACTTCATTTTCCTAAATGCATTGTTAGCCAACCATTTTCAGATGCAATCACAATGTTCTTAACTTTGGCCAGTTAATCAGTATAAAGTGTATTGAAAATTGATATCCAGTCCTTTATCCAAAGCCATGTGTTTCAACATGTCTGTATAATATGAGCCTTGTAATGGTGGGGAAACAAATCTAACGGGACAGGATAAAACGTCAGCCTATTTATTCATCTAATGTATTTATTACATTATGAATTTATAACATTTCACATTTCATACTGCATTCAAACTTTGTAAAGCATTTCAGCCTTAGTACTTACTTTATACAGCATTTGCAATATAACAAAAGCAATGTCTCTATCAATTCAGTTCAATAATAGTATTGATGTTGCAAAGTTACTGTCATTATCCAGCTCAATTCAGTTTAAATATCTTTGTAGAAGAAACTACGTTGAATTATTGCAGGCCCTGCTTAGAAATGTATGGAAGTTTGTTTCCACCATGGAATAAAAAAGGTAAATGTGCCTTTTTGTCATGATCCCAGTCTGTGTTCCCCTGGTCTTGTGTAACTTGTATGTTTTTTTGTTGTTGTTGTCTTCCTGTTCCCTTTCGTTCAGTCACTACGACGTACGTTAGTGACTAACGAATGGGGGTTTTCGCTTAGAAGCCTATCATCTTCGAGAATTCAACAGCGCCCAATGGCAGTGCCAATGCCATGGGCATGCGGAATTTGCATGCGTAACTCCGCCCCACCCTGTGGGTATATAAGGAAGTACGCTGGCAACATCGCATTATGTTTCTGCTTTGGAGCCAAGAGCATCTCTTCACTCCTACAAGCCTGAATTCTGAAGTCCTCTCTTCAGTCTTCGAGACGAGCGGTTCTCCAGGGTGTTGGTGTGACGGCGCATTCCAGCGATCTCGCATTGCCTGCCTGCTGATCTGTGCAGTGATCTGCAACAGCTGTGTGTGTTATTACTGGGCGCTTCGGCACTCTGCAGAGCTTTCCTCTCACAAAAAGAGCTTGCGCGTGGCACGTCTTTTTCAAGACGGTTCGCCCGTGCACTTCCGGGTGCGATCGATCTCCGTTGCTGTCTATGGGCACATTCACTGCTCGACGTGTTTGGGCTTCAGCACGTTCGGGCAGTGATTGTGGATGTGTCATGTTCCCACTGCGGGAACGTGACCATCGCGATGTCGCGGTCGAGACTCAGTGATCTCTGCAAGGAGAGAGAGTCCCCTCTTCCACACCCCAATCTACCGTCTCTGAGAGAGGTGGTACTTTGGCTGGTGGCCAGGGTGACCTGAGGGCGGTGCGTGGTTTAAGAACCCCGACGATCATTCCTCGGGCCACGCCCCCCTCTCGCACATCGCTTCCCACGAGTGCTGGACTGAAACAGCGGCCCGTCTCTGACGCCTCGTTCGTTTCGTTCACACTCCAGATAGCGGCGAGATGTCGATCGCCGCATCCCAAGGTGGGCTAGATCCTTTGGGGATGACGATTAGGTTGTGCTCCGCCTCCGGGTGTGTCAGCACTGCCTGATCTGACCTAGAGTTGATAGCCATGTTATCTCGGGCAGCCGCGAGCCTCGCGCTGGTGTGGAACTCCGCCCAGTCGCGAGTGCTCGTGGTTGCGCGATCGGTTTTTGTGGGCGGCACCCGACAGCTGTTGGGCCCCGCCCCCAATGCCTTTCGCTCCCGAGGTGCATGAGGAGATCACGCGGTCCTGGAAGTCCCCGTGCTTCCCGTGACCGTTTGGTGGCCTCCTCCGCCTTCTCTGCCCTTGATGGGGCCGCGGCCTAGGGTACACTGGGGCCCCCTCCCCACTGTTAAACAACTCTGTTGCGCACTCCGGTGTCCACAGAGGGCTTTGACGTGGTGTGGCTGTCCTAAGCACCCTCCCTAAGCCTGTGGGCTCGTCTACTTCGGTGGCGTGGTCCTGCAGTGCTATGGGGTAGGCCGCCGCCCCTTTGCACATGCACAAGGGTGGAGCTGACCCAGGGCTCTTTGTTGAGCTGCGTGCCGCCACTGATCCCGCCCTCTGGGTGGTGAAGGTGGCCACACGCTCCCTCGGTCGGGCGATGTCCACAGCTGTGGTCCGGGAGAATTTCCTGGCCTTACCTGGTGATATGGGGGGGTTGACTGAGCCCGCCTCCTCAACTCGCCCATATCCCAGGCTGGCCTCTTCGGCGGCGCGGCCGAGAACTGCGCCCAACAGTTCTTGGCCGCCCCAGAGCAGACTGAGGCTGTAACACGTACTGCCCCGGCGGCTGGCTGCTGCACCAGCCGCCGGCCCAGTCGCCTCAGTCCGCTCGCCGCCGAGGGCGCCCTCCCTCCTCCCGTCCGGCCCCAGCAGCAGCCTTCTCCGGGCCGCGCCGTGGAGGTGGTTGCAGGATGTCGCCCAGTCCGCTCCTCAGCCTGGCTGAAACGCCAGGCTGGAGGTGGACAACTCAGAGATGGGTTCCAGTTCTTTCCAGGGGATGGTTGCAGGGCCTCTCCTTCCCCCGGTGGAGGGCCGGGGGAAAATCCTTCTGCTGCTGGCCCCCGGGCTAGCAGCGCTTGGAAAGAACTCATGTTCCTGTCTCTGAGGACCCAGAGACCGGTGATGGCAGTGTGTGCCGCCTCCGGGCCGCGCCACTCTCGTCCCTCTCTCTCGCCAGCCTCCTCTCAGAGCAGACCCCAGTGGAACGTGCGTCCTTCCCTGGTCTCCTCTGTCAGGACGCAGCAGTTAACCGTGCCCCCGCACCGGGACGCCCAACAGCCTCCCATGTCCGGGTCGGTAACGCTGCCTCGCTGCCCCACCCTGGGTACGTCTGTGGTCCGAATGACCCCGCTGGTGCAGTTCCTGGGAGTCTGGCTTCAGCTTCCGGGACTGTTCCGCTGGGTCACGAAGACCATCAGGCGCGGCTACGCGATTCAGTTCGCGCAGGTTCCTCCCCGCTCTGGGGAGGCCGCCCGCTATGATGGGGCCTATCCCCTGTCATGCGTGCGGAGGTTGTCACCCTACTGGCGAAGGGTGCGATCGAGCCTGTCCCTCCAGCCGAAGTGAAGTCCGGCTTCTCAGCCCTTGCTTCATTGTACCCTAGGAAACCGGTGGGTTATGGCCAATCCTGGATCTGCCCGTCTTGAACCGATCCTTCTCAGGCTTCCGTTCAGGATGTCGGTAGCGAACGCCTCTTTGGACACGTTCGTCCGGTAGATTGGTTGCAGCGATCGACCTGAAGGACGCTTACTTCATGTCTCCTTCCTCGACGCGGACCGTTCCTACGGTTTGCTTCGAGTGGCGGACATTCAGTACGCAGTCCCCCCATTCGGGCAGCTCTGTCCCCTCGTGACTCTACGTAGTCTTCGAGGCAGCCCTTGCGCCACTCGGCAGCACGGGGTTCGCATCCTGAACTACTTCGATGACTGGCTCATACTGGGTCACTCTCGAAGCAGGTCTGCGGACACAGAGTCCAAGTGCTCCAGCACTTAGCCCGTCTGGGCCTTCGGGTCGACTGGGAGAAGAGCGACTCTGCCCCGTGCAGAGGATCTCCTTTCTCAGTGTGGTTTCCAACTCGGTCGCAGGTGCGTGCTGCTTACCAGCGAGCGCGCACACAGTCTCTGCTGACTGGCCTTTGTCAAATCGAGGGCGAGAATGCGGTCCCACTGAAGCTATTTCAGAGGCTCCTGGGGCATATGGCATCTGCAGCCGCGGTGACGCCGCTCGGATTGCTACATATGAGACCGCTTCAGCACTGGCTACGCGATCGAGTCCCGAGATGGGCATGGCGGTCTGGCACGCTCCGGGTACAAGTGACTCGGGCCTGCTTACAGACTCTCACCCCGTGGTCGAACCTCAAGTTTCTACGGACCGGTGTGTCCTTAGAACGAGTTTCCAGGCATCTTGTTGTATCAACAGATGCATCATCCACGGGCTGGGGTGCCATGTGCAATGGACAAGCAGCCGCGGGCTCCTGGACAGGACCCCAGCGCCTTCTGCATGTCAATTGCCTCGAGTTACTGGCAGTACGGTTCGCCCTGCACCGCTTCCGAGCGTTGCTGAAGGGTCAACATGTGCTAGTCAGGACAGACAACACGGCCGTAGTAGCGTACATCAACCACCAGGGCGGTCTACGCTCCCGCCGTATGTCTCAACTCGCCCGCCATCTCGTTTTATGGAGTCAGAAGCATCTGAGGTCCCTTCATGCTGTCCACATCCCGGGAGTCCTGAACCGTGCAGCCGACGAGCTCACGGCTTCAGCCACTTCCTGGAGAATGGAGACTCCATCCCCAGACGGTCTAGCTGATATGGGAACGGTTCGGCGACGCACAGGTAGTCCTGTTGCCTCCCAGGACTCTTCTCATTGCTCCCTGTATTATTCCCTGACCTATGGTCAGCACGGATGCACTGGCGCACAGCTGGCCGTCGGGGCTACGCAAGTATGCGTTCCCCCAGTGAGCCTTCTCGCACAGGTACTGTGCAAGATCAGGGAGGACAAGGAGCAGGTCATGTTGGTCGCCCCGTTGGCACGGCCAGGCCTGGTTCTCAGAACTGCTACTCCTTGCGACAGCCCCTCCCTGGCCTATTCCTCTGAGTCAAGACCTTCTCACTCAGAGACGGGGCACCCTTTGGCACCCGCGTCCAGTGTTCTGGAAGCTCCACGTGTGGCTTCTGGACGGGACGCGGCAGGTCTGAGTAGCCTTCCACCTGCGGTGGTCGCTACCATCACTTCCGCTAGAGCAGAGTCTACACGACACCTCTATGCGTTGAAGTGGAACCTCTTCGTCACATGGTGCTCTTCCCGCCAGGAAGACCCCTGGAAATGCCCGATTGGGTCCGTGCTATCGTTTCTCCAGGAGGGGGTGGAAAGAAGGCTGTCTCCTTCCACCCTTAAAGTGTATGTGGCCGCAATATCTGCCTACCACGATCTCCTGGGAGACAAAAAGGTAAGTCAGCACGACCTGATCATCAGGTTCCTGAGGGGGGCGAGGAGACTGAATCATCCTCGCTCTCCTCTCGTTTCCTCTTGGGACCTCTCAGTAGTCTTAAGTGCTCTGTAGAGGCCTCCCTTGAGCCTTTGCGGTCGGTTGAGATTAAGTTCTTGTCTATAAAGACGGCTCTGCTGACCGCATTGGCCTCTCTTAAGAGGGTCGGGGACCTGCAAGCATTTTCGGTTGACGAAGCGTGCCTTGAGTTCGGGCCGGCTAACTCTCACGTGATCCTGAGACCCCGGCCCGGATATGTGCCCAAGGTTCCCACCACTCCGTTCCAAGAAGCCAGGTGGTGAACCTGCAAGCGCTGCCTTGGAGGAGGCAGACCCAGCCTTGGCATTGCTCTGTCCAGTACGCGCTCTCCGCGCTTATGTAGACAGTACGCGATGTTTCAGGACCTTAGACCAGCTCTTTGTCTGTTATGGTGGAGAGCGGAAGGGAAGTGCTCTCTCAAAGCAGAGGTTGTCTCACTGGATAGTGGACACCATTGTTTTGGCTTACCAGCAGCAAGGTCGACCATGTCCCCTTGGGGTCAGGGCACACTCCACCTGGAGTGTGGCCTCCTCTTGGGCTTAGCGCATGGCGCCTCGCTAACAGACATCTGCAGAGCTGCAGGCTGGGCGACACCAAACACATTCGCCAGATTTTACAATCTCCGAGTGGAGCCAGTGTCCGACTATGTACTCGCCCCTACGGGTGGCCGGTATGGGCCAGGCTCAGGTGTCTTCGCTTGCTCGCCATTCCACTCCACGGACTGGATACGTGCGATATTTTCCCTCAGGTGAGCTCCCCGAGAGCCCTGAGCTCCTCCAGCACTGCTTACGCCGACATCAGTTCAGTCTGCCCTTTCGAGCCCAGACCCTCATGTCCGGCCAGGTGCTCCGTGTGCATGGTTCCCCTCCGGCGACCCCCACACGAGTATTTCCACCGTAAGCCTCCTCAGTGAGCAGGTGTCTTTCCCTTGGCAAGTCCCTGCCACCCCTAGGGTTAAAAATCCACCCTCTGGCTGGTACCCTAGAGATCTTCCATATGCAGCCCTTAGCGGGTCATATGTGTATTCTTAAGTCCTCCCTACGGGTAGGCATCTTGGCATTCCCGCACTGGGATATGCTTCCCAGTGTACCTTGGTAATCCTGTGATAAGTGGGAGTCCTTCGTCCGTACTAGTCTTACGACAGGGTACTCACACTTACGCAGGGCACTGGATGACAGCTGAGTGGCGTTGTTGTATTGGAACCCCCATTCGTTAGTCACTAACGTACGTCGTAGTGACTGAACGAAAGGGAACGTCTCGGTTACGTATGTAACCCTCGTTCCCTGAGGAGGGAACGGAGACGTACGTTTCCTTTGCCACGTCAGCTGTGTTGCTGGTATGCGGAGTTCAGTCTTGGCTCCTGCAGCAGTAACATAATGCGATGTTGCCAGCGTACTTCCTTATATACCCACAGGGTGGGGCGGAGTTACGCATGCAAATTCCGCATGCCCATGGCATTGGCACTGCCATTGGGCGCTGTTGAATTCTCGAAGATGATAGGCTTCTAAGCGAAAACCCCCATTCGTTAGTCACTAACGTACGTCTCCGTTCCCTCCTCAGGGAACGAGGGTTACATACGTAACCGAGACGTTCTCTGCCATGTTTTGTAGTCCTGTTGTAGTTCTTTTTGTTGATTCTTTTTGTGATTATTCTTAGGTGTGTCTTGTTTTCCTATTTCCCCCTTTTGTATTCAAAGCCCAGTGTTTCTACCTGTGCTCCTTGTTGAGTCTTGTCCTTCTTGGATGTAATATTTGGTAAGCTCATTCTCTTCTTGGTCGTCTGTTGTTTGTTTATTCTATTAATAAAATTCACTGCGTTTGGATTCAGCTCTCCTTTGTTTTTGAGTTCCTCCTACACTTTTATTTCTTTTTTCCCCTCACATTTGCAAGTTTACATTGCGATATAAACGCACAACTGCGAGTTACGTAGTCAGAATTGCAGGATTATGAAAAAAAATCTCAGAATTGAAAGTTTATATTTTGGAATTTGGACTCTATAATATGAACCCACTCCCCCCAACAAAAAAAGTACATTGCTGGAAATAAACTAAAGAAATATAAAATGATTTAGAATTTACAGTAGTTTACTAGTTGCCATATCAACATTATTTAGCAGTCCCTCCAGAAAAACGCGATTATGCGATCGCGTGATTTAATGCATAATCAGCCAAAGTCCGCATTTTTTCAAATACGCCGCACTTTCGCCGCATAAATTGCCTATTTCCGCGTGCAAAATATGCGAGGCTAGCATGATTTCATAATCCCCGCATTTTAGTTGCAAAAAAAGTCATATATATATTAGCAGAAAGTTGAAAAATGTTTGTTTACTTCACACAAGAGCCGCCATTTCCCCCTGTTGCCATGGGAACGTTTTGAAGTGACGTAATTACCCGACGTGAACGTCATCGAAAAGCTGCAAACCCCGTGGAGAAACCATAGATATCGGTGAAACCATGATGAAGCGCAAACTCCCATTTGCCAACAAAAATAACAGCAAAAGACGCGCAAAGCAGTTTCCCTGTGATGACCGATTTCAAAACACAGCATCATTCAGCGGTTCGGATCGCCAAAGTCACGTATTTCAGCAGTTTGACACGCAAATCATGAATCGACTCGCTGATTCATAGCATCATGATGCTGTGTTTTGAAATCGGTCATCACTATATAAGTCGTTATTTAGAGATGAACGGAGGTCTGACGGGTGTCCAACGACATGAGGGGACGTCATTAATGACAGAATTAAAATTTTTGGATAAACTAACCCTTTAAGAGATTGCACTTTGTGCATTGGAAGCACTCAAATGTCTGTTTGTAAAGCTACCTCTGTAAAACAGGAAGTTATTTATTCATTTTTCAGAAGTTGTAGCATATTCCTTTTGTAAAGCTACAGAACTTGTTTGACTCAATGTTTTGTAAATTTGAGCCGTGTGTTTATTAAGGTCTTCAATAAAACAAGATGAGAACTTAAATATTCCCAGCACTTTCTGTGATGTAGTGCTTTTTTTCTCTTTCTCATCAAACCGCAGTTTTTGCAAGTTCCCGCAATTTCATTGCATAAAATTGCATAAATATCCCGCATTTTCTCGCATTTTTCATCGCATTTTTTAAGAAAACATGCCGCATAATCAAGGATTTTTGCCCGCATCAATCACAAAAAAAGCCGCATTTTTCTGGAAGGACTGATTTATAGAAAAAATTGCGCCAAAATTAAAAAATCTTTGGAAAATATTACTGAACATTTATTTAACCATAGCGAAATTACATTTCTTACTTAAGTAAATTGTTCATCTCTGCTTTTTGTGTTTATTTAAAATAAGACAAATCTGATATTATTTTAAGCTTATATATTTTATATCAGTTGAGATCGTTCTTTAATGCTGATCTAACAGAAGACACAAGCCGAGGTTTAAATCCCAGTTGTGCAGGCAGGGCATGTTGTAACACTGCGTCACAATGAGCCCCTATTAGAAATATGATATTCTATTCTATACTTTTATGAATTCTTTTGAGAAACCATGAGAAAAGGGTGAATAATGACTGAGAGTCAATGTTCAGAAATTATTCATTATTATTATTATGTTTTTTTTTCATTATATTGTGCTGTATGGCTGTATTTAGTAATGTGTTTGTTGTCAACTAAAAAATGTGTATACTTTTAATGATTAAAAAATGGCGTTATTTTATTTTAAAAAGTTAATAATTGTATTTTATTGACAAAATATTTTAGTTTGTCTTGGATATTTTTTGATTATATCAGATAACATTTTAATCTGTCATATGGTCATGTTACACTGACCCCACCTATGTAGGGGCGTAAATCGCGGGGGGGGGGGACCATGCTGAGTATTGTAAATAATATAATGATATATACTTAAAATAAATGTGTAAGTAGTAAAACAATACAAACGCAAACGGGACAAAAATGCGTTTTAAGTTTAGAAACATTTTGAGTCCCCCTTTGCCCCACAGTGGTTTGATCCACCGCACCTCAACTAACGTTACCCATAGACCGTAGAAAAACTACCACACGAGTTTGGGGAGAGAACAAGGCTCTTCAGACAGCAGTTGTGAAACACCAGTAAGCAGCTGTCAAGGCTATTTTATTCACTTTAAACGTCAGATGAAGTGAGCCTAACGAGCAAACAGCTGACAGACAAGATGATCGCGGAAGATTTGGTTTCAAAGCGAAATGTAAAACCGCCTATTTAAGGGAGTGTGTCATTGGACTGTTTTGTTGTTGTGTTTTTCATTACAAATAATAGGCTAATGAACCCAAAATTCAAGCAACCCGCCCCCGAATTGGCGCTAATTCTAAACCGAAAGAATATGCACATGGCCGCTCGCTGTCAGATCTGTGTAGGGTTTTGCTCAATATGATAATAAGTGGCAGATCAGAGGCTTGCTGCAGTTGAATATCTAAATATCTGAATATCATAGTATAAAATACTATGTGGAGGACGTAAGATAATTTAATAATTATAATATGACTGCGTGGTGAACCTTAATCCTATTTAAACTACTATCGATTTGTGTTGTTGGTCAGATAAAATGACAGAGAAAAGAAAAACGGACATTAGATAATTTTTCAGTGCACCAAAACGCCAAATAAGTAGCTGCGAAATGTTTTTTTTTTTTTTTTTTTTTTGGTACACATATCCTTACAAGTACAATTTTGGCTGTATTATTTGTGTACCCTTAAACAATTGCTCTTGAGAAATTTCATGTTTATTGTCCCCCCCAACTGTTAGATGAAATTTATGCCCCTGCACCTATGGGGCATGTTGTCACATTTCACTTCCATTCTTTCGGAGAGAAATCAAGAAAGAAGTATATACTGTATTGTTGAGGTAAGAGCTTAGGACCCAGGACCAGTAGTGAAAAATGAAGACCAAGAGTCAGGAGTTAGATTAATTAAAGACAAATTTACTGAAGAATAGTTTGCAGTTTCAAAAAGTTAATGAAACAAAACCACATAATTGTACTAGATATGTGTGAAATGAATGTGGGAAAAAATAAATACTCTGAACCCCAAGTGGATTTACACAAAGTGAGACAGTGAAAAAGCGTTAGCCCCGCTCTCCCCTATTTCTTGCAAGGAAATCCTCAAAATGGGTGAAATTCATCTCTTTATCACAGGGGGAGTACAGAAATATAGTAACATATAGCAATGACACTGAGTAACAACATTAATAGCCTTATGGCTCCTACACCCAGAACATCCTCTCAGGATACCTGGAATCAGTGTTACAGTACCCCAAGCACATCGTTTTACCATTTTTGTAGCATAAACACCATCAAACCGATGAGAACTTGGGATTTTCCAATGTTTCTCTATGGTGCTGAAACCTAAAGATGTCTGAGTTCCGGTCCCAGCGCAACTGATACTCAACTGCCATTGGCTCATCTGCGTTCGAGGGGAGGGGCTTACAGATTGGTGAATTCTGATTCAAAAGTCAGAATTGCGGGACATAAATTCACAAGTGCGAGAAAACGTCAGAATTGCGAAGTAACTGTATATCTAGCAATTCTGACTCCAAAATTGCGACTTTATATCTCACGATTCTGAGAAAAACAAGATGTAAACTCACAACTGCAAGGAACCAAAAAAAATATTGTGAGATTAAGGGCGTTTTCATACCTACCTTGTTTGGTCCGGATTTTCGGACTTTTCAGTTTTGTCCGAATCAAAATTACAGGTGTGAAACCTTCCCCGTACCACGGTCCGGACCAAACAGACTAAATTTGGTCCCCACGAAAAGAGGTAGTCTCGGTCCGGATCAAACTGAACAAAGGTTTGGTTCGTTTCTAGTGTGAAAGCATTTTCTGTATGGTTCGGACTTCCAGACCATTTACAGGAAGTTCCTGTTTATGTTTAAATATTATAATGTTATTTTTAAATTCAATCTAGGCTACATTGATTATGAAAAGTGAAAAGATGCGCAATATATCAGAAGACAGAAGGTCAGAAATTATTTTGAAAGAAATTTTGCAAGATTTTGCTTAGAAAGCCTTTCTTTAATGTGAATTTCGTTTGATATAAATTGTATCTTAATTTTAATCAACGTTTAATCAGATAATTGCCTGGATTTAATAAATAAGAAGCAAATAGTCTATAGCAGACAATAATCGCGGGAGCAATCACATGCTTTGCACATGAACTGGAGCGTGTCATAAATAAACCAAAACTCAGCAGGCTACTTGTCTCACAAACATGAGAAATATGTGTATATAAAGCTTGAAATGTCCACTTTTAAACGTAACGAAAAGAAAATAGTCAAGCAATGCGCACTGTTCAATAGTGGCAACGATATGCGTCCGTTCATTCATTCTTGTCAAAGACGCTGACGTCAGACGCACATCCGTTTACAAACCAATCAATGTCCAGATGCAGCCCACATAGATGATGACGAGTGGACGCAAGTGTGTCATATAAAGTTCTTTAGTGCGCTCGCATAATTGCAATGTGAAACCAAACCAAAACTAACCGAATGTATAAAATGTATCAAAACATGACTTTGGTACGGACCTTGGTGCGGACTTTCAGGTGTGAAAACGCCCTAAAAAGTCACAGTTACCTTTTTTATTCTTTTAATAAGCTTCCATTGAAATGTGACGTCCTTAGCACCAACTTCCATATATCTGGATATCTCAATGTTGGTCAAACTCAGTCAGAAATATACACAATTCTCAAGGGCTCACAAACGATTAGATTTAAAAATCTTAATGAAAATAAGCTCCTACCGAAGCATCATGCAGTTGTAGTGTGCAACACTGTACCTTTAGCACACAATTAACAGCGGTTCTGAGAATTCATTCTGCCACCCGTTCAATACGATGTTAAGCAATAATCAAAGCGGAGGTATCGATCATGACTCTGAGAGCTGCCCCTGCATGTAGTTCAATCTGAAGCGAGATTAAACCTGGCCTACGTGCACTGCTGATGGGCCTTGGGAGAGAGACATTAAAAAGGCTTCCATTCAATCGCTGCTTCTATTTGCCCAGGGTTGAAGCACAAGGCTTTGAGCAAGGACAAAACGGCTATAAATCTGAACATGGGTGAAAGCTGTTAAAAATGAATAAAGTCACTGCTGATGACAGATAAGGCATTTCCACACTATGACAGATAAGCTCCTGGAGAATCACCTATATACGGCGTCAAAAATTCAATTTCTTCACTGCGATAGTAGACAAGCGATAGAAGATAGCAATCTGTGTCAACACAAACTAAATTAAAAATGAGCAGACTTAAGAATTGATACTATTTGTGGCCCATGATGGAATTTATTCTGCAGTGTTTAACGTTAAGGGTTATGGATGGGGTTGGCAGCTGAGTCCAGCTGTTAATTTTTGATCTGGAGAAATTGTGAATGGCGTGAACAAAAGCATCCCTCTTGCTCATAGAGTTACAAGTGATGGAACGTTTGCATTGTTTAAAAACGACCACTTCCTTCAAATAAATACTGTAAATTATAGGTTTAAATCAGACGGAGCAGTTGTTGTGGATTTAAAAAGTAAGTTACCTGGTTGCCTTAAAATTTTGAGTTCATTGAAATTAAAAAATTTGAGTTAATACAATGAACGTTTTTGAGAATCGACATCACACTTTATTCAAATATTATGAAAAGATTTTGTTAGCATATTGCGTAATTGTGTTTTATTTGTAATAATGCAGTGAAACATGCCAAATTGTGCTAGTTTCATTATTTATCACATTTTTTTAATGTATGTGGTTCAGATACAATAATATTTTTCTATATTGCTATTTATTAAACCAATTTCCTTCATTGTATTAACTCAAATTTTTTATTTCAATGAACTCAAAATTTTAAGGCAACCAGGTTACTTACTTTTTTAAGTTACAGTTTTTTTAATTCGCTTTGGTACTATTTTCACAAGTAAGGTGTACATTTTCAAAACTCGTAGTACAAAAATCCAAACTGATCACACTTGTAATACAGCAAGTCATTGTTTCAAAACCTGATGTAATGCTTTCATTCAGTTGCACATATTTTCAGTCCACATAATCATTGTTTCAAACGCATGATTATTGTAATATGTAATGAGAACATTTGGTTTAATCACCGAAACACAACAGTGTGGTCTTCGTTCAGTTTAGTACTTTTAACAATCAGTTCATCCAACAGCAAACAATGCAAGATACATGTTTCAAATCCCCCTCGTTGCTGAATTATCTACAGTAACACATGCTACAGATGCCACATAAGAAAATACACTTACATTACCTAACTTATGTAAATTAATCTATAACGTTTGTAATAGTATCTATTCAGTGTGTTATCAAAAGTTGTGATGAAGTTACGACAGCCA
The DNA here is from genome assembly GCA_023566225.1 of Romanogobio albipinnatus. Classification (NCBI taxonomy): domain Eukaryota; kingdom Metazoa; phylum Chordata; class Actinopteri; order Cypriniformes; family Gobionidae; genus Romanogobio; species Romanogobio albipinnatus. Next base: position 3,765,748 of record CM042252.1, on the reverse strand, counting down.
TGAGGTTCTGGGCTGGAGTTTGCTGCCAATACAGTAAATGTTCTCACTGTACCATATGACTGAATCTATACTGTAGTTGAGTTTTATAAGGGTGAGGTACAGTAATGTGTCTCTACCATGGTAATCTGTTTACAGTATCACACGGCATATACTGTAATGTAAAATGCTGTATTTGATGCATTGCCATCTGTCTCCCTCCATCTGATGCATTTCTGATCAGTCTGATGTTACACCGTCATTGACTATTTCCTTTTCCTTATACTCTATGTTCACTTACATACACACTCACACCCACATGTCTGGTTCACTATCTTTCTGCATCTTTCTGCATTTTTACATTTTCCAAAAAAAGAAAAAAAAAAGAAAACCACACACATTCTGTATTTATAAGCTTGTTTCCTCATGGCCATGGGGACCAAACAATCTCCCCACAAGGACAAGGATTTAGGATATTGCCATCTTTATGGGGACATTTTGTCCCCATAATGTAGAGTTTACCAGGCCACACACACATACACACATTTTTGAACATAGTAGTTATAATAAATAACTTATAATGTACAAATAATTCATTACATATGGTTATCCATATTGGAAATTGCAAACAAAGTAGAAACTATGTATATAGAATCAATATCTCTAGAAATCTACAGGTGTACCGAATGATTGATTGATTAACCATTAAGATCAGTGGATTAAATAATAGACAAATGTATTAAACTGAATGAGAAGAGATGCAAATCAAAAGTTTTATAGTAAGAGCTTTATGAAAGGCAATTACTTTGAATGAAACATTTATAAAGATGAAACACTTATTTTTTGTGGTGAAAAGGACATTTTATGGTTTTGTGTATTGTAACACAATTGAAAATATGCTGAAATGTTTGAAAAAAGTGCACTTTTGATGATATGTTGTGATATTAGTACCATGAGTTTTGAAAATGTACACCTTTCTTGTGAAAATAGTACCAAAGCGAATTAAAAAAACTGTAAACCAAATTATTTTTTATTTTTTTACAGTTCGATCGGCCATTTCACATGGTTTTACATTCCTGCAAAGCAAAATCCTCAGTGTTAAATCAACACTGCTCAGTGTTTATTTCTAACCCTAAACCTAACCATTTATCAATATCAGTATTTATAAATCTATTTCCCTTTCAGTCGGTGATGTCCGACGTACGTCTCCGTTCCCTCCTTAAAGGTCCCGTTCTTCGTGTTTTTTTGAAGCTTTGATTGTGTTTACAGTGTGCAATATAACATGTGTTCATGTTTCGCGTGTAAAAAAACTGTATTTTTCACACAATGTACTGATCTGTATACCGCTGTTTACACTGTCCTAAAAACGGCTGATGAGTTCCTTGTTCTATGAAGTCCCTCCTTCAGAAATACGTAACGAGTTCTGATTGTGCCAGCGGTTCCTGTGTTGTGATTTGACCGCAGCTTAGCGCACGTTGTACGGAAAGGTCACGCCTCTTAACGGGAGATGTATGCGCTTAATGATCTCTACAGCGTCCCTGGGAAAGCCGGTGATTTGACTCCGGGATGAAAATAACAGCGTCTCGACGACATGGCGACAAACACACTCAAACGCAACACTTCCTCTTCTCCACGCAACACTTCCTCTTCTCCACGTGGGACAGCAACAAGACCACGCCCCCTTTTTCGCGTATTCTTGTGGGCGGAGGTTAGTCTGTTCTACTGACTGACGTAATTAATGTAGGAAGTACCAGGATGTAGTCCAAGCCGGCCGTTCGCTGTAGGCTTTGAAAGGGAACTTCTGTTAAATAAAATATCTCGCTTGGCATTGAACTTTGAGCTTTATAATTTTACAGGTATTATTTATGCTCTAACAGCAACATTACACACTAACTTAAGTTTGAACAATGGGATCACGAAGAACGGGACCTTTAAGGGAACGAGTGTTACCATACGTAACAGAGACGATTTATTAGTCAAAATTCGCATGTTAATGCATGCCATTACTTTTTTCCGTTTAATGCGTTCAAAATATTTTACGCAATTAATGCAGCATCTGTTTTTTCTGTCATCCTTTGGCCAGCGTTACATTATATGATAACGCTCTTATTCATGCAAATGCTTTTAAATCATTTAAGCGCAACAAGACAAAAGAGAACAAGCTGTCTGTGAATGTCCTGACTATGACACATACACACACACACACAACGCATGGAAAGATGCGCGCCAGAATCAAGGTTTCTTTCGCGATTGAACAAACAATACCACAGGATTATGCCAAAATGCCCGTTTTGTCGAGTATAATGTCTTAAATGAACTGAGAATGAGATGTGTGTTACAGCACGTCAGATCCGCACCATGTTCGGCAGCGGCGGATCTTAAAGTGACAGCAGCCTAATAAACCAGTTTCTGAGATGACTGTCATTCATTTTATGATTAATCTATATTTAATTTATTATTTATGCATTTAAGACTGTAAAGTGTTTGATAACTTTATTCAATTTCTGTATATTGATTATATATGAAGGCCACAGGTAAATATGCCATTTATGGCATATTCATTATGTGAAGATTGTTTTAAGTTCACTTAAATTAAAAGTTATTTTTTAAAAGCCTAATAAATGTAGAAATTGATAGTTTTAAAGTATACTGTAATTTTGAATGTCTATAATTAATGTTCAAAACAAAATCATTATCATCAATTTCATAGAGACCTCAGTATCAGTGATACTGGCCTTCATTCATAAAAAGATGCCATTACAACAAATATTTAAAATATGCTGTCTTTAAGTTGTTTCTACATTAATTTGGAGAGTAACTGTGAAATTATGTAATGATCCACTGGAGACAAGCTTGGTGAAGAACCCATGTTCAGTTTATTTGCGATACCAATGTGAACAGATACAACGTAAACAATATACTTGACTTAACATGACTTGAACTAAACTTGAAATCAATATAAACCTGGACTTGACATAAACCAACTCACTAACAGAGGATAACACAAACAATACTAGACAAAGACGCATGGCGAACATGAGGGCTTAAAGGATTAGTTCACTTTTAAATACATTTTTGCTGATAATTTACTAACCCCCATGTCATCCAAGATGTCCATGTCTTTCTTTCTGCAGTCGAAAAGAAATCGGTTTTTGATGAAAACATTCCAGGATTTTTCTCCATATAATGGACTTCAATGGGCTCCAAACGGTTCAAGGTCCAAATGCCAGTTTCAGTGCAGCTTCAAAGGGCTTTAAACGATACCAGACGATGAATAAGGGTCTTATCTAGCGAAACGATCGGTTATTAAATAAAAAAAAAGTTAAAGTTTTATAAGCACAAATGCTCGCCTTGCTCTGTTCTGTGATGCACGTTCGTGACGTCACGTAATTCGCAATTACGCACCGAGTCAGTGTTTGCTCAGGAAAATGCAAAGAGCAAATGTGGTCCAAATGAGCTCCTAGGACTCTGCAATTGGACTATTCCTATTTTTTCCAGCAGCTTTTCATCTGTCTTTGGTACAGTTAACATAGATGCAATGTACTGTATCGATTATTGAAAGGTCTTTGTTGGTAGGATCAAGTTTATTACCAGTCATAAGCACTTTCTCTTTCCTGAACATATTTTTATTTTCTAGTGTGAGACGACTCACGGGGTGTAGTACTTTATTTTGTCCAGTAGGGGTCTCTGGGTTAATGTTGTGTGTGTTCTCAGGTTAAGCGCTGTGACACAGGTGTGGAGAATTGACGGTGATTAACCATGCTGCTTATTAGAAGTTTGAGAGTTGACAAGAGTTGGGATATGTGTTGGGACCAAAGGCTGCGAGCGTGATCGCTGCATTCCTGGAAGTTTGGATATCCTGCTGGCTCTCTCATTCTTTCCAGTCCAAGGCTTGATGTTGTTGTCTTGTAACTGTCATTTTAATCCTTACATGTAGCTATGTCTGTTTTTTTGATTATATACTTATTATTTTGCAAATATGACTTTGCGTATGGCCTCTCTATTCATGTTGCTTCTCCTCGAGTCAAGGGGTTGTAACACTAGGGGCAAAATCAACTGTATTCATTTTAAATAGATGATCTCTTTTCAGTCCCTCCACAAAAACGTGATTATGCGATCGCGTGATTTAATGCATAATCAGCCAAAGTCTGCATATTTATGCAAGGGCCGCATTTTTTCAAATACGCCGCACTTTCGCCGCATAAATTGCGTGCAATTTATGCAGGGCAAAATATGCAGGGCTAGCAATGATTTCATAATCCCTGCATTTTCGTTGCAAAATAGTCATATATATATTAGCAGAAAGTTGACAAATGTTTGTTTACTTCACACAAGAGCCGCCATTTCCGCCTAATGCCATGGGAACATTTTGAAGTGACGTAATTACCCGACGTGAACGTCATCGAAAAGCTGCAAACCCCGTGGAGAAACCATAGATATCGGTGAAACCATGATGAAGCGCAAACTCCCATTTGCCAACAAAAATAACAGCAAAAGACGCGCAAAGCAGTTTCCCGGTGTGATGACCGATTTCAAAACACAGCATCATGAAGCTTTGAAGCGTTATGAATCAGTGAGTCGATTCAGCGGTTTGAAGCGTTATGAATCAGTGAGTCGATTCAGCGGTTTGAAGCGTTATGAATCAATGAGTCGATTCAGCGGTTTGGATCGCCAAAGTCACGTATTTCAGCAGTTTGACACGCGATCCGAATCATGAATCGACTCGATTCATAGCATCATGATGCTGTGTTTTGAAATCGGTCATCACTATATAAGTCGTTATTTAGAGATGAACGGAGGTCTGACGGGTGTCCAATGACATGAGGGGACGTCATTAATGACAGAATTACAATTTTTGGATGAACTAACCCTTTAAGAGTTTGCACTTTGTGCATTGAAAGCACTCAAATGTCTGTTTTGTAAAGCTACCTCTGTAAAACAGGAAGTTATTTATTCATTTTTCAGAAGTTGTAGCATATTCCTTTTGTAAAGCTACAGAACTTGTTTGACTCAATGTTTTGTAAATTTGAGCCGTGTGTTTATTAAGGTCTTCAATAAAACAAGATGGGAACTTAAATATTCCCAGCACTTTCTGTGATGTAGTGCTTTTTTTCTCTTTTTCATCAAACCGTAATTTCATCGCATAAAAATCCCACATTTTTTAAGAAAACATGCCCGCAACAATCACAAAAAATGCCGCATTTTTCTGGAAGGACTGTCTTTTGGCTACACTTTATTTCTATGGTCCGCTTTAGACACTCCACTAATTAAATGTAACTTTGAAACTACATGTCAACTAACTCTCATTAGAGTATTAGTAGACTGTTATGTATTAGGGTTCGGGTTAGCAGAATTCGTTGACGTAGTTGCAGAGTTACTTCTAGTTAGTAGTAGGGATGAAGTGAAATTGCGGCCACCGAAAATTATCGGCCCATTCAGTTTTTGGCTGAAAGAGAATTGTTCAGGGAATTGATCCCTATTTTGCATCTCCATGAGCTTGAAAGGACACACAAAATTATGTCAGAACACCGGTCTCGGCAAGTATTATTGTAAACACAGTGGGTTATGTTTTAAGTAGAGATGTTCCGATACCCTTTTTCCCTTCCCGATACCGATTCCAATACCTGAGCTCAGGGTATCAGCCGATACCGAGTACTGATCCGATACCTGTGTGTGTATCTGTATATACAGCTGTATACACTACTAGCCCTGTATGAATTGCTAGAATTATTTTATGGTGTGCTTCAGACTTATCCCTTAATAAAACATGAACAAATACATGGTGAACTACTGTATTTATTACAGTATTTGTATTATCTGACATGCATTTGACAGTAATATTATTTATTTTTCTTAAGCGAAAAAGAACTTCAAATGCAGCCACAAATCTAACACTGCAAACTGAAAAAGGTATTTTAGTTGTACAATATAACTGTATAAAAAACAGTGCAACAAATAAATGTAAGAATATAATAAATATATATATTTCAGAATCAGAAAATGATCTCTAAAACAAAACAAGTGAAAAATAAGCAACCATCTAGGCATTATTATTATTTCTAGAGACGTATTATTATTACATAGAGACGTAGCTAAATCTACTGTACAGCAGTAGCCTAATATATTCTGTCAATTTAAAATGTTTTAAACAGAACTTTTATTTTGACGGGTTGCATTACGATATTTCAGGTCTGTGTTCATGATATGACAGTTTTCCCAAATGAAACGGTAAATTCTCATGAAGTGACAGTTCATGCGTTCGTGTCCTCATATAGTGACCATAGACTGTGAATATGAACGTACAGAAACTGGGGGAGGTTGCCGCTTGATAGTGACACACGGCAGAGATTACAAAGACAGCGAGCGAGTGTGTGTGTGTGCGTGCGTGTGTGTGTGTGCGTGTGTGTGTGTGTGTGCGTGCGGGCGGCTGCCATCCACACAGAGACGAAATACTGCTAAACAGCCAGTAAACAGCGGACATAGCCGACTGCGAATGCGTTTTATTTTCTTCTTCGCTGCTCTAAACAGGGGTTCCTTGTGGCAAAACAGCACAACTTCCTGTGTTTGCAATGCATTCGGAGCACCGAGGAAGAACTGCGCAGTGGTTAGGCAAAGCTCGCGGTCATAACTAAGTCTTGTTTAAGAAAATGGTATCGGATCGGTCCATGGGTTCAAGTACTCCCCGATGCCAGAATTTTTTGTGGTATCGGTGATATTTCCGATACTAGTATCGGAATCGGAACAACTCTAGTCTTAAGTGAACGTAAAGAGTTGAAAAAGAAATTGGATGTGTGTCATTAGGTCTTAGGGTATGTTTACACGACAACTATGCACTCGGAAAAGTAACGGAAAAGTTGTTTCTTTATACAGATGACAACGTTATCAAAAAGATCTGCGAAAACGGCTAAAAACGCTGTATTACGCATGCCAGGTCAGCCACTAGCAATGTCACTTAATATTGATGTGCACCATTAATTCTGAAGAATGAATTGCGCTTTTCTATCAAAGTGACCATTTCTGTTACGATGCCGTGACATTTTGAAATCATCCTTGTTGCTGATTTAAAGATGTTTAAAATGGGCCGGATGTGTTGCGTGGTCTGCGCCGACTCACGCATATGATCCGCTCTGTGCTTTCGTGCTAGCAGATTGTGTCCGCGACTGCGCACATATGCACTCTTTTACAGAACAGACGCGCGCCAAACGCACACGCCTTTAGTATAGCCTAAACTCGTAATACCCATGCTCATGACGTCAGCATTTTGACAGATTCACGTTAAACAATAACGGTCTTGTTTTCAAAAACTTGCACCTTGAAACCCGTTTTCAGGACCCCAAAACGCCGGTGCCGTGTAAATAAACGGCAAAAATGCATAAAAAGATTTCAGTTTTTAGTTGAAAATGGTGAAACACTTTATTTTAAGGGTCCAGAATTATGCATTAGTTAAGCACGAACACATTAGTAATTAATGATTAACTTTACATTACAGTAAGGGCATATTAGCCATCATTTACAACTTAAGCCATATATTATTTGTGTGTAGTGATGTAATTATATGTCTGTGCCATTCTGTTAAGTTAACTGAACAATAAGCTTGTAATTAAGTTTAATTACTGCTGATTTTGCCGTTATAAATTGCTGAAATAGTGTAATAAAGGCAATTTGACCCCCTATTCTAAATTGAATGCTTTATCCTCATTAATTATGGCACTTATTGAGTGATAATCATAATCAAGTTAATCATTAATTACTAGTGTGTTCATGCTTAACTAATGCATAATTGTGAACAAGCAAATAATTAATTACTAGTTTAACTAATTCATAATTCTGTACCCCTAAAATAAAGGGCTAACGATGTTTGATTTTATTGCCATGTATTTTTTTTTTTTTTAATTCAGCATCAATAAAATCATTAAAGTCTAATATAAATACAATTATACAAAAATGAGCTAATTTAAAACAATAAATAAATCATCCTTAAAAACAAAAACGTTTTATATTTATTTTATATTTATGCATTTGGCAGACGCTTTTATCCAAAGCGACTTACATTGCATTCAAGGTACACAAGCCCAGAATTTTCATTTCGATGCATCCCATGTCAGCTGAATATTGCTGGACCATCACAATAAAATGTTAGCAGATATTAAGCAGACAGTCTTCTAATTCACTAATGACTGTTGGTTGCCATGTAGTTGCAACTTGAAAAGTTACTTAGACCTATAGTTAGTAGAATGTCTAAAGTGGACCATTGAAATAAAGTTTTACCCTTCTTTATTTTTAAAGAAAACCGGAGTGGTGCTGGTCCATCTAAAACTTACTGCCATGATACTAGTGGTAGGTTTCAAAATGATTGCAAGTATTCTGGGTAGGGAGTTCTACAATATTCTTGTCTAGCTATGCCTGAAACTTCACAAGTCTTATCACTTAAAGTCCCAGTGAACCGGAAGCTGCAACCGACTTTGTTTCAGTGATTTGACGTATTTCCGAGAGAAACGGAAGAACGGAGAAACGTTTCATTCAGAAATGGAGGCAGATCTGAACGCAAGCTCAATGGGCGTGTTTAATGATGGCATGTCGAAGCCCAAGCCGTCAAACAGACGTCATCAAAAATGGCCTACCGATGTAGAGGGGAGGAGCATTTTCAGATTTTGATTAAAGATTACGAAGCCAAATAATTTTTTGATGCGGATTGACTTGCACCGATGGATTGTTCACCACAAAACTAGCAATTTGCGCTAACAAAGTAAATATGCTCAATTTTGATTTCATGAGGACTTTAAAAGTAATAGCACACTTCTCAACAAGCCTAAAATGATGTGGGTAACGCTCACCTTAACAAATGCCCTTAATTAGAATCCAGAGTAAAATTCAATTCAATCTTTCAAGCCAAGATTACGCACATCTAATTAATAATTTCAATTACAAGAGACGCACAATGCCAGAAAAAGTGAATGATCCACACCACAGTATGTCTGTCCACCTAGAGCTGAGAAGATTTCAGAGACGCTTTCACAAATAGATCTGTTGAATGAGTGCCCAGACAATAAGTACGAGAGGGCCACTACAGAAACAACAACACAAACTCGCAGGCAAACACAGCCTGTCTGAAGCGATTTTTTTCAATCAGACAGCAAGATGAGAACTGTAAAGGTGGTCATTTCCTCCAAATGGACTGCCACACAAGTGTTCTGAATGGAGTACTGAAAGAAATGCTTTGAAATTGGGGGGAGACAAAACACACACACAAAAAAATGTACATTTGTCCTTGACAATGATTGGGAAGGTCTTGAAGGAACTGAGATTGACAGCTAAACTACTTTTGCACAGTCTGCAGTCATTTCATAATTGCATCACTAGCATTTTTCTCCACTCTCTTGCTCTTGCACTGATGGCTTTTGTTTCTAATCTGAATTTTGAAATTGCCTTAACTGCATACTCAACCCCTCCTTTTTCTCTCCTTCTCTGTATTCTCTGTATTAGCTCAGTGTGAGTCTCATAAGCAGTGCATCGTGCTGTTTCCTTTATAAAGGACTGTCCCATGTTTAATTCACAGCAGCAAAAACTCACATACGTCAACAGCATATGTTTCATAATTTTGATTCGCAAATAAAATAATTTAGGTTTATCCCTGAAATTTTCAAGCAAACTCCTTTGGGTGAAGTTTGCTGTAAACAGTCTATGTCACGACCGTTTCTGTTATCCTTAAAGTGTGAAAGTTACCAGGTTACATAGTCATATTTCAACAAACTTTAGTCAGAAAATGTTCTCATTTCACTAGAATTGAGCCAATGTGTACAACAATGTTTAATAACAGTGTGTTGCTTGTAGTATAGGGGAGAGCAGGGCGGGGTTAGTTGTAACACACATGGTTTAACACGTTCCACACAAAACTTAGTGTGTTTACTAGTTGCCATATCGACATTATTTCAAGAAAAATTTCGTCAAAATTAAAAAAAAATTGGAAGATATCACTGAACAGTAATTTAATCATAGCAAAAGTACATTACTGTCAGGGTTCTGTCACATCGGTCTAGTTTTGCTCTTGGGTTTGTGACAGAGCCCTGACACTGCCATATTGTCATGTTTTGTTTCAGCACATGGCTTGATAATTGGTTCATTTGCCCCACCTGTCCTCCCTCATTTCTTGCCTTGTTTGCTCCCTATTTAGGCCCTGTCCCAAATGGTACCCTAAACCCTCACAGTCTTCCTCTGAGTCTGCACTTTCACAACATAACGCCGCTTTGACTGTCGGGAAGAAGTCCGCTGCATAACCTGCACCAGTGGCGCATATCGACCTCCAAAGGGGGCGCTCACGAGCACCCTTCTGAGACCTAAAATGACAAATGGGCGGCCCTTCGGTCTCGTAGACTTAACGGACACACGCACGCCATTGTAAGTCCACAAGACCGAAAGTGCACATGAAGTGTGCCATTTGGGACAGGGCCAGCATCTCCTGGGCTGCGTCTGAAACTTAGGCAGCTGCCTCGTTGCCTTATCAGACAATGACTCTGCAGGCAGCGTTTGTGCATGAAGGCACCTCACAAAACTAATTTCAGACAGACTTCTTAAGCAGTGTAACTGTTTAATGATCTACAGCAATATAGAGAGAGCTTTGGTGAGTACTAAACAAATATTTATCTACTACATTAGTAATTTCTCACTAGAAATGACATCAGAAGTAGAAAATGTTGGTAAAAAACATACATTTACACTAGGGATGCCACAATTCTCAATATAATATTGAACTGTTCGGTACGGCATTCACGGTTCAATACGTGCTTTTACATTTAAATAATTATTTTTCTACACATTCTATCATTTGCCTCCATCCCAATATACTGAACAACGTGACATACACATTCACATCACACGTTAGTGGAAGAGTTATAGGCTACTCACGGAACACTATAGTTATTCACAATCACGAAAGTTCATTATTTGCATGCGTCTTCCGGTTAAACATTTTATTTGCGTGCTTATGCACATGCACTTTTCCGAGCGCGCGCACTAAACGCCTGTCAAACACGTGATTACTGGACTAAGTAGTCTTACTGCGCTAATACTGTCAAATACACACAAGGTTTACATAAACACAGTCGGTTATGTCTAAAGAGAAAGTAAAATCGGTGTGTGTCTATATATTAGATGCGTGCAGGTCTTACAATGACTTTATTTACTCACTCTAATATTGTTCCAAACCTGTTCATTTCTCGATGACTGAATTTTCATTCTTCAGTGAACTATCCCTTTAATGTTAATACAACAACAAAAGACAAAGAAAAAACCACTCACTGCTCTTGACTGAAAAACTTTAATACAGTAGCTTTAATAAGAATCAATGTATATTTTATAGTGAAGTCTATGTAGTGTTTTATTTTTACATTTATTCATTCAATTTCATACTTTTTTCATACAATTTCATGCTGTACAGCTCTGAGCTGCCGGTGTAAATCTTTATATATATTTATTTTATATTATACAATACACTGGAATGTGTACAATGGTTTTTTAAGTAAAGTTTTAAGTTTAAGTAAGGTTTTTCAATTCTTTTAAGTAAAATAAAGAAAGAGTATTGCAATTATAATAGTCTTTTTTGTCCTTAAGCTCTTGCTGTTCCTAAGAATAGAATAGCAAAAAACTGATCATCAGAACCGAACCGAACCGAAAACCGTGGTTAAAAACCGAGGTATGTATTGAACCGTGGACTAACTGTATTATTGCATCCCTAATTTACACACAATCTGACCAGCAAATGCAACTTTCAGACGCCATCTTTTTTTCCGAACTCAACAGAATGGAAAGCAAAAGGATTGTAGGATATCAAAGGCAGCGAAGGATACAAATATGCTGCCTTCAAAAAGTGATCAGATGAAGGTATCTCTGGAGACAGGAAGTGAAGCTAACATTAGATTCGGACGTGCCTTGGTGCCTTCCTGCCTTGGAACGTGTCCTACGAAGGCAGCATTTTTCAGGTTTCGGGCGCAGCCCTTGTGTTTGCAGACCTGGGTTGGTTTGTTTTTTCCTTTTCCTATTTAGCTCCTAAACTCTGGAACAGTCTTCCTAGCATTGTTCGGGAAGCAGACACACTCTGTCAGTTTAAATCTAGACTAAAAACACATCTTTTTACTGTGGCATACACATAAAACACTTTTTCAATGAAATGATTGTTAGGCTGCATTAACTAGGTCAGCCGGAACCGGGAACACTTCCCATAACACCTGATGTACTCGTTACATCATCAGAAGAATGACATCTACACTAATGATAGTCTCTCTGTTTTATCCCAAGGTTTACTGCAGTCAGCCGGATCCGGGCCGTATCCAGATCAGATGGTGGACCTGCGCCCAGAGAAGACCAACGCAGGACCCCGAAGTGTCTGAGAGACCGTGTCAATTAGCCTCCCCCTGAAACTGCCTCATCGACACGGCATCTCAATAATCCCGTCTCCAGTGTGATGACTCCGATTGTTTTGAATATTACAATTAAATAATAATTAAATCGATATGTCATCCGCAATAAACCCGAATATTGCACTTTAATAATTATTTAATCAACATCATCCTCAATATACCCGTCTCCAGCGTGTTGCCTCCGGTCCTTCGAATATTCCGATCTATTATGACCTCTGACCTGTAAAGCAGCCAGAATAATAATAATAATAATAATAATAATAATACGCTGTTTGTTAATTGGCCAGAGGAGAACTGGCACCCCGACTGAGCCTGGTTTCTCCCAAGGTTTATTTTTCTCCATTAGGTCACCTGATGGGGTTTTGGTTTCCTTGCCACTGTTGCCTCTGGCTTGGCGTGCTCAGTTGGGGACACTATATTTTTCAACTAACATCGTAATAAATCTAAATAATAAACTAAATTAACCATATAAACCAAATTACTAATCTAATTATTGATCTAAAGCCCACACCGTATGGAAATTGAAATGAACTGATGACATCAAATGGCTATACAGCTTAATAAAATTATGCTGCATTATTTTCCTGTTTAACACTGTAAACCTGCTTTGGAACAATCTACATTGTTAAAAGCGCTATATAAATAAAGTTGACTTGACTTGACTTGACTTGTCATTGATTCCAGTCATTGCTTCCTGGTTCCTTGTTCCTTGTTCCTTGTTCCTGGTTCCTTGTGTGTGGTATGTTCTGGTTTTCCCCCTCGTGGGTAGTTTTTATTTATTTGTTTTGTTTATGTTTGTGTTATCAATAAAGCCCAAATTCTCTTGCACTTGAGTCCTCGCTCCTTTCACCCCTATTAGAACTATGCTATTCTATATGAATTCTATTGAGAAACCATGAGGAAAAGGTAAATAAAGACTGAGACTCAATGTTAAGAAATGCTTTATTATAGGCAATGTGGTGCTTTGTGTAATGTTCTGCTGGGAAACCTTGGGATGTTACTTTGACACATACGGTACCACCTACCGTCACAAAGCACAAATGGTTCAGGAATGGTTTGAGGAGCACAACGAGTTTGAGGCTTTGGGGTATTGAGGTAAAAATACACTCTGGTCATTCGCCGACCCTATTAATTATAACTTTATCACTGTATATAACACTATAAAATAAAATTAATTCAATATAAAAATATATTTTACATTTATATATTTTTTAAATATAAAATAATATTCGTTTTTATTTCCTTTTGACTGATAGCATTATTTTTTACACGATTTCTATAGGTATTGAAATACAGTATATGGTTATAGTGAATTATTTTGGTCACAATAATCATGTAGTGAAAAATCTGATACCGTGACAGCCCTACTTAACACCATTCGTGTTTTTTTCTTCTTTCTTTTGGCATTTGATCAAACATTTTGGACCCAGGAGGTGATGACATGTGACGTCAGACTTAATGAGCGGATTGCTTTCCTGCCAAAGATGATACAATTAAGAAACTGGCTTTTTGTAGTTAGGTCCGATTTACACATACTTGGTGCTTCTCATTCTATATCTGTGCATCCTTTTTAACTTCCAATGCATCCTACCTCTTACCTCGTGCGAGGATGAGATGTAAGGATGAAGGTATCGAAGCAAAGATTTGTAAAACAGAATATTTTGCTCACTCAGGCATCGCTTCAAAGGGACATCAGTGTGCTTACAGGATCTGTTGTTATGTTTTAATTAAGGCATTCTTCATAAATATGAATGAAGCAAGATGCACTTTTGAAGTGTATGAAAAACATAATTTAAACCACATAATTGTTTCCGGGTCATAGACTGAAGGATGGATGAGTGAGGAAACCGGGAAGCATCAGCATCACCGTCTGCTGCCTGAAACATACACTGTAAGAAATGGTTTGATCAATAAGTTATATCAACATACATTTTTGCATTGCTTTAACTCAATAGGTTAAGCAATTTTCAACTTTTTTTATAAAAAAAAAAAACCTTAAATGCCTACCTTGGGTCTTTAGCAACCCGGGACGTCATTCACTACCCTCCTCCTCACTCATTTTTTTAAAGTTAGACATCAACCATCTTTGTATTCCTCAATCAATTCATTATAAACCATAAAAAAAAAAAAAAAAAATATATATATATATATATATATATATATATATATATATATATATATATATATATATATATATATATATATATATATATATATATATAATGTTATAAAAGAATATTTATTTTGTAAAAATTGTATAGAGTCGCTATAACGACCCGAATGAAAGAATAAGTGCAATTCACCATTACTCCACAACGTGGCAATGTCTGATACACAATGATGAATTAACGTTTCACTCATACTTACTGCAAACTGAAAATAAAAAAATAATAAGTATAATCTGCAAAACTTGAAATGTCTCAGCGTTTTACTGCAGAGCAAGTGCTAAACGCAATCAAATATTAGTGTCACTAGCCGCGTTTCCATTACCCTTCAAATTGCGCAAATTGAAATTGCGAATTTAAAATACGCCCAATGGAAACGCGTCAATTTCGCAAAAACTCCCATATATCGCAAAAAGGTTTTTACGCTCGCATTTTTTTTCGCATTTACAGGTCACCTGGTACGGTCATGCATTGCTCCCACATAGGGCCTACATATTATTATTTTTCCATTCAAGTATGTCTAATAATGAGATCTTATGTCGTCAAAACGACATATATTTTCTCCTAATAAGGAAAGTGGCATAACTTTAAAATGACGGACCCCGGTGCATCCACAAATATCATAACTATCTATAGGCCTACTGTAATTAAGACATATATTCAAGAAATGTATTAAAACAGAAAGACGCTATAGTTTCAGCCTTGCTCAAAGACTGAGGAAACAGGCCAGCACGTCAATCCATTCCCGACGATCTTGGTTTGCTACTTATTTATTAAATATACAGCCAAATAGTTGATTAAACATTGATCAAAATTAAAATACAATTTATACAAAACAAAATTAATTTTAAATTAAGACTTTCTAGAAAACACAATTTAATGAAATGCTCAATCCATGTCCCCGGACATATGCGCATCTGATTATGTGCCTTACTCATGCTGCTCACTTTTCATAATCAACATATGAGATTACAAGATTATAATATTTAGACATAGCCTAACTATACAGATAGGCTAAGTGCAAGACGTAATTATAAACAGTAAACTGTCTACTTTTATTTGTGTTCACTCAATAACAGCAAAGGCCGTGGACTCTGCACAGACTATTTTGCACTCCACTCCAAACGCTGTCTTCATTTCAAAAATATATTTAGTTTATTAAACGAAAAGTTTTTCATTTCAAAAGCATTTCTAAATTCAGTTTATATTTACAACAAACAAAATTCCGAGCCAAAATAACGAAGTGGTAAAAAAACCTTTGAGTTACACCATGAAGATTCAAACATCTCGCTCATCTCTGTATGTGGCAATGCGTCACAATAACCTGGCGTATGTAAAAGTCGATCATTCTTTATAGATGATGGTATGTTTGGACAGAAGACGAGTTCTTTATTAAACTCATAAAAAACAATAGAATAAAAAATGCCACAATTTATCATAACACCTCATGTGTGCCGCTCAAGTATAAGGTGCTTTCCTTGCCATCAGTGCTTGGATAACACACACGTCTCATTAAAAATAATGCCGTGCGGTGGCTGGGATATACATAAACCTAACAACATATGTAGCATGATTTTTGGAATGATTTATCACGAGAGGAAAAAAATGGTTTAAGTCGCATAACATCAGTTCATGGAAACGCCGTCATTTCGCAATATTTTTTTATCGACTTTTAGAAAATATCGCAAAAGTTTTGCGCAAATCTGTAATGGAAACGTGGCTACTGTCACTGATGGTGGATCTGGTGAAGAAGCTGTCAGTGATCAAATAATTGATTTTGAAGATGTTGAAAATGATCGTTTTGAGAATATGTCTGAGATGGTGAATATGAGCCAGATGCTGAATGTACTGGGAAATGAGTTCTGATGAGGACAGTGATGATGGTATAAAACATCTGCTCAAACTGAACCCTTCCAAGCTCCAAAAGGTAATGAAATATGCTTTATTTGATTCTTCTGTAATTGTTACACCAATATCAGGAGTTTTATATATTATCGCGACAGGTATAGATCTATCCATGTTAGATATAGATCCGGTCGCTAAAGACTCGAATAAGAATGATTGGCGAAACAGTCATGCATTTAAGGGTTAATGCAATTGAAGTTGAATTGACTTAAACATGCAAGTTGATTGTACTTAAAACATTAAGGCAACAACTTTTTTTTACATTGTATTTTAACTTAAAAGTATACTGTACGTTTACAATATTACTGTTTTACTGTATTTTTGATCAAATATATACAGCTTTGGTGAACATAGGAGACTCAGAAAACATTTAAAAAACAAAACAAATAATTACAAAAATCATTCTCTTTCACTCTGCTTGTCTGTACCATTATAGCTTTACTGTAATAAGTTGCTTGTACTATGAAACCAATTATATCAACCGCATCCATGTGCTGGCTTCAGATAAATGACCTCAAAATATTTTATCTAGTTGGTTAGTAAGTATTATTTATTTATTGTGAATATTCGTGACAAAGCCGTTTGAATAGATCTTCACTGCTAGCAACTAACTGTTGCTAGTACATTTGATTTATTGATGGTTTCGGTTCTGATTACATTTACAGTAATCAGATTTTCTGAGCATATGCGTAATAGCTAAAAAGTGTTGATTATCATCGAAACAACATATTGTTATGTGTGTTCTCTCGACACACAGACAGCTTTAAAGACTCACTGTTCCAGTCAGACATTCTGATTAACAAATCGGCTTCTTCTCATTGCTCTTTATTCTCGGGCAATATTGAATATTTTTGAACACAGGCTTGCAAGGTGACATAAGTGGCTATTCATATGCTTTTAATCATTAAAATTAGCCCTAATGAATCTAATTTTACAGCTCAATGGTATTTAACAGGAGGCTGTGATCAATGTTGTCAGCTAGAAACACTCTAATCATCATAGAACAAAGCAACTTAAGCTCAACACGGGTCAGTATACAGAATCTTTATGTCAATTTACAGTGTTGACTTATGAATTGGCTCCGCTCTTCCTCAGATATTTGCAAAGTGCAAAATTTAAGTGCAAATAGCGCGCCCGGTTGGCATCCACCTAGCAATGCCAAAGGTGTGTGGTCAAATATGACCATACACCTTAACTGTTGTTCAATTAATTAAATGTTTTATATTTTAGTTCAATAACATTTATTTAATATTTTGATGAGATATTTTGGTACTAAATACTTTTTGTGCAATAATTATCCATTAGTGGCCACTTCAAAAAAAAAAAAATCTAATAATTTTCTTTTTTAATATTACAATTAGTGTAGTATTTAAGGTTAAAATAGGGAATAGGGTTTTAAACTCCAATGCAAAGAGACAAATTAGAGTAATTTTGTGGATGGAAAAATAATAATTTTAATTTTTAATGCCATGGTTTACCCACTTGGTGCATGTATGATTCTTTAATAAATATATATGTATCCACTAGTCTGGCCATGAGTATTGCAGGTCATAACTGCTTACTTATTTTTAGGTTTTGCATTTTAATAAATATTTAGACATGATCAAACGCTAGTCAAGTCAAGTCAAGTCAACCTTATTTATATAGCGCTTTTAACAATACAGATTGTTTCAAAACAGCTTTACAGTGTTAAACAGGAAAATAATGCAACATAATTTGATTCAGCCGTATAGCCATTCTGGAGAAAACGGTGATGTCATCAGTTCATTTCAATTATCATACAGTGACAGTGTGGGCTTTAGATCAGTAATTAGATCAGAAATTGTGTTTATATGGTTAATTTAGTTTAATAATTTGATTTATTTGGATATTTAGTTGAAAAATTTAGAAATATTTAGTGTCCCCAACTGAGCACGCCAAGCCAGAGGCAACAGTGGCAAGGAAACGTCTCGGTTACCTATGGGTTACCTATGGTAACCCTCGTTCCCTGAAGGAGGGAACGGAGACGTATGTCGGACGTCACCGACGAATCGGGATCACTTCTGGGAGTCCCTATCAGCTTTGAGCTATATAGAACTGGCCAATGAACAATTGGCGTGCAAGATTTGCATCTTGCGCTCCGCCCCGCGCCGCGGGTATAAACAGGAAGCGAGAGCGAATGCACACTGTTTTTCACTGAGGAGCCGAACTTAGTGACTCGGCCATGCAGTGATGGTACATTAACTGTGGCGACGGGACGTACGTCTCCGTTCCCTCCCTCCGTTCCCTCCGAGGGTTACCATAAGTAACCGAGACGTTCCCTTTCAGTCGGTCACGTTCGACGTACGTCGGACGTCACCGACGAATTGGAAAATGCCATAGTTACTACCACTTCCAGCGCCCAGTGATGAGCCCCTCAGACCCCGTCTGTTAGTGGGCTGGGAAATTCACGCAGGGAGAGTCAAAAAGCTGCTGTTCCGCAAGACCCATTTAGCTGACTTTATTGGATAACGCTGGGAAAGCGTGTCTGTGGAGGCTGCTGCGGAAGCCACATCATTCCCGGAGGGAGTTACCATGTGGAAAATACACGTATGGACTGGCCTTGGACAGCACAACATACGGAAGTCCCAGGTGCGGCCCCAGCCGTTAGCGGCGGGGGAACAACACCTTACTGAGACGGCAGAGGAGCTCTGCCAAGGGAAAGACACGGGCTCACCGTAGGGAGCCATACCGTGGAAGAATACACACATGGGACCGCCGTGGGGGTCACAACATATGGAACCCAGCCTAACACCCGTTCCCCCAATGCATACGAGTGTCCGCCACATCCGCCACATCCGACTGCCGAGGGTAACGGAGGACTCAACAGGATTCGCCATTCTGGGGAACTCAACTATAGCAGTTAGTGCACGTATCCGGTCCATATGGAGGGGAATGGCGCAGCAAGCCGACACAAGAACGGGCACTTCGGTGTTACTGACAATGGGAAGTGAGCACACAGGAAGATACCGGCTCTACATGGAGGCTATAGAATCTAGCGAACGTGTTAGGTGTCTCCCAGCCCGCAGCTCTGCAAATATCTGTCAGCGAGGTGCCACGAGCCAACGCCCAGGAAGAAGCAACACCCCTAGTGGAGTGGGATCTTAACCTGAGCGGGCAGGGCACGTCTTGGGATTCATACGCCAAGACGATGGCACCCACTATCCAGTGGGCCATCCTCTGCTTGGAGACAGCCTTTCCCTTCTGCTGTCCTCCGTAATAGACGAAGAGCTGCTCTGAGGTCCTGAAGCTTTGCGTTCTGTCCACGTAAGTCCGGAGAGCATGGACGGGACAGAGAAAAGCTAGGGCTGGGTCTTCCTCCTCCGAAGGCAGCGCTTGCAGGCTCACCACTTGGTCCCGGAAGGGAGTAGTGGGAACCTTGGGCACATATCCAGGCCGGGGTCTCATGATCACATGAGAGTTACTGGGCCCGAATTCCAGGCACGATTCGTCGACCGAAAATGCCTGCAGGTCCCTTACCCTCTTGATCGAGGCCAACGCAGTCAGGAGTATTGTCTTTAACGACAAGATCTTTAACTCTGCTGACTGCAAAGGCTCAAAGGGCGCTCTCTGCAGTGCGGTTAGCACCAGAGACAAGTCCCAAGAGGGTATAGAGGAAGGGCGAGGCAGATTTAGTCTCCTCGCCCCCCTCAGGAACCTGACGATCAGATCGTGCTTACCTAAAGATTTTCCATCTACTAGATCATGATTAGCAGCGATAGCGGCAACATAGACTTTGAGGGTGGAGGGAGACAGCCTTCGCTCCAACCCATCTTTTAGAAAGGAAAGCACAGACCTAATCGAACATTTTCGGGGGTCTTCTCGGCGAGAAGAGCACCAATCGACGAACAGGTTCCACTTCAACGCATAGAGGCACCTCGTAGGGGCTGTAGCGGAAGCGATGGTGTCAACTACCGCTTGCAGGAATCAGGAGGTCCTTCCTCAGAGGAATGGGCCAAGGAGGTGCTGTCGCAAGGAGCACTAGTTCCGGGAACCAAGTCCGGTTGGGCCAATATGGAGCGACCAACAGGCTCCTCGTCCTCCCTAACCTTGCACAGTGTCTGAGCGGCCCGGAGTGGGATCTGAGTGTGCTGTGCAACACTTACCTGCGTCTGCTGAGGGGGCGTGCGAGTGTGGGGAGGCCGTTTGAGTGCGTCCCCACAGCTGGCGTCCCTGCTGGCAAAGGGAGAGGCACCTGAGGGTGGTGAGGCATGGGAGCGTCGACCACTGCCAAGCACGCTCTCTTGGCACCCAGAGATTTCGGAAACTGCTCTTTTATTGAAGTTTTGCGTACCGCTGGCACTGTGGCCAGTGGTGGAACAGAAATTAAAGGTGCCCTAGAATGAAAAATCGAATGAAACTTGCCATAGTTAAATAACAGGAGTTCAGTACATGTAAATCACATACAGTGAGTCTCAAACACCATTGCCTCCTCCTTCACATGTAAATCTCGTTTGTGAAAAACACCACGGAAAAATAGGCAAATCTCAACGTAACGCCAGCAGTGATGCAATACACGGGATCATTAATATGTACGCCCCCCAACATTTTCATAAGCAAGCACATGTTCACTATCTGGCGAAACTGCGCAGCCGCATCATCTCTGCAGGTAAACAAGCATCACGCGAGGATAGCGAACATGGCAGATCATGGAAACAAATGTTATGTTCCAGGCTGTGCAGGGGATGTGAAGACGTTTCATACTCTTCCCACAAATAAAACATGTCAACAGGCATGGTTGATGTTTATTTATAATCGGATACCGCAACAATTTAATTCAGAGTTGTTAGTTTGCTCGGCCCATTTCACCACGGACAGTTTTTCAAACCCGGGACAATATCAAGCAGGCTTTGCCCAGCGTCTGACACTGAAGAAAGGGGCAATTCCAACCATATACCTGCAAGCAGTAAGTGATTTTATCCACTTCTTGACTGTCTAAACCATTTCTGATTAAATCGAAAGTTTCTTAGAGAGACAACATTAACGATATTATTCCTGTTGTTGTCTATATCCAACGCAAGATGCTATACGGTAAGAATAAGATAATCCAAGTGGCTTACATAACTAAATAGTATGTCTAATGACAAAGGTTAATATTATTTAATGCCAGTGTTGTCATAAATTAGTAAATGCAACCATAGATACGTAACATACTATGTTAGTTTAGTTGCTTACACATAGCTCACTCGATCCTTCTAGCTAACGTCAACACCTCCACCATTTAAGTTGAAACGATAGTAATTTGATATTTATTTATTTATATTTTTGACAACTGAAGTATGATTATATACTGATTGATATATATAAGGTTGAATGCCTAATCTCTCCATCGTCAAGACGGTCAGTAAAGTTGTGTCTGCTATCATTGAGCCGCAGTGAAACAGCCAATCAGAGCAGAACTCTGCATTAATATTCATGACCCTTCCAAATAAGGCAAAAACAGACCATTTCATCCTGGGGAAGATTTCTAGAGTTGTAAATGGACCTGTAAAACCGTAGCTGGACAATTATTGACCTTAAATAAGCCATATACCCTCTATGTAGATACCAGAGAACAATTTAAAATGTTGTTTCAAATCATTCTAGGGCACCTTTAAATGAGAACAAAAGATGCTCCCTCAGCCCTCCTCCGGGGGAAGGAGTGGTGCTGCAGCCATCTCCTGGAGAGCAGTTTCCTCCATCTCTGGGTCTCCCTGTCTCAGGGTCTGGACGTCCTTCCCACGGTCGGGTGGGTGTAGGCTGCTGCGGTGCCTTGGCGGGGCGGAGGAGGCGGCAGGCGGACGTCCTCGGCGACGAGCAGGCGGAGGTGGAGCCACCGGCGGCTGGGTGGAGGCAGCAGCGGGCCGTCGGGGCAGGATGTGCTTGATGGCCTCCGTCTGCTTCTGGGTGGCCGAGAACTGCTGGGCAAAGCTCTTGACCGCGTCGCCGAACAACCCGGCCGACGTAATGGGGGAGTCCAGGAACCAATACTTGTCAGTCTCCCTCATGTCGGCCAGGTTGAGCCAGAGATGACGCTCCTGGACCACAAGCGTGGCCATCGCCTGACCGATGGAACGGGCGGTGACTTTCGGTGCCCGGAGGGCGAGGTCCGTCGCCGTCCGGAGCTCCCGGAGGAGCTCTGTGTCAGGTCTACCCTCGTGCATGTCCATGAGTGCCTGGGCCTGGTGGACCTGAAGCAACACCATGGCATGCAAGGCGGACGAAGCCTGTCCGCAAGCCTTGTAAGCCTTCCCAGTCAGACTGAAGGAGAACTTACAGGCCTGGGACGGGAGACGCGGGTCACCGCGCCAGTGGGGGGTGGTCGCCGGACACAGTTGCATCGCGACGGTGCGTTCCACCGGCGGGATCCCCACGTAACCTTTGGCTGGGCCGCCGTCAAGGGTAGTGAGAGGGGAGGAGTCACTCGGCCAGTTTCTGGCAGAAAAAGGTACCGTCCACGACCTCGTGAGCTCCTCATGCACCTCCGGGAAGAAAGGCACCGGGGCGGGATGCTGAGAACCAGCGCGATCCTCCCTGAGATACTAATTGTCCAACCTAGAGGGTTCGGGACATGGTGGAGGGTTCCACACAAGCCCGACCCTTTCGGCGGCCTGGGAAAGCATAGTAGCCATCTCGGGGTCCGGTGCGGCCGTAGCTACTCTCCCAGAGGGAGGTAGTACAGCCAAACCCTCATCCTCCGAGGACTGGAACTCCCCCTCCGATGCAGAGATCGACATCTGTTCGTCCACCGGAGGTCCGAAAGTCACCGCTGGCAGCCCATGGGAGGGACCAGCGACTTCTCCCGGGAGCTCTACCAGCTGCGAAACTTGTGAGGGAATAGGGGCCTTCGGAGGTTGACTCGGCGGGTGTGCCCTAAACGTAATCCTCAGGACACCCTGGCCATCCGAAGAAATAGGTCTATTCTGGTTAGGAATAGAACTAGATCGTGGGATGGGTAAGGGGACTCCGCCTTCCCGGAGGTAGGTGAGTCTCGACCTTAGTTCCGAATAGTCAATAGTCAACTATCCACAAACGCCGCCTCAGTGTGCTGTTTGCCCAAACACGTGAGACAGCGTTTGTGACCGTCAGCGGGCGCCAGGGAACGACTGCATCCAGAAACGCACGGGTGGAATGACATCTTGAAAAAGACGCAGCGTCACCCGTGTACTCTTTTTGTGAGGAAACGCTCTCTGTGCTGAAGCACTCAGGGGGAAACACGACAGCGCACGGGGTTTAGTGCAGCCCGTGCCTGTACTCAATAGGAAAAATGCCCAACCAACCAACAGGTTGCTGTGAAAACAGTAGTTTTTCTCTAAACAGAGGCAGCAGTGAGCACCGCGATCTCGCTGAAATGTGCCGTCTCTCCAACATGCGTTCTCCCCGATCTCCGGTCTTCTCGATAACGAGAGTCCTCTTCATACGCCGTTCGGCTCCGAAGTGAATGACAGCGTGCATTCGCTCTCGCTTCCTGTTTATACCCGCGGGGCGGAGTGCGAGATGCAAATCTTGCACGCTAATTGTTCATTGGCCGGTTCTATATAGCTTGAAGCTGATAGGGGCTCCCAGAAGTGATCCCAATTCGTCGGTGACGTCCGACGTACGTCGAACGTGACTGACTGAAAGGTAACCAAAACCCCATCAGGTGACCTAATGGAGAAAAATAAACCTTGGGAGAAACCAGGCTCAGTCGGGGTGCCAGTTCTCCTCTGGCCAATTAACAAATAGCGTATGATTATTATTCTCGCAACTTTACAGGTCAGAGGTCATAATAGATCGGAATATTCGAAAGATTGGAGGCAACATGCTGGAGACGGGTTTATTGAGGATGCTGTGTCGACGATGAAATTTCAGGGGGAGTCTAATTGACACGGTCTGCAGACACTTCAGGGTCCTGCGTTGGTCTTCTCTGGGCGCAGGTCCACCATCTGATCTGGATACGGCCCGGATCCGGCTGACTGCAGTAAACCTCGGGATAAAACAGAGAGACTATCATTAGCGTAGATGCCATTCTTCTGATGATGTAACGAGTACATCAGGTGTTATGGGAAGTGTTCCCGGTTCCGGCTGACCTAGTTAATGCAGCCTAACAATCAATTCATTGAAAAAGTGTTTTATGTGTATGCCACAGAAAAGAGATGTGTTTTTAGTCTAGATTTAAACTGACAGAGTGTGTCTGCTTCCCGTACAATGTTAGGAAGACTGTCCCAGAGTTTAGATGCTAAATAGGAAAAGGATCGACCACCTGCAGTTGATTTGGATATTCTCGGTATTATCAACTGGCCAGAATTTTGAGACCGCAGTAGACGTGATGGAGTATAATATGTTAAGAGCTCGCTCAAGTATTGGGGAGCTAAACCATTTAGTGCTTTGTAAGTAATAAGCAAGATTTAAAAATGTATGCAATGTTTAATATCAGCCAGTGCAGTGTTGACAGAACTGGGCTAATATGGTCATACTTACAGGTTCTAGTAAGAACTCGAGCTGTGATACGGTCTAAATCCTGACTGGAAATCCTCACAGATACCATTTCTTTCTAAAAAGGAACATAATTGTGAAGACACTGCCTTTTCAAGTATTTTTGACAGAAAGGGTAGATTTGAGATTGGCCTATAATTGACTAATTCTGTAGGATCAAGTTGTGTTTTTTTAATAAGTGGTTTAATAATAGCCAACTTAAAAGTTTTCTCTACATATCCTAATGACAAAGATGAATTAATGATATTAAGAAGAAGATCTATGACCTCTGGTAGCATCTCCTTTAATAGCCTAGTTGGTACAGGGTCAAGCATACATGTTGTTGATTTTGATGATTTAACGAGTTTAGCCAATTCTACTTCTCCTATAGCAGTGAATGAGTGTAATTTTTCCTCAGTGACACTACAATGCTCTGTCTGATGTGATACTGTAGTAGACGGCTGCATGGTTAAAATTTTATTCCTAATATTATCAATCTTACATGTAAAGAAGTTCTGTTTACAAACATCAGAAGTTGAAGCTTTATTTTTGGTTAATTTAGCTACTGTATCGAAAAATACCTAGGGTTGTGTTTGTTTTCTTCCAAGAGAGTCGAGAAATAAGCAGATCTAGCAGTTTTTACGGCCTTTCTGTATGCAATCATGTGCTCTTTCCACGAATGACAAAAGACCTCTAGTTTTTTTATCTTCCAGCTGCGCTCCATTTTTCTGGCTGCTGTTTTAAGGGCCCGGGTGTGCTCGTTGTACCACGGCGTTGGACTATTTTCTTTAATCTTCTTAAGTGCAGGGGAGCAACTGTGTCTAAAGTACTGGAAAAGAGAGAGTCAATAGTTTCTGTTGCAACATCGAGTTCTTCTAAGCTAACTGGGATGCTGAGGAGATGATACTGATGAGGAAGATTATTTAAATGTAGCTAGATTTTTTTAAATGTGAAATTTAAGAAAGTTAATAACTTGCATCCTAATATGCACACACAAGTGAATATTAATGAATGCAGGCAAATACCACCTATATCTGAATTTAACCCACGAAAAGTTTAAGTGAAAAGTGCTTTCAACAAATTGTTTTACCCCTTATTTGTTCAGTAGACTATATAAATATGAATTGATACTGAATCAAGATTGAACCCCCCATAAAAAAAAAAATCTCACTTCAACCTGAACTTAAAAGTTGGCAACCCTGCCTAACCCTGCCCCGAAGACCTACCCATCACTGCAGTGTAGAGAAATCGTATGAATTCATACGAGTGAGTTCTTATGAAATTCTGACAAATTAGCCACCTCATACGAATTGGTCGTGATATAGTGTTGGGTGTGGTGGGGATCACGTTTGATTGCTATAGTTAC
This sequence comes from Romanogobio albipinnatus, assembly GCA_023566225.1. Taxonomy (NCBI): domain Eukaryota; kingdom Metazoa; phylum Chordata; class Actinopteri; order Cypriniformes; family Gobionidae; genus Romanogobio; species Romanogobio albipinnatus. The sequence continues at coordinate 3,739,472 of CM042252.1, read as the reverse complement.
TGATTTTGTTCTTCACCTGTGTCTTATTCAGTTCATTGCTACCCTGTGTATTTATACTACTCAGTTTCTGTGTATTTAAACTTCTCCACACATGGGTTTGATTCACATTGATTAGTTAATACTTGCCAATTAATTTATTTTAATTCTCTGAGTACATTCAACTTGTTTGCATGAACTTGAGAGGGCTGACAGCTTTGACGTATACTCGTTTCCCTTAACATTTTTAATTACGAATGTGTTGCTAATATTCTTGTACTTATGAAGACATTTGTTTTTATTGGGATTTTACTGGGGAAGATTGTCTGCTTCTATCCATCTGTCATTTGTTCTTTCTCTGAAGCTGACCTTGAGAATGTCCTCCATTTCCCTAGCCTAGTTTTCAAACACCCACTCTCTCTTCATGCTAATGTCTTACACAAGCACTCCATTAAAAATAAAAGTTGGTCTATTTCTTTCTTTTTCTGTATCTCTCTCACTCTTTTCTTTTTTCTTGCCCTCCCTCTCTCTGAAGTTCTTTCATGAAGCATCAAGAGCCATATATTCATTATCTGGCATCATATTCATTTCTATGCTAATGAGGACCATACCCACAGAAATCTGTCCTTCAGATAGGAGTAAGTGGCAATCAGGTTTTGTTTGTTTTGAGGTTTCTTTCTGGAATGACAGAACATATTTCCAGTATTATATGGAATTTCAGTATTCATAAAAATCAGTGCGTAGAAGCTACAGTATATAATATTCAGTTTGTTAATAAAATAACAAATCCAGCAATGACACATTTTTAGGGATACATTGACTTTATTCTTTTGTTTGTTTTTGTGTTTTCAGTTAATGTGAGATTATTATTATTATGTTTTCATGAGAGAGATTTTAAAAAAATCATTAAGGTCATCATTCACAAAACATTATTCAATGTGTTATTTTCAGCATCATACCCTTTCTTCAATGGAGCTGTAATAAGATTTTATCAAGAATCTTTACACTTCTATTTTGCATATAATGAAAGCATACAATGGCTAGAGACTTCCAAAATACAAAAATGAAAATAAAATACTTATTACAACTCGTATGCTATAAACCTTCCGAAGCTATATGATTGGTCTTAAATTACATAATGGTTAGATAATGTTCACTTTTGGATGGTGTTCTTTTAGATTCAGATTGGCAGTAAAGTACCATTGGAAGAGTACCTCCATTTATCTTCACCTGTAGAAGTTTTTTGGGTCTCATACTTAGCAAAACTCCAACTTTTCCATCGATCAGTTAGAGGTTCACCATCTGAGCTGCAGCATCTGAAACGTGACATTTTCACAGCACGATGAGAGCTGCCACTCTCTCTCTGTAATTATTTCAGCGGCACTCGCTTGCCCCAAATTGAAAGAATGAATATCAGCCTATATTTCCTCTGAATCACATCATTTAAGAGGCTTTTTATATGTTTAATAAAGCACAGTCGCCTGCCTCTATCACTAAGGAGCGAGTCATTTCCTGGGGAGGGAAAAACATCTGTTCCCAATTGAAGGGCTTGCTGAGGGGGAAATAAGGCTTTTTTCCGTATTATAATTGAGGAGAGAATAGTTTTAAATGGCACATTAGAGGCAGCACAATCTAAAGGATTGAGAGGCGGGAGCCTCCAACGCTCGAGGAGAGTTGAGGACACGTGTATTATACTGACCCACCTGTTCAGAATCATTTAATGGTATTTATTGCAGCCAGCAGATTTTATAGAAGTACCGTAGTTAGCAGATGAACAGCCTGCCACTAATACACAAAGTGAGAGATATACTGTATATCAGTCCTTATCTCTCTAGAACAGTGTCTGCAAAGTTTGCGATGTTTATAGCCATTTGCAATGTTTATAAGATTACTAACCATTTCTTATGCCCTTTTACATAACTGTCTGATGATACACTGTAAAAAAACTTATACTTATAGCGACCATTTGCAGAAAAAAATACATGAATTTCACGGATGTCACAACATGGACATGTCTATGATTGGCTACATTGCTCAATGCTGCAAAAACAATTGAAAATAGAAACCTTTGCAGAGCGCAATGCCTCAGGTTGCACATGTACAGTGGGGAGAACAAGTATTTGATACACTGCCGATTTTGCAGGTTTTCCTACTTACAAAGCATGTAGAGGTCTGCAATTTTTTATCATAGGTACTCTTCAACTGTGAGTGACGGAATCTAAAACAAAAAATCCAGGAAATCACATTGTATTATTTTTAAATAATTAATTTGCATTTTATTGCATGACATAAGTATTTAATCACCTACCAACCAGTAAGAATGCCATCTCTCACAGACCTGTTAGTTTTTCTTTAAGACGTCCTCCTGTTCTCCACTCATTACCTGTATTAACTGCACCTGTTTGAACTTGTTACCTGTATAAAAGACACCTGTCCACACACTCAATCAAACAGACTCTAATCTCTCCACAATGGCCAAGACCAGAGAGCTGTGTAAGGACATCAGAGATAAAATTGTAGACCTGCACAAGGCTGGGATGGGCTACAGGACAATAGGCAAGCAGCTTGGTGACAAGGCAACAACTGTTGGCGCAATTATTATAAAATTGAAGAAGTTCAAGGTGACGGTCAATCTCCCTCAGTCTGGGGCACCATCCAAGATCTCACCTCGTGGAGCATCAATGATCATTAGGAAGGTGAGGGATCAGCCCAGAACTACATGGCAGGACCTGGTCAATGACCTGAAGAGAGCTGGGACCACAGTCTCAAAGAAAACCATTAGTAACACTACGCCGTCATGGAATAAAATCCTGCAGCACACGCAAGGTCCCCCTGCTCAAGCCAGCGCATGTCCAGGCCCGTCTGAAGTTTTCCAATGACCATCTGGATGATCCAGAGTCAATGACGTCACCACTGGTGCGACCGTGAGTATAAAAGGGCAAAAAAGTCATCCACTTCTTGTCTGAAGGATACGTGAGCAGAAATACCGGAAGCATGGCAAAGGGACCCAGCAATTAATTCCTTATTCTCGGGGAACCAGCGTTATATCATTCATAACCTGACGTCCCCTTTCGGAACCCGGACTGCACCCCCTAGGGGTCGCTATGGGGAACAGAATACCCACACTGCCATGCTAAAAGGAAGAGTCCCCTATTGGCTGAGCGAAAGTAAAGAACTCAAAGTGATCCTCATCCATAAGGTGCACCAGCAACAATTATAGACTGGAGCTTCTCAAGAACAGAGGCCTCATCAGGATGACTCTAAAGAATGGAAGCCTAACTATGTTCATATTCAGGCCATCGTCCAAGGAGGCTCACGAGAGCCTAACAAAAGGCAGCCCTGAAGAGTGGAGGCCTCAAACAAGAGGCCTAGGCAACACTCTAACACAAGGCCAGTACCGAGAAAGTCTAAGCTCAGTCTAACTGGCCCACGGAGCTCTGCAGATTGGAGGCCTTAATACAACGACTCTCATAATGAGAGGAGGTCTAGCACTTTCACTGAGATCAGTAGCCAAGGAGGCTCCAAAGAGAGCCTAACGACATAGCATACTACCCTACCGCCTAGCCAAGCTCTAGGAGCAGAGGCCTCAGTATGATGACTCTAAATCGAGAGGAGACCTTACAACACACAACGTTCAGGACATATTGCAAGGAGGATCACAGAGAGCCTACCAACTTAGCAAACCTTAGCCGAGCTCTAGGAGCGAAAGCCTCAGTATGACGACTCTCTATATCGAGAGGAGACCTAACAACTCCCTACGCTAAGGATATCTTGCAAGGAGGGTCACAGAGAGCCTACTTGTGTTGTAGTCAAGACCACCTACCGAGCCCAAGACAAGACCAATGCTTTGAAAGGTTGAGACCAAGTCAAGACCAAGACTTTGAAGGGTCGAGACCAAGTCAAGACCAGGACCAAGACAGGCCGAGACCAAGTCAAGACCAAGACTTTGAAGGGTCGAGACCAAGTCAAGACCAAGACCAAGACAGGCCGAGACCAAGTCAAGACCAAGACCAGTGCAAGTCCCCACACTGCATGACACACTTATGATAAAATGTGGAATATGCATATGATTGGGTTACGTCATGATTGACAGCTGAGATGCTTCTCTGAGTGAAGTTGTCTCTGAGCCACAGGATTTTTGGGAGGAGATAGGATCTTTAGCTTTAATTTCTACATTAGATAGATGTTCTACAGACCTCTGCTACAGACCTATTGCAAATCTCAGGAGAAAGCATAAGAACAAACAAATCATCATCCAGTTCATCCTGAAAACACACATTGACCATCAAATCTTTCCAGCTCACCAGGTGGGAACTCTAGAAATTCCTCCACATACCACTCCAGCTGACAACCACCCTGCCGGATGTTCAGGAGGTGTATTTCTGCCATCTTCGGTTTTGGTCTGGTCATCTGTTACAAGGTGCTCAGGCCAGAAGGCAAGGACAGGTAAATAGTTTACTCAAACAAAGTTTACTGATGCAGTTTTCTCAATACAAGCAGGAACATACACGCTATACATAACGGGGGTAACCAAGGAAACAGACAAGTGGCGGGAAACTAAGACAAAGGAACATGTGACCGAATGAAAACACAATCAAAACAGACTAAACATGTGACAAATAAGTTATAAAGCACTTGCAAAGTTTCTAAACAAAAGAATTATAGTTAAATTAAAGTTTGACATTGGTCACATTATTGAAACTACATATTAATGTTTATTAACAAGGTTAATAACTAATGTGGATCTAAAGACAGTCATAAAACAAGCTACATATACAAAATATCTTCATAATCTCTAGATATTAGTCAAATTATCCATAATAAACAGCCCATACCATACCTATAACGCGTTTATGTGGGTGAATAAAGTTCGAGGTTGCAGCGGTCATGTTCGGGTTGCAAATTGTGCGTACTCGAGTCGTACACCAAATTTATTTTTATGAATCCATTTCAAAGTGTTTACATCCAAACAAACAACATTCGTAGATTCTCCTCTACCCCTGTATTGTTCCGTGCTTGCACAGCATCGTGCAGCCGTGTAAAACTGATGCGCAGGCGCCGCTGGTTCCGTGACTTGCCGTTTGCAGCCTTATTAGTTAGTCAATGTCGTAATGATTTAAAAAAAAAGAAGATTTTTAATGTTTAATTACAATTCTTATAAATTTATTATGGAGTCATGTGGTTCGAGACTGATTTAATTTAGAGTTTTTGTTCTCAAGTCAAGTAGCCTAATTTTCATCATTTATTAGAAATCTTTAAATTTGCAAGTGCAGTCACGTAACTCCACCTGTGATATTTACAGCTGTTAAAGTGTGGAACGTGAGATAATCATATGATTTGCTTCGGCATCTCGCTTGCAATATCACTTGCGCAGGCTATCGCCCCGGAAAAAAATCACAACGCAGGAAAACCCTGCTTGTGTTATTATGTAGTACTATTACATTCAGCCACAGATCATTGTAATGATTAGCATTATCTTGGTCTATGCTCTAACATCGAACCTGGTCTGTCTTAGCACTGAAAGACGGAACCTAAATCTAGTGCTGCAACAATCGCTAATTGGAAAAAAAAAAAGAAAATAAAAGAAAACTTACAGTGGGGGCACACTGGGAGGACAATCAGTTTTCAGGGGGGGACAAGTGCCCCCATGGCCCCTCCCCTGTATACGCCACTGCTCACTGAGCCAACAGATTTCAACAAAAATATCTTAATTTGTCATCATACTGAGGCCTTCGCTCCTAGTGCTCAGCTAAGGTTTGCTAAGTTGTTAGGCTTTCTGTGAGCCTCCTTGGCTACTACGAGCGTTGTCAGGCTTACTCTCGCTAAAGAGAGTTACCTTTATTGAGGCCTCTGCTCTCTTGAACTCCACTATGATAGCGATTGCGAGTGGTAGGCTCTAGTGTTGTAGTCCTCGAGATCGATCTTGGTCTCGAGACCACTTTTTAAAGGTATTGGTCTCTTCTTGGCATCGACCAGATTTTTACTCGGTCTCGTCTCGGTCTCAGATGAAGAGGACTCTGGATTTTATTTCAAGACCGGTCAAGACCACAACTGAGGGCATATCACGAAATTATTTGTTAACATCATTACTGTGATTAGACATTAAACTTCCGAGCAAGAACTTGACTTGTGTCTAAATTTAAATGTTTTTAGTTTTTACTGATTGCTTTATGGTGGCAATTGCTCCTCCCAGCGCCGCCACCCCTGACATCGCATATTGCGTCTCTCACACACACACACACACACACACACACACACACACACACACACACACACACACACACACACACACACACACAAACACACACACACACACACACACACACTCCACACGTGAATGTGGGAGACAGGAGCAAGCTGTGCCGTCACTGTGACCATGGCTGTGATCGTCTATGGTCCCGCTTGCACGGTCTCTGGGAGCCTGGCTAGTGCTTCCCAGCCCGTCTCGCCGGCTCATCCGTACCATCAGACTCGGCTATGCGATTCAGTTCGCCCGGCGCTCCCCCAAGTTCAGGAGCGTTCACTTCACCTCCGTTTCGAGGGAGGACGCCCCTGTGCTCCAGGCGTAGATTGCAGTCCTACTGGCGAAGGACGTGATAGAGCCAGTCCCTCCAGCCAATATGAAGTCTGGGTTCTACAGTCATTGTACCCAAGAAAGGCGGCGGATTACGGTCGATCTTGGGTCTGCGACACTTGAACCGCTCCCTTCACAGAATGCCGTTCTGTATGTTAATGCAGAAACGCATCTTCAGGTGCATCCATCCCCAAGATTGGTTTGCAGCGATCGACCTGAAGGACACGTACTTTCATCTCTCAGTTCTCCCTCAACACAGACTGTTTTTACGCTTTGCATTAGACGGACTAGCATATCAGTACAGAGTCCTTCCCTTCCGGCTGTCCCTGTCGCCCAGTGTCTTAGCGAAAGTCGCGGAAGCGGCCATTGCTCCCATGAGAGTGTGGTGTTCGCCTTCTCAACTATCTCGACGACTGGCTGATCCTTGCCCAGTCGCAGGATCAGTTGTGCGAACACAGGGACATGGTACTTCGGCACCTCAGCCAGTTGGTACTTCGGGTCAACTGGGAGAAGAGCAAACTCTGTCCTACACAGAGGATCTCTTTTCTCGGGATGGAAATCAACTCGGTCGCCCTGACAGCGCCCCTCACCGAGGAGCACGTCCAGTCGGTGTTGAACTTCTTGAATTCGTTCAAACGCAGGACAGTGGTACCACTGAAATATTTTCAGAGGCTCCTGGGACATATGGCATCCGCAGACGCAGTAACGCCGCTAGGGTTGCTTCATATGAGACCGCTTCAACGGTGGCTACACGACCGAGTCCTGAGATGGGCATGGCACAGCGGATCCCTCAGTGTCCAAGTGACGCCGAGATGCCGCCAAACCTTCAGCCCGTGGTCGGACCCTTCATTTCTACAGGCAGGAGTGCTTCTACAACAAGTGTCCAGGCATGTTGTTGTCTCCGTGGATACCTCATCTACCGGCTGGGGTGCCACGTACAACGGTCTTGCAGTTTAGTGTCTGTGGACGGGGCCTCAACTGCAATGGCATATCATTGCCTGGAGTTGTTAGCAGTTCGTCTTGTGCTGGGATGCTTCAAAACGCCGCTACTAGGCAAGCACATTCTGGTCTGTACGGACAACACTGCAGCCATTGCTTATGTAAAAAAACAGGGTGGTCTACGCTTCCGTCGCATGTTACAAGTCGCCGGCCATCTCCTCCTCTGGAGTCAGAAGCATCTGAGGTTGCTTCTTTCCATTCACATTCTGGGCCTGGTCAATTGTGCAGCCGACGAGCTCTCACATCAGCAAGTGTTTCCGGTAGAGTGGAGACTCCATCCCCAGGTGGTCCAGCTGATCTGGAGTCGCTCAGGGATCGCACAGGTAGACCTGTTTGCCGCCCCGGACACGACCCATTGCCAGTTGTTTGATTCCCTGACCGGGGGGACCCTCGGTTCGGATGCTCTGGCACACAGCTGGCCAATATGCAAATATGCGTTTCCCCCAGTGAGCCTTCTTGCACAGACACTGTGCAACATCAGGGAGGACGAGGACAGCACCTCCTTGGCCCTTCATCTGAGGAAGGACCTCCTGACTCAGAGACGGGGCACCCTCTGGCACCTGCGTCTGGACCTCTGAGGTTCTAGGTGGTAGACACCATCACTTCCGCTAGAGCTCCCTCTATGAGATGGCTCTATGCGTTTGTGGAACCTGTTCGTCGATTGGTGTTCTTCTCGCCGAGAAGACACCCGAAGATATTCGATCAGTTCTGTGCTTTCCTTCCTACAAGACGGCTTAAAGCGAAGGCTGTCTCCCTCCTCCCTCAAAGTTTATGTTGCCGCTATCGCCGCTAATCGTGACATGGTAGATGTTCTGAGGTAAGTCAGGAATACTGCCTTCAGAGACAGAATTTTTTACTCTGCTGACTGCATTGGCCTCTATCAAGAAGGTAGAGGACCTGCAGGCATTTTCGGTCGACGAATCGTGCCTGGAATTCGGGCCTGGTAACTGTCATGTAATCCTGAGACCCTGGCCTGGATATGTGCCCAAGGTTCCCACCACTCCCTTCCGAGACCAGGTGGTTAGCCTGCAAGCGCTGCCTTTGGAGGAGGCAGACCCAGCCCTAGATTTCTCTGCCCCGTCCACGCTCCGCAGACTTACGTGGACAGAATGCAAAGCTTCAGGACATCAGAGCAGCTCTTCGTCTGTTACGGAGAACAGCAGAAGGGAAAGGCTGTCTGGGCATGATGTGGCATCCGCAGCGCCCTCCGGGCACGCTGCCCCAGCGTTATCCAATAGTCTGCTGAGTGGGTCTTGCAGAACAGCAGCAGTGACTCTCCCTGCGTGAGTTTTCCCGCCCGGAACAGACGGGGTCTGAGGGGCTCTTCGCTGGGCGCTAAAAGTGGTAGTAACTGTGGCGTTTTCCAAAGGGATCCCATTTCGTCGGGGACGTCCGACGTACGTCGAACGTGACCGACTGAAAGGGAACGTCTCGATTACATATGGTAACCCTCGTTCCCTGAAGGAGGGAACGGAGACGTACGTGCCGTCGCCACAGTTGCTCTTCCATCACTGCATGGCCGAGTCACTAGTTCGGCTCCACAGTGAAAAACAATAGTGCGCTGCTCTTGCTTCCTGTTTATACCCGCAGTGCGGAGCGCAAGATGCAAATCTTGCACGCCAATGGCCCATTGGCCTGTTCTCTATATCTCGAAGCTGATAGGGGCTCCCTGAAGTGATCCCAATTCGTTGGTGACGTCCGACGTACGTCTTTGTTCCCTCCTTCAGGGAACGAGGGTTACCATACGTAACCGAGACGTTTTGCAAGCCAATAGAACGCACAACAGCGCCACATTCCAATTTTGAAATGTGAGCGCTCACATTTATTTAATGAAATCATAGCCTTTGAAGTTTGCAGTATCATGATATATATTTTTCCATCCCCAAAATATAATATAGCTTACAATAATCATTGATACGCTTGTTTGTACAATATTGCCTGCCCTACTGTAAGGTATTGATGTTACATTTAAGAAAACAAGTGCCCCAAAATACATTGTACAGTTCACACACATCTCACACATATGTCCAGCCCTGCGTGAGCGAGCTTATGTGAGCGTCAAGTTGAGAAGTATCGAATCAAAGGCAGTGATTATCAGCTGGTTCCAACTAGTGGCTGATCGTTTGGTGTAATATGCACTGTTGCATTGCCATCATTTTAGTGATTTAGCCTCCCGATACCTTCATTGCTTTACCAGCAAGTATATTTATTGTTCATCACCATGGCAACCATGTGTGAGTCCATGATAAATGCACTTCTCGCATGTGAAAAGTGTCTATCTGTTGTACACATAGAGGCGGCAAGATCGCAAGAAAAGCTTGATGTGTGCTGGTAACAATAATTTATTTAAAATAATTTCCTATTTCTTAAGACAGGAACTGTTGCAGTTTTGTCCCTGTTGCAAGTCTGTGCGATGTGCACTCTTTACTCTGTCCGAGCACTGCTCTTGCAGTTGACTGTCGTCATTGTTCCAAAAACACCACGTTATTAACATGCGATTAGAACATTGATTATTGAAGTTTGTGAATCGATTAGAATTGTTAGAAGACAGCATCGCGATTGTGAATCTCAGCAAAGGCACAATTACATCTCGGGAAAAGCAGAAATTATTTTACGTGAATGATGGAAGCGGCCGAAAGGGTTTTTTTAGGTAGCTTTTAAATTTGTAAGGAAAAGATTTTAGCATTGTAGAATTGCTTCGAGCGGCTTGTGGAGCCATGTAGACAGCGTAAGTGGCGGGCGGGCGGAGTGAACTGCCAGAAATGGCCTTCTAGCAGTTGAAAACCTGTCAAGAAACATTTGTGAGTTGACTGGGTATTTATATATTCCTCCACTTGTGCAGATTAGGTAGACATGTTGATTACTGATTGCTGACAGCTGGTTGGAATGACATAATGATGGGATAGATAATTTGAACGTGCTCCTCCCAAACTTTTTTAATGAAACATCATAAGTTGAAAGAACTCAAATACTCATATTATACAAAGGTAACCCATGTGTCTATATTTTTTTGTATTCAAATTGAACAATAAAATACTTTAAACCACATAGTCTTCAAAATACTTTTGCATTATTAGGTGTACATCTTCAAGGCGGGATGTATCTGTACTGTAATGTATGATACTGAGCTAAAGAGCTCAGTTGTAGTTGGATCCTAAGCATCAAACCTGGATACATCCTAACACTACATTTCTGTGATGCACCATAGGAAAATCAGTAAGAATAGAAAACACAATTTAAAAAATGTGCTTGGAGGCAAACTGCTGTCAAAATACACAAGAAACACCTGAGGAAAAGCAATAATATGAGGTATGTCACCTGTTCCTTAATAACGCCAGCATACTTTAAATGTTACTCAATGTAACCACCACCTTGGGCTGGAAGGAGGTTAAAAGCTGCTGCTTTATTGCTAAACACAACTAAACCAGAAAATGTTTCTTACATGTGTAAAATGTTTTATTTAATGTTTCATACACTGACAGTAGATCCATAACATACTGTAAGAGTGTGTTATGGCCTTTACTGAGTGCTATAATACCATGACAATCTCTGTCCACCTCTATGTAATTACCTGAATGTGAAGAAAAACATTTGATAAAGGAAAACATGAATGGTACTTTTAGACGTGTCAATGGTTAAACAGAGACTAAATTAACTTTTATTCAAAGTTTAGAATAATTTGTCAGTGTTCTTTTGCACCTGCCATTGACTAAGGACACATTTGGTATTATATCAATGCCATATGCATCACATTGGGAGTATTTCAGTGGTTTACGTATCTATGCATTGATATCAAGAGATGTGAAAACTTAAAAAAAAAAAAAAACTCCTGAAAAGGCAGTTGGAAAAGCTTAAAGAGTGAAACTGATCCTGTACATGTAATAACACAAGGATAAGCATGGAAACTAGGGGTGGCACGGTTCACAAAACCCACGGTTCGGTTTGTATCACGGTTTTAGGGTCACGGTTTTCGGTTCTGTACGGTTCTTGTTGTTTTTTTTAATCGTTAACACTCCAGAAATTTACTTCAGCATATGATATATAGCTTAATCATCCACAATTTAGGATACAGTATTAAAAATTGTTATATCAAGTTGTTTCCTAACTGGCTGTCTACCGAGTCTGACACATTGGTGTAACATTTTTCATGTTAATCATATCAATTTTGATCAGAACAATGCACTGTGGCTTTAATTCAGCTGACCTGATTAACACGTTTCACCATGAAGTGTCCCGTGTGTTTCACAATCACCATATGACATCCAGCGCTGTGAAAAAATAACATAAAATACACGAAAACACAACACTGCCAGAAGTTTTTGCCCAAACTTCAAAGGCATGTTTAAATTATTAGAACTAGAAGCATCTTAACTTTTAAATGTTACATTTATCATGTGAACTACTTATATACAACATATGAATGTGTGTGTGAGACAGACGGGAACACGGTCACATCTGCAGCAGATATATGCTGCCCATCATAAATCAAAGCATGAGACAGACAGGGGTCGGAGGAGAACACCGGAAAATGTGACAGAATGGACTATATTTGCCTGTATTTGCAATCCACGAGCCGCGGTTCAGCTGCGCGACTCGCGAGACAAACACTGTTAGTGTGTGTCTGCGCAACGGGCACACGCAGCGCGGCTCCCGCTCTCCGCACTGCATCTGCCCTGCTATACGATGCTAGCGCATCCTCCAACTCCGGGCAGCCTTCCTTATCACTCCCACTTTCATTTCTACATGTGACGTGACCTGCAGCACTCCACTTTTACTTTACTGTATGTCCACACACACCTCTTATTTTGCGCGAAAAGGACACCCACTGTCTGAGGTAACATACGGGCACGAGGATACATTGCGCATGCGCGAACCGTGCGACGCACACACTCCGAACCGAGACAAGCGAACCGAACGGTTCGGTTTTTTTCCATGTACCGTGCCACCCCTAATGGAAAATGAAAGCTCTAGCATAAGTTCTGCTGGGAAGACTCAATTACTACGTCACTCACTGCCTTCATTCTAACCCAATTATATTCTCATGCTCACCGTATAAAAGCCCGGTACTTACACATGTTTGAGTTCGCAGATACTGAAGCGACGATTACGCAGTCTGAAGTGACGACGACGTATCGCTCACCTGCTAAACCGCCATGTCCACTGACACACCCATCGTGTGTGAGTACTCCGATACCGAGGACGAATTCGTTCCGCCTTCCCCTCTCCCAACACGACGCAGCTCGCGCATTCAAAGCCGCGGCTCGCCATGGGCAAGCTGGGCTTCGGAGGACATCATCTTAGCTGTAGAGGCTGCCGGTATTCCCATCAGCCGAGGTTTATCCAGAGAGGATTTACTGCACCTGGCCTTGAATACTCTGGGCAATCCATCAGATCCTGCGCCTCACAGCTCAGCAACAGTTCCCGCATTCGGCCAGACGAAACAAGTTGGCAGGAAGAGAACGGCTAAATCCTCGTCACCACACCCAAAAAGATCTTCGCAGCATTGTCAAGCCTCTACTTCGTTGGATTCATCCGAGCCCGCCGGAGCTAACTACCAAATTCTCCAAGCTGTCCAAAGCCTCTCTCAATCCGTCAAAACCCTGGAATCGAAGATGTCGAAATTCGAACACTCACTTCATAAACCTAATAGCTCGGGGCCAGCTATCAACGTCTCTGCAACCTCCCAGCCGATAGAGTCAACTCTTCTGGATGCCCCTGCCACACCCGAAACCTCTTCTTTTAACCTCTCTTCGGCAGTCCCAGCTCAGTCCTTCGGTAGGCGCTTTGTCTCTCCAGCCGCAGCTACAGTGTCACCTCTTATAAGAGCAAACATTGTCCAAGGTAAGGACATTAACTTGGCTTCACTTCTGCTCCCCTCGCCTGCCGTTGACAGGAAAATGGTAGACTGTGGTGACGTGGCAGTCCTAAAAACTTCCGATCCCAGATTAAACCGGAATCTTTCTTTCGGCGAATTCGTCATCGCATTCAGCCTTTACAGAGACATCCTGTGCCAGTCTTTCCCTGATCGGAGGGAAGAGTTAGATCTGTATTTAGCTTTAATGGCTGACTTTAACCAAAGGTATGGGGGAACCTTATTCTACGAGTACCACAAATCCTTCTCAGCCAAATCTGCCTCTTTCATCTCGCTCTACAACTCCAGACTAGACTGGTCCGTTACCGACACGGAATTGCTCGTTCGCCACTTCGGCGGTCAAAAAATGCTGGCATGTCCCATTTGTAGCGCTCATGGACATTTGGCCTCCCTCTGCCCGAGAGCATTCGCTAGTCAAGCGCCCGGCGCTGGCCAGGGTGCTGAAAAAGTAAGGTTTCCACAAGAGCACAGGAAACACTACGCGCCAGTTAGAAACGCTGTTCCTTGTGCTAATTTCAATGAATCTGTCTGTCCTTTTTCTCAATGCAAATTTGATCATATCTGCAGTTTTTGCAAGGATCCTCACCCGAAATCGGTCTGCCCCCGCCGGTACAAACCTCCAACCAGAGGGAGAGGGAGGAAATTCTGAAAAAACACCCTTCAACCCCTATTAATATTCCTAATCTTTCTAACTATCTTTCTTCTCACCCCGACCCGACTTTTGTCGATTACCTAATCACAGGCTTGTCACAGGGGTTTCGGGTGGGTATCCTCTCCCATCTCACCAATTCTTTTATAGCTAAGAACTTACAGTCAGCTATAAACGAACCAGAAGTGGTATCTAATCTACTAGAAAAAGAGGTCAATAAAGGATACGTAATAGGCCCTTTTTCTTCTCCTCCTTTCTCGACCTTCCGGATTAATTCCATCGGTGTTGCAACACGGAAATACTCTGGTAAAAAACGTCTAATTTTTGACATGTCCTCTCCTCATTCTGCTTCCACAGCGAGCGTTAACGAATGTATTCCTCTAATACCATTTTCCCTACATTATGCCTCAGTAGACAACGCAATTCACTTAATCAAGACCGCTGGTCAAGGAGCCTGGTTGGCGAAAGCTGACATTACCGACGCTTTTAAAACGATGCCAATATATCCCGCGGACTGGCCACTTTTCGGCGTAAAATGGAATTCAAAATTCTATTTTGCAGTACGGCTCACTTTCGGTTGCAGAAGTAGTCCTCACATCTTTAATAGCCTCTCTGAAGCATTATGCTGGATACTGCTGAATGTTTGCAAGCTTCCTTTCGTTTTACATTTACTCGACGACTTTTTGCTGATCGACTTTCCGTCTCAACAATCTTCAATTCTCGATATACTGAAACAGATTTTCAGCGACGTCGGCGTTCCCCTCTCCGCGGAAAAAACCATGGGTCCCTCTACTTCGTTAGAATTCCTAGGAATTACCCTCGACACAGTTTTAATGCAAGCCTCTCTTCCCTCCGAAAAGCTCGTAAGAATTAGATCTTTTCTCGAATCTTTTTCGTCTCTACAAACCGTCTCTAAACGCGACATGCTTTCGCTGCTCGGCCACCTTAATTTCGCCACGAGCATCATTCCTCAAGGTAGAGCTTTCATTTCACGATTGCTTATCTTGGCCCATTCAGTTGAAAAACTAAGCGACCAAATTCATCTAGATGAAGGGTGTCTGTCCGACATTAAATTTTGGGAGCACTTGTTAAGTGAATGGAACGGCATCTCTTTTTTCTACCACGACATTTTCGAATCGTCGATCGAATTACAATTATTCACAGACGCTGCCCCTTCTATCGGGTTTGGGGGCTTCTTTCAAGGAGAATGGTTCGCAGAGAAATGGCCAAACGATTTTCCTCAAACTTTATCCGGTTCAGTTTCATCCGCGCTCTATGAGATTTACCCCATAGCCGTCGCTAGCATGATCTGGGGCCACAATTGGTCGCGTAAACGCATTATGATGTTCTGCGACAACGAAGCCACAGTTGCTATCATTAACAAAGGCAGATCATCTTGCCCTACAATAATGCCTTTAGTGAGACGGTTAATCTGGCAATCTGTTGTTTCCAATTTTATCATCAAAGCTGAACATATCCCTGGCCACTGTAATGTCATTGCTGACGCGCTCTCTCGATTTCGATTTCAGACTTTCAGACGGCTCTGCCCGTTAGCCAACCCGGACCCAACACCCTGTCCTCCCCTAGCAGCAGTAATATTAAATTAAACGATCTGCTTACATCGGCTAGGAAATATATTTCTAAAGGTGTCGCTCCCTCAACTTTCAAAGCTTACACGTCCGCATGGTCAGGCTTTTCTATGTTCTGTTTCGCCCTTCAAATTCCAGTATTTCCCATTTTGATTTCGACCGTTTGTTCCTTTCTCGTCTTTAATTTCGAAAATAGAAACCAAAAAATCTCTTCCATCCGCCGCCTCCTCGCCGGCATCCAATTCCATGCAAAAATCCATAATCCTAATTTTCCAAGTCTTTTCTCCGAAACTTCTATTCGTTTACTACTTAAAGGCTTAGCCAAATCCTCTAGTAAACAAATAGATAAACGTTTACCCATTACTTTGCCGTTGTTGCATAGATTCATCAGTTCCGTCCGCAACGGTCTTTTTTCCTTCTATATCAATATTCTACTAGAAGCAGTGTTTCTAGCTGCCTTCTACGGTTTCATGCGTCCAGGCGAATTCTCCTCAGATACTAATACATTCGATTCTACCCGCGGTATTTCCTTTTCCGATATTCGTTTCTCACCCAATTGCTTCACTCTAATTCTTAAACACTCAAAAAACGACGCTCAAGGCTCCGGCGTCACCTTATCTTTCCCCAAAATCAATAATAATTTTTGTCCATTCACATCTATGGTTAAATTTCTCAAAATCCGCCCTAAAACTTCTAATCATGCCCCTCTCTTTATCTTACCTAACGGTGCACCTCTTTCAAAAGGCTGGTTCAGAACCCAGTTAAACTCTGTTGTTAAAAGCTGCAGTCTATCCCCTTCTCTCTATACCGGCCACTCATTCAGAATTGGGGCTGCTACTACAGCAGCTGAACGAGGAATCCCATCGTCGGCCATCAAGATTTTGGGTAGATGGTCTTCCTCGGCCTTCGAATCATACATAAGACCCGATTCTAAAACCATTCTTCAAGCCCAGCAAGCTCTACAGTAACCATAAGGTAAATTTCCATGCAACTACTGGTGGTGGTGTTTTAATCTTATTTCCCTCATCCCGTTATTATTCTAGCCAGCACTCCTCAACGACTTCTAGTCATCTAATACGTGTGGCCTAGCGGCTCTGTTCAATGTGGCCTCGTCTCTATGTGGCTGTAGCAGCCGTTGTGCTTTGTTACATGTTCGTCATTTAAATAATCTTATATATTAAAAATAAATAAATAAATAAATAATAATAAAAAAAAAATATATATATATATATATATATATATATATATATATATATATAATAAAAAAAATAAAAAAATAAATAAAAAAATAAAAATAAAATAAATAAATAATTAAAAAAAAAAAAAAAAAATTTATTTTTTTATTTTTATTTTATGCGATATTTTTGTTCTATGTGGTCTCCTGTGACCGTGTAGCCTAATGTGGCCTTGTCTCGTGGTCTTGTGGCCATCAAGCATGGCATGTTCTGTGTGGCCTAGCGGCTCTGTCTCGTTGGCCTCATTCAGTGTGGCTTAGCAGCCTTGTGGCCCGGCGGGCCTCGTCTCTGTGGTACAATGTTGCCTTGTCCTATGTTCAGCCTTCAAGGGTGCGGCCTTTATGGCTTCGTTTTGTGTGGCTTAGTGGCCATCGTCTGTACGTCTCGTCTAAGTGTGGGATTATGGTTTAGGAAACATTCTATGTTCAGTGTGGTCTACTGTGACCGTGTAGCCTAATGTGGCCTTGTCTCGTGGTCTTGTGGCCTTCATGGCATGGTTAAATGTGGCCTAGTGGCCTTGTATTCAGTATGTCTGTCTATGTGTGGCATTAGTGGCCTTGTGGCCACGTGGGCCTTGTGTTCATGTGGGGCTTGGCGCCTTGTGGCATATGTTTGCCTTGTCCTTTAAAAAGATGCCTGATCGGCCAGTGGCCCCCTGGGGCATATGTTTTATGTGGCTTAGATGCCGTAGTCTCGTGTGGTTTGTATACGTGTGGCTCTAGTGGCTTGGTCTTGTCCTTAAAAGATGCCAATAGTGGCCAGTCGCCCCCTGGGGCATAGGTTCTTTGTTTAATATTTAAAAAAAAAAAAAAAAAAAAAAAAAAAAAAAATTCTAGCAAGTGGCTTCGTTCACTTGCAGTCCAGTCTTACCTCGTCTCTTTGTGGCATTAGCGGCCGTTGTGGCTTAGAAGCCTCGTCTCTGTGGTCTGTATAGGCCGGGTGGCTGATCAAGGCCTTGTCTCTGTGGTCTATAAAGGCCGTGTGGTCCAATGAGGCCAGAATATGTGTGTTTATGTACGGCCCTAGGTGGCCTGCTATATGTGGTCCAATGTGGCCGTTCTATTATAAAAAAATAAATAAAAAAAAAAGCCAATGCGGCTCTGTCTGTGTGGTCCAATGAGGCCGTGTGGTCCAATGTGGCCTGTTTATTATTTTTGCCAGGCGGCTGCCTGTACGGTCCAATGAGGCCTTGTCTCCGTGTTTTCCTATAGGAGTGAACTGGCAATATATAAATATATATATATATATATATATATATATATATATATATATATATATATATATATATATATATATATACATATATATAAAAAAAAAAATAAAAAAAAAAAAAAAAAAAGAGAGAAATAAATAAATAATAAATAAATAAAAGCATATATCTACATATATAACAATAATACAAATAATAAATTGTCTTTTTATTAAGCTATAGGCATGCAGTATCTCTTCACATCTTAATTCTACCACATAGTAACTTCCTTCTCTATTTTTCAGGAACCCCAGGATTCTAGACCGGTGGGTATACTCAGTTACCAACTTTTGGGGGTTGGCGGGCCCCGTCCCGGTGTATTCATACTCCACCTACTTTTGGGGGTCGGCTGCGCCCCTGCCCTCGTCTTCAGGCAGGAATTGCAGATCCGATACCCTCGGATTATGCCTACGGACGGGGCCTACGCCAAATTGACTCTGTAGATTTTTAGCTTGCTGAGCTACTATTAAATGCACTATTGTCAAATAATTCTCCCGAGTCTTTCCTGCAGAAATGAAAGCTCTAGCATAAGTTCTGCTGGGAAGACTCAATTACTACGTCACTCACTGCCTTCATTCTAACCCAATTATATTCTCATGCTCACCGTATAAAAGCCCGGTACTTACACATGTTTGAGTTCGCAGATACTGAAGCGACGATTACGCAGTCTGAAGTGACGACGACTACCCCCATCCTCCCCACCACCACCAGGATGGTCCCGTCCATACCTCCCGGGGGGTCGGCTGCGCCCCTGCCCTCGTCTTCAGGCAGGAATTGCAGATCCGATACCCTCGGATTATGCCTACGGACGGGGCCTACGCCAAATTGACTCTGTAGATTTTTAGCTTGCTGAGCTACTATTAAATGCACTATTGTCAAATAATTCTCCCGAGTCTTTCCTGCAGAACTTATTTTTACAAGATGCATTGCAGGAAAAAAATATGCAATGTAATTGTAAATGTCATCAGCAAAAATTGTCTTGTTGATCATGATTTGCATCAAGCTTTTAAACTGCTCTCGGGTACTGGAGGTCAGTTAACTCTATACATTTAAACACAATCTTCAATCCTCTTTATAGCTAACTGTACACTTTAAGGTGGGATTTTTATTTGCATGAGATATTTTGTACAGTCAAAGGCCTTTGGCATAAGCACATATCAATATAAAATACTTTAAACCACATCGTTTTCAAAATACTCTTGCATTATTAAGTGTACATCTTCAAGGGGGGAATACTGTATCTGTACTGTAATGTATGATACTGAGCTAAAGAGCTCAGTTGTAGTTGGATCCTAAGCATCAAACCTGGATACATCCTAACACTACATTTCTGTGATTCACCATAGGAAAATCAGTAAGAATAGAAAACACAATTTAAAAAATGTGCTTGGAGGCAAACTGCTGTCAAAATACACAAGCAACACCTGAGGAAAAGCAATAATATGAGGTATGTCACCTGTTCCTTAATAACGCCAGCATACTTTAAATGTTACTCAATGTAACCACCACCTTGGGCTGGAAGGAGGTTAAAAGCTGCTGCTTTATTGCTAAACACAACTAAACCAGAAAATGTTTCTTACATGTGTAAAATGTTTTTATTTAATGTTTCATACACTGACAGTAGATCCATAACATACTGTAAGAGTGTGTTATGGCCTTTACTGAGTGCTATAATACCATGACAATCTCTGTCCACCTCTATGTAATTACCTGAATGTGAAGAAAAACATTTGATAAAGGAAAACATGAATGGCACTTTTAGAAGTGTCAATGGTTAAACAGAGACTAAAACCACTTTTATTCAAAGTAGTAAAGTGAGGAACTATGTCACCTGTCAGCATGTTTTAAATGTTGCATGAGGTACATGTATTAGAAGGGGATGAAGTTCTACTCCACTCTTCAATATTTATTAAAAAATTTTATGCACTAAATTAGAGTACAAACTGAAATAAATAAATGCTCAACCTTATGATTATCCATATAGATTGCAGCTACTTGAACATTTTTTCAAATTCCATTGGACCACAGTGGTCCTAAACATGTGCTCATGTAACTTTATTTGGAAAGTAAAAGTGGCCATGATTCTAAAGGGTTAGTTCACCAAAAAATGAAAGTTAGATCATGATTTTCTCACTCTCAAGTCATCCTAGGTGTATATGACTTTCTTCTTTCAGACAAATACAATAGGAGTTATATAAAAAATGTCCTGGCTCTTCCGAGCTTTATAATGGCAGTGAATGGTTGTGTAATTTTTCCATCATTTAACTGCTCCACACGCAAGAGTGTGTCGACTTGCATACCGCTGAAAGCTAGTTATTTTAGTCTATAACGTTTTAAATGTGGATATTTTTCTTACACAAACACGCCACTTCGCTTCAGAAGGCCTTTATTAACCCCCTGGAGCCGTGTGGAGGAGTTATATGATGGATAGATGCACGTTTATGGACTTCAAATCAGAAACCACCATTCACTGCCATTTTATTCGTCTGAACCTAACATGACTTGAGGGTGAATAAATCATGGGCTAATTTAATTTTTTTGGGTGAACTAACCCTTTAAGCTTGTTCAAATTCAGCCATTGAACTAAAACTGATAAACAGAATATATTTCCAAAGCCCAAACATTGCCACACCTGCACCTGTGCTGTTAGAAGCCATTTCAGCATTGATGTGATTACAATGCTGATGCAACGTTTCAACAACTTGTTGAATTTTTTTTTTTTTCATGACTTTGTACCCTGCTTTCTTCTCTTTCCTCTGCCTCTTGACTGACAGAGAGCAGATGATAAATTGACATTACCTGATAAACAGGTGAAGTATCTCAGGCATGAGTGTATATGCTAATGTCACACATCTTCATAAACAAAGGTCCCTCTGAGAATTGTGGCCTTTCTTTGAGCAAGCACATTGGAGTGAATGTGATTGAAAGACAGAAAACAAATATGGAACAAGTTATATGCATGTTATATCCAAAGAGAAGCATGGGACTTAGCTTGACAGAGAGATGACACCATTCAACCTTTAACCAAAGATATATTATCCCATGCTAAATAATTACCGGATGTTCAAGTTGGTCTAATATGATCTTCATCTCATCTCCATACTCTGTACAACTAGATGTGTATTCATAGCCTGGATGCCAGCCGAACTTAGCCCCGCCCACAACATTTTTACACGGGCAGTTCGGTCTGGACTTGATCGGTAGAGAAGTAATTATGCCCGAACAGAAACTGTTCGGACCAATGAAATTGTCAGGGCGGGCTTTAGACGATGATGGACAGATGATAAACAGTAACGTAATCATCCACGTCATCAAAGGCGCTTGGGTTGAGTTTGTTCTAATCCTAAACGGAGAACTTGTTCGTATATGCGTTCACCTTTACTATTTCTCTCAGAAATGATGATCGTGTTGGTAAGTAAACTCTGTGTATCCTTTTTTTTACAACACCGGCAAAGATCGTTTACAGTCATCTTTTTCTTCTAACGTTAGGCTACTTATTCAAGCGTGCGTGCAGGTACAGGGTTGCTAAGTTTTTACAACAAAACCCGCCCAATTGCTAACGTTCCTCAAAACTAGCCAAAACAAGCCCTATAGCTTTCCAGAGGGGGTTCTCCGGGGAAAAAAGGCATTTGGGGGGTAAAATATGTGTTATTTTGGCAGGGCTGGCAGCTAAAAATCGCATTCCTGGGTCTGTATATCACATAATTGGGGTCGCTTCAACCCGCGGACATGGCAACACAGTGCAGTCGAGTTCTGTTGACATTTGATAACTAACGTTATGCGTCGCTCCGTTGCTCTGATTGGTTGTAGGTCTATCCAATTGAGGTCTTTCCTGGTTCGGTTGAAACACGCCCCATAATCACAGCCCAACGGAGCAGAATCAGACTCATATTCTGACTAGAATTGAGTATGACGACGTCAGGCTAGTGTATTCATCCAACGAATGGAAAAAGGGCTCTCCTGTAATACTCAGACCCTGACAAAACAGTGTTAAAACAGTAAGAATTAAGTGTACACAACTTCATTTAGATCTAAAAATAACAAACTCACCTGATCTTTCAAAAGGTTACTTTTGAAGAACATTGTAGTCAAAGCTACTTCTCTCTGTTAATGTCTATGAGTCAAGCCGAAGGTACTGTGCTACTCCGCATCGTATATATAGCCGTATATTTTGATACATACATCAAATGTTAACGGATTGCTAACAAGACTGATCACCACATGCTTTAAGTCAAGTCAAGTCAACTTTATTTATATAGCGCTTTTAACAATGTAGATTGTTTCAAAGCAGCTTTACAGTGTTAAACAGCAAAATAATGCAGCCTAATTTTATTCAGCTGTATAGCCATTTGATGTCATCAGTTCATTTCAATTTCCATACGGTGACAGTGTGGGCTTTAGATCAATAATTAGATCAGTAATTTAGTTTACATGGTTAAATTAGTTTATTAATTAGATTTATTTCGATGTTTAGTTGAAAAATATAGTGTCCCCAACTGAGCACGCCAAGCCAGAGGCAACAGTGGCAAGGAAACCAAAACCCCATTAGGTGACCTAATGGAGAAAAATAAACCTTGGGAGAAACCAGGCTCAGTCGGGGTGCCAGTTCTCCTCTGGCCAATTTACAAACAACGTATTATTATTATTATTCTGGCTGCTTTACAGTATAGTATGGCTGCTTTAGTATGAGTTTATTCTTTTAACATTTAACAAACAATGTGTGCCATTTATGTAGCTTAATTTAATTCATAAAGCTTAAAGAAAACTTACCTCAACCAGATGAAATCCAGTCCCTTCCAAAGTGTGGTTGAAGGAGCAAGGTACAGCACCAACAGACTACGTGTCAGAGTCATTAAAGAATGGATCCAAAAGCAGAGGTTGACAGGATAACAACAGTCTTTAATGAGAATCTAAACAAGGCAGTCTGTCGTTAAGGCACACAGAACTGGTAAAACAAACTGAGAAGGCAGCTGAGATGATCCTGTCTCGAAGAGGAGAGAGATCGGGACACCAGTAGAGGTGGAGGCAGTTCTTGAGAATAAATCACAGTCAGGAACAGAGGACCGCGAAGGTACTCTTGCAGCAAATGCAGAACTCAGATTAAACTTAGGCGCAAGGCTGTATCAGACAAACAAGACCAGGTGAGCACTTCCAAAGCAAATCAGACATTAAGAAAGCAGCAGTCGTAACGCATGACATGAAACAATGATCCAACAAGAGGCAGTAAGAACAAACACTAGATAAAGGGTAAGCACTCAAACAAAAGTGGGAACAGGTGTCATCACAAGGCAGCGAGGCGCTGATTGCGATGACTAACAGGTGCATGTAGACAGAGAGAAGATGAGCCTAACGAGCGAGTGAGAAAGTGTGTGTGTGTGTGTGTGTGTGTGTGTGTGTGTGTGTGTGTGTGTGTGTGTGTGTGTGTGTGTGTGTGTGTGTGTGTGTGTGTGTGTGTGTGTGTGTGTGTGTGTGTGTGTGTGTGTGTGTGTGTGTGTGTGTGTGTCTGAAACAATCAGGAAGGAGAGTGAGTGAAGAAAAGGATAGTGAGAAGCAAAGAGAAAGAACCTGACACATGACACTACGCATGCACTTTGATGGGAAGTTATCAAGAAATCAAAACATTAAGTTTTCTCAACTTACTTGTTTGTGTTCAGTGGACAAAAAAAATAGTACACATGCAGTGAAATCGTTTGTATAAGTAAACTCAACATTGTGGTCAAAAATTTGTCCACTCGACTTAAAATTGTAAACTGAGTCAACAATTTTCAAGTTGGATTTTTTACAGTGTTGTATGTGACAATGATAATTGCATTATTTCTCATTGTAGTCATAAAAAATATCTGTTTTCATCCTTATATTTTAAATGGACAAAAAGAAATGTGAGAGTCATTTGTTTGGAATCACATGCATACTATTGTCTTTGTATCAAAGTGTGTGAATTGAGTTCGGAGTTATCCAAGAGGTTTTTTATTCTTCTTTCTATTTCCACACATCGTATTTTTCATCAGAATTAATTTCTATATCCGGGTAAATATTTCCCCCTCCAAACAGCCCTGCTCGCGAGGTAGTACTTTTTCAAAGTTCAGGAACTTTCGGGGGTGGGACTTGTGCGCTGAACATGCTGATTGGTTGAGCTCACGCAGCATTTTATTTCAACCGGCATTTTTAAAAGTCTTGCGAGGTTAGTTCTGCGTTCAGTAAATATCAGTCTTGCTCTTTCTGTCCGATGGCGCGCGTTGTCTCAGCAATCGCACAGTCAATGTCCGTAATAGCTGATAATAACATACGTTGTCTTATTTTAAATCTAGCTTTACGAGCTTTCAGAATACGCTTTAGTATCAGTGCTCGTCTCTTTTCCGACATTTTGTTAATGACATATTTAGTAAACCAATACATAACTAGCAAAAGCAGCTCTGCTTTAATCTCCTCCATACTTGTTATTGTTGCAGACAGTATCGCTCAAAAAGGATTATTGTCCTGGTTGCTGACTGGGAGGAGCAGTCGTGTGCAGTCCCATGTCTCTGGACTAATTTGCCTAATCTTCACTGTACTTTAGACCGCAATGGAAACGCAGACAGTAGCAGGTCTGGGGGGAAAAAGTTCCTGGTACAAATTGTTCCGGGTAATTTAGGTGGAAACGGGCCTTTTGTTGTTAAACGCACTGGCCAACCATTCAATGAAGTGGACCCTGACCAGAGTCAAGAATAGCTGAAAGGCATCGGGAAAAAGAGAGGTGGAATTATAGGTATTACCAAGAACTCGTCTGCATTGAGTACATATATTGAGTTACAACCTGCATTCTCACATTGCCAATGAAACAAGAAATGTTTACGGTCTTGTTCTGGAAGATGAATAGTCACACAACAAATCTTACCAATTGAGGCAGACACAAGACAGACAGACTGAGGACAGCCTCCTGCAAACCCTTAAGTCATACAAGCTCTAAGAAGAGATGTGTGATGAACTGCAGAACATTGCAACTAAAGATGTTGCCACCAAGGAAATTGAGCAGGACCTTTTGAGCATTCAGGCAAGCAACAACTGGACAAGTTCATTGAAGAAAAGCTCCTTGGTCCAGAGCCAAGAAAGGTCAAATTTCAAGATCCTCTGCCAAAACAAAAATCACATTAATTTGCTTCGCTTTATGAAGTAACACACAAGGATTCCAAGCAGAAAGGTGCCGAAAAATCCATCAAAGCAGACCGAAAAATTATGCAGATACTAATCAATGCATATGAAACTGGCCACCAGGTTAATCTTTCAGATATACTTAGCCACGAACTGTTAACTGTTCCACAAGCTTTGGCAGAGAGCAATGGAAAACTACTCTATGGAAGCACAGCAAATCTGTGTGATGTCCTTACTGGACATCTGACTACAGCCCCATTGACTCTCTATGTAAATGCATTGAAGAAGTTAACAGTTGGATGTGCCAAAACTTTCTTCAGTTAAACAAAGACAAAACTGAAATCACTACATTTGGAAACAAAGATGAAATTCTCAAGGTGAACGCATATCTTGAGGGTAAAGGCCTAATAACAAAAAATCAAGTCAGGAATCTGGGTGTGATTCTGGAGTCAGACCTGAGTTTCAGTTGTCATGTCAAAGCAATAACTAAATCAGCCTACTATCATCTCAAAAATATTGCAAGAATTAGATGCTTTGTTTCCAGGCAAGACTTAGAGAAACTCGTTCATGCTTTTATCACCAGTAGGGTGGACTATTGTAATGGTCTTCTCACAGGCCTTCCCAAAAAGACCATTAGACAGCTGCAGCTCATACAGAACGCTGCTGCCAGGATCCTGAGCAGAACCAGAAAATATGACCATATCACACCAGTCCTCAGGTCTTTACACTGGCTTCCAGTTACATTTAGGATCGATTTTAAAGTACTATTACTTGTATATAAGTCACTCAATGACCTAGGACCTCAATACATTGCAGATATGCTGATTAAATACAAACCTAACAGATCACTCAGATCATCAGGATCAAGTCAATTAGAAATACCAAGGGTTCACTCAAAGCAAGGAGAGTCTGCGTTTAACTATTATGCCAGCCGCAGCTGGAACCAGCTTCCTGAACAGATCAGATGTGCTCCAACAGTAGCCACTTTCAAATCCAGACTCAAAACACATCTGTTCAGCTGTGCATTTACTGAATGAGCTGTGCTACTGTACATCCGACTGATTGCACCTTATCTTATGCTTTTACTGAATGAGCTCTGTGCTCTGTCCGAACTGCTTGCACTTTAATTATGTTTCAATTTAACCCTGTTTTTAATTTTAATTTTAATTTTACTTTTAATTTTATTTCTTTATTTTTTATTTCTTTTAATTCATATTATAAATGTTATACTGCGAATATTTTAACTTAATTTCTGTGTAAAGCTCTTTGAATTGCCACTGTGTATGAAATGTGCTATACAAATAAACTTGCCTTGCCTTGCCTTGCCTACTGCACAAGTAGTATGTGATCCAAGTGTTGTAGTTGAGGACCTTGGTCCAACAGCAACACTGATCATCGATGGCCAAGAACTGATTTGTTCAATTGGAAAACCACAGAAGGGTATTACATTTGGAGACCTTGCTGATAGATTTACGTCCGCTGTACTTCAATCAGGTACAGCTTTCAAGAGAATAGATCTTGTATTTGATAGGTATTATCAAACATCAATAAAATCTGGCAATCAAGGCGTGGCCAAGGAATAGTGGCCATCCATTGGCTGATTGAGAACCAGGATGTTCCACTTCCATCCAAGTGGGAAAACTTCATGGCACATCCTGAGAAAAAAGCAGATTTGGCAAATTTCCTGTCACAACAACTGATTCTGAAAACTCCTGTCGACAAGGGCATAGTTGTCTCTTGTGGTTTTACAGATGAGGAGAGGGTGGAGTCCTCTGACCTGACGGTGATTACAGAAAACCTCCACAGAAGATCTCCATGAAGAAGCAGACTCAAGAATTGTTCTTCAATGTATGGAAAACCAATCCTCAAGCAATACAGATGTCCTTGTACTGCTTCTGGCCCATTTTCCTAAGATGCCCTGTTCAAAGATTTGGGCAGGTACAGCTTGAAGGGTCAAGGGTCAAGCCAAACATCACTTGTCTCTTCATCAGACACATATCCTTCAAGAATGATTTTATGTTCAATATTAAAATAAGAATCAATGATAATCAAGTTATAACTATTTTCTACATTGGATAAATCAGTTAATCTATAACCTCTCTATATTTTGGAGATTTTAGTATTATTTGCTGTGTGCTTTTGAATCCACATTTTTTTTAGGTGCCAGCTCTGATGTCTGTGTCAAGACGAGCTGACAGGCAAATGTCCTTGGTGTGTGCGTATCAACACCCCGGGAGAACCTCTCTCTGCATGTGTTGAGCTATATGTCTTCCTAAAGTGACCTTAGGGTCATGGGATGTCAGGTCTACGTGACTTCTTAGGGACCCAGAGAAACTGTACCTCTCTTATGTGCCTTTCTTATTAAAAGAATAATTTCACTTCAGTACTAAAACGTGATATCAGGATGTTTTGGAGAAGAAATTGTTGATAGTTAGTTAAGATGTTCTCAACCTTGAGCAAACTGTTACTCTTTGGAGCTTTTGTGTGTATGTGCGTTGCATGATCTTTGCAGAATCATTATTGGAGATGGACTTTTCTGCAGATGATACGAGACGTGGAGACGCCATTCTGCGACCTCCGAGGTCATGACGATCTAAATCTTGGCCTGGGCGACAACTAGTCTACGCATTTTTAGTGATATGTGCTCCTATCTGTTTACGTGTGGAAAGTTGCATACGTGCATGTTGCTAGAACCAATCGGAATCATTCCACATGACAGTAATGACGTGGTTGGACCTTGAAAACAGTATAATTGTTCAGAAATTGTATGTACGTGAGGCGGAGGTGGGGAGACTGTTAGAGGGAGCGCAGCCTACGAACTCCTTGAGAGACTTGAAGCTGGCTTCTGCTGATGAAACTGCAAACTATTCTTCAGTAAATTTTTCTTTAATTAATCTAACTCCTGACTCTTGGTCTTCATTTCTCACTACTGGTCCTGGGTCCAAAACTGTTACCCCAACAGTTTTTGGTGGAGGATGCGGGCACTCAGTCCTTGGTACAGCTCTGGCAAATAAGTAGATAAGGTAGTATATTTTTATTATTAGACTTGTCTGACTGGAAGAGACTGGGTAAGGGGAACGGCAGAGCTTTATTTCGACGGGAATAAGGAATAATTATACCACGGGTTATGTTTCGGCTAGAGATCTTGAACATTACATGTTAAAGAGGTAAAAGCGTTTGAGAAACATAAAGGGGTATAAGAAGTCGCCCAGGTAACCATAAGGTGGTACCGTGGGTGCAAGCGAGTCCTGCCCAAACAGAGGAGAGAGCTCAAAGGGGGCTTTGGTGACCACACCACTCCTACAGGGGCAGGCACACTGGTAAGGGTAAACAGTGACCACCGCAAACCTTCTCCGTCTCTTCCAACTCAGACAGGGGGCCCCCGAATTTAGGAAAATAGACAGTTAGGGATTAAGTTATCAGTTAAACAAAATAAAAATAGATTCAGGGTTGTTTGCCAGGGATGCATCAGGAACGATCCAGAGGAAAATGTAAAGTATGACCCAAATTGGCATGGACCAGTATGAGTGACTTTTTCGTACAAGTGTACTTTGCAGTTTCATCACGCAGAAGCCACAGCTGTGTTGGTTAAAGATCGCCGCCTCCATCTCCGCTGGTATAATTTCAGGTGAGTATGAACTTTGACTAAAATGATGGCTAACAATTTGTGACATGATCAGTCCAGATAAAGAGACAAAAGAGAGCAAACGCTGTAAGCAGCTCTGCTCTGAAGCCCTGACATCAAAGAAATTTGAAGGAATTATTAAGGAAATGGGCAAAGGTTTTAATTCTAAGTGGAAAAAGTTAATCAGAAACTTGACTGGCGAAAAGCTAAAAGACTGGAAAAATTTTAATTTCTAAATTGTTTGTGAGATAAATTGGCAGAAATCACTGGAAATTATGTAAGATTTGGTCTGTGTAGTCTGAGTAAAGGACTTGAAGTTGTTTTTGAAACAGAACAGGAAAAACAAAACAAAAAGGCCCAGAGATGTGTGAGCAGCGAGTCTTATCTGCCCCCTCCCCTCCTGCGCTCTCTTCTCAGAGCAGCTGCAGATATAGTCACGGACACGGAGGGAGTTTAAACAGAGGGGCACAGATTGAAAAATAATGAAATAAGTAATAAGTTCAATTCATTTAAGTCGTAAGGAATTCCTGTTAAAAGGAAAGTTCAATGATAATTTTAATATAAAATTATGAGGCAAAATTAAAGACAATGATGATACAAAGTGAGCAGAAAAGATATATAATTAGAAACATAGTGGGTTTAAATGATACAAATGTATAATACATTTTCCTGTTCCTCTGACTCGTGAAAAGTTCTGATAAAGTTTATTGGACTGGATGTTGGTAAAAACACTGCTCGTAAGACAATAATTGGTGTTAAAAGCTAAAAACCCTAGAAGCTGATGTTTTGGTTCCAAAGATAAGCTCATGATGAGCTGTAATAAAACAATTCGATTATCTGAATCTGGCCCACCATGTCATTTCTGGTGCTGTGGCTAAAATTAGAAGAGTAACTCAGACTCAGTTTGGATGTTTGAAGTTTAAATGGATTGTATGGGCAAAAGACAAATATGAAATTATGATCATTTGAAAACGTAATTTCTGGCAAACGATAGAGTTAAAGGGATAATGTCTGATGTTTATTGCAAAACAAATGTAATCTCTAGCCAAGTCTTATGCTGTTCTAGAGTGACAAGTTAAAAGTTTATGAAAATGCAGTACCAGTCCTGAATGCCTCAGAGTCTCTCTCTATTTTGGAAACCAGCTATCTGATATCTGAGACTGTGCCATAGATGATCGAAGATATTGCTGAATAAAAGCACAGGGCATCACTTGAAAATAATAAGACATGTTGTAGGAAAACATGGTGTGTAAAAAGGTATAAGATGTTTTTACACACAGACTTTAAATGAGAATGAATTTAACATTAAAGTTAAAGTCTTAGAAGACTGTTGAAAAAGTTATCAGAGAGAGAGAGAGAGAGAGAGAGACTGCTTGTGGAAGCAGGGATGGTACAATTTGTTATCGCCCTGCGAAAGCTGAAACAAAACAAAGAAATGATATCAGAACCAAAACAATCCAGCTGACTTTTGTAGAGACAAATTAATAATGAGCAGACGTAAAAGCTGAATTTAAATAATAATTTGAGTTAACACTAAAAGTAAAATTTGAGAATGAGCCATTCATGTTTAATGTATGTGTGGGTGTGACTGCACTTTATGTTTTGTATGGGTCTGTTCCTAGAACTGTTCTGTCCTGATTGGGTGTCATTAACCTCTGGAATGAGTGTTTGACCATTACAGATGGGTTAAGGTAAACGACAACCTTTAGAGAAACTGATCATTTTGAAGAAATCTGGTGAAAAGATGATCCAGAACACAGGACGAGCTTTAAATGGATTCTTATCCAGCTCTGTCTGTTATGACGACTTTTGTCATTTATGATGTTGATTTGAATTACTCTCTGGATTAGTTAAAGTGGAATTGTAAAGTTAAAGATTGCCGTCCATCATGGGTTAAAACCCTTGTCTAAATTCAACTGAGGGCATAAATTTAAATCATGTCAATTGATTAAAAATGGTAAACGAAAATATTATAGACTTGATGGCAGAGACAAAGTGACAAATTGGCTGAAGTCACTATCTAAATTATCCAGAGACTCCCTCAAAATTCTGAAAGGCCGGAGGGCGACCAAAGAGATAACTTTTAAAAGGAAAAGTTTTATTTTTACTTTATTTAAATTTTTCATGATATTTTGATTTATACAGAACCACAATTAATGTTAAAGAAGCAAGTGTCTTTAAGTCTTTCTGTGTGACTGAGATTGAGATAAGAGGAATATAATATTTTGGTTTCTGCTGAGCAGTAGAGATAAGAAACAATAATGATCATATTGTGTGGCATCTACAGACCATATTTTTGATAGAGGAATAATGAGAAATAGCCCCAAAAGATAGATTTTTTTTTTGTGAAAAATTGATTTTCTGACAGAATTTAGGAACACTTGTAAAGTTAAATGGAGTCAATATAGATATGGCTGAACACATTATTTTAAAACGGCTTTAAAGAAATTGATGATGACTTATAGTCTTATAGTCCAAATTTAAAGTAATATGGGAGATTATGAAAATGTGTTCTTGGTAAAGTTGTGACACTTTTGGGTGTAAGTGGCAAGATAAGGCTAGTGAGCATTTGATGAAGTATCACTGCCAAGTGACAAGAATTATGAGGTTTAAGATTTTGGTCATTTGGAGCTTACACCTGAAGAGTTTTAATGGACAACACATTGAGAACAGAAATACAAGAAAATTTAAAGAAGGGTACTTTAAAGAAAACCCTGATGAATGATTTTGAATGTTTTACTAACAACAAGCTGATTGGGTGTAATAAGAATTGATAATTAAGTCATTTTTGATGAAAAGGTTTTAACATTAACTTTTATTTTTATTTTTATGGATATGTTCATCAACGGTCATGTGGGCTATGAGGGGTGAAGAATGGGTCTGTTGGAAATAGTACATTTAACCAAAGGTTTCTTGAGTAAAAATTAGGAACAAGTTTATGTTTTAAGTGGAAAGAATGTTATGGATGATATTAATGTTTTCTTTTATTTTCTATTCTTTAAGAAAGAAATGTATAATGTGTTATGCAATTAAGGGGGTACATGCTATATGAGACTGAATGAAATTGAATGGATTATTCCATTGTTTATTTTTATTTATTTACCTTTTATTGTTGGTTTATCTTTCTTTATTATATATTTAATTTTTATGTCTATTTCAGGCCACTATTGAGTTTTATACCTGAAAAAGATTTGTTTTGAAAAAAAAGAAAAAAAAAAAGAAAAACTTTTAATTACAATCCCTATCTTTGGGTGATATATCTTGGATAATGATGAAAATGGGGGTTAAGTGAATATGTAAGGATGCATATGTGCTTTTTGGTGGGACATTGTAAATTAGGAAGAAGCCTAAATTGGTTGAAGCTTGAAGGGTGGGTTCTAAAATTAAATTTATAATCAAAGACTTAATCAATATTTATCTTTCTATATTATTGTCAAGAATTTAATGAGCCTGTCCAGGTATGATTTTGTTTCTTCCTTTATATTTTCCTAAGTTTGTATTTGGTCTCTGAGTGGTGACTGAGGGTCCGTCCTAGACGTGTGTGATGTTTCACGAGAACACTTGTATCAGGAAAACTGTGTGATCAGGAGCTATAATTAACCTGTCTCCATGTTTTTACTAATTTGAAAGCAGACCAGATGGCTCTGATGACTCTTGAATGCACTTTCCAAAAGGTTCCAGAAAAATATCGGATCCTGTTGCGATGACCAATGAGAATGAGGTGATTTCCCGATGAGGGGTCACCGCCATTGGGGCACCTCCAAGAAGGGGGGTGTTTTTATGGGAGGTGTGTATGAGAGGTGAGGCAGATGTCTGTGAGGCCAGCAGCATCACTGTGGGAGGGGAAGCTGTGTTTCGTAGGGGCCGAGGTCAAGACTGGACACAGCAGCCCCTGCCCTAATATTGGCCCCTCTATACCGCTCACCAAATACCGCATAATAGAGAGCCAGGAAACACCTTAAAGATTGGCATTCAAGGGTCAGCTGAGATCATTCTGGACACTTTAACCTTGCAAATTTCAGTAATGTGTTCAGATTTTGGAGGCATCACACACCTCTAACTTGATGGAAATGCAGCGCCAGTGAGTGCTCGTTTAGCCCGGCTTCCAGAGATTAAATATGGATTTGTCTTCTATTTTATTTTATTTTATTTCATTTTGTTTTATTTTATTTTATATTTCCTTTTACTGAAACCCTAAAGAATTGTATGAATACTATTGTACTATATTGTCTGTTCCCCTCTCAATGAGAGAAAGCACGTTATCAGTATGTTGATCAGGAGTTTTGAGAAAAGAAGAACATTGGGGCCCTGTTTGTGAGTGGAAGGGGTAAAAGAGCCTCAAAACGGGGACTGGTCTTTTTAGTGGCCAGCATGTCCGTGATGAGGTGAAGCGACAATTGTGACCCTAAAGGGAAACATGCGTCACCACTTGACCTTCCGTAGTGACCTCACTTGTAGACCAGACGTGGCGGTATGGGACCCCCACATATGGTCTAAAAGGGGGGAATGAAGGGTCAAGGGTCAAGCCAAACATCACTTGTCTCTTCATCAGACACATATCCTTCAAGAATGATTTTATGTTCAATATTAAAATAAGAATCAATGATAATCAAGTTATAACTATTTTCTACATTGGATAAATCAGTTAATCTATAACCTCTCTATATTTTGGAGATTTTAGTATTATTTGCTGTGTGCTTTTGAATCCACATTTTTTTTAGGTGCCAGCTCTGATGTCTGTGTCAAGACGAGCTGACAGGCAAATGTCCTTGGTGTGTGCGTATCAACACCCCGGGAGAACCTCTCTCTGCATGTGTTGAGCTATATGTCTTCCTAAAGTGACCTTAGGGTCATGGGATGTCAGGTCTACGTGACTTCTTAGGGACCCAGAGAAACTGTACCTCTCTTATGTGCCTTTCTTATTAAAAGAATAATTTCACTTCAGTACTAAAACGTGATATCAGGATGTTTTGGAGAAGAAATTGTTGATAGTTAGTTAAGATGTTCTCAACCTTGAGCAAACTGTTACTCTTTGGAGCTTTTGTGTGTATGTGCGTTGCATGATCTTTGCAGAATCATTATTGGAGATGGACTTTTCTGCAGATGATACGAGACGTGGAGACGCCATTCTGCGACCTCCGAGGTCATGACGATCTAAATCTTGGCCTGGGCGACAACTAGTCTACGCATTTTTAGTGATATGTGCTCCTATCTGTTTACGTGTGGAAAGTTGCATACGTGCATGTTGCTAGAACCAATCGGAATCATTCCACATGACAGTAATGACGTGGTTGGACCTTGAAAACAGTATAATTGTTCAGAAATTGTATGTACGTGAGGCGGAGGTGGGGAGACTGTTAGAGGGAGCGCAGCCTACGAACTCCTTGAGAGACTTGAAGCTGGCTTCTGCTGATGAAACTGCAAACTATTCTTCAGTAAATTTTTCTTTAATTAATCTAACTCCTGACTCTTGGTCTTCATTTCTCACTACTGGTCCTGGGTCCAAAACTGTTACCCCAACAAGCTACAAGAAGGAAATATATCCCAATTCACTCAATTGTGGAACAAATTTTGCTTGATGACAGTGCAGTGGAAGACATCATTGCATTTCATGCCTTGACTGGATGATGAAGAACTTCATCATCTGCTCAAAGGCATAGGTCAAGGCGAACTGGATGACCAAACTGTGAAAGGTATATCGCGCACCCAATGTAACCACTGTGAACAAGGCAAGGGAACTCCTGTTTGTACTAGGAATGGGTCGCGATTTTCGAATATTCGATTAGTTGATTTAATTATAGAATATCGAATAGTTTGTGCGATTATAGTCCAAAAAAAAATCCCCATGTTTTCGGTGCTGATGTGGTGCTGACGCGTTCATGTAACCAGAGGGAGGCGCTGCCAATAACGCACCTAAAGCTGTCAGTCAGCTCTCAGGCTGTTTTATACTGGGCACGTTTGCTGCGGTCTGAGCGTGATTCTTCCCTCCGCCTCCGCAGCGTTGGTCTGGTTTCACACTCAACTTGAATTCTGGTGCGTTTGCGTTCATCTTACGTCATCACAAACGTGCACGAGCATGATAGAAAACAGAACGTGGGTCAAATATATGTATATTCACTCTCAATCTGTAGGCACGCTGAGTAAACAACACTTGGGTTAACCGTATGTGTGTCTCTTGAAGGCGGCTTTGCTGCTTGCAAACAGACTCTTTTGAGGAGACGTGAATTGCCATTAATTTGCTGCCCTGATTGCGCTCTATGCGCGAATACACTGCAGGCTCGCTCTCGCGATCATATCTCAGGTAAATCATCAACACTATCATCACTTACATGTATGTTATTGAACTAATGACATTGTAATCGGCTAAAACGCATGCGGTGGTTACTTTTCTTCCAGAACAAGTGCGCACCCGAGTGTTGTTTGCACATTCACGTGAATCGTGGCACAGCTCCGAGAGCAATCGAACTCCGGTTGTGTGTTCTCGGGTTCGGTACCTCAGTGCACACCAAGCTCTGTATGTAAGCTTTCACATTAGCAATTTTTCATGCGAACCGTGCTCCATTTCGAACTAAACTGCCAGAGTAAAAACACCCTGAGGCAACAGAAGAAGAACACATCGCCTCACGCTGTAGACTTGTGGCATTTAACGGTTGCGGTAACTTGGGGCAATGTCAAATAACAGTCATATGTTTCAGCATGTTACAATAATTATATGGCTTGAGTTGATATAGCCTATTCCCTAATGAATTAAACAGTTTGTTATCATAGCCTACAGATTGAGAGCGTGAATGGTCTCTCTCCCGCTCTCTCTCTGTTTATATGTGTGTAGCCTTTACATGCGTGCATGCGGGGGAGGAGTTGCGATTTTCGAATAAAAATCGAATAATTCCCAGAGATCTTCGAATATTATTTTAGCTTGAAATACCCATCCCTAGTTTGTACAGTCCCGAGCTCCAGAAAGTCTACCGCCAACCAGTGATGCACTTGTATTTCACATCCGTCGAGCACATTACCAAACTGCTTTGTGGTGCCAAACAAACAAGCGGTATCCTGTCCTTCCTCTGCCAGAGACAATGGGGTGGAGACTGGAAGATTTTTCGCTGCTTGATGTCACTTCCTCCAGTCCCAGACTACTGTTTGGAATTGATCAGCTGCAGCTACGCCTCAAGATGGATGAGTGCTCAATGTAAATGTAAAAAGTATTGTCTGCGTTGCTCTTCTGCATGCAAGTGCAAGACAAGTGATGCTGAATGTAGCAATTGCTGAACTGAATAAGAGCACTGCTCTGTGTTGTTGTGATCATATTGGAGAGTCTTGTCGTACCATTGTTTAAATAACATTAACTTTTATATGCCATGCAGTTCATGTTTTAGTTATTATTCAGCTAATGTTATGTCCAACTTCATAAGGTAATTTTAGGCCAAGTTTACTGTGTTTATTTCCTTTATCTGTTCAAAGCTAATGTTAGTGGTGTGACACAGTACCGTGATATGTGTTGTTAATTTGTCTCAATTCTTAATATTTACAATCAATCTTTCTGGGAATATCTTTTGCCAAAAATAAACCAAAAGAAAATTTAGTTTGGTGAAATTTCAGCCCTTAAACTTGTTTACATGGACATGTAAATGTTGAAAAGTAATAAACACTATAATAAACATAATGTAATAGGATGATGGTTTAAGAGATAGGCCTTTTGCTGCCACCAGCATGATGTTGATGTTCTTACATGAACATACTCAAATACACAAAATAACAGGTCAGTGTTTATAATATTTACAAATATTTTTTATTTCTGGACAAATACTGATCGCAGGATTGGACTGTTGTGATTTTGTGGTTTATGCACAGGATGACATGATGATCCAGCGTATCTACAAATAATTAAAAATGTTTCAAACCATTCGAGACGAAGCTCCAATTTTACTTTTACATGCAAGGATGCCTAGACATATGTACTACTGCTGCCTACTATATAGTTAGTATAGTATAGACTTGCGTGATTTCGGATGCAGCCATTGTCAAAACCCTCTTTCCTCATATTTCTTTATCTGTAAGTCGTTTGAATGAGAGGTATACCAACCACTTCTGTTATGTTAATTTTGGAGACCAACCAGTTTTTCCAGTCAGATTAAAGGTGTGTTTTATAGTTTTGCTGCAGGGTCAATGAGGTTTCAGCCACCATCACTTCGCATTTGAACACAAAAAGCCTCAATACTGACTGGAAACTGGTATGTAGCTCTCATTTTCTGAGTTAATGGTCTTTATTAATTAATATTATTAAATGTATATATATTATATATTTAATTGAAATTGCTTGCAGGCTAATAAGTGATAAGATGAAACTTTATCAATCAAATGTGGTCATTATGATTTCCAGCAACAATGCATTTATGTGCTTGTCTTCTGCTGAGCCTGCCTTTGGCTTTTTGTCATGCATCAGCTTGGGTAAGTTAGATAGTGGACTGTAATTGTCCACATTGTCATTGTTAAAGCAATATATAGCTGCTGATATTTTTAGACTAAATATATTTTTCCTAATGTCTTGTTTTCTTATCTCATGTTCTCAGTTCCCACCAGGTCAGTACAGTATACAGTCACATTAATCTGTTGTAAAGTTATTGTAATATGTTTCCAGCATGTAGGATGAAATATTATGTTCTGTACCCAGTTTTAACTGTTCATTACTGCCTGATGATGAGATTGCTCATTTATCATTTTACTTATCCCAATATAATCTTCAATATAATTTTCTCCAAGGCATTTATGGGAAATGGAAGGGCATTCCAGATATAAACAAAGGTAAAACTATTATAGTATTTCAAGAACCCAAATACATATATGCTAATATATAAGTAAGATAACTGAACACATTTGTGGAATTAGGTTTAAATCTCACAGAAGGAGACATAATGGAGGTAAGTCTGAATGCAGTTTAAGTATATATATATATATATATATATATATATATATATATATATGATCTATCTTGAAATGATCTGCTTTAAAGCCTAGGCAAGGGAGTGTCATTCTAGGGAACCGGTACTGGTGGGATATTCCCGTCCCCTATGAGCTGAGTTTAAATCTCAGTAAGATTTCAGATTCTTCACTTTTAAATATTTAATGTAACATTTATATTGTTTTCCACTCAGTTTTGTTTTTTTGGTTATAGGTATGAACTACAGAGGAGTCATTTTGAGAGCCTTTGAGCAGTTCAGACTGAAATCATGTATTGACTTTAAGCCCAGAGCAGCCGAAGAGTTTTTCATCTCTGTGGACAGCCGTGAAGGGTTAGTAATATGTTATAGATTGTTTTGATATGGCGTATGCTATACTGAATCTGTAGAGTAAAATAATTGGGTTAATTATTTCCCGGTCAAAGGTTTGGACACTTTTCTGCTAACACTTTAGAATACTGTTTCGTCATTAATAAATAACTACACAGGAACAAATGAGTAATGCACTATCAACATTTTAGTAAGTACTATTAACTTGGGAACTTTCATTCCAAAACACTGAAACGAGTCATTTCAAATCATATGCCTGCCCTACAAATAAAGCTTATCTGTCAGTTTGACTGACAAAATGTTTTCAGACATCATGAGAATAACGTAAGGCTTGCTATTTTACCATGACGCTATAACGAGAATATCTATGGCTCTTTTCAGTCGCTGCTTTCTTTGATTATTTTCTTTTTTCCCTTTGCATTCTGCTGTAATAGTATGAAAAATGACAACATATACTGCACATTTGTGGTCTGTTCTCCTGATTTAATTTACGATATAGCCCGCTAATAATTCACTGGAATACACAAAGAATCTCTTGTTTTTCTCCTCAAATCCTCGATTTCACAGATTTTCATCTGTCAAAATGACGGAAATCACTTTGAAATTGTATCACGCAATGCTGAAGTTAATGAACATTTTTTTATTAAGGCAACGTATGTTTCATAATACAGATATACAGTGACATTTAACCCGTCCGTTATTGTTGCAGAAAAAATAATCAAGTTTTTGGAGTTATTCATGATCTTTTGTCACTGTTGTCTGCTTTTACACTTTCAAATGTCCTTTTACATTTACATTTACATGTATGCATTTAGCAGACGCTTTTATCCAAAGCGACTTACAACTTGGGGGTACATGAAGCGATTGGTCATGAAGAGTCGAGAAGCGCAATAAGAGCCTGAAATCCTGAGGCCGTGTACATTGCTCAGTGTAGCACAGGCTAGAGTAGGGAGGGAGGAAGGAAGAGAAAGAGGAAAGGACTTTTTTTTTTATGAGGTTAAGTGCTCGCGGAAGAGCTGAGTTTAAAGTTGACTTTTGAATGATGTCAATGATTCTGCGTTTCGGATGGCGTTGGGAAGATCGTTCCACCAGCTGGGAACGTTGAATGAGAATGTTCTGGAAAGGGGTTTTTTCCCCTTCTCTTAACAACAACTCTTTTAATGTTCGATGGTTGAAGGGTGAGCAAAATAATGTCATCTCATTGAACCCAGTTAAAAAAAAAAAAAAAACGTATTATTGCATTCAGCGAGCCTTTCACTAATTGTTTACAATGTCATGGAGCGTAGAAACAGGTGGAAACAGGTTCATAATTTATGTGAATAGTGCGTAATGTATAATTAATTCTAAACTTAGTAGTAACGACTCATGTGTTACCACATCCTTCAGAAGGAATTACTCATTATTTGGATCACTATTCTAAAATGAAAAGCATGATAATTCCTTAATATTGACTGAAGTCATTGTAAACTTTTGAGGTTTTTGTAAGGTTTTGGACAGTAGTGACTAAATATTTGGATCAGTATTCTAAAGTGAAGATCATGGTAACCCACTAGTAACGACTCAAGTGTCACTAAATCCATCAGAAGGAATTACTATCGAAACCGTACAAAAAGCTCACAGTCAGTTAGGTACCGTGAAGTTCAGTCCGGGGATGTTGACTGCATTCAACTTTCCAGTTCCCGCTGGATTTCGTCTTCTGCAGATTAACTTAATAAAGCCTGAACCTCGTCGTCGGCCCATCTGTCATATTTTTTAAACTCCATTATTGATTCGAATAGCCAACAACTCTTACTGCAAACACCACAACAGACTTTTAGGTAGGGCTGCATGATTAATCGGAATCGAACCGCAATCACGATTTGGGTTATGTGCGATTATGAAAGCGCAAAGGCTGCCATTTTAATTAAATAAATAAATGCCCAGTGTGTCAGTGAAGTGTGATCAGTAAATGCTGCTCCGACTGAAAGCACTGCGAGTTTGAGTCGCGTATAACAACACGTGTCAAACATCTTCACAAACTAGTAATGTGAAGCGTTCATAAACCTGTTGTCCAACAAAATACGTTTAATAACTTATTTCATATCGTCAGTCGAGCTGATGTGGCTTCTTATCACAGAATGTCAATCAGCACTGAATAGTTTATTATTATGAAAATACCCGAGAAGGCTTGAAGAACTCAATACACATCTTGTCGTACAAGTATTATCTTCATGTTTAATCAGTCAAAAAGTGTTTCTATCTTCGTTTTATTCAGCCTACAGCACGAGCTTCACATTTCCTGAACACTATTACTTCTCTGAGGCATCTTTGGAGTTTATGCTCGAGGGCGCCCTCTAGCCTCCAGTATGAATTCAACTTTTGGGTAGAAAATAAGAAAAATAATACTTCTAAATAAATTTAGATGACAATCCATATGTTTTTCTTCAATGTACAGGAGTTTTAATCCCCACAGTGGATGCATAAGAGGCTCATATTTCATATTAAAGACATAGACTTTAAGAAATTGATATCACAGATAAAAAGAACAGATTTGTATAATAATATATATTTTTTACAATAAATCCTTAGACCTTTTTAATGATTTTTAGTCATAGGCTGTCTGCATCATTTTATTTGTAAAACGTTTTCTGTAAAATATAATAATTATTATTATTATTATACTGTTATATTTATTCTTAAATGTTATTTTAAAATTGTAATAATGAAAATTTTATTGTAATAGTATTTTTTATTTATTTAGCAATAATATTAATCATAATAATTATGATAAGCCATATTAATATATAAACACAAAATGTTATATACACACTTTTCATTTGTAAAAAAAAATAATAATAATAATAATCGCATTTTAAATCGTAATCGTAATTTTAACCAGAATAAATCGCAATTATATATTTTCCCCAAATCGTGCAGCCCTACTTTTAGGTTGAAATAAAATGCTGAAAGCTCAACCAATCAGCATGTTCAGTGCCCAATTCCCACCCCTGAAAGTTCCTGAACTATGAAAAAAGTA
This sequence comes from Romanogobio albipinnatus, assembly GCA_023566225.1. Lineage (NCBI taxonomy): Eukaryota > Metazoa > Chordata > Actinopteri > Cypriniformes > Gobionidae > Romanogobio > Romanogobio albipinnatus. The sequence continues at coordinate 3,698,276 of CM042252.1, read as the reverse complement.
CTAACACGCAAGCAGGGCTGTTTTGAGGGGGAAATCTTTACCCGGAACTTTATTTCGACCCTGCGGTCGAAAACACACTGAGTATCAGCTCAAAGTCCCTAGTTCCTGCAGAGGAAACACGGCTTAATAGAGTTAAAAGAGTTATCATGTTTTTCACTTTTAAATACTGATCCAAATAATTAGTAATTCCTTCTGAAGGATTTGGTAATAGTCAAGTCTTTACTAGTGGGTTACCATTACCTTCACTTTAGAATAAATGAAACATTATGCATTTTCCATGTTAATTAAGAACCTGCTTCTTAGTAGTTTTCCGGGAGATACGAAAAAATAGTAGCGAACTACCACATTAGACTAAGCACTGTTACTTTCTAATTTGTTAATCAGAGTTTTTATTATTTGTGTTGTTATAATGTCAATAAAGAACGGATCCAAAAGCAGAGGTTGACAGGATAACAACAGTCTTTAATGAGAATCTAAACAAGGCAGTCTGTCGTTAAGGCACACAGAACTGGTAAAACAAACTGAGAAGGCAGCTGAGATGATCCTGTCTCGAAGAGGAGAGAGATCGGGACACCAGTAGAGGTGGAGGCAGTTCTTGAGAATAAATCACAGTCAGGAACAGAGGACCGCGAAGGTACTCTTGCAGCAAATGCAGAACTCAGACTAAACTTAGGCGCAAGGCTGTATCAGACAAACAAGACCAGGTGAGCACTTCCAAAGCAAATCAGACATGAAGAAAGCAGCAGTCGTAACGCATGACATGAAACAATGATCCAACAAGAGGCAGTAAGAACAAACACTAGATAAAGGGTAAGCACTCAAACAAAAGTGGGAACAGGTGTCATCACAAGGCAGCGAGGCGCTGATTGCGATGACTGACAGGTGCAGGTAGACAGAGAGAAGATGAGCCTAACGAGCGAGTGAGAAAGTGTGTGTGTGTGTGTGTGTGTGTGTGTGTGTGTGTGTGTGTGTGTGTGTGTGTGTGTGTGTGTGTGTGTGTGTGTGTGTGTGTGTGTGTGTGTGTGTCTGAAACAATCAGGAAGGAGAGTGAGTGAAGAAAAGGATAGTGAGAAGCAAAGAGAAAGAACCTGACACATGACATATAACATGTACAATTTGACTGGTAGCTTTATCCGACTGTGTGTCTCTGACTTATTTTGCAGGTGTTGGTCATATATCGGACGCATATTTCCTGGAGGACAGACTCTTTCCATTGGAGATGGCTGTGGAATAAAAGCCATTGTTGAGCACGAGTTTCTCCATACACTGGGATTCCACCACGAGCACTCAAGATATGATCGAGATGATCATGTGAAAATCAGATATGAAAACCTCATGAAAGGTTGCCATATTTTATTATTAATTTACATTGTAAAATAGTCATTAGAATGATGTCATTATTATTAAAGATCGCTGTGCCATTCCTTATGAATAGCTGTAGTATTTATTTTCAGGGTCTGAGAGTTCTTTCAAAAAATCCAGTGAGAACATGTCTCAAGGCACACCATACGATTATTCCTCTGTGATGCATTTTGATAAAAATGCCTTCAGCAACGGTAATGGATCCACGATCATTACCAAGCATCCCGAGTTCCAAGATGTGATCGGACAACTACTGGAAATGAGTGAATATGATGCGATTGAGCTCAACACACTCTATAAATGCAGTGAGTATTTGACAGTGTTCATTTGTGGCCTTTAATGGGTTTTTTTTAAATTTGTGGATTCAATGTAAGACTAAAATTAATTTTGGTAGTTGCTGAATATCTCACCCGGACCAATATTTGATGCCAGGGAGAGCAAGGACCATTGTGATGAATGGAAATTGCACTGAATTGATTTTGTCTCAGTGTTTGTTTGTTTGCATTACAGATGCCTCCATCTCTTTCCTTGACCACTGTAGTTTTGATGATGAATCTCTGTGTCAGATGAGCGTCCGTTCTGCTGCTGATTATGGCTGGCAGAGAGTGAAGTCAGTGAGTGGCATCAGAGTGACTGACCACTCCTACTTGGGCAAAGAGCAGAATGGTGAGATCTATTACAGTCAGTCAATGAATGGAAAGTGTCTGCTGATACATTTTACTCCTTTTCATTGCCAAAAAGAAATGCACTTCACTTCCGTCCACAGTCACTGTACCACCCACTGATCTATATAATGACTGGATGGCTCATGACGTTCAAAATTGCCATCAGTGAAGCCACCGGAAGTGTTCGAACGGCCATCTTACTATTCCCTACCGACAGAGGGCAGGGCTGCACAGTGCAACATATATGTATATATTTACCCCAGTAGCACGCGTGCGATACAGTTTAGCATGTGAGACAGAGCTCGTTTGAGTGAAGGGAGAATTTGTTTTGTGCTCGTGTGAGGTTAATCTAGGGCTACACGATTGACTGAAATTAAACCAAAATCGAGATTTGTCTTTGTGAAATTATGAAAATCGCTTCAATTTTTAAATAAATAAATATATGTGCAGATGAAGCGCAGCACTGTTCAGGGCGGATCGATCGATTCGCAATAAATGCTGCTCTATCTGCATGCACTGTGAGATGGAGTCACTGGCATTTTAGTTCGAAAAGCGGCACGGTTTGCATGAAAAATTGCTAATAAAAGCTGTCAATCGCTGGCTCGGTGCGCACCGGGGTACCGAACCCGAGACTCTGAAGGAGGTGGCACTCGAACTGTCCCGCGATTCACGTGAAACGGACTCGGGTGCGCATTTGTTCAGGAAGAAATGTAACCTGCATATGTGTTTTAGCGTATTACAATGTATTTAGTACAATAAAACACATGTAAGGGATGATGGTGTTGATGATTTACCTTGGATATGAGTGTATTCGCACATATGCGTGCAATCAGGGCAACAAATGAACTTCAAGCGACGCACACACAATAAACCCAAGAGTCGTTTACCCAGCTGCACATAATAGCACCAAATTAATAAAAACAATATATTTACTGCAGTGTGTTTTCTATCATTTCTCAGTGAGTACATAAGATAAAATAAGACACAAATTAAGACATTACAGTCACATTTTTTTATATCGTAATTTAATATTTTATTATAAAACCTTAGACCTTTCTAATGATTTATGTTTTCTGTAAAATATAACAATAATAATAATTGTTATTATTATTTTTATTCTTAAATATTTGTATTGCATAGCACTTTTTGCATTTTTCAGACATGGTAACAGACGTTTTATACATGTGCTACAATTTTGTGGGCTGTGCTACAAAACTTTCAGCCTCTGTAGCACCAGTGCTATGTGCAAAAAAAGTTAACGTACAGCCCTGGAGGGCATCATTGACGTACCAAAACATTGACCTAAAATCACACGATTCGCATCTTATCAGTCTCACAGGATTCTTTTATGATACATGTATGTAAATTAATAGTTATTTCAGATCAGTGTTAATTTCGATGACAAATAATTTTCGTCAATGACCTTTTTTCACTGACGAAAACGAGACAATAACTAAATAAAAACTAGTGTTGGATACAAAAACTATAACGAAAATCAACTGTCATTTTCGTCAACAAATAAAAACGAGACGAAAATGTTAGGGAGGGACGATTAGGGAAGAGATCCAGTCAGAACTGATGTCCTGTGTCACAGATGCGCACATTTGAGTTGAACTGATCTAACCGCTGGAGAACACGGCGCTGTTGAGCTTCTACAGGCTCATCCCCAATCCAGCGCTCCAGAGCGGCTCACAATCAATGAATAACACACATTTATGCCAGGCAGGTGTTCATGAACTAATGCTTATGAATAATGACAATGTTTACTTTGCAATGTTTATACAGTGATATGTTTAGACGGTTGTAACAATGCATATTTTATCTCCTCATCTGAACTTGAATGAGCTCCTGCAACTACAACAGAGGCGCAGACATTTCAAAATTAGAGTCCCGGTGTATTTCGAGCTTATTTATCATTACAAGTCACGCATTATATATTCGTTTTTGGTTACACAATAAACTGTATTTAATTGAATTCCCATTTAATTCATAGTCAGGAGGAAAGACCAGGATTTTACACATATTCAATAAAGTATCAAAGTATCAGGGTTATAATAGTTCACTAAAACATAAAAAAAAAATCTTCATTACTTGAAATTAAATAAATGTTAACTGAAATTAAAAAAATAAATAAACTTATTTGAAGCTTTAGCTTAACCTGATATGGCCTACTAAATAAAACATAAATACAAAGTTATAAAAACTATATAGATGTTTTTTAAAAACAAACATAAAAGTGAATTGAGCTCTTTTGTGTATTTTTAATGTCAAAAACAAAATGATGTCAAAATGTCAGTTCAAGTGACAGTCGGTTATATAAATGCTTAATGTATTACAATTTAATACTATTTTAGGAGACTAAATCTACTGTAGATTTAGTCGACTAAAAACTTATGATATTTAGTCGACTAAAACTAGACTAAAACTAAAAACAATTCAGGTGACTAAAATATGACTAAAACTAAATGGCATTTTAGTCAAAAGACCATGACTAAAACTAAATCAAAATTTGCTGTCAAAATGAACACTGCTTCAGATGTTTTCTGGAGAGGATGAGTCATATATTGAAATCGTTAACTCTTTCCCCGCCGGTGTTTTTTGTTAAAAGTTGCCAGCCACCGCCAGGGTTTTTGATAATTTTCACAAAAATTATATGGCCCATAGAATATTTTGTTGTATGAACATCTGAGCATGCAATATATCAAAAGAAAGAGCAGACCCTCTAGCCTGACAAGCCAGACCCACATCAAGATGTTGGGTCTGGGAACACACCATTAGCAGGGCTCAATCCTAGGGGCGGGATAAACGGTTGTCTTTCAAATTCCCTCTGCACGCAATAGGATAGCTCTACAACCAACCAGAGCAACGAAGAAGGTGAAGCGGAGCTAGTTGATAGATTAAACTTTTGCCGTATCCGGTCGGCAAAACTCTGAACACATCTTCCTTTCTTAAGAATGACTTCAGTGCCGTTCTTTGTTCTTGCCTCAAAGAAAAGCCGATTTCGAAAGACCGCTGTTTGCCAGCTTCTTTGTTTACAAGTAGCAGGCGGAACCGCAGCCACTCTGCCGCCATTATGTTAAGCCCGCCCATCGACTCTATACACGATGTGATTGGCCTGACCAGAGTTTGTTTTTTCCAGCTCGCAAGCCAACGGAGAGTTGCTAGACACCCTGGCTGCAAATTAGATTTGCTGCCTCTAGGGTGCGTCTAGATTTCTAGGCTACAGACACTCTGCTTTAAAAATATATATTATTCTAGATTCATGCATTCCTTTTTTATCAACACTTAAATATGGGTAAGTTTCATTAAAAAAAGCAAAATTTTGAACAAAAAGCTGAGAAAATCATGTTTTTGTCAAAGACTACATCCAGATCAGATTCAGAGCGTTGATCAAACACAGATGGAGGAGATCGAGTCCATCAACACCCCCAGAGCTTCACAGAGCTCGTCCTGGGTCGACATTTCGTTCAGTAACATTAGGCAGTTTTGATTCATATGCTGTTTAACGTTGATGATCACGTTATTTGACATATGCATCTGCTTGTGAGATGCTGGTCCAGTGGGTTAAACCATGGAACTGATATGCAGAAGGTTGCTGGTTCGATCCCAGCGGTCACCACCAGTGTGTCCTTGAGCAAGGCACTTTACTCCATGTTGCTCCAGGGGGATTGTCCCTGTAATAAGGGCACTGTAAGTCGCTTTGGATAAAAGCGTCTGCCAAATGCATAAATATAAATGCTTACATACGATCGCTTGTTTTTTGGAGTCTTCATCGTCATTGTTTTGATCAGGAGATTATGAACTCATTCAGAAGATGCGTAATAGCGCCCCCCTAGCGTATAACAGTGAAAACATGGAAACTCTGAAAATTCTGTGTTTGGCAGGGAAGCGTTTTCTCACAAATAATGGAAAATTCTGTGTTTGGCGGGGAAAGAGTTAATGTGGGTGTGTCTACTGCACACTGCCGTCACAGGTAACATAACTAACACAAAATATATTTTGTTATGTATGTAATTATGGAAAAAAAAATTAAACATTAACACATATGCATCAACACGCACTCATGCTCATCTCTATATACCCTATTCATTAACAACATGTATTCTTATTTCTGTGCCATAGTTATTATATTGATTAATAATAGATAGTTAGCTAATCTGTGTGCTTTGTATATGTGCATTTCTGAAATGCATAACATGTACAAATCAATTTAAATTGTAATGTAGATGCATTTTCTGTGAAGCTGCTTTGAAACGATATGTATCGTGAAAAGCGCTATACAAATACATTTGAATTGAATTGAACTGAACATATCTGTGTTTAGATGCAGAAATTGAGTCGAATAGCTTATACAATAAATGTTAACACAAGCCTCTATTATTACATTGTACTCTATTGTATCGCAATTCAAAGTTTGCCATGCATTATCTCGGAAATAAAGCAGTCAGCGTTATTTGTCTGAATAAGATGCATGCATTTTATTTCCTGATTGAGCAACATGTATTTCAGACTCTTAAAGACTCGCAAATCTATGGCGTTTACAGTTTCCAAACAAGTAAAGTGTTACATATGCCATGTTGTTAAATTAATTATTAATTGAATCATTGTTTAAATCATTAACTGCTTCGAAATCCTAGTTGAAACATTTGCAGTTAGTCTACTGTATGAATAAAAACAACACGACATAAATACATAAACACAACAGTACAAGGCCATTTCAGATTACAAGGCATAAATCCTTATTCCAAAATGCGCACTTTGACATTTGTTATACATACGCTGAAGTGTTCACTACACTATGCCGAGCTGATGTTCACTACTGTAATAATGAATATGAACGTAACTTTTCAATAAGCAGGGGAAATTCCCGACTTTAAACGAATAACCATTTCCCTGCTCAGGACGGTTGTGCTGTAAGAATGTACATTTACATTTACATTTTAAATTTATGCATTTAGCAGACGTTTTTATCCAAAGCGACTTACAACTTGGGGGTACATGAAGCGATTGGTCATTAAAGAGTCGAGAAGCGCAATAAGAGCCTGAAATCCTGAGACCGTGTACATTGCTCAGTGTAGCACAGGCTAGAGTAGGGAGGGAAGAAGGAAGAGAAAGAGGAAAGGAATTTTTTTTTTTTTTATGAGGTTAAGTGCTCGCGGAAGAGCTGAGTTTTAAGTTGGCTTTTGAATGATGTCAATGATTCTGCGTTTCGGATGGCATTGGGAAGATCGTTCCACCAGCTGGGAACGTTGAATGAGAATGTTCTGGAAAGGGATTTTTTCCCCCTCTGTGATGGTACCACAAGCCGTCGTTCCTTTGCTGAGCGAAGGCTTCTGGTGGGGTGTGGATTTGTAGAATGGGGTCAAAGTAAGCAGGAGCAGAGCGCGTGGTGGCTCTGTATGCAAGCGCCAGCGCCTTAAACTTGATGCGAGCAGCGAGTGGTAGCCAGTGCAGAGAGATGAAGAGAGGCGTGACGTGGGTCCTTTTGGGCTCGTTGAAGACAAGACGTGCTGCTGCATTCTGGATCATTCGAAGTGTTTGGATCGCACAAGAGGGGAGTCCAACCAGAAGCGCATTACAGTAGTCAAGTCTAGAAATAACCAGGGCCTGGACCAGAAGCTGTGTTGCGTGCTCTGTTAGGAACGGTCTAATCTTTCTGATGTTGTGGAGCGCAAACCGGCATGAGCTGTCTTCTTCGAAATGTGTAAATGTAACTACAAGATTTCTGACTGACTTTGATGGGGAAATCAAGGATGTACCTAGCTGGATGGTGAAGTCATGAATCAATGTACAGGGAGACTTCAAATATAAAAACAGCAATGTTTACTCAGTAAAATAATACAATTTCTTATTGATTCAGTAGAATACGGGAGCTTACTATGGGATATCAATATGGCGGCGCGGCGGCTACACTTTTAATGACGTCGTGAGCAATCCAGTTCTCTATATAGATCAGTGGTACCACCCCGTTCCCCAAACTACACACCTGTTTTCATGCCTGCAGGGACGTCATTTTTCATGCACTTCAACACTGAGGACAGAAACGAGGGGGACGCAGCCAGATTGGAGAGCAAGACACTGACCCCTACAAGAGACTGCAAAGTCCAGTGCCTGCAGTTCTACTACTATCACAGCGGTAATGAGTCTGACCAGCTCAACATCTGGATCCGAGAGTACCAGAATGAAGCAGACAGCAGGGGAACTCTCAGACTTATGGATCAGATCACAGGTCTGTCTCTTCCTGCAGATCTTTACATACTACAAGTCATATAGGCCTGTTACTGACCGCTTCATTTCTTGCAGAAACCCCTGGTAATTACTGGAAGCTGCATCATGTGCCACTGGATGCGAATGAATCCTTCCAAGTTGTATTTGAAGGCCGCAAAGGAGCTGGAAACTCCAGTGGAGGCTTCTCACTGGATGATATCAATGTTTCAGAGACAGAGTGTCCTTACACATGGCAGATAAGGGACTTTGAGAAGGAACTGAGCAGAGGGCCGCGCGCTTTGAAGAGTCCACTGTATTACTCCAGTGATGGTTATCGCTTTGGGGCTAAGTTAAATGTGTACAGAAACCAACTTTCAGCAGATGTTTATTTGGTATCTGGTGCAAATGATGAACAGTTGCAGTGGCCCTGTCAATGGAGACAAATAAGCGTCCAAATCCTTGACCAGAATCCACACATACAGAAGCGCATGTCCTTTGAGCAGAGCATCACCACTGACCCTAAATTGATTTATGATGGTTAGATTGGATAAATTTGTCATGTGTTTATTTGCAACATTTTAAGTTATTATCTGTAGCTTTTAGGGTTATTTTAAAAGCCATGTTTTGTTCTAACAGGCAGGTATTTCTGGGACAATCCTCAAAGCATTGGGCGTCAAATCAACATCGGCGATGAGTCTGTATTTGTGGGCAATTCTGCCAAATCAGTGCTCCTAACAAAAAATGACCTCGCTAGAAGAGAGTTTATCAAGGGTGGTGACATCATACTTCTCTTCAGCATGCAAGGTAGGATTTGTGAAGTAACCTCAGAGAACAAGTTAAGCTGCTGTATGAAGAGCAAACTGGGCATTATTAGAATGATGACAATGAATTAATTGGGCAGGAATGATATTTCCATTGTGTCTCACTTTCTGAGAACATCTTTTTAAATGTTGTGTACCAATCCAGATATCTCAGGGCTGCTTCAGAACGACTCTCTACCCTGCCCTAAAGCAACAGTGAAGAACTTTAATGTTTCTACTGACGCAAGTGCCCAGCAGGCAAGGTGAATATCATTTTAACCTCTGCTGTACTCTTATTCCAAATACACACAAAAAAAGTACTTCATTTTTTTTCCCCGCACACGTTTTTGATATTTTTTAAGTTGTCAGCATTTTTGATCATTTTCACAAAGGTTTTATGGTCCCCAGAATATTTTGTTGTATGAACATCTGAACGGGCAATATATCCAAAGAAAGAACAAAAGCCTCTGCTTTTAAACAAAAAATATTCCAGCTTCATGCTGTCTTTTTTTATCAACACTTGGATGTAGGCAAGTTTCATAAAAATAAAAAAAATTGAGTAAAAAGCTGAGAAAATCATGTTTTTGTCAAAGACTACATCCAGATGGGGTTCAGAACGATGGAGATGGAGTAGATGGAGTCTATCAACACCCCCAAACTTTGCAGTCCTAGAGCTCGTCCTGGGTCCACATTTCATTCAGTAACATTAGGCAGTTCTGATTTACACAGATCAGGTATAACATTATCACCTTCCTAATATTGTGTTGGTCCCCTTTTGCTGCCAAACCCGTCAAGGCTTGAACTCCACTAGACCCCTGAAGGTGTGCTGTGGTATCTGGCACCAAGATGTTAGCAGCAGATCCTTTAAGTCCTGTAAGTTGCGAGGTGGGGCCTCCATGGATCTTGTTTGTTCAGCACATCCCACAGATGCTCGATTGGATTGAGATCCCAAGTCAACACCTCAAACATTGCCCAAAGCATCACTGCCTCTGCCGGCTTGCGTTCTTCCCATAGTGCACCTGGTGCCATGTGTTCCCCAGGTAAGTGACGCATGACCCATCCATGTGATGACCAGGACACCTTCTTCCATTGCTCCGTGGTCCAGTTCTGATTCTCACGTGCCCACTGTTGGCACTTTCCACTCCCCACGTGTATCATTGACCCTGTCGCCAGTTCACCACTGTTCCCTATGACCCTGTCTCTGGTTCACCACTGTTGCATCCTTGGAGCACTTTTGATAGAGACTGAACACTGCTGACCGGGAACACCCCACAAGAGCTGCAGTTTTGGAGATATCCTGACTAGCATTTGGCCCTTGTCAAACTTGCTCAAATCCTTACGCTTGCCCATTTTTCCTGCTTCTAACACATCAACTTTGAGGACAAAATGTTCACTTGCTGCCTAATATATCCCACCCACTAATAGGTGATGAAGAGATAATCAGTGTTATTCACTTCACCTCATAATGTTTTGCCTGATCGGTGTATATGCTGTTTAATGTTGATGAGTGTGTTATTTTACATATGCATCTACTTACAGATGATATTGCTTGTTTCTGCTTCTTTTTCACCTGTGTTTTGATCAGGAGATTATGTACTCTTTCAGAAGATCTGTCATAGTGGACACTACCATATTACAGTGAAAATATGGAAAGCCAGAAATTCTGTTAATGGCGGGGAAAAAGTAAAATATAAACACTAAATTTAAGAAATAATGTAGTGTGGGTGAATAAAGTCACATCCGTAAGGCTGGAATATTTTGCTGCTATTTTGCACTCATAATCGTGACAAAAAGCAGGTGAAGCATGACGCACATATTCCGTTATTTATCTGACTCCAAAATAATTAATCGGACTCCATTAAAGTTGTTTATTCTTTAAAGGTAAAACTTTTTTTTTTTTAAGAACTGATAGGAAAACATAGTATTTAAAAATTAATTTACTCACCCTTAAATTGTTCCAATCTGTATGAGTTTGTTTCCTCCGTTAAACACAAAAGAAGAGATTTTGAAGAACAGCACCCATTGACTTCCATATTAGGGGGAAAAAAGTAGATGCCTACTGTCCACTGTTTGATTACAGACATTCTTCAAAATCTCTTCTTTTGTGTTCAACAGAAGAAAGAAACTCATACAGGTTTGGAACAACTTGAGAGTCAGTAAATGATGACAGAGTTCAAATTTAATTGGGGTAAACTGTTCCTTTAACCTGAACATTTACAATCTGAAAGTTACTATCACTTTAGCTTTCAACATTATTAGTTATGAAAGGAAAGATTCTCGCAGCCTTTTCATGTTTATCAAATTGTTAGTTCCAGTCCTTGATTTTGATTGTTCATGTTTTCATTCACCCAAATGTTCTCTGTAACCGTCCCTTAGAAACCACTCTTAGCAACGCAAAACTGTTTGTTCTCATTGATATTGTTCACTGAAGCTTGTATTATTGTGAGAGAGAGAGAGAGAGAGAGAGAGAGAGAGAGAGAGAGAGAGAGAGAGAGAGAGAGAGAGAGAGAGATCGAGATCGAGTGACCTAGTTTATTACCTGCATTCAGATTAACCTGTTAGTCAGGTTACAAAATCCCAAGAATAAAAATACACTCACCTAAAGAATTATTAGGAACACATACTAATACTGTGTTTGACCCCCTTTCACCTTCAGAACTGCCTTAATTCTACGTGGCATTGATTCAACAAGGTGCTGAAAGCATTCTTTAGAAATGTTGGCCCATATTGATAGGATAGCATCTTGCAGTTGATGGAGATTTGTGGGATGCACATCCAGGGCACGAAGCTCCCGTTCCACCACATCCCAAAGATGCTCTATTGGGTTGAGATCTGGTGACTGTGGGGGCCATTTTAGTACAGTGAACTCATTGTCATGTTCAAGAAACCAATTTGAAATGATTCGAGCTTTGTGACATGGGGCATTATCCTGCTGGAAGTAGCCATCAGAGGATGGGTACATGGTGGTCATAAAGGGATGGACATGGTCAGAAACAATGCTCAGGTAGGCCATGGCATTTAAACGATGCCCAATTGGCACTAAGGGGCCTAAAGTGTGCCAAGAAAACATCCCCCACACCATTACACCACCACCACCAGCCTGCACAGTGGTAACAAGGCATGATGGATCCATGTTCTCATTCTGTTTACGTCAAATTCTGACTCTACCATCTGAATGACTCAACAGAAATCGAGACTCATCAGACCAGGCAACATTTTTCCAGTCTTCAACTGTCCAATTTTGATGAGCTCGTGCAAATTGTAGCCTCTTTTTCCTATTTGTAGTGGAGATGAGTGGTACCCGGTGGGGTCTTCTGCTGTTGTAGCCCATCCGCCTCAAGGTTGTGCGTGTTGTGGCTTCACAAAGGCTTTGCTGCATACATCGGTTGTAACGAGTGGTTATTTCAGTCAAAGTTGCTCTTCTATCAGCTTGAATCAGTCTGCCCATTCTCCTCTGACCTCTAGCATCAACAAGGCATTTTTGCCCACAGGACTGCCGCATACTGGATGTTTTTCCCTTTTCACACCATTCTTTGTAAACCCTAGAAATGGTTGTGCGTGAAAATCCCAGTAACTGAGCAGATTGTGAAATACTCAGACCGGCCCGTCTGGCACCAACAACCATGCCACGCTCAAAATTGCTTAAATCACCTTTCTTTCCCATTCTGACATTCAGTTTGGAGTTCAGGAGATTGTCTTGACCAGGACCACACCCCTAAATGCATTGAAGCAACTGCCATGTGATTGGTTGATTAGATAATTGCATTAATGACAAATTGAACAGCTGTTCCTAATAATCCTTTAGGTGAGTTTATACAGTTCATGAATCCTTTGCACTAAAGCATAAGTATGGTCTCATTTGAAAGCCGACACATGGCAATTTACTTGTCATAATGATTTTTTTTATAATAAGCTTCAAAGTTTTGTAAGTTATTAGAAATGTATTTTTATTACATATCTTTATGAAAATAAAATTTAAGTTGGCCTTGTTGCATTCTAGAAATGCACTACAGCTAAAGCCACAAGTCTGACCATGTTATATTTCGACTCTAAAATGCTTACTGATGTTAACTGCCGTCTTCTAAGCTTACATTCAGATTATTGTGTCTATTGTTTTGTTGTGCAAACTGCCCCATTCAGTGTCAGTCTCCCCAGCACACATTCACACCTCTCGGGCCTGGTTATGGCTCTAATTATTATTCTTTTGTCTTCATTGTAATTACAGACAACTCTCTATTCAAACCTAATTTCTTTGATCAAACTTCTCACTTCACCTTCTTTGAAACTCAATCAAATGCCCTTCTTGAAAATAAAAACATTTCAGTGAGTTTTACTATTCAAAATTATTCATAAAAGTAACATATATCTGCTCAGGTGTCAGGTGCATCTTAGGGCTAGCTAGCATGTTAGATAAGCACACCATCAATACACAACAATTTATGAGATTAAAACCATGTTTTTACACCAGACTTACTTTATATCACAAGTCGAGTGTTTTAAATAACCTTCTGTGATCTCAATGTAGCAGAAAATATATAATTTTACAGTATTCTGCACAATAATAAAAGCTGTCGAATAGCATTTAATTATAAATGTATTTTATTATGAGAACAAGCAACATGGCATGAAGAACACAGATAAATCATATAGCCTATTGTCGCGATTGTGTTTATTGTCTTCAAAAGTGTCTGCATGTTATACACTTGGTCAGCATTCCTGGGAACGAAATTAAACATTTGCACTATATGATGATGTATTATTGTAAAGACGAAAACATAATATATTTCATTACTGCAATGGCAAAAGTTTGTTTAACAAAAATGCCAATATAGTCATAAATTTGTCATGGGACACAAAAGCAGTTTTCACGCAAGCTATCACATAGTGTGAGGTTATTAATGTACAAAACATTCAAAAGTCTTCTTTATTTCATCATGGGAAGGGCTGGGCTCATGTTTGTGCTTCAAGCTTACAAGCTAATAAAGTAAACCCGTGTCATTGATGCCCAACAGCTTATCATGTAACTGGATTTATGGCTTTTGACAAATGTTTGTTAAACATGGTACTGCGGTAAATTAAAGGACAACTCCGGTGAAAAATGAACCTAGGGGTAATGAACACATGGTTACCGAGTAGATCTTTCTCTGGGATGCATTTTCATGAACATGTAAAGAGTTTTATCTGTAAAAACAGATAAGCTTATAACGATAGTCTATGGGGCATAGAATAAGTCAAATTAAATCGCTAGTTAATACCACTAACAAGGCTCAAAATAGCCTCACACTAACACGGTAGCATAATAAGGGTCCCTACATGCAAACCGAAGCATTGAGATCTTTGTAAGTGTACAAACAGTTTAAGAGGATAATTTATAAAGACAGAACATTACGTGTATACAGACAGGAGCCTTACAGACAAGTCGAGCCACGAACGCTGTGCTAAGTGAGCTGGTCGATAGGAATTATCGCAGTCTATAGCGATCTTTGGAAGCTTTGTTTCCTCTGAGTCTGCACTTTCACGACGTAATGCCGCTTTGACTGCCGGGAAGAAGTCCGCTGCGTAACCCGCACCAGTGTGTGGCTTTGGCAGAAGTGCGCATCGAGGGCGCATATCGACCTCAAAGGGGGCGCTCGCGAACACCCTTCTGAGACCTAAAATGACAAATGGGACACCCTTCGGTCTCGTGGACTTAATGGACACGCGCACACAGCGGCCATTGTAAGTCCACAAGACCGAAAGTGCACATGACGTGCCATTTGGGACAGGGCCAATGGCAGGACATTCCTGGAATGTCACATGATCTGCCTCTTCATCGTGAGTGCCATATATGGACTAAATGTGCACAGAGTGCCCTCAGGCTGCCAGTATGAACTGAGTATCCAGCACTCATAATGATTACATCTGCGCATTTCGGGTAAAGATTGAATACATTTTAGCATAGGGGAGTTTTCTTCTGAATGGGAGCAGCTGACGCTCATATATTTTAATCAAGATATTTTCAACTGTTGTTGTACATGTAAATGAAAAAACTTCTTGGTTACGTATGTAACCCTCATTCCCTGAAGGAAGGGAACAGAGATGTTACATCAGTCTTGCCTGAGACCTGCAGCCTTTCAGAATGCAGTCAAGCAAAGGCCTCATCTTACAGATTTTGTCACATTCCCTCAGGCCTTCTGGAATGTCATTCAAATCTGTTGCGTGTAAATCTTTCTGTGATGGCTGGGAATCTTAACGTGTTGGACCAGTACATCCTGATTTGTGGGTACGGGACACAGGACATAAAAATTAAGGCACCAAAGAAATGATACATCTCGTCAACTGATGTGCTGAGTGGTTCCCACTCCTAGCTAGTGCTGTAGCATTGGAGCATAATACAATCATTAAATCTTTATAGATATACTGGTTTACATAGTCCAGTGTGGTCCAGGTTTCTCTGTCCTGCTCAGTTTCCTCCTCAGGCTCAAACTGGGCTAGGTTTGGGGTCAATTGAGCAGCCCTCCAGCGCACTCCTCGTACTTGCTTGGGTTGTCCTTGAAAGCTTGGTCCTGGTGTTGGCTCTTCAGGGTCATCGTTTGAGCCATCAAACTCAACCCGCTGAGTCTGACGTCTGGGAATATGCACAAAATTGCAATGCTACGGTCTGAATGATAACCATAAGTTTCACCATGGGTCCCCGGCCTGTTTCAGTGGACTGAGGAATGGGGTCTTCATCCCCACTACTCTCCTCCTCACTGCTGCTTGGCTCCTGTTGTGGAGGATGGTAATCAACATCCTCTATGGGGTCATCAATGTCAGACAAGTCCTCTACCTCTGAGTTGTCCCCAGTAATTGAGTCCAGTACTAATTCCAGTACCTTTGGCAGAGGTCTTGGGCTGGTGTGGCAGCCTGAGTTTTCAGATATGTTCTCCGCCATCTTGAAATTTCTATGTAAAGTGTTTGTCTCTTCTGACACCACCAGATGGTGATGTAAGTCTGAGTACAACAGGTCTGAGTTACATAGAATTAAGTAATATGGTTCACACAACCAGAAATGTGATGTCCACATATGTGGACGCCAGGTCGTAGTAGAGACAGTAGAATGAAACTAGATTTTAAAAAAATCTTTGAGACAAACTTTTAAATTGGCTTGATTTGAGAAAGCTGGACCAAAAAGTTTGAAAAAGTTTTTAAAGTTTGAAGTCAATTCAGTCAAGATAGATAGACAGATGTTAAAGCAATAATTCATAGACTGTACATTAGGATACTTTAATCTCTAATAAATTCTGTTCAGTTTTTTAAACTGTCAAACGAGGTGCAGTCCTGTGATCCCAACAGTCCTCAATCAGCACATTTAGCATATTTATGATTCCCTTTCACCAGAGAGGTGATGATAAAGGACATTGTTCCACATTTAATTCACATGTGCACCTTTAAAGGCCCACTGAAGTGCTTTGAAACACGCAGCATTATTCAATGTGATGACGTAATTTCCCCTTAAACGGCTCCAGCTGTTAGTAGCTCCTCCCCTTTTTTGAAACAGCCAATAGCGTTTCGTCGTTTCGTTAATATCACAGTTTGACTAGAGCCTCTCTGTTCGGTAAAGCCACAGTTTCCTCTATTTCACTTTGAAATACAGCATTCTGTGCAGAATTTAAATGGGTCCGATGTTTTGTTGTCTGCGCTCTCGAGAATCTAACGTTAGTCTAACTTTAGACCAGAGCCGTTGGTGTGTGTGTAACGTTATGTGTGTGCGGTGCGCGTGAAACTAACGTAAAACCAGACTCAACTGAAAGCATTACTTGTATGAATAGTTTCCAATCGCATGTATAGTGCACTATGTGCCATTCACCATGTAAGAATTATGTGAACAACTGACCGATTTCAGACGCAGCTTCATCGTCTATTTATAATGTAGGGGGCGGGACGCTTCAGATTCTAGAGAGCATTTGATTGGACAGAAGGTGAAGTCTGCGATGAGGTCATAAAAATCTGTGATTAATTTTAACGGAAGTGAGAGACTGTAAGTTTTGAATGCTTATATCTCCTAAATGCAAATTTTGTCATCGTTTTGGAGCACACCAGCTTTTCCCTAACCTTAAGGCTAACATAGTCATACTAAAAGCTAAAAAACTTCCATTTTGATTTCAGGGGGCCTTTAAATGCATTACTGCTGTACTAGGGCAGTAAAGAGTTGCAGCTATATTTGCACAGCTAAAGGGAAAACCGTCTTTTTAATTATGCTAAAACACTGGTCAGGTGTTCAGAGAGAAACTGGAACGCTTGCATCTGATGATAAAAACTTTTTTTTCTGTTTGTTAGAGCTATTCCCACAGCCAAACTCAACAACTAGCACTACAGCTACATCAGGGCACATTGAGGGGTAAGACTACAACATTATTTTAAACAAATTCATGAAGTGGCATCCCAACATAACAGAGCATTGCTTTACGATAAGAACAGCAATCTCCTACGGCAGTGATGTGGCGAACAGTGGCCTGTTGCATGAAGCTAGTTGAAGTCTCAGAGTAGGTTTGGCGTTGACAAATCCAGATAAATCCAACCTGGTTTAGATTAGGGATGTGACGGTGAGGACATTTTCCCACCGGTTAATCGATGTGTGACAACACCGGTAATACCGGTATCACCGACGGGGGCTTTTAACTCACTAATTCTATCTATCCGAAAGTAACATGCACACGACCGCTCAGGCTTTCATAACGCAGCTGAAAACTGAACTGAAAACGCGCCAGTGCGCACACACCGTGAATGACAGCTCGTCTGTAAATGCGCGCTCTGCGAGGCCATGAATGAATGACAGCTCGTCTGTAAATGCGCACTCTGCGAGGCCATGAGTGCGTCTCAATCAGCTCCCTAGTTCAGTAGTCAGGGCACTGATCAGGCATTGATCGGTCTATGATTGAGACACCATGAATGAATAACAGTTCGTCCGTAAAGCCTTGTTTATACCCGACGCGTCCGTACGAGCGCGTTAGTGCCAAGCGGATGAGGCGGAGGCATGCACTTTTTACTATCGGTTTAGAATTAGTGCCAAGCCGGTGGCGGGTTGCTTGAATTGTGGGTTCATTAGCCTATTATTTTTAATGAAAAACACAACAACATGATCATCTCAGTCAGCTCCTCACTCTCTGAATGAGATATGAGGAATGACTCCTGCCGCTGCCGAGACTCACGTTCGGATCATGCTTTATTAAGCAGACACGTTCAGTTTTTATTTGTATTGTCTGTAAACTAAATTATTTTATTACTATAAAAAATTCAAAACGACGGTGGGGCGGTGCCACAGTGTGCAAGTGATGTAAACGGTGTTGAGTCTGAACACCGGCAACACCGACTATCGTAGCAAGCCTAGCTTAGATCAGGTTCAGTGGTCTCACAAAGCTCGGTACGTTCTCTGTCAACTGGTTTATTCCAGAGTTTGCAATTAAGTGTGAAGCGCATGCACCTGAAAGTGTGACACGTGCGGCAAACAGCCAATCACACAAAACATGGAGAGCGTCAGTTTGATTCACTTCTCGCGAGAGAACCACGCAATTCTAGCCTGACGTCGTCATACTCAATTCTAGTAAGAATTTGAGTCTGATACTGCTCCGTTGGGCTGTGATTATGGGGCGTGTTTCAACTGAACCAGGAAAGACCTCAATTGGATAGACCTACAACCAATCAGAGCAACGGAGCGACGCATAACGTTAGTTGTCAAATGTCAACAGAACTCAACTGCACTGTGTTGCCAAGTCCGTGGGTTGAAGCGACCCCAATTATGTGATATACAGACCCAGGAATGCGAAATTTAGCAGCCGTGCCAAAATAACACATATTTTACCCCCCAAATGCCATTTTTCCCGGAGAACCCCCCCACTCGGAAAGCTATTGGGCTTATTTTTGGCTAGTTTTGAGTAGCAATTGGGAGAGTTTTACTGTAA
This sequence comes from Romanogobio albipinnatus, assembly GCA_023566225.1. NCBI lineage: Eukaryota > Metazoa > Chordata > Actinopteri > Cypriniformes > Gobionidae > Romanogobio > Romanogobio albipinnatus. The sequence goes on along the minus strand of CM042252.1, from coordinate 3,679,322 downwards.
AAACTTGGCAACCCTGTCCGCACGCAAGCTGGAATAAGTAACATTAGAAGAAGAAGATGAGTGTAAACGATCTTTGCCGGTGTTGTAAAAAAAGAATTTAAGGATACACAGAGTACTTACCAACACCATCATCATTTCTGAGAGAAATAGTAAAGGTGAACGCATATACGAACAAGTTCTCCATTTAGGATTAGAACAAATTTAACCCAAGCGCCTTTGATGATGGATGATTACGTTACTGTTTATCATCTGTCCATCATCGTCTAAAGCCCGCCCTGACAATTTCATTGGTCCGAACAGTTTCTGTTCGGGCATAATTACTTCTCTATGGATCAAATCCAGACCGAACTGCCCTTGCAAAAATTTTTGTGGGAAGGGCTAAGTTCGTCTGGCATCCAGGCTAACACAATTCACTTCTCTGCTGAAGATTAAGAGATCATTATGAAAATTCATTGCATTTACGTTGCAGGAATAAACACTGCTGCTGCAGCGAAAGTTTGAGAAGAAAAGATCTGACTATATCAATACATGTGAATCAAACAAATAGGCCTATTCATTTATATAGTTTCACTATATAAAAGCTCAAAATAATATTTTATATATTAATGCATCTATTATATATTTCTTTTAATTTTTTCTAAAAGTTTAATATAGAAATTATATGGATATTTGATTATATATACAGCAAAAGATGACTATAAACTATAAATTGCTTTAATTTGGAGTGAGAGATACAGGAGGAGTCTTTCCTCACAGCTTGATCAGTGATCTCTAACCCAGAATAAAACCTGCTCCGGAGCAGGTCAGCCATGTAGCGTAAATTACCATAAACCCTCTAGAAACCAGTCCACCTTCTTGAGTTTGCTCAAACTAATCTTGAACTGAAACTGGCTTTGTGCAACAGGCCACAGGAGTTTCATGTCATAACCGTAAATAGAGCAGGATATCCATACACATTTCCAATTCAGTTCGGTTCCAACTCATGCGCTTTGAGAAACTTTGATTTGATTATGATGCATTTGGGTGCGTTTCGGTTACAATCTCTATTTGCTTTACATGAATTGGTTTTAAAACAACCGAGGACATCAACACAAAAAAAAAACAATCAAAACGTCTCTGACAGATTCAGTGAGTTTACATTTACATTTATGCATTTGACAGACGCTTTTATCCAAAGCGACTTACAGTGTCCTTATTACAGGGACAATCCCCCTGGAGCAACATGGAGTAAAGTGCCTTGCTCAAGGACACACTGGTGGTGACCGCTGGGATCGAACCAGCAACCTTCTGCATATCAGTTCCATGGTTTAACCCACTGGACCACCATCTCAGTTGAATCAGTTGAATTAGTGAAGGATTTGTGTCCTCTTAGTGATTCAGTCTGTAGTGAGCCTGTCTGAATTTTTCATTAACAGAACTGCCTCAATAGACTCATTTGTTTGTGAATCAGACCACACTGGTTTCACTGTGTGTCTTAGATTTTTCGTGAAGTGATTTATTGCATGCACATTACAAATGTACATTAACAAAATACAGTCTTCTATTGCATTAATAATGTTTATTTTCCCATGTGTACCTCTACTCTTTTAGTGGGCGTGTGGACATATTTAGCAATTCCAGTCCCAGGACTGCTTCCTCTCTGATCATCTTGCTGCTTTGCTTTATTTTGCGAGTTAATCATGACAAATCACCATTATCACCACGCTATGTTTGACTACACAAAATTTCAATGCTAAACAAATACATTTCTTCCGCCTTAAGTGTGTATTGTTAATTTAAGATGCTTACATATAATCTATGATCAATGTTAAACTTATCATTAATCAGCAATATATTGTCATTTTGAGCTCTTATTGTAATCATAATGTACAACACGCACATTCTCCGTAGAGGTTAAGGTAAACGATTACAATATCTGAGCCTTTTCAATGTAATACATCACTGCATGAATACTGTATTGGTAGTGTAAACCATTTCTGCAAATAATCAGTTTAATAAATTTTCTAAAATGTTCAAGTGTGTGTGAATGTGAATGGTAGAGAATATGCATCAGCCAGCTGTGAAACTATGAAAGTAAAATAATGACGAATGTGTTTGAAACATAAAAGTGTGTTGAATTACACTAATTGAAAAAGAAAAGAAAAAAATCCACTGCCAAATGTCCAAATGGCAGTCCCCAAAAGAACAAAGCCCACCAGATGCAACTCCGACACTCTCCCAATCCAGCCCTATCGTATGGGCGGACTCCCACATTCATATAGGTTGTAAATGAACGTCCCGCTTACCTGCCATTTGTCCATTTCCTATACACGTTGGCATGTGGACCCCCGTCCCTCTTACCTACCATTTATCCATTTCTGATCCAGGTCAGCCCCCCCCCCCCCCCCCCCAAAAAAAAAAAGTTAAATAAATTATTCAACAAAACCTTTTTTTCTTGACTCTTTGGTTGATAAATTCCCTCTTTTCTTTTTTTTTCTCTGGCTTATGTTGAATTTTTAGTTTTTTCTATTCATTGTAGATTAAGTTTAGTTTCGATTTAAGGTTCTAATTATCCTGCCTTTACTGTAGTTTAACTCACTTACTTCAAATGCTAACTCAAATCTGTATTTTCACCCAGATGATTCAATTAGAGTAACCATTCACATGAATTCACCTCAAAATGTACAGTGTATATACACTCTAAAAAAAAGGTTCTATATGGCACCAAAAATGGTTCTTGGCTCGTAATCATAGGGGAACCTTTTTTAGTGCTATATAGCACCAATTTTGGTACTTCAGTGGTTCTTCAGCGGTTCTTCAGAGGTGCTATATAGCACCTTAGTCAAAGAACCTCTGAAGAACTGCTGAAGAACCACTGAAGTACCAAAATTGGTGCTATACAGCACTAAAAAAGGTTCCCCTATGATTACGAGCCAAGAACCATTTTTTGTGCCATATAGAACCTTTTTTTTTTAGAGTGTAACCAGATAACTCTTCTTATCAGGGAACACAACAAATTGTAAATGAGGTCACAAAACTGCAAAAATAAAGATTATATCCTCCTCAGTCCATTCAATAGATTCAGTTCAGAAAAATATACCCGAGTCCGTCAAAGTTCAGAAGGGAAAAAACAATGCCACTAAGTGGAAAGATGATAAGAAATCGAAGTTCCAAATTCAGTCTGGGGGGCTCGCCATCTTTCTTTTCTCTCAGAGTGGCTTGATAAATCCTCGCCATGCACGTAAATCACAGCAGAAAATCCAAACTTCTACACATACAACAAAAACTGGCCTGTACACACAGGATAGAAACTCATTTTTAACTCCGTTTCAAGAGTATTCAATCTTCACACCAACATTTAACGTTCATTTACAGCATAGGCCATACTTATATACTACTAGCATATCACTCAATTTTAGCACACATAGGAATACAACACACCAATGTAATTCATCACATGTATGACAATAAATCCACAACTCAAAGATTCCTTAAAATTAACTGTGGTTTGTTAATCTTTTATCCAGATTACACAACGAACTATAGCGATGACTTCACTATCTCGATGCTCCGGATCAACAAGGCCATAACAAGTAAGGTCTTTAACAAAACTTTTCAATTTGACAAGTAATTTAACTTCAAATAACTTTTATCTGCTTTGTTTAGTTGTTGTTTCTCAAAATTAGATCGTTTTGTCTCAAAATTCTTAAACTTTGTTGTTGTTGTTGTTCTTCTTCTTTGGGGTTTTACGGCAGCTTGCATCCAAATTGTTGCATTACTGCCACCTACTGTACTAACTTCCCTTCACACTATACTCTTTTGTCCAGTCCAGTTTCTTTAAAAAAAATATAATAAATATTCTCTTCCTTCCTGTTTCTCCGCACATTCTAAAATACATTTAAAATTGCTCTTGTCTTGTCTCTTCTTGTCTTTCTTTCTTAAACTTCCCATGAATATATGAAAACATGCTCAACTGATTCATACTCCTGACACTGACTGCACAGTTTTCCCATAATATGAAGAGTACCATTGAGGTTACTATGTCCCATTGTTATTCTGCTTTAAGCTTTGTTCAGTTCACATGTGTTTTCTCTGTTTCTTCCCTCTCTATCAGTCTCATCTGCGTCTCACAGTGGGCGGAGTCAGCGTCGCTGCTGATCACACTCAATTGGACAATCTACACCTGCAGTGCAGATTCTAACTCTAATTGGATATTTTACTGCAGCAATTTGTTTATTACTAATATAATTAACAAAGCATTTTATTTCACTCAATTTTCTTTTATCACTGTCTTTTTTCACATATGAACAGTTTTACTAGTAGGGTAAATTTGCCAAAAATAGTTTTTTTCTATGGACTGCAGATTGACTATTTTCAGTCTGGGTTACATACTATTCAGTTCCCATTGAATAGGTTGCAAGTGGGACCTGCCTGTACAACTTAGAGCAAAAAACACATTAAAGTCCCAGTTCCAATTTATTTAGTGAGCGCCAAATAGTGGGTTTGCGTAACACTGTATTTATAGATGATATTTCATGTAATATACATTTTTAATAATTAAACCACCTTTACTGTACTAAGCACACTCAATTGAACACATTCCACTAACTTTTAATTAATTTGAAGGCTTAATGTTCATAAATAATGCAGTGTCCACGGAATGGGATGTTTGTTTGTTTGTTTTGTTATCTTAAATTTGGGGTAAGAATACTTGTTCATGGGGCCCTCAGATACAACATATTAAAGAACCAAGTTCCTCAGCATTTGGGAAAAATCAGCAAAAAGATTAATTGAAAAATACAGACATCTTGTCATTTTTTTAACCCCCGAACAAGGTTGTAGGGTCACCAGACTTGTCCGCCCGCTCGAGTGGGTCCCCTTGAGACAAATATTTTGAATTTGGCTCAATCTGACCCTTCGAAGCCGTGTCCACGATGGTACTACACTAAACCCATTCAAATAGGTTGCAAGTGTGAGTTTTCTAGAAGGGCCCCAGGGGCGACATACCAAATGCACTGACCTCTAGTTCACTCTTACACTGTCAGAGCCTTTTGAATGATTTCAAGGTGTGTGAGAGTGGCGCTTTCTTTTCAAGAAGGCCCTATAGCTTTCTGCTTTGGGGCATGTCATGTCAGAGGCATTCCCCATAGCGACCTCTAGGGGATGCAGCGCAAATTTCCTTTAAAAAGTGAAAAATTTGAAAATTCCATGTTAGTCTGAAATCTGTGGGCTTGGGAAGGGTCCAGCCTTACACACAGTCTACCTAATTATCTTTGTTTATTGTTCTTATTCTGTTCATTTGTTATTTTATTTATGAATGGATTTCGCTGTTTTCATGAAACTGGTGTCTGACATAAATCACATTAAACTAATCTTAATTGTCAAATCATTTTTATGCCATGTATTGTAAAATGATGTAATTTGAGAGTAGGCATTGATCCACCTTATTTCACCTAGGTCTACTCACTTTAATATTTCTGGCCTCGCCACAGCCTCACAATGAACCAGAGTGGAAAATTACATTAATGCAGCAACATTGTGCTGTAGAATTACAACAATTGTTTGTCTATTCTCTTGTTAATGCATATTGTCTATTTAATGTTTAATTGAAATAGTGTCCATTTTACTTATTTGTATAGCGGGTTCTACACATTGTTTCACAGATGCTTATATATAAATATAGTTCAGTCATGAAACTCTAGAGGCTTTTTCTATGTACAAAAAAGGCCTATTTCTCTCAAATATTGTTCACAAATCTGTCTAAATCTGTGTTAGTGAGCACTTCTCCTTTGCCGAGATATTCCATCCACCTCACAGGTGTGGCATATCAAGATCCTTATTAGACAACATGATTATTGCACAGGTGTGCCTTAGGCTGGCCACAATAAAAGGCTCTAAAATGTCCAGTTTTACTGTATTTGGGTTGTCCAGGGGGTCCGAAAACCAGTCAGTATCTGTGTGACCACCATTTGCCTCACGCAGAGCAACACATCTCCTTCGCATAGAGTTGATCAGGTTGTCGATTGTGGCCTGTGTAATGTTGGTCCACTCCTAATGTTGGCTGTGTGAAGTTGCTGGATATTGCCAGGAACTGGAACACGGTGTCGTATTTGCGATCCAGGACATCCCAAACATGCTCAATGGGTGACATGTCCGGTGAGTATGCTAGCCATGCAAGAAATGGAATGTTTTCAGTTTCCAGGAATTGTGTACAGATCCTTGCAACATGAGGCCATGCATTATCATGGTGCAACATGAGGTGATGGTCGTGGATGAATGGCACAAAAATGGGCCTCAGGATCTCGTCACGGTATCTCCATAAATAAAATGCACCAGTGTTCCTTGTCCATAACATTCCCCTACCCATACCATAACCCCACCACCACCATTGGCCACTCAATCCACAACTTTGACATCAGCAAACCACTCACCCACACGACGCCATACACGCTGTCTGCCAGCTGCCTTGTACAGTGAAAACCAGGATTCATCCGTGAAGAGAACACCTCTCCAAAGTGTCAGATGCCATCGAATGGGAGGATTTGCCCACTCAAGTCGATGTGGTTACACATGGTCAGCGGTTGTGAGGCCGGTTGGATGTACTTGCAAATTCTCTGAAACGCCTTTGGAGACGGCTTATGGAAGAGAAATGAACATTCAATTCACGGGCATGGACTCCACTTGACCCCTGAAGGTGTGCTGTTGTATCTGGCACCCAGATGTTAGCAGTAAGATCCTGTAAGTCCTGTAAGTTGTGAGGTGGGGCCTCCATGGATCGGACTTGTTTGTTCAGCACATCCCACAGATGCCCGATTGGATTGAGATCTGGGGAATTTGGAGGCCAAGTCAAATCAAAATCAAATCAAATCACTTTATTGTCACTCTACCATATGCACAAGTGCAACAGTAGGTGAAATTCTTAGGTGCAGTTCCGAGCAACATAGCAGTCATGACATGACATGTACAACATTTAAGCAACAACAGATTACACATGTGATGCGCCCACAATTACTCACAGCACAGTAAACTCTACAATAAACAATAAATAATTTACACAATGTGAGTGTAGATCTCACAGCTTTAAACAATATACACATACTTACAATATACATATACTTTAAACAATATACACTAAACATACATTAAACAATAACAGTATACATTAAGCTATAGTAATAATATACAATGTACAGTATACAATATGTTCACAAATAGAAATCCGATGTACAATAGATGCTATATGATACATAAATGTGTATATAATGTGTGTGTACCCATACAGAAATGTAATATATGTCAATATATGTAAATTACATATATAATGTCAGTGCCCATGTATGTCTGCTGCCTATATGGGAATATATGCAATATTCATATATATAAAATACATATACATATATGAAACATATATTTCAAAATATAGCAAAAATGGCCGTTTTCATGTAAGTGCCATATATTTTCCCGTATATGCACATAAATGTTTAATATATGTAAGACGCATATATGTATACATGCATATATGTACTTATTTCCATAGTACATACTTTCACTTATATTAGGGATACAAATATGCTTCTAATATGATGATACCATGTACTTTCACTTATATTAGTGACACAACTATGTTTTTATACAGCCTGTACATATATTTGTACTCATTCAACAGAACACACAATTTCAAGTCTTTTCAAGTACAAACTTTACTGATTTTTTTTTCTCCAGAAAATACAATCAGGTAGTACAATCTTTTCAAGTAAAAACTTTATTTAATTTAACATTAGACTTTTTCTTTTTAAAACTCACTCACTTGGGAAATACATTTCCACATTTTAATTTTAATTTCTCATTTTAACTAATTTTTAAGTAAGATTTTTTCTGGATATTGCCAGTCTTAGTTCTGCCATCTTCCCATTCAGGGCTGTTCCAATCTGGCCAGTCGAAACAGCCGAGTGCTTTGACATTACTGCATCTGAAAAGGTAGATTTTAAAGAAAAAAGTTAAGTATAAAGCAGACAAAACACTGGTGGATAAAACTTATCACCAAGATTAAAAAAAAATCTTTATTGCAGTTTCTTCTAGTGCAAGTCAGTAAAATTGATTGACTAAGTATGCAAGTAAGGCCACACTTACACTGCAATCAGTAAGCATGGCAACCAGTTTTGCACCAATTTAATTTGCAGGCGAGATGGGGTCATAGTGCCAAACACCACCACAACCTCTCATCGAAAGATGCTGAGAGCTGCCTGTGGACGCCTGTCTGTAAATAATGCCGGGGGAAAAATATCGGCGAACGCAGCAGCCTTGTATCGGCCGATACACGTAAAAATCGCAAATATCGGTCTAACACTACTTCAGAGCCCCCAGGAGGAATTGAAAAACTAAAAATTGCATTTATCTTGTAAGTTAAGGTTACTAATATCATGATGAGGTTATGATTTCACCTCATAACAAAATAACAAATTGTGCCATTTACTGTTAGCTTTGTATTTTCCAAATAAGTTTTATATTGTTTTCCTCTATATTCAACTGAGCCCCGAGGGCTCCATATAGCTCTGATAATATATGTGGACAAACATTTACTTTTAATTCAGAATCCAAGCTATATAGTGTAATAAGAAATATAAATCAAAACATACAACAGGTCCATGATTCTGCTCCAGAAGGGACAGACACAGCAGATAATGAGCAATCCTCTTCCAAATCTCCAGTAATCAGCTGGATCTGTAAAAGAAAAAGACATTGATTCACTGAAAAGTCCTTAAAAAGGGAGGATTTTGTTTTTGTACCTTTCCTTTAAACAACATTTGACATTGAGATATTCTGGCTATATGAACACAGAGTCCGCTCAGTTTTGAGATGGTTATTGGTGATTATTGTCCATAAAATTTGGTCCAATGTAGCTTGGTTACCAACATTATTCAAAATACTTTGTTTCACAGAGGAAAGTCATACAAGTTTGATAAGACATGAGGGTGAGTTAATGATGAGGGAGTTTTCATTTGGAGTGAGCTATGCTTTTAAACTCAAGGTACGTTTGAACCAGAGTTGTGCCTTGGTGCTGAGTTGCCTGTGTTCACATTTCCACACACATAAGGCTACTTTACAGTATTAATGTTGGATATGACATGAATACTCACTTCCTCTGAAGATCATGTGGCAGATTTCCATTCCCAAAACTTCTGGATCATGAGGGGGGAAGCAACATACACACACACACACACACACACACACACACACATGAATATTAATTTGTTTGATAAAACATTAATATTAATGATCAACTTACTGACAGAGACATAGACTTGCAAAATGTACTCACCAGGTCCATAAAAAAACTTCACAGTAGATCCAAAATCCTGGTTTGCCTGTAATTCTTCAGAGTCCAAGAATGGCGGATTCCTGTCCTCTCTGTTGAACGAGTGAACATAACAGTGTTCTCAGATTACTCTTTCCAAAGCTCCTTTACTTTTTATGACAAGCTTGAACTTAAAACTATCTTAAAACTTGATCTTAAAACTACCAGTAGGGATGGGCATTATGACCATATTATTCTACATACATGAGACATTTTATTTCACAATAACAATATCATAATATTGTTATTTCATTTTATAGATATTTTATTAAGAAATACTACAGAATAAAACAGTTGTCTTCTCTGTATGATATTCTATGCATTAATATCACTTGATTCTTAAAAGCGCAGAAGGTCTTCTCTAGTCTTGTTGTTTGATTCACATTATGAGTCGGCAGTTTATTAATCTGCTGCCCCTTTAAGAACGGATGCACAATGACACGTATCCGGGATTCCCCGCGTTAACTTGAACTGTTTAACTCTAACGTTACTTCAAACATAACTGACTGTTTAAATCAAGTGAATGCCTCACATGACAGGGATTTTGAGATAATTGTGTGCATTTTACCAAAAGGATCATTGATTTCAGGATCACATGCTGTCTGAGAGAGGCGGCTTAACATTACTCTTTATTCTCCATTCATACATTTTTCTTGATCAAAATGTCAATAACTGTAAGTAACGTTAGTACAGTGCTACGCGGATATATTTACATTCCCCGATATAAAAAGGTAACGTTAACATAATTGTAAAATCGCTAATGATAGTCACTATCTTCGTCATAGCGCCCAGTCCTATCTTAACAGTATTACAACATAACAAAACGCAGAAACATAATATTTAAAGTAATCGCGATTAGCAGAAATTATAACTTCAATGCACTATATATTGATGTGACAGTAGAAAAATATAAAGGGATTTATTTACCTTCTGCCGTCTGATGTCCGCGGTTGGTACCTTAAATGTCTGTTCATATTCATGTTTTCCGTTCTCAGTCGACATCCCACAATCAAAATTCGTCCAAAATAAGATTTTAACAGATGTAAAATGATCCATGTAATGCCATTAATGGACCGACGAAGCAGTCCTGTTGCAGATTAGAAGCTGCACCCGCGAGCAGCCGTGCACTCCAACGCCACGGGTGTATTAAGTTTACAAACTTGATCGGTAGAAGGCGTGCACAGTTGTCATTGGCCAGATTTCTAGATGACGTTCAGATTGACCAATCACGCTCAAGTGAACACGGAAAGACAGCATATAACCTTGCAACTATAGAAATAACTTGTTTTAAACTAAAGTTAGCAAATGTGTATATTTATATTTATTTGCTGTTATATTTAATTAATTGGTCAAGTGGTGTTTTGTGGTGTGGGCAGAGGCTTGAAAGTTTCAACCCTGAGAGCAGTGCAGATTTGTACTCTTTAAAAACAGATTATTGTTTGATATTTAGTTTGATATATAGTTTGTTATATTTGTTTCCAGAATTACAGTTTGAATGTAAAAATACACCTACACTGTAAAAAAAAAAAAAATAGTTAAGAAAGTCAAATGACTGGCAGCTACGGCTGCCAAACAAAAACATAAAATTAAAGTAAAATATCTTAATTTAAATAAGGAGAAATCTGTAAAATAACAGTTTTCTCTCAAACTTTTAATGTAAATTTACGTAAAGTTTTTGCACTTTATTTGAATTCAGATATTTTACGGTTTTTCGTTTGGCAGCCGTAGCTGCCAGTCATTTACCATTTTTTTACGATTTTATTTTTACAGTGAAACTAATAAGATTTACTTTAAAATAACAAAGAATAATGTTAAATTGTTAGTATGGACATAAACCTTTAATATAATGAGCTAAATATTTTATTACAGATTAGTTCTGTAATTTTACACACATTTGTATGTAATTTAAGAAAACAGAAAAATACTGTATAAATAATACAGTAATTTCTCTGTATAAAAAATGAGAATGACTGATTTGTCATTAATTATTTAAATAATGGTCAAGTTGTTAATTTACAGATATTTTTTGTAATTTTACATGAATTTGTATGTAATTTATGAAAACAGAAAAATACTGTATAAATAATACAGTCATTTTCCTGTATAAAAATGAGAATTACTGTAATTTGTCATTAATGATATAATCCTTAAAATAACAGTCAAATTGTTTATTTACATATATTGTTTGTAATTTTACATAGTTTTAAACATAATTCAAAATTACAGGAAAATACTGTAAACAATTTAGCGTTATTTTCCGTAAAATTAGGATTTTTTTTTTACAGTGTTGTAATTAAATGCATATAGTTGGAGATTTTGTCTGTATTGTGTGAATACCAAATATATTTTTAATACAATAATGCAGTGTTTTCTTTGTCATTTTTGACAAATACATCGACAAAGTACCATAACCATATGCCACAGCTTTAAAAATGCATCAGTATGAAATGCATGTATGTTTACATACATTTATTAAATATGTGGAAAACAAATATGTATGTCACATATTTATACTTAATGTTGTCCATATTTGCGAGAAACCAATACTATACTGTAATATATGCAGATATATGGTATCATATATGGATGAACTAAAATATTTTCTTAACATGTTTGGACACATAAATGTTCATATATGTTGCAGGCATATATTGTGTTCTCAGATAAGTCAAATATATGTATAGATATATGTCATGCTATTTGAAATATAAGTACATATATGGCCATATATTACATTTTTGTATGGGTATCTACAGTGGGTTGTGCTGAGTGATATTCTGTCCAGTGTGTGTTATGATCCTGATGGATCAAGAGTTAAGTAGTCTAATTGCTTATGGGAAGAAGCTGTTCTGGAGTCGGCTGGTGCGTGTTCTAATGCTGCGGTACCGTCTGCCTGATGGCAGCAGTGAGAGCAGCCCATGGTTCGGGTGGCTAGAGTCTCTGATGATCCTCTGAGCTCTTTTCACACACCGCCTGGCATAAATGTCCTGGAGGGAGGGAAGCTCACCTCCGATGATGCAGCTGGCCGTGCGCACTACCCTTTGCAGGGCTTTGCGGTTGCGGGCGGTACTGTTGCCGTACCAGGTGGTGATGCAGCCAGTCAGCAGGCTCTCGATGGTGCTGGTGTAGAAGCGTGTGAGGATGTGGCGGTTCATTCCAAACCTCCTCAGCCGTTTTCAGGAAGAAAAGGCGCTGATGAGCCTTCTTCACAACGGCCTCAGAGTGGACGGACCATGAGAGTTCCTCTGTGATGTGGACACGAGGAACTTGAAGCTGCTGACTCTCTCCACCGGTGCTCCATTGATGGTGATGGGGCGGTGTTCTCTCTCATTCCTCCTGAAGTCGACCACCAGCTCCTTGGTCTTGCTGACGTTGAGGGAGAGGTTGTGCTCCTGACACCATCGTGTCAGAGTGTGCACCTCCTCTCTGTAGGCTGTTTCATCATTGTCAGTGATGAGACCTACCACAGTCGTATCGTCAGCAAACTTGATGATGGTGTTGGAGCTGTGGGTTGCCACACAGTCATGTGTGTACAAGGAGTACAGGAGTGGGCTGAGAACACAGCCCTGAGGGGCTCCAGTGTTGAGAATCAGTGATGAGGAGATGTTACTGCCCATTCTGACCACCTGGCGTCTGTTTGACAGGAAGTCCAGGATACAGCTGCATAACAAGCTGTTTAAGCCTAGAGCCCGGAGTTTCATGTCAAGTATGGAGGGCACAATGGTGTTGAATGCTGAGCTGTAGTCTACAAACAGCATTCTCACATATGTGTTCCTCTTTTCCAGTGTGAATTGTTGATGAAATGGCATCATCAGTGGAGCGGTTTGTGCAGTATGCAAACTGCAGTGGGTCCAGTGAGGGGGGGGAGAACAGAGCAGATGTGGTTTCTGACTAGTCTCTCAAAGCATTTGCTGATGATGGGGGTCAGAGCAACAGGACGCCAGTCGTTTAAGCAGGTGGTTTTTGACTGCTTAGGTACAGGAACAATGGTGGACGTTTTGAAGCATGTGGGGACCACAGACAGGGAGAGGGACAGGTTAAAAATGTCCGTGAAAACTCCAGCCAGTTGGTGCGCGCACGCTCTGATCACGCGGCCCGGAATGCCGTCTGGACCCGCGGCTTTACGGACGTTCACCCGCCGGAAGGATCGGGTTACATCCGCTAAAGATACGGAGAGTCAACTAACCTCTGCATCTTCAGCCACGAGCTCTCTCTCCGCGAGGGCGGTGTTAGTTCCCTCAAAGCGAGCATAGAAGGTGTTGAGCTCGTCCGGGAGAGAGGCAGCGGTGTTCACGGTGGAGTTTGTGTTCCCTTTATAGTCCGTGATGTGGTTAATTCCCCGCCACATGCTTCTGGAGTCGGTGGTGTTGAACTGACCTTCAATCTTGTCCCTGTACTGCCGTTTTGCTGCTCTGATGGTTTTCCGGAGGGCATAACTTGCTTGTTTATGCACCTCCGCATTACCGGAGTTAAAGGTGAAGGTCCGCGCATTGAGTGCCGCACGAACATCCACATTTAGCCACGGCTTCTGGTTTGGGTACAGCCGAATTGTTTTGGTCGGAACAACGTCTTCTACGCACTTCCTGATGAAACACGTTACGCTATCAGCGTAGACCTCGATGTCGTCATCAGAGGCCGACCGGAACATCTCCCAGTCCGCGTGATCAAAACAGTCTTGTAGCATAGAGTCTGATTGGTCCGACCAGCACTGGATGGTTCTGAGGGCGGGTGCTTCCTGTTTCAGCCTCTGCCTATAAGCGGGCAAAAGGAGAATGGAAGCGTGATCTGATTTGCCGAATGGTGGGCGCGGGAGGGACTTGTAACCATCCCTGAAGGGAGAGTAACATTGGTCTAAGACACGGTTCCCTCGTGTGTTGAAGTTAACATTGTTAACAGTTGGTGGTTTTTAGGTGCAATGCGTTTGAAGTTGACTTTCTTAAAGTCCCCGGTCACAATAAACGCAGCCTCAGGATGCGCGGTTTCCTGCTCACTCACTGTCCTATACAGTTCCTTTAGTGCCCGGTCTGTGTCGGCTTGTGGGGGAATATAGCTTTCCTGTAGCTCAAACAGTAGAGCATGGCACTAGCAATGCCAAGGTCATGGGTTCGATTCCCAGGGAAAGCAAGAACTGACAAAATGTAACGTGTACCTTGAATGCAATGTAAGTCGCTTTGGATAAAACCGTCTGCCAAATGCATAAATGTAATGTAAATGTATACACAGCTGTGATGATGACCGCTGTGAATTCCCTTGGTAGCCAGAATGGTCGGCACAGAACCATGAGAAGTTCCAGATCAGGAGAACAGAAAGACTTGATAGAATGTTTGTTCCTCTGATCACACCAGGATCTGTTGATCATAAAACATACACCCCCACCTTTGCTTTTCCCTGAGAGTTCTTTTTCTCTGTCCATTCGATGCACGGAGAACCCCGCGGTTTCGATGGCCGAATCTGGAATCTCAGCGGACATCCAAGTTTCTGTAAGGCAGATAATACAGCACTCCCTCGTCTCTCGTTGGAAAGAGATCCGTGCTCTCAGCTCGCAGAGTTTATTGTCCAGAGACTGAACATTAGCCAGTAAAATACTGGAGCGGGGGTCGGTTTGCGCGGCGTCTTACTCTGATGAGCACGCCGGCTCTCTTCCCCCTTCTCAGTCGGGCCGCCCACACAAAAGGTTCCGCTGCCGTGTTTGTAAACAGCGTGTCGTCGTTGATGAATTTAAAGTCCGGTTTTCGGTGTGCGATTGCCGAACCAATGTCCAAAATGTCTGTCTGTCGTACGTAGTAAGGCAGACAACATCCAAGACAAAAAACACAAAAACTGTAAACAGAACAAAAAAAAAACTACAATGATTCATCGGAGCTCACAACGCAGCAGCCATCCTCGGCGCCATCTTGAGCATCAACACCTCAAACTCGTTGTTGTGCTCCTCAAACCATTCCTGAACCATTTGTGCTTTGTGGCGGCGCATTATCTGCTGAAAGCCACCAGCGAATACCGTTTCCATGAAAGGCTGTACATGGTCTACAACAATGCTTAGGTAGGTGGTACATGTCAAAGTAACATCCACATGGATGGCAGGACCCAAGATTTCCCAGCAGAACATTGCCCAAAGCATCACTGCCTTCTTCCCATAGTGCACCTGGTGCCATGAGTTCCCCAGGTAAGCCACGCACACGCACCCGGCCATCCTTGTGATGTAAAAGAACACGTGATTCATCAGACCAGGCCACCTTCTTCCATTGCCGTGGTCCAGTTCTGATGCTCACGTGCCACTGTTGGTGCTTTGGGCGGTGGACAGGGGTCAGCATGGGCACCCTGACTGGTCAGCAGCTATGCCACCCCTTACGCTACAAACTGAGATGCTCTGTGTATTCTGACACCTTTCTATCAGAACCAGCCGGTTCACGACTTTACCTTCCTTGGAGCACTTTTGATAGAGACTGACACTGCAGACCGGGAACACCCCACAAGAGCTGCAGTTTTGGAGATGCTCTGACCCAGTCATTTAGTCATCACACTTCGGCCCTTGTCAAACTCGCTCAAATCCTTACATTTGCCCATTTTTCCTGCTTCTAACACATCAACTTTGAGGACAAAATGTTCGCTTGCTGCCTAATATATCCCACCCACTAACAGGTGATGAAGAGATAATCAGTGTTATTCCTTTCACCTGTCGGTGGTCATAATGTTACGCTTGATCGGTGTATAGACTGCAAGATGATTGTACAACAAGCTTAATTTCATTTTTCTTTGTAATAACAACAAGCTCCAGGCCAAATGAACATTGATCGCCATAATGGTGTCTTCAAATGTTCTATTCACTTTTCTTTCAGTGATAACAAAAAATTGTTATAGCTTGTGTTGATTTCACAGTGAACTACATGTTCTTACACTATACTGTAAGGAGCTACATTTAAATATAGTGAAATCCTGGTAATATTTGACAGTTTACATCCCTTGCCTGCCTTAGTTTAGGGGGTAAGACAGCTGTGTTTCGTGCCGTAAGTTTGACATATCATGCGTCTCTCCGATGGTGTTGGCGGTTTTTAACAGCACCATCACTTCCTGTTGGCTCGTCATGAATGGGAGTCTTTTCACAGCTGCTACAGGAGGAGGGCAGTAAATCCCACTCATATAAAAGTGCAGTCACACGAGAGGCAATCATTTTGAGATGGTCGGCTGCCCAGACTCTTGCATCGCCCCAGAGCCACACACGGACACACTCCCCCTTCTGTGTCACTCCTCTCCGTGCTTCAATTCCCACCTAAATTACAGTAGACTCCAGCACAGAAGCTAAACTACACCTACAGGCTTGACTGCAAAAGGTCAACAAGCTGCTTAAAATGAAAAATAGCGCAGGAGTAATCTACTCTCCTATCTTCTTTCCCCGAACCACCTTTCTCCCTTCCATCCCCTCTCTCCGTTCCTCTCTCTATTTCTCTTCTTAGGATATAGTGGTATTCTTAGAATTGAAAATACCCAAAAATTGCTTTCATGAATCCACTCCACTAAGAACATTCATCTTGTGCGTTCTTTTGTTCCATTCCATGCATTTAATTTGTGTCTCTTTCTTTCTGAGCCTCTTGCTGATAGTTAGAAAAAATATATATATATTTTGGTATTTTTTGTAGAGGGGCTTGCCTGTGCAAAATGTAATGTCAGGATGTTCTGGATGGTCATCAGGCTGGAAAACTGGGTCGGGCTGTCTGGGATGGTCCTTAAATGGTTCAGGTCATACTTAGAAGGGAGAGGTTATTATATGAATATTGGTGACCATAAGTCTGAGTGGACATCCGTTACATGCAGAGTCCTACAAGGGTCAATTCTTGCACCACTCCTATTCAACCTGTTTATGCTGCCACTGAGCCAAATAATGAAAAAAAAAAAAAAAAAAAAAGGCTTACCACAGCTATGCTGACAGATCTACTTAGCCCTATCGCCTAATGACTACAGCCCCATTGACTCTCTATGTAAATGCATTGATGCAGTTAACAACTGGATGTGCCAAAACTTTCTTCAGTTAAACAAAGAAAAAACTGAAATCACTACATTTGGAAATAAAGATGAAATTCTCGAGGTGAACGCATATCTTGAGGCTAAAGGTCTAAAAACTAAAAATCAAGTCAGGTGTGATTTTGGAGTCACACCTGAGTTTCAGTCCTCATGTCAAAGCAATAACTAAAACAGCCTACTATCATCTGAAAAACATAGCAATAATTAGATGCTTTGTTTCCAGGCAAGACTCGTTCATGCTTTTATCACCAGTAGGGTGGACTACTGTAATGGTCTTCTCACGGCCTTCCCAAAAAGACCATTAGACAGCTGCAGCTCATACAGAACGCTGCTGCCAGGATTCTGAGCAGAACCAGAAAATATGACCATATCACACCAGTCCTCAGGTCTTTACACTGGCTTCCAGTTACATTTAGAATTGGTTTTAAAGTACTGTTACTTGTTTAAAAATCACTTAATGGCCTAGGACCTCAATACATTGCAGATCATCAGGATCAAGTCAGTTAGACAGTCCCTCCAGAAAAACGCGATTATGCGATCGCGTGATTTAAAGCATAATTAGCCAAAGTCTGCATATTTATGCGGGGGCCGCATTTTTTCAAATACGCCGCACTTTCACCGCATAAATTACCTATTTCCGCGTGCAAAATATGCGGGGCTAGCATGATTTCATAATCCCCGCTTTTTCGTTGCAAAAAAAGTCATATATATATTAGCAGAAAGTTGAAAAATGTTTGTTTACTTCACACAAGAGCCGCCATTTCCGCCTATTGCCATGGGAACGTTTTTAAGTGACGTAATTACCCGACGCGAACGTCATCGAAAAGCTACAAACCCCCGTGGAGAAACCAAAGATATCGGTGAAACCATGATGAAGCGCAAGCTCCCATTTGCCAACAAAAATAACAGCAAAAGACGCCCAAAGCAGTTTCCCGGTGTGTTGACCGATTTCAAAACACAGCATCATGAAGCTTTGAAGCGTTATGAATCAATGAGTCGATTCAGCGGTTTGAAGCGTTATGAATCAATGAGTCGATTCAGCGGTTCGGATTGCCAAAGTCACGTATTTCAGCAGTTTGACACGCGATCCGAATCATCAATCGACTCGCTGATTCATAGCATCATGATGCTGTGTTTTGAAATCGGTCATCACTATATAAGTCGTTATTTAGTCGTTATATCAAATGTCTGTTTTGTAAAGCTACCTCTGTAAAACAGGAAGTTATTTATTCATTTTTCAGAAGTTGTAGCATATTCCTTTTGTGAAGCTACAGAACTTGTTTGACTCAATGTTTTGTAAATTTGAGCCGTGTGTTTATTAAGGTCTTCAATAAAACAAGATGAGAACTTAAATATTCCCAGCACTTTCTGTGATGTAGTGCTTTTTTTCTCTTTTTCATCAAACCGCAGTTTTTGCAAGTTCCCGCAATGGCATCGCATAAAATTTTCATCGCATTTTTTAAGAAAACATGCCGCAAAATCAAGGATTTTTGCCCGCAACAATCACCAAAAAAAAGCAGCATTTTTCTGGAAGGACTGGTTAGAAATACCAAGGGTTCACTCAAAGCAAGGAGAGTCTGCTTTTAGCTATTATGCCAGCCGTAGTTGGAACCAGCTTCCTGAACACATTCAAATCCAGACTCAAACACATCTGTTTAGCTGTGCATTTAAAGAATGAGCTCTGTGCCACTGTACGTCCGACTGATTGCACCTTATCTTATCTATGTATCGTCTTTTTATTCTTTTTATAACTGTTTTAGTTTGCCTTGTTCTTATCTTTGGTTATTGTTATTTTATCTCGCGTTACAACTGTACAACTGTAATTATCCTTGTTTCTATTTTTAATTCTTATACATGGTATTTTTATTTCTTATGCATATGTTATCACTATTTTAATTTATTTTCTATGTAAAACACTTTGAATTACCATAGTGAATGAAATGTGCTATATAAATAAACATGCCTTGCCTTGCCTTGCCTTGGATGGTTGCTTACTAGCTCCAGTAAAGAGAGCCCACCCTCAAGTATTTCTGATATTCCGGTCTCTAGATATGGATTGGGTTTTTCTGGATGGATTTGTTTACATGTTGTATTGTCTGACAATATGTTACACCATTATTGAGAAAAAATATCTTTCTCCATAGCCTATCCAAAATGTTTTCACGCAACATATTCATTGCAAATAGTTTATTTTACACCAAGGTTAAATTCATAAACATTATTAATTCAGTATCAAAAAAGTATAATGAATGCCATTTTACAGCATTTACACAATAAAACAATGTTTAGTTTAGTGTCCAATTCTAATTTCTAATTTCTAGTGTAAACCACAAATTCACTTTTCTAACTTTAGCTAGTGTGTAATGTTGCTGTTTGAGCATAAGCAACATCTGCAAAGTTAAAACGTTCAAAGTTTAAAGCAAAGGGAGATATTTGCTTTTAAAGAAATCAATTTCTAAGGACTACAGCAAACGGCCGCTAGGGACTACAGACATTCCTCCAGGGTCTCTGACATCACCAGCCCCAATATTTACATAAACCCCTCCTCCGAGAATATTAAATAAGGGGCGAGGCCATTTTGTATCGCAGCAGGGAAGCGTTGTTGTGGTATAGTTAGTAGGCTGGAGTGTTGTTGCCAATGCCGACGAAACGCTGTTATTTTCATCCGGATTGCAGGTCCACTTTGTTCAGCCTTCCTAGGGACGGGGGTGCGTTGCAGTGCGTTTAACATACAACGTTATATGCATGTGTGTATGAGACAGAGGGGAACACGGTCGCATTTGCAGCAGATATATGCTGCCCATCATAAATCAAAGCACGAGACAGACAGGGGTCGGAGGAGAAGACCGGAAAATGTGACAGAATGGACAATATTCGTCTGTATTTGCAATACACGAGCCGCGGTTCAGCTGCTCCCGCTGCACATTTCACAGAGGAAAGCTTCCACAATCTTGGCGAGTTCAATGCAGGATTCGCACAACGGCTTGTCCTGAAAGATGGATTTAAAAACAGAAGCTGTTTACGGGCCACAACCTGTAAGTATGATTTATTTTTCGTCGATGTGTTTTCCTGTAATAGTTCGTATTGTTAATTGTACATTGTAGCAAGGAAGTACACAGATGACAACGCTCATTTGGCTCTGCAAACCAGTTTGTTAAATGTTCATTCATACTTAACGTTATCCGACAAACACCTAACGTTACAAACTGTTTTAAATCTCAACAGCGAACTTGGCATTAGTGTAAATTATTGTTTGCATTTCACACCGCTTTGCTAAAATCTTTTAAAATCTGAGACTTTGTTTTATATCAAAAGTTACAAAGCACAAAGCTTACAATGTTCCGTTCATTCATCAACGGAAAACAGCATAGACCAAAAGATCGATACCTGGGATTTAAGATTCAATATTGGTTCATAAAAATGAGAATTGATTAAAATCAAGAAATCAATATTTTTTACCCAGGCCTAGCATTGTTCATATTTGCATGTTCAGGCACAAAAGTTGTTTTAGTGTAATGCACATGACAATCTTTTGTTTGAAATTTTATGATATGGCGGTTTTTAATTTGCTTTTCTGTTTTTTCCTCGGAATGTCATCCCAAGGTAACTAGAGATTATGCCAGATCCAGTTTGGATCCAGCCTCTTACGAAGATTTCAGATGACCCAACTCCTGCGAGGATTTCCGATGATGCCAAATGTGAATAAACATACGCAACTGGCAAATTTTCTATATATTGCAAATAATTACGATCAAAACTGGTAATGATTGCTTTAACAAGCTCATTGTTTTGTGCCTAAATGAATATATGATGTTAGATAACTGCTTGATTAGTATTATCTTAGAACTGTACATTTCTGCAATTCGTACATTACTTCAGATAACACATTACTCTAAATTGTATTGTAGAAACATATGTTAACATATGTGAAAAGCACTATATAAATAAATGTGAACTGAATTGAATTGTATGTATGCTTTCTGGAATCCCCTTGAAGTCTGTTTGTGGAAAGTCTATAGTCCAGAATGTTGGTAATCATCACAGCTGTCCTTTTGTTTGGTGACAGGCCACTTGCCTTCCATGCTGCTTCCTTTATGCTGGTGCATTTTCTGTTTCCTGTCATCTGATCACTTTATATTTCTTGAAGACAAACACACAATATGATAAGAGGGATACAACTGACTAAGAACTTATGAAGACCGTCTGACGTTTTTCTTTAAAATAAGCATTTTTGTCAGGCTAAACAGGTTTCTACCTAAGTACCAGTACTCCTGAATGGGCTGAGGCTGGTATTTAGTGGGTTTGAAGTGAAAGTATTTTATGAACGTATACTACATGCAGAGAGCATTCACTCAGTATCGTTATCTCACTTTTGACCGAAGTGGCTTTTAGAGGCTTTTGCTTTTGGCTTTTGTAAACATTTTAAAGCTCTAATGTACATAAAGTTATTATAACGAGAATTGAAAGGCACATATAATAATGTGCCTTTCCAGGGACGTAGCAAGCTTTTCAAAAGTTCGATTTCGATTCTCGATTCAACTCAATGAATATAGATTTAATACAAATACTATTGTCAGGGTTCTGTCACTTCGGTCTAGTTAACTCTTGGTTTGTGACAGAG
The DNA here is from genome assembly GCA_023566225.1 of Romanogobio albipinnatus. Taxonomy (NCBI): domain Eukaryota; kingdom Metazoa; phylum Chordata; class Actinopteri; order Cypriniformes; family Gobionidae; genus Romanogobio; species Romanogobio albipinnatus. The sequence continues at coordinate 3,657,351 of CM042252.1, read as the reverse complement.
CCCTGACACTCCTGTATTGTTTGTCTTGTCTTGTGTGAGCGCGCAGCTTTGAGCATGCTCGAGCTGCGTGCTCTTCTGTCCTTGTGTTTTGTGTGTGGGACGTGGTGTTCAGATCCCAGCACTTCGGTCCAGTTTGGGTTTCAGTTTTGTGTTGGGATTCGGACATTCATGCTCCGCGTGTTTGTTTTTTGTCGAGCGCACGCAAAACATGTGTATGAGCATTCGCTCGTTCTCGTGCGCTCTGTCTTGTCGTGTGAGCATGCGCTCTTCTGTCCTTGTGTGTTTGTGTAGCACGCGGTTCGTGTTTACTTCGGCCGCGTGCTTTCATGTTATGTTTTGTGTTGTAGCACGTGACTGGTGTTTTTCACTGGTTGCGTGCTTTCATGTTGTTATGTTTTGTGTTGTAGCACGTGACTGGTGTTTTTCACTGGTTGCGTGCTTTCATGTTGTCATGTTTTGTGTGAACATGCAGCTGATGAGTTTTCATTAGCTGCATGTTCATGTCACGTTTGGTGTGAGCACATGTATCTTGTCTAGTGTTTCTCTGTGCCATGTGCTCATGTCTATTGTCTAACCACGCCCACCTTGTTTCCTGATTATTGGTTCATTTGCCCCACCTGTCTTCCCTCGTTACCCTCTTTTGTTTGTTCCCTATTTAATCTCCTTGTGTTTACAGTCCAGTGTGGAATCGTCGTCTTATCAACCTCATGTTTCCCTGCTCCCAGTCAAGTCAAGTCAAGTCAAGTCAAGTCAAGTCAAGTCAAGTCAAGTCAAGTCAAGTCAAGTCAAGTCAAGTCAAGTCAAGTCAAGTCAAGTCAAGTCAAGTCAAGTCATTTCTGTTTTTCCCCCTCGGGGTAGTTTGTTTTTGTCTTGTTTTATTTTATTATCAACATTAAACAGCCCTTATTTCTGCATCCTTGAGTCCTCGCTTCATCCCTACAACAAACCCTGACAACTATAGGTATTTATAAAAAAGAACAGTGAACATAAGTTTACAAGTGGGTAATTAAAAAGAAATGAAAAGCCACAAACCTGTATATTAAACTCTTTTTATTTTAGGTACACTCAGGTACATTAAAACAGAACCCATCTCTATGTTTCAAATGCATACAATCAGGGCCGTTTCTAGCCATTTTGACGCCCTAGGCGAAATCCTTATTGGCACCCCCCAGCCAAATCTTAAAAAGCAACATGGTATTACTGGTATTAATTTGAATCCTTATTAACAAATACATACATACATACCATTTTGGAACTGTAATCCTTATTAACAAATATATACAAATACAATTAGGAAACTACGTATAAAAGGTGTTCCAGTCACATGAAAGTAACAAGAATAAATATTGATTCAGTGAGGTCTTTGTTTCTCATTGACGCTTGAACTTCCCCTTTAAATAACGCAACGCAATGCCCTGTACGACACTATTAGAACTGAATGAATCGATTCAGCTTTCAACACCACCCGTAAAGATGCATTAAATTCGACAAAGCGGTTTAATAAAGGACAATAAATATTGTGAATTAGCACATTTTATTATACCATTTTTAAATTGGCCGTTGAATTTTTATATGGGACAATTACACACTGATCCTTTAACAATGCATTAGCGCAAAAACACACACCTTTTGGAGGTGCAAGTAAGAGAAGAAAGCTTAATAGAGTCTAAATATAATGATATCATGAAATGCTAAAGTGAGTGTGGTTAGCCTACATCTTGCCTCTATAATACACACCGAGCAATATTACACTATCTGCCCATTTCACAGCGTGATTTCTCCACTGCCACAAATACGGCCCTAACAAAATACAGATCTGTGCACTTTTTATTGTACCTGTTTTTTTAATTGGCCTTTGAATTTAGCTTTATTGTGTGGTTAAAAAAAGTGTTACTTTGCCAAAGCTTTGACCGAGCTCTGATCTAATGGTGTTCAGCGTTCCAAATGCAAACTGTACATGCAACATTCAGACAGTAATTGACTCTGATCCAATAGTGTTAGGGGAACCAGTGGGGGCGGCAATCATATTTCAGGGTGGCCTTGACACCCTTTACACACACCCCTGATATGCGTTCATTGGCGCCCCTTCAGCTGATGGTGCCCTGAAACTCGCTCAACTCCTTACGTTTGCCCATTTTTCCTGCTTCTAACACATCAACTTTGAGGACAAAATGTTCACTTGCTGCCTAATATATCCCACCCACTAACGTGTGCTATGATGAAGAGATAATCAGTGTTATTCACTTCACCTGTCAGTGGTCATAATGTTAAGCCTGATTGCTGTATGAATATAATGCATGAGGTGCTAGTAGGGTTTAAGCATTTTTGATGGTTGTCAAAATAAACTTTATCTAATGCACATATTGCTTGTTTTCCCCATTCCACCTATGTAGAAACCCTTATAGCAACAAACCACAATCTGGTTCAGGGGTGGGGGGCGACACTTTTTATGATGGATATATTATCAGGGACCCCCAAGCTCCCAAAAAAAGGGGTGAAATATTTTTTTCCCAAAAAAATAAAAAATAATGCCATAGAGGGTTAGGCTAATAGTTTGGGCTCTGTCCTTTAATATTATAATAATGTGCAAGTAAGGGCTCCCTATATAGTTTACAGCATATCTTTAAGAAACGTTTAGTTATAATTGAATTAATTTAAGGACAGACACATTTTTTTTCAGTGAATCACCGTTTAATAAAAATAAATAAAAAGCTATTTTGTAAAACTGCTGTACCGAACCGTCAGATTTGTGTACCGTTACCCCCCTACTGTATATCACTGTGCTCTCTAGATATACTGTACATACAGTGTTGTTATTGTTGTAATATTTTTACAGCAGTTGCATTGACTTAATTGGAGATGCAAATGGGCGGCTTATTTTAGTCATCCTTGATATGAAAATGTGTAATAGTGAAACCATCCTTGTCAAACACCACGAAATAAACAAGAGCCATTTCTTTGTTATTCATGTAAATACATGTACAACTGAAGGAAATTTGGGCACGATCATAAAGGCACATGGCTTCTCCTACCACTGCTATGCAGATGATACACAGCTCTAGGCCTACCTTTCTTTAAAAAAAATGAAATAAATACATAATTACTTTCCTAAAGAATTCAACTTGCAATTTTCACCACTGACTGACCAAAACAGGCTTAAAACAAGACCAAAAAAAATACATTGATAGATCCAGATCATATCTGGAGCTTTGTACACTCAAAAAAATAGCTATTTGGCTGAACATGATTCAATCATGGATTGAAGCAAGTAAAACCTAAAAGAATCAACCATGTACAACTAACTAGAATCAATAATAATAATTTAATTTGTTACATTTATATAGCACTTTTCTAGGCACTCAAAGCGCTTTACATAGAAGGGGGGATCTCCTCAACCACCACCAATGTGCAGCAGCACCTGGATGATGCGACGGCAGCCATATTGCGGCAGAACACCCACCACACACCAGCTGATTGGTGGAGAGGAGAGAGAGTGATGAAGCCAATCATATATGGGGATGATTAGGAGGCCATGATGGACAGAGGCCAATGAGCAAATTTGGCCAGGATGCCGGGGTTACACCCCTACTCTTTATCGAAGGACATCCTGAAAAGTCTCATCCGAAGGATAGTGTTCGTTTAACTCGAATGAATGGCTTTAGTTTAACTTAAAGGGGGGTATAATGCTATTTCATGCATACTGAGCTTTTTACACTGTTAAAGACTTGGATTCCCATGCTAAACATGGACAAAGTTTAAAAAATAATTTGGACGTTTGCTGGAGTATTTCTGTGACAAAAATACTCCTTCCGGTTTCTCACAAGTTTCGGAAAGTTTTTTTTGAGTATGGGTCTGCGTGACGTCAACAAGGGCGAAATTTCCTTGTACGGGCACTTCTCCCGGAAGGGTGCGCACACACTTCGACCAGAGCGAGAGAGCGAAAGCAGCACGCCCAACAACACGCTTTGCTCGGCTTTAGGGCGTCGGTTTCGCTGCACAGGTCACAGGACTTCACAAAATCAACATCCAGTATGTTTTTGGTTGTCTGGGCAAGACAACCCTGTTCAGTTTGTTCCCTACAATTCGGCGATGATTAAGGCCCCAACAATAAAGGTTCATGGTCATGTGTTGTAACCGCAGGCGGTGAGTAAAACTGCTTCAAATGTCTGTCTGTGTGTTGTTGGCTAACATGATCACGTATAGTTAATTTATCAATGGAACATGCGATGTGCACTTCCCACATGTACACCTTTTAAAACGGGCAAATTAAAAAAAATTACGACGACATAATGAAAGTAGAATTTAAATGAGTAAAAGCCGCTAAGCAAATATATACAGTTACAGTACATACTACATAGATATGTCCTGCTGTAGTAGTTGTCGCTGCTGCTCCTCTTCAATTTCAGCTTCTGGATCTGATTCTGGATCATATGTGTATGTGTTTTGTAGGAATATGTATGAACAAGCAGCGAGTCGACACAACAGAGCATACCCCCCACCCACCCCAATATGAATTAATCCACGATCGGAACGTGACAAATATTATATGTATTATGTACGTCCTTGCGCTTGCCCATTTTTCCTGCTTCTAACACATCAACTTTGAGGACAAAATGTTCACTTGCTGCCTAATATATCCCACCCACTAACGTGTGCTATGATGAAGAGATAATCAGTGTTATTCACTTCACCTGTCAGTGGTCATAATGTTAAGCCTGATTGCTGTATGAATATAATACATGAGGTGCTAGTAGGGTTTAAGCATTTTTGATGGTTGTCAAAATAAACTTTATCTAATGCACATATTGCTTGTTTTCCCCATTCCACCTATGTAGAAACCCTTATAGCAACAAACCAAAATCTGGTTCAGGGGTGGGGGGCGACACTTTTTATGATGGATATATTATCAGGGACCCCCAAGCTCCCAAAAAAAGGGGTGAAATATTTTTTTCCCAAAAAAATAAAAAATAATGCCATAGAGGGTTAGGCTAATAGTTTGGGCTCTGTCCTTTAATATTATAATAATGTGCAAGTAAGGGCTCCCTATATAGTTTACAGCATATCTTTAAGAAACTTTTAGTTATAATTGAATTAATTTAAGGACAGACACATTTTTTTTCAGTGAATCACCGTTTAATAAAAATAAATAAAAAGCTATTTTGTAAAACTGCTGTACCGAACCGTCAGATTTGTGTACCGTTACACCTCTACTGTATATCACTGTGCTCTCTAGATATACTGTACATACAGTGTTGTTGTTGTTGTAATATTTTTACAGCAGTTGCATTGACTTAATTGGAGATGCAAATGGGCGGCTTATTTTAGTCATCCTTGATATGAAAATGTGTAATAGTGAAACCATCCTTGTCAAACACCACGAAATAAACAAGAGTCATTTCTTTGTTATTCATGTAAATACATTTACAACTGAAGGAAATTTGGGCACGATCATAAAGGCACATGGCTTCTCCTACCACTGCTATGCAGATGATACACAGCTCTAGGCCTACCTTTCTTTAAAAAAAATGAAATAAATACATAATTACTTTCCTAAAGAATTCAACTTGCAATTTTCACCACTGACTGACCAAAACAGGCTTAAAACAAGACCAAAAAAAATACATTGATAGATCCAGATCATATCTGGAGCTTTGTACACTCAAAAAAATAGCTATTTGGCTGAACATGATTCAATCATGGATTGAAGCAAGTAAAACCTAAAAGAATCAACCATGTACAACTAACTAGAATCAATAATAATAATTTAATTTGTTACATTTATATAGCACTTTTCTAGGCACTCAAAGCGCTTTACATAGAAGGGGGGATCTCCTCAACCACCACCAATGTGCAGCACCACCTGGATGATGCGACGGCAGCCATATTGCGGCAGAACACCCACCACACACCAGCTGATTGGTGGAGAGGAGAGAGAGTGATGAAGCCAATCATATATGGGGATGATTAGGAGGCCATGATGGACAGAGGCCAATGAGCAAATTTGGCCAGGATGCCGGGGTTACACCCCTACTCTTTATCGAAGGACATCCTGAAAAGTCTCATCCGAAGGATAGTGTTCGTTTAACTCGAATGAATGGCTTTAGTTTAACTTAAAGGGGGGTATAATGCTATTTCATGCATACTGAGCTTTTTACACTGTTAAAGACTTGGATTCCCATGCTAAACATGGACAAAGTTTAAAAAAATAATTTGGACGTTTGCTGGAGTATTTCTGTGACAAAAATACTCCTTCCGGTTTCTCACAAGTTTCGGAAAGTTTTTTTTGAGTATGGGTCTGCGTGACGTCAACAAGGGCGAAATTTCCTTGTACGGGCACTTCTCCCGGAAGGGTGCGCACACACTTCGACCAGAGCGAGAGAGCGAAAGCAGCACGCCCAACAACACGCTTTGCTCGGCTTTAGGGCGTCGGTTTCGCTGCACAGGTCACAGGACTTCACAAAATCAACATCCAGTATGTTTTTGGTTGTCTGGGCAAGACAACCCTGTTCAGTTTGTTCCCTACAATTCGGCGATGATTAAGGCCCCAACAATAAAGGTTCATGGTCATGTGTTGTAACCGCAGGCGGTGAGTAAAACTGCTTCAAATGTCTGTCTGTGTGTTGTTGGCTAACATGATCACGTATAGTTAATTTATCAATGGAACATGCGATGTGCACTTCCCACATGTACACCTTTTAAAACGGGCAAATTAAAAAAAATTACGACGACATAATGAAAGTAGAATTTAAATGAGTAAAAGCCGCTAAGCAAATATATACAGTTACAGTACATACTACATAGATATGTCCTGCTGTAGTAGTTGTCGCTGCTGCTCCTCTTCAATTTCAGCTTCTGGATCTGATTCTGGATCATATGTGTATGTGTTTTGTAGGAATATGTATGAACAAGCAGCGAGTCGACACAACAGAGCATACCCCCCACCCACCCCAATATGAATTAATCCACGATCGGAACGTGACAAATATTATATGTATTATGTACGTCCTTGCGCTTGCCCATTTTTCCTGCTTCTAACACATCAACTTTGAGGACAAAATGTTCACTTGCTGCCTAATATATCCCACCCACTAACGTGTGCTATGATGAAGAGATAATCAGTGTTATTCACTTCACCTGTCAGTGGTCATAATGTTAAGCCTGATTGCTGTATGAATATAATACATGAGGTGCTAGTAGGGTTTAAGCATTTTTGATGGTTGTCAAAATAAACTTTATCTAATGCACATATTGCTTGTTTTCCCTATTCCACCTATGTAGAAACCCTTATAGCAACAAACCACAATCTGGTTCAGGGGTGGGGGGCGACACTTTTTATGATGGATATATTATCAGGGACCCCCAAGCTCCCAAAAAAAGGGGTGAAATATTTTTTTCCCAAAAAAATAAAAAATAATGCCATAGAGGGTTAGGCTAATAGTTTGGGCTCTGTCCTTTAATATTATAATAATGTGCAAGTAAGGGCTCCCTATATAGTTTACAGCATATCTTTAAGAAACGTTTAGTTATAATTGAATTAATTTAAGGACAGACACATTTTTTTTCAGTGAATCACCGTTTAATAAAAATAAATAAAAAGCTATTTTGTAAAACTGCTGTACCGAACCGTCAGATTTGTGTACCGTTACACCCCTACTGTATATCACTGTGCTCTCTAGATATACTGTACATACAGTGTTGTTATTGTTGTAATATTTTTACATCAGTTGCATTGACTTAATTGGAGATGCAAATGGGCGGCTTATTTTAGTCATCCTTGATATGAAAATGTGTAATAGTGAAACCATCCTTGTCAAACACCACGAAATAAACAAGAGCCATTTCTTTGTTATTCATGTAAATACATGTACAACTGAAGGACACACACACACACACACACACACACACACACACACACACACACACACACACACACACACACACACACACACACACACACACACACACGCACACACACACACACACACACACACTAGCATTCTCTGACAAAGGACACAGGATATAGTTTAAAGTCATTGTAATATTAAAACAAAAGCAACCAAAAAATGTAATTAGTTACAAATGATCAATTAAAATCGAAAATGAAACTTTATTTTATTTAGGTGCATTCATATTGGCAAGAAAGCTCTATGAGTGATGTTAAGTACAATAGAATGATGTTGCCCCCTGGTGTAGAGACGAGATGCTGCCAGCCACAGGAACAGCTGCTAGAAAATAAAGAATGCAATTTGTCTTTGTTACTTTGATATGCTCATCTTTTTCGCTTTCGCACGGACATAGCATCAGTATTGACTTCATATGAATGCAGAGTACAAGGACAGGTGAGAGAGCGTTCAGAGGAGAAGAAAGCGAGAAAGGTAGAATCAGAGTGTATGAATAAGTCATTTTGCACTTCCACACCCTTTCTTCCATTCTGTAGTCCATGCGATGTATGAGAGAATACTTTACCATGCCCACTAGGCGAGGTGTAATCTCAAAGGCACAACACACGCTCACAAACACTCCCCACCTTCTCGTCAACAGAGTGATATCGTATGTGTCCATTTTATTCTTTTGATCCAGTCCCTTGAACAGATTGCTTCAAATGGGACTGCAGGTGGTCTGTTCGCTCTCGTCACCATGTGTTCTTTATAACATTCTTCTGTCTTTCTGTTTCTCAACCATTCCTTCTGTCTTACAGATACAAGGGTTCAGGGTTTGGCTGGTTAGCAGACGCGGTTAAAGGAATAGTTCAGCCAAAAATGAAAATTGTCATAATGTATACAGGTTTGAAATGATAAAATGGGGCAAAAATGACATTTTACTTTGGGTAAACTATCCCTTAACCCGTTAACTGTCCTTTTTTAGCATTAATCTGAACTTAAATGTATGTAATTCAGGAATGTTTTAGAATACAGACCTAAGGTTGGTCCCTAAAGAAGATACTAAAGAAGTGTTCACACTTGTAGTTCGGTTTGTTTGGTTCGTTTGGTCCAGACCAAAAAAACAAAACATATAGTCCTGGTCCGCTTAGCATTCACACTGGCATTTTAAACAGCAAACCTAAAGTTACCGAACCAAAGGCATAGGGATACGGTCACAACCTGATTGGTCGGCTTTTATGACGTATATTTCGCGACGGAGCTTGCTTACCGAACATTCAAAACAATGCTGTGTGCTGGATTAAAAGCGATCATTTTATGCGTGTACATATGGTTTTATTTTTACCAGCTGAGAACTCACAAAGAGCTCATAAAATGTTCAAAACATTCAAAACAGCAGCAGGATTTCCTCCGTTGTATGCAGAAACGAAGATCTGACGAAAATTGATGACGCACTTTACCTCCTCGTTGTTCCACGTTTGCCCTCTACTCCTTTTGGATACACCGATCTTTCCGCGACCCATCTCTTTAGCGGTCTCTGTCCGCTTGTTTTTTGCGCACCAGGGTTCGGATGGCAGCGTTCACTTATGTTCAAATGAACCGCACTAACCGAGCAATCGCACCAGGGTTCGTTTTAATCCAACCAAACATGACAAGTGTGAAAGCACCCTCAGATAATTGCTGCAGAAGTGAAAGCATATAGCAGTTTAAGTTTACTATAAAGTAAATGTACTAAACTAAACATTTTAATTTTATACAAAACATATATTTTGCAAAATAATTCGGACTCTAAAAGTACTAGAAAATTAACCATGTTTGAAGTCTATATCACAAACATTGAGCCCACTAAAATGTTTCTATTTTAATGGTAACACATTGTACAAATTCAAAATGGTTTAGACAGAATTAATTTTGTGTGTTTAGGCTTTCTAATGATACTTAATTATAAGGCCAGAAAGAGTTTTTTTCTTTTTTTTTTCACTGCAAGGGAGAGTTTTGAGATCGGGAACGCACTGCTCACGTGGTCCATAACATGATTGTATGCTGTAAATAAAATGTCATATGCTTGGTATGATAAGAATAAATCCTGCCGTAAATAACGGCCCAATTCAAATGTTTACGTGCTTTTCTTCTTTTAATTTTTTGAGCGATGATGAAATATATTGCTCTTGTATTACAGTGAATTACAGTGAAGCGAAACCGCACGGTGCTCTGCAGGGGTCAAAAAGGATATAAACACTGAATTTTGAAGTGAAATATTCTTGAAAACTCAGAGATGTGGATTCAGACAGCAATTAAATGACCACACGACCTTGGTGTTTGTCTAAAACAGTAACGTTAGGTCATTCGGCTGGCGATTTTTACGCAGGTGGTGGGAAACGGACGGCAATAAAATCACTGACTAGCCCCAGTAAACGATGACAACGCCGTCCGACCCCACAAGAAACAATTACCGTCTGAACAGGGCTTCATCCAAATCCTTCACCACTAACGTGCCTGGAAAATCTAAATTTTCCTGAACCCTGTGGGGAGGAGGGCCACAACATCATGGCCACCAACAAAACTCAGCAAAGATTGTTCTTGTGGTGCCACAACGGAATGAACGGCTTCATTCGCATCTTTCTCCGCCGCCATTACTGAACTACAACTCAAACTAGCGCACAACATGAATGTCATCGTTCTCAGCCACTCCCTCTGTTCCCTGATTAGACCGGTAAAAATTTGTTCGGAGAAAACCTAAGAATATACCACAGTCCCAGACGGAGTACTGAAGGAAAAATTGAAAGGAAGTACGTAGGAGGGCGGAGATTGTTGATGGTTAGATGCGAGTTCCCATATATCGTCTGCCCTGTTGATCAAGACAACGCAAGCCCACTCCTGACCTAGAGCCCAGTCAGCCTTGCCTTCAGCCATTGGCCCCTTCAATGGCTCCACCCAGCTGCACAGATCCACTTGGGACAGTCATCAGCATGGATCCCTCAGCTCCACCTCAAGCCTCCGAGCCCTTTACTTCACCTCAGCCCTCTGACCCAATTGCTCCACCTTTGCTCAACGCTCCCTCAGCGGTCTGTCATCCCTCAGCCTTTGCAGGCTCCCTCTGGATCCTTGGTCAATCATCACTCTGGCTCTGCCTCAGACCTCCGAGTAATCAGCTGTGCCTTGACCCTCCACCACTCTGGTTCTGCCAGGCGCCACAATTGCTCTCACTCCCACAGTCTCCATCCCAGTCTGCCAAGCCCACACCTCCACCTTGGTTTTACCCACCTGCAGCACCACAGTGACCTTATATGTCACCCTGGCTCTATGTCATCTCGGCTCCACATAGGTCCACCTTACTTGGTGGATCATATCTCCACCTTACTTTGTCAGACTCCTGACTCCAGCTTGGCTCCTCCCTCCATAAGTTCCCCCATGGGTCTTCATCTTGTCTTGACTCTGGGACATCCTCCGGCTCCTCCCACCTTCATCTCCTCCTTGGTTCCTCCAATGGTCATCTCCTTGATGTTGTCCCTCTGCCTGCTCCCAGTCCTCCTCCAGAGTCATTTCATTATTTCATTATCAGACTCAGGCTTTGCGCTGATACTGCAAAACTGACGTTACATTTTCCGTCATAAGCTCTAAGTGGTATAATGATGACAATAGACTAGGGCAAGCTGACCAATCAGAACAGACTGTGCTTTTCAGAAGGTGGGTTTTAAAGAAACCGAAACAAAAACAGAACATTCAGACAGAGGGTGTATCATATAAACCTATTCAGATGGACCATCTGAACAAAACTATGAACCTGCAAATAAGCATAAAAGGGGTCCTTTAATTTGTTTGTAAGCGTAATCCTGCTTTGAAACTCACACAAAGAGTGTGTTGAGGCAGAAGAGAATGTAAGGATATATATTTGGACTTTGTTCTTTCATTTTATTAATAGTGATGTTTGAGTAACAACAGGTAGCAGTGTTGGTAATGGCAGTAGAATATAACATGATTCAAACGACCACAGGTCAGTGTGTATGATGCATTCTTCTCTTGTAGTGTTTCCACTAGTTGAATGTGTGGAAACTATAGAAAATGAGAGGGATTGGGTCACAACTCATCTCCCAACTGAGCACCATGGCTCAAAGTGTCTTGAACATGTGAATTAACCAGTAAGCTGTGATTCAAACACGCTGGGTCTTTTTCCGTGCAGAAGAGGATCTGGCACAAATAAAGGGGTGGCAGGGGTGCAATTTGGAGGGGGACACAGGCATCTTCTCCAATCAGATTGGCAATTAGCTAACACTCTGATGCCAACAGTGACAAATTTTGCTTTTAACATCCTGCTGCTCTGCATTAATTGTGTTTCGCTAGAATTTGAATGCCATCACAGGGAGCACAGCACCAAGAGACAGTTGCCGTGACAATTAACACCAGGCAGGATGCTGTGATCAGGCCTTGTGCTTGGCAGGGTGGGACTGAGACCAGGAGTCATACAGACTAGCATGTAGAGCAGGTTCAGAACAGGGCAGATGGTTAATAATCCAAAGCTGCTTCTCTCAGACTCTCATCTTGCATAGTTTCATGACCCATGGATGATAGAGTGCCTAATTCTTCTTTTTAAAGGGGTCATTTCATTACAAATATAATTTTCACATTTGATCTATGTAAAACATTAACTTCCAAATCCAAATATTTGGAATTACATTAATCCAAATTAATCCAAATATTACATACATTAATATTTGGTAATACATTGAAACTTTAAACATGTATTTTTGAAAATTCTGACCACAGCCAACCTTCGGCGTATCGATTAATTCATAATTGATAAAGCATTAATAGGCAGTTTATAGATACAGCTATAAATGCTTTATTCTTGATTTATAAGCATATCTATAATGTGTTTAATAATTGTATTTTCATACTTTATAAATGATCAATATATCATTTCTAAAAGAAGTATTACATTATTTACAAACCAGTTATTTAGGAGTTGTCAGTGGTTCATCAGATCATTTAGAAAGTGTAAGTAAAGGATTAATAAACTATCTAAATGTACATTTATACATCTTATTATTTAGACATATAGTAATATTTGCTCAGTGTGTTAATAAATGCTTTATTAACATGTATTCCTACTGTAATTCATGATTAATTCAGGTAGTTATAAAACATTTAGTAGTTGTCAGTTAACTATTTTTGTGAGCTCATCTAAAGTGAGGACTATTTATGCCTCGTAAAGTTTTTACAAATGAGATATAAAGGCTCAGTTCTCTTCTGAACATAAAAAGGAAACAAACACAACACTTGTTGTGGAGGAATATAGCACATATAAATATTTATTTCCAAACGCAAAAATTTGAGACTGTACAACTAGTAACTTAATATAAAATTAAAATTAAGCTTCTTCAGTGTCATATAAAATAATATTCCTGTAGACCGCCAGAAAACAGAACTGCAGTCAAATTAAACTAAGCCTCTGCAATCTGATATAAAAATACATTTCTGTAAAGTGTAAACATTGCTGAATAGAAATGTACCAGTGGATCACACTGGATTACAGGAGTGCCAAAATACAACAAATACAATTTAGATAAAACAATAATAATGTAATAAAATATTTTGCAGTGTCAAAACAGTACTAACTTTAAAACATTAGAGAGCAGCCGTGCAGAAGAGAACTGAGCCTTTATATCCCCTTTGTAAAAACTTTACGAGGCATAAATAGAAATAGTTAACTGACAACTACTAAATGTTTTATAACTACCTGAATTAATCATGAATTTTAGTGGAAATACATGTTAATAAAGCATTCATTAACACACTGAGTAACTATTACTATATGTCTTAATAATAAGATGTATAAATGTATATTTCAATAGTTTATTAATCATTTACTTACACTTTATAAATGATCTGATGAACCACTGACAACTCCTAAATAACTGGTTTGTAAATAATGTAATACTTCATTTAGAAATTATAAATTGATCATTTATAAAGTATGAAAATACAATTATTAAACAGATTATAGATATGCTTATAAATCAAGAATAAAGCATTTATAGCTGTATCTATAAACTGCTTGGTAATGTCTATTAATGCTTTATAAATGATGGATTAACTATTTACTAATGCTTAACTAATGCTTCATAGCGTGTAGTTATTATAAAGTGTTACCGAAACGAATTATACTGGCCAATTAGGTACATCTTGTTAGTAGTGGTTTGGACGCCCTTTAGCCTTCAGAACTGCCTTAATTCTTCATGGCATAGATTTAACAAAGTGCTGGAAACATTCCTCAGAGATGGTGGTCCATATTGTCAAGATAGCCCGTTCCACCACATCCTAAAGGTGCTCTATTAAAGATCTGGTAATAGGTTGTTTGCACGTGACGTCACTGCTGTACCGCAAAATGCAGATGGAGGGCAGGAAGTGATTTTATACATAGGAATCACTAACACAAACTCAAAATGCCTATGTTTTGCATCGTTTATTGTTGCTCAAATCGATCAAACCAAGAAACCACACAGAGCTTTTATCCTTTACGTAACTTCTATCATTTTACTTTACATGTTGTCGCCTTTAATGTCGTTTTGCGTCTGCTGATACTGAACTTAACACGGACACAGGCGTACCTTGGTTTTTGACTTGGTTAAATATTCACATTCTTCTTGGTACCGTTTGCAGTTTAGAAAATATATTTTATTTCATTGCATGTCCATTTGATGTTTTCACTGAAGTTTTGAAGAATTTGGTTCACAATGTTGATCTGGTTAGTTGCCGTAAAAACCGAGTCATACGCCGCTGCTTCAGCATCATTATATGGTAAATGTGGCCAAATAAAAATGTGTTAAACAAGCTGACAGAAGTCGATCTATTTCTTTGTTGGAAAGATGTAAATGTACTGAAACTTCACGCAGGAGAGTCGGAGATGGTCACATTCAGCGGACAGACACCGACACAGTGCATTTTTAAAAATATATATATTTCAACAAATGACAATCAAAGTCACATCTATGGAAGCTTGTGAATAGTTTTGAAGTGGCTGCGTGGAAGTTAAGTGAGAATCTTACTCGCAAATGTAATGTCACTTATTAAACCAAACAAAATACAGAACCTTAAAAAGCAATGTGGTTATTTTATTGAGTGATAGGCAGTTTAATCAGACATTATTAATAGATTTGCTATCGTCTTACCGTCACCTCCTCAACCTGTGTTTTTACACCTAGAAAAGCGGAAAAGTGTATGACATTGTCCAGTTTTCCACCTGAAAGATGGTGTGAGTTCATATGGCAATTCTCGATGCAACATGAATGACCTACAATGGTGACATTTTTCACAATTACGAGTCGACAGAAAATCTAAATTACCGAAACTCACTAGCAGAAAGACAGCGCGATATAAACAAACCAGATCAGAACAGCGTGACGGCCGCTTCACATTCTCTAACTTAGTTATATCAACCGTCTAGATGGCAGGTAAGTCTTGCAATTCAGTAGAAAAATCGCTCCTCTTCATAACATAAGGATCACGTCCAACATATGTTGTGATTTTTCTGTTTATAGCTTTCTAAACCAGCAGTTTACGGACTTTCTCGTCCATTCTGTTTTCCACTTCCTGCCCTCCATCTGAATATCGTGCGTCATCAGAACCACGTGATTGCAAACAAGCTATTGTGGAGGCCATTTGAGTAAAGTGAACTCATTTTCATTTTCAAGAAACCAGTTTGAAATGATTTGAGATGTATGACATGGCACGTTATCCTGCTGGAAGTAGCCATCAGAAGATGGGTACATTGTGGACATGGTCAGCAACAATACTCAGGTCGGCTGTGGCATTTATGCTCAGTTAATACTAAGGGGCTCAAAGTGTATTAAGAATATATTCCCCACTCCATTACACCACCAGCAGCCTGAACCATTGATACAAGGCAGGATGGACCCATGCTTTCATGTTGTTTACGCCAAATTCTAACCCTACCATCTGAATGTCACAGCAGAAATCGAGACTCATCAGACAAGGCAATGTTTTTCCAATTTTCTCTTGTCCAATTTTGGGGAGCCTGTGCAAATTGTAGCCTCAGCTTCCAGTTCTTCGCGGACAGGAGTGGAACCGGTGTGTCTTCTACTGCTATAGCCCATCTGCTTCAAGGTTGGACGACTGGCACCAAATTGTCTTGACCATGTCTAAATGCCTAAATGCATCGAGTTGCTGCCATGTGATTGGCTGATTAGATATTTATGTTAACGAGCAGTTGAACAGGTGTACCTAATAAAGTGGCAGGTGAGTGTTAAAACAACATGTAATCCAGAATTATGAGCCTGTGTGATTTTGTTGTACAAGCACTTGTTAATTATGCTGTGGAAACGTGTGGTTGAGCACCACAGAAGTTTACAATAACGTATAATAATGCCGTTAGCTTGTTCATTAATGCATTCAAATTTTAGGTCTTAAGACTGACATCAAAGTGTTTCCAGGTAAACTTTTAAACTATAACAAAACTCTTATTGTACGAAAAAGTAGAATCTTCTGAAAGTAATACATTGTTTAATGTGACTATTAACAATGCCATTTATTGTAGTTACTCTACTCATTTAAAAACATTTTATCATTTTGTTACTGTCTATAATCATTCAGCCAAAAAGGACATCATCTTCCTTAAAAGAGAGGCTAAGTGGCTTTTAATGTAGGACAGAGAGTGAGTCAGAGATGTGCAATATGCCCTTTATACTAAAATAACACTAGCTAGCCAGAAAGGAAAGAGTCAACCAAGATGGAGTGCAAAAATATCATCCGCACTTTGAGGTTGCATGCATTTTTTTTTTATATATATAAAAACAGAGCATGCAATTAAAAATGATGCATGCAAACAACAGTGAATTTGTTCATGTAGCCAATGTTCTGCTATATTTATTTTTAAATTCTACACCAGGAGTAGACAACTGTGTCATATACCCCCAGCCCCATAATAATTTTAATAAATTACATCAATTATAATATACACTAATCATCATGTCTCGTCAGTAGACTTGAATTTAACGGCTGTTTAATGTTATGAGGTATTTTTGTACCTTTTGAGGAGTGAATTTTTTGGTTGCAAGGACTTTATTCAAATGGTTTATAAGTTTAAATGTTAAATTAAAATATAAAAAAATATATCTTCATTTGTGTTGCAAAGATGAATGGAAGTCTTATGGGTTTGGAATGACACAAGGGTAAGTAAATGATGACAGAATTTTCATGTTTGGGTAAACTTTTCATTTGAGGTCTCTGTCTCCCAAATTGAAAATCTCATGCATTGTTAATTTTCATTCTGAAAGTCAAGAGCAACAAATACAGTTGAACTGTGAGCTGTGATCCACTCAATCGCAACAGCGTAATGGAAGAAAAAAGGTTGGAGCTGTTTGCTACGACTAGTGCTGGTAAATTCTCACAGGTTCTAAGCTTCTAACTTAATACAATAGACTGTGTGACTATGAGGAATAATTACCTAAAAATTGTAGATCATGTGCTGACTGGTAAGGACATGTTCAGTTCACAAAGCTTTATTGTGGTCACAACATATTAACTTGTGGGAATGTCATAGCCACAACAAAACTAAAGCCCTATTCTGACGGGATTTGTTTAGCATGGAGAGGTTGGGTAAAGTAATTAGTGTGACGAGCAGGACGAGCGTGCACGGATGCATAAAAGGAGGAGTGACGACAGTGAAGGACGAGAGATGACCAGGGCTGGAATTTAAGTTGTGTTTGTGTTTTGTTATGTGTGTGTGCATGGCAGTCATAAAATCTGTTAAAGGTTCGCCGGTTCCCACCTTCTTCCCATAACAACAAACCGTATTACATTGGTGCCAAAGCCCGGGAGGAAGGAGCGACATGCTGCTGAGGGGGATTGCGGTGCAGAGGAGGTCGGGCAGCGCGGAAGAGTGAAGACCGCGAGTGGCTACCCGAGGCGGTGGTGCTGGAGTGAGTGTAGATCCGGTGGGACGGTGAGCTCACTGCCGTGCCCCTGGGTCGAGTTAGGGTTGCCGTCCTAGATGGAGCGGAGAAGTCACCAGCATTCGCTGTGGGCCGGAGCCAGCTACCATCTGCCATAACGGGGAGGAGCAGGGAGTGCAGGGGTTGCTGCCGGCTGCCCTCAACAGGAGGAGCGCCAGGGGGCAGAGGAGGATCGAGCCGTCCACCGAGTGTCCAGTACCATCGCATGGCACCGCGAGGACCGAGCGGCAGGGTGTCAGGGAACCGGACCAGAATAAAAAAAAAATGTTCCTCTCTCGTCTCTGTCGCTCCTCATGCTTCTGGCTCCTTTTCTCTCATCTCATCTGTCCTTACCCACAGGTGCTGTGGCCGCCGAGACTGGTCCCGGGGTGGAGTAGAGCGCAGTCTTGTGGGTAGCCCCCGGCCTGCGATTGGGGTATTTGACGAGCAGGACGAGCAAGAGCCGCGAGAAAGCTACGCGGATCTCTCATGGAGGAGCTTGAACGCATAAAAGGAGGAGCGACGACAGTGAAGGACGAGAGAGGACCAGGGCTGGATTTTACGTTATGTTTTGTTTACATTCTGTTATGTGTGTGTGCATGGCAGTCGTAAAGTCTGTTAAACGTTTGCCGGTTCCCACCTCCTTCTTCCCATAACAACAAACCGTATAACATTGGTGCCAAAGCCCGGGAGGAAGGAGAGACATGCTGTCGGAGAGCCCTCACTGCTGAGGGGGATCGCGGTGCTGACGAGGTTGGGCAGCACGGAAGAGTGAAGACCGCGAGTGGCTACCCGAGGCAGTGGTGCTGGAGCGAGTGTAGATCCGGTGGGACGGTGAGCTCACTGCCGTGCCCCTGGGTCGAGTTAGGATTGCCGTCCTAGATGGAGTGGAGAAGTCACCAGCATTCGCTGTGGGCCGGAGCCAGCTACCATATGCCATTACGGGGAGGAGCAGGGAGTGCAGGGGTTGCTGCCGGCTGCCCTCAACAGGAGGAGCGCCAGGGGGCAGAGGAGGATCGAGCCGTCCACCGAGTGTCCAGTACCATCGCATGGCACCGCGAGGACCGAGCGGCAGGGTGTCAGGGAACCGGACCAGAATTAAAAAATGTTTTCATCTCTCGTCTCTGTCGCTCCTCATGCTTCTGGCTCCTTTTCTCTCATCTCATCTGTCCTTACCCCCAGGTGCTGTGGCCGCCGAGACTGGTCCCGGGGTGGAGTAGAGCGCAGTCTCGTGGGTAGCCCCCGGCCTGCGATGGGGGTATGTGACGAGCAGGACGAGCAAGAGCCGCGAGAAAGCTACGCGGATCTCTCATGGAGGAGCTACGCATAAAAGGAGGAGCAACGACAGTGAAGGACGAGAGAGGACCAGGCCTGGACTTTATGTTGTTTTGTTTACGTTTTGTTATGTGTGTGCGCGGCAGTCGTCCGTGCTTTTACTTTCAGTTTGTTTGCTTATTTGATTAAAGTTTCTTTGAATGTTTGTCGGTTCCCGTCTCCTTCTTCTCTGATCAAAGAACTGTATTACACAGAGCTTCTCAGTGATTTTAGTCCCGTCTGAATGTGCCATCTCAGTAATCATTACGGACGATGTCAGTAAAGATACCTTCTGTAAAAAGGTCCAGAAAAATTACCTCGGGTAATACTAATCCCGTGCGAATAGACCCGCTGTAAATATGTACGTAAATATGTCGTCATTTCACATGACAACAGGGAGGTCACGGCGGTGCATAAATCGAGTTACCCCTCCCACTTGTGCTAGTTTTACTGAGATTTCTTATCCCGTGCGAATTGCTCATTAATATTACAGACATCATGTGGTAAAATTACATTACTCCATTAACCCTAGTAAAACTAATTCCATCCGAATAGGGCTTTAGTGAACCAGACATGTGCCTTCCCAGTCACGATTAGTATCCAGGTACACATAAAGTTATGGCTATGTCTGAAAGCTGAAAAATGCTGCCTCCACAGGCAGCATACGAACTCAACAATATAACCCTAACCGTAAAGCCATGTTGGCCAATCAGAAGCCTGGAAAATGTGTTATTGCCGGTTCCGGTTCTGGTTCTGATGCAACAAGCCAAAATCTCCGGGTTCACAGTCCACACGACACCACTGCAACTGGAGTTTATAAAATGTTCACCCTGGCAGGAGTTTTCAAAAAAGTTCAGTTTCAGTGTCCCGGATATGATATAACACTCTCCTGCAATTTCGTGACAAAATACGGCATCTGAAGGAAAAATATGGCAGCCAGTTTGTGTATAAATGTAACTTTTGACTGCAATTTTAGCGAGAAATTAGTGTTGTGGTAATTACATATGAGCTTAGTTATCACCAAAGTTCTCTCTGTTTTGTTGTGGATCATTAGACAGTGACTCTGCATCAGAAGCCGGTCTGATATCAGTTTTGTGAGGTACCTTCGGGAAGGCAACAAGCCAGCTGCTTAAGCTTTCAAATGTACCATATATTAGTGAAATACTAAGAGCTCTCTCTCACTATTACTCATGTGCCAGTGATTACCCCTCCCTGTGCCAATGTTGGTTGCCAACTTCTATGCTACATAATAAAAACATTTTTGTCAGATATTCTAAAAATGTGCTTCAATTTGGATTTTTTACCTTTGCTACCCTATATGGGTTCGTTACCGCTCCTCAAAGTGGGTCACTAGATATGTGACTATCAAAACACTGTGCTTATTACACACATAAAAACTTGAAAGAGTACCCAGCTGTCACAAAGGTGAAATCATCTATGTTGATGTTTTCCTGCTGACATGAGAAAATTGGAGCTAGTTTGATGGGCCATGGTTTTCTGGGCAGTCTTTTTTGCAGTTCAGTGCACACTTATGACAGCTGAGATTTTGAGTGTTATGAGGCACAGTCAGTTGCTAACTAGGCAAACCGCTACATGAACAAGGACTGTGCATAGTTGGACATATTAGATGAAGAGAGCCCATTTTCCATGTGTACTTTCTTTCAAGCCCCATAGAGCTCACCAGAGATGATGTCAATAGTTCAAGGCCCCTGGAACATTTAGGTCTACGAAACATTTTTAGCATTTTGGATTCATATACAAGAGAAAAGACTGAATTTGATCAAAATGGGAAGCGATAATAAAGGTGTTATGATGCAGTATTTTTCCTTCACATCTGTTATGCAGGTCAGTATTATGCCCAGAAGTAGCTGCCATCTTTTCCCTCTCACTATCACAGCATGCCAATATCATTGTCATCATGTGAAACGCACATTTTTATGCTTCCCTGTTTGATATCAAGCTGTAATTTGGCACCCCAGACGGGATGAGCACCTGCAGAACAATTACCTTCTTCAACACAGCAACCATCTCACAGCAGATTCCTGCTGAAAAATGAAATTGTTAAAAACATAAAACTGATCGCTAGCCGTTAGCAAGTAGTCATACAGACGAGGTTCGCAACCGGTGGGTTTTGGTCCAAACCGTGCAATATGCGAACAATGAAATGCAAATAACATATGTGACCCTGGACCACAAAACCTGTCATAAGGGTCCTTTTTTGGAAATTTGAGATGTATACATCACCTGAAAGCTGAAGCTTTCCATTGATGTATGGTTTGTTAGGATAGGACAATATTTGGCAGAGATACAACTATTTGAAATCTAAATATTGAGAAAATCAGCAAAAAGTTGTCCAAATGAAGTCCTTAGCAACGCATATTACTGCTAATAATAAATGTTTTATATATTTACAGTAGGGAATTTTCAAAATATCTTCATGGAACATAAAAGAAAAATCCTTAATTTTGAGCCATACAATGTATTAGGGCTGCCACTAACGACTATTTTTATATTGATTAATCTATCGACTAATTAATCGATTAATCTATCGACTAATTTATCACAATAATTTTTTACAATTTTACTTAAAAACATTTAATTTAACTTGCAACATTGGCCTTCAGTAGTGTACTATTAAAAAAAAGTATAAATGTAAACAGGCCCTTGACAAAATGTAAAACTTAAAGAGTAAAAATGTGAAAAGGTACAAATTTGTAAACCAACATAAAAAAGAGAATATCAGCAAATACTTTTTATATAGAATAATAGTGTTGTCACGATACCAGAATTATGACTTCAATACGATACCAGACTAAAATACCTAAATACCGATAAGTTACTGAATCGATACCATGGCAAAAAAACAGTAAAGGTAATTGAATAATATGACAGAACTTACTATGCATTGTTTTAACATTGTTTTAGGGTTAAAAAACCCTAAAAACTCACATGCCCTGCCCTGCTTCACACAGAATATTAGGTCCGGCCCTTTAAGAGCTGTACAGACCAAATTCATTGTAACACCCGATTTCTCATTCAACTCTGTATACTCGCCAGGACGTGCATTTTTACATATTTTTTACCATTCAAACCCAATAATCCGCGAAACTGGCGTTGCGATCTGTCTGAGTGAAAGGCGTGTGTGTGGCTGCGTGCGCTTCGAGCCGCACCGCACTTCTGTTGCTTTCTTTTTCCTGAGCTGCGCGTATATATTTGACTGTTCTGCTTTCATTGTTTAGTAATCGGTGGAAGCAGAGCTCACACACACGTCCTCACTCCTGCTCTCACACATCGACACACATTAGGAAATGCTGCTCTTATTAAAGCGCTGTCAAAGTACCGGTACTAATACAATTTCATATCGTACCCAACTTACCCAGTCGACTAAAAATATTGACGTCGACTAATTAACAGCGTCGACGCAGACGATTGTATCGAACAATCGCGACATGCCTACAATGTATTGTTGGCTATTGCCACAAATATACCCATGCGACTTACGACAGGTTTTGTGGTCCAGGGTCACATATAATATTGCATTTATATTACACATTTTTTGGATAGCAAAATACCCAAACATAAAATCTGGGTCAGGCGTATAGAAAGGGGAAAAACAGCTGCGAAGTGAAACTCAGAAACACTTATGACAAGAAGCAAGAGATTGAAGAAACTGGAGATGTGATAATTTAATCTAAAAGTGCTTTGGAGTGTCTGTGAGAGTGTGTAAGAGTCCTCTCCATTGTTTGTGACTGAAGGCCAAGCTTGCGATGGGGTGAGGAACAAGCTTTGTCAGCAGACTGCAGTGGCTAATATGTGCTTGAGGTGGTCACTTCCCGCAGCTGAAAGTCAAGCCCACAGGCAACAGATCAGATTAGCGGTTCATCCTTCCCCTCACGAGCCGCTCATTCAACTTTGCCGACTGATTCAATCTCGCTGCCCTGCCCGTGAATGGCTCAAGCAAAACCAAACAGCACAGATGCCGTAGACCAACCAGGAGAGTGCTGAGAGGTCCATCCATTATCCTGCCACTGTGGATAACAGAAAAAAATTCTCAATTTGTGTTTCATTTAATCAGCATGCCTATGGAGATCTGCAGAATCGAATGAACAGATGTGATTGAATCAGAGGCACTGTACGATGTAGGGAGAGGAGAATGGGTCTGTCTGGGGTCGGAATGGCAAGGAAAGCAGCCTGTGACAGGGAAAGCGTTTCGGCGTATCCCTGCCGAGAGTTCAGGCCCATCAGTCTAATGCGCAGTGACACCACATTACCAGCAGCACTCAGCACCTCTCCTCTCCTGCTGGCTGCTCCATTAATTAGGTTAGGGCCTGCTAATGGTACACCTCACAGTGAGGGAATGCAAAACAGGGCTACAATCCACCTGCACGCGCAAACAGCTTTGTCTTGTCCGCACACTTGTGCAAGTAAAAACCTTCAATGGGCTACATTGAGTCAGGGCCTTATCGTTTGATTGTGGTTTAAGACTTCCTTTGCAATGAGAAGAGGAAAACCAAGAAATCAATAGTCTATTCCTTCAGTTAATGGCTGTTTTATCGATGAATTAAAGGTCATTGAGTGGGTTTCACTCAGCTCTGCTGTATCTACCAAGGAGGTCTATAATAGTTGGACAGAGCATCTCTTAGCATTCCAGTTCATCTCAAAGTTGCTTGGCTAGCGCATGCAGACCAGAAAGTATAATAATAATACACTGTAAAATCCAACAGTGACTCTAACTAAAAGCTTTTAGTTAACTTTACTTAATGTCTTAACTTAATTGTAAAAATCTAGTAAGCTGTACTATTCACTTTGTAAACCTGCCCACTGGCCCAACTCTCGGCGTCCAATGGCAGGGAGAATGTGTCTGCGCACTACTGTCTTTCCTTTTACGCAACACAACAAGATTAAATGCTATATATTTTCTCACATGCAATAGCTCGTTTCATCTGACTCCAAAAATGAAAAGGTTTTAATGATATCTGTGCATCATTAAAATGTGAACGAATATTTGATTATTCTCTTAAACTCTGTTTATATTTCACCCACTTAGATCAGGAAGACTATACCGCTCCGAGTTCCTTACCAAGGTCTCCGACACAAGTGGTCAGCCCCGAAGATCAGAAGCTGGGGCAGTTGGCTAAATATCTAGGACTTTGCCGTACACGCGCAACAATCAAAGATATATTCAATAGCCCCCTTGGATGCCCTTCAGGAACTTAATTCAATTGTTTTACTTTAGTAGGTTTTGGCTCTTTAATAGATTTGGATTAGCCAAGCCCGTGCATTTATCTAAAGTAACATTAAATTAGAACAGAAGTCATCGGAAGCGCCCAAGCTAGGTTAACCTAGATGGACGCAACCTTGTGGCAATATTCAAATCCGTTAATCTTATTTGGGAAAAAACAAGTCTCAGAGTCAGTCAGAATAAAATCAAACGTTTACAATTTATTGACCAGGTAATGAAGCAATAATTCGAAATCCAATCCGCAAGAATAAAATCATCAGTTAATCATAACATAGCAATTCAGAACTGGAATGATTTGTAGAAATTTTTACCTGGCAACGAAAATTACACACAGCGTTTGTGTGGGCAGTCAACCTACAGACTCCTAGAACTTTCTGCACCTTTTTTTTATATACCCAGATAAATCAATATTCTTACCAAATGGCCGTCTATCATTATAATTAGATTTTGGTTCCCTATTCAGGGATTCACACTGGGAGATCAGAATTTGTATTTGAATAGGTTCTTGTTTTACATACAGGAGGTACACTCTGAATGGAGGGTCTTGGGGAGGGAACACCTTTAGAAGATACATCACTTTCTCATATTTTATAACTTCTTTTAGCTTTTCATTATGGTTGGGAAAATGAGACCATTTTACCAGGCGCACTGAGACACTTTAAATGATATCAAACATACATAGATTCTTCTTGTACATACTTTACATTGCATAGGTTTTTCAGTGTATTTCAGGTGAGGAGGAGGGGGGATGAAGGGGAGGTAGTGTGTGTGAAGTGTGAACTGCACTGTGTGCTGCGCCTCGAGATCCCTGTTACATATGCAGGAGATAGTTCAAGTGTTGATGTCCATGGGGGCCTTTTGTTCCATCTAGCGGTCGACCAGACATACTGGCAGCAGCCTTAAAACATTCTATACCTTGTTAACTCAGAAAACCAAAGTTAAGATTAATTGATTGGTTTGAGTGCATTTCGTCAAGCAAGCAAGCCACAAAAAGAAAAAGAAAAACAACAACTCACCATTATGGTGATCAGTGTTCCCTTTGGGTACGTGGCACATTCATATTATTGTAATTCTCTTTCTATTGATGCAGCGATGCAACAAGAAATCACAGTTATTTGGTTTCAAAGGAAGATAATTAATACGTAGTTTGCTTTTGAAAGTTGACCAAGCTTCTGACTGAATAAATAACTATAGGTTAATGATTTAGTCAGAAATTAGGTCACCTTTTAAAAGCAACCTATGTAATATTTCCCTTCATTTCATATAATGATCGTTTACAATTGTATTGCTAACACTTACGTCATAAACACCTTTTAATTGGGTTGATATAATCCTGTAGACTGGGTAAACCGAGCCTGATTTGATGGCGATTTGATTTCGCCCTGAAGCTCAGGCTGGAAACCTGTACATATTTTTATCCTGCTTCTGTTACAAATTTGCGGCGACCAATCACAAACCGGCTTATCCACCTGGCGCGCTATTGGGGGGTTTAACACAATGACGGATGGAGAAGCGATGGATTGTTGGTCTGATTGGTTGAAGGACTATCCAATTGCGTACAGAGTCATTTGAACTATGCTGTTGATCACGCTTGTGCAGTAGAAAATACAGAGCAGACTCTCCAGACCAATGTTCAATCTTAAAAGATTGAACTTGGTCTGTTGATAGCCAGACAAATAATCGCTTTATATTTGTAACAATATCTTGCAGTTGATCATGCTGGAGTCACACACAGACTCACAATGGTAACAACAATGGTAGCTATACTAAGTCAAGAGTAAATTTAAAGTAAATTATCAAGTACTCTCAGTTCTTTTTTAGTTACTATAACTCCTGTGTAAGTGAACTATACTAACTAAGCATTTGTTAGCACAACATACTATTCTTATTTCACTGTGCTTGTTTTTTTTTAAGGGAATCGGGTTGGATGCTTTTTTTAAGTTAGTCTAATTCAAAGGCATCTTTCAAAACACTCAAGGACACCATAGAGTTGAGTGGTAGTCATAAAAAACAAGACAGCAATACTACAAAACAACAGCTGTTTAACATTAGGTCATTTAAAATTGATCAGAGAAAGCTCATTTAAATAGATACGTTTTAAGACGTGATTTAAAAGTAGTCAGTCAATTACATTCTTGTATACAATCAAACTTAAATTTATTCAGACACCTTTGACATTTCTCACATTATCACAGTTTATTGGCTATAGTTTAGAAAATGGTAATAAAATATGACAAGAACTCCGAGTTAAACTGTGTCAGAACAAATTCATTTTCATAATGTCAGAAAACTTTGATATAAAGGGATGTAATGATTACAATCAACCAATCAGCTGTTAGATTTAAGAACACAATTAGATGATACCAATTTAGCTCAACCAATGACCAAACAATGCTTCATTTTGTTCAGTCTGTGGTGTCAAAGGTCGCATTAGCAATTAAAGAAAAAACACTTCAGCAAAACTTGCTTAGCTCAAAGTGTATTTTGCTCTCCTCACTAACATTAATGAACTGTAGTGTCCTGCACCCACTAGTAAAACATTATATCTGGTGTCCGAATCATTTTTGGTTTGATTGTAAATGATGGAAGATAATTCCAGAGACGAGGAGCAGCACAGCTGAACACCCTGGACCCCATAGTGACTAAACGAGGGTACAACAAGGGAACCAGATGAAGAAGATCTAAGAGTATGCTTGGGGGTATAAATATAAAGCAAGTCGGAGAGATATGAGGGTGCAAGATTGTGAAGAGCTTTAAAAAGAAGATTAATCTTGTACTCTACTTGATATTTAACAGGAAGCCAGTGTAAATGATAGAAAAAAGGAGAGGTGTGCTCTATTGAGGAGGTTTTAGAAATGACATGAAGTTTGTGAGGTAACCCAAATAGCAGAGAGTTACAATAATCAATGTTTGAAGTGACTAGAGCGTGTACAAGAATGGCTGCGAAATGGGTGTGAGAAATGGATGAAGATGCTTATGTTCCAAAAGTGGAAAAATGCAAAAAGTACTAGTACTATTGAAGGTTTAGTTCACTTCAAAATTAAAATTTACTGATATTTTACTCACCCCCATCTCATCCAAGATGTTCATGTCTTTCTTTCTTCAGTCAAAAAATATTTTTTTTTAAGGAAGACTTTCCTGGATTTTTCTCCATAATGGAATTAAATGGCAGCCACCGGTTGAAGGTCCAAATCAATGCAGTTTCAAAGTAAGGGCTTCAGAGGCTCTGCACGATCCCAGACGAGGAATATGGGTTTTATCTAGACAAACCATCAGACATTTTCAAAAAAAAAAAGAAGAAGAATGGCTAACAAAGTAACTATGCCTATATTCTTTCTGTGTTAAACTGATGTGTGTTGTTTGTTCAGAGACTGTAGTCCTCTTAAATGTGCAGAACATATTATTAGACATTTAAAGGATTAGTTCACTTCAAAATGTAAATTTCCTGATATTTTACTCATCCCCATCTCATCCAAGATGTTCATGTCTTTCTTTCTTCAGTCGAAAATAAATAAAATAAATTTTTTTGAGGAAAACATTCCAGGATTTTTTTCCACATAATGGACTTCAGTGGCAACCAAAGGGTTGAAGGTCCAAATCAATGCAGTTTCAAAGTAAGGGCTTCAGAGGCTCTGCATGATCCCAGACGAGGAATATGGATTTTTTTCTAGACAAACCATCAGACATTTTCAAAAAAAAAGAATGGGCAACAAAGTAACTATGCCTTTATTCTTTCTGTGTTAAACTGATGTGTGTCGTTTGTTCAGAGACTGTAGTCCTCTTAAATGTGGAGAACATATTATGAGACATTTAAAGGATTAGTTCACTTCAAAATGTAAATTTCCTGATATTTTACTCATCCAATTTCTTTCTTCAGTCGAAAATAAATTAAGTTTTTTGAGGAAAACATTCCAGGATTTTTCTCCACATAATGGACTTCAGTGGCAACCAAAATGTTGAAGGTCCAAATCAATGCAGTTTCAAAGGAAGGGCTTCAGAGGCTCTGCACGATCCCAGACGAGGAATAGGGTCTTATCTGATTTGGACCTTCGACCCTTTGGTTGCCATTGAAAACCATTATGTAGAGAAAAGTCCTGGAATGTTTTCCTCATAAAACTTGAGACATGAACATCTTTAATGAGATGGGGGTGAGTAAAATATCAGGAAATTTTCATTTTGAAGTGAACTAATCCTTTAAGGATGACAACCAGACTCTTAATCTGAGTGAAGTGATAAAGTGATTATAGAATTATCAATGGAGAGTGAAAAGCTGTTGGATTTTGCCAAATTGGATATAGTGCCATCAAGGAGAACCTCTGTTTTATCTGTATTCAGCTTGAGCAAGCTGCGCAAAAATCAGGTTTTAATTTCTTCTAGACCAGGGGTAGGCAAGTTCAGTCCTAGAGAGCCGCTGTCCTGCAGAGTTTAGCTCCGACCCTAATCAAACACACCTGAACCAGCTCATCAGTGTCTTCAGGATTACTAAAGCTACAGGCAGGTGAGGGTTTTTCAGGGTTGGAGTCCAACTCTGCAGGACAGCGGCTCTCTAGGAACGAACTTACCTACCCCTGTTCTAGACAGTCAGAAAGAAGAGTAGAATTTGGCTTGAAGAACAAATAGAGCTGGGTGTCGTCCGCTTAGCAATGAAAACTATGCCATATTTCCTAAAAATATAAATGACGAATAAAAGAGGGCCCAAAACAGAGCCTTGAGGAACACCAGTGGAAGTATGCAACCTACATACAGCCATCTTTGCTCAAGGGAAACTTTTGTCATGTTCAAGTTCACTTTATTTATAAAGCACATTTAGAAACAACAGGCATTGTACCAAAATGCTGTGTAGTATAGTACACAGTTTTGTCAAGATAAGAATAAGTGCAAAACTAACTCTAAATAATGAGACTTCAATCTAGCTTTGAAAGTGTCCAATGTGGGGAAGGATCTCACAGAAACTGGAAGTGCATTCCACAACCTAGGGGCCGCAACTGCAAAAGCTTGGTCGCCCTTGGTCTTTGAGCGGGACCAAGGAACAGAAAGAAGTGATTGGTTACAATCTTGGATACAGAATATGGTTGAAGGAGATCAGCAATATACCGTGGGGCTAGCAAAAGCTTTGTAGACATACAATATAACCTTAAAATCAACTCTAAGTAAAACAGTCTAATTGTCCTTGTCACACCAGATTGTTCATTGACTTAATTTGAATTATTTGGTCTCCCATTAAGGTACTAACCAAACCCTGCTTAGTTTCATTGGGCACCAAGGCAAGAGCAGCTGTTGGTTATTACAGTGTCCCTGCTCCTGGTCAAACAAACGTCTCGGTTGCGTTTGGTAACCCTCGTTCCCTGAAGGAGGGAACGGAGATGTACGTCGGACGTCACCGACGAATTGGGATCACTTCTGGGAGCCCCTATCAGCTTTGAGCTATATAGAACCGGTCAATGAACATTGGCGTGCAAGATTTACATCTCGCGCTCCGCCCCGCGTTGCGGTTATAAAACCGGAAGCGAGAGCAATGCGCGGTTGTTTTTCACTGAGGAGCCGAACTCAGTAACTCGGCCATGCAGTGATGGTACAGCAACTGTGGCTACGGGACATACGTCTCCGTTCCCTCCTTCAGGGAACGAGGGTTACCATACGTACACCGAGACGTTCCCTTTCAGTCGGTCACGTTCGACGTACGTCAGACTTCACCGATGAATTGGGATCCCTTTGGAAAACGTTTTACTACCACTTCCAGCGCCCGGCGATGGGCCCCTCAGACCCCGTCTGTAGTGGGCAGGAAAATTCACGCAGGGAGAGTCAAAAAGCTGCTGTTCCGCAAGACCCATTCAGCTGACTTTATTGGATAACGCTGGGAAAGCGTGCCCATGAAGGCCGCTGCGGAAGCCACATCATGCCCGGAGGGAGTTACCATGTGGAGAATACACGTATGGACTGGCCTTGGGCAGTACAACAAACGGAAGTCCCAGGGGTGGCCCCGGCCTTTAGCGGCTAGGGAACAACACCTTACTGAGACGGCAGAGGAGCTCTTCCGAGGGAAAGACACGGGCTCGCCGTAGGGAGCCGTACCGTGGAACACACGATACACACATGGGACCGCCGTGGGGTTCACAACATATGGAACCCAGCCTAACACCCGTTCCACCAATGCATACGAGTGTTAGACCTGGCGTCGGACGCTCCGCCACATCCGACTGCCGTGGGTAACGGAGGACTCAACAGGGTTCACCGTTCTGGGGAACTCAACTGGAGTGGTAGAGCACGTATCCGGTCCATATGGAGGGGTATGGCGTAGCAAGCCGACACAAGAACGGGCACTTCAGTGTTACTGACTATGGGAAGTGAGCACACAGGAAGAAAGCGGCTCTACACGGAGGCTATAGAACCTAGCGAACGTGTTAGGTGTCGCCCAGCCCGCGGCTCTGCAAATATCTGTCAGCGAGACGCCATGAGCCAGCGCCCAGGAAGAAGCGACAACCCTAGTGGAGTGGGCTCTTAACCTGAGCGGGCAGGCGTGCCTTGGGTTTTATACGCCAAGGCGATGGCATCCACTATCCAGTGGGCCATCCTCTGCTTGGAGACAGCCTTTCCCTTCAGCTGTCCTCCATAACAGACATAGAGCTGCTCTGAGTTCCTGAAGATTTGCGTTCTGTCTACGTAAGTCCGGAGAGCCCGGACGGGACAGCGAAAAGCTAGGGCTGGGTCTGCCTCCCACGATGGCAGCGCTTGCAGGCTCACCACTTGGTCCCGGAAGGGAGTAGTGGGAACCTTGGGCACATATCCAGGCCGGGGTCTCTTGATAACATGAGAGTTACCAGGCCCGAATTCCAGGCACGATTTGTCGACCGAAAATGCCTGCAGGTCCCCTACCCTCTTGATGGAGGACAATGCAGTCAGGAGTACTGTCTTCCAAGACAGAACTTTTAACTCAGCTGACTGCAAAGGCTCAAAGGACGCTCTCTGCAGTGGCGGATTTAGTCTCCTCGCCCCCCTCAGGAACCTGACGATCAGATCGTGCTTCCCCAATGATTTACCATCTACCAGATCATGATTCGCGGCAATAGCGGCGACATAAACCTTGAGGGTGGAGGGAGACAGTCTTCTCTCCAAACCTCCTTGTAGGAAGGAAAGCACCGCACTGATTGAACATCTTCGGGGGTCTTCTCGGGGAGAAGAGCACCAATCGACGAACAGGTTCCACTTCAACGCATAGAGGCGCCTCGTAGAGGGGGCTCTAGCGGAAGTGATGGTGTCAACTAACGTTTGTGGTAGGTCACCTAGAACCTCCGCGTTCCATCCAGGGACCAGACATGGAGTTTCCAAAGGTCCGGACGCAGGTGCCATAGGGTGCCCCATCTCTGAGTCAGGAGTTCCTTCCTCAGAGGAATGGGCCAAGGAGGTGCTGTCACGAGGAGCACTAGTTCCGGGAACCAAGTCCGGTTGGGCCAATACGTAAAGACCAACAGGACTTGCTCCTCGTCCTCCCTGACCTTGCACAGTGTCTGTGCGAGAAGGCTCACTGGGGGAAACGCATACTTGCGTAAGTCCCAACTGGCTGAGGTGACTGAGCACCATGTCCCTGTGTTTGCACAACGGCTCTCGAGACTGGGCAAGGATCAGCCAGTCGCCGAGATAGTTGAGGATGCAAACACCACTCATGGGAGCAATGGCCGCCTCCGCGACTTTCGTGAAGACACGGGGCGACAGGGACAGGCCGAAGAGTAAGACACGGTGCTGATATGCCCGTCCCTCGAACGCGAAGCGCAGAAAGGGCCTGTGTCGCGGGAGAATCGAGACATGAAACTACGCGTCCTTCAGGTCGATCGCTGCAAACTAATCTTGGGGACGGATGCACCTGAAGATGCGTTTCTGCGTTAGCATTCTGAACGGCAGCTTGTAAAGGGACCGGTTCAAGAAACGCAGATCCAAGATCGGCCGTAACCCGCCGCCTTTCTTGGGTACAATGAATGTAGAACCCGGACCTCATATCGGCTGGAGGGACCGGCTCTATCGCGTCCTTCGCCAGTAGGACTGCGATCTCTGCCCGGAGCACGGGGGCGTTCTCCTTCGCTACTGTTTTAAAGTGAACGCCCCTGAACTTGGGGGGACGCCGGGCGAACTGAATCACATAGCCGAGTCTGATGGTACGGAGGAGCCACCGAGATGGGCTGGGAAGCACTATCCAGGCTCCCAGAGACCGTGCAAGGGGGATCAACGGCCCCACAGACATACCCACAGCGGGGCAGCGAAGCAGCGTGCAGGGACCCGACTCGGACGGCATGGGAGTGGCCCGAAGTGGGATCTGAGTGTACTGTGCAGCACTTACCTGCTTCCGATGAGGGGGCATGCAAGTGAGGGAAGGCCGCTTGAGTGCGTCCCCACAGCCGGCGCCCCCTGCTGGCGAAGG
The DNA here is from genome assembly GCA_023566225.1 of Romanogobio albipinnatus. Classification (NCBI taxonomy): domain Eukaryota; kingdom Metazoa; phylum Chordata; class Actinopteri; order Cypriniformes; family Gobionidae; genus Romanogobio; species Romanogobio albipinnatus. The sequence continues at coordinate 3,624,555 of CM042252.1, read as the reverse complement.
GAGAGGCACCCGAGGGTGGCAAGGCATGGAAGGGTTGACCACCACCAAGCGCGCTCTCTTGGCACTCAGAGATTTCGGAAACTGCTCTTTTTTTTAAGCACTAGGGCCAGCGGCGGAACAGAAATCAAATTTGAACAAAAGATTTTCCCCCGGCCCTCCTCCGGGGGAAGGAGTGGTGCTGCAGCTGACTCCGGGAGAGCAGATTCCTCCACCTCTGGGCGGCCCGTCTCAGAGTCTCTTACGACGGCGCTTGCCACCTGGCTTGGTAGCGGCCTGAGTGGGCTGGACGTCCTTCCCACGGCCGGCCCCACGCCGTCGGCTGGGTGTAGACTGCTGCGGTGCCTTGGCGGGGGCGGAGGCGGCAGAGGGCACACGTCCTCGGCGACGAGCAGGCGGAGGCGGGGCAGGATGTGCTTGATGGCCTCTGTCTGCTTCTGGGCGGCCGAGAACTGCTGGGCAAAGCTCTCGACCGCGTCGTCGAACAACCCGGCCGACAAGATGGGGGAGTCCAGGAACCGATACTTGTCGGTCTCCCTCATATCGGCCAGGTTGAGCCAGAGATGGCGCTCCTGGACCACAAGCGTGGACATCGCCTGACCGATTAGATTAGATTAGATTCAACTTTATTGTCATTACACAAGTACAGGTACAAGGCAACGAAATGCAGTTTAGGTCTAACCAGAAGTGCAATAGCAGCAAGTGCAGGATATACAACGGTTGCATAAGTGCATGATATACAATGGATGAATAAGTGCAGGACATGGATATGTACTGAAAATATATATATATATATATATATATATATATATATATATATATAGATATAGATATAGATAGATAGATGGTTATTACTATCAACAGAATTTACAGGTGAATATGTACAATGAATAAATATACAGATGGCTATTACTATAAACAGAATTTACAGGTGAATATGTACTATGAGTATAATATAATATACAGATGGCTATTACTATAAACAGAATTTTACAGATAGAGGTATACAATATGTTAGTCTAAGATGAAGAATAAAGCAGTGGATTAAGGTTGTGCAATGAAGTATGGACAGAAGCTATCCGAAAAAAAAGTGTAAAGTGCAGTGGAAGTGATTGCATATTACAGTTAGAAGTACGGTGCAAAATGCAAATGTAAACAGTTGGTACTGTGAATACAGTCGGCAGTGCAAATGAGCATAATCCAGTTAAGGTATGGTAGTGCAAGATGCGTAAGTAAACAGTTTTTCCAGTAGTGAAAATAACAAGTGAAGGCAGATGTGAGGTAGGAGAGTTGGTAGTATATGAGGGGAGTGGATCAGCGAGGGTTAGAGTTTAATAAAGAGACAGCTCTGGGGATAAAACTGTTCTTAAGTCTGCTGGTCCTGGTCCGGAGGATCCTGAAACGCCTGCCGGAGGGCAGGAGAGAAAACAGTCTGTGGGCTGGGTGAGAGGAGTCCTTGAGGATGCTGCGAGCTCGGTGCAGACAGCGTTTCCTCTGGATGTGCTCGATGGCAGGCAGTGGAGTCCCTATAATGCGCTGGGCAGTTTTCACCACCCGCTGCAGTGCCTTGCGCTCCGCAACAGAGCAGCTCCCATACCATACTGCCACACAGTTGGTCAGGATGCTTTCTATTGCGCAGCGATAGAAGTTCACCAGGATAGCCGAGGAGAGCTGATTCTTCCTCAGTGTCCTCAGGAAGAAAAGGCGCTGGTGAGCCTTCTTGACCAGGCTGGAGGTGTTGGTTGTCCACGACATGCCCGCCGAGATGTGGATCCCCAGGAACTTGAAACTGGAGACACGCTCAACAGCCATTCCATTGATGTAGATGGTGTCGTGTGTGCCTCTTGACTCTTTCCTGAAGTCCACGATGAGCTCCTTCGTTTTGGTGGTGTTAAGGAGCAGGTTATTATCAGCGCACCATGTGGCCAGGTGCTGGATCTCCTCCCTATAGGCAGTCTCATCGTTGTTGCTGATGAGCCCAATTACCGTAGTGTTGTCCGCAAACTTGACGATGGAATTAGATCCATACACAGGCTTGCAGTCGGAGGTGAAGAGGGAATAGAGAAATGGACTTAGCACACAGCCCTGTGGTACACCAGTGTTAAGTGTGATGGATGTGGAGCAGGTGAATCCTGATCGAACATTCTGGGGTCTGTCAGTTAGGAAGTCCAAAATCCAGTTACACATTGAGGTGTTGATGCCCAGGTCTCCAAGTTTGGCTATTAACTTGGTTGGGATGACAGTGTTGAATGCTGTGCTGAAGTCAACAAACAGCATGCGTGCATACGTGTTCTTATTGTCCAGATGAGTGCTGCGGTAGGCAAACTGGTGTGAGTGCTACAGGGCTGTAGTCATTAGGGCACCTCGGGCTAGAGTGTGTCGGCACTGGCACAATGGAAGTGCGTTTAAAGCATGTTGGTACAGCTGCTTGGGCAAGAGACAGGTTGAAAATGTCTGTAAAAACCCCAGCGAGCTGCTCCGCACATGCCCTGAGAACACGTCCAGGGATGTTGTCTGGTCCAGCAGCCTTGTGTGCGCTGATCCGGCTCAGTGCCTTGCAGACATCTGTGGAGGAGAGTATGATTGGTGGGTGGTAAGCTGAGGGTTTGAGCTTGGTGGCAGTTTCTCTGTTGTCTTTTTCAAAGCGAGCATAAAAGTAATTTAGCTCGTTTAGGAAGTTGACATCAGTGGCTGCGGGGGTGGAGTGGGTGGGTTTATAATCACTGATGGCCTGAATGCCCTGCCACATGCGTCGAGGGTCAGAGTTGGAAAAGTGTCCCTCTATCTTTAGCTTGTAGCAGTGCTTGGCCTTTTTGATGCCCCTCTTCAGGTTTGCTCTGGATGTGCTGTAGGCTTGTGCATCTCCTGATCTGAAGGCAGTGTTGCGTGACTTCAACAGGAGTCGCACTTCCTTGTTCATCCAAGGCTTCTGATTTGGGTATGTGGTGATCTGTTTCTGGGTTGTAACACTGTCAATGGTGGTATTGATATGATCCAATACAGAGGAGATGTAGGAGTCAATATCCGTGTGAGCGCCACTGGTGGCCTGAGAAGCAAACATACTCCAGTCTGTGTGTAGAAACCTTTCCTGGAGTGTGGAATCTGCCCCCACAGGCCACACCTTGATGGTCTTCACTGATAGCTACACACGGTTGATGAGGGGTGCATATTTGGGGGTGAGGAACAAAGAAAGGTGATCTGACTGTCCCAGGTGGGGGAGGGGTGTTGCAACGTAAGCTCCAGCCATGTTTGTGTAAACATGGTCTAAGTTTTTGTTTCCTCTGGTGTGACAGGAAACATGCTGGTGAAACTTGGGTAGGACTGACTTTAAGTTTGAGTGATTAAAGTCACCTGCAACAATAAACGCAGCTTCCGGGTGATCAGTCTATTGTTTACTGATGGCTGCGTGAAGTTCTTTCATAGCAAGCTTGGCATCAGCATCCGGGGGAATATAGGCTGCAGTGATAATGGTGGAAGTGAACTCCCGCGGTAGATAAAACGGTCTACATTTAACCATGAGAAACTCAAGGTTAGCTGAACAATGACTCCCAACAATAGCAGAGTTTGTGCACCATGCTTTGTTAATGTAAATCCACAATCCACCACCTCTGGTCTAATGTTCTATCCGCCCGGAGTGTGTGGCGTCCCGCTAGCTCAATAGCGGTGTCCGGTATTCCGCTGTTTAACTAGGTTTTCATGAAGATTAGGATGTTACAGTTCAAAAGTTTCTTGCTGTGTGTGATGCTGAGTCGTATCTCCTCCATTTTGTTCACTAGCGACCGTACATTGGCAAGGAAAATGCTGGGTAAAGTGAGCCGGTGTGGTGTTAGCCTTAGCTTAGCTCTTAGTCCTCCGCGCTTCCCCCGCCTTTGTTTACGATCTCGACGCCGCCTGCGAGCACTTCCGTCCGGCCGGGTAGAGTGCATAGCCTCGGGTGTCCTAGCGATCTCAGGAAGGAGTTGAAGATTGTCCATAAAACTGTCGGAAATTCACAAACCAATATCCACAATCGCACAACGGGTGTACGATGTAAAGGCACAACTGTTCTGCATGAACAGACCCGAGATGAGCAAGAAAATTACCACAAAATTGCAGAATCTCGAGAGACCCAGAGCCTCGCGATGTACTGCAATCAGGCCTGACCGATGGAACGGGCGGTGACTTTCGTCGCCCAAAGGGCGAGGTACGGAGCTGTCCGGAGCTCCCGAAGGAGCTCTGGGTCAGGCCGACCCTCATGCATGTCCATGAGTGCCTGGGCCTGGTGGACCTGAAGCAACGTCATGGCATGCAAGGTGGACGCAGCCTGTCCACAGGCCTTGTAAGCCTTCCCAATCAGACTGGAGGAGAACTTACAGGCCCGGGACGGGAGATGCGGGTCTCCGCGCCAGTTAGAGGTGGTCTCCGGACACAGTTGCATCGCGACGGCCCACTCCACTGGCGGGATTCCCACATACCCCTTGGCTGGCCCGCCGTCAAGGGTAGTGAGGGGGGAGGATTCACTCGGTCGGTTTCTGGCAGAAAAAGGTGCCGTCCACGACCTTGTGAGCTCCTCATGCACCTCCGGGAAGAAAGACACCGGGGCGGAACGCTGAGAACCAGCGAGAAACCAATCATCCAACCTAGAGGGTTCGGGACATGGTGGAGGGTTCCACACAAGCCCAACTCTTTCGGCGGCCCGGGCAAGCATAGTCGTCATCTTGGGGTCCGGTGCGGCCGTTGCCAATTTCCCAGAGGGAGGCAGTACAGCCGAACCTTCATCCTCCGAGGACTGAAACTCCCCCTCCGATGCAGCGATCGACATCTGTTCGTGCACTGGAGCTCCGAAAGTCACCGCTGGCCGCCCATGGGAGGGACCAGCGACTTCTCCCGGGAGCTCTACCGGCTGCGGAACTTGTGAGGGAATAGGGGCCTGCGGAGACTGACTCAGTGGGTGTGCCCTAAACGTGATCCTCAGATCACCCTGGCCATCCGAAGAAATAGGTCTATTCTGTTTAGGAATAGAGCTAGATCGTGGGATGGGTAAGGGGACTTCCCGGAGGTAGGTGAGTCTCGACCTTAGTTCCGAGATAGTCAGTGGGAACATGAACAGTGGGAACATGAACTATCCACAAACGCCGCCTCAGCGTGCTGTTTGCCCAAACACGTGAGACAGCGATTGTGACCGTCAGCGGGCGCCAGGGAACGACCGCATCGAGAAACACACGGGTGGAATGACATCTTGAAAAAGACGCAGCGTCACCCGTGTACTCTTTTAGAGGACATGCTCTCGTGCTGAAGCACCCAGGTGGAAATGCGACAGCGCACAGGGTTTAAGTGCAGCCTGTGCCTGTACTAAGGAAAAACATTTTTCTTATCACAGCAGTGATCACTGCGATCCCGCTGATACGTCTTCCTCTGGTTCTTGTAGAACTCTTGCTGATCAGGCAGCTTACTCAGGAACAATTCTTGAGTCCTCTTCATACGCCGTTCGGCTCCGAAGTGAATGACAAGCGCACATTGCTCTCGCTTCCTGTTTTATACCCGCAATGCGGGCGGAGCGCAAGATGCAAATCTCGCACGCCAATGTTCATTGGCCGGTTCTATATAGCTCGAAGCTGATAAGGGCTCCCAGAACTGATCCCAATTCGTTGGTGACGTCAGACGTACGTCGAACGTGACCGACTGAAAGGGAACAAATAATACATAAACAAAATAAATAAATAATGTGTTCCCTGCTAAAAAATACAGAATAAATCAGCATGAATTCCATGTTGGTCCATGCTGGTTTATGAAGGTAAGAGCTGGTCAAGCTGGTTTCAGCAGGGCTGTACATTACAATTGCATTGTTGTTTTTATAAGAGTGAAAAATGGCCGACCATACAGAGTCATGTAAACTCTTTCAACAATCTCAATAAGAAAACTGACCCACCAAATAAATTTGTATTGTAGTATAAAAGTATGTATTGTAATCAACCAATGTCATTTTTATAACTTTACAATTCTGTATGCTATACATTTTTGCTTATATTGTCTCTGTTATAGTGTGACAAGCTATCCTATGCTAAATACACTGTTATTTTGCCAAATATGAAGTGAAAAATGATTAGCAGGTAGATTTAGCAGGGGAAGCAATACATTAAATCATTCATTGTCAGTCATTTAGATAATGTCCTGCTCATTTTGGATTAATGGCCCCTAATTTCGCCATGCCGACTCCGTCGTCCGTATCTCTCAGCTTGTGACAGTTTCTTTCCTCCTATTCTTTGATGTTTTCTTACTGGTTCATTTACTGCATAATAGCATAGCATTCATACCTGAACATTACTCCACTGCAAAAAAGTGCAATGATATATTAGGGTAATATGTGAAATGCATCACTGGCCACTCTATTATAGGCAGAATCTTTCTCAAGCAGTATCCTAACACATATAGACCCTCATAAATGACTGTTTTGAAGAAATGGCAAATTCAGGTGAAGTGAATAACACTGATTATCTCTTTATCTCTGCATCTGTTAGTGCGTGGGATATATAAGGCAGCAAGTGAACATTTTGTCCTCAAATTTGATGTGAGGAAAAATGGGCAAGCGTAAGGATTTGAGCGAGTTTGACAATCAGGGTGCCCATGCTGACCCCTGTCCACCGCCGAAAGCACCAACAGTGGCACGTGAGCATCAGAACTGGACCACGGAGCAATGGAAGAAGGTGGCCTGGTCTGATGAATCACGTGGATGGCCGGGTACGTGTGTGTCACCTGGGGATGCATTATGGGAAGAAGGCAAATCGGCGGAGGCAGTGATGCTTTGGGCAATGTTCTGCTGGGAATCCTTGGGTCCTGCCATCCATGTGGATGTGACTTTGACACGTACCACCTACCTAAGCATTGTTGCAGACCATGTACACCCTTTGGAAACGGTATTCCCTGGTGGCTGTGGCTCTTTCAGCAGATAATGCGCCGCCACAAAGCAAAAATGGTTCAGGAATGGTTTGTGGCGTTGACTTGGCCTCCAAATTCCCCAGATCTCAATCCAATCGAGCATCTGTGGGATGTGCTGAACAAACAAGTCCGATCCATGGAGGCCCCACCTCACAACTTACAGGACTTAAAGGATCTGCTGCTAACATCTTGGTGCCAGATACCACAGCACACCTTCAGGGGTCTAGTGGAGTCCATGCCTCGACGGGTCAGGGCTGTTTTGGTAACAAAATAGGGACGACACAATATTAGGTCATAATGTTATGCCTGATTAGTGTATTTCTTGTTTTGCCTAATATACATAACAGCCTCACCTTTTTTTCACAGCGTTTGTTAAAGGATCCAGTCTCTCTAAACCACTTCTTCCCTGGACCTTACTCTTCTCTGACAGTGATGCATTGCACAAATTTTAATAATGTATTTTGCAATTAGTGTTTATTTGCTTGTTGGATTCTCTTGTGAAAGCGTTGGAGTATCCTTCATTTACAATGGTTTGTCAATGGCCACAAACTGATGAATCATACAAATGTAAGTCCTCAGAATCTCTCTCAGAGTTTGTGATGTTGATATTGTAATAAAAACACTTCAGTACCAGCCATTAGACAACTAGACATCCCTGTCATTAGACAAATAATGAAGTTTAAAAACATGAATTTAAACACATTAATATTTCACGCCATTCTACAGTGACCAGTACAATCTTTTTGCATCTTTTTGAGACATTGTTTCATGCATTTTTTGTTTTGTTTTGTTTTTCAATAATCACTTCAATCACTCGTCTGTGATTTATAACACTATGACATTAAGCCGCTTTCCACAATGAGATTTCCAAACTTCTTCGCCTCAGAGAGGTGAAAATGTGTATCAGAATATTCTCCTCTGAAAACAGAATCACACTCCTCCGGTGGTCTGTATTTTTTGACACTTCCAAAGGAAAAGACTAGGTCATTTGTGCATCATGTGCAAAGTGAACACTACTGTACGTCTGTGTGTCTGGACAAGGATGATGCTGTATCTTCCATAATGACATAATGCTTATTCATTCATAAGACTTTAAAGATAGTGACTTCAAATCTCTCATCACTCTGTCTAGGTTTATTTTGCGATAAGTTACAGTATATTATCTCCTTAACACTAATTGTGTTAATGGTACATAGAAGTTTCTCATAAATGTCCAGCTTGTGATATATAATGCCTTAAAGGGATAGTTCACCCAAAAATGATTTACCATGATTTACTCGCCCTCCAGTCATCCAAGGTCTATATGACATTCTTCTATCAGACGAATAAAATCTGAGTTATATTAAAAATGTTCTGGCTAATCCAAGCATTATATAGGCAGTAATAGTTGCTTGGTCCATAATAAAATGCATCTGTCCATCAAATAACTGCTCCACGCGGCTCCGGGGTGTTAATAAAGGTCTTCTGAAGCGAATCAATGCATTTGTGTAAGAAAAATATCCATATTTAAAAATGTATTTTTTTTTTCTATGGCTCTGCATCAGCCGTCCCCGCGCCATCACGAATAAGGTATAAGGCGATTAAGGTCAAAATACCGGCGCGATCATAGATATATACATACACTCACCTAAAGGATTATTAGGAACACCTGTTCAATTTCTCATTAATGCAATTATCTAATCAACCAATCACATGGCAGTTGCTTCAATGCATTTAGGGGTGTGGTCCTGGTCAAGACAATCTCCTGAACTCCAAACTGAATGTCAGAATGGGAAAGAAAGGTGATTTAAGCTATTTTGAGCGTGGCATGGTTGTTAGTGCCAGACGGGCCGGTCTGAGTATTTCACAATCTGCTCAGTTACTGGGATTTTCACGCACAACCATTTCTAGGGTTTACAAAGAATGGTGTGAAAAGGGGAAAACATCCAGTATGCGGCAGTCCTGTGGGCCAAAATGCCTTGTTGATGCTAGAGGTCAGAGGAGAATGGGCCGACTGATTCAAGCTGATAGAAGAGCAACTTTGACTGAAATAACCACTCAATCATTTCAAATTGGTTTCTTGAACATGACAATGAGTTCACTGTACTAAAATGGCCCCCACAGTCACCAGATCTCAACCCAATAGAGCATCTTTGGGATGTGGTGGAACGGGAGCTTCGTGCCCTGGATGTGCATCCCACAAATCTCCATCAACTGCAAGATGCTATCCTATCAATATGGGCCAACATTTCTAAAGAATGCTTTCAGCTCCTTGTTGAATCAATGCCACGTAGAATTAAGGCAGTTCTGAAGGCCAAAGGGGGTCAAACACAGTATTAGTATGGTGTTCCTAATAATCCTTTAGGTGAGTGTAGATTCCTCATTAGTGCCTGCGCGGATCGGTCGAATGAGGCATCTACGTATATATATCTTTGATCGCGCCCGTATTTTGACCTTATTCGCCGGAAGTTATGGCGCTGGGAATACTAGATGACATTTGTCTGATAAGAGGTAAAAAAATAACATAAATACTGTTGGGTTTCTCGAAGAAACCGATCGTTTCGTGTCAATGTGTCGCCACGAGCCGCATGGTTTACTAAGGATTCGTATGTCTATGTGTTTTTACTCTTATTGCTCTCATACTCTAAAATATCCCCATTGACATCATTATACGACTATCACACTGCAACGGTTGGAGTTAAAAATCTTTATTTGTGTTCTACTGAAGAAACAAAGACCCCTATATCTTGGATACCCTGGGGGTAAGCAGATAAACATATGGACATAAACATAAATTTCTTTGAATATCACTTTTCTGTAGGGTAAAAATTCACAAACATTCAAGATAAGTGAAAGAATACAGAAAAGAAGCTCATTGGCCATGATAAAAACAAATTACAAATTAAATCAGTTAATATTTTAGATGATTTCTGACATGTTTTAGACCGCTCACCTGTCTGTCAACAGTGATTGCATCAAGTACAAAATGATCTGGAGCTCATGTTCCACCGCCACTCCTTCTTGATCCCATCCATTCTCTTCAATGGTGCTTTCTTTATTTTATATTGCTTGTATATTTGAGTGGCCCACTTTGAATAAACTGTCCATATAACAGTCCAGAGTATGCTGAGTGTAGCCAAGTACCACCAAAAACAACCTAATGGACCCTAGCTTCTGATAGCACGCCAACAGACATTCATAAAACTGCTCTTTTTGCCAGCACTGAAGCACTGAGGTCAGCCAGAGCAACCTCACTTCACTCCATGCTGAAAGTGTATTTGGCATCATCAGCAAACAATTATTGATCCCACACTGGCAGACATGTGTATCTCCAGATATAGAAGATGTGCTTTCATTTTTTTTCCCATACCCATCTGCCTGTCTACCTCAAAGAGTCTGAGCATACAGACTATCACACCATGAAAGTGAATGTCAACATACTCTGTCAAACTTCAAAAAAGGAGAAAAACAAGCAAACAAACTGACAACAAACAATAAAGGTAACACAAAAATAATCTTCTGAATCTGTAAGTTTCATACGTCGGTTGTCACCGACGAATTGGGATCACTTCAGGGAGCCCCAATCAGCTTCAAGATGTAGAGAACAGGCCAATGGGCCATTGGCGTGCAATATTTATATATCACGCTCCGCCTCACACTGCGGGTATAAACAGGAAGCGAGAGCAGCACACTATTGTCATTCACTTCGGAGCCGAACGGCGTTGATGAAGCAAGACTGCTTTTCTAAAAGAGAGCCTCATCTACTAGGGGTGGCACGGTACATGGAAAAAAAGCAAACCGTTCGGTCTCGGTTCGGTGTGTGTGCGTCGCACGGTTCGCAGATGCGCAATGTATCCTTGTGCCCGTATGTTACCTCAGACAGTGGATGTGCTTTTCGCGCGAAATAAGAGGTGTGTGTGGACATACAGTAAAGTAAAAGTGGAGTGCTGCAGGTCACGTCACATGTAGAAATGAAAGTGGGAGAGATAAGGAAGGCTGCCCGGAGTTGGAGGATGCGCTAGCATCGTAGATGCAGTGCGAGAGCGGGTGCCGCGCCGTGCGTGCCCGTTGAGCAGACATACACTGGCAGGTTTGTCTCGCGAGTCGCGCATCTGAACCGTGGCTCGTGTATTGCAAATACAGGCAAATATAGTCCATTCTGTCACATTTTCCGGTCTTCTCCTCCGACCCCTGTCTGTCTCGTGCTTTGATTTATGATGGACAACATATATATATCTGCTGCAAGACCGTGTTCCCCTCTGTCTCATACACACATTCATATGTTGTATATAAGTAATTCACATGATAAATGTAACATTTAAAAGTTAAGATATGCTTCTAGTTCTAATAATTTAAACATGCCTTTGAAGTTTGGGCAAAAACTTCTGGCAGTGTTGTGTTTTCGTGTATTTTATGTTATTTTTTCACAGCGCTGGATGTCATATGGTGATTGTGAAACACACGGGACACTTCATGGTGAAATGTGTTAATCAGGTCAGCTGCAGTAAAGCCACAGTGCATTGTTCTGATCAAAATTGATATGATTAACATGAAAAATGTTACGCCAATGTGTCGGACTCGGTAGACAGCCAGTTAGGAAACAACTTGATATAACAATTTTTAATACTGAATCCTAATTAGATTAGATTAGATTCAACTTTATTGTCATTACACAAGTACATGTACAAGGCAACGAAATGCAGTTTAGGTCTAACCAGAAGTGCAATAGCAGCAAGTGCAGGATATACAGTGGTTGCGTAAGTGCAGGACATCAAATCAAATCAAATCACTTTATTGTCACTCTACCATATGCACAAGTGCAACAGTAGGTGAAATTCTTAGGTGCAGTTCCGAGCAACATAGCAGTCATGACATGACATGTACAACATTTAAAGCAGCATCAGATTACACATCTGATGCGCACACAATTACTCACAGCACAGTATACACTACAATGAACAATAAATAATTTACACAATGTGAGTGTAGTTCTCACAGCTTTAAACAATATACACATACTTACAATATACATATACTTAAAAACAATATACACTAAACATACATTAAGCAATAACAGTATTCATTAAGATATAGTAATAATATACAATGTACAGTATACAATATGTTCACAAATTGAAATCCAAAGTGCAATAGATGCTGTATGATAAATAAATGTGTATATAATGTGTGTATCTACAGTGGGTTGTGCTGAGTGATATTCTGTCCAGTGTGTGTTATGATACTGATGGATCAAGAGTTAAGTAGTCTGATTGCTTGTGGGAAGAAGCTGTTCTGGAGTCGGCTGGTGCGTGTTCTAATGCTGCGGTACCGTCTGCCTGACGGCAGCAGTGAGAGCAGCCCATGGTTCGGGTGGCTAGAGTCTCTGATGATCCTCTGAGCTCTCTTCACACACCGCCTGGCGTAAATGTCCTGGAGGGAGGGAAGCTCACCTCCGATGATGCAGCTGGCTGTGCGCACTACCCTTTGCAGGGCCTTGCGGCTGCGGGCGGTACTGTTGCCGTACCAGGTGGTGATGCAGCCAGTCAGCAGACTCTCTATGGTGCTGCTGTAGAAGCGTGTGAGGATGTGGCGGTTCATTCCAAACCTCCTCAGCCGTCGCAGGAAGAAAAGGCGCTGATGAGCCTTCTTCACAACGGCCTCAGTGTGGACGGACCATGAGAGTTCCTCTGTGATGTGGACACCGAGGAACTTGAAGCTGCTGACTCTCTCCACCGGTGCTCCATCGATGGTGATGGGGCGGTGTTCTCTCTCATTCCTCCTGAAGTCGACCACCAGCTCCTTGGTCTTGCTGACGTTGAGGGAGAGGTTGTGCTCCTGACACCACCGTGTCAGAGTGTGCACCTCCTCTCTGTAGGCCGTTTCATCATTGTCGGTGATAAGACCTACCACTGTCGTATCGTCAGCAAACTTGATGATGGTGTTGGAGCTGTGGGTTGCCACACAGTCATGTGTGTACAAGGAGTACAGGAGTGGGCTGAGAACACAGCCCTGAGGGGCTCCAGTGTTGAGAGTCAGTGATGAGATGTTACTGCCCATTCTGACCACCTGGCGTCTGTTTGACAGGAAGTCCAGGATCCAGCTGCATAACAAGCTGTTTAAGCCTAGAGCCCGGAGTTTCACGTCAAGTATGGAGGGCACGATGGTGTTGAATGCTGAGCTGTAGTCCACAAACAGCATTCTCACATATGTGTTCCTCTTTTCCAGGTGGGAGAGAGCAGTGTGAATTGTAGATGAAATGGCATCATCAGTGGAGCGGTTTGTGCGGTATGCAAACTGCAGTGGGTCCAGTGAGGGAGGGAGAACAGAGCAGATGTGGTTTCTGACTAGTCTCTCAAAGCATTTGCTGATGATGGGGGTCAGAGCAACAGGACGCCAGTCGTTTAAGCAGGTGGTTTTTGACTGCTTACGTACAGGAACAATGGTGGACGTTTTGAAGCATGTGGGGACCACAGACAGGGAGAGGGACAGGTTAAAAATGTCCGTGAAGACTCCGGCCAGTTGGTGCGCGCACGCTCTGATCACGCGGCCGGGAATGCCGTCTGGACCCACGGCTTTACGGACGTTCACCCGCCGGAAGGATCGGGTTACATCCGCTAAAGATACGGAGAGTGAACTAACCTCTGCATCTTCAGCCGCGAGCTCTCTCTCCGCGAGGGCGGTGTTAGTTCCCTTAAAGCGAGCATAAAAGGTGTTGAGCTCGTCCGGGAGAGAGGCAGCAGTGTTCACGGTGGAGTTTGTGTTCCCTTTATAGTCCGTGATGGTGTTAATTCCCCGCCACATGCTTCTGGAGTCGGTGGTGTTGAACTGTCCTTCAATCTTGTCCCTGTACTGCCTACATGGAAATGTACTGAATATATATATAAATATGTATAAATAGAGAGACTGTTATTACTATAAACAGAATTGTGGATGATTAAGCTATATATCATATGCTGAAGTAAATAAAAAACAACAACAACAAGAACCGTACAGAACCGAAAACCGTGACCCTAAAACCGTGATACGAACGAACCGTGGGTTTTGTGAATCGTGCCACCCCTACTATCTACAGAGAAAGATACTCCAGAGAACGAGAGGGACGCTTTGTGTTGGCGAAAAGGCACAATCAGCGCGACAAATAACAAACTGCATAACATAACAGCATAACAAACTGCTATTCTCACAGCAACTGTTGGTTTGGTGAGGGCGTTTGTCTCAGTGTGTGCTGCCGCGGTCTTCCCCTGGGTGCTTCAGTACTGTTGAAAGGGCGTTTCCTCACAAAAGAGCAACACGGGTGTGACACTGTGTCTTTTTCAAGACGTCATTCCACCCGTGCATTTCTGGATGCGGTTGTTTCCTGTCCTGACGGCCACGATCCCTCTCGCATAAACATGTTGAGACTGTGTTCGTTGGTGATCCATGTTCTCTCAGGGGATTGGGATCACGTCGACGCACTGTTCGTCTCGCCTTCCGTGTGAGGGTTTGAGTTTTCAGCGCGCCGTATGCCGTCTAGCTGCCGGGTGGCAGCGCGGGTTGCTACTGCAAGATGCGTGGTCGAGACTATGAAACCTCAAACGGGGTTGAGTCCCTTCGATTATACCCCGATCTAGTTTCTTTTCTGGTGCACCAGAAAAGGGGCTACTTTGGCTGATAAGCCTGGGTGACCTGAGGTTTACAGTGAGGCTTCCCCCGCCGAGTACACACTCCTCTATCGCATCGCAAGCATGTTGAGACTTTGTTTGTGGGTGGTTTATCTCATGAGAGCATAACCACGTCGGCGCGTTGTTCATCTTGCCTTTTTTTTTTCAGCGCGCCGTGCGCCGTCTCACGACCACGCCCACTATCTCACATGCCTGCTGGTAGCTTACAGATGGGATTGCTGGTCCTTAAAAAAAGAAAAAAGAAAAAAGGATCTAGCGTTTCATTTGGGGCTCTAGCAGAGGACAGATTTCAATTGCTGCATCGGAGAGAGGGCTGTTATGTGTTGGAAATGGTGATGCTGAGATTCCCACTATAATAGTGGGCTCTCATGCTGAATCAGATTCATACTTAACAGCCATGCTTTCCTGGGTGGTTGAGGCGTAGTGCAATGCGTAAATCGCCTTGCCCGCCCCTTGCCTTTTCCCGGATGTGCATTGGAAGGCTTTGGCATTGTGGAACTATTTGGGGCCAAAATATGGAACACCAAAAGGGCCATCATCTGTATAAAATTTTCCTCTCTCTCACTACCCTCTTCGGTGGGGTGGCAGTGCCACTGGCAGGCCACCTCCGCCCTGCTTAGTGCACGAGGGTAGTTCTGAGCAGAGGTTGAGCTGCGCATAGCGCTGGCCCTTGGCTAGACAATGTCCACCCTGGTCCAGAAACACCATTGACCCGGATTTGGTCAGGAGCTGCTCTTCCCCCGGAGGAGGGCCGGGTGGGAAACCATTGGTAATTCTGTTCTGCCACTGGTGTTAAAAACAGCCAGTGATACCCAAATTCTTAAGAGCAGTTCCAATACCTCTGGGTCTCGGGAGCTTGGGAATGGCAGCGTGTGACGCTACAAAGCCTCGCCGCTCTCATTCCCCTCCCCAAAAGAGGGTAAGAATGGCAGTGTGTGTGACGCTACAAAGCCTCACCGCTCTCATTCCCCTCCCCACAAGAGGGCGAGAATGGCAGTGTGTGACGCTACAAAGCCTCGCCACTCTCATTCCCCTCTTCTCAGCGGTGCGAGGACGACAGTGTGCGCCGCTATGCCTCGCCGCTCTTGTTCCCCGCTGAGGAAGGAGGTGAGGCAGGCCGTGTGCGACTCCACAAAGCCTTGCCAAGCTCAACCCCTCCTTCAATCGGAGAGTGCGCTTGATGGTGTACGACGCTCCCATGCGTTGTCACCCCCTGGTGCCTCTCCAAATCGCCAGCAGGGGGTGTTGGCTGTGGGGATGCACATAAGCGGCCTTCCCACACTCGCACACCCCCTCAGCGGAAGCAGGTAGTGTTGCACAGCACACTCAGACCCCACTTCGGGCCACTACCATGCCGTCGGAGTCGGGTCCCTGCACGCCCCTACGCTGCCCCGCTGCGGGTACATCTGTGGTGCTGTTGGTCAGCTTGCACGGTCACTGGGAGCCTGGATAGTGCTTCCCAGCCCATCTCGCCGGCTCTTCCATACCATCAGACTCGGCTGTGCGATTCAGTTTGCCTGGCGCTCCCCCAAGCACAACCCGTCTCCGGCGTGCTGCCTCCGATCTTTCGAATATTCCCATCTATTATGACTTCTGACCTGTAAAGTTGTCAGAATAATAATCATACGCTGTTTGTTAATTGGCCAGAGGAGAACTGGCACCCCGACTGAGCCTGGTTTCTCGCAAGGTTTATTTTTCTCCATTAGGTCACCTGATGGGGTTTTGGTTTCCTTGCCACTGTCGCCTCTGGCTTGGCTTGCTCAGTTGGGGACAACTAAATATCCAAATAAATCTAATTATTAAACTAAATTAACCATATAAACTAAATTACTGATCTAATTACTGATCTAAAGCCCACATTGTCACTGTATGATAATTGAAAAGAACTGATGACATCACCGTTTTCTCCAGAACGGCTATACGGCCGAATAAAATCCTGTTGCATTATTTTCCTGTTTAACGCCGTGAAGCTGCTTTGAAACAATCTGCATTGTTAAAAGCGCTATATAAATAAAATTGACTTGACTTGACTATACACGGGGGATTTGAATGCGACTTATGTATCGATACTCATGGCTTAAAATCAATACTTTATTGGGGAAAAAAATATCAATTTATATCGCAGAATCTATAAAATTGCTCAGCCTTACTTGAGGGGGAGTAAATCATGGGCTAATTTTCATTTTTGGGTGAACTAACCCTTTAATTACTAACCCTCATGTCGTTCCTAACCCATAAGACTTTTGTTCATCTCCGGAACACAAATAAAGATCTTTTTGATAAAATCTGAGAGATTTCGGTCCCTCCAATGACAGTCCACACAACTACCACTTTGATGAGATCGTAAAATTGATCCATTGAGCGGTTTAGTCCAAATTTTCTGAAGAGACACGCTTTATATGATCAACAGATTGAATTTAGGCTTTTATTCACATATAAACATTAATCATCGCACACATCAGTTGTGGTAAACAGAAGCCCAAGCATGTTCTCTTGATTTGTGAAGACCAATGAGGTTGATTCTCGTGTTACGCAGCACATTTGAGCTTCAGCAAGAAACAGTGAGGTTCAAGGTCGCTACATACTCCGTAAGAACAGAGAAAATAAATCTCGCTCCCAGGGCCTACAGGGGTTTGAGAGTTCTCGCAGCTCGTTCTCGACACATCGTCTGAGCAGAACTTTTTTCCAGTGGGTGTCCGAGAACTATTGTGTGATTGGTCAGAATTTTAAAGTGGGCGAGGAAAATTCAGAGATGTTCTCGTGAAGTATGGAATGTCCTGGCCATAACGAACTTTGTTCTTGTTCTTGCCACCTCGAGAAAACGAACAAATTGTATTGTTCTTGCAGAGTATGTACCAAGCTTCATTCTCGTGTTACGCAATAACCAAAGAAATCACACGTCAAGCAAGAAAGGTTGAGCCCCTTTTAACGTTCAGTGATCAATAAATTTGGACTAAACCGCTCAATTCATATGGATTCGTTTTTTGATCTCTTTATGAACTTTTTTAAGCGTCAAAGTTGTAGTTGTGCAGACTGTCAATAGAGGACAGAAATCTCTCAGATTTCATTAAAAAATAGCTGTGTGTGTTCCAAAGAAGAACGAAAGTCTTACGGGTTTGGAATGACATGAGGGTGAGTAAATGATTACAGAAGTTTATTTTTTGGGTGAACTGTCCCTTTAAGTCAGCGAGGGATTCACATGTGATCAATGTAGGAAAATAGAAAATTTTAATTAGAGACACGCATCTGAACTTTACTCAAGGATAATAAGAATACATTAAGCATTGGGGAGAGGGAACGCTTTTTGACTGTTTAAGTTTGTGTAAATCTACTTGGGGTTCAGAGTATTTATTTTTTCCCACATTAATTTCACACGTCTAGAACAATTGTGTGGTTTTGTTTCATTAACAGTGTATACTTTTTTCTTGATTTACCCCGAAAGAATGGAAGTGAAATGTGACAACATACCCCATAGGTGGAGTACATTGTAACATGACCAAATGACAGATTAAAATGTTATCTGATAAAATAAAATATCCAAGACAAACTAAAATATATTGTCAATAACATACAATTATTAACTTTTTAAAATAAAATAATGGCATTTTTTAACCCACTAGGCGCCACGGTCGAGTTTACTCGACAAGATGTGGCACTGAATAAAACGGCCGATTTTGTTAAATATGGTGTCAAATTTCGTTCGACCTCCCCTCCACTAGATGTCAGACATGTCATACTTCATCCCCGACTCAAAAAACGTCATGCTTCTATACAAAATCTTCGAGCAAGAGCGCATTGGATCAGTGCGAACAAAGTGTGCGAGTGAGCCATTTTATCAGAGCAATATTGTCAAGGTCAGCGAGTATTTGCATTCGATTATTATTATAATTTTCTAATGGCATCAATAAAGCTTACCCGCAATGAAGTGTTGGGTCTTCTATTCGCGGACCCTGATTCTGAAGGGGAATATCTGCCTTCAGAAGATGAAGGTGATTCTGAAAGTGAAAGTATAGCCCTACACCAAGCACAAACGCTGAATCCTTTGCCCAATGTAGATGGTCCTTTGCCCAATGTCAGTGGTGGGAACAATGTTTCCCGGGGTCGGAGTGTTCATCGCGAAGTTAGCAGGCATGTTAGTGTTGTGGGGAACGAGGCGGGAGATTTTTACCGCGCTAGCCATGAAGCTTTGTCTTCTGACCGTGTGCCTCTCCGCAATCGCGGCGACAGTATTGTGGTGGAGACTTTGTCTAATGCCACTGGGTATGTTAGACGAGGGCGAAGTATTCATAGGACAGTTAGGGGGCAATGTGGAGGCAGGGTGGGGAGTCGCAATAACAATGACAGTAGTCCAAACTGTGCACACTCGGCGGGCACGCAAGGCAGATCTGGCCGCGCTGCTCATAGCAGGAGCAGAGGCGGTTTGACATGGGGCAGAGGGGCTATTATGCATAGTCTACTTGTGTTTGTGTGTCATATGAATAATATACATGTGCCCCATACATGGAATCAGAGTGCCTACTGTATGTAGTAAATGGAAAATCTCTACAGCAAAAGGCCAACCGCTACATGCATTCGGTTTGTTTCTACCATTTATTAGTAATGATTTATACAGTTTGTTTACTATTTACCATTTACCTGAGCATTCAGTATTGTGCAATATAGCATACAGAAGGCGAGGGACATTTTGGCGGGAAAGAAGTAAACATGTGACTTTTCATGAAAATTCTATAATCCACGATGGCCACCACCATATGACGTCATAATATGGAAATTAGATGGGACAATGTAATCCCTACATAAACTTTGGGTCATCCTTAATATTTCTCTAATTTACAGAAAGTCTCTATCTTTTATCACTTTTAAGATATAGCCTTTTGAAATTAAGATGTCAAAATCGAATGTTTTAGGAAAAAGCCTCTGGCTTAATCATTAAAAATATATTAATTTTTGAGTTTGACAACAAACACATCGCTAATTACAGCTATACAGCAGAGTTCAAAACATAATAATAATGAATCATTTCTGAACATTGACTCTAAGTCATTATTCACCGTTTTCTCATGGTTTCTCAAAATAATTCATAAAAGTATAGACTATAATAACATAGTTCTAATAGTGGCTCATTGTAACGCAGTGTTACAGCGCACCCCGCCTGCACAACTGGGATTTAAAACACGGCACGTGTCTTCTGCTGTCAGATCAGCATTAAAGAACAATGTCAACTGTTAAATATGAGATATATACGATTACAATAATATCAGATTTGTCTTATTTTAAATAAACACAAAAAACAGAGATGAAAAATAAACTTAACTAAGAAATGTACTTTTGCTATTGTTAAATAAATGTTCAGTGATATCTTCCAGAGATGTTTGTTCAAATGTTCATATGGCAACTAGTAAATACACCATGTTTCGTCATCCTGGCATGTGTGGAAAGTGTTAAAACGTGCGTGTTACAACTAACCCCGCGCTCCCCAATACTGTCTGTACTCGTAAAATAAAAAAACGTAGTATACTTTGGGCTTTATTATCTTTTCAGACACTGTGAGGCTGCAATATACTGTATATTTACCTGATAGGAAGACTGTGGGTAAACAAAATGTTGCTGACTGTCTTCATTAATTGTTTTTGTGAATCAAATAATTAGCATGATTTTGTGACCCAATATGCGAAAGATATGAAAATAGCTTATTTCTTTCTTCTTCTTTATTAGCTGAGAGAAGCGGTCCGCCTGTTTCTATGAGCACCAGATGACTTAGTTTCATCCCACATACAAACCAAACTAGAACATTCAGCAATCTCTGCATTACGGCTTAATTCCTCTGTAAATACACGGCTGAAAAACAGCACCTGCTCTCTCTTGCCTCTCATAGTTCTTTGGTTATTTTCCAATAATAATAACAATGTGTGTGTTATGTCAGCCTCATGCATTCATTAATTGTATTTTTGACAAATGCTTAGGTCTCCCGGTGTGGAGGAAAGGACATCAAGAATCGCCTCTTTCTGTCCCTAACCCTGTGCCTGTGTTGTGATTCATCTGAAAGTAATTTAAATCTAAAGCTTCACCAGAGTTGTTAGGCACGCACTTGTTGTTTACCTTTTTGTTTTTCGCTTTTAAGGTGAAGTGTGTAATCACTGCACTACTAGCGTCCCCAAAGAGAATCGAAACAATAATGACCATTTGCAAACAGACTTACTTTCTACCCCTCATTTGTCATTAGTCTTCAGTTGAATGAAATACTCAAAAATGACAATTGTTTAGACTATCTGATATGCTGCTTGTTATTTGGTGTTGTAAAGGCTAAGGTGTCACTGAGAATGAGGACACTGGCGGAGGGCCCAGGTAACATGGCGCAACACAAGTATCCCAGAGGCATTGCCTGTGATCTGCCTCATCACAGAGAAGTGGCGAATGAATCCACTGGCTGTGCATTTATGTCAAGGGGAGTAGCAGTAGGATTACATGACGAGAGTGAATTTCAGGAACAAACACAATACTTGTGAAAGAGCTACGCTAGCTATTTTAAGTTAGCCTGAACAGAATATTTCTGTTTTATTTGTTATGTATGCATACTAGGCATGGGCGTCAGTTTGGTTTGAAATGTGCCTGGGACAGAGACGCATTCAGAAGTGCATTTTCAGAACTGCTGGGTACATGATGCACTATTTTTTTTTCTCTTTCGCGCAGGTCATGTTTTGAAAGACTATGTCCTGTAGCTTACTAATTTAAATAAATAAAAAATTCAGCTGAGAGACATATTGCGGGTCTTATAGCCTATCTTACTCATGCCGACGAAAGCGCCCCGCGAATTCTTTAATATTTTTCATTTTTGCAATTTTTTTTAACCACTTCGTTATCAGAGTCCCACTGGAGCCAGTGTTTTTTAATCCTCCCTATTACACATTAGTTGCAGCCATTAAAATAGTTCAGTTTTGTTTTTAATGTCAAAGTAGTTAAATTTCGTTTTGTTTCTTTATTAAGTTAATTAATAAAGTCGAACTCCCACCCGTAGAAATGAAGGGTCCGACCACGGGCTGAAGGTTTGGCGGCACCTCGGCGTCACTTGGACACGGAGGGATCCACTGTGCCACGCCCATCTCGGGACTCGGTCGTGTAGCCAGTGTTGAAGCGGTCTCATATGAAGCAATCCCAACGGTGTTACTGCGGCTGCGGATGCCATATGCCATTTGTCACTTATTGAGCAGTAGGCTAGCTGGAGCCATTTACCTCCAGTCTTTGTGCTAAGCTAGGCTAGCGGTGGGTGCGTCAGACAGAGATATGGCACGCACAGAGATGAGAATGGTGTGTATGGACTTATCTAACCCTGGGGGATATGGGGAATAAGATAAAGTCCCAAAAAGTTGGCGTGTTCCTTTAAAAAATAAATCTCCCAATGGGGTCAGAAAAATAAATAAATTCTGACCCCACTGGCAGTGAACACTTGATTTTGATACATTTTTCAGAAGACTTAATATGTTGAGTCATTGTGCTTGCTTCTCATGGAAATGTATCTTGATTCATGAATGTTTAGGTTTGTGTTCTGGAAAACAGGATAAAAATGTTTTCTTCATTTTCTGCGAAGTCTGCTAAATACATGTTTTTGTTGTTTTTTTTCCCCCTATTTTGTCCCGTTTTGTCTTACTGTGTGTGTGGATCTTCTGTGTTGCTTAGAAACTTTTGTGCGCGATCATTGCAGTGCTTTGTTTGGATGATTTTGTTGAGGTCTACCAACTGCTGTTTCCAGCAGACATTCCTCTAATTCTAAATGTGTGTTCCATGCGCAGTCCTACTGAGGAGTGATTGCTAGGTTTTAGAAAAGTTTTTGTGTTTTTTTATTCTCTGCATGGTTGTTTTGCTTTAGTGTTACAATGACCGTTGTAAACTTTATCTCTTGCGGTGTGTGCATGTCTCTGGTGTGCTACTAGTGTGATCAGCTGATCCTGGGATTGTGCTCTCTCTCTCTCTCTCTCTCTCTCTCTCTCTCTCTCTCTCTCAAGCCCTGTTCTCACAGCCAGCAACAACGTGACATGATCCTATTCGTTTTCATTGGAGAGCTGGTTACTTCCAGTGACACGAGGGACAGTGACTTTATGCAAAAAAAGAGTGATTTTTGGGAGAGACAACCATAGGAATGAAGGCTGTGTAAAAATATTCTTTCAGTATTTTTATCTTTGGTCATCTGTACTTCTCAATCTTGGATCTTTGTAATGCAACACCTTTCATGTCGCAGCCTTTCTCAGGATGAATCGCTTGCGTTGTATTTCCTCATTTATAAGAGTCTGCTAAATTAATAAATGTAAAATTAAATGATTTTTAAGAATTTCAGTGATTTTGTCAGGTATAGTGTAGATTCCCCCCCCAAAAAATGAAGAAATCTACTGAAACTTTAACATATTGTTATGCACTTTATTACATATGATACAGAGTATGATAGTGTTCTGTCACATTCAAAAATTATAACTCTGTTTTTATATATACATATATATGAATCAAGCATCTGTGGGATGTGCTGAACAAACCAGTCCGATCCATAGAGGCGCCACCTCACAACTTACAGGACTTAAAGGATCTGCTGCTAATATCTTGGTGCCAGATACCACAGCACACCTTCAGGGGTCTATTGGAGTCCATGCCTCGATGGGTCAGGGCTGTTTTGGAAGCAAAAGAGGGGCAGACACAATATTAGGAAGATGTGATAAATGGTATGCCAATATTAATGTTATGCCTGATCGGTGTATATATATATTTGACAGCACACATATATACACTCACCTAAAGGATTATTAGGAACACCTGTTCAATTTCTCATTAATGCAATTATCTAATCAACCAATCACATGGCAGTTGCTTCAATGCATTTAGGGGTGTGGTCCTGGCCAATACAATCTCCTGAACTCCAAACTGAATGTCAGAATGGGAAAGAAAGGGGATTTAAGCAATTTTGAGCGTGGCATGGTTGTTGGTGCCAGACGGGCCGGTCTGAGTATTTTCACGCACAACCATTTCTAGGGTTTACAAAGAATGGTGTGAAAAGGGAAAAACATCCAGTATGCGGCAGTCCTGTGGGCCAAAATGCCTTGTTGATGCTAGAGGTCAGAGGAGAATGGGCCGACTGATTCAAGCTGATAGAAGAGCAACTTTGACTGAAATAACCACTCGTTACAACCGAGGTATGCAGCAAAGCATTTGTGAAGCCACAACACGAACAACCTTGAGGCGGATGGGCTACAACAGCAGAAGACCCCACCGGGTACCACTCATCTCCACTACAAATAGGAAAAAGAGGGTACAATTTGCACCAGCTCACCAAAATTGGACAGTTGAAGACTG
Organism: Romanogobio albipinnatus; assembly: GCA_023566225.1. Lineage (NCBI taxonomy): Eukaryota > Metazoa > Chordata > Actinopteri > Cypriniformes > Gobionidae > Romanogobio > Romanogobio albipinnatus. Next base: position 3,600,670 of record CM042252.1, on the reverse strand, counting down.
GAAAAATGTTGCCTGGTCTGATGAGTCTCGATTTCTGTTGAGACATTCAGATGGTAGAGTCAGAATTTGGCGTAAACAGAATGAGAACATGGATCCATCATGCCTTGTTACCACTGTGCAGGCTGGTGGTGGTGGTGTAATGGTGTGGGGGATAATTTCTTGGCACACTTTAGGCCCCTTAGTTCCAATTGGGCATCGTTTAAATGCCACGGCCTACCTGAGCATTGTTTCTGACCATGTCCATCCCTTTATGACCACCATGTACCCATCCTCTGATGGCTACTTCCAGCAGGATAATGCACCATGTCACAAAGCTTGAATCATTTCAAATTGGTTTCTTGAACATGACAATGAGTTCACTGTACTAAAATGGCCCCCACAGTCACCAGATCTCAACCCAATAGAGCATCTTTGGGATGTGGTGGAACGGGAGCTTCGTGCCCTGGATGTGCATCCCACAAATCTCCATCAACTGCAAGATGCTATCCTATCAATATGGGCCAACATTTCTAAAGAATGCTTTCAGCACCTTGTTGAATCAATGCCACGTAGAATTAAGGCAGTTCTGAAGGTGAAAGGGGGTCAAACACAGTATTAGTATGGTGTTCCTAATAATCCTTTATTCGGAACACCATATATATATATATATATATATATATATATATATATATATATATATATATATATATATATATATATATATATATATATATATATATATATATATATATATATATATATATATATATATATATATATATATATACACACAAAATAAAAGTTTGCATTTACATAATACGTGTGTATACTGTGTATAAGTATTATGTATACATAAATACACCCTTATCCATGTGTATATATTTAAGAAAAGTGTGTTATATTTATATATTTTTAATAAAAATTATATATACAGTATATACATTAATTTGTGTGTTTTTATATACATATAATAATTATACACAGTACACACACATATATTATGTAAACACAAACCTTTATTTTGGATGTGATTAATTGCGATTAATCATTTGACAGCCCTAATAAATAATATATATATATTTATATACAGGTGCTGGTCATATAATTAGAATATCGTCAAAAAGTTGATTTATTTCACAAATTCCATTCAAAAAGTGAAACTTGTATATTATATTCATGCATTACTCACAGACTGATATATTTCAAATGTTTATTTCTTTTAATTTTGGTGATTATAACTGACAACTAAGGAAAATCCCAAATTCAGTATCTCAGAAAATTTGAATATTGTGAAAAGGTTCAATATTGAAGATACCTGGTGCCACACTCTAATCAGCTAATGAACTCAAAATACCTGCAAAGGCCTTTAAATGGTCTCTCAGTCTCGTTATGTAGGCTACAAAATCATGGGGAAGACTGCTGACTTGACAGTTGTCCAAAAGACGACCATTGACACCTTGCACAAGGAGGGCAAGACACAAAAGGTCATTGCAAAAGAGGCTTGCTGTTCACAGAGCTCTGTGTCCAAGCACATTAATAGAGAGGCGAAGGGAAGGAAAAGATGTGGTAGAAAAAAGTGTACAAGCAATAGGGATAACCGCACCCTGGAGAGGATTGTGAAACAAAACCCATTCAAAAATGTGGGGGAGATTCACAAAGAGTGGACTGCAGCTGGAGTCAGTGCTTCAAGAACCACTACACACAGACGTATGCAAGACATGGGTTTCAGCTGTCGCACTCCTTGTGTCAAGCCACTCTTGAACAACAGACAGCGTCAGAAGCGCCTCGCCTGTGCTAAATACAAAAAGGACTGGACTGCTGCTGAGTGGTCCAAAGTTATGTTCTCTGATGAAAGTAAATTTAGCATTTCCTTTGGAAATCAGGGTCCCAGAGTCTGGAGGAAGAGAGGAGAGGCACACAATCCACGTTGCTTGAGGTCCAGTGTAAAGTTTCCACAGTCAGTGATGGTTTGGGGTGCCATGTCATCTGCTGGTGTTGGTCCGCTGTGTTTTCTGAGGTCCAAGGTCAACGCAGCCGTATACCAGGAAGGTTTAGAGCACTTCATGCTTCCTACTGCTGACCAACTTTATGGAGATGCAGATTTTATTTTCCAATAGGACTTGGCACCTGCACACAGTGCCAAAGCAACCAGAACCTGGTTTACCAACCTTAATTGGCCAGCAAACTCGTCTGACCTTAACTCCATAGAAAATCTATGGGGTATTGTGAAGAAGAAGATGCGATATGCCAGACTCAACAATGCAGAAGAGCTGAAGGCCACTATCAGAGCAACCTGGGCTCTCATAACACCTGAGCAGTGCCACAGACTGATCGACTCCATGCCACGCCGCATCGCTGCAGTAATTCAGGCAAAAGGAGCCACAACTAACTATTGAGTGCTGGACATGCTCATACTTTTCAGTTGGCCAAGATTTCTAAAAATCCTTTCTTTGTATTGGTCTTAAATAATTTTCAAATTTTCTGAGATACTGAATTTGGGATTTTCCTTAGTTGTCTGTTATAATCATCAAAATTAAAATAAATAAACATTTGAAATATATCAGTCTGTGTGTAATGAATTAATATAATATACAAGTTTCACTTTTTGAATGGAATTAGTGAAATAAATCAACTTTTTGATGATATTCTAATTATATGACCAGCACCTGTATATACTGTATACGCTACCATGAATATATAGGTTATTATAATTCCAGTTATTACATTACAAATAAGAGATTTGGGTTTGTGATAAATTAATAAGATTACACAGGTAATTATTTGCAAACGGATATAGAGTTACTGATAATTTCATAATTACATTTTAAATTTAAACAGATATTTAACATTTATTTGTTTTATTTAATGTAAATGTACTGGGTACCTACAAATGAATTAATTATGAATGCTTGTATAGTTTGCAGCTGCTTCCCCAGACCTATACGAGGATCAGTATAGTTGAGTCCATGAGCAAGGTCAGGCCTTGACAGGTCTGTGGGGCAAACCTAAATTGGAGAGGCAATTAGAGCAGACGGGGTAGAGAGAGAGCAGAGAGGAGTGATGAATTACTGTAGGCTCACAAATGGACATAAAAAATGGCCTCTGGTGTATTCCCCTACAGACTCAAGTAGTCCGATGGTAAGATATGACAGCAGGTCTTTGCAGACGTTCACAGTAAAGTGCTCCTCAAGGATTTAAGAGAAAACTTACCGGACCCACTTTATATTAGGTGGCCTTAACTACTATGTACTAACATTTTAATTAATCATTTGATACAATGCACTTATTGTGTACATACATGTTTTTACATTGTACTTACATTTTAAAAATTACCTGCATGTAATTATGTATGTAATTAATTTCTGTAGTTACGTTTGTAATTACACAGTTGACACTTCCCTTACACCTAACCCTACCCTTAAACTTATCAATACCACCACACCTGTCCCTAACCCCACCCTTAAACTTACCCATAGCACCACACCTGTCCCTAACCCTACCCTTAAACTTACTCATACCACCACACCTGTCCCTAACCCTACCCTTAAACTTACCCATAGCACCACACCTGTCCCTAACCCTACCCTTAAACTTACCCATAGCACCACACCTGTCCCTAACCCTACCCATAAACTTACCCATAGCACCACACCTGTCCCTAACTTTACCCTTAAACTTACCCATAGCACCACACCTGTCCCTAACCCTACCCTTAAACTTACCCATAGCACCACACCTGTCCCTAACTTTACCCTTAAACTTACCCATAGCACCACACCTGTCCCTAACCCTACCCTTAAACTTACCCATACCACCACACCTGTCCCTAACCCTACCCTTAAACTTATCAATAGCACCACACCTGTCCCTAACCCTACCCTTAAACTTACTCATACCACCACACCTGTCCCTAACCCTACCCTTAAACTTATCAATAGCACCACACCTGTCCCTAACCCTACCCTTAAACTTACTCATACCACCACACCTGTCCCTAACCCTACCCTTAAACTTACCCATCCCACCACACCTGTCCCTAACTTTACCCTTAAACTTACCCATACCACCACACCTGTCCCTAACTTTACCCTTAAACTTACCCATACCACCACACCTGTCCCTAACCCTACCCTTAAACTTACCCATAGCACCACACCTGTCCCTAACTTTACCCTTAAACTTACCCACACCACCACACCTGTCCCTAACCCTACCCTTAAACTTACCCATAGCACCACACCTGTCCCTAACTCTACCCGTATCCCACCTCAATATCAGCAAAAGTGTTTTGCAATACAATTTGAACACAGTAAGTACATTGTACTTATTTTTTGATGTAAGTACATAGTAGTTAAGGCCACCTAATATAAAGTGGGGCCAACTTACCTTCTGAGCAACATGCCAAGACTATTTGATCACATCTGTAAATAAGCATTTCAATAAATACAGATCAGTTTAACACTGTAAAAAATACTATATAAAATTACTATTAAATTCTCTATTTAAAAAACTACATTATCTTTAAGAAACTTTTAGTTATAATTGAATTCATTTAAGGACAGACACAATTTTTTTTCAGTAAACCACTGTTTAATCAAAATAAATAAAAAGCAATTTTGTAAAACTGCTGTACCGAACCCGTACCGAACCGTGACTTCACAACTGAGGCACGTAACGAACCGTCAATCTTGTGTACCTTTACACCCCTACTGAACATGCTTTTAGTGCCACTCACTGGACATTTCAAGTTGCAAAAAGAGTGAGAAGCAATGTGTAAGGACCAACAGTAATATATAGGGTGAATTCAGGGTTTGCCATTGAGATGACTTGGAAAAAGTGTCCCAATCACCCTGAATTCACCCTATATATATATATATTATTATTATTATTTATTTATTTTATTTTTTTCCAGAAATGTTGCCACTGACTAAACATTAATGCTTCTCATACTTTATCGTTGGCTGTATTATAATAATGTGAGGTTACACTTTATTTTAAGGTGTCCGTGTTACAGTGTAATTATGCATTTAAGTACTGAGTAATAATAATGAACTACATGTACTTACTATAGGTAGGGATGGCTGACACGAAACTGCGTTTGATTGAAAGTGGTGGGAACAAACCACACAGCCACACATCTGTATTAACCTAATTCACCAGAGTTTAAAAGTTAATCCATCTTCACCTCGTCGTTTTTTTTTGAGAAGAGAGAGATTTTGTGATTTGGTTAGTTAGGCTATATTTAGGCTATTTAAATGAGATATATTGACTGATAGGTATAGACAGTGACAGATAGGATAGATATAGTGACACATTCATATAGGCTAAGTTTAATAGTGACAGATAGCACATCATAAGTTAGAGATATAGAATTATATAGATTCATAGGTGATATATAGATCGATATATTAATAGAATAGATCAAAATGGAGGCTCCACATAAGAGATGCCGTACATTTTTTTTATTGCTGAACAAATAATCATTTACAAACAGCATGGCAATAACAGAGCATTTTTGTATTACAAAATACAGATCAGGTGCTTGAAAGTACAGCAGAAAAATATATCAGGCAAATCATAATAAAAGAAACAAAAAACATTAAAGGGGCTAGGGTTTTGTTTGAAGATCATATTCTTCTATAATGGAAAAAAGACTGATTGCATTTTCATAACTTTGAGGGCTTTTGTATGAGTTAAACTCATTATGAAATTAATGAAATCTTGGTTTCACCTTTAAGAACTTGCATTTGTGTATATAAAATGTTCCCAGCATGAGGATGTTGTTAATCAGGAAGTTTTCTTTGTTATTGTCCATTACAAGAGTAACTCTGTGGTGTGGGAGCATTTCCATTTGGAAACACCAAATAAAGTGAGATGTGTGTATTGTGATAGGCAGCTAGCCTCGATGCACCATTTGAGGAGCACTCATCCTGGCATTTTGGAGGGTGCAGACGCAGAGGACAACAAGTGTCCCATGTGAGAGGATTTTTTCAAAGGCTGGAAAAATTATATGTAAAAAAAAGGAAGTCAGCTAACTCCTTCAACAGCAGAGCAAATAATATTTTTGAATAAAAATGTTATGTAACAAATGTGACACATTGTGGCTTTATTTATTTTATTAATGTTCATTTTTCATGACCACACAAAAAAAACTATAGTTATTCACAATGAGGAGGCTACACGTTACAAAACCAACACTGTAAAAAAAATTCCCTGTAAAAAAACGGAAATATTCCGGCAGCTGGGGCGCCAGAAAAAAACTGTAAAATAACTGTAATTTAACTGTAATTTTACACCAGACATGTAAATTTGCAGTCTATTTCAGTAATTTACATTTTTTGGACCATATATCAAAAGTACGTGAAAAATCTGTAAAATAAAACAGTAAAATATCGTAAAATTACAGGGGGTTTTTTTACAGTGAAAATCATGTAGATCAGATCAACACATGCAAGTGACCACTAGGTGTCGCCGTAGAGACGGGTGTTGGATTGATTCGAAGCTTCGAAACAACATGGCACATTTGCTTCAACTGTTTCAGTGCTTCACGAAGCCTCGGTCTGCCCATCACTAACTATAGGGCAGGGGTGGTGAACTCCGGTCCAGGAGGGCCACTGTCCTGCATAGTTTTGCTTCAACCCTAATCAAACACACCTGAACAAGCTAATCATGGTCTGAAGGGTGACTAGAAAGCTAAAGGCAGGTGAGTTTTATCAGGGTTGGAGCTGAACTCAGCAGGACAGTGGCCCTCCAGGACCGGAGTTCGCCACCCCTGCTATAGGGTAAGAGTTAGGATGAGGATTTGATTTTGTAACATGAGTCCACTGATACCCCTTTTCCACCAAGGCAGTGCTAGAGCTAGTTCAGAGCCAAAGCTTGTCCCAGTTCATAATTGGTTCGACTGAGGAGCCTTCTAAGAACCGTTTGCTTTTCCACATGCTGAGAGCCACAACAGAGCCTTACGTCACTGTATACGTCTCATCTTTCTCAGCAACGCTAGCGAGGCAGTGTTGCCAAGTCCTGTTGCCGCGGGCTGTTTTTCATGTCCGCGGGTTGAAGCGACCCCAATTATTTTACCGGGGAAGCCCCCCTGAAACGCGATTGGGCTTGTTTCGAGAAGCAATTGGGCGGGTTTTGTTGTGAAAACCTGGCAACCCTGGGCAGCGGGAAACACAAAACACACCAGACTTGTTCGAGATGCATCAGCGCTGCACAGATCGATCCACGTATGATATAAAAAAAATGCACGAGTGAATCAAAAGCAGGAGTCGTGTGCTCTCGCTGGACTCGTTATCATACGGCGATCGGTCTCTGCACAGCACCGCTGCCAACAAGCCTTCCATCAACACTGCAAACGTTGCGTTACTGTTGAATCAAATGGCTTTACGATCCTACATCGGCATCAAAACACACATTCATGCAGTTCGTCGTAATTTCTATAGACGGAGATTACAAACGAGCAGCAGCTGTTAGCTCCATTAGCTGCTATTTCAACAATGGCGGATCTCAAGTCTGTGTCCGTCTTGTTGACCACGCCCCCAGCGCCTGACACAATCGGTTCTTACTTCTAGCCCTGTTCTAACCCAGCAATGTTTTGGTGCTACTTAAGAACCACTTTTCCTGGCTCGGAGCTGGGGCTTTGGGTGTGGAAACACAAAGAACCGATTTGAAACTAGGCTCTGGCTCCGAACTAGCTCTAGCACTGCTTTGGTGGAAAAGGGGTATGAGGCGAGTGTAGTGAGAACCAAAGTGCAATTTATTTGATAAACATGAACAAAATACAAAATAAACAAGGGCTTGGCTTGGCTTTACTTGACTTAAAGGAACACTCCACTTTTTTGGGACTTTAGCTTTTTCACTGTATCCCCCAGAGTTAGATAAGTCCATACATACCATTCTCATCTCCGTGCATCCCATAACTCTGTCTGACGCACCCACCGTTAGCCTAGCTTAGCACAAAGACTGGAGGTATATGGCTCCAGCTAGCCTACTGCTAAATAAGTGACAAAATAACACCAACATTTTCCTATTTACATGTTGTGATGTGTATAGTGACAGTGTGTACAAATAACAAGGTTACATGAGACACAGCCATATTATAAACGTATACAATACACACTGGGGACTATATTCTCAGAAGGCGCAGCACTGCTCTACTTCTGCGGAGTGATTTGCTCACAGGACCGGAGAAGCCCCGCTGTTACGTCTGTCAACAAAACCAACGTGACTAGGAAGATAGTAGCGAACGTGACTGTTGCAGGGCTGACTTTGAGGAATTGTCAGAGGATTTTTACTTTGTATCAAACCAAAATCCAGAACCATAACGTTTTGAGCCAGAATACACAGACAAGGAGTTACAAACTTTGAAAGCTGATAGACAAGACGCCGAATTACCTCTGGCACCGCTCATTTGTTACTGTGACAGTCAGAGCGTGTTCGTGACAACACAATACTAACATTACAGGGGATATGGAGCACGGGGACAACTGCAATACAGTAGTGACCACCCTATTCATGTAATAGTTTCACTAACGTTACATTATGTATAGCTAATGACACTGTATATTGAGGTTGATGGCCAAACGTATCATTACAAAAGTTCACAATGCTGCTGCAGGTGAAATGTTATTTTTTTATTTATTTTTCTATTTTTTTTATTTAAAAAGGGACAGTGTACATTAATTAACATTCATGAATGTAAAGCCCAAAGGCTAGTTTTCATTGGTAGTCCCTTTGCCAGATGTTAATGTGGATAACATTGAAGAAATATCTTTTCGTCAGGTTAAATACTGATAATCGATCACTCAAGCCCCTAAACCTCTCTACTTAACCGTCAGACTCGCACATCCACCATGTTTGTAGTTTTTTAACACTTTTTATCCGCGTTTGTAGTTCTAACCGAATCCTCGTCCAGCTCACAATGGGTTGTGGGGAATATCAGCCGTCAAGAGTCAAATTCTGACCGGGAATAGTAGACCATCCGGGTATCTTTGGAATACTCTTTTTTCTAACATACTACGATTTGGGACACACTTCTATTTTCGAATGCTATTTAGGACGGATAGTATGCGAACTGGGACGCAGCAATGATCACATGAGGACAAGGGAATCACATGACTAGGAAACAGGAACCAAACTACAGAATAAAAGACATGACACAAAACCCAAGACCAAATGTGACAGGTTTATGGCTAGTTGAATGTAATTATGCATCATTTAAGTTATTACAGTTACATTTTATTTTAAGGGACTACATTTTACTAACTCAAATAAATACTGAGTAATATTAACTAACTACATGTAAGAGTTACGGTTAGAATTAAGGTTTGTTACTTGTAATTATGCATAATTTACCGTTATTACTATACACTCTAAAAAAAAAGGTTCTATATGGCACCAAAAATGGTTCTTGGCTCGTAATCATAGGGGAACCTTTTTAAGTGCTATATAGCACCAATTTTGGTGCTTCAGTGGTTCTTCACCGGTTCATTGACTAAGGTGCTATATAGCACCTCTAACTAAGGTGCTATATAGCACCGCTACCGTATACCGAACATGTTATATGTTATATGGTGCTATATAGCACCAAAAGTGGTTCCTCTATTATTACGATGAAGAACCATTTTTGGTGCCATATAGAACCTTTTTTTTTTAGAGTGTAGTAAGTACATGTAGTAACGTGTAACTACGTCAAAGTGTTATCTATAGTTACTACTATTGTAATTACATGTAACGTGTGTAATAAGGGACACTGTAAAATATTTTATTTTATGTAAAATTACATCTGTAGCAACCATTACAATCACTATCATGTTGGAATACAAAAAATATATATATATTTGTGCGAACACAGACAACAGGAACTGAATTGTTCATGAACTACTCATCACTACTGACAGTCAACATTTAATTTCATTGCAGGTTTGTTTTTCTCCATGCCTTTGAATGGTGGCTAAGGCTCTCATTCTGCCTGGCATCAAGAAAAAGTTATACAGGTCAACTTCAACAGCATAAGAGAATTCTCTATTTATAAAAGAAAGAAAAAAAGACTGACAGTCAAAATCATTGAATCACTCCGAACTTTGGTAACATCATCAGTGTTCAGGATTGTGTGCATATATTTGTGTTTTGTAATTTATTTCCGCAGTATATCCTAGATTTGACATGGCAGTAATTGGAATCATTCAGTGCATCCAAGCTCTCTTTTGAATGACTGCTATTTAGAGGCTGCTAATCCTGTTTTTCAGGCAGTGCTCAGCGCCGTGAGCAGGAGGGTATGTGTGCGAGACAAATGGAGCAAATTGGTTAGTCCTAATTCAGTGCTGCAGTGTGTTTTGTGACCCATAGATCAGTGTGCTGCTATTATCAGACACTCACCTGCTTTTGTCAGATATGTTGTGTGTGTTATGGTTAGCAATTCAGAAATGTACAATCGCCTAAAAAAGGTACAATCAGTGAGGATGAACATTATGATTTTCATGTCATCAGTTATTTTGACTCTTTTATGCAGTTTTACACATAATAGCTCTGTATGTTTCTGACACAAACTAAATAGTTCTACACTGTTTTATTTTATATACCGTTTGAAGATTTGACGTACACTACAGCCTTGTTCAGACTGTCAGTCCTCAATGTAGGGACTGCATTGTACTAACTCAAATAAATATTGAGTAATATTAACTAACTACATGTACTTACTATAGAGTTACGTTTAGGATTAGGGTTTGTTACTTGTAATTGTGCATAATTTACCGTTATTACTATAGTAAGTACACGTAGTAACGTGTAACTACGTCAAAGTGTCATCTATAGTTATTACTATTGTAATTACATGTAACGTGTGTAATAAGGGACACTGTAAAATATTTAATTTTATGTATAATTACATCTGTAGCAACCATTACAATCACTATCATGTTGGAATACTAAACTAATAAAAAACGATTTGTGTTCTACACAATTGGTTTCCGCTGGTTCTTAAAAAGTCTAAAAAAGTCTAGAATTTAAAAATCTAAATTTTAGGCCTTAAAAAGTCTTACATTCGTGGAATTATTCTGTTCTAGGTCTAAAATAATTTTAAACAGGTCTTAATTTTCTTATGTCCATGTAACGCCACCTCTAATGCTCATTGAAATGCTTTAGAATGTTTTGATTTTTAATTCCGTGGTGTTGTAGTTCTTTCTTTCACTAGTCCAAATATAATTTGCTGTATTATGACTACAAATGAGACCAATATGTAACTTTTATTGCAACTAATCAGCGAATTGGGATCACTTCAGGGAGCCCCTATCAGCTTCGAGATATAGAGAACAGGCCAATGGGCCATTGGCGTGCAAGATTTGCATCTCGCGCTACGCCCCGCGCCGCGGGTATGAACAGGAAGCGAGAGCGAATGCACGCTGTCATTCACCTCGGAGCCGAACGGCGTTGATGAAGCAAGACTGCTTTTCTAAAAGAGAGCCTATCTACAGAGAGAGATACTCCAGAGAACGAGAAGGACGCTCTGTGTTGGCGAAAAGGCACAATCAGCACGATCGCGTGCTCACCGCTGCATCAGCATAACAAACTGCTATTCTCACAGCAACTGTCGGTTTGGTGAGGGCGTTTGTCTCAGTGAGTGCAGACACAGGACTGCACTTACCTCCTGTGTGCTGCCGCGGCCTCCCCTGGGTGCTTCAGCACTGTTGAAAGAGCGTTTCCTCACAAAAGAGCAACACAGGTGTGACGTCTCTTTCAAGACGTCATTCCACTTGTGCATTTCTGGATGCGGTTGTCTCCTGTCCTGACGGCCACGATCCCTCTCGCATAAACATGTTGAGACTGTGTTCGTGGGTGATCCATGTTCTCTTAGGGGAACGAGATCACGTCAACGCGCTGGTCATCTCACCTTCCGCATGAGGGTTTGAGTGTTCAGCGCACCGTGTGCCGTCTAGCTTCCACGGCAACTCAGCGCGCGTCACTCGGCGCCTCCGATGCGCGGTTGAGACTATGATACCTCAAAACGGGGTTGAGTCCCTTCGCTTATACCCCGATCTAGTCTCTTTTCTGGGGCTACTTTGGCTGATAAGCCTGGGAGGCGTGAGGTTGAGCTGCGCACAGCGCTGGCCCTTGGCTAGACGATGTCCACCCTGGTCCAGAAACACCATTGATCCGGATTTGGTCTGGAACTGTTCTTCCCCGGAGGAGGGCCGGGTGGAAAACCATTAGTAATTCTGTTCTGCCACTGGTGTTAAAAACAGCCAGTGGTACCCAAAAAAAACAAAAAAACAAAAAAACAAGAGCAGTTCCAATACCTCTGGGTCTCAGGAGTTCAGGAATGGCAGTGTGTGACGCTACAAAGCCTCGCCGCTCTCATTCCCCTCCCCACAAGAGGGCGAGAATGGCAGTGTGTGACGCTACAAAGCCTTGCCACTCTCATTCCCCTCTTCTCAGCAGTGCGTGGACAACAGTGCGTGACGCTATGCCTCGCCACTCTTGTTCCCCGCTGAGGAAGGAGGTGAGGCAGACCGTGTGCAACGCAACAAAGCCTTGCCACGCTCAGCCCCTCCTTCATTTGGAGAGCACGCTTGGCGGTGGTCGACGCTCCCATGCCTCGCTACCCTCAGGCGCCTCTCCCTTCGCCAGCAGGGGGCGCCGGCTGTGGGAACGCACTTGAGCGGCCTCCCCACACTCGCACGCCCCCTCCGCGGACGCAGGTAAGTGTTGCACAGCACACTCAGATCCCACTTCGGGCCGCTCCCATGCCATCCGAGTCGGATCCCTGCATTCCGCCTCGCTGCCCCGCTACGGGTACGTCTGTGGTGCCATTAATCCTACTGGCGAAGGACACGATAGAGCCGGTACCTCCAGCCGATATGAGGTCCGGGTTCTACAGCCCGTACTTCATTGTACCCAAGAAAGGACGGCGGGTTACGGCCGATCTTGGCTCTGTGGTTCTTGAACCGGTCCCTTCACAGGCTGTCGTTCAGAATGATAACACAGAAACGCATCTTTAGGTGCATCCGTCCCCAAGATTGGTTTGCAGCGATCGACCTGAAGGACGCGTACTTTCATGTCTCGATTCTCCCTCGACACCGGCCCTTTCTGCGCTTCGTGGTCGAGGGACGGGCATATCAGTACCACGTCTTACCGTTCGGCCTGTCCCCTTCGCCCCGCGTCTTTATGAAGGTTGCGGAGGCGGTCATTGCTCCCATGAGAGAGCATGGTGTTCGCATTCTCAACTACCTCGACGACTGGCTGATCCTTGCCCAGTCGCGAGAGCAGTTGTGCGAACACAGGGACAGGGTGCTCAGTCACCTCAGCCAGTTGGGACTTCGGGTCAACTGGGAGAAGAGCAAACTCTGTCCTACACAGAGGATCTCTTTTCTCGGTATGGAGATAGACTCGGTCGCCATGACAGCGCGCCTCACAGAGGAGCGCGTCCAGTCAGTGTTGAACTTCCTGAATTCGTTCAGAGGCAGGACAGCGGCACCACTGAAACATTTTCAGAGGCTCCTGGGGCATATGGCATCCGCAGCCGCAGTAACGCTGTTGGGATTGCTTCATATGAGACCGCTTCAACGCTGGCTACACGACCGAGTCCCGAGATGGGCGTGGCACAGCGGATCCCTCCGCGTCCAAGTGACTCCGAGGTGCCGCCAAACCTTCAGCCCGTGGTCGGACCCTTCGTTTCTACAGGCGGGAGTTCCCCTAGAACAAGTGTCCAGGCCACGTACAACGGACTTGCAGTTTCGGGGTCTGTGGACGGGGCCTCAACTGCAATGGCATATCAATTGCCTCGAGTTGTTAGCAGTTTGTCTTGCACTCAGCCGCTTCAAAGTTCCGCTCAGAGGCAAGCACGTTCTGGTCCATATGGACAACACTGTGGCCGTAGCGTACATCAACAAACAGGGTGGTCTGTAACAGGGTGGACAGTATCTTTTCTCCCGTCGCATGTCACAACTCGCCCACCATCTCCTCTTATGGAGTCAGAAGCATCTGAGGTCGCTTTGTGCCATTCACATTCCAGGCCTGCTCAATCGTGCAGCCGACGAGCTCTCACGACAGCCACGTAACCGAGACATTCTATTGTCATGTGTGACTACTGTGCGTCTAATATAATACATAATATAGTAAATGTGGTATCCTAATTTCTGGAAATTACCACCACAAATTCAGCCATTTTTATCTAAAAAAATCACAAAAAACATCGAAATCCTGGTGGGATTGAGCTATCGGGAAGTGCAAGTTTATCGATTTGTTCAATTTGAATACATTAATTTACTTTGCAAGTAATTTTGTGACTGCATTTCCTTTAAATAGGTCTTAAATTTAATTCATAATGGTCTTTAAAAGGTCTTAAAAAGTCTTAAATTTGACTTGGTGAAACCTGCAGAAACCCTGAAAAATCGCCTTAAAAAGGTACAATCAGTGAGGATGAAGATTATGATATTCATGTCATCAGTTATTTTGACTCCAATAACATTTTCTTTAATGCAGTTTTACACATAATAGCTCTGTATGTTTCTGGGACAAACTAAATAGTTCTACACTGTTTTATCTCAAGAACTTTATATATATATATATATATATATATATATATATATATATATATATATATATATATATATATATATATATATATATATATATATATATACCGTTTGAAGATTTGACAGCCTTGTTCAGACTGTCAGTCCAAAACCAATTTTTCTGCAAATCTATTTGAGATGCGATCCCATTTACCATATGTAAACAGCAAAAAACCACATGAAATGTGATGTTTACCACTCCGTTTTGAGCTACATTCATATGTGGTTTAATGGCATTTCTGGAAATCTGTTTCCTCATATCCACAGGACTGAGCGTGTTGTCAACATACACCAAGCACAGGTGGGTAGTCAAGTCCCGAAACAAACTCCAACCAGCAGGGGGAGGACACGGGGGAAATTGAGAGCTCAACCCATTTCAAACCGTTCTCACTCCCTGGGCATTCAATAAATGCCACACATTCAGGACTGTTGTAAAACATTATACAGGCCCCAAAACGGCCCTTTAGTGCCTTTATTGCATCACTGCCGGTAAACCTATTGCTTTCAAAGAGAAACATTTGCCATCAATACACTGATATGAAGATCATTTTATCATGAATTGATATTGCTGGGGTATAATTTTGCAGTAATGATATTTCGCGGCACGATTTATGAGAAAGGCCATGGATTAGCGCTAGATTCACTGACTTTTCTGTTTTATAAGAGAACTCAATGGGAATTTTGTGACAGGTATGGATTCAGTTTTTGACACGACTATGTTATCCAAGGCAGGGCTGGACTGGGAGAAAATTTCCGGCCGGGAAATGTCACACTCATCCAGGCCATCCCATACACCCACAATAACGTCCACTATTGTTCCTGTACCTAAGCAGTCAAAAACCACCTGCTTAAACGACTGGCGTCCTGTTGCTCTGACCCCCATCATCAGTAAATGCTTTGAGAGACTAGTCAGAAACCACATCTGCTCTGTTCTCCCCCCCTCACTGGACCCACTGCAGTTTGCATACCGCACAAACCGTTCCACTGATGATGCCATTTCATCCACTATACACACTGCTCTCTCCCACCTGGAAAAGAGGAACACATATGTGAGAATGCTGTTTGTGGACTACAGCTCAGCATTCAACACCATTGTGCCCTCCATACTTGATGGGAAACTCCGGGCTCTAGGCTTAAACAGCCTGTTATGCAGCTGGATCCTGGACTTCCTGTCAAACAGACGCCAGGTGGTCAGAATGGGCAGTAACATCTCCTCATCACTGACTCTCAACACTGGAGCCCCTCAGGGCTGTGTTCTCAGCCCACTCCTGTACTCTTTGTACACACATGACTGTGTGGCAACCCACAGCTCCAACACCATCATCAAGTTTGCTGACGATACGACGGTGGTAGGTCTTATCACCGACAATGATGAAACGGCCTACAGAGAGGAGGTGCACACTCTGACACGGTGGTGTCAGGAGCACAACCTCTCCCTCAACGTCAGCAAGACCAAGGAGCTGGTGGTCGACTTCAGGAGGAATGAGAGAGAACACCGCCCCATCACCATCGATGGAGCACAGGTGGAGAGAGTCAGCAGCTTCAAGTTCCTCGGTGTCCACATCACAGAGGAACTCTCATGGTCCGTCCACTCCGAGGCCGTTGTGAAGAAGGCTCATCAGCGCCTTTTCTTCCTGCGACGGCTGAGGAGGTTTGGAATGAACTGCCACATCCTCACACGTTTCTACAGCAGCACCATCGAGAGCCTGCTGACTGGCTGCATCACCACCTGGTACGGCAACAGTACCGCCCGCAGCCGCAAGGCCCTGCAAAGGGTAGTGCGCACGGCCAGCTGCATCATCGGAGGTGAGCTTCCCTCCCTCCAGGACATTTACGCCAGGCGGTGTGTGAAGAGAGCTCAGAGGATCATCAGAGACTCTAGCCACCCGAACCATGGGCTGCTCTCACTGTTGCCATCAGGCAGACGGTACCGCAGCATCAGAACACGCACCAGCCGACTCCAGAACAGCTTCTTCCCACAAACAATTAGACTACTTAACTCCTGATCCATCAGGATCATAACACACACTGGACAGAATATCACTCCGCACAACCCACTGTAGATACACACACATTATATACACATTTATTTATCATACAGCATCTATTGCACTTTGGATTTCAATTTTTCAATCTGTGAATAATATTTATACTATACATTGTATATTATTATTATTATTATTATAGCGTAATGTATATTGTTTAGTGTATGTTTAGTGTATATTGTTTAAAGTATATGTATATTGTAAGTATGTGTATATTGTTTAAAGCTGTGAGAACTAAACTCACATTGTGTAAATTATTTATTGTTTATTGTAGAGTTTACTGTGCTGTGAGTAATTGTGTGCGCATCAGATGATGTAATCTGATGCTGCTTTAAATGTTGTACATGTCATGTCGTGACTGCTATGTTGCTCGGAACTGCACCTAAGAATTTCACCTACTGTTGCACTTGTGCATATGGTAGAGTGACAATAAAGTGATTTGATTTGATTTGATTTGATTTTGATTTGACAACATGTTGGAACCATAGAGAAGCATGTTGTTTGTATGCTCATCACATAAAAAAGGTTTAAATCCTGAGGCCGTGCAAAATAAATAAAGGTTCTCTGTTGAACTGCACCTTCACTTGCCTTTTCCTTTGCATTATCTTCATTTTCCCTGAAATCTCTCCGTCTCGACTCTCTCCCTTGTGTGTGTGTGTGTTTTGCTACTCTTCTTGTACCTGTCACTTTTCCTTCAGCAGGTCTACCGTTCGGAACAGAACTGTCTCAACGTTGTTGCAAAACAAACAACAACAAAAAAACTTTTACATTAGGACAATGTGTTTTATTTTAAAATGTCTTAAATGTCCAATATTTAACAAAAACTATTTCATGCCAATATATATTTTTTTAAACATTCAAAATTTCTTAAGTGTCAAAATTAGTAAAGTAATAAATACATCGACATTATCGTTATAGAAAAATCATAATACTGAACAAGTTATTGCATTATTACATATATTTGTTTGTGTTGTTGTCTGCCCTAGCTCCCTCCAAACGTATAAACCGATGTGAATATCTGTCTGCTAAAATACTACTGTAACTTTAATTGATAATAATGATGTCATTTAGCATACATTTTTTGGATGATATTATTGGGGTGCCACTGCTAACAGTTGCTAGCAGTTTAATGCTACGTTAGAGAAGACAAAACCACAGTACCTTTTACAGGTGAAAAAGACCTGCATTTGAAGCCTTGAGGTCAGTAATTTTGCTTTGTTGCTTTTCTTGCTCTGTTCGAAACAGTTTGACAGACGGAGCTCACGTGAGCTGAATCGTAGCGTTACCAGTTAAGACTAAAGTTTTATAATAAACGTTTAAATCTATGCTGTGATTTTGATAATATGGTTTATTTCTGATATTTTTGTTTCTGGCTGGTAACAACACCGCCATTGACGGAATTCTCTACGGTTGATATGTGGCTTGATATTGTTGTGTTGTGGCTTCATTTCGTTGTGTTGTGGCTTCATTTTGTTGTGTTGTGGCGTTGTGTTGTGGCTTGATTTCGTTGTGTTGTGGCTTGATTTCGTTGTGTTGTGGCTTGATTTCGTTGTGTTGTGGCTTCATTTCGTTGTGTTGTGGCTTCATTTCGTTGTGTTGTGGCTTGATTTCGTTGTGTTGTGGCTTGATTTCGTTGTGTTATGGCTTCATTTCGTTGTGTTGTGGCTTGATTTCGTTGTGTTGTGGCTTCATTTCGTTGTGTTGTGGCTTCATTTCGTTGTGTTGTGGCTTCATTTCGTTGTGTTGTGGCTTGATATTGTTGTGTTGTGGCTTCATTTCGTTGTGTTGTGGCTTCATTTCGTTGTGTTGTGGCTTCATTTCGTTGTGTTGTGGCTTGATTTCGTTGTGTTGTGGCTTCATTTCGTTGTGTTGTGGCTTAGTTTCGTTGTGTTGTGGCTTGATTTCGTTGTGTTGTGGCTTGATTTCGTTGTGTTGTGGCTTGATTTCGTTGTGTTGTGGCTTCATTTCGTTGTGTTGTGGCTTCATTTTGTTGTGTTGTGGCTTCATTTCGTTGTGTTGTGGCTTGATTTCGTTGTGTTGTGGCTTCATTTCGTTGTGTTGTGGCTTGATTTCGTTGTGTTGTGGCTTCATTTCGTTGTGTTGTGGCTTCATTTCGTTGTGTTGTGGCTTCATTTCGTTGTGTTGTGGCTTGATTTCGTTGTGTTGTGGCTTGATTTCGTTGTGTTGTGGCTTGATTTCGTTGTGTTGTGGCTTGATTTCGTTGTGTTGTGGCTTCATTTCGTTGTGTTGTGGCTTCATTTCGTTGTGTTGTGGCTTCATTTTGTTGTGTTGTGGCTTCATTTCGTTGTGTTGTGGCTTGATTTCGTTGTGTTGTGGCTTGATTTCGTTGTGTTGTGGCTTGATTTCGTTGTGTTGTGGCTTGATTTCGTTGTGTTGTGGCTTGATTTCGTTGTGTTGTGGCTTGATTTTGTTGTGTTGTGCACTACTGGGCCACCGTAATTCTCAGACTTTTTGTGTTTTCACTGTTATACAGTAGGGGGCGCTATCACATATCTTCTGAAAGAGTACAGAATCTCCTGATCAAAACACAGGTGAAGAAGATGCGGAAACAAGCGGTATCATACGTAATCATATGCTAATGTAAATTAATGCAATTACCAACATTAAAAAGCATACAGTGCATCCGGAAAGTATTCACAGCGCTTCACTTTTTCCACATTTTGTTATGGTACAGCCTTAAATTAATTCTTTTTTTTTAAAGCAGAGGGCTGGTTCTTTCTTTTGATGGATTTAATTTTCAGATATTCATACAACAAAATATTCTGGGGGGCCATCGCATTTTTGTGAAAAACTCTGGCGGTAGCTGGCAACTTTAAAAAAAAAACTTCCGGTTCACAACCAGGACTTGAACCAGCGTGTCAGTTCGATAGAAAATAATAGTGTTTATTAAATAACAATAATTTTGGGGTGAATTCTTCCTTTACTCTACAATTTGAGAAAGAAACGCAAGATTGTCCGCACACTTGATGCCATACATTAACATTTTAAAGGCATTCTGATAGATTTAGAGAATTGAACTGGTTGATGTATGGGTTTGTTATCAGGTCTATGTGTGGGGGTATGTGTTTCTCACTGGTGGCATGATTGCAGTCGTAATGGATTAAGCATCTCTCGGTGTGTTTCTCTAGATAAGACCAGCATTCTCTGACTCTTTATGGCTCACCAGGTTTCATGTTATCTACCGCAGTTTCACTCACGCAGAACCGACACCAAGTGCCAGACTTGTTTCCAGTATTCCACTGCTAGGCTGTCAGTGACAGCTTCTTTAATGCAGATAAGCTGCTGTCTGAGGGAACGAGGAAGGACTGGCCACAAAAAGAGGTGGGAGAGGGTGGTAAAAATAGCTGCAGGGGTGAGCGAGCATAGGAGGCAATATTCTTCATCAACATGGACGGCTGGCACAAAAACAGATGCTTTGAAGTGAGTCAGGATGAGAAGCAATGCTTTTTATCGTCATAGTAAACTGCTTGCTATCGAATATGATGAACTCTTTAATGTGGATATTACTATATTCTGTTTCAGATTTCCTCTCAATAAAGGAAAGCGTATGGATCCTGAGACAACAAATGTGATCTTGATTAACTGTATACGATGAACCCAATGTCCAAGTGACTAAACTGAGTTTATTAAAGGATTAGTTTACTTCAAAATGAAAATGTCCTGATATTTTACTCACCCCCATCTCATCGAAGATGTTCATGTCTTTCTTTCTTCAGTCGAAAATAAATTAGTTTTTTTAAGGAAAACATTCCAGGATTTTTCTCCACATAATGGACTTCAATGATAACCAACGGTTGAAGATCCCAATCAGTATCAGTATAGCCCTACACCAAGCACAAACGGTGAATCCTTTGCCCAATGCAGATGGTCCTTTGCCCAATGTCAGTGGTGGAAACAATGTTTCCTGGGGTCGGAGTGTTCATCGCGAAGTTAGCAGGCGTGTTAGTGTTGTGGGGAACGAGGCGTGAGATTTTTACCGCGCTAGCCATGAAGCTTTGTCTTCTGACCGTGTGCCTCTCCGCAATCGCGGCGACAGTATTGTGGTGGAGACTTTGTCTATGCCACTGGGTATGTTAGACGAGGGCGAAGTATTCATAGGACAGTTAGTGGGCAACGTGGAGGCAAGGTGGGGAGTCGCAATGACAATGACAGTAGTCCGAACTGTGCACACTCTGCGGGCGTGTCTGTCTCTCGTCTTGTCTCGTCATCTCACTCATGATCTTTGCCTTGCCGTGGCGAGTGATCTTTTGAACTAAACAGGTCTTGTCTACTTGTGTTTGTGTGTCATATGAATAATATACATGTGCCCCATACATGGAATCAGAGTGCCTACTGTATGTAGTAAATGGAAAATCTCTACAGCAAAAGGCCAACCGTTACATGCATTCGGTTTGTTTCTACCATTTATTAGTAATGATTTACACAGTTTGTTTACTATTTACCATTTACCTGAGCATTCAGTATTGTGCAGTATATAGCATACAGAAGGCGAGGGACATTTTGGCGGGAAAGAAGTGCTGCATTTTATCATTTAAACATGTGACTTTTCATGAAAATTCTATAATCCACGATGGCCACCACCATATGACGTCATAATATGCAAATTAGACTGGAAAATGTAAACCCTACATAAACTTTGGGCCATCCCCAAACATATATACGATTGGCTTCATCATCTGTCTCCTCTCCACCAATCAGCCGGTGTGTGGTGGACATTCTGGCGCAATATGGTTGCCGTTGCATCATCCAGGTGGTGCTGCACATTAGTGGTTGTTGAGGAGATTCCCCCCTTCCTTGAAAAGCACTATGAGTGCCCAGAAAAGCGCTATATAAATGTAACAAACTATTATGATTAATTATTAATTAATTATTATTATTAAAAAGTATATACTTTTTTTTTTATGACAGATGGTTTGTCTAGATAAGCCCCTATTCCTCATGGGATCGTGCAGAAAAGGGTGGCTTGCCCACTTCAGGTTGGTGGAGAGTTCCTGCCTCAGGTGGAGGAGTTCAGGTATCTCGGGGTCTTGTTCACGAGTGAGGGGAGGATGGAACGGGAGATTGACAGACGGATCGGTGCAGCTTCTGCAGTAATGCGGTCGATGTACCGGTCTGTCATGGTGAAGAAAGAGCTAAGCCGTAAGGCGACGTTCTCGATTTACCAGTCGATCTACGTTCCTACTCTCACCTATGGTCATGAGCTGTGGGTCATGACTGAAAGGACAAGATCCTGGATACAGGCGGCCGAAATGAGCTTTCTCCGTAGGGTGGCTGGGCGCTCCCTTAGAGATAGGGTAAGAAGCTTGGTCACTTGGGAGGTGCTCAGAGTAGAGCCGGTGCTCCTCCACATCGAGAGGAGCCAGCTGAGGTGGCTCGGGCATCTATTTCGCATGACTCCTGGATGCCTTCCCAGTGAGGTGTTCTGGGCACGTCCCACCGGGAGGAGGTCCGGAGGGATTATGTCTCCCGGCTGGCCTGGGAACGCCTCGGGGTTCCACAGGAAGAGCTGGAGGAAGTGGCTAGGGAGAGGGAAGTCTGGGCAACCCTGCTTAGGCTGTTGCCCCCGCGACCCGGCCCAAGATAAGCGGAAGATGATGATGATGATGATGATGATGGATCGTGCAGAGCCTCTGAAGCCCTTCCTTTGAAACTGCATTGATTTGGATCTTCAACATTTTGGTTGCCACTGTCCATTATGTAGAGAAAATCCTGGAATGTTTTGCTCAAAAATCTTAATTTCTTTTCGATTGAAGAAAGAAAGACATGAACATCTTGGATGAGATGGGGTGAGTAAAATATGAACTAATCCTTTAAGTCCCCAGAATGTCTCCATGTATTTCAGTTTCAATTAAATTTGCCAGATGTTTCCACAAAGCTAAAGTTATCTTATATTTATCAGTAAGATATGCTCAGGGTATACAATTTCATCCATTACACGCTACCTTTCAAAAGTTTGGGTTCGGTAAGATTTTTTAATGTTTTTGAAAGAATTCTCTTTAAGCTCACCAAGACTGCATTTATTTGATTAAAAATAACCAAATAATGTAACATATTATCATAGTCTAAAATAACAGTTTTCTATGTGAATATATTGTAAAATGTAATTTATTCCTGTGATCAAAGCTGAATTTTCAGCATCATTACTCAAGTCTTCAGTGTCACATGATCCTTCACAAATCCTTCTAATGTGATGATTTGCTGCTCTGTCACATTTGAGCACGCGGAGACAGATGATGAACTCAATTGCGGGTTTATTGACAGATGAGGTAAATAGCAGTTCTTATCCTGTGTAATGAAACAACAGATGATAATGGTGAATAGTGGCAGGAGGTGCTTAAGACAACAATCCACAAATAAACTTCTCCATCGCCTCCAATCCATTCAGAACTCTGCAGCTCGGATCATCACCCGCACCAGCTCCACTGGCTTCCTGTTCCCCACCGGATCAACTACAAGATTATTCTGCTAACCTTCAAAACCCTTCCCACCCATTTCAGATCTTTTAATCTGATAGACGAAATAAGATTGTGCAATAGACTAGGGGTGTGACGAAATCTTGCGAGATTAAAATGTGACGGGATTTCTCGTTGAGTTAAATGCTGTCTCGCAATATCGCCATGACGGACCGTGAGGGTGAAATGCCACCGTTGCATTTACATTGCATAATCCACTGTCTTTTGCCTTTTTTATAGAAAAAACAACAACATTTAATTCAGTTGGTAAACGGTCGCTTCAACTGTAAACTATTGTAAACGTCTGTTCTGCACATCCAGCATGAGCTGCAGTCGCACACAGACAGTGCAGCAGGGATCACAGTTCAATTTGTGGAAAAGAGTTGAATTAGGAGGTCAGACACAGCCTCAATCAGATGTTCTGGAAGCTCATAATTCATGTACAGTGAGGTCTGAAGAGACTCATGTGAAATCATACGGGAGAGTTAGAGTGTTTGTATATTGTTGTCTTTCAATGCAAATGATAATTCATTCTCAGAAAGTAGAACTGAAATTACATTCATTACAAGATGATTAGTTAGAACATTTCAAAATGCACCTGCAGATTTTTCCAGTCCAGAAATTCTCTCGTGAGCCATGTGTCTCGTCACACCCCTACAAATGACATATGATCACAATGGAAAAACAAATAGTCTGAAAGCTTCTTGAACAGATTGTTGATTTTACAGTTGAGATGTGCAACAGATTTAATCTTGATTAATAAACAGCGTTGTAAAATGTAAAAAAGAGAAAGAAATACACTGTAAAACTTCTTTGAGATTGTATCTCAATGCAAAATCAACGTGGAACATGAGCTTGTTAATATTGATGAGCTTTCTCCATGTATATACACTTCTCAGTTGAACACCATCAGTCAAATGTTTCCATTGAAGGAACTTTGGCAAAGGCAGCAGATGTTAGACACATTGTTCAATGCCCCCCAATCGACTTCCTCAACAGGTCATCTATGGTTACTCAATGCCTGCAGAGCCCCTGTAAGAAGTGTGTTCCGTTTTTATACCCTGTAACGAGGTATGTCGATATGAAAAGAAGGAGGCAGGAACCAGCGAACGTTTAACAACTTTAATAAACAAAACACAACCTGAAAATAAACACGCAGGCAGCCCCTCACAGACGACTGCCGCACACACATAATAAAACATAAACAAAACAAAACGTAAAGTCCAGGCCGGGTCCTCTCGTCCTTCACTGTCATCGCTCCTCCTTTTAAGTGTCCAAGCTCCTCCGTGAGACATGAGACCGGTCCGGCGTACAGCTGGCACTCATTATCATCACGCCCACGGCCTCACTCATCTGCATGGTCCTTCAGCCTCGCTGCTTGCCACATACCCCCATCGCCCCTCACAGGCTGCACTCTACTCTTCCCCCATCCCCTCTCTCTGTGGGGGACCGATCACGGCGGCCACAGGACCTGTGGGTAAGGACAGATGAGGCGAGACAAAAGGAGCCGGAAGCATGAGGAGCAACAAAGACGAGAGAGTGGAGAGAGGGAAAAAAAATAATCTTTGTCCGGTTCCCAGACACACTGCCACTCGGTCCTCAGCCAGCTGAGAGCCTCGTCCTCCCGATGCCACGCTCAGTGGACGGCTCTATCCTCCTCCGCCCCCTGGCGGCCGGCAATGGCTCCTCCAGCTGAGGGCAGCCGGCGACTCCTCCGCTCCCTCTCGGACGGCAGCCACCCCACCTCGACCCTGCCCACCGGGTCTTCCATCGCTCCAGCACTACCGCCTCGGGCAGCCACTTGCGGCCTTCCTTCTTCCGCACTGCCCGACCTCCTCAACACCGCGATCCCCTACAGCAGCGAGGGCTCTCCGACAGAATGTCCCTCCTTCCTCCCAGGTTTTGTAACGAGGTATGTAGATATGGGAAGAAGGAGGCAGGAACCTGCAAATGTCTAACAACTTTGATAAACTAAACCCAAACTGAAAGTAAACACGCAGGCGGCCCCTCACGGACGACTGCCGCACACACATAATAAAACATAAACAAAACACAACGTTAAGTCCAGGCCTGGTCCTCTTTAGGCCTTCACTGTCGTCGCTCCTTCTTTTAAGCATCCAAGCTCCTCCATGAGACACGAGACCTGCGCGGAATGCAGCTGGTGCTCATTGTCATCACGCCACCGGCCTCACCCATTCTCACAGTCCCTCTACCTCACGGCTTGCCACATACCCTACCCTTGCTAATTTTCCTCAGTTTCATTAATCTGGATGATTGTCATTGCATACATTGCACATGAGTGCACTAATGGCGGGACACTTGCAATGGATTGATTCTGATCACTTGGAGTCTGCTATGGAGCTGATTTATTATTAACACGAGTAACTGAGTCAGTTTGAGGTAACAATAAGTATTACGTGGTTAACTATCAAAATAATTAATATATGAAAGTGACATGTGAAGGCTTTGTCCTCTGCATTTAACCCATCCAAGTTAGTGCATAAACATTAGGAGTAATGAGTATTGAACACACACACACACACACATACAGCAAACCTTGGAGCCGCTGTGGTGTCCGGGGAGTGACTGGAGGTTAGATCAAGGGCCTCACCTTAGTCATGTTCTGCTGGTATTGAGAATCGACCTTGCAAACTTCGGGTTACCAGTCTGACTCTCTAACCATTAGGCCACAACTGCCCCAATCAGCTACCTAAATATATTACACTAGAGTTGTGTGGGGTTAGGGTAAATTAAGCACAATCTGCTGTGACGTCGCATTCATCTTGTAGTGTGGTATATGGAGTTGGCTGAAAAGTAGACTCGCTGCCTCAAGGAGTGGAGGGTCTGTCCACATAAACTTCCCTCATCCACTTAAGTACAGTGGAATGTGCTTTGTAATGGTGTCGAGGATTCGCCCGAGGGAAAATGCGTCTAATGTAATGAAATGTACATCTAACAGTGGAAATATGGTGGAAGTATACCCCTGGTGTAAAATGGATACACAGCTTTGGTGTGTCTTTCATTTCTTTTTTTGTTCAATGTTTCAATTATGCAGTCTTCAGGTGAAAAAGACTTTACCCCACCAAATTAGAGTTAAATGTTATCGGCTGTTTTTGATTGCTTTGGTTAGCGAGCAACCCTTTTTAGTCTGATCCCTGCTCAATGTAAATCAGACTTTGGCCTTTACAATCAGTGTGAACTTGATGTACCTGACTTCAAAATTGCTGTCCTGTCATGTCACAAAGGAAGATGATTTCTAAAGAGCTTTTGCAAATCGTTGTTGAAGCTTTTCAGTCAGGAACTTACAAAACCATTTATTTTGCTTGAATGGCTCAAACAAACCACAATCAGAGCAGGCGGAAAAGCTTGCAATAGTTAATAATCTTGGATGTCCAGTGAAAAAGAGCAAGGCACAAAATTATCCAGGAAATCACAAAGAACCTATTCAGGTCTCTCCGACTAGACTAAGGTCAATGTGCATCAGAAAGACAGTTTCCACTTTGGCACTTTACCGAGGAGCACCTGGATTATTCCCAAGAATTCTATGTTTTATAGACAAATCAATCAAAAGGGGAACTCTTTGGTAAACATGAGTCCTGTTTTGTTTAGTGAAAACCCAAATACTGATTTACAGTCAAGCACGATGGTAGCCTTTGAGATGGATAGAGTATGCTTGCTGCATCAGGACATGGATACTGTGTCATCACTGTAGGAACTACTGTATGGATCCTGTTCTGTCTCAGGGAATTCTCCAGGAGAATATTAGACCATCTGTTCATGAATTGAAGCTGAACTGCAGTTGGGTCATGTAGCAAGACAATGATCCACAACATACTAATCAAGTCCACCTCAGAATGGTTGAAACAAGAACATTGTTGGAATGGCCTAATCTAAGTTCAGACTTAAAGGTGGGGTAAGTGCTTTCTTGTAATCGATGTTGATATTTCAAATTACCAAAACAAACACGCTCCTACCCCAAAAGGGTCTCGCCCCTATTTTGATAGCTCCGACCCACACATACGTAACACAGGCAACGACTATGGCAGAATCCGGCCAAGGGTATAATCGAGTTTGAATGTTCAGTGAAAAAGTAATCCCTTCCATCCCAAAAACACAAACACATTTCTCATGAACAACTCGATAACATGAGCACGAACATATTACAATTATGACAAGATTAGAGGGTTATATCGATTACGAAAAGAGGAGCCAAAGGAAACATATATTAGTAGTTTATTATCTTACTTTTTGGACACACTCTTGGAGCTGATGCTTGAAGAGAGTGAGGAGGTTTAGACGCTCCAGGCTTATACGGTGTGGAAATGAATGGGTCTTTATCATCGCTGAAGTGAACGACAAGCGAACATGACATACGTGCAAAGCAAAAGGCAGCATATATTAGTTCTGTGAAAAAACAAAATCAATGTTACTCGCCTCTCGCAAAGAAATAAAGCAACCTCGGCCTTCGCTCCTTGAGTTCTCTCCAGCGCTAGAAAGCTGATACTTCTTGCCAGATTGTAAGCCTTCTTTTGTTCCACACACATCTTCCACATGTGTTTTTTATCTGCCATCTCTCTCTTTCTGTCGTCGCTCGGCTAAAGTCCATTATGTGTCGTTTCTTTTGAATAATGATGTGCACTGAGCACTCTCTTCTCCCCGTCATTAGTAGACACGCCCCTTACTGCTGATTGGCTACAAGTTTGTTTTGGTACTCGGCCTGAGACACTTTTCTAAAGCATATTTGAAATATCACTTACCCCACTTTTAAACCCCTTTGAGATGCTGTGCTATTACCTGAAACATTCAGGTTAACTTTGTGTGCTTAATTGTATTGACTGTGCACTTGTTGTGCACTTCAAATATTAAACCTATATTTTAAAAGAATGTAAAGTAATATTAATTAAATAAAAGGCCACTTAAAAAGAGTGAGAGAATGCACTTTAATGAATGCACTTAAGTATACTTTTAAAAAGTGCACTTTGTAATAATGTCCAGTTTAATAAAACGTTAAAGTTAAGCACCTGGATTGTTCCCAGGAATTCTATGTTTTATAGAATTCTATGTTTTGGAATTCTATGTTTTGGAATTCTATGTTTTATATGTTAAAGTACATTTTAAGTCATTATGTTGTGCTTTAAAGAGGTAGCCTACACTTATTATGATATTATGATGTGTTGACTAACATACTAATGCATCATGTCATGTTGATCAATACACCATTTCATATTGCATTTTTATTGGCTAGTCTGTTGACGTAGGCCGTAGAAGCAAAAAGGTCTTTGAACCTCTCTCACTGTATGATGTACGATCACCGTTTAGGAGCCTTGACCACAGAAATCGCCATGATTGGTCATCTTTCATCTGGGACAGCCCAAAATCGTACAGTGTGTACTGGGCATAAAGCACATATCCAAAAAAAAAAAGATGTAGCATGTCACTTTAAAATGCAAACATATTTTATTTATTTCATTAAATACAGATTCAACTTTAGTGGAGTCATGTGGAAATGTCTTTTTCTAATATCTAATGATTTATATTTATTTATTATCTGTCTTGGACTCATACATAATGATATACGTCTTGAATGCTATATGGCTTCCAAACAAACAAAAAAATCATACAAAAATACTCCAGTCCAGATCTCCAGGTTCAATATTAGTCTTTTTTATTGCCTGCCACCCATATTGAAATGAAAGCACACTTTTTGATTCATAAGATTGGTGAACAAACGGTAGCTAAATTAGGTCAAAAACACATGATGAGAATGTTAGGATAATACAACATCAGCATTAGTACAATATTCTGAACTCATTTGAAATTGACATTTGACATCATCTGACATAAAATTAATTAATACAATTTAATTGATCTCATAGATGTGGCTGTTGTGGTTCACGGCCATAGCAGCACCAACTGCTGCAGTTAATGTGGTGAATTCAGATGACATTGACATAGTCTTTTTATGTTTTCCCATTTTAAATGCCTATTGCCTGCCGTGCACAGTTAAGCTCATGCCACCGGGGTGGCGGTGCCACCGGCTTGGGCCTGTCATCGCTGCTCGCAGCTTTAATTTTACTTGCTCTTGCTGGCAGTTTAATGTGTTTTTAAAAGGCTTTCTTTGTATACGTTTTTTCATGAAGTGTGGTTTGTTGCACCTTGCATACAGAATACCATTGTCATTAATACTAATGCTTATTGAAATTCAACTCACTGTTTGTTGACGCGCTGCTCTAAAAGAAAAAAATGGGGAGAGGGAGAGATTGGTCATTTCGACGGAGGCCCCTTCACAAAGGCTACGTTCATACTGTCAGTCCAAATCCGATTTTTGTGCATATCCAAGCGTGAGCTGCAAAAAAATCACATGAAATAAATGTAAGTTTTTGACTGAACTAAAGTGAAAAAATGAACAGGACCATATTAAAACTCATAAATCAACTCATCAACTTACAGTGTGTGATTCTCCTCGCCTTCCATTGTCAGGTGCGCTCGCTCCTGTTGTGTGTCCACAAACTGGCAACCCATGTGAGCGTCGGGTCTGAGGGAGGGGGCAGGGCAAAAAATATTTTGAATTTGACGCCAGTACTCATTTCAACCTCTAGCTGTCATTCTTACATAATGCACCTTTAAGACATGCTTTTTGGGTGGTAAATAATGCCTCAAATACCAGTAAATTGACAAGTGCAGTCTCTATCAAAAGTGCTCCAAGGAAGGAACAGTCGTGAACCAGCGACAGGGTCATGGGTGGCCAAGGCTCATTGATGCACGTGGGGAGCGATGGCCAGCCCGTGTGGTCCGGGTCAAACAGACAAGCTACTGGAGCTCAAACTGCTCAAGAAGTTAATGCTGGTTCTGATAGAAAGGTGTCAGAATACACAGAGCATCTCAGTTTGTTGCGTATGGGGCGGCACAGCCGCTGACCAGTCAGGCTGCCCATGCTGACCCCTGTCCACCGCCCAAACGTGAGCATTAGAGCTGGACCAAGGAGCAATGGAAGAAGGTGGCCTGGTCTGATGATCACGTGTTCTTTTACATCACGTGGTTGGCCTTGTGCATGTGCATGCCTTACCTGGGGAACACATGGCACCAGGTGCACTATGGGAAGAAGGCAAGTCGGCGGAGGCAGTGATGCTTTGGGCAATGTTCTGCTGGGAAACCTTGGGTCCTGCCATCCATATGGATGTTACTTTGACACGTCCCACCTACCTAAGCGTTGTTGAGACCATGTACACCCTTTGGAAACGATATTCCCTGGTGGCTCTTTCAGCAGATAATGCGCAGCCACAAAGCACAAAAGCTTCAGGAATGGTTTGAGGAGCACAACAACAAGTTTGAGGTGTTGACTGGCCTTCAAATTCCCCAGATCTCAATCCAATCAAGCATCTGTGGGATGTGCTGAACAAACAAGTCCGATCCATGGAGGCCCCACCTCACAGCTTACAGGACTTGCTGCTAAAATCTTGGTGCCAGATACCACAGGGGTCTAGTGGAGTCCATGCCTCGACGGGTCAGGGCTATTTTGGCAGCAAAAGGGGGACCAACACAATATTAGGAAGGTGGTCATGATGTTATGCCTGATTGGTGTATGTTATATATGTTTTATTTTGATAAATGTTTAGGTTTAGGGGTAGGGTTCAGGTTATGTGCTGAAACATGTCTAAATAGGGGTGTTACGAGATCTCGTACCACGAGATTTCTCGTCGAGGAGAAAAGCTGTCTCCTGTCATATTGTCATGGCCTGGTCATGACGGAGTGTGAGGGTGAAGTTAGTATAGAACAGGGTGTCAAACTCGCAGGATGATATTTTGTGGCCCCCTACTGACATCAATGTTTAGTGTTAGTGCGGCCCGCGCGTTGCTCTGAAAAGCACCTTTTTGCTGAGTCGTTGCGAATGCAGCGCTTGCCACACTTGCTGCCTTCTTTGTGTGTGTGTGTGTGTGTGTGTGTGTGAGAGAGAAAGAGAGAGAGAGAGAGAGAGAGAGAGAGAGAGAGAGAGATGGCTCGCCCCTCCCTCATGCAGTATAATTGGTTGACACCGCGTGATTGACAGGAACAGACGAACGAAACTGATCAGACTGTCGAAACAAATGTGGTCTAACAGCGCTCGTCAATGTTAAAATGATTGAGATGGCCAATCAAATCAAAGTAGGCGGGGTTTACGTTCTCTTTTGGCTCGTGTACAGTCTTCACACACAGACGAGCGCGTCAATC
This sequence comes from Romanogobio albipinnatus, assembly GCA_023566225.1. Taxonomy (NCBI): domain Eukaryota; kingdom Metazoa; phylum Chordata; class Actinopteri; order Cypriniformes; family Gobionidae; genus Romanogobio; species Romanogobio albipinnatus. Next base: position 3,569,395 of record CM042252.1, on the reverse strand, counting down.
TATCGCTTAATGCCGTTGCTGAGAGAGACTCTATTCTTTCCGGTGAAATCACAAAACAAAATGCACACAAACATGTCCATGCTCTTAATATACAATCATTGATGAACATCTTTGATTTTAATGAAGAAAAACTATATGTGGGTGGATTAGAACCCGGAACCTTTGACACGGTTGACAAAAATTCTACCACTGGGGAATTCCATAATTACTTGCGGATCTATGCATTTATTGATTCATGCGAAGAATCTCAGGACTAATAATATATTTGATGCAAATTAATGCAAATATTGTTTGCAAAGATTATTTCCCAACTAGAATTAGACCTAGAATTTCGTTGACTGTTCTGTTTGACCTGTTACGGCCTTGCTTTGAATTAGTCTATAATTTAAAATAAAATTTAAATCATTCTTTATTTCATATTACATGATTTAATATCTATAGGCTATATTTTTAAAAATAGAGTAGGCAAGAGAAGCCTATGTTCTGAAGAACAGTTCATGTTCATAAGAAACATTCATGTTGAAGAACTATTAATAATAAAGATTGAGAAGATTGGATCAGTTGTGCTACTTTTTTTTTGAATACTTCAAACACTTTTTATGTGGAATACTTGATGCGGCCCAGCCTGACCCAGAGTCTACCTCCAGCGGCCTCCAGGTAAAATAAGTTTGAGACCCCTGGGGCCTGTACCATGATGGTAGTTTAACAAACTCAGGGTTACAGGATTAGTTTCGAGTTGACAAAACCAAACCAATCTATTCAGGCATTGTTGGTCCCATGATGCTGATCATCAGCTTTCTCTGTCAACTCAGGCTTTGATCCGGAGTTTAGGAGTTTAGCTGTGACATCATCAGTGAACAGCCAATCACACGCTGTGGATCAACTGAGACTCACTTCTCTCTTCTGCAGAATATTACATGATTGAAAAATATTACAAATTTAAACAAATTCACACAGAAAGAAGGCTAGCCAGCTAAACCGGCTTCATGGTACAGGCCCCTGGTGTAGAATATGCCAAAGCTACGTTTACATTACGCCTCCACAGTAGTTTAGCTTTTTATAGAAATATATATATTTTTAATTTAGGTGGATAACAGTCGCTTCAATTGCATCAGCTCATTCAACATGAGCTGTTCGAGTCGTACATAGTGCACAGCACTGATCACGTGATGAGAAGACTGACAGGACCGTGGCGGGGGATTCGTTGCGCAAACAAAGCGTCAGACAAATGTCTTACCTTGTAAAATGCACGTTCAGCACGACCACTCCCTATTCACAGAGTACACACGGTCGCGAGTGAACGGGAGCGCTCATTCAAACTTGATTTCAATACGTATACAATACTCCCAATATGTTGTAAACATCTCTTAGCTCTGTATCATACTTGAAGAAAAATGTTGTCTCTATTTGCACTTTGAATATTGTGTACTTTGATTATGTTTATTGTTTGCACTTAATGTCTATGATCAATTTGTGGGATGGAGTTCAGTTAGGAGGTCAAACGAAGCTCATGTGCAGTTCTGAGGTCTGAAGAGACGATCATACGGGACAGAAGGCAGTCAGTTGAGTTTGTGCAAAACCTTTACAGTGCTTGTTTTACTGCATATGATAATTCATACTCAGAAAGTAGAACTGAAATGACATTTATTACAAGATGAGTTAAAACATTTCAAATGCACCGGCAAACAATTTTTCTAGTCATGTGTTTCATCATTGAGGATTTCTTTAAAATCTTGTCTCGTCTTGTTCTCGTGAGATAAGTGTCTCGTCACACCCGTACTAAATAGTGTAATGTAAATCAAATTATTGTGGCTGTTTAAATAATTACACTGCCCTGCCTCCTTCTACCTTTTCATCTTTCTTTCGACAGACAACTCCTTGGAAGTCAATGGAGTGTGATGTGCAGCCGTCACACTTGTAGATATCTCCGGATGTTGTTGAGGGAAAGGTTCAGCGTGAATGGAAGCGTTTGGGGTCACTTGCGTTTGCCATTGTGACATCTCTTTTCTAGCAGTTCACAACTTCATGGAGGAAACTGCTTCAGTGATTATGAGTCTTGCAGTGAAGTGTGGAGCGATTACTACTATGAGACAGGCTGGAAATGTTTAATTAATGGCAGCGGCTATTTACACTAAATGAAAATAACCTATTTTATTAGCGATTTTCTTTAAAATCTCGTCTCGTCTCATCTCGTCTCGTTCTCGTTATTGGGGCAGGTCAGATACCTGTGTCTCTTCTTTTATACACCTATCCTTCTCAATGTTTCTTTTTATTATTTCCATAACCTGAATAATTAAGTTATAACCATTTTATACATTTGATAAATCAGTTAATCTATAACCTCTCTATATTTTAATAAGTGATTTTAGTATTATATTTGCTGTGTGCTTTTGGATCCACATTCTCTAGGTGCAGCTCTGATGTCTGTGTCAAGACGAGCTGACAGGCAACTGTCCTTGGGGTGTAAAACACTCTGGGAGTGGAGGGGGGCCTCTCTGCATGTGTTGAGCTATATGTCATCCTAAAGTGACCTTATGTCTACATCAGTGGCGGCTACTGGTCTGTCAGAGAGGGGAAGCTCATTTTCGGCCTACATCATAAAATTGTCTATTTATTTAAAAGTAAATTCTGCCCTACGTTCCTTTTCAAGAAAATGGTCTATGACCCTGTCGTACCAACTAGGAGTCTTTTCAAGTGACTTGACCAGTGTCCTCTCAATGGCCAGCAGTACATTTTTTACATTCTTTTCATGTCTTTTATATGCCCTGTCAAAGTTAGACAGATCTCCAAACCCCACCTTTGACCAAACAACACATCCGTGAGATGGTTTCATCAAGAGGCATGGCCAGCAGTACATTTAATTTGTCACATCACTTCCAGTCAGCCAGCTAACTTTGTCATACCAGGAGAGCTGAAAAGACCTGTTATTTTTCCCTATCTTTTGCACTAAATCAATCTTAGGTGTTGATCTGCCCTGCTGTTTAATTCTAAGTTTTTCCTCGTAAGGAACACTTTCAAATGGCTTCGCCAAAATCAGGTCGACAGTATTAGCACCGTCTGCCATCGTGCGCAGTTTCACCCACGACGCTAGCCTAGCCTACTAACGTTATATGAATGAATGAATGAAGGAATGAAGGAATGAATGAATGAACGATCTAAAAAAAAAATATTAAACTCTGTAAAACTGAAACAAGGAATGTGGTGTATAATTGTGTGAAATGTATGATGAAAACCAAGCAATTTCGCCAAGCAAATATCAAAGAAATAGGTTGCAGCAGTTTTTATTTCGACTGAACTTGAGAAATCCGCGATGGGACTGAGCGCGAATAGCTTCAGTGATTCCTTATAGTACAGAATCGCTGTCAGTCAAAGGGAGATGCAGTCTTTCGACAGACCCTCCAATCATCACGCAGAAGCTCGGAGTCCGGGCCAGCCCACTCCCCATTCACCCCCAGAGACGCTGAGCGTCCGTGGGCGGGACATAATCGCAGCGTTTATCCAATGACCATCTAGTTTCGAAGCGCTGAAAAAAAAACGTTCAAAGCAGCCCCATTGAAGTCAATGGACGCTGGGCTTCAATAGGGAAATGCACTGTGACGCTGCGGGAATGTATGAGAAGGAAATCGAGTCAGCCGACCTGCTATATGTAACTAATTCTGAACGAACTCGTCTTTGAGATGAACGTTTTCTAACGCATTTTTAGTCAATAAAATGTTAATACAATAGTACATATTTGACCATTAATTTTGTGACATTATAAGGGAAGCCGAGCTTCCCTTGCAGTCTTAAAAAAATCGCCACTGGTCTACATAGGTTACCGGTCTACGTGACTTTTTGGGGACTCAGAGAAATGTACCTCTTTTATGTGCCTTTCTTATTAAAAGAATAATTTCACTTCAGTACTAAAACGTACTATCAGCATGTTTTGGAGACATGGCTTGTTGATAGTTAGTTAAGATGTTCTCAACCTTGAGGAAGCTGTTATTCTCTGGAGCTTTTGTGTGTATGTGCGTTGCATGATCTGTGCAGGTTCAGTATTGGAGATGGAGTTTCTGCAGATGATGCCAGACATGAAGGCGCCTTTCTGTGACCTCCGAGGTCATGGCGATCTAAATCTTGGCCTGGGCGACAACGAGTCTACGCATTTTTAGTGATATGTGCTCCTATCTGTCTACGTGTGGAAAGTTGCTTACATTGCAGGTTGTTAGAGCCAATCGGAATCATTCCACATGACAATAATGACGTGGTTGGACCTTGAAAACAGTATAACTGTTCAGAAATTGTATGTACGTTAGGCGGAGGCGGGGAGACTGTTAGAGGAAGCGCGGCCTACGAACTCCTTGTGAGACTTGAAGCTGGCTTCTGCTGATGAAACTGCAAACTATTCTTCAGTAAATCTTTCTTTAATTAATCTAACTCCTGACTCTTGGTCTTCATTTTTCACTACTGGTCCTGGGTCCTAAGCTGTTACCCCAACATCGTGAACCCAATCTCGTGTCTCGTGAGATAAGTGTCTCGTCACACCCGTACTAAATAGTGTAATGTAAATCAAATGATTGTGGCTGTTTAAATAATACCACAATATACACTACCAGTTAAAAGTTTGGACACTTTCCCATCAAAGAGAATGGGAAAGTGTGTCCAAACTTTTGACTGGTAGTGTATATCATAATGATCTCTCTGTATTGACACAATTTCTCATTGAATGCAATGAAGTTGTAGTTTGTCGATATAGTGACGCTGAAGGTGCTTGACCTCGCTTCAGTTTTTGATGTCTTGGGAGTGCGAATGGGTTGCTAGAGACCAGAAAGTCAGATACTTTTTTTTTGTTTTTTATCCAAATTTACTGTTGTATCGATAATTCCACCAATGACATGTTTCATGTGCAAGATATATACTGGATGTTTGGTCTTGGCACGGGTGTTTCACTAATCCATACACTCATTACACTAAAACGTCTTTATGGAGACCGAGGGGCAGAGAAAGAGACTGTCCACAGCACCATCTTCACACTGCAGGCTACCTTTCATTACCTCTCTCAGGATGAGAGACTGCCTCCTACATTGTGCTTAATAGTTTTCATGGAGAATGAAAACAGCCTCCAGGCTCCCAAAGCATATTGCAGTCTGAACCCTAACCTTTCCGTTGCCATGGCAACTTCTGCAAGTGTTTGTGCTGCCCAATTATCTCTCATATTTGGAGGAGGGCTCTGGGATACCTGCTGGCTCTGACCTATTAGGGTATGGTGTCAGCGACAGATATCTGGACTGTGTGGTTCATTCAGCAGACATGACAGAACACTGAATTCTGTACTAAAGGTGTGTAAAGTGCCCTTTTGGAAAGGTAAGAGAGATGATGGGTACAAAAATAAAGAGACACAATAAGCCACTGTGTACGGGGATTTCACAGTGTGACCTTGTGAGATTATGTGAATACTCCCAGAGCGGAGTGAGAGACTGATATGTGAGGTGTGAAAAGCAGACAGACACAAACCCATTGAGAAGGGAGTGTGTGCGAGAAATCAGTCCTCTGTTCACTGCTAACAAGATACTAGATCAAAAGATTTGAGCTTGAGGATTTGCTCGCCCCTCCATTACACTGCCCTGCCTCCTTCTACCTTTTCATCTTTCTTTCGACAGACAACTCCTTGGAAGTCAATGGAGTGTGATGTGCAGCCGTCACACTTGTAGATATCTCCGGATGTTGTTGAGGGAAAGGTTCAGCGTGAATGGAAGCGTTTGGGGTCACTTGCGTTTGCCATTGTGACATCTCTTTACTAGCAGTTCACAACTTCATGGAGGAAACTGCTTCAGTGATTATGAGTCTTGCAGAGAAGTGTGGAGCGATTACTACTATGAGAAAGGCTGGAAATGTTTAATTAATGGCAGCGGCTATTTACACTAAATGAAAATAACCTATTTTCTTAGAGATAGATGATATTTACACTAAGTGCAAATAGTGATATATTCTATTTACATCATGTAAAAGTAGCAGTTCTTTGCTATGTGTAATTAGATGCTATTTATAATTTATTTTGACAGATACATACTATTTGCACCTCAGTATTGTTGTATATTAACAGGATGTAATAATAATAATGATTATATTTATTAAAATGATTAAATGGATGCTGCCTTAATGGGACAATAAAAGCCCTCCCTAGACTGACCCCTAGCTTTTATTATTATTAAACATTTCGTTAGGCACTTTATTTCCATTTTTAGAAAAATGTCTTAATTTTTATTGAAAGTAAATGCCTTTCCGATGTGATATGTGATGGGAAAAGGGAGATCCTTAAAGGGTTAGTTCACCCAAAAATTTAAATTCTGTCATTAATTACTCACCCTCATGTCGTTCGACACCAGTAAGACCTCCGTTCATCTTCAGAACACAAATAAAGATATTTTAGTTGAAACCCGATGGCTCAGAAAGGCCTCCATTGTCACAATGCACTGTACACACTCAATACCCATAAAAGCTACTAAAGACGTCGTTAAAAAAGTCCATCTCACTGCAGTGGTTCTGCAATAACTTCTTGGAGCGTCGAGAATAGTTTTTGTGCGCAAAAAAACCCTAAATAACGACTTATAGAGTGATGACCGATTTCAAAACACAGCATCATGAAGCTTCGAAGCGTTATGAGTCAGCGAGTCGATTCATGATTCAGATCGCGTGTCAAACTGCTGAAATCATGTGACTTTGGTGATCCAAACCGCTGACTCGACTCGCTGATTCATAACGCTTCGAAGCTTCATGATGCTGTGTTTTGAAATCGGTCATCACTCTATAAGTCGTTATTTAGGAGTTTTTTTGCGCACAAAAACTATTCTCGTCGCTTCATAAAGTTATTGTAGAACCACTGCAGTGAGATGGACTTTGTAACGACGTCTTTAGTAGCTTTTATGGGTCTTGAGAGTGTAAAGTGCATTGTGCCAATGGAGGCCTTTCTGAGCCGTCGGATTTCAACTAAAATATCTTCATTTGTGTCTGAAGATGAACGGAGATCTTACTGGTGTCGAACGACATGAGGGTGAGGAATTAATGACAGAATTTTCATTTTTGGGTGAACTAACCCTTTAAGCCTTACACTTTACTGCCTACACCACTGAAGACGTTGAAATATGTTTTTTTTTATTATGTTTGGCCCAACCAGGCATTGTTAGGTGGAGCTAGTGCAAATAGCACTTGCCAACAAGGCGCGCTATGTGCACTTGGTGTAAATAGACACTCCGATAATTAACTGTATGCATTTTTAGACATGATTGTAAACTCCACACAGTTCTGGGGGTTAAAAAAAGCCTTCTGAAGCGAATTGGTGGGTTTGTGTAAGAAACATATCCATATTTAACATGTTATAAAGTAAAATATCTAGCTTTCGGTGGACAGCCTGTCGTGGCGCGACGATGACGGCAGACGTAAACAGTTTGAACTGTGAGAGGCGTTACACTTTCTTAATGCAACAATGTCCTCACTCGACAGTCGTCTTACACCTCTGAGAGTATGAGACTTAATCCTCATTATTGTTTTATCGTTATTCTTTTGTCTGTATTCAGCGATTAGCAATAGCCTTTATGATGGCACAAATGGCCCATTAATGGCCCATTTAGCACTTTGTAGTAATCCACATATTATCTGAAGTCTTTCTAAAAATAAATATAAAAAATAAAACACATCCTTAGAACCTTGTGTGAATTATTGTAACAACGATCCTGGTCCGACAGGTGCATTAGAGCTACAGTTAGCATCAAGCTACATAACACAATATAAAGATTAAAATTACACTTTCACTCAAAATGGCACTTCAGACCACCAGCGAGTGCTTGTATTAGCTTCCTGTCGCGATATAGTGAGGATTTCATTCATATGGTGATGTTAAAACATGTTAGCATTTTATATGGAGCTCATCGTTACACCTGCTTAGCATTCATAATGTAAACATCCATTATTCATATAAAATAGCCGAAATCACACGGAAAATCACACAAAAACCTTATGCTATAGTTATCGAGAGAGAATTAATTTGCGTGTGATATTCCATTCAAAATATTGTTCATTACAGATCCATTATTTTGCACTCCAGACATAAAATTAAGAAATGAATGTCACTGCAACCCAGTTTTATCATAAACAGTGTTCAAATATTGAAGCTGGAGTCTTTAATCTGTCTAATGATACTGAATTTGTCCAGATAAAGTAAGAGTGTTAACGAGCAGGGAATATTGAACGACAGTAATCTGGGGCCGTCTGCGATCTTTGACTGCAAAGGGGTTAAGTACACTTTTCTTCCGTAAATTGAATATTTAGTTGTAATATAACTATTATTATAAGTTGTAAATATGGATATTTTTCTTACACAAACCCATCGATTCGCTTCAGAAGGCCTATATTAACCTCCAGGAACTGTGTGGAGTATGTTTATAATGGATGGATGCACTTTTTTGGCTTCAAATTAATTTTGGGCTGCCATTCACTGCCATTATAAAGCTTGGAAGAGCCAGGATATTTTTTAATATATGATTGTGTTGGTCTGAAAGAAGAAAGCCATATAAACCTAGGGTGGCTTGAGGGTGAGTAAATCATGGGATAATTTTCATTTTTGGGTGAACTATCGCTTTAAGTGCAATATTAAGTATATTTCTGAGAAGTGGCCTGCATAAAGTAACATAAAAAGTCGACTGAAAGGATACTAATAGCACACTTGAATAAACTTCTTGTAAGGGATACCAAGGCCTGGATTTGTGTACAGGATATACTGATTCACGAGCTCTGGAGTTAGGGCGTTGATTGAGATGCGTTGATTCTGTCTCTGCTTCCCCCGTTTGGATTATGTTCCTGTCTCTGTTTTGGATTATCTTGGTTTGTGTTTTTTGAATAAACTCTTGCTGCACTTGGATTCTCGCCTCTCCTCATCCTTGCTTAAATCGTGACAATATATTCTAAAAGTGCAGTTTGTCATTGCATGTGTGGCATGGTTAAAGAACTGAAAGGATACAAACTCAAATCCTCAAAGGGTTGTTACTGATATATCATACAATATTGCAAAGATATTAGAAATATTGGGAATTGTAAAATCACTTTCTCTGGCTGTGGGATGCAATAAATGGAATATTGGATCTGAAACATATAACCTGTAGCTCAACTGTGAGGTTATATGTATTCTTTGACTGGAAAAGTATGCAAAGATTTAGCTTTCTTTCTGCTTCTAAGCATCTCCTTTTCTATTAACCAAACTAATGTCTGTGGCCAGCTAGGGTTCTGCATCTTTCAACAATAAAGCATTTTCTTCTCTTAGCTGCTCCCCTAACTAAGAAGTTCTTCACTGTGTGTTGAAAAAAAAGGGATTTGCTTTGTATTTGTTTAGATCATTCACTGTACAGTATCCTGAACTTTAGAGTCAGAGAGTGAACAATACAATAACTCAACCGCACTGCTGGACGCCTGGAACAGGAAGCACTCCTCTAGCAGAAGGTCAAGACAAGCTGCACAACAAACGCACAAACTCATACACTCGCATGCTTTCTTTCCCTTATCTGGCAAACTTCCCTGTGGCCTCAGTGCACCCAGCCTGCACTGAGACCTCCAGCCCGCTACAGGCTTCTTACACCTCATTAATGGACTCAAATTCTTAGTATTCAAAGCTACGATCCCAGTAAGAGCCATCACTCCACCCTGAAACATGCCTAGCTCATTAAAATATTGTTCAGGGCTACTATTCATAAAGGGCTCTTCACACCAAGAACAAAATGAAAAACCCACTTAAATCTATGACGAGAGGCACTTTTAATCACACCCCTATTTCATGGTTTTCCAAGACAGCAGTTTTTTTTGCAAGGTATTGTCACTATCAGCCCACTTTCTTAGAACAATGAATATTGATACAGGTGTTAATGGTACATTTAATGCTAAATAATGTTATATTACCTCATGGAAATGGTCGCATTGGCAGGACGAGTCATATGTTAATGTGAAAAAGTTCAACATTATGGTAACAAAACATCAAATTAATTTCAGGTAGACAACATACATTTTTGTAGTCAACTTCTGCATTCTCTCAATTTCATTTAACTTTAACTTTAGAAAATGAGTGAATGAAAGTAAAGAAAAACAACTGCTCAGGCTCAAAAACTTGTTTGACTGACAAAATGGTACTCACTGATACATTTATCAGTAACACTTTATTTTGATGGTCCCTTTTGAAAATGATGTTGACCTTGCACCCACATGTCAACTAACTCTCATTAGAGTATTAGTAGACTGTCTTCTTGAAGGTGCAGTGTGTGATTTCTAACTGCATCTAGTGGTGAGGTTGTGAATTGCACCCCCCAACGCTCACCCCTCCTTTTGGAAGCACATAGAGAGGCTACGGTGGCCGACACAGGACAAAGATGTCGTCGTCTGAGACAGCAGAGAATGACTAGCGCGCTATAGAGAAGTTTGTCCCTTTAGGGCAACTGTAGAAACATGACGCTGCAAAATGGCGACTCTACTGTAAGGAGACCCGCGGTGTGTGTAGATAGAAATGGCTAATTCTAAGGTAATAAAAACGTAACGGTACATTAAGTAAGTTCTTTATACTCCACTGAAAACATAGTTATGTATATTATATTGCATGTCTGTCAATAGATCCTCTTAAATACTACACATTGCACCTTTAACCCTTTAGGTGCCAGAGGTTTTTTCCTTTGACATCTTAATTTCAAAAGGCTATATCTTAAAAGTGATAAAAGATAGTGACTTTCTGTAAATTAGAGAAATATTAAGGATGACCCAAAGTTTATGTAGGGATTACATTTTCCCATCTGATTTGCATATTATGACATCATATGGTGGTGGCCATCTTGGATTATAGAATTTTCATTAAAAGTCACATGTTTATACTGAATGCTCAGGTAAATGGTAAATAGTAAACAAACTGTGTAAATCATTACTAATAAATGGTAGAAACAAACCGAATGCATGTAGCGGCCTTTTGCTGTAGAGATTTTCCATTTACTACATACAGTAGGCACTCTGATTCCATGTATGGGGCACATGTATATTATTCATATGACACACAAACACAAGTAGACAAGACCTGTTTAGTTCAAATGCTAACTCGCCACGGAAAAGATCATGAGTGAGATGGCGAGACAAGACGAGAGACAGACGAGTGCGCGCCCGCCGAGTGTGCACAGTTCGGACTACTGTCATTGTCATTGCGACTCCCCACCCTGCCTCCACGTTGCCCCCTAACTGTCCTATGAATACTTCGCCCTCGTCTAACATACCCAGTGGCATTAGACAAAGTCTCCACCACAATACTGTCGCCGCGATTGCGGAGAGGCACACGGTCAGAAGACAAAGCTTCATGGCTAGCGCGGTAAAAATCTCCCGCCTCGTTCCCCACAACACTAACATGCCTGCTAACTTCGCAATGAACACTCCGACCCCGGGAAACATTGTTCCCACCACTGACATTGGGCAAAGGACCATCTACATTGGGCAAAGGATTCACCGTTTGTGCTTGGTGTAGGGCTATTCTTTCACTTTCAGAATCACCGTCATCTTCTGAGGGCAGATATTCCCCTTCAGAATTAGGGTCCGCGAATAGAAGACCCAACACTTCATTATTGATGCCATTAGAAAATAATAATAATAATAATAATAATCTAATGCAAATACTTGCTGACAATATTGCTCTGATAAAATGGCTCACTCGCACACTAGCTCCGCTTAAGTTCGCACTGATTCAATGCGCTCTTGCTCGAAGATTTTGTATGGAAGCATGATGTTTTTTTGAGTTGGGGATGAAGTATGACATGTCTGCCATCTAGTGGAGGGGAGGTCGAATGAAATTTGACACCCTATTTGACAAAATCGTCCGTTTTATTCAGTGCCGCATCTTGTCGAGTAAACTTGACCGTGGCGCCTAGAGGGTTAATATCTGCTAACACTTTATTGTGATGGTCCTTGAACATACATTCTTACTATAATTAACTTTGCAACTACATGTCAACGTATTCTAACCCTTACCCTACAAGTCTACTAATACTCTACTAACACTCTAATGAGAGCTGGTTGACATGTAGGTGCAACGTACAACTTATAGTCAATAGAATGTGTTCAAGGGACCATCAAAATAAAGTGAAACCAATTGATCTTATCTAGAGTTTTCTGAGTATAGGTGTTGTTAAATAGTTCTGTCAAATTCGAGTCATTTCAAAAGGAATCCACACAATCTGGAATTTTGCTTGAGGGCAAAAGATTTCCCCTTGGAGATTTTGCTTGTGTTCAAGTTGGTCACACAATTTGCTGCATTAACAAACAGAACGCTGCTTGGATTGAAAGGGATTTCTTTGAGAGCTATGCTTCATATTTTGCTGATGTGAACGCACCTTAACCTAGTATGCAAATAGTACAAATTACTAGATTTGAACAATCCAAAGTAATAAAGTGATTTTGTAAATGTTGACTGTGATAGAACCTTACCATTAATGCCTGTGCCATTATCTCTCAATTTGACATTGGAGATATTTTTTTCCCCAAGAATTTGAGGAAAGTTTACACCAATGATAGCATCAACAGCCATTGATGGAGTATGCAGGGATGTTCCCAATAGTCTTAAAATACCGGGGGGGAGAATAGTGTACAAAACCAGCTAAAAAGCAGATTGAACCACAATGGTGTACCTTACAGTATACCTCCTCTTAGAAGCAGCTCCTGATGTTTCCTCAAATTGCCCGCAATTTAATTTTAAGATTAGATCAGGACCTTGGATTTCCCAAGGATACAAAACCAGCCTTCCCTAGGTCCGCCAGATACTGCAAACATCTAATGCAGAGGCATCTGAGAAGATCGTATAGGGAAGGCTGATAAGGCAGGGAGCAGAATGAGGTCTGACAGGCAGGAACCCACAGGGTTGAGAAAGGAAATATGATAAGTTGGTGTGTACATAGACTGGGGCGGTTGGAGTTTATTGAAGTGAGAAACTAGCTTGAGTTACAGAGGGAGAACAGGGTAGCAAGACCTTGCCCAGGCTGGAGTGGAGGCCCAAGTCTCTGGTTGCATTGCTGTTGGCAACAGGCGGGTGGGAAAGCATTTTGGTTGAGATTTATATCCCATTTGAAGAATCTGCCAAAGGACCAGTCAACCTGAGAATTGTGGAAGGCAGACAAAGGAAAGCCAAGAATCAGCTAATAATCAGATCTACACGATGGAACAGAGATCTTACTTAGCATTTGGTCTTTTCACTTGATGTAAACAGATTAATTGCTCCCCTGCCTCCTTCTCTGTGCCAGGGTACCAAAAAACATCAAATCGAGTTGGCTCTCGAACAAATTGTAAGATTGTTTTATTTACGGCCTTTCTCTTTCTGATTTATTCATTTGAAATGCTGAAGGCAGAATCGAATAAATTGAACATCATAGCAGGAATATTTACGCTAATCAGATTCATTATGTTTCTTTGGAAAAACCAACCTGATCAACTTCTTCTTCAGAATGCGTAATGGATGCTGACACATGGTTGCCTGGATACACTGATAAAGGTGAGCTATACTCGTAGCATTTCTGCAATGATTTAGTTAATGTTTTCTGCTGAAAAAGAGGGCTGATGATCAGTAGCCAGAGCTGACTGGAGTTTAATGAACTAAACTTGACTTGTATGTGTTGCAAAATGTTCTGTTTCATCAGAGATTGAGGCTGATTTTCTATATTGAGAGTTTTAGTGACATTTCCACAACCTTAATCACACCTCAACCACAATCTTAATGCTGTAAACCTGTAAATACAAGTAAATGTCTAAAATCAACAAAGCAGAAGCAATCCAGAAAACCATGACAGTTCAAATTCAACTGTATTTAAGACACAGGCAATACAGAGGCAGTCAGTAAAGAAAATGAATACTAGTTTCATAATGCAGCAAGTGAACATCAATATATCACAGAGACAGGTATTTAACAGGTTGTGAATTCCATTAATGAAACACTTAGTGTTTGTTATTCAGCGGCAGATGATCAATACTATTGGTTGAAGGGATCCCCTGGTGCCAGGATGAGAATTAGCAGATGTGACATTAGGATGCAGCAGCAGCAACCTATAAAAAAAGTAATGTTCTGCTTGGTGTCAGTATTTATATTCACTAAGGCATATATTTGTATATTTTGTGCTTCAAAAATTATGAATACTAATCTTAGACTCATCGTCATCATTTTGCAATTGTGGAGATTGTTACAGCTTTGGTTTTGTCGGGCTTAAGATTCAATACAATTTAAATAATCAAAAGTTTACAAAATGACAAAGACACATTTATAGCTTCGGCTTTTTGTGAGATTTGCAAGATTTTTTTGTTTGTTAATGTTGTGCAAGCCTATATGACAGTGGTCAACAGATGCATTGTCAACAGATTGTGAGCAAATCAATGAAACCACATGTGGAAGTGGTCTGACCAGATTTAATGAAGGTGCAAAGGCATTTCCATTATCCAGATTCAGCTTCGATAGGTGAGGTGAGGTAGAGGAGGACTTGGATAGCCACTTGCCTGCTATGGACCCGCCGCATGAGCCGGCTAACACGCCAGAGTCCTAAGCCATTATGACCGCCAAAACAGAATTAACAAAGGCTGTCTCAAGGTGTTTGGGACTTGCATCTAAGGTGGGGGACCTCCTATAATGTCAGCATGTGTGGCCATGAAAACATTGCTGGTGCTCTCAGGCTGTCTGTGAACACTTAACCTGCCCTGTTACAGCCAAGTAAACCGTCTTAGCCAAGGAGGCCATTTCGGAACTCTCTGTTTGTCCCGTATCGGCCAAGGAGGCAATCACTGAACCTTCTGCCTGCCCGGTTATGGCAAAGAAGGCAATTTTTGAGTATGTTGCCTGGCTTGTCACTGCCATCGAGGCTTTGGGACTCTCTGTGCTCCCAGGCATGGCACAGAGGCTGCCTACACAGTTACGGCCATGGAAGTTGAATCTGAACTCTCTAAGCTCCCTGTCACTGCTATTAAGGCCATCAAACTTTTTTATGCTCTCTGTTCCTGCTCCGCCTGTTCCACCGTAGTGGTCTCCAGCTCCACCTGCACCACCATGAGAGCTTCCTTATTTACTTACTATGCCTGCTGCACCATGGCCCCCTTCTCTACTGGCTTCGCCCTGGCCACCTGCTCTGGTGACTCCACCGTGGCCACCTGCCCTGTCAGCTTCGCATTGGCTCTCTGAACTGCTGGCTCCACCCTGGCCACCTGCCCTGTCAGCTTCGCCTTGGCTCTCTGAACTGCTGGCTCCACCCTGGCCACCTGCCCTGGTGACTCTACCCTGGCCACCTGCCCTGTCAGCTCCACCTTGGCTCTCTGAACTGCTGGCTCCACCCTGGCCACCTGTTATGCTGTTTCCGCCCTGGCCACCTACTGT
This sequence comes from Romanogobio albipinnatus, assembly GCA_023566225.1. Classification (NCBI taxonomy): domain Eukaryota; kingdom Metazoa; phylum Chordata; class Actinopteri; order Cypriniformes; family Gobionidae; genus Romanogobio; species Romanogobio albipinnatus. Next base: position 3,554,010 of record CM042252.1, on the reverse strand, counting down.
ACCCTGCATTGCCCTAGTTTCCTTACCCCCTTCCACCTCATGAACCTGAACCCCTCATCACTCCCCCTGTTCCGCATACACTCCCCTAGCCTTCTGGACTCATGTTTAGGGGGGGGGGGGGTTATGTCACAATTTCCACTGTGTCTTGTGACTCTTATTTTGATATTTGGTTGCCTTACTGTTTCTATTGTTTACATGTTTTCACTTCCTGTGTTTAGTTCCTGTTTGCCTTTGTTTCCTTAGTTACCCTCATTAGATTCCATTGTGTTTAATCAGTTTCACCTGTGCCTTCTCACCCTTTTGTTACCCAGTGTATTTATACCCCTGTGTTATAGTCTTTGGTTGTCGGCTGTTGTCTTTTCACTTGTGATATAGAGGGTGTGCATTGATGTCACTTTCCCGCCGGAACACGTCCCCTGAGCCGGGACTAAGTGGCAGAAGAGCTGCTGCATGACTGGATTTATTAGGGGAAACTGCGAGTAAAACAAAAAGTTATGAGTTATCTTACAAAAGATCCAGTGATCCACAGATATTGACATCCAGCCAGGAATCATGATTTCAACGCCGGGAATACATAAAGCAAATTTGCTTGTGAACACTTTATAATAATACAATATAGGTAGGTCTAAATCTGGGTGATCACTTATATCAATGTTATATATATCATCCAGCCCTATAATCCATCCAATTATGCAGAATATAAGATGGTAAATATTTCATTGATGAGTTGTCAATACAATACATAACCATACAATATATAGGGTTTGATTTTACCATAAAATTCAACATATTGACACAAAATGATAACTGCAAATCCACGTTTCTCTGCCTGGAGTTCAGTTGTTTCTGTGAATTGCAGCGATCCATTTTCTTCTCTTTTCTGTAGCTTTCAGCAGTCTGTAAAAATAGACCTCCGATTTGTTTGTCAAATCTATTTGTACAGTCAATCTCAAAGTTCTTTCCCGTTTTAGCTGAGTTTTTTCACGGCATTCAGTCTTTTTGCCACTCAGTCACGTGCATACCTTCTATATTGCTGTTTTTCCTGTTTATATTTATCGTCTTCCCGTTTGGATTTTATGTTTACAACATTACCATTTGCTTCTTGTTTGGATTACAGTATGTGTTTATGGAATTAAGACTGTTGGCTATTATGTCCTCACTTCTTCTCTTCCCTAGATCAATGTGACACCTGTGGGAAAATGCTCAGTGGAAACTGACTTACCAAACTATGAATGCATAAGACTGAGACTGGATTTTAGCTCTCATTTCACTCTAATTTGTGAATTATATGCTTGTGATGTACTGCCCATGGTTAGTTATTTGAATAAGCAGCTTTGTGTAATACGTCTCAGCAATCATTGGATACAGTGTCCAGTGCTGTCCATCCATTTTTATTTTATTATCTTTGGATATACATCCACCACACTTCATCTATCCTATGTCGTCTCACCCAATCTCATGATTTGCATATGAAATGTGTAGTATTAATTCAAAATGTTACTGTTCTTGGTTGTGCTGTGGTAATTCTTGCTGAATTGCCCCTAGAGTTGAACTGAACTCTCTGTGGCAGCCTGCAAACCACGCTTGCGTGCGTGCGTGCGTGTGTCTGCGTCTGCGTGTAAATGTTTTGTAACATTTATTTCTTTGTTTTTGTTTTATATCACAGACTATCATCTCACTGAAGTGTTACAAGACACAGGACAGCGCCTGCAGAGATGCCACATCCTTCCCAGAGAGTGAGATGTAAAGTGTGCAAATAGTTTGATATTATATATTATTATATATTAGTGTGAATTTTAATATTAAAGAGTTTTATAAATACCATAGCACTTGTTTTGTCTTTATTTGCACAAAGTTTAGTTCCAAGAATTGGAAAAACACTATAATATACACTATAAAAACACTATAATGTTTATGTTTCAGAAATTATTCACACAAATATTTTAAATCTGGATAAGATATAGAATAGCTCTAAGTGTAACCTTTCATTAGAGCCCAAAAGTATGTCTGTACATCAAAGCATTCAACAATATCAGCATTGTATGTGTCAATGGTTACAAAGGGTCATTTGGAGTCTCCAAGTGGCTTTTTTTGGGAAGCGCCTAGACATAAACTTAGATAAGCATGTGCAAAACACTCATTTTCTAAAGGTATACAGTCCTTCCAGAAAAATGCTGCTTTTTTGTGATTGTTGCGGGCAAAAATCCTTGATTATACGGCATGTTTTCTTAAAAAATGCGATGGAAAATGCGGGATATTTATGCAATTTTATGCAACAAAATTGCGGGAACTTGCAAAAACTGCGGTTTGATGAAAAAGAGAAAAAAAGCACTACATCACAGAAAGTGCTGGGAATATTTAAGTTCCCATCTTGTTTTATTGAAGACCTTAATAAACACACGGCTCAAATTTACAAAACATTGAGTCAAACAAGTTCTGTAGCTTTACAAAAGGAATATGCTACAACTTCTGAAAAATGAATAAATAACTTCCTGTTTTACAGAGGTAGCTTTACAAAACAGACATTTGAGTGCTTCCAATGCACAAAGTGCAATCTCTTAAAGGTTTAGTTCATCCAAAAATGTAAATTCTGTCATTAATGACGTCCCCTCATGTCGTTGGACACCCGTCAGACCTCCGTTCATCTTCAGACACAAATGAAGATATTTTAGTTGAACTCCGATGGCTCAGAAAGGCCTCCATTGGCTCAATGTACACTCTCAAGACCCATAAAAGGCACTAAAGACGTCGTTACAAAATCCATCTCACTACAGCGGCTCTACAATAACTTTATGAAGTGACGAGAATAGTTATTGTGCGCAAAAAAAACTAAATAACGACTTATATAGTGATGACCGATTTCAAAACACAGCATCATGATGCTATGAATCAGCGAGTCGATTCATGATTCGGATCGCGTGTCAAACTGCTGAAATACGTGACTTTGGCGATCCAAACCGCTGAATCGACTCATTGATTCATAACGCTTCAAAGCTTCATGATGCTGTGTTTTGAAATCGGTCAACACAAAGGGAAACTGCTTTGCGCGTCTTTTGCTGTTATTTTTGTTGAAAAAATGGGAGTTTGCGCTTCATCATGGTTTCACTGATATCTATGGTTTCTCCGCGGGGTTTGCAGCTTTCCGATGACGTTCTTGTCGGGTAATTACGTCACTTCAAAACGTTCCCATGGCAACAGGCGGAAATGAAGTGAAGTGCTCTTGTGTGAAGTAAACAAACATTTTTCAACTTTGTGCTAATATATTAATTTATTTTTTTGGCAACGAAAATGCGGGGATTATGAAATCATGCTAGCCCCGCATATTTTGCACGCGGAAATAGGCAATTTATGCGGCGAAAGTGCGGCGTATTTGAAAAAATGCGGCCCCCGCATAAATATGCGGACTTTGGCTGATTATGCGTTAAATCACGCGATCGCATAATCACGTTTTTCTGGAGGGACTGGGTATAGTTATAAAATGTGAAATTGGACTTGGTAAGGCTTCATGCTGTGATCCCATTGTGATTTCCAGCTAATACCTCCCAGCTATAGTCATCTGCAGCCATCTTTTTACAAAAAAAATTTTGGCAGAATTTTCATTTTTCTTTTTTCAGTGTGTTTAAAGTTCTATTACTCAATACCAGTATGACTTACAGTGTTTCTGACTGGTCATCACTGCATGCAATTTACTTTGGGTATGCTTTTTTTTAGGCGTTTTAGGAAAAATTTACAGGATTTTTTTAAGGGGTTAACTCATGTTGCATTCCAAGTCTTCTGAAGTCATGTGATACTGTATCTTTATGTGAACAGAGTTGATATTAATGTTTTAAAGGGGTCATGAACTGGCCTTTTAAAAAATGTTATACTGTTGTCTGAGGTCAACTTATTACGTTTGATTGGTTTTTACAAAAACATCATAATGAATAAGTAATAGGCTATTTTCTGCCCTGGTTTTGAGCCTAGCTCCTGGAACGCTCGGTTTTCAGTGTGGTTTCGCTCCGCTATGATTGGATAACAGTTTTGCATAATAATGAGTTTTGGCTCCCCCGTCAGTACATGTGGGGAATTGTTTTGAAAACTTTCAATGTGGAGAAACAGCAGCCGGAATGAATCGCCCACAGGGCTCGCAAAATGTCTTTATCAAACAAACACAATGATTTATCGCCCGGTTTATTGCTCGGTAGTGCGTCAGTAGACGGGGCTACAGAATCAGGCGTACTCTATTCTTCTGTTGAGGCGGATATTCTTATATCACGATGAACTTTTATATATCAAAGGCTGATTGAAAAGTTGATTTCTCAATTCATGACTCCTTTAGTCGCTGAAATGATGATCCCGTGCTCGGTGAACGCACTCAGCCATGTCTCATTCAAATGATTTTTTCTGACGTAAAGTTTCTTCGGGTGGCAATTTTTGAAATGTGAATGTGTTCATGATCTACGGCGGATGGAGACGCTGATTGCTTTTGGGGATTTTCTTCACACAAATCAATCGTTTGGCCTCAGAACACTTGGGACTTTTTGAATAAATTGTGCATGCAGTCATATCTGCTGTTATATCCTGTGTTTGATTTCGTATAATACACAAATGGGTAGGTTTAGGGGTGGGATGGGGATGGGGATGGGTTACATGTCTAAATAGCGTAACGTTAAATCAAATAAATGGAAATATAAGTGGAGAGGTGGTGGTCCAGTGGGTTAAACCATGGAACTGATATGCAGAAGGTTGCTGGTTCGATCCCAGCGGTCACCACCAGTGTGTCCTTGAGCAAGGCACTTTACTCCATGTTGCTCCAGGGGGATTGTCCCTGTAATAAGGGCACTGTAAGTCGCTTTGGATAAAAAGGGTTCCAGCCTGATACTAAATGTTACAGAAATGGCAATCTTTTTATTGTCATGCCCTCGTGCAGTTGTATTGCTCTGTGGGTACCAGTCATAATTTTGACAGCAAATTATGATTTAGTTTTAGTCCTAGTCTTTTGACTAAAATGCCATTTTATTTTAGCCATATTTTAGTCGCCTGAACTGTTTTTAGTTTTTGTCTAGTTTTAGTCGACTAAATATCATAAGATTTCAGTCTAATCTACAGTAGATTTAGTCTCCTAAAATCTAATGAGTTTAGTTAAATTGTAATACATTAAGCATTTAAGCATCACATAACCAACTGACACTTGAACTGACATTTTGACATCATTTTGTTTTTGACATTAAAAATATATGCGAAAGAGCTCAACTTTTAATTACAAACAAGCTCGAAATACACATTGACTCTTATTTTGAAATGTCTATGCCTTACTTATTGCAGTTGCAGGAGCTCATTCATGTTCAGGAGATAAAATATGCATCGTTACAACCATCTAAAACACATTACTATATAAACATCGTAAATTAAACATTGTCATTATTCACGAAAAGGACAGTTGATTTTCGTTATAGTTTTTGTTGTCTAACACTAGTTTTTATTTAGTTATCATCTCGTTTTCATCAGTGAAAAAAGGTCGTTGACGAAAATTATGACACAAATTATTCGTCAATGAAATTAACACTGGTGGGTACTATAAATTATAACCATCACTGTGATTGGAAAGCACCTGGGATCTCATGCCTTTTGTGTACTGCACATGTGCAGTTCTTTATTTGTTCTATTGCTGTCTTTCTTTGTTTCAGCAATATGAAACAGGAACCACAAGCATAATGGATACCGTCCCATAGCAGAATGAAACAGATGTCTTTAATGCTAAGCACCACATTATGCTATGCCAATTACGGGCTGATGTTTTACAAGCTAAGCTGTCCCAAAAGCCCTCTGCTCTCTTAATCGTATCTTGGCCTGGGGCTAAGATAAATCTTGGCGCTTTAAATTCTATGGTAATACCACTGCTTCTCTAAGTATTGATCATTTTTCTAAATGTCACTCATTGCATATGGCTCTCATCTCAGTTTTATGGGAGACTGTTCCTACGGGAAGCCTCTTTATATGATGGTTGGGTCTCGCAAGCCTTCGACTGCTACTGTTTCATTGAAGTTATGGTTGAAAAGTTTGACAGGTTAATGTATGTTGGTAAAGAGCAGATTGTGTTTTGAAGCGGTATTGGCGTCCGGTTGAAGAACGTACTCTTGACTGCATGTGTAAATGAGGAAAGCAAATGAATGTTGTCAGTATGAGCTGATAAAACATTCGGCTCTTCCTGGTTAATGGAGGTTCTAGGAGGTTATCAGCTCTGGAGGACACACGCGCACACACACACACACACACACACAAATAAACACACACCTGATTGCCACAGGCTCAGTTGATGATTAGATCTGGGAATGTGTTTACCTTCTGTGAAGAAGTGACATTGTGAAGAAATGCCAGCGGTGGATTCAGTCCTTTCCCTATTTTTAAGAAAAGACACAGCAATAAACTTGATATCATTATTTTAATGACTTTATGTTACAAAATAACTACACTGAAAAAATGGCCACGGTTTAACAAGAACTAACATACTTTTCCTACAATAAGATATTGACTTGTACTCTGAAATCACTGCAGGCTTGATCATTTTCTTTCATAACACAAATTACTGTAAAACGAATAACCATATTGCTCTGAGTTGTGGGATAATAGTGTAAAAAGTCACCATTTTGAGTGTCAACTTTGGCTTGAAACTTGAACTTTACCCGTATTTAGTTAATTTTCTTCCACTTTTTCCTTTATTTAACAGCTTAACAAAACAATAAAATTCAATACTACAATTGTATTACTTGGAGAAACTGATGACTGACTAAAGTACAACAATAAAGGGCTGGGAATTTGAAATGCTTTTGTACTAGCTATGTGTTTGCTTCCTCTGAACTTTTTACACACATTTAAATTTACACAAATTTTCATCATTATATACATTTTATATATCAGCATTTGATTAAAATGTAATCCTATAATAAAGATAACGGAGAGTCTATTTACACCAAGTACAAATAGCTCAGTCCCTCCAGAAAAACGTGATTATGCGATCGCGTGATTTAACGCATAATCAGCCAAAGTCCGCATATTTATGCGGGGGGCGCATTTTTTCAAATACGCCGCACTTTCACCGCATAAATTGCCTATTTCCGCATGCAAAATATGCGGGGCTAGCATGATTTCATAATCCCCGCATTTTAGTTGCAAAAAAAGTCATATATATATATTAGCAGAAAGATGAAAAATGTTCGTTTACTTCACACAAGAGCCGCCATTTCCGCCTGTTGCCATGGGAACGTTTTTAAGTGACGTAATAACCCGATGCAAATGTCATCGAAAAGCTGCAAACCCCGTGGAGAAACCATAGATATCGGTGAAACCATGATGAAGCGCAAACTCCCATTTGCCAACAAAAATAACAGCAAAAGACGCGCAAAGCAGTTTCCCGCTGTGCTGACCGATTTCAAAACACAGCATCATGAAGCTTTGAAGCGTTATGAATCAGTGAGTCGATTCAGCGGTTTGAAGCGTTATGAATCAGTGAGTCGATTCAGCGGTTTGAAGCGTTATGAATCAGTGAGTCGATTCAGTGGTTTGAAGCGTTATGAATCAGTGAGTCGATTCAGCGGTTTGAAGCGTTATGAATCAGTGAGTCGATTCAGCGGTTTGAAGCGTTATGAATCAGTGAGTCGATTCAGTGGTTTGAAGCGTTATGAATCAGTGAGTCGATTCAGTGGTTTGAAGCGTTATGAATCAGTGAGTCGATTCAGCGGTTTGGATCGCCAAAGTCACGTATTTCAGCAGTTTGACACGCGATCCGAATCATCAATCGACTCACTGATTCATAACGCTTCGAAGCTTTATGATGCTGTTTGTTTTGAAATCTGTCATCACTATAGAAGTCGTTATTTAGGTTTTAGCATAAAAACTATTCTCATCGCTTCATAAAGTTATTGTAGAGCCGCAGTAAGATGGACTTTGTATCGACGTCTTTAGTGCTTTTATGGGTCTTGAGAGTGTACATTGTGCCAATGGAGGCCTTTCTGAGCCATCGGAGTTCAACTAAAATATCTTAATTTGTGTCTGAAGATGAACGGAGGTCTGACAGGTGTCCAACGACATGAGGGTGAGTAATTAATGACATAATTTACATTTTTGGATGAACTAACCCTTTAAGAGATTGCACTTTGTGCATTGGAAGCACTCAAATGTCTGTTTTGTAAAGCTAGCTCTGTAAAACAGGAAGTTATTTATTCATTTTTTCAGAAGTTGTAGCATATTCCTTTTGTAAAGCTACAGAACTTGTTTGACTCAATGTTTTGTAAATTTGAGCCGTGTGTTTATTAAGGTCTTCAATAAAACAAGATGGGAACTTAAATATTCCCAGCACTTTCTGTGATGTAGTGCTTTTTTTCTCTTTTTCATCAAACCGCAGTTTTTGCAAGTTCCCGCAATTTCATCGCATAAAATTGCATAAATATCCCGCATTTTCCATTGCATTTTTTTAGAAAACATGCCGCATAATCAAGGATTTTTGCCCGCAACAATCACACAAAAAAGCCGCATTTTTCTGGAAGGACTGAATAGTGTGCCTTGTTGGCAAGTGCTATTCACACTAGCTCCGCCTAACAATGCCTGGTTCAGCCAAACAAGATAAAACATGAAACACCACTGTCTTCAGTGGTGTAGTCAGTAAAGTAAAAAAAATCAGCCTTTTGCAGAGCTCGCTCTTCTCTCTTTTCCCATCACATATCACATCGGAAAGACATTTACTTTCAATAAAAATTAAGAAAATGTTCTAAAAATGGAAATAAATGGCCTAATGAAATGTTTAATAAAAATAAAAGCATTTATTGGGTAGGGTTAGGGGTCGGTGTAGGGAGGGCTTTTATTGTCCCTTTAAAGTGGCATACATTTAAACCACGATACCAAGTCAGTACTGAAATTTTTAAAATGTGACGCTTTGAGTCAAGTCAAGTCAACTTTATTTATATAGCGCATTTAACAATGCAGATTGTTTCAAAGTAGCTTCACAGTGTTAAACAGGATAATAATGCTACAGAATTTTATACAGAAAACGGTGATGTCATCAGTTCATTTCAATTATCAGACAGTGACAATGTGGGTTTTAGATCAGTAATTTAGTTTACTAATTAGTTTTATTTGGATATTTAGTTGAAAAATGTAGTGTCCCCAACTGAGCACGCCAAGCCAAAGGCGACAGTGGCAAGGAAACCAAAACCCCATCAGGTGAATGTAGTAAAGTTTGTTTGTACGGGAAGAAGGAGGCGGGAACCGGCGGACATTCAACATATTTAATAAAAAAGAAACACAAAATAAAATGGCGGCGGCAGCCCCTCGCGGTCAACTGCCACCTACACACAAACACAAATAAACACAAAGTGAAAATAAAGGCTGCAGCCCCTCACGGACAACTGCAGCTGCAAACAAAACTAAAATAAAACATAACACAAAATCCAGCCCTGGTCCTCTCTCGTCCCTCACTGTCGTCGCTCCTCCTTTATAGTCCCTCACTCCTCCGCGAGAGCCGAGATCGCTGCGGCGCGCAGCTGGCGCTCATCCTCCCTGATGAGCGCCGCCTCGTCCCGCCCTCACGGTCCCTCGGCCTCGCTGCTCGCCACATACCCCCAACGCCCTTCGCAGGCCGGGGGGCACTCCCGAGTCTGCGCTCTACTCCCCCCCCCCCCCCACCCACCAATCACGGCGGCCGCGGGACCTGGGGGTAAGAACAGCGAGGTGAGAGAACGGAGCGGGGAACATGAGGAGCGACAGAGACGAGAGAGTGGAGAGAGGAGAAAAGAAAAAAACAATTCTGGTCCGGTTCCCAGACACACTGCCGCTCGGTCCTTAGCCAGCCGAGAGGCTCTTCCTCGTGGTGCCATGCGGTGGTACTGGAATTTCTAAAAATGTGGCTATAGAAAATGTAAATCATTGCACAGTGCTATCCATTACATCTAGTGCAGTGGTTCTCAACCCTGTCCTCACCACTGCACATTTTGCATGTTTCCCTCATCAGACACACCTGATCCAACTCATCAGCTCATTAGTGGAGACTGCAAGACCTGAAGTGGCTGTGTCTGATGAGGGAGACATACAAAATGTGCAGTGGTGGGGGTCCATAGGACAGGGTTGAGAACCACTGAGCTAGTGCATTGTCTAAAGCAGGGCTGTCCGATCCTGCTCTTGGAGGGCCACTGTCCTGCAGAGTTTAGCTTCAACACCAATTAAACACACCTGGATCAGCTAATCAAGGTCTTATTAGGCACACTAGAAACTTTCAGGCAGGTTTGCTGAGGCAAGTTGGAGCTAAACTCTGCAGGACAGCGTCAATCCAGGACCAACTTTGGACACCCCAGGTCTAAAAGGAGCCCGCCGTGATTATGGAGCAGTTAAGTGCACACACTAATTGCGTGAGCCACTATTAAAGGGGTAGTTCACCCAAAAACAAACATTTGATGTTTTTCTGCTTACCCCCATGGCATCCAAGATATAGGTGTGTTTGTTTCTTCAGTAGAACACAAATGAAGATTTTTAACTTGTTGCTTTGTGTCAGTCGTATAATTGATGTCACTGGGAACAGTTTATAGCATGAGAACTATGAGAATAAAAAACACAGACATACGAATCCATATTAAACCCTGCGGCTCGTGACGATACATTGATGTCTTAAGATACGAAACGATGAGGATACCACCATGGCTGCCGTCGCATCATCCAGGTGCTGCTGCACATTGGTGGTGGTTGAGGAGATTCCCCCCTTCCATTTAAAGCGCTTTGAGTGCCTAAAAAAGTGCTATATAAATGATTATTTTAATTATTTATAAAACCACAATCACAAATGAAACTGTGCATCAGCGCTATACATTCTCACAGACACGCAGGACATGCAGGATTCGTATTTAAATAGTTTTTTTGCGGTTTAATATTCACAGACACTAGTCTATATTTTATTTATTCACCAAATATTTGACAAAATCAGTGAAATTCTGTGTTATTAAGTACATTCTGTATTCATGACTGGATTCAGTCACAAAACTGTGCCCTACATGCCAGAATATAAGGGACATGATGTAATGACTGTAATACTGTATATGTGAAACATGTTATAATAACTAGATGCTATGAAGCATTAGTTAAGCATTAGTAAATAGTTAATAAAGCATTAATAGACAGTACTAAGCAGTTTATAAATACAGCTATACATGTTTATTCTTGATTTATAAGCATTTTATACTGTGTTTAATAATTGTATTTTCATACTTTATAAATTATCAATTTAAAATCTAATTTGTAAAAGCTTTATGAGGCATAAATAGTCCTCACTTTAGATGAGCTCACAGAAATACTGACCTGACTACTACCTGAATTAATCATGAATTACAGTAGGAATACATGTTAATAAAGCATTCATTAACACACTGTGTAACTATTACTATATGTCTGAATAATAAGATGTATAAATGTACATTTAGATAGTTTATTAATCCTTTACTTACACTTTATAAATGATCTGATGAACCACTGACAATTCCTAAATAACTGGTTTGTAAATAATGTAATACTTAATTTAAAAATGATAAATTGATCATTTATAAAGTATGAAAATACAATTGTTAAACACATTATAGATATGCTTATAAATCAAGAATAAAGCATTTATAGCTGTATTTATAAACTGCTTAGTAATGTCTATTATTGCTTTATTAACTAGTTACTAATGTTTAACTAATGCTTCATAGCGTGTAGTTATTATTACTGTGATAATGTAATTATGTCGTGATGCAAAAGAATAGCTGAGCATGCAAGGCCTCGGTTGAATGTGGCCTGCATTATGGCACAATGGCTGAATGACGGTGAATGAGTAGAGGTAGAAACCTTTGACAGCTCCCACGTCCAGGGTCCACAAGCCAGGCTCTGTGGCAATAGTTACAGCTCATGCAGGGGCATATCTGGCCCTTCTGCCTGACCACATCATGAATTTTGTCTCCTCTGTGGGAGGAAGGATGCCAGCCTGAGCCAAGCTAATTGAGCCGCCCGAGTCTTGCATGACTGCAACCCGTCTCTGATTCCCCCAGACCTCCTCCTTCAGTCGAGATCTGGTGCCTGATGGCGAACGGACTCCCAGCGAGTATTATATAAAATATACGGAAACCTTGTTTACTTCTATCTCCCTCAAACTACATAATGAATATCTTTCAAACATACTGTACACTGTGATCCTTTCAAACCCAAAGACATGCAATCGACCTTAGAAAACTCAGGTGTTAGTCTCCGTAGAAACTTTATTTCAGAACAGAAATCGTTTTTATTTAAAAAAACGATACTTTTGCATTCAGACTCCCTGAGAGTTACTTTCGGCCAGTCAATCAAGTTGAAAGCAATTTCTCTTTCATCATGTACTTACTGAGCCAGATAATAATCATAATACCCCGAAATCATTCATATTCATCCCAGGTGGACATCAGAATGCTTAAGAGCGCGCTTTAATTTAAAAATGATTATAATATGTTCTGGCTCAATTAATTATACATATTGCACCCTTAACCTTTATTTACTTTGTCTTTCCTCTGATGGGCTCCACATCACTTCCTCTGTCCACAGTTCACTGTGTCATCTGTGTGAGGATGATGAGCAGTGCTCCCGCTGAGAAAGGGCAGGTAATTTTATCATCGTCTCCAGCCCCAGCAGTAAGGGTTTCCGACAGCTCTGACTAATCAGAACATGGGATCTCAGGCTCAATCATCGCTGTCAGGGGCTGTAATTAGTAAAGCCTCGTCTTAATTAAAACTTCAGCTCATAATTTGGAGTCATTGTTTACCTTGCAGGGGCTGCGTTGATATGTGTGTCATTGCCCGCCTTTGTGGCTTTTCCTCATCTGGCGTGGCTCCAGGCCCCTCTCATCACTTTCCTCCTCTTTTATTTATGTTGGGCTTGTCTGAGGAGGAGGAAGGCGCTTGAGGGGAACCACCAGCTCCACCAATTACTCTGTGCTTGCTGATTTTCTTAGAAGAGTCGATAACACATTGCCACACTAGTAGGACCTTCCTGGGGGGTAGGTGCCGAGAGAAATGAGGGGGTCATTACTTCAGATATGGATCAGACCAGCTGTGTACGTGGAGGAGAGAAACCAAAAAGTTATTTCACTTTGTACAATCCACATTTCAGAGTTTATTCAGGGTGCTCTTGAGAAAAGCAATGGCCTTTACTTGTATTGCCACAGTAACCTTTAAAGTCAATAGGAAAAGTGTGTCTTTTACTTTTGTTGACCGAAGGGATTTCTTTTTCACTCATATGTAATCGTCCCTCTTAAGAATGTGCTGTAGTAAAGATCGTTCATATGGGAAGAAGGAGGCGGGAACCGGCGAACATTCAACAAGTTTAATGAAAAATAAAATGGCGGCGGCAGCCCCTCACGGCCGACTGCCGCCTACATACAAAAACAAAACGTAAATAAAACACAACACAAAATCCAGGCCTGGTCCTCTCTCGTCCTTCACTGTCGTCGCTCCTCCTTTATACTCCTTCACTCCTCCGTGAGACACGAGACCGCTGCAGCGCGCAGCTGGCGCCCATCCACCCTCATGAGCGCCGCCTCGTCCCGCTCTCACGGTCCCTCGGCCTCGCTGCTCGCCACATGTGCATGTCACTATTGTTTCAATGGATCGTAATATGTAAACTGGATCATTTGTAGACAAACTTTAAGGCCCAATCCCATTTCTACCCCTTCTCTTTCCCCTACCGCTTCGTTTTGCGTGTTCACGTAAAGGGGTAGGGGTGTCTCGATTCTCTTTTGGCTGGAGTGGTAGGGGTAAGGGGAAGGGCCAGATAGGGACCACACTTGGAACGAAGGGGTATGAGGAGTTTCCCTCCGTACACTTGTAAGGATCGGTTTTGCTGCTAAGACAAAAGCAAACCCCAGCAATAGACCAATAAAAGTCACTAATCTTGAGAGAAGATCGCACAGAAACTGTGGGACCCCACCCTGATCAAACATTTCTCCCCCATCCCCATTTTGCCCTCTCCTTGACTGCGGAATATTACATTTTCTAATACACACACAAATGGTGTGTATTCTGTTAGCGCTGCACGAGCTCGAGGTGCCATCTGCTGGAAACACTTCCTTTATCTTGATTGTTTGCCAGGCTTCAGTGCATTAGGCATTAACCGATCGCCAATGCTAGATTTGTGTCCCTTACATCGATTTCGCTCAGCATGTAAACGCATGAACCTGCTTTCTGACGGCTTATTGAAGTGCATATTTTAATGTAATGTGTTCTCACATGGAGATTTAAAATTTGAGTCCATGTATATAGCAAATAACTTTAATAAAACATCAGATTTATATTTAAATCAGGTTTATTTTTTTAATTGCAAGCAAAAATAATCAGTGGTGAAAATTGTGAGTTACTCGATTCTGATTTCTGAAGTTTATTCTTTTTACAGAGAAAACATTGAAATTAAAGCAGTAGATGCGTCTTGAAAAGAAAGAACTCTGCTTTTTATAAAGTAAAATTGTTAATGTACAACGCTTTGCAACTTTTTTAATTAACCGCAAGAAAACCTCTACAGAATGGTTGTTATAAATGTTACCAGATTATTGGTTGCTTTCTCAAATATTAGATGGCTGTATTTTTAGTGCTAGCAGTCAAAGATAAAACTTGGAGAAATATTGAAATACTGTTGGTGATCTTATATTTTTTTGTTCTTACTGAGAATCATCCATAAAAGAGTAAGCTACATTTTTAATTTGCAGGGTATAAGGTGGAATAACATTCATAGCATCTACTCACTACTCTTGAGTACTTTACATTTACGCATTTGGCAGACGCTTTTATCCAAAGCGACTTACAGTGCACTTATTACAGGGACAATCCCCCTGGAGCAACATGGAGTAAAGTGCCTTGCTCAAGGACACACTGGTGGTGACCGCTGGGATCGAACCAGCAACCTTCTGCATATCAGTTCCATGGTTTAACCCACTGGACCACCATCTCTTTTAAAAGGGCTACTTTTTACTCCTACTTAGAGTAGTATTTAGGACAGGTATTTTTGCTCAACTAAATTTTTTGATAAGTAACAGTACTTTTACTTGAATATGTTTTTTAGTAGTCTTCCCACCACTGCTGGTGTCACATTGCACCGGGAGTATGATGGGACCCAATAATTAATCCTTCTGAACATACATGTATATCATCTCAACACCCAACAACAGAATTTGAAACGATTATTGAAATAAACAAAATTAGATTTATGCCTGCAGTCAAGACTAGGGATAAATGAGATGTGATAGTCAATTAACAAAACTATGCAAGTAATTATGGATATGTTAAAGAAAAGAAAAGCTCCCACTGCATTGGGTTACGACAGCCACCTGTTGGGGACCAATGAAGTTGTTTTTTCTTTTAATAGCAGTGGATCCCCAGCTTGCACGATGCCTTTAGCTGGGTAATTTATGGCTTATGCAGGGCAAACTGCACCGTGGCGCTGCTGATCATTATTCATCTCAGCACAAGTTCTCAAACGCGTCCCGACAGACTGCAGATACAGACACAGGCCAGTTGCTTTTGCTGAGCTTTCAACTTAACAGTAGCAAAGCACAAAGATTAATCCTGTGAAAACAAAGATTTTTGGAAATTAAATGACAAGATGCAATTTTCCACCCCGCTGGCCTGCTGAACGGGTACCGGACGCAGACAGCTCAGCTGATGGGCCGCGCGTGTGCAAACGCGCATGTGGGATTTCACTCTGATTTACAAGAGAGGGGGAAATATGCGTTTATAACAACACACACAAAGCTGTAATCTTTAATGCAAGCCCTGACTGTAATTTAGTTTTACTGTACTTTGTTGTTTGGAGTTGTGAGTGACGGTAGAGGTTGATGAAAGTTTTTCATCTAATGTTCACTTAGAACATGATGGACTTCTCTGAACTTATTCATGACACAGGCCTCAGGCAGTGCTTCAATATATCTTAAGAAGGCTTTAAAAAAAATACCGCCCCAGCATTTTATAAATACCACACCTTATGATAAATTTATGGACATTACAAACCATGCATGCACTTAAGCCTTCGTACAATATTGAAATAATCGGGGTTATTTTTGGACATCTAGTCACTCTGAATATGCTGAATATTGGTGTTATACTAAGTGTGAGATTGCTGACTGCTGGGCTTTTAAAGTTGAACTAATGTGATAACTAAGTGAAAGTTGTGTTGTCATCGTACGCCCAATATCCCGTGACGTGTCCGTTCATGTCAAGCTTGCTTCAATGAGAATGCTGGTCAAAGGGACATTTTCTTTCTTCAAATGTCTGCTTGATTACAATGGTTCCTGGTTCTCTGCATTGTTCTCTTCCAATCTTTAGAGGACACTTGAGTAATGATGGGGAAGGCATGGTGATCAGGCTGGTACACACTCGTATCCGAACCTCCTGCGTGGATCTGATGTCTGGCTCATTCCATAATGTGTTTCTGAAAGCACTCTAACACATTATTACGGTAAGCCTTTGATCTCTTCAATCCTAATCTTGTGTAGGAATACATTTGACTTTCAATTGAATCATTATTCTCCCAGTTTAAACACTGCCTTACTAACATGATGAATAATTTCATAATTTAATTTATGACTTGTACACATGACGTGTACTTCACATTGTGCAGTGATTGTAATGCTAGAGCAGGACGGGCTTAGTCTGATTCCTATCAAAAACAAATTTCCCATTCACTATCTATGGAGGTTTAGTATGTCCTTGCCACAGTCACCTTACTTTGGGCTCTAAAGGAACACTCCACTTTTTTTGAAAATAGGTTCATTTTCCGACTCCCCTAGAGTTAAACAGTTGAGTTTTACCGAATCCATTTAGCCAATCTCCGGGTCTGGCGGTAGCACTTTTAGCATAGCTTAGATTAGATCATTGAATCTGATGAGACTGTTAACATCTCGCTAAAGAAAATGACCAAAGAGTTTCTACACTCACCTAAAGGATTATTAGGAACACCATACTAATACTGTGTTTGACCCCCTTTTGCCTTCAGAACTGCCTTAATTCTACATGGCATTGATTCAACAAGGGATCTGGTGACTGTGGGGGCCATTTTAGTCCAGTGAACTCATTGTCATGTTCAAGAAACCAATTTGAAATGATTCGAGCTTTGTGACATGGTGCATTATCCTGCTGGAAGTAGCCATCAGAGGTACATGGTGGTCATAAAGGGATGGACATGGTCAGAAACAATGCTCAGGTAGGCTGTGGCATTTAAACGATTCCCAATTGGCACTAAGGGGCCTAAAGTGTGCCAAGAAAACATCCCCCACACCATTACACCACCACCACCAGCCTGCACAGTGGTAACAAGGCATGATGGATCCATGTTCTCATTCTGTTTACGCCAAATTCTGACTCTACCATCTGAATGTCTCAGCAGAAATCGAGACTCATCAGACCAGGCAACATTTTTCCAGTCTTCTGTCCAATTTTGATGAGCTTGTGCAAATTGTAGCCTCTTTTTCCTATTTGTAGTGGAGATGAGTGGTACCCGGTGGGGTCTTCTGCTGTTGTAGCCCATCCGCCTCAAGGTTGTGCGTGTTGTGGCTTCACAGATGCTTTGCTGCATACCTCGGTTGTAACGAGTGGTTATTTCAGTCAAAGTTGCTCTTCTATCAGCTTGAATCAGTCGGCCCATTCTCCTCTGACCTCTAGCATCAACAAGGCATTTTCGCCCACAGGACTGCCGCATACTGGATGTTTTTCCCTTTTCACACCATTCTTTGTAAACCCTAGAAATTGTTGTGTGTGAAAATCCCAGTAACTGAGCAGATTGTGAAATACTCAGACCGGCCCGTCTGGCACCAACAACCATGCCACGCTCAAAATTGCTTAAATCCCCTTTCTTTCCCATTCTGACATTCAGTTTGGAGTTCAGGAGATTGTCTTGACCAGGACCACACCTCTAAATGCATTGAAGCAACTGCCATGTGATTGGTTGATTAGATAATTGCATTAATGGTAAATGGACTGCATTTATATAGCGCTTTTTAACAGACCAATGGCTATCCAAAGCGCTTTACACATTGCCTCACATTCACCCATTCACACACCGACGGCGGTGTCAGCCATGCAAGGCGCCATCCAGCCCGTTGGGAGCAGCTGGGGTTAGGTGTCTTGCTCATGGACACCTCGACACTTGGTCAGGTGGAACCGGGGATCGAACCACCAACCTTCCGGTTTGTAGACAACCTACATGAACCACTGAGCCACTGCCGCCCTTTAATTGCATTAATGACAAATTGAACAGGTGTTCCTAATAATCCTTTAGGTGAGTGTATATTTTTCCTGTTTAAAACTTGACTCTTCTGTAGTTACATCGTGTACTAAGACCGACGGAAAATGAAAAGTTGTGATTTTCTAGGCTGATATGGCTAGGAACTATACTCTCATTCCTGCGTAATAATCCAGGAACTTTGTGCCGTCCATTAGGTGCAGCGGCGCAATGATATTACACAGCGCCTGAAAATAGTCCCCAGCGCTCCCTGTGTCATGTTGGTTATGTTGACAGAAGTTAGCCTATTTCCAGGCGCTGTATAATATCATTATCGTGTGTTGGTGCGTTCAAGTCCTCCTGGGATGTTCGTATTTACTGGGTGAGAAGTCGTGTTTACGACGTCATGTGCATTCACGTCTCTTTGGTCGGAGCAAGATGGTGGTGTACCTTCTTTTAATGAAGTTCACGAAAATAAAGCAAGGTCTGCTTTATAGATGAAGATCAAAGAATGCACATCAGGTGAGTTTTAATCTTTTACGTTTTGAATCTATAAAGCTGTAAACTGTATAGCTAATTGTTGTTATATTACAATGCTAGCTTACTTTGTTGTAAATGACAAAGCCTGACAGTGTCACTGCTAAAAAGTTATATTCAACTACAGACGTTGAATCCATTGATTCCGCCATGTTTCTCACTGAAACGCACTCAACTCGTGCAGGGGTGCGTTTCCCGTACAACGACGTAACTCACTGCTGAACTACCATAGTACGATGCATTGTTGAAGAAATCAACTAGCTAGTCACGACTGTTTCCCGAAACCGTATTGTCGCAAATCTGTCTTTCAACGCACATGCGCACTCTTCAAAAAATGTTGGGAAACGCACCCCAGATCGGGGCTTAAAGAAAATCCAGAACTTCCCACTGGTATTTACGACTTCGTGGTGGCGTTCATGTGCGCACCATGTGTTCCTGTCGTTGTGCTCCTGCCTGTTTTTGGATACCCTTGTTCTTGGATTTTCTGTCGATGTTGTTTGTTATCAAATCATTCATGCTGCATTTGGATTCTCACTCTTCATCCCTGCTCACACATGACAGAACAACCGACAAACAACAACTGAAGCACTGGGGTATATATACACAAAGGGAAACAAAGTTAAAAAGGGGGTGTGGTAAATGAGAAACACATGGGAAGACTAATCAACATTAAAAACTACAAAGAACTACAAAATAAAGCACAGGAAACACTTCAGCGTAAAAGTCCATATTCTGATCCATACTCCATTTCAGAAGGTGGCGGTAATACACACTAAAACCGCCATAAAATGAAATAAGAAGAGAAGAAGAACATAAGGATGGAGGAGCTGAACATGCAGCGCTGGATGAAGCTCTGTGAAGCCTCAATGCAGGTAATCAAGGGTGATTTTATGTGGGTTGGTAGGATAAATAAGTTTAGGTAGAGTGTCAATGATCTATTTTAGATATAGGTGGCGGTAATGCAATTCTAAAAGAAGAAGAAGAAGAACATAAAAAGTCCAAGGACAGACACAGAGCACATGTGACAGAACGCTGGACGTGGACAGGAGACATCACTGGACTCTCAACATGGACAGTAAATAACAAAAGTCCTCACAAGACAGGAAAACACAGGCTGGGATCATGACATTTATACATAGTTAACCAAATCACAATGTATTATTCTCATATTGAATGACAGGTACAGTGCAGCTTCAAATCTGTTACTAGTCAATTAAATATACAAGTGTAAACTAATAGACTAATACATTATTATTATTTTTAGATACATACTGTGTGTTTTGTAAATGCCTATTATATGGTTTTAAATTTGAAAGGAAAGTAAATTACAATATTAGCGTAATTTATATCATAATGTGCGTGACCCCGTCGTTGCCTTTCTTTGATAAAGTTGCAGGTCGTTCCAAATGAGCAATTATTGTCAGTGAAGTCCACTTCACCTGATATGTCGTGCTCAGGGAGTAGGGAGCAGTGAACACTGCGTAGGGACCCTGTCGAATGGAACGCAGCTCTGGTTTATGTAGATCTTCTTCTTCACTTTTGGATCCAGAGATGCTGTATTTCAGAAGATGTGTAACAGCGCCCTCTACCGTTTAATGGTGAAAACATGGAGAAACTTGCCAGTGGTGGGGAAGCATATGCTGCGGCCCTAAAAGTATGTACTCTTTTTGTGAATAAAATGTACTTACTTTTGAGTGTGTGGCAGAAGAGTAGACAAGCTTTGGGACGTACTGTCATGTCATAAAATTGCGTCTTTAACGGACGCTCTGTCACATGTTACGTGCTGTTACTGTGAACTGGCCTGTCAATCATCTTGTCAATCATCCTCCACATTTCATTTCATTCATTTAATACCGTATTAGAGAGAAAAGAAGTCGCATGTTGATCTTCTAGTCGTGGGTCTTTTATGCCGAGACTCTCCTCATATTTTGGCATGATGTATTTAAAGGTTAATTACCAACAGATCTTTATAAAAGTACACGTTGTTGCAGATGAAATATAACATGGATAAGATTAAATAAATATATTTCATCAGGTTAAATGTTAATTATTAGTCACTCTGAAGATTGAAATTTTATTGTTTAATGTTATTTTTAGTTAGTATAATTATGTGTTATTATTTTTTATAATTATTTGTATAATGTACAATGTAAAGTCAGGCTGTTTCTGAACATGTGTCCCAAGGAGAGACATGGATGAGCTATATTTGATACAGGAATGTGCATACTTATAGAACATGTTTCCACTGATGCATACAGTAGCATGCATCTGTTCCATGATGTATTGTCAACTGATTCTTTATAAGGAAAGTGGATTGTGCAACATATGTAAGCATGAAGTATACGCTCTATTTTAAACATAGGACGCATGTTTCTCTTCCTTCTAAGGAAGTCTCTTCCTAGTGAGATCCTCTGTTAATAGTATATAACATTCAAATTGAGTGTCCTGCCTCAGATGGAAGACGGGAGAGGGACAAGGGAGGATGGAGAAGGGAGAGGGGAGATAAACGGAGAAATGGAGAAACATACAGCTGGCATGAGACAATAACTTTTCAATGTCTCTACTATGTCTGACATATAAAAATAATAAATAAGAGATCTCTTGGCAAATTACTGGTATCCGGTCCTGTGATTCAATCATAACGGGGACAAAGCTGAATTTTCAGATCAACACACTCAAAACCCTTTATCTAAACCTCTCTACTTAACCACCGGCCATGCACATCCGCCATGTTTGTAGGTTTTTATATAACTTTTTTAATCGTATTTGTAGTTCTGAACCGAATCCTCCTCCAAAGTGCAATGAGTTGTGGGCAATATTAGCCGTTAAGAGTGTGCGGAAATAGTAGACCATCATTTGGGGACTTTTGGCATAATCTTTTCAACATATTATGCTTTGGGAAAACACTAGCCGCGTTTCCATTACCCTTCAAATTGCGCAAATTGAAATTGCGAATTAAAAATACGCCCATTGGAACGCGTCAATTTTGCAAAAACTCCCATATATCGCAAAAAGGTTTTTACGCTCGCATGAGGTGGTTTTTCAGGCAATTCGAAGAAGGACATTTTTGCAAAACTGCAATGGAAACAGTTTTTTCGCATTTACAGGTCACCTGGTACGGTCATGCATTGCTCCCACACAGGACCGACATATTATTATTTTTCCACTCAAGTATGTCTAATAACGAGATCTTATGTCATTAAAACGACATATATTTTCTCGTAATAAGGAAAGTGGCGTAACTTTATAATGACGGACCCCAGTGCAACCACACGTATCATAACTATCTACAGGCCAACTGTAATTAAGACATATATTCAACAAATGTATTAAAACAGAAAGACGCTAGTTTCAGCCTTGCTCAAAGGCAGAGGAAACTGTTACGCACGTCAATCCATTCCCGACGATCTTGGTTTGCTTCTTATTTATTAAATATACAGCCAAATAGTTGATTAAACATTGATCAAAATTAAAATACAATTTATACAAAACGAAATTAATTTTAAATTAAGACTTTCTAGAAAACACAATTCAATGAAATGCTCAATCCATGTCCCCGGACATATGCGCATCTGATTATGTGCCTTACTCATGCTGCTCACTTTTCATAATCAACATATGAGATTACAAGATTATAATATTTAGACATAGCCTAACTATACAGATAGGCTAAGTGCAAGACGTAATTATAAACAGTAAACTGTCTACTTTTATTTGTGTACACTCAATAACAGCAAAGGCCGTGGACTCTGCACGGATTATTTTGCACTCCACTCCAAACGCTGTCTTCATTTCAAAAATATATTTTGTTTATTAAACGAAAAGTTTTTCATTTCTAAATTCAGTTTATATTTACAACAAACGAAATTCCGAGCCAAAATAACGAAGTGGTAAAAAAACCTTTGAGTTACACCATGAAGATTCAAACATCTCGCTCGTCTCTGTGGCAATGCGTCACAATAACCTGGCGTATGTGAAAGTCGATCATTCTTCATAGATGATGGTATGTTTGGACAGAAGACGAGTTCTTTATTAAACTTATAAAAAACAATAGAATAAAAAATGCCACAATTTATCATAACACCTCATGTGTGCCGCTCAAGTATAAGGTGCTTTCCTTGCCATCAGTGCTTGGATAACACACACATCTCATTAAAAATAATGGCGTGCGGTGGTTGGGATATACATAAACCTAACAACATACGTAGCATGATTTTTGGAATGATTTATCACGAGAGGAAAAAAATGGTTTTAGTCGCATAACATCAGTTAATGGAAACGGCGTCATTTCGCAATATTTTTTTATCGACTTTTAGAAAATATCGCAAAAGTTTTGCGCAAATCTGTAATGGAAACGCGGCTACTGACATTCATTTTGAGGAATACTGAATCTTTTTTGTGCCAGTGAGATGAGTAAATGTCTGCTCACATTTAGTCTAGAACTACAATAACCCTCATGTTCACACACAACGCCTCTGCACATACGATTTCTCTCAACATGGGGTCAAGAGAGCTGTCAGTCAATAAATGGGAAAAATTAACTTGTGTTGCTTATTTGAAAAAGTCGTTTTAGCTGTTAAGTTGTTGTAAATTTTAAAAGTAATGCATTATGTTATAGTTACTTGAAAAAGTTACTTATAATGCGTTACCCCCAACACTGTTTGGGACACACTTATTCTAATCTCACATACTGTTTTAGGATGGATAGTATGCACATTGGGACGAAAATCTTGTCAGTGGAGAGGAAAAAGTTCTTATGTATTAATATCATTGATTTGACTGAACTGACACTATCAGATAAGAACAAAACTAGGACTGAATTGAGCTTGAAGATGAGATTTCCTATTGTCTTCTGTAGAGCTGCTTTATAGCTGAATCGAACTTGTTTCATAATTGACCATTTGCAACTTCGACACTGTTCTTGAACTGAATTGAATCAACACAGACTCAAGCTAAATGAAGTTGACTTGACATCATACTTGACAAGAAACGTTTTGTTTCGATGTTCTAGAATCATCTTAAAGGTGCGGTGTGTAGTATGAGGATCTATTGACAGAAATGCAATATAATATACATAACTATGTTTTCAGTGGTGTATAAAGACCTTACATAATGAAATGTTTTTATGAGCCATTTCTATCTACATAAACCACGGATCCCCTTACAGTGACGTCACCATTTTGCGCCGCCATGTTTCTACATTAGCCCTAAAGGGACAACATTTTCTACTCTCTGCTGTCTCTCTACACATCTTTGTCCTCTGCCGGCCACTGTAGCTTCTCTATGTGCTTCGAAAGGGAGGGGTGAGCGGTGGGTGGTTGCAATTCACAACCTCACCACTAGATGCCGCTAAAATTTACACACTGCACCTTTAAAATATCAAATGTGTTTGATATCCTCTGACTGGAGAGATTCATAGACCTTTTACAAAAACCGGAAACACGTCAAGGAAGCGTAAACCCAGTTCCGGTGTAAGCTTTGTTGATGGAGAAATGGCAGCTAGAGTGTTTTCCACTTGCCTGACTTGTCTTCCGAAGTTCACCAGCGCAGATGTGGTGAAGAGTGTGGAGATGCATTCGTCCACTAAAGGGAACAAACTGGACAAGGGATACACATTCTTCCATGAAGAGTTTATCCACAATTACCAAGGTAAGTAAAGAAGAAATTGCTATAGCTAGCTTTAGCCATATCACTGGTTATAACTCTGTTAACGTTAACTGTAAAGTAAGTAATGGTAAATCTTCGGTGTTGTGAATTTGTAATATAAGGTATAACACATCGCAGTGAATATGTCGTGTGTATGTTTAAGTGAGATGGCATAAGAAAACATAACCAGTCATTTTAGTTACCAGTTAAATGTTACTGACACTGTGTTGTGACTTAACGTTAACGTTGTGAATAGGGCCGGGACTTTAACGCGTTAATTAAGATTAATTAATTACGGGACTTTAACGCGTTTATTAAGATTAATTAATTACGGGACTTTAACGCGTTAATTAAGATTAATTAATTACGGGACTTTAACGCGTTTATTAAGATTAATTAATTACGGGACTTTAACGCGTTAATTAAGATTAATTACGCAAAAAAAAAAAAAAAAAAATTAACCACACTTATTTTTGCACCGCAGAACGTTTTTCAATGAATGAGTATCGACGACCGATTACACTGGAGCACCAACTAGCGTTCTTGACTTCCGACAACAACAAACCACAGTGAACATGAACGAAGAAGCTGACGAGACCGCTTTGCTTGGCCCCGTGGATGGGAAATTTTGTTTTAAAAAACCAAAGGATGGAAGCGTCGACAAGAGCATGGTTGTGTGCAAGCTATGCAACAAGGAATTTGCATATCACCGCAGCACATCGAGCCTCAAATATCACCTCAACGCAAAACACATAGGAGTTAGTGTGGACGTTAGCCCGACTGCGAGTAATGTTAAAAGGACCCACACCCAACCCACACTCCACCAGATGACTGGTTTCAAGACCAGGGTAACTAAGTCACTGGTCTGCTGGACTGAAATAAATAAACACTATGTTGTTGTTTAAGCTTATGTATTCAGTCATTATTCAATGGTATACTAAAAATCCATGTGAAAAAAATTACTTCTCACTGTTCTCAGGTCAAATATTTATATGCAATTAAAATGCGATTAATTTCGATTAATTAATTACAAAGCCTCTCATTAATTCGATTAATGTTTTTTAATCGAGTCCCGGCCCTAGTTGCGAAGTGAAGTTGTGTATTTCTATGTAAGATAACACATAATGTTTTCTTGTTGCATGCGGTTACAGTATCAAATATACTCCAGGGACAAGTTGTAGCTAGAGGTAGATGCTTCAGGTCAATGAGGAAGAGCGAGGAGCCTCACAAACTGGAGGTTTGACTATAGTTCAAACAGTTGCCCGTTCTTGCGTGTTCACTCTTCTTTCTGCGGTTGCGGCACTTTCTTCACTTACTATTTCTTTCCTGAAAGTAGGGTGAGCAGAAACTCCGGCAGGCGTTTCAGGATCCTCCGGACCAGGACCAGCAGACTAAAGAACAGTTTTTTCCCCAGAGCTGTCTCTTTACTGAACTCAAACCCCGTTGATCCACTCCCTCATATACTGACAACTCTCCTACCTCATATCTGCCTTCACTTTGTTATTTGCACTACCGACTGTTTATTACAGTAACAACAGTTTACTTATGCATCTTGCACTACCATATCTTAACTGGATCATGCTCATTTGCACTGCCGACTGTATTTACAGTACCACTGTTTACATTTGCATTTTGCACCGTACTTCTAACTGTAATATGCAACCACTTTCCACTGCACTTTCCACTTTCTTTCGGATAGCTCTGTCCATAATTTATTGCACTACCTTAATCCACTGCTACATTCCTCATATTAGCCTAACATATTATTGTATACCTCTATCTGTAAAATTCTGTTCAAAGTAATAGCCATCTGTATATTATATTCATAGTACATATTCACCTGTAAATTCAGTTCTGTTTATAGTAATAACCATCTCTCTATTTATACATATTTATATATATTCAGTACATTTCCATGTCCTGCACTTACGCAACCACTGTATATCCTGCACTTGCTGCTATTGCACTTCTGGTTAGACCTAAACTGCATTTCGTTGCCTTGTACTTGTACTTGTGTAATGACAATAAAGTTGAATCTAATCTAATCTAATCTAATCAAATCAGATGTCCTCTTTTTCCCGGAAATGTCCTCTTTTTCTCGGACATGTCCTCTTTTTGATACCTAAATAATGGGTCCGGACGGATTTTGTTCTACCTTAGCAGTAAAATTGTTCCATGGCAATAGGCTCGGGACAACACCACTCTTCAGGCGACGATCGACGCAGCCACCAATGTAATCATCCGGAGCGAAGTGCCAGCTGCAGACATAGGTGCTACCTCTTTTTATATTAAAACTGCTCCCTTCCTCTCTTCGGATCGCCTGTATCCATTTGGGTTTGAAGAATGAAATGAAAGGTAGGGCTGTTGTTGGGTGGAAGACGATCAGCTTGGAGCACAACAGAAACTGCGACTCTTCGACGCTGACATTTTCAGTATCTGCCGCTACGACAACAGGAAGTTCTAATACACTTCATGGACGTATTTCCAGTCGAAAAATGCGGAAGTGCATAAACGGCGTATTGTCTGAAGTATGTGTCCACTATGCGATTTTAGGCTAAATATTTAATATTCAAGCTGGCTCAGATTTTACGTCGACTCATCCAGACTGTATATGGGGCAAAAATTGGGCAAAAGATGTGTATAGTGAATTCCATCCTTATGTCAGCTTGCATATTAAATCTGGGCTTAGTTATGACAAACTAATTGACTGTAGCTGGTGATATGTGCATACTACCTTACACTGAGCAAATACTAGCAGTGTTAGTAAAAACAAATGTAACATGAGGAGTCGCATGACAAAATGTAAACAAAATGTTCTAGAATCATCTTAAAGGTGCAGTGTGTAGTATATATGAATATGTATTGACAGAAATGCAATATAATATACATAACTTTGTTTTCAGTGGTGTATTAAGACCTTACATAATGAACTATTATATTTTCATTACCTTAGAATGAGCCGTTTCTATCTACACACACCGCGGGTCTCCTTACAGTGAAGCCGCCATTTTGTGCCGCCATGTTTCTACAGTAGCCCTAAAGGGACAAACTGCTCTACAGAGCACTAGCTACTCTCTGCTGTCTCAGATGAAGACATATTTGTCCTTTGCCGGCCACCGTAGCTTCTCTATATGTTTCGAAAGGGAGGGGTGAGCGGTTGCAATTCACAACCTCACCACTAGATGCCGCTAAAATGTACACACTGCACCTTTAAAATTTCAAATGTGTTTGATATCCTCTGACTGGAGAGATTCATTGTCTGAAGTATGTGTCCACTATGTGATTTTATGCTAAATATTTCATATTCAAGCTGGCTATGATTTTACGTCGACTCATCCAGACTGTATATGGGGCAAAAATTGGGCAAAAGATGTGAATTCCATCCTTATGTCAGCTTGCATATTAAATCTGGGCCTAGTTATGACAAACTAATTGACTGTAGCTGGTGATATGTACAATATTACCTTACACTGAGCAAATACTAGCAGTGTTAGTAAAAACAAATGTAACATGAGGAGTCGCATGACAAAATGAAAACAATATGTTCTAGAATCATCTTAAAGGTGCAGTGTGTAGTATATATGAATATCTATTGAGAGAAATGCAATATAATATACATAACTATGTTTTTAGTGGAGTGTAAAGACCTTACATAATGAACCGTTATGTTTGTATTACCTTAGAATGAGCCGTTTCTATCTACACACACCGCGGGTCTCCTTACAGTGAAGCCGCCATTTTGTGCCGCCATGTTTCTACAGTAGCCCTAAAGGGACAAACTGCTCTACAGAGCACTAGCTACTCTCTGCTGTCTCAGATGAAGACATATTTGTCCTTTGCCGGCCATCGTAGCTTCTCTATGTGTTTCGAAAGGGAGGGGTGAGCGGTTGCAATTCACAACCTCACCACTAGATGCCGCTAAAATGTACACACTGCACCTTTAAAATTTCAAATGTGTTTGATATTCTCTGACTGGAGAGATTCATTGTCTAAAGTATGTGTCCACTATGCGATTTTAGGCTAATTATTTAATATTCAAGCTGGCTCCGATTTTACGTCGACTCATATATGGGGCAAAAATTTTGCAAAAGATGTGTATAGTGAATTCCATCCTTATGTCAGCTTGCATATTAAACCTGGGCCTAGTTATGACAAACTAATTGACTCTAGCTGGTGATATGTGCATACTACCTTACACTGAGCACATGTGTTAGCAAAAACAAATGTAACCCGTTTTATATGATTATATATTTGCTATGCTAGATATGTCCTGAGGAAATGCCTGTGGTCAGAAGAGGTCAAAGGAGTGTAAACCGTCACTGCAAATTTAATCATTCTCAGCAGTTTGCTGAGCTACACGCCAACTTAATTAAAAGAACACATTCAGATCCTCTGAAGAAAAACTTGTGTGTGCAGAATCGATCGCCTTACAAGGGCAGTGCTAGGGCTTATAAAGACATTGCCCTAATAAAAACCTGACTAAATGGGGAAAGCAGAATGCTTGAAATGGCGAGACATATCGACGGCGTATTGATGACCTGGGTTATGAGGTCACAGTGATTTCCCCGGGAAGACAGAGCTAAAGGTTAAACTATCCCTATTAATTGCTCCATCAGGGCATTCATCAATGGTCACGGCTACCTTGAGCCGTGTAAATAAAGGTGTTGATGTGGACGTGTGAAGCCGTGATGTCGGTGGGAAAAGCTTTTGTTTGTCGGCACTCTGCAGCTGAAAGGTCCATGAATATCCCAAAAGGCAGGGAGAGGCGACAGCCTTTAGAAACCTCTGCAGATTTGGTTCCCCATGAATAATATCTCAGTGGGACTTTGCAATAGCACAAGCAACGCATTTGCACATAAATGCACCTCTCTTATGAGAACCCTTACACAACCCAGCAAGTGTACGGCACCCTAAGTTTGTTTACTTCCAGTGATAGACGACCACCCACGGCCACTGAGCGTGGATTTTTATGTATATATAAAAAAATATACAATGACTCATCTATAATATCGCCGTGGAAACAGAGCAGAAAGAGATATGGGCAATGAGAAATTTCAGCTAGAGCATGACCTTCAATTTATACACTCATAAAGATAATGGGGATTGAGGTGCGTGTGTGTGTGTGTGTGTGTGTTCGATGATTTATTAAAGGATCATTAAGTGGCTCTGCCGTTCACTGGTCAAAGGAGAGTTCAAACGGAAGATGATAAAGCATCTAGGGGTAAAATCATTCGAAAAACTCTAGGTTGTATTAAATTAGCAAAAGTAAAAAATGTAAAAAATGCAAAAAGCTGTAACGGTTTCATTTAACCCTTGTGAGTTGTTCAAAGTCACTACCCTTCCACTATGTACGGGATGAAAACATCCACTAAATTAAACTGCCGTAAAAATGTACTTTTTTCCCATAAAGCTATTATCTATCTATATAAATCTATCTATATCTGAAGAACCGCTGAAGAACCACTGAAGCACCAAAATTGGAGCTATATAGCACTAAAAAAGGTTCCCCTATGATTACGAGTCAAGAACCATTTTTGGTGCCATATAGAACCTTTTTTTTTTTTTTTTTTTTTGGGTTTAATTCATTAAAAGGTCATGTAGATATTCAGATCAGATCAGAGCTGTGGATCTTGTGGACGTCTGTTGTGACATTTCTGAAAAATGACGTTTAGCAACACTTTTTAAACGTGAAATGTGCCTAAAATACTGTACCAGTTCAGCTGCCAAGCAAGTTTACCAAACACGTGGAGCTGGTTATGTCATGCACATGTCAAATTGCAAAGAACCACATGAAAATAAGTCGTTGTTAAAAATAAAAGTTGTTGCTGTTTTACTGTCACTAGTTTTCCTTTTAATTGGAAACTGCAGTGAATTGTATGTATTTGTACATTTTTTGAAAATTACTGTAAAAAGCTAATTGGCAGAGAGCTTTGTGAGATTTTAGCAACACAATCTCATAGTCCTGCGTATTTATAGCACGTATTGTATTTGTTGTGCTATTTATATGCAGAAATTACTTTTCGTGTGCATATGATTTTTCCTCATTGTTGGGTGCACTCTAAAAAAAAAAAGGTTCTATATGGCACTAAAGTGGTTCTTCGTCGTAATCCTTTACCCCTTTTCCACCAGCATGAACCGGGTGCTAGTTCAGAGCCAGTGCTAGTGCCAGTTCTTAGTTGGTTCGACTGACGAGCGCTTAACCCTCTGGTGCTCTTCGTTTAGGGGTTGCATTGGTCGTCTTCCCGGTCATAAGTGACCGGACACCTAAAAATTAAACTTCCTCCACCCCAGTAAAACCAATGCAATTTATTTTTCTTCAATAATATTTTTTCTTTTTAATTTTGTATTTTGAGATGATTTGATGGTATTTTTTAATATTTATGCAATAATTATGGTCTATTTTTTCCATTGAAAATTATTAAACATTTTTTATTATTATTATTGCAGTATTTAAGGTTAAAATAGAGACTAGGCCTTCAAAATATATTTTTTTGAAGTCAGATTAGCGCCCTCTTTTGGAATTATTTAAGAAATCATGCAACCATGGGTGTAATCACTAGCGGTCTCTATGGAGAATTCCCTAGTTCTGTTTTGAACACATTTAATTATTTTTTTTTGATGGATTTGAATATATATTTAAAAAATCTCAAAGACTATTTATTATAAGTTTTATATATTTTTTTTTGTTTTGTTAGAAATATAGATTTTTTTCTGTGAATTTGTGTTTTTGTAGATTTCCCATTCATTTCCTATGGTGTCATTTTTGACCAAAGAGCACAAGTGGGAGTATTTTTTTTTACGACCAATTAGCATGTTTGAATCATGCCCTCAATTTTTTGTGTGTTTACATACCTAATGTTAGAAAAGTCACCAAGTTTCATATCATTCTGATGAAGCTGTGATTTTTAACATTTCAAAACTTTCCGGTAAGAAATCACCGAAGAGCACCAGAGGGTTAATCAACCTCAGTCCTGATCAAAACTACTAAATGTTTAAAAAAATCCAGGATTTTTACTCTTTAATTGCCAAGCATGGCATTAAAATGGGTTTAATTCATTAAATTCATTAAAAGGTCAGCTATTAGCTCCATTAGCTGCTATTTCAAAAATGGCGGATCTCAAATTTGTGTTCGTCTTGTTGGTCATGGTATAGCGACTGAGACAAATCAGACTTTATTTTAATTATTTGTCCAATTTGGTCAAGGTAAGCCCAGCGTAAGCCCAGTAAGCCCAGTGCCTGACACAATCGGTTCTTACTTCTAGACCATCAATGTTTTGGTACTACTTAAGAACCACTTTTCCTGGTTCAGAGCTGGTGCTTTGGGTGTGGAAAGACCGATTTGAAACTAGGCTCTGGCTCCGAAGTAGCACCAGCACTGCCTTGGTGGAAAAGGGGTCATAGAGGGACCACTTTTGGTGCTATATAGCACCATATCTTAACATGTTCTGTATATGGTAGCGGTGCTATATAGCACCTTAGTCAGTGGTGCTATATTGCACCTTAGCATAAGAACCGGTGAAAAACCTCTGAAGAACCGCTGAAGAACCACAGAAGAACCAAATTTGGTGCTATACAGCACTTAAAAAGGTTCCCGTATGATTACGAGCCAAGAACCACTTATAGTGCCATATAGAACCTTTTTTTTTTAGAGTGTAGAAATTTCACGGCAAACATACATTCATGCTATCGATATGCACACTCATGAGATCGAGAGTCTTTGTGCTTGAATAATGAATTTATGCTTGTTCAGTGCATTGAGGACTACAGCAGCCATATCACCCTGTAACCCAAGACTGGTTTCCCACTGAAGCTAAGCAGGGCTGAGCCTAGTCAGTACCTGGATGGGAGACCAACTGGGAAAACTAGGCTTCTGCTGGAAGAGGTGTTAGTGAGGCCAGCAGGGGGCGCTCACCCTGTGGTCTGTGTGGGTCCTAACGCCCTAGTGTAGTGATAGGGACACTATACTGTAACAAGCACCATCCTTCGGATGAGACGTTAAACCGAGGTCTGACTCACTGTGGTCATTAAAAATCCCAGGATGTCCTTCGATAAAGAGTAGGGGTGTAACCCCGGCATCCTGGCCAAATTAGCCCGTTGGCCCTTGTCCATCATGACCTCCTAATCATCCCCATATATGATTGATTTCATCATCTCTCTCCTCTCCACCAATCAGCTGGTGTGTGGTGGGCGTTCTGGCACAATATGGCTGCCGTCGCATCATCCAGGTGCTGCTGCACATTGGTGGTGGATATAAATGTAACAAATTATTATATTGCAAACATTTTATTTAATTATAGTAAATGTTTTGGTGAGACAATTGTGTATGGAGGGAATGTATTCCGGATAGTATTTATGGGTTTGGGAATGTGTGTGTTTTGTGGCCATCAGCCAATCAGCATTGACTCCAGAGTGATTAGTCACATGACATTTACAGCTCAGGTGGCTTGAAAACCTTTATGGTCCCACAAGGCAGAATTATTTCTCTCCAGGTATAATAGAGCTCATTGATTTTTTTAAAATCGGTCACAATATGCAGCTAATTTCGAATGGCTGTCCATGAAAAAAACATGCTTTATACAAAATGTAATAACTGCATCTACCAGCGGATGTTAACTGCCTGCGCTAACCAGCCAAACCTTGACCTTCTGGGTAGGAATTAATTATGCACCTTGGGCCTTATTTATTAAACACAAGCAGGACCAATTCCTGTGTAAATTATTCAGCAATCCATTTCTATAGAACTGAGCACATCAATATAGGTAAAGATGGTTTTCCACAGACATTCGCCCTGCTTGTGTTTCACGAATGAGGTCATCCAGCACTAAAAAGCTTCCCTTCTTTGTTATTTCACTTCCCCAAATGGAGTGTAAAATGCACTCTTATCCCAATCCAAATCATTTGAACACATGGCATGTTGTAATCAGGACTCCCAGGAGCAACGCATCATCACAAGAGCATTCAAAAGCCAAAATCTGACCTTGCGGTAGCAATGGCCTCTACTGTACGCGCAACGTCATATATTGGCTTCACAGTCCATTAGGTATGAATCTCTCCGTTTGTGTCGAGACCTATTTGTTTTGACACCTCCTCCCTGCAAACCTCCTGTACCCTTTCTTTCCTCTGACCTCTCCTTCACTATTATCAGCGTATTTCACTCTGTATTCTGCTACTGAACACATGCAGGTCCTTGACTATTTTCCTCGGGAATATTACGTTTTCAGATTCAGAGCCCATTTCTTTCCTTTCCCTCTCAAGGACGAGGCGCAGCGAGTGTGCCGCCGGCTCCGAGCCCTCCCCTCTCTGCAGCGAGTGTTTGCTGCTTTACTCAATCTTGTGTTTGATTGTCAACAGCAGCAGGTCTATTCTCCGTTCTCAGATGTACGATATCAAAAACAACAGTCTGTGCTCATTCATATGTTTAGTCTGCCACCATTTT
This sequence comes from Romanogobio albipinnatus, assembly GCA_023566225.1. Lineage (NCBI taxonomy): Eukaryota > Metazoa > Chordata > Actinopteri > Cypriniformes > Gobionidae > Romanogobio > Romanogobio albipinnatus. Next base: position 3,520,166 of record CM042252.1, on the reverse strand, counting down.
GTTAGCCAAGTGCTACAAATGTGAAAAGAATATCAAAAAGACAGCAGAGTTTCTCAGTAGTGCTTTGCTCTGGGCAGATTTAAATTTAGAGACTTACTTTTAATGTAACAATAATATTTGTCTTGAAGATAACTATAAAAATCAATTTCAATGTGTTAAATTTCTGGTTTGTGAGCCAGAGCCATTGTAACATGTTGAGCATTCAACTAATTTCATTTTGTAGTATTTTCTGTAAGAATTACCAGTAACAATTTACAATACGGGTGCACTAGTATGCATTAATTCATGCTTAATTAATGCACAGATTATCAGGAGTTAATGTATGACTCATGAAGAACTAAACCATTTATTAATGATTAGTTCAATTTGTCATTATGTATTGATTCACTAATAACATATTATTTTAACTAATAGTGTAAATTCATGTGTTATTTATCACAATGGGTTAAAGCAGTGGTTTTCAAACTTTTTTAAGAGCGACCCTCTTTTTCTTTTTTTTTATTGTCGTGATCCATATATAGGCCTACAACTGTTTACATTCAAGTCAAGCCAAGCATAAGAATACTTCTATACAATGGTAGCCTAGAACAGTGTTTCCCAACCTTTTTTCAGTCATGGCACCCTTTGAAAATGTTCCATTTTGTGACACGCCCTCACATACTTTACGCTAGGGGTGTAACTGGACAGATTGCTCACGGCTCGGTTTGTGTCACGGTTTTAGATTCACGGTTTCGGTACGGTTCAGTATTTGCTATATTCAGGTAAAAAAGGACTACTGTCAAATAAAAATAAAGAAAATAATAAGAACAAATAAATACAAGCAGCACAAATAAATGCTATTGAGCAAAGATACTAATAAAATAAACTGTGCTTGTCTGGGTTTTCAGGTACGTCTTAGATTAGTTCCCTTTCGTTCAGTCACTACGACGTAACGTTAGTGACTAACGAATGGGGGTTTCGCTTAGAAGCCTATCATCTTCGAGCACTTCAGGCATGCGGATTTGCATACGTAACTCCGCCTCACCGCGTGAGTATAAAAGGAAGTACGTGGTAATATCTCATTATGTTTCTGCTTTCGGAGCCAAGAGTACCTACCTCTTCACTCCTCACATGCCTTCTGAGACTCTGTCAGCTTCTTCGAGACGTGCAGCTTTCCAGTCGGTGTTGGTGTGACGGCGCGTTCCAGTGATCGCATACTTCCTGCCTGCTGATCTGCGCGGTGGTCTGCTAGACGGCTGGTGTGTGTTTCCCTGGGCGTTTCGTATCGACTGCGAGGCTTCCTCTCACAAAAAGAGCTTGCGCGTGGCACGTCTTTTTCAAGACGGTTCATCCGTGCACGTCGGGGTGCGATCGATCTCCGTTGCTGTCTTATGGGCACATTCACTGATCGACGTGTTTGGGCTTCAGCACGTTCAGGCAGTGATTGTGGATGTATCATGTTCCCACCCCGTTGGTCAGTTCCTGGAGCCTGGCTACAGCTTCAGGGGCTGTCCACTGGGTCGCGAAGGCCATCAGGCTCGGCTACGCGATTCAGTTCGCGCAGGCTCCTCCCCACTTCCGGGGAGTCCGCGCTCCATGCTGGGGCCCAATAGAATGGGCAGTCATGGCCTAGTGGTTTGGGTTACCAGTTAATCTGGTAACCCAAAGGTTGCTGGTTCGATTCCAGAACCGGTGGGAAATGACTGAGGTGCCCTTGAGCAAGGCACCTAACCCCTAATCGCTCCCCGGGCGCCACACAAGGCTGCCCGCTGCTCTGGGTGTTTGTATACACGTTTGCAGTGTGTGTGTGTTAACTACTCACTACTCTGCTCCTAATGTGTGTGCATTAACTGGATGGGTTAAATGCAGAGGTCAAATTCCAAGTATGGGTCACCATACTTGGCCGTCACGTGTCACTTTGTCACTTTAAGAAGGCCCCAGTCATGCGTGCGGAGGTTGCCACCCTACTGGCGAAGGGTGCGATCGAGCCTGTTCCTGTCCCTAAACAAAGAAGCTGGAGAACAGCAGTCTTTCGAATCGACTTTGGCCGTGACTCTGGAAGACTTGGAGTTAAGCTTTTCTTTGAGGAAAGAACAAAGAACGGCACTGAAGTCATTCTTAAGAGAGGAAGATGTGTTCAGAGTTTTGCCGACCGGATACGGTGAATGTTTAATTACTAGCTCCGCTTCACCTTCTTTGTTGCTCTGCTTGGTTAGCGCTATCCTATTGCGTGTAGGGCTGGGCAATTTTATCGATTCTGCGATATAAATCGGTATTTTTTCTCCCAAGAAAGTATCGATTTTTTAAGCCGCGAGTATCGATACATAAGTCCCATTCAAATCCCCGTGTTTACCTCCATTTGCGTTGCAGGAAGAGCGATTTGGTCAGCCAGCCGCTAGTATCGCTGTAGAGCAAGTTACCCGTACTACTAACTTTACGCCGACGTCTACCTCTTCTTGTTTACGGAGTCAGAGCGAGGAGATTCAAAAAAATGGCGGCGAATATAAATCCAGCGCCTTCATGTTTAAAAGCAGATGTGTGGGAGCACTTTGGGTTTAAAAAGAAGAAGGAAAGCGACGACTTAGACTCAGGGGTCAACAACATGAGTCGCCCGCAAGAACCACATGAGTTGCCCGCGGGTCTGTTCTAAAAATAGCTCACCATAGCAGCTGCGTTCAGTTGCTTTGTTCATTTAAGCGCAGGGCTCCAGACTGAAGCCGAATATATACTAGTGTCTGTAAATAATAAACTGCAATATTACTCCTGCATGTTCTGCGTCTGTGTGGATGACGACACGAACGCATTAACCTTCACTTCATGAGAATTTACCGTTTCATTTGAGAAAACTGGGTGCGTCTCATTCTGCTCCTGGTTCAGTAGTCAGGGCACTGATCAGGACATGAGTCAATGGGCTGATCCCTGATCAGTGGCCTGACTGAACTAGGGAGCTGAATGACTGAGACGCGCACCCACTGTCATATCATGAACACAGACACTGGTAATCACGGCAACCCGTCAAAATAAAAGTTCGGTTTAACGTGAAGAGATTGACTACAGATTGTAGCCTACAGTACATTTAGCTACGTATCTATGTAATAATAATACGTCTCTACTAATAATAATAATTATGAAATAAATAATACTAATTATATAATTATTAATGGTTGCTTATTTTTCACTTGATCTTTCATTTATAAACAATGTTTACTTTTAAACAGCATACAGCCTTTACATGTTTATGTATTATTTACTTATGATTATCATCATATATAATAAAACATTTATTTAAAAAAAAAATAGTGGTATTGTACCGACTACTGGAACTACTACTATACTCTTTCAGGTGTAAAACAGTTTGGATAGTTGTTAATATGAGAATTATGATGCATTATTTAAGAGTTTTAAGTATTATATAACATGAGTAGCTCTCTTTGACTTTCTTTTTTAAAAAGTAGCTCTCAAATGAAAAAAGGTTGGAGACCCTTGACTTAGACAAAGCATCGCGGTTTGCAAGCTGTGTGACACAAACGTGAAATACCAACAAGTGTCAGTGTCAAGCTAAAAAAGCTGTCAAAGAAACTGTTCAGAACAGGCCACTTGCTGCTACTTTTAAAACTCCATTGTTAATTGCAATACTGCACTTTATTACTTTTCAAAGGCTTGTAAGCTACAGTTTGCACTGTTTCAATAAATGGAACTAATTTTCTCAACACATCTTTGATTCATTTTGTCCAGCATTTGCAAGCTGTAGACTCTCTGTCCCGTCAGAGACATATATTGTGTAATTGATGATTTTAGTTTTCAGTTCAGTAATTCAATCCAAGTAAATGAAACACTCACAAGATGTCACCAAAATCACTCTGTCCCCTTTAAATCTTTCAGAAAATGATGTAAGTGTATCGAATTATATCTAATCGTATCGAATCGTATCGTTGGCTGAATTTCGTGATATATATATATATATCGTATCGTGAGCTGAATATCGTGTATCGTATCGTATCCTGAGATTAGTGTATCGCTACAGCCCTAATTGCGTGCAGAGGGAATTTGTAAGACAACCGTTTATCCCGCCCCTCGGATTGAGCCCTGCTAATGGTGAGTTTCCAGACCCGACATCTTGATGTGGGTCTGGCTTGTCAGGCTAATACACGTGCATTAGTTAAGCATGAATTAATGCATATTAGTGGACCCGTATTGTAAAGTGTTAACAAATTATTACATTAATGTTCATTTTATGATGTCAAAAATAAAAGCAAATTATATTTTTTAAACTATGACTCATTCAATAGAGTATAATAAAGTAGGTTCGGCCCATAACATTCTATTATATATATACACTCACATAAAGGATTATTAGGAACACCATACTAACACTGTGTTTGACCCCCTTTGGCCTTCAGAACTGCCTTAATTCTACGTGGCATTGATTCATCAAGGAGCTGAAAGCATTCTTTAGAAATGTTGGCCCATATTGATAGGATAGCATCTTGCAGTTGATGGAGATTTGTGGGATGCACATCCAGGGCACGAAGCTCCCGTTCCACCACATCCCAAAGATGCTCTATTGGGTTGAGATCTGGTGACTGTGGGGGCCATTTTAGTCCAGTGAACTCATTGTCATGTTCAAGAAACCAATTTGAAATGATTCAAGCTTTGTGACATGGTGCATTATCCTGCTGGAAGTAGCCATCAGAGGATGGGCACATGGTGGTCATAAAGGGATGGACATGGTCAGAAACAATACTCAGGTAGGCCGTGGCATTTAAACGATGCCCAATTGGCACTAAGGGGCCTAAAGTGTGCCAAGAAAACATCCCCCACACCATTACACCACCACCACCAGCCTGCACAGTGGTAACAAGGCATGATGGATCCATGTTCTCATTCTGTTTACGCCAAATTCTGACTCTAGCATCTGAATGTCTCAACAGAAATCCAGACTCATCAGACCAGGCAACATTTTTCCAGTCTTCAACTGTCCAATTTTGGTGAGCTCATGCAAATTGTAGCCTCTTTTTCCTATTTGTAGTGGAGATGAGTGGTACCCGGTGGGGTCTTCTGCTGTTGTAGCCCATCCGTCTCAAGGTTGTGCGTGTTGTGGCTTCACAAATGCTTTGCTGCATACCTCGGTTGTAACGAGTGGTTATTTCAGTCAAAGTTGCTCTTCTATCAGCTTGAATCAGTCGGCCCATTCTCCTCTGACCTCTAGCATCAACAAGGCATTTTCGCCCACAGGACTGCCGCATACTGGATGTGTTTCCCTTTTCACACCATTCTTTGTAAACCCTAGAAATGGTTGTGCGTGAAAATCCCAGTAACTGAGCAGATTGTGAAATACTCAGACCGGCCCGTCTGGCACCAACAACCATGCCACGCTCAAAATTGCTTAAATCCCCTTTCTTTCCCATTCCGACATTCAGTTTGGAGTTCAGGAGATTGTCTTGACCAGGACCACACCCCTAAATGCATTGACTGCCATGTGATTGGTTGATTAGATAATTGCATTAATGAGTAATTGAACAGGTGTTCCTAATAATCCTTTAGGTGAGTGTATTATACATAATACAGCTGTATAAATATTCATTATGAAAAAAGTTAAAACACTAACTAATTTGTCTTTTTAATTATGATTATTGCTCATACTTTGTGCAGCACTGTCTCTTTCCGTATTGCTACCATCCAAACAGGAGCAAATCCACTCAGATGGGAGAAGTTATTATTGCTTCAGCATCCAGTCTGATGAATAAAACTGCATTTAATTAATTCCCACAAATTATTACATTCATTTGTTTCAATTGTGGTCACATATAACTCATTCTTTCCCTAGTTTCAATTTAATACAACATGGCCGCAATTAGCATAGTCTTAGTGAAAAAAGGATCCTGCATGAATCATTTTTTGTTTTAATTATTCAAACAATCCATCTAATTCAATGATATACTATACGATCAACATACATGGGTGGTCTCTATTAATACAGCGTATTAAAACACCCAGAACAACCTGAAATGTGGAGAATGATGATTTTTGGTTTACTGCTTTACTGTTGGACAGCATGGAGGCTCGGTGGGCAGCAAGGTTTCTGGTTTGAGTCCTAGCTCTGATTTCATACATTTTAGCTTCCTGTTAAGATAAATCACTAAAACCTTTATGTCTCTATTAAGCCTAGGCTCTATCAAGCCTCAAATGCAAAGGCATGACACAACGACACTATTAGTTCACTTTAAAATGAAAATTACCTCATGATTTATTCACCCTCAAGCTATCCTATGTGTGTATGACTTTCTTCTTTCAGACAAATACAATCGGAGTTATATTAATAAATATCCTGATGTGTCCAAGCTTTATGGTAGTGAACGTCGCTCATGAGTTTAAAGCTCATAAAAGTGCATCCATCCATTATAAACGTACTCCACCACACTCCGGAGGGTTAATAAAGGCCTTCTGAAGTGATTCGATGGGTATGTGTAAGAAAAATATCCATATTTTACTTTTATTTATAAAGTAAAATATCTCGCTTTCGCCAGACCGTCTACCATATTCAACTTACAGCAAAAGCGTAATTGGCGTGACTTATGACGTCGGCCGTAGCGTAAGCGATTTGAACTACAAGAGGCGTTACACTTTCTGCGTAAGTTGAACATGAAAGGCAGTCCGCCAGAAGCTAGATATTTTACTTTATAAAGTTTTAAATATGGATATTTTTCCTACAAAAACCTATTGATTTGCTTCAGAAGGCCTTTATTAACCCCCCGGAGCCGTGAGGAGCAGTTTTATTATAGATGGATACACTTTTCGCCAAACTCGTTCACTGCCATTACACATAAAGCTTGAAAGCGTAGGGTAACTTTCGTTTTAAAGTGAACTAATCCTTTAACAAGTTAACAATAACTACAAACCAGCATTTGCAACCTACAATAATGTTCAGTAATTTCAGTATATATATATATTTTTTTGTTATAAATGTATTGATCAAAAGTGATATACACTATTTTGCCAAAAATGTTGGGACGCCTGCCTTTACATGAACATGAACTTTAATGCCATCCCATTGTTAATCCGTAGGGTTTAATATGGAGTCGGCCACCCTTTGCAGCTCTAACAGCTTCAGCTCTTCTGGGAAGGCTTTCCACAAGGTTAAGGAGTGTGTTTATCACCATTCTAATTCATCCCAAAGGTGTTCTATCGGGTTGAGGTAAGGACTCTGTGCAGGCCAGTCAAGTTCCTCCACACCAAACTCATGAAATTGTCCATAATGAAGCATTAAGAGTTCCTTTCACTGGAACTAAGGGGCCAAGCCCAACCCATGAAAAACAAAGCCTGCTCCATGTGCTGTCAGTGCAACCCAGTCTTCTGTTCGGGTTGCTGCTGGTTTTGACAGAAACCAGCAAGCGGTTTCTCTAGACTTCTCATTATAACTCTTCTCTTCCCCTTCTAGAGCTGCAGGCAGAACTGTGTTGATGATTTCACCTGACAGATGAGACAAAATACAGCTGCTTTAAAGGATTATTTTTGACTCAGTGCATAAGTGCAATGTATAATTAATGTCCTAAAGTACAAAAGCACACATATGAGCTATCATAACGATACGGTTTCCCCCAAAATATTGTTAAAGTTCTCAAAAATACGATATTATTTATTTTAAATATGAATAAATTCTGTATTAAATGTGTATAGTATTTATTTATAACTGATATTTTACTGTAAAAACGCTCAAAATAATGAATTGGGTTGAGTTGGACAAACTTAAATTAAACAAATTAGTTCAATCAAATTAACTTTTTATGAGCTTTTTTAATTTGTGTTCATAAAACCAACACATTTAAAGTAATCAGAATCAGTCTGAATCATTGTTTTGAGTTTTATGAACTTATGAACAAACTTATATTTAATTGAAACTGGGCTGGTGTTTCTATTTCCCAGCATGCGTTGCCATGGCACTCGTAAGGAAGAGTAAATGCTCAAATTAAGTGTTATATAATGTGTGTATATAATAAGATTAATGTTAAGTGGGAGATTTAGTAGTGTTTAATGTTTTGTTATGCTAGTTTAGATGATTTTCCATTGGGGTTTTTTGGAGGGGTCATGGTGACAAGTGGAGCACAGGTATATGTTAAATGTTTTATATTGCTATAGTCATTCAGAAATTGTTATTCTATGCGAATGCTGTCAAAGCATTGGTTTTCCAATTAGCAATCATTTACTGAATAAACTAGCTAGCCAAGTGTAATCTACTAAAATGTTTAAATTGAGATTACATGATCATTTTAAATTAAATGAATTAGCGTACTCAAATATTTAAAGCTAAGAGCATTAAAATGTCTGAGTACAAAAAATGTGCAAGTTCTGCTTACTTCGACTTTGGATTTCTTAACTTAAAAATGTTTGATGTAACTGATTACTCCAAATCTTGAGTTTAGCCCAACTTCAATTCAGGCTTACAGTGTAGGATTTCTGTGAATGCAAACTAAATAAGACTAAATGATGTTAACTTTAATTTTGTAATATGAAATTAATTATATTTTGTACAGTCACACGTTATATTACAACTTTTCTTAATGCATTTTAATGTGGAAGCCAAGGGACAATGAAATTGAGTTAAAAGTTTGGAAATGTAACTTTATGGCCTGGTTCCACAGGCAGGGTTTAGTTTAAGTCAGGATTAGGCCTTAGTTCAGTTAAGTAGCTTTTATAAACATGCCTTAGAAGAAAAAAAAAAACATTACTGGTTGCATCTTGAGACAAAACAATGGCACTGGCATATTTACATATATGCCATTGCAAGTTGCGTTTAGTTATAACAGCTCAAACTTGTATTTTAGTCTGGGACTAGCTTAAGCCTTGTCTGTGAAAAACGGGGGGTATATTTTTGTGTGCTATTTTCTTTTTTCAAAAAATATTTGGCGTACCCTACACAGTACTGCTGCTGACCCCCTGTTATAACATATCCCCAAAACAATAATCATATTAAAATAAATAAAAAAATCCTAGAAGAGAAATGCATAGTGAAAATACACTCACCTAAAGTATTATTAGGAACACCTGTTCAATTTCTCATTAATGCAATTATCTAATCAACCAATCACATGGCAGTCGCTTCAATGCATTTAGGGGTGTGGTCCTGGTCAAGACAATCTCCTGAACTCCAAACTGAATGTCGGAATGGGAAAGAAAGGTGATTTAAGCAATTTTGAGCGTGGCATGGTTGTTGGTGCCAGACGGGCCGGTCTGAGTATTTCACAATCTGCTCAGTTACTGGGATTTTCACGCACAACCATTTCTAGGGTTTACAAAGAATGGTGTGAAAAGGGAAAAACATCCAGTATGCGGCAGTCCTGTGGGCCAAAATGCCTTGTTGATGCTAGAGGTCAGAGGAGAATGGGCCGACTGATTCAAGCTGATAGAAGAGCAACTTTGACTGAAATAACCACTCGTTACAACCGAGGTATGCAGCAAAGCATTTGTGAAGCCACAACACGCACAACCTTGAGGCGGATGGGCTACAACAGCAGAAGACCCCACCGGGTACCACTCATCTCCACTACAAATAGGAAAAAGAGGCTACAATTTGCACGAGCTCACCAAAATTGGACAGTTGAAGACTGGAAAAATGTTGCCTGGTCTGATGAGTCTCGATTTCTGTTGAGACATTCAGATGGTAGAGTCAGAATTTGGCGTAAACAGAATGAGAACATGGATCCATCATGCCTTGTTACCACTGTGCAGGCTGGTGGTGGTGGTGTAATGGTGTGGGGGATGTTTTCTTGGCACACTTTAGGCCCCTTAGTGCCAATTGGGCATCGTTTAAATGCCACGGCCTACCTGAGCATTGTTTCTGACCATGTCCATCCCTTTATGACCACCATGTGCCCATCCTCTGATGGCTACTTCCAGCAGGATAATGCCCCATGTCACAAAGCTCGAATCATTTCAAATTGGTTTCTTGAACATGACAATGAGTTCACTGGACTAAAATGGCCCCCACAGTCACCAGATCTCAACCCAATAGAGCATCTTTGGGATGTGGTGGAACGGGAGCTTCGTGCCCTGGATGTGCATCCCACAAATCTCCATCAACTGCAAGATGCTATCCTATCAATATGGGCCAACATTTCTAAAGAATGCTTTCAGCACCTTGTTGAATCAATGCCACGTAGAATTAAGGCAGTTCTGAAGGCGAAAGGGGGTCAAACACAGTATTAGTATGGGGTTCCTAATAATCCTTTAGGTGAGTGTAAATAGCAGTAAAATGAAATGCTAAAATTGTGAAAGACTACACATGTGAACGAAGGTAATCAATATTTCTGCTAGTATATAATGCGAAAGAAGAAAAAAAAACCTTCCAGATTCAAGAACTTCTCTGTGGAGTTGTTCTGATTTGTGCTTTTGACAGCAGAAAGGCATTATTACTGATTTATATTATATTATAATTTAAAACTGGCAGGGGTAATGTCACTGCTCACCTCAGAATGTGGGCAGGGGACTGAAGCAGGAATGAGCAAGTCATTAAGCATGTCAAATCAAATCAACCCTGAAAGGAGGCATTATGCTCGCTAATGGAGATTTAAACCTCCATCCGTCAGCAGTATGTGCAGCTATTTTACCTGGGCTCACCTGACTCTTTCCAGCCAGAGAACATGTGGTGTTTCCAGCCTCTTTCTGCTGTTTCGCATTACTGGAGAACCCGAGCAAAGGCAATCAGGCTCTGCTCTAGTGCCCCACACCTCCCTCAAACACACACATTTGTTTATTTAGTGTTTTTCAGTCTTGTAAATACCAACCCTCCCAGCGACGAAACGCCTACAACCAATTTTTCTAAAAAGAAACCCATTTGGCATTTTGATTGATTTTACTTTGAACTGATGACTCAGGGAAGTGTGTTTTCTTGATAATCTTATTATAAACCGCAAATGCTCAGCATCCCTGAAGCATCCACTTCTAGACTGCGGCTGTTTGCCACTGTAGATCATACTCCTCTTCTAAAACAACACGACGGGTCTTACTCTTCAATGATTTGTTTGTGAATAATGTTCAAATGTCAATACGTTACAGAGAGCCACGCGAGCGGTGGTTTTAATGTGCCTGTGTTGTGGAGCTCATCAGAATGATAATCAAGCACGTGATTGGAACGACATTATGAGGGCATAACAAACTCTTCCTTAAGCCTCAGATAAGCATGACGGGTTTGATGAATCAAAGCGAGCTCATTACTTTGCATAACTTTGAAAACAGAACATAAGCCGGTGTATGCATGTATTTATTGATTTGTTCTCCTCACTTTACTCAAATCATCATCCACCTTCATTTGCCCTGGATTGAGGGTTAAGGCCAATGAAAGCTCTCTAATTATCACTCTGTGCCACACATCAATCATGTTTCCCACAGACCTTGCGAAGCGACTGTGATGGAGACGAGGAGAATCCATTTGACCTGTCCAAGAGTGAATTAATTATCCAATTACTCCTCTCCAACTGACTGTGCTGCCTTGATAACTTCAAAGCTGTTTACAACTGACTTTATCCTCCAAGATAACAAAAGACCTCTCTCTGCTTCATAATCACCCAGCAGACCGGCCAACCCATGTCAGATCTTCCTTGTGCCGTTTCAGGGTATTCTGGGCATCAAAGGTGAAAGAGAAATGGACAAACAATTTTTTAAAGGAGTCTCATCCTTTACTCACCGTAATTTGGTTTAAAACTCTTTTGGAATAGAAAAGGACATTTATTGGGACGTTCCGGTTGTTGTTTTCCATACGGTGAAAGTGAGTGGGCCGAATTTAGCCCCGCCCACAACATTTGAGGTCGGGCAGTTCGGTCTGGACTTGATCCGTTGTGGAGCAACTATGCCCGAACAGGAGCTGTTCGGACCAATGAAATTGTCAGTGCGGGGCGATGATGGACATATGATCAACAGTAATGTGATCATCAACGTCACCAAAGAGCGCTTGGGTTGAATTCAATCTAATCCTAAACTTGTTCGTCCATGCATTCACCTTTACTATTTCGCTCAGAAATGATTGTGTTGGTAAGTACTCTGTGTATCCTTAAATTCTTTTTTACAACATCGTTTCACTCATCTTATTCTTTTACATCTTCCAGCGTGCGTGCAGACAGGGTTGCCAAGTTTACACAACAAAACCCGCCCAATTGCTACTCAAAACTAGCCCAAAACAAGCCCAATAGCTTTTCGGGGGGGATTCACCAGAAAAAAATGGCGTTTGGGGGGTAAAATATGTGGTTTTTTGGCAGGGTTGCCTGGGTTCCTGGGTCTAAATATCCCATAATTGGGGTCGCTGGTCGGAAAAACAGCCCTCGGGAAAACCACGGACTTGGCAACACTAGGTGCAGTCGAGATCTGTTGACATTTGACAACAAACGTTATGCGTCGCTCTGTTGCTCTGATTGGTTGTAGGTCTATCCAATTGAGGTCTTTCCTGGTTCGGTTGAAACACGCCCCATAATCACAGCCCACCGGAGCAGGAGCAGACTCATATTCTGACTAGAATTGAGTATGACAACGTCAGGCTAAGTGGGGACTACCGAGCTGAAAAAATAACAAAAATCACCATAGAAATAATGTTTCTTATTAATAATGTTTCTTAAAATGTCTCCTGATAGATTGGCGAAACATATGAAATTTTAGCTGTTATTTGAAGATGCAAAATAATACATTGAGTTTAATGGCCCAGACATTTGAAGGTAAATATCGCCATGTTCTGTACCAAAGCTCTGCATGAACACAGCTATATACTTTCAATGCATTGGTTAATCATGTATGATGTTTTATAGTTTATAAAATTGTCATTTAATTTCAATTCTATTGTTAGAATTTTATTTTAACTGTAATGCAAAGCTAATTAACATAAGATTTACCCATACTGGGCACTACTACAAGTGAACTACTAGTACTCAAATATTATACTACTAGTGTCACGCAGAGTGTGGAATGAGCAGGCAGGGAAGCGAATCTAAGTGCAGGAACATTTAATGACAAAACTAGAAAAGAAACAAGGAACTCATAATACTGCATCTATACATGCGTACAGTCGTGGCCAAAAGTTTTGAGAATGACACAAATATTAATTTTCACAAAGTCTGCTGCTTCAGTGTTTTTAGATCTTTTTGTCAGATGTTACTGTGGTATACTGAAGTATAATTACAAGCATTTCATAAATGTCAAAGGCTTTTATCGACAATTATATGAAGTTTATGAAAAGAGTTAATATTTGCAGTGTAAACCCTTCTTTTTCAAGACCTGTGCGAGTCGCCCTGGCATGCTGTCAATCAACTTCTGGGCCACATCCTGTCTAATGGCAGCCCATTCTTGCATAATCAATGCTTGGAGTGTGTCAGAATTTGTGGGTTTTTGTTTGTCCACGTGCCTTGACCAAAAGTTCTCAATGGGATTAAGGTCTGGGAAGTTTCATGGCCATGGCCCCAAAATATCGATGTTTTGTTCCCTGAGCCACTTAGTTATCATGTTTGTCTTATGGCAAGGTGCTCCATCATGCTGGAAAAGGCATTGTTAGTCACAAAACTGGATGGTTAGGAGAAGTTGCTCTCGGAGGATGTTTTTGTACCATTCTTTACTCATGGCTGTGCTCTTAGGCAAAATTGTGAGTGAGCCCACACCCTTGGGTGAGACATCAGGATGCTTTACTGTTGGCATGACACAGGACTGATAGCTCACCTTTTCTTCTCTGGACAAGCTTTTTCCCGGATGCCCCAAACAATCGGAAAGACGATTCATCAGAGAACATGACTTTACCCCAGTCCTCAGCAGTCCAATCCCTGTACCTTTTGCAGAATATCAGTCTGTCCCTGATGTTTTTCCTGGAGAGAAGTGGCTTCTATGCTGCCCTTCTTGACACCCGGCCATCCTTTCAGAAGTCTTCGCCTCACTTGCACTTCCTGAGCATTCCTGAGCAAGCTCTGCACTGGTGGTGCCCCGATCCCGCAGCTGAATCAACTTTAGGAGACGGTCCTGGCACTTGCTGGACTTTCTTGGGCACCCTGAAGCCTTCTTCACAACTATTGAACCTCTCTCCTAGAAAGTCTTGATGATCTGATAAATGGTTGATTTAGGTGCAATATTACTTGCATCAATATCCTTCCCTGGGAATCCCTTTTTGTGCAAAGCAATGATGACTGCACGTGTTTCCTTGCAGGTAACCATGATTAACAGAGGAAGAACAATTATTTCAAGCACCACCCTCCACTTTGTTATTTTAACTCAACCAGCATGACAGAGTGATCTTCTGCCTTGTCCTCACCAACACTTTCACTTTCGTTAACAAGAGAATCACTGATATGATGTCAGCTGGTCCTTTTGTCGTAGGGCTGAAATGCAGTGGACATGTTTTTTTTGGGGGGATTAAGTTAATTTTCATGGCAAAGAGGGACTTTGCAATTCATTTGATCACTCTTCAGAACATTATGGGGTATATTCAAATTGCCATCATAAAAAATGAGGCAACAGACTTTGTGAAAATTAATATTTGTGTCATTCTCAAAACTTTTTTGAGAAACCTGGCAGCTTTAATTATTATTATTATTATTATTAAGACTGAAAGAGTTGTTGGAAGCTTGATGGTGTTGACACACTAAAGTCATGTGACCGTGGTGTAGTTCGTTTATAGGCTAATTTTAGCTTTTTAGCTTTTAATTCTGCCGATTGTATTTAGGCTTCAAAATTCATCAAGTTGTGTTAATTTGTGAAGATCATCATGATGAACAAAACATGTAAGTATCCTGAACTTTTGTTGGTCGCAGAGCTTATTTTCTGCAATAATCCAAAAGCCAATGAAAAAAAACTTTTTTCTAGAGTTTTTCTAGAGAGAAATAGGATAATGCGAACTTACAGGTTGGACTATAAAAATATGCATTTATGGATAAATTATTCCTTTATGATCCAAGAGAATTACATTGGATTTAAAAAGTCTCCACACCCCTGGTAACATAGCTGGTTTTTGTGATGAAACAAAAAATTAAACAAAGATAAATCATATCAGAACGTGTATGTTTAGTGTAAAAAAAAATGTGGATAATAGTGCAGAATTGCTTTAGTTTGAAATCACCATTATCATAATTTGTGTTCTCCTTGACAGACAACTTGGACTTATTTACTTTGAATTAATTTTACAGCAAGTGTAATACTGGAGAAAATAAGCTAAGCCTAATGGACTCTTAAGTCAATTAACTCATAACTTGCAATTTATTATACACATTATAGAAATGCTATGCTGTATAGTTTAAAAACAATAGGATCTTTTATAAATAATTGAGGGAGAGGGGATTGTTGGAATAAAACTGCCGTAGGGTTTGAGCCTTCTTCCAACGCTACTGATGCCCCTTTGACCCTTTCTGACTTCCTGCTGTGTGACCCCCTGACCTCCACACAGCCGAGGGAGTCAGGCACACACACATCTTTCAGTGGTGTAATCATTTCAGCGCATCAAAGTCTTTCATATGACATTTCTGCTCTGCACAACACATCTGTTTGTCTGTAAAAAAAATAAATAAAAGATAGGAGAGAGAAATTGTGTGCTTTATAAGGAGCACAGACAACACACATTTTAACTCAATAGATTATACAATATCAGTTTAGTGACCACATCTGTCAAGCTCCAAAAATATCAAAAAAGGGGGAAAGCCTCAAACTTAAATGTGATGTGATTTCTTGTTTTCCTTTCTCTTTAGTGTGTTATGTAGCTGTGTGTGCATGTATAAGATCTGCAAGGTTACAAAGCTCAAAGTCTCAAACACAAAGAGATATTCTTTGTAAAAGTTAAGGCTCAGTCACGCTTCCTAAAATGCTTCATTCAAACACACCCCACAAATCTACATCAGTCTGTGGGGGCAGTGTTTCATAACACCGCACAAATGTATACACAAAGAAAGAAGGCGTAACTTTTATTCGCTGTAGTATTGTTGCCGCCGGCACGCTATGTCACGAAGATGCTGGATTTTTCGTTGCGAAAGCCAAACTACTTTGTTTGGCCTTCCAAAAGATGACACAATTAGAAAACAGTGGTTAAACTTTAGTTACAACGCTGTTCCAGAACAGTACAACACAAATATTTGACTGTGTGCTGCACATTTTTCGGAGGACTTGCAAGCCCGCAAGTATGTTTTATTTTTTACGAATTTGCTACTGACTATTCAAACGTGAGTTTTGAGCAGTATAGAGTAGCTATGTTTGTCGTTTCTATGCGTAAAAAGACGGTGTTAAAAAAAAACTTCCAGTGGCGCTGCACTGTAGACGACTCGGACACACCCTTGTGCTGCTGTTTGTTTGCTTTTTTTGGTAGTTAGTTTTGCAGTTTTCTTTTTGAGAGCGTTGGGAATTTTTTTTGTTGGCGATGGTTCTCTTGTGTGAACTTCTTTCCACCTGCAAAACAAATGGCAACCAGGCACTAGCCTATTCGAGGGAGGCGCTCGTGTCCCTGTGCTACTGCGGAGATGCAGCAGATCCTTCCCGATCGCTTATAAAGAACTTGTCATAGGTAATTAGAGCTCCATGTCGGCAGCGACTGCGGGGAGGAGGCATACGACAACTAGGGATGCACCGAATCCAGATATTTGGGGTTCGGCCGAATACCGAATCCACTGGTTGAGATTCTGCCGAATCCGAAACCGAATACCGAATCCTACTGCCATCCTCAGTCCGTTATCACAGTAAACACATTAATGAAGTCAACAACGTCCACAGCAGTGTAGATATGCTCATATTGCAAAATATGCTATGCGGTATTAAAACACAGCAGTAGTACAAGCTCCTGACTGGTGGAACGCAAATGAAGGGCGTTTCCCGAGGCTGGCCACTCTAGTGAGGCGTTATCTCTGTATTCCCGGGACATCAGTGCCATCTGAACCTAAAACTGCGTGAACACATTGCATTAAACCAAATGCATATAATGTATATATAATATAATATAATGTTCTTTTGAGAACCGTCATGACCCCTTTAAATCCACTGGTATTCTTCCACTCTGTAGAAGTTTGTATGTAGTCAGCTGTAGAGAAGACAGAAACTGAAACCAAATGCCTTTCTCTGTACTCCTAACAAAATGAACTCCATCATGAATATGAATATGATTATGAATAACGCATGAATGCATTTAAATGTTTCCCTGACATTAGTCACATCATATTGTAGTGATTGAGGTGACTGTCTCAAAAAAATTGTGTCCTGTGGCTTTTACACTGAAGCCAGTTAAGGTGGCTAGCCGGGTACATTTAGTGCCAGTCAAAAGTAATAGTTCATTTTTTTTATGTTTTAAAAGAAGTCTCTTATGTTCACCAAAACTGCATTTATTTGATCAAAATTTGCATTAAAAAAAACTTTCTAATATGCTGATTTGCTGCTCAATTATTTTTATTTTTTTGTATAATGTTGAAAACTTTGAATACTGCACCTGTCGCTGATGAAAGTCTGGATGGTCCTTTTTGTCCTTGGGACTAAGAACTCAATGCCCATTTTTCCCAAAAACAAGCTGAAACGTGGATTCATCTGACCACAGCACACATTTCCACTGTGTTTCGGATCATCTGAGATGAGCTCAGAGAACTCTACGGTCTCTCTGATGTTTCTCCTTGATGCAGCGGCAGACCCAGACAACGGTTTTCTGAGCACATGTGGCTATATTTAACAGAGTAGCATGATTGTCTAAAGGCTCAAAGGTCATGCGCATTCAACAGAGGTTTCCTGATTTGCCCTACATCTCTGGATTCCCTGCATCTTTACACAGTATTAAGTATGAAGACTTTAAATTTTGCATTGAGAAATTCTCTCATGATATTTGGCCCAAAGTGATGAGCCCATGTTCATCTTTGCTTGCGAAGACTGAGGTTCTCCTTTTACACTCAATCACAATACCCTCACCTATTAAAAATAAAAACTTGTTTATATTTACAAAATACATGCAGTTAAGTTTTTCAGTGAAAACTCTGGAAATATTCTTTCTTCTTTTGTCAGTTAAATAAAGTTGAAAGAGAATGAAGAAATCACAGATTATTGATTTTTTATTTTATTTTACAGAATGTCCAACTTTTCTGGATGTGGTATAATAATGGCATTATACATTAGACTGGGTAAACCCGCTATTTGATCACCGACAAACATCACAGACAAATTGTGATCACTTCAGGGAGCCCCTATCAGCTTAGAGATATAGAGAACAGGCCAATGGGCCATTGGCGTGCGAGATTTGCATCTCGCGCTCCGCCCTGCGCCGCGGGTATAAACAGGAAGCGAGAGCGAATGCGCGCTGTTTTTCACTGAGGAGCCGAACTTAGTGACTTGGCCATGCAGTGATGGTACAGCAACTGTGGTGACGGGACGTACGTCTCCGTTCCCTCCTTCAGGGAACAAGAGTTTCCATACGTAACCGAGACGTTCCCTTTCAGTCGGACACGTTCGACGTACGTTCCACCAATGCATACGAGTGTTAGACCTGGCTTTCGATGCTCCGCCACATCCGACTGCCGCGGGTAACGGAGGACTCAACAGGGTTCGCCGTTCTGGGGAACTCAACTGGAGCGGTTAGCGCACGCATCCGGTCCCTAAGGAGGGGAATGGCGCAGCAAGCCGACACAAGAATGGGCACTCCGGTGTTACTTACTAGGGGAAGTGAGCACACAGGAAGATACCGGCTCTACACGAAGGCTATAGAATCTAGCAAACGTGTTAGGTGTCGCCCAGCCCGCAGCTCTGCAAATATCTGTCAGCGAGGCGCCGCGAACCAGCGCCCAGGAAGAAGCAACACCCCTGGTGGAGTGGGCTCTTAACCCGAGCGGGCAGGGCATGTCTTGGGATTCATACGCCAAGACGATGGCATCCATTATCCAGTGGGCCATCCTCTGCTTGGAGACAGCCTTTCCCTTCTGCTGTCCTCCGTAACAGACGAAGAGCTGCTCTGAGGTCCTGAAGCTTTGTGTTCTGTCCACGTAAGTCCGGAGAGCACGGACGGGACAGAGAAAAGCTAGGGCTGGGTCTGCCTCCTCCGAAGGCAGCGCTTGCAGGCTCACCACTTGGTCACGGAAGGGAGTAATGGGAACCTTGGGCACATATCCAGGCCGGGGTCTCATGATCACATGAGAGTTACCAGGCCCGAATTCCAGGCACGATTCGATGACCGAAAATGCCTGCAGGTCCCCTACCCTCTTGATGGAGGCCAATGCAGTCAGGAGAACTGTCTTCAATGACAGAACTTTTAACTCTGCTGACTGCAAAGGCTCAAAGGGCACTCTCTGCAGTGCGGTTAGCACCAGAGACAAGTCCCAAGAGGGTATAGAGGGAGGGTGAGGCGGATTTAGTCTCCTCGCCCCCCTCAGGAACCTGACGATCAGATCGTGCTTACCTAAGGACTTTCCATCTACTAGATCATGATTAGCGGCGATAGCGGCAACATAGACTTTGAGGGTGGAGGGAGACAGCCTTCGCTCCAACCCGTCTTGTAGGAAGGAAAGCACGGAACTGATTGAACATCTTCGGGGGTCTTCTCGGCAAGAAGAGCACCAATCGACGAACAGGTTCCACTTCAACGCATAGAGGCGCCTCGTAGAGGGGGCTCTGGCGGAAGTGATGGTGTCAACTACTGCTTGCGGTAGGTCATCTAGAACCTCCGCGTCCCGTCCAGGGACCTAACATGGAGTTTCCAGAGGTCCAGACGCGGGTGCCAAGGGTACCGCGTCTCTGAGTCAGGAGGTCCTTCCTCAGAGGAATGGGCCCAGGAGGTGCTGTCGCGAGGAGCACTAGTTCCGGGAACCAAGTCCGGTTGGGCCAATACGGAGCGACCAACAGGACTTGCTCCTCGTCCTCCCTGACCTTGCACAGTGTCTGTGCAAGAAGGCTCACTGGGGGAAACGCATATTTGCGTAGGCCCCGGGGCCGGCTGTGTGCCAGGGCATCCGAGCCGAGGGTCCCCTCGGTCAGGGAATAGAACCACTGGCAATGGGTCGTGTCCGGGGCGGCAAACAGGTCTACCTGTGCGGACTCGAAGCAACTCCATATCAGCTGGACCACCCGGGAATGGAGTCTCCACTCTCCCGGGAGCACTGGCTGTCGTGAGAGCTCGTCGGCTGCACGATTGAGCAGGCCCGGAATGTGAATGGCACGAAGTGACCTCAGATGTTTCTGACTCCATAAGAGGAGATGGCGGGCGAGTTGTGACATAAGACGGGAGCGTAGACCACCCTGTTTGTTGATGTACGCAATGGCCGCAGTGTTGTCCGTAGGGACCAGAATGTGCTTGCCTCTGAGCAGCACTTTGAAGCGGCTGAGTGCAAGAAGAACTGCTAACAACTCGATTGTTATGCCATTGCTGTTGAGGCCCCGTCCACAGACCCGAAACTGCAAGCCCGTTGTACGTGGCACCCCAGCCCGTGGATGAGGCATCTGTGGAGACAACAGAATGCCTGGACACTTGTTCTAGGGGAACTCCCGCCCGTGAAAATGAAGGGTCCGACCACGGGCTGAAGGTTTGGCGGCACCTCGGAGTCACTTGGACGCGGAGGGTCTGCTGTGCCACGCCAATCTCGGGACTCGGTCGTTTAGCCAGCGTTGAAGCGGTCTCATATGAAGCAATCCGAGCGGCGTTACTGCGGCTGCGGATGCCATATGCCCCAGGAGCCTCTGAAAGTGTTGTGGTGCCGCTGTCCTGCCTTTGAACGAATTCAAGCAGTTCAACACTGACTGGCGACCAAGTCTATCTCCATTCCGAGAAAAGAGATCCTCTGTGTGGGACAGAGTTTGCTCTTCTCCCAGTTGACCCGAAGCCCCAACTGGCTGAGGTGACTGAGCACCATGTCCCTGTGTTCGCACAACTGCTCCCGCGACTGGGCAAGGATCAGCCAGTCATCGAGATAGTTGAGAATGCGAACACCACGCTCTCTCATGAGAGTAATGGCCGCCTCCGCGACCTTCGTAAAGACACTGGGCGACAGGGACAAGCCGAAGGGTAAGACACGGTACTGATATGCCCATCCCTCGAACGCGAAGCGCAGAAATGGCCTGTGTCGAGGGAGAATCAAGACATGAAAGTACGCGTCCTTCAGGTTGATCGCTGCAAACCAATCTTGCAGACGGATGCACCTGAAGATGCGTTTCTGCGTTAGCATTCTGAACGGCAGCCTGTGAAGGGACCGGTTCAAGAACCGCAAATCCAAGATCGGCCGTAACCCGCCACCTTTCTTGGGTACAATGAAGTACGGGTTGTAGAACCCAGACCTCATATCGGCTGGAGGGACCGGCTCTACCGCCAGTAGGACTGCGATTTCCGCCCGGAGCACGGGGGCGCCCTCCTTCACTACTGTCGTGAAGTGAACGCCCCTGAACTTGGGGGGATGCCGGGCGAACTGAATCGCATAACCGAATCTGATGGTACGGAGGAGCCACCAACACAGGCTGGGAAGCGCTAGCCAGGCTCCCAGAGATATGGCCCCCATATGGCTGCCATCTGCCAATCAATTGGCGTGTTTTCACACATGCTTCAGACGCCGGTCACGCAAGGGGTGTTCCCATAGCGTCAACGTTATGACGCAGCGTCTCGTTCCCTCTCAGGGAACCAGGGTTATATTCATTACCTAGACGTTTTTACAGACTTGGTGAGCATAAGTTTTTGACTTCTTTCAAAAACATTACTTTCAAAAACTCAAAAGGGTCTTGGTAGTCTCAGGTTAAAATAATATTGTAATTGTCATTTTTAGGTAACCTATCACTTTAAGCTTTAAAGTAACTAGGCCTTGAACATTCATTCTACACAAAATAATTCAAAACAGTGGTAACATGGAGAGTTCAAAGGAAAGTGAGATCCTGTGACATTGAGTTGGAGGTATAGACTGACCTGATCAATATGTGAAGCAAACAGCGAAGCCCTTCAGAGGAATTCACAGCACAATATAAAGGGGGAAGTAGTGCACAGCAGCCAGAGTATGGAGCCAATGTCAAACAGAGGTGAAGGGAATTCAAACTCACAAACACATTTAACGCTTTGACACGCTGACCTGTAGACTCTGTGAAGCACTGATGTGTATTCATGAGTGATAGCAAGCGAGAGAGCCCGGAGAAAAATGTGAAAACACGTACATTTACGCAACCACGCACACTCAAAGAGCAGTAAGCCATTTCAATCATTTCATTGAAGTAGAAGAAAAATATGCTAATTTCTATGCACATACAGATTATGTGTACATATAGAGAACACATGTTCAGTTATACTACTGTTCTCTTATTGCGCGTGGGTTAACCTTGAATCTCATTCCCTCAGCTGCTGCATTTTACTTTGATCTAAAGGTCATGGGTCAACATGAATACAGTTTGCACCCACAGAAAGACTCACCTCTGCTTTTCAGTGGCATCAGTGTTTCTCAAATGGTTTTACATTGGATATCATTGGCCACCCAATACAGTACCCAAATTATTTATCATACATGTTTATGCACATTGCAATTGCACCAGTTTGCGGATCAGGGGTATCAAAATCCTATAGTGAGTCTTGCTTTAGCACTAATAAGTCACTTAAACATTCACAATATTGAGCAATAGTTTTTAGGATTAGGAGTAATGGATATTACAAACACATGTTCACCTTTAGGCACCTTTGGCGATTTTTAAATATATACATTTGAAGAATATAATGAAAATGAAAGTTGAAGCAGAACCGTAACTAGTCATTTTAGATTGAATATATCATAAAGGCTTAGCCTCCTACAGTGTGACTGATATAAAACTAATTTAATTGGAACATAGCTACAAGTGAAATGTGTGTCCTAAACAAACAGCCACTTTTTTGGCTTCCATTAGTTGCATTTTAAAAAAAAGTTATAAGTGAGATTTTGTGTGTGAAGTGTTCAAATAAAAGTGTGAGAATTTAAATTACTGGATGGCAGCAGAAGATAGTAAGGCAAAACATTATAAAAGCAATTCATGTAAGAGAGCGCACTCTGCATAATAAATGCTCTTTAAAGCTATACAATCTGGTAATGCTTATTCTCGGCACCCATCGTTCTCACAGCTGCATGCGGGGAGCAGGGAAGAGAATTAATGAGCGAGAGCAGCTCCTGTAACAAGAATGCCAGAACGTGTTACAACTGTTGTCCGATCATGGTAACCGGCTGTGAGCACTGCAGTATGTGTCCTTTGGGGCATTGCTGTGAGGAGAACCTGCGTGCCTGCTGGAAACCACTGAATTAAACATGCAATGTGTTGAGGTCGTGACAAATGTAGTAAAGTCATGTGATAAGCATACTACTGTTTAAAATGTTTATATTGTGGAGTAAAGCCTTGTCATCAAGACCAATGTCATCAAAACTCTCTTGTTTGAAGTCTAATGTGGCGTTCACACCGGACGCGAATACATTTGTAAAAAAGTTGGATGCTTGAACATTTTGAGTTTACTCGCTTCATTCGCGCGTGACATTCACTTCACAACAGACGTGAATTCGCGTCATGGGCGGGGCTTCTGCCAGCCGGCTTGTCTCATTGAGAAATGGCTGACATGGGCTGTGTTTACACGTCTTTTTTTGTTAAAATCTACTGTCAATGTGTGACAAAACGTAGTTTTAAGACTTTTTCAGGCGATAATGTAGTTGTTTAAAGCTCAAATATGTGGTTTATTTATGAAGAGAGCTCCTCTCTGAACATGTGATCTGGCGTTTGTGGAGTTGTGAGCTCCAGTGGATCAGCGGTGCTCAGCGCTCATTAACCCCGGCGAGAGCAGCCTTTCCTCGGCCAGTCCTTCAGCCGCTGGCTCTGATGTCTCTGTGGCGTCTCCAGCTATAATTCGTCTTGTGTAGATGTAACGGACGATCTTTGGTCTCATGGATCTATAATTTGTTCCCTGGCAAATCGTTTAGGCTTAGGGCAAAGTGAAGTTTAATTACTGTTTTATTTTTAGGCTATTTAACTGTACGTTACAGTTGTAGCCTACTAGCACTGACTTTGAATGTTTATACCTTTTACTTATACTTTTGTATTATTGATCATACATAAACTTGCATTTAACAAAAAGAGACTGGGTTGTGTTTCATGTCATTTAATGTTATAAGCATAACCACACTTGTCTGAACCAGATAGTAATATACAGATTTTCTCCTCATTGTTGTCACTACTAGAGCAAGCTCCTGATTGGTTAACGCAGCGCGAATGTCCACCAAAGTTCAGATTTTTCAACTTGAGCGATTCGCGCCATTCACGCCGCCTCATTCGCGCGAATCGCACCACAGAATGTCTATTCGCGTCTTTGCATTGACTTCCGGTGTGAACGCACCATTAGGCCTGGGACACACTAGACCAGAGGTCTCCACACTCGGTCCTGGAGGGCCGCTGTCCTGCGTTTAGAGAGTTTAGCTCCAACCTCAAATAAACACACATGAACCAGCTAATCAGTGTCTTACAAGGCCCTAGTTAGACACTCATTAAGCTGGTTCAGGTGTGTTTAATTGGGGTTGGAGCTAAACTCTGCAGGACAGCGTGTGGAGACCCCTGCACTAGACCAGTGTTTCCCAACCACGATCCTGGAGGCACACCAACACTGTACATTTTGCATGTGTCCCTAATAAAACACACCTGATTCAAATGATCATCTTATTAGTGGAGACTCAAAGACCTGAAATGGGCGTGGCAGATAAAGGAGACATGCAAAATGTGCAGTGTTGGTGTGCCTCCAGGATCGTGGTTGGGAAACACTGCACTAGACGATTTTCAAAACTGTGGGAGACCACAGACATAAGGGCAGTTTCAACACAATGTTTAGCATTATAATCATCTGAACGGCACACTAGGAGATTCGTCCAGACCATGAGACCACACACCTGTCGATTGTAGTGACATTTTCACAGACGAGATCTCACAGATACTACAGCCCGACCGATATATCGACATATTAGGCATTTTCCAAACTATCGGTATCGGCATTTATGATGGCGATAAATGAATATAAAAAAAAAAAAACGGACGAAACACCGCTCAACCACATTAAGAGTGTTGGCGTTTCATAGTTTGTCCACCAGAGGGCACTCTACAACGTTCCGGGTTGGCATTCACAACACAACGGAGATCATCCCTGAAGTGCATGGTAAGCTGGCATGAGACGTATACTGTACATTGCTTGAATAACAATTAACTAAAATAATAATTTGTGACTGCCAAGTCCAGTTTTGCTGTTACATGTAAGCCAAGAGTGAAACGGAATTAGCTAGTAAATTATTGCGTGACAGTTTGACAGCACAAGACGTATAATCTCTTCCATGCCCATTATTTTGAAAAGGTATGTTTTACAATATTTAGCAGTATGACGTTGTCCATTTCTAAATTATGGCTTATCATAAACTTTAGCTTACCACAAAGCTAGCTAATGCCATGGCTATCAGTGGAAGACTGCTAACATGAATGCGCTTGGGAATCACAACAAACTTATTCTGCCTAAATAAAGTAATGATTACTGTATTTATAACTAGTATATTTGTAGTTCCAGTCCCTGGATTGTAAATCGTAAGTTAGGCACTTGAGGAGTGAACGAAAGTCGTTGCAGCATTAACGAGTCACATAACGTTAATGGATTTACTGCATTTTAGAAGGCAGGCAGCTTATATTTTGCTGTTGTTGTTTATCAGAACTTAACTGAACTTTCAGTCTTGCTCAAAGTTATATTTATGAAGCTTACCACGTCTATTAATACTGGTAACTTTGATTTTTTGTTTTGTTTTTGTTATTGTGTTTTCATCCAAAGCACTTTAAGTTTCACATCTTAAGTTTGTATTTCTAATACATTTTATTTATCAGAATTTTAATATATTTTTATGTTCCTCTGTTCTGTTGTGACAATAAAACAAAAAATAAAAGTTTATTTTTAAACTGCATTATCATATTATTTTAGAGATTCATGAATAACTACAAATTACTAATGTAAGGGAAAGGTTTTTTTTACGTGTTTCTGTTATATATATATATTTTTAAACCACCAAATATTTGTATCGGTATCAGCCTTAAAAATCCTTTATCGGTTGGGCTCTAACAGATACTCATAAGATCAAGCGTGACTTGAGAAGAAAATGAAATGGAGGATGATCAATGTCATCAGCTGGTTCTCCTGACGTGAGTTTTGTTTTGCTGGAAGAAAAACGAAGGAGAAATAAAATAATATGGGTGATCTTCTTTCTCAATACTCCACTTTCGTGAGATGTTTGTGGCTGGCAAGTTTCAGCTATGGAAGCACACTGCATCCGGTTGGTGAAGCTTGCTCACTCTTATAGGCTATTGTGGGTATCACGTCAGAGGCAGTTTGATATTTGCGTTTTGTGATTGTGTGAGCTCCAACACGATCGGGAGCGGTAAAATAACCGTAATGACACCACACATTTGAGGATTGTTTTGGACAAAAATTAATTTGCAACAAGCCTCGAATCAGGCCACACACCCCGATCGCTTGGAGGTGCAAATTGGGCTTAACATCTTTAAGTGTGTGGCTAGACTAGAATCACCCCTGATGTAGAAATTGTTGACTTATGCATATAACTACTGTTCCTAGTAGGAGGGAAACGAGGGACAACACATGACTATGGGATATCGTGTTCTTGCGCCATTTGCTGAAGACACCTTTAGTCGCATGCCAACAAGGGTGGAGCTTCCTGCCCACAACATATAATTTCCCTTGTTCAGTCCAGCTCTTCACCGAGTCTCTGACTGTGCAGAGCTCAGAGGTGTTGTACATTGTTTCCCTCCTTCTGGATCCAGTCGGTAAAATCGAACGAACGTTTGCAGCGATGCCCACCTGGTGGACATCTTCCACAGACATCCCTCTAAACCAGGGGTATCCAAAGTCTGTCCAGCAGAGTTTAGCTCCAACTTGACTCAACACACCTGTCTGGAAGTTTCTAGTATGCCTAATAAGACCTTGATTAGCTGGTTCAGCTGTGTTTAATTGGGGTTGGAGCTAACCTCTGCAGTTTAGCTCCAACCCTCCAGGAGCAGGATTGGACACCCCTGCTCTAAACAATGCCCATGGTGTCACCATGCCCCTCATAGAGTGTGCACGCACCCTTGCAGGCAGAGCCAACCCTTTACTTTTAGATGCTATAGAAATAGCCTCCACGATCTAATGGAAAGACACTGTTTAGATAGTGGCTTCCCACGGAACAGGGTTGGCATACAAATCTACATCTGCTTAATGTATCTGCATAAAACTTACTGGGCACAAAGCATGAAATCTCCTGTCTTATAGAGAGGTTTGTAGAGAGATTTGTAGAGTCAATAGAGAGGTTTGATTTAGTGCCGAACGAGAGTGCACTATATGCCCCATCACGGCGCAACATCACTCTTTGTTCATCCAACACAAATTGGGTGCATGAGGGATGCAGCAACAGCGAATGGATGCCAAATCAATTTTTAACATGGAATGGGACAACCTTCCTCCAACAATTCCTGTAAAACCGTCAGTATCCCCACATTCGGGCACCGATTCAGCAATAAAAATCTTTGCCTGCACCAAGCTTCAAACACACACCACTTCAATGCATAAAGCCTCCTTGTCGACATTGATTGGGAGCCCCGCTGCCATCAGATTCTGCCCCTCAGTGGGTAAGCCCATAGAGACCATATCTCCGGCCGAGGGTGTAGAATCTGTCCCTGCATAGGGGAAGTCACCATGTTGTTCCTGGCAGCAACATCATGATGCCAACAAGGAGCCACCAAATAAATTAAAGACCCTGTCTAGGGTGTCTGAAAGGCATACAGCAGGGTCCTGGACTATATACACAACAGGTTGTCCACCTCCAGCAGGGCGTTCCTCTCCATGATCGAGAAAAACAGTGGGTAGTGTGTGTTTTCTGCTGATGCAAAAAAACCATATTGGCCCTGCCAAACTGATCCCAGATCTGCACAACAATCAGAGGGTGCAAACGCCACTCCTGCTCCACAGGTCTCCTCCAGGACCTCCAGTTCGTCCTCTGCTACACTATTTAGGCCTCCCCTACCACTAATGGACTGCTGCTAGCCAGCCATGTATAGGGAGATATATGTGTTTCTTTGGCAGCAAGAAGTTAGTATGTTGTAACAATGGCACGCAGAAATGAGGAGATATATTTGCAAACATAGAATGCGCACAAATACAAGAGGCAGGATTTATCACGTGAACAGAGTAGGCCAATCATAGCGTGATGGAGGCATTGGCTCCTTTCACATGACTTTTTCTCATTCATTCTCCATTACTCCCATCATGGCTTCATGCTTTAGGGGTCGGTTAACACTCAATGGACTATGGGGAGGCACTCTCCCACTGTAACTTTAACATCTAATGTCGCTGTTGGACAGTGATTTATACACTTTGTAAAGTCATATTTCAATATATTTTTGTCGTTTTATTTTTGTTCCGTTAATTATTTTCTCATCCAATATTTTGAAAAGGTAAATGCCCTCAGACATCGGATGAAACCACCATAGTAAGATGAATCGTTGTTTGCCGAAACCAGTCGCACCGATGCCATTTGAACCACGTTAGTTCAACAATATACTCCAACCATGTAAGTGTGTGATGCTCTTTGTGAGTTTCCATTGGAATTATGGTTCATCTGTGTTGGTAAAGATGAAACCTGCGACCATATTTGGCTAATGGTGCTTTTGGGAAACGCACCCCAGGTTAGTAAAACTTTGTGATGGCAAACCTGCCAAGCAAGCTGAATTCCATTCTTCCACCAGGCTTTGGAAACCATAGATCTCACATGTCTGGACACTTCTCCAACTCATGTTCAGTAAAAGCTGCCAATCACCAGTAAATAGGGTTCTCTGGGTACCATGAGGAGGAGATTGTCTTTCCATGATTGAGCTGGATTTTGTGGTTCTGGGGCATCCCTGGTTGGTAAAGCACAATCCTCATGTATCCTGGTGAAAGGGTACCTGAAAGGCAGGAGTGTTGAAACCATGAACCTATGCCAACAAAACCAGAGAAAATGGCATGTTTGTTAGGGTGACTTTGAGTAATTCTTCACACTAATAATTAAAGATCCCCTCCAAACCTTGATGATTATCCTTGTAACATTAATTCAACACATTCATTAATAACAAGAACTTTTTTAAGACAAATAAGGCCCATGAATATACAATTGTCAACGTGTAAACTGATTGTCAATTTGAGTTTTTGCTATTTGAAAATGATTTCTAAGCTCCACAAAACACTCACATGAGAATAAAAAGTGGTTTAGGAACCCTGACTTTAACCTACAGTATAATTTGATAAAAGTCCCCAAGGACAAGGTGAGACTTAATAACAATTTATTCCTCCCAGGGCGAATTGTGCTGGCTACAACAATAATTAAAATGAGAAAGGACATATAATGGTGACAGGCATAAATTATGTAATTTCCAACCATGTGATTTTTTTTTTTTGGAACAAGAACTGAGAAGCCATTGAAACCTCTACTTGGCAAGAGAATATGTGTATTTAGTTATTTAAGGCATGATTCCAGTGTCCAGGGCTGAGTGTGTCTGTAGGCAGACAAAAATGGGGAAGTGCTGAGAAAGAAATGAAAGGAAGGGTGTTTCATCTTCCCTTATGTAACTTTGTACTCAAACACTGTAGTTTACATCACGGTGAGACCTGTGTGATATGTTCCCAAGATGCAATCATCAGTTCATGCTGTTGTTGAGGTAGTAACTTCCAGCAAACAACCCAACAGAAGGACTGCTTTTTTGCTTACTGACATTTTACCCCTTGTTTTTCATAGTGCACTTGTAATTTCCGACCCAGTGAATAAGGAAGACAAAAAAATCAAAATCATGCAAAATCATGACCATAACATTTATCTCTGTACCGAAATCCCAGAGAGTGATTCATATTTTATAAATTAGTGTAGTGTACACCGTAGGTTTTTAAAAGTTTAGCTAAAATATCTAATCATAAACTCATAAACGGCTGTTGAGACAGTATTCTCAAGTGAAACGAGTAGAGACTTGGAACCGGAAACAGCATTCCTTACATCACGACTTAAAAAGCAGATGTTGAGCAGAGAAAGTGTTGGTTCCCTTTCAGTCAGTCACGTTCAACGATGTGCAAAATGAACATGACAGAAGTGGCCATTTGTTTTCTTCTTTTGGTCTTTACTTAAGGATTTAAAGGGGACATATTATGCCCCTTTTACAAGATAATATAAGTCTCAGTGTCCCCACAGATCATTTATTATATCATGTTGTAAATGCCCATTTTTGAGTTGAAGGAAAAACAATAGGTTACTGTCGTAACCCCGGTTCTCTGAAACATCGAGTGGAGAGATCCACCTATGGGAAGGGCATCCGTACCTGACCTCTGCAGAAGCATCCAATTGCACCAAGTCTGGCAAGACAGACAGGAGCGCGCAGCCAATGCCCGGTAAGGCCCCGCCCCTTACCTGCGGGCATATATAGCCTGCACGCGCTACTGTACCCCAGTAAGAATATTCGCTTCTCGTGCAGCAAGCGGGGCAAGGCTGGTGGATCTCTCCACTCGATGTTTCAGAGAACCGGGGTTACGACAGTAACCTATTGTTCTCTTTCATCATCTCGTGTTCGAGATCCACCTATGGGAGAGACATGGACAGCTCCCCGATTGCCCAATATACTCACAGTGAGGTTCTGTTAGCCAGGAAAAAGACAGTCACCCCAAGGGGGCGGTGCTTGACACGCCTCATACTCATGAACCCGCCACACCGACGCACACACGTAACTGCGGTGTGCAAGCAGGACATGAAATGTGTGTGGCACACACAAGAGAAGGCAGGGTTAGGAAGACCCCACCTCCAAAACCGAATGTGCTACCGGAGTTTTGGTAACATCCAGCCTATAGTAACGCACAAACGTATGGGGAGAAGCCCAACTGGCAGCAGAACAGATATCCTGCAGTGATACTCCCCTGAACAGAGCCCAAGAGGCGGCTAAGCCCCTTGTGGAATGAGCTCTGATGTTCCCTGGGGGTTGCACTCCTTTTGATTCGTAAGCCAAAACTATAGCGTCCACAAGCCAATGCGAAAGGCGTTGTTTAGACAGGGGATCCCCTTTGTGGGGAGGAGCCCATGAAACAAAGAGTTGATCACTCTTCCGGAATGCACTGGTCCTAGCCAAATACGTCTGTAACGCACGGACCGGACACAGAGCATTTAACCTTTGATCCTCCGCGGAGGAAAAGGGCGGAGGGTGAAAAGCGGACAGCTCCAATACCCCCGATGTGAACGCAGGAAAACATTTCGGCATGAAGGCTGGATTAGGTTTAAGGAAAACCTTATTTCCGCCCAGAGAGAACTTAATGCACGAGGGGTGAACCGAGAGTGCATGTAACTCACTGACACGTTTGGCTGACGCCAAGGCCAAGAGCAAAGCTGTCTTAAAAGACAGCAACTTTAGGGAAATATCCCCCAGTGGCTCAAAAGGGAATTGAGACAGAGCTTCCAGCACCAAGGAGAGGTCCCATTCAGGGATCGTTCCCTTAACGACTGGCAACAAGCGGCGGGCACCCTTCATAAATCTGCGGATTAGAAGATGCTGCCCAACCGATGAGCCCTCAAAGCCCACATGACAAGCAGAAATAGCTGCCAGATAGACCTTAATAGTGGAAAAAGACCTTCCTTTATCCATAAGGTCTTGGAGGAAACACAAAACATCAGAGACTGAGCACTGATATGACGTGAGACCCCGCCCATCACACCACTCATCGAACACTTGCCACTTACAGCCATATAAGGACCGTGTAGAAACGGCCCTGGCATTCTGTATAGTAGCCACCACGCGCGGGGGAAGCCCTAACGCGCTCAGGTTCGTCCTTTCACGGGCCAGGCCCAGAGAGCTACCCTGTCCGGGTGTGGGTGATAAATCTCCTCGTTCGCTTGAGACAATAGGTCCGTGCGGAGGGGGAGGCGCCACGGCTGAGCATGTAACAGAGGGATTATCTCCGCCAGCCAGGGCGCTTTGGGCCACCTGGGAGCTATCAGGATGAGAGACAGCCCCCCCTCTCTCACCCTGGCCAGTGTAGGAGTTATCAAGCACAGGGGAGGAAAGGCATACAGCAGCACTTTGGGCCACGGGTGGGCCAGTGCATCCACCCCGAGGGGCGCGTCCAAGTCCTTTAGCGAGAAGAACATAGGACAATGGCTGTTTTCGCGCGAGGCGAATAGATCTACGGACGCCTGTCCGAATCTCATCCATATCATGCTCACTATCTGAGGGTGAATGCGCCAATCTCCGAAGAGCGGGTTCCCCCTCGATAGAAGATCCGCGCCTCTGTTCAGGATTCCCGGAACATGAGTCGCGCGTAACGACAGGAAAAAACGTCTGCTCCATACCAGCAGCTTGTAAGCTAGGGCATGAAGTTTCGACGAGCGCACGCCGCCTTGACGATTGATATAAGCCACTGCCGTGGTATTGTCGCAGCGTACGAGCACATGATGTCCCTGCAGACGGGGCAGAAAATGATTCAGAGCCTTCCAAATGGTCAGAAGCTCTAAATAATTGATGTGCTCTGAACGTAGTTTGTTCGGCCACAAACCGTTCACAGTTCTGCCCTCTTGGGTGGCACCCCAGCCTGTTAAGGACGCATCCGTCGTCACAACTTTCCGCAACAATACCGTCCCCAGGACGGTACCTTGTGCGTAAAAGTCTGCGCTCCTCCAGTGGCGCAGAGCTGCGGCGCAGGTGCGCGTCACTGTTACCGAGCGACAGAGATCGTGTAACGGGCTGAAATGTAGTGACGAAACCCATTTCATGAACGCCCTCATCCTCAGGAGTCCTAGTGGCAAAACCTGGATAGATGAAGCCATAAGACCCTGTAGTCTGAGGCATGTGCGATATTGCACCTTCGCCCCCTCCCTGAACTGCGATAGACAGTTCATCAGAGAGAGAACGCGCTCCTGAGAGAGGCGCGCTCGCATGGAGACTGAGTTCAGCTCCAGGCCCAAGAAGATCACATTCTGGCTGGGTGCAAAATTGCTTTTGTTCACATTCACCCTGAAGCCCAGGGATGTGATGTGCGCGAGCACACGGCAGGTGTCCTTCAACACCTTTTCCTTCGAGTCGGCTATGATGAGCCAATCGTCTATGTATGTCAAAATCCGTAGACCAGACATTCTCATGGGAGTCAAGCCCGCTTCCGCGCACAGACTGAAGGACCGTGGACTTAGACTCAAACCAAATGGCAGGACCGTGAATTCGTAACAAACGCCTTGATAGGCGAAACGAAGAAACTTCCTGTGTGGTGGATAAATGCTTATGTGGAAAAAAGCATCTTTCAGGTCGACCGATGTGAACCAGTCGTTCTGTTTTATGGCGCGGGCGAGCAAACCATGAGTTAACATTCTGAAATTGTATTTCCTTAAATGTTTGTTCAACACTCTGAGGTCCAGAATGGGACGGAGAGAACCGTCCTTCTTTGGGACCAGGAAATAACGAGAATAAAAACCCTGGTTTATCAGATTGGGGGGAACCACCTGAATCGCACCCTTGCTCAGAAGGGAGGAGATTTCCTCCTTCAGAACGTGGGCAGTGCTCTCTTCTGTGTGTGAAAAGAGAACACTGCTGAACCGCGGGGGTTTCATAGCAAACTGCAGACGATAGCCCTGCACTATTGTGCGCATCACCCACTCTGGTGCCGCTGCAGCTCGCCAAACTGCCGCACGGCTTGCGAGCGTACCCACCCGTGCGATGCCGGCTTCGTGTGTGCCCAGCTGGCTTATTTGTGATGCAATGGCGTCCTCTAGTGGGGAAGCTAGGGACTGCATGCGTGGGTTCAGAGAGCTGTCCGCCCTTTGCAGAGAAAAGTGATTTCCCTGCAGAGGGAGGACATCCCTCTGTAACGAATTCATTTGATTCGTTTGATTTAATGTGTTTGAGTTTTTTTGTGTGTTTTGTTTTCGGGGAAACAATGGGGCCGAAGCCTTTATTAGCGGAGTGAGGGGAACACAACATGTGCGGTGTGGTGACACTGTTTTTGAACACATCCTCACAACAGACTCCTTGAACGGGGGAGAACACACAACGTCCACTGAACACATGGGCTGGGCAGCCATGGGAGGGGGGGACCCTCCAGAAGTGGCCCGTCGTCTTTTGGACGGGGGCTCTAGTGCGGGAAGCGAGTCCAGAGAGCTTGTCGCTCGAGAACATGAACCCCAAACCCTCATCGGCCAAACATCAGGCAGGCCGCTTGCGTTTGGAGTCGCTGGGGGTAGAGCTTGGGGGTTTTCCCGCGGCGGCAGCAGCATTAGGTTTCCCCCAGGGCTTGGTCGAGGGTGGGTTGCTCTGCCTTTGCGGGCCGGGCTTGTTGCGGGGCCTTTCCTTGCCCTGATGAAAGTGACGCGCCGGGGCCGGCGGGTTAGGCAAACGCGCAGGGGGCGCCTGGCGTGGAGCCGCCTTCCTAGGAAGACATAGCTTGAAAGCCTCGTCCTCCTTCTTTTTGTCGTCGCACCGCTGTTGCATTAGTGCGACGGCGGGCCCAAAGAGAGCCCGGCCGGGCTCTACCGGGGCGCCTGCGATGCGTCTCTTCTCGCTGTCCGGGAGGCCTGACAGATTGAGCCAGAGCGCGCGCTCCCCTACAACAGAAAGCGCCATGGAGCGCCCGCAGGCTTGGACGGCCTGACGAGCGTTGCGGAGGACGAGATCGTTCACCGTGATTATCTCCTTCCACAGTGAAGGGGAGGGAGATCCCTTGTCGAGCTGTTGGCCCAGGTCCTCTAGGATTTCCGCCTGGTAGGCAGAAAGGAGCGAAGAGACGTTAAGTGCTCTAACAGCCAAGGCCGATGATTTGTAGGCGGCCTGGTGCACCGAGGCAGAAAAACGGTCCATCTTGCTAGGAAGAACCGGTTTAGGGGGGGCGAGCAGCCCTCCCTGGGCTGGAATGAGGTGCCTGGCGATAGAGGGCTCTATAGCGGGCGGCTCACCCATGCCAAGAGCCGCCATGTCTTTAACCTCCAGGCCCGCGAGACCGTGTTTAAAGTCGAGCGGGTCCTTCCAGTAGTGTTTCATGTGCTTAGCACATGCTGGAACGGCGGGAAAGAGTTGCTTCCTTGGGCCAGGAGGCGCTCCCAACACTTTCCCATCATAAATGTCTCTCTCCTGGTCAGTGGCGCTCTGTGGAGCCGGCCACTCAATATTGAGACGAGCGGCCGCTCGTTCACAAACATCCAGGAGAATAGACTGGGAGGCCGCGGGGACGCTGGCCTGGGGAATACCAGAGGGCGGGATGGCATCCTCGTCCTCGGAGACCCCGAGAAGGCCCGCGTCGTCGTCGTCACCGGACCCGGCCGGTTCGTCGACGAGCGGGAGGTTGCCCACGAAGATGTCCTCTTCGGGGAACTCAGAGTTAGGCTGGTCAGCCCAAACAAGAGCAGTCGCGTCCCGGGAGGCCCCCGGTGGCGCGCTGACGTCACCGTGTCCCACGTCCGAATCCGAAAAGTCGAGCTCGCCGCACTGGGTAGCAGCAACTTTAAAGCGGCGTCGCAGGAGTTTCCTAGGCAGCATGAGGCAGTGGCTGCAGTTCTCCGGATTCTCCAAGGCCTCTTCCGCGTGCTTGAGGCCCAAGCAAACCACGCAGAGCGAGTGAAGGTCCTTAGCGGCGATAAGCGCACCACACGCGGCCGGGCAGGCCCGTGACAAGCTGGTGGCAGAGGAAGCAGGGATAGAGAGCGACATACCGGCGAAAAACGTAGAGAAATCCGTGGCGGGCAGCCGTGGGACAGGAAAACGTGAGAGAGCGTGGGCGGCTCCGAAAGCAGACACAGACAATCTGGCGGAATAGAAACTGTCACGCCTGGCGGAGGCTGATCGAAGGATATTTCCTCCTGCAGACAGTTAGTGAGCAGCGTCAATTCAACCGAGCTGTGTACACGCAGAGATCGCGAGAAGCGAATGTCAACTGGGGTACAGTAGCGCGTGCAGGCTATATATGCCCGCAGGTAAGGGGCGGGGCCTTACCGGGCATTGGCTGCGCGCTCCTGTCTGTCTTGCCAGACTTGGTGCAATTGGATGCTTCTGCAGAGGTCAGGTACGGATGCCCTTCCCATAGGTGGATCTCGAACACGAGATGATGAAAGAGAACATGCCGTTTTTGTGCATGTATCTTTAAATGCAAATTAGCTGCTGCTCCACCCCCTATCCAGAAGAGGGCGGGGCCTGTACAGCTCGTGCCTCTGAAACTCTGCCAAAACCTAAAACATCTGTTTGGTTTTGATGATCATCTCTATCGTGCTCACACTCACGTGACATTGAAGTTCTTCATCATCATGAGAGTTTATGATCTGCATGTGTTTTAAAGTCATATCAGTCTAAACTTCTGATATATGGTTTTCTGAGCGCACACACACACACACACACACACACACACACACACACACACACTCGAAGCACGCGCACAGAAAGCTGAAGTCAGACGGAGCGTCCCGTGAGTATCAAACTAAGTTCTATTCAGAGAAATAAATGGCATGTGTGTATTAGATCTGTGTATTAAAGTGACAGAAGTGTAATATACAGCACCTACTTCTGTATCTGCTGTTAATATCAATCAAACAACAACAAAAAATCAGAAATTCACCCACTGCTCTCCACTGAATAACTTTAGTAGCTTTAAGAACACATTTCTTAATTGAATGCAGCTGTTAAACGCTCTGGCGAGGAGATAAACATGGCCGACTGTGTACAGCTCACTCAGGGGCGGAGCTATGCTAATAGGGGGAAACTGCAAACGGCTTGTTCTGAGACATTGATTATGATTTATGGGGATTTTAAAAAAAAGGAGTGGGTGGATTTTTGTCATTATAGGGTGTTTGTGTACACACACTGCCAACACACATTTATGTTCAAACACCATGTAAAAGTGAATTTTGCATAATAGGTCCGCTTTGAGACTCCAGCAATGATATTTTATATTTATGATAAAAATATTATAGTGACAGTAATGTATTAATTTGTGCCAGGAGTGTACACCAATCACACTGAATCAAACTAGTATTTATAATTTTTACTTAAAAAGGACACACCATACATACTTATACATTCACGCCTGAAGGTTCACTCTTACATCCAACAACAAAACACCTGAGCTGCTTACGAGACATTTTTGTTGCTACAGCTACTCCAGCCTGGAGAAAATGGCGGACAGTGTATAACTCGCTCAGGGCGGGGTCTACAACAGAGTCTGTCAACAGTCATGGGCGGGGCCTGTGCAAAGTGATGTCACTGCCCAGAATCTGCGAACCGCTTGTTCTGAGACACTGCTTATGGGGATTGGGTGGATTTTTACCATTATAGGGTGGTTGTGTACACACTGCTGACACACATTTATGTTCAAACACCATGTAAAAGTACATTTTGGATATTAGGTCCCCTTTAAGCATGTCACAATGTTAAGTCACGTGACATGCTAGAACGTCTCGGTTATGTATGCAACCCTCGTTCCCTGAAGGAGGGAACAGAGACGTGACGTAGATCCCATTACATCAGTCATCTACGTAACGTTGAACGTGACTGACTGAAAGGGAACCAACACACAAACAGCGGCTATTTACACCAAGTGCAAATAACCGTAGATGCTATTTACTAAGTGAAATATACTGAGCATACTATATATAGTATGCTATATATGCAAATATATTCTAATTTATCTATGATATATTCTATTTACACCATGTAAAAGTAGCAGTTCTTTGCAATATGTGTAAATAGTAATAGATGCTATTTATACTTTATTTTGGCAGATACATACTATTTGCACCTCAGTATTGTTGTACATTAACAGAATGCAATAATAACAGAGTGTAAATGATTATATTTATTAAAATTATTAAATGGATGCCGCCTTAATGGGACAATAAAAGCCCTCCCTACACCGACCCCTAACCCTACCCAATAAATACTTTCATTTTTATTAAACATTTCGTTAGGCACTTTATTTCCCTTTTTAGAAAATTTTCTTAATTTTTATTTAAAGTAAATGCCTTTCCGATGTGATGTGTGATGAGAAAAGGGAGAAGAGCGAGCTCTGCAAAAGGCGGATTCGAACCCGGATCGATCGCGTCAAAACCAAGATCCTTAAACCTTACGCTTTACTGACTACACCACTGAACACACATATTTGAAATGAAATACATCTTGTTTTTTTGTTTTTTTATCTTGTTTGGCCCAACCAGGCATTGTTAGGTGGAGCTTGTGTGAATAGCACTTGCCAACAAGGCACACTATTTACACTTTTTTAAATGTAGTAAGTAAACTTGTGGCTGTGATCCGATCCGAGTATGATTCGAGTTGGATTGAGTGCTCTCTCCTGTCCTACTATGCTTTCATCCTTTCAGCCAGAGCAACAGAAGGAGCTCTCAAACAGAAAGCCAGAGTTATGATGTAATTTATGAGCAGATGTAGTGCCAAATATGGAGAGATCAAGAAGTCTGGTATCAACCGAGGTGTAACGGAAGCAAACTAGTAAGAGCTGTGCGTGTAAAACTCACTCCCTTGTCCTCAAGAGGCACATTAGCGACTGACGCTAGAGACTGCAGTTTTTAGCTTTCTTGTGCTGGACATGGCGGTTAGAATCCCGCTCGGAGCGTGTCGAGCAATTGATGAGTGCACAGCGGGCATGATGGATTGGGCAGTTGATATGTTGTGTCTAAAAACGTGTGGAAAACGCCGGCTACGCTGAGCTGCTCTCTCCATGATGGCGAGGAAGTTTCAGCAAAGGATGAATGGATTTCCAGTGGAGCGCTTGTTTTTTTAAACTGGCGCTTCTCAAGTAGGCTACTGTTAATTAGTGTTGTAGTCAAGACCACCTAAACCGAGACCAAGTCGAGACCAGTGTGTGCCGAGACCAAGACTTTGTGGGGTTGAGACCAAGACAAGACTAAGTCCAAGACCGAGTCAAGACCAAAACCAGACCAGCAGTCCTTAAATTCATCTAAAAGATCCATATCTACTGTCTGAGAAATGTCTTATATTTAATGAATAAATAGTAAGACACTATAGCGCTGTTAGCAATCAAATCACTAACAATAAGATTCATGGCACAGAAGTTGCATCTGAATTGGTACAATTACACCTGCATAAATAATGTTCAGATTAATTTAACATTTAACATTCTCCTTCAGAGAACACATTTCTAAGACAGCTCACTCATGCCGGTTTGCGCTCCACAACATCAGGAAGATTAGACCGTTCCTAACAGAGCACGCAACACAGCTTCTTGTCCAGGCCCTGGTTATTTCTAGACTTGACTACGGCAATGCGCTTCTGGTTGGACTCCCCTCTTGTGCGATCCAAACACTTCGAATGATCCAGAATGCAGCAGCACGTCTTGTCTTCAACGAGCCCAAAAGGACCCACGTCACGCCTCTCTTCATCTCCTGCACTGGCTACCACTCGCTGCTCGCATCAAGTTTAAGGCGCTGACGCTTGCACACAGAGCCACCACGCGCTCCGCTCCTGCTTACTTTGACCCCATTCTACAAATCCACACCTCCACCAGAAGCCTTCGCTCAGCAAAGGAACGACGGCTTGTGGTACCATCACAGAGGGGGAAAAATCCCTTTCCAGAACATTTTCATTCAACGTTCCCAGCTGGTGGAACGATCTTCCCAACACCATCCGAAACGCAGAATCATTGACATCATTCAAAAGTCAACTTAAAACTCAGCTCTTCCGTGAGCACTTAACCTCATAAAAATAGAAAAAAAAATAAACACTTTCCTTTCCTCTTTCTCTTCCTTCTTCCCTCCCTACTCTAGCCTGTGCTACACTGAGCAATGTACACGGTCTCAGGATCTCAGGCTCTTATTGCGCTTCTCGACTCTTCATGACCAATCGCTTCATGTACCCCCATGTTGTAAGTCGCTTTGGATAAAAGCATCTGCTAAATGCATAAATGTAAATGTAAATTAAAACGTTAACATTATTTAACAGTCACAGAATCCTTTATTCAACCGATTTGTTCAACGCAGCTGATTTATTTAATAACGAAACGTTGCCAAATTAGCAAAGACAGTTTAAAATGTAATGTAATATTAACTTCTTGTTTATTGAACGTTTGTAAAAATCAATTTAATTTGCAATCACGCTTATATTCATGAAAACAGCTCTCTTGCGAAATTGCTTAATTATATTCTATGTTATATAAAAAAACTAAATCGCAGAAATCGCAGAACAGTAACAAAGGAAATCACATTACAAAGAAGTTATTGATTGCATTTTAAGCTGTAAGTTTTACATCAAATCACATTAATGATGTTAAATTAGACAAAGTCCGGGCAATTTAGTGATATCCCAGCAGTTGTGGTCTTGACTGGTCTTGAAATAAAATCCCGAGTCCTCTAAGTCCGAGACCAAGACAAGGCAGAGGAGAAATGCAGTCGAGACCGAGACAAGACCAAGACCTTCAAAAAATGGCACTGGATCAGAGTGTTGCCCATCACTGCCTTATGCTTATTCGAAATGTGATTTTTTTTTTTTTACCATAAAGTACATTTTGAGCAGAGA
Organism: Romanogobio albipinnatus; assembly: GCA_023566225.1. Taxonomy (NCBI): domain Eukaryota; kingdom Metazoa; phylum Chordata; class Actinopteri; order Cypriniformes; family Gobionidae; genus Romanogobio; species Romanogobio albipinnatus. The sequence goes on along the minus strand of CM042252.1, from coordinate 3,479,726 downwards.
AATGACTTTCCATGTCTTAAACATTGATGTTACAGTAGCTGGTAGCCTGATATGAACACATCAACAAATGAACAGTGATGTTGACTCTCTCCTGACAACCGCCAAACCCAGACTCGTCCGCGGAGTGTAAATAAGATATATGGTATGCTAAAAGTTGGCAAAAGTTGAAAGAGGAAGTGGCCTGGATGTGAGGGGTCAAGAGTGATTTTGCCAGCCCTCTGTAGTCGCCTGAGGTCTGATTTGGTAGCTGAGCTAAACCAGACAGTAACAGAAGTGCGAGGAGAATCTGGGGTTTTTTTTTCATTTCTCGGGCTAAATGGCACATTATTGTCCCATTTCAGGTCCTGAGATACAATCAAACCAAAATGTATTCAGACACCTTTAACATTCTCACATTATCACAGTTTATTAGCTATAGTTTAGAAAATGGTAATACAAATATGACAAGAACTCAGAGTTAAACTGTGTGAGAACAAATTCATCTTGATAATGTCAGATAACTTGGGGGATTACAATCAACCAATCAGCTGTTAAATTTAAGAACAAAATTAGATAATACCAATTTAGATCAATCAATGACCAAGCAATGCTTCATTTTGTTCAGTCTGTGGTGTCAAAGGTCACATTAGTCGTGGCCAAGAGAGTTGGACTTGTAACCGGAAAGTTGCAGGTTCGAGTCTCATGTCCGGCAGGAATTGTCAGCGGGGGGAGTGAATAACCAGCGCCTTCCTCCACCCTCAATACCATGACTGAGGTGAGACCCTTGAGCAAGCCACTGAACCCCCAACTGCTCCCCGGGCGCCGCAGCAATATGGCTGCCCACTGCTCCGGGTGTGTGTTCACGGCATGTGTGTGTTCACTACTGTGTGTCCACTTGGATGGGTTAAATGCAGAGCACAAATTGCAAGTATGGGTCACCATACTTTGCGACACTTCACTTCACTTCATTAGCAATTAAATGAAAAAAAAAAAAACACTTCAGCCAAACACGTTCAGGTCAAAGTGTCTGAACCACTCCCAAGCTGGAAGTCACTGAATGAAGAATGTTTAGGTATAATATGTCACAGTTTACTTTTTGTTATCCTCACTAACATTAATGAACTATAGTGTCTTGCACTCACTAGTGAAACATTATATCTGTGTCTGAATAATTGTTGGTTTGACTGTATGGTAAGTGCGCAGGAACCTGAATGACTCCACTGCTGCCACAGAGCGCTAGGGTGTTCCTCCTGAAGCCCAAAACCATCTCCACTGTTTTGAGCGTGTTCAGCTCCAGGTTGTTAGGTCTGCACCAGACAGCCAGCTCTTTATCCTCAAGCCCCGGAAGTAAAGCACTTGATTCCACAAGTTTACTTACTACATTTAAAAAAGTGCAAATAGTGTGCCTTGTTGGCAAGTGCTATTCACACAAGCTCCGCCTAACAATGCCTGGTTGGGCCAAACAAGATAAAAAAAAACAAGATGTATTTCATTTCAAATATGTGTGTTCAGTGGTGTAGTCAGTAAAGCGTAAGGTTTAAGGATCTTGGTTTTGACGCGATCGATCCGGGTTCGAATCCGCCTTTTGCAGAGCTCGCTCTTCTCCCTTTTCTCATCACACATCACATCGGAAAGGCATTTACTTTAAATAAAAATTAAGAAAATGTTCTAAAAAGGGAAATAAAGTGCCTAACGAAATGTTTAATAAAAATGAAAGTATTTATTGGGTAGGGTTAGGGGTCGGTGTAGGGAGGGCTTTTATTGTCCCATTAAGGTGGCATCCATTTAATAATTTTAATAAATATAATCATTTACACTCTGTTATTATTGCATTCTGTTAATGTACAACAATACTGAGGTGCAAATAGTATGTATCTGCCAAAATAAAGTATAAATCACATCTATTACTATTTACACATATTGCAAAGAACTGCTACTTTTACATGGTGTAAATAGAATATATCATAGATAAATTAGAATATATTTGCATATATAGCATACTATATATAGTATGCTCAGTATATTTCACTTAGTAAATAGCATCTACGGTTATTTGCACTTGGTGTAAATAGCCGCTGCCTTTAAAAGTACATGCAAAGATGCATTTTATTAGGGTTGCATTATTTTTCTTTACATATCCTTATGCGGTCCACACCGTGCCCGAGGCCTGGGTCCTGTCCGTTTGTCAATGGTTTTGTATTTGACCTTATATCTGTCACTTTGGTTGCTTTTTGTGCAGCTTCAGGGATTGTGTGAAGCCTCAGAGAAATGCAAATCTACCGGAAGCTTCTGCAGGTTAAACAGATCTTATCGGAGCAGGAGCAATCATAAATTGTGTCAAATCCTGAGTATGTTCTGATCTACAGATAATGATGGGCTAAAGAAGACCAAATCTCCAACCTAACACAACACTTGTTAGTTTTCAAATTGGATTGAAGTGCAAATATAAATTACATTTTCAAAGGCCCTGTTTACACCTGGTATTAAGATGTGTTTTGGTTGATCGGATCTCAAGTGGACGACGCTAAATACAGGTGTAAATGGGGTCTAACACGTTTTGAGCTTGTCCACTTTCGACCACTTCCAGAGGTAGTTGAAAATGCATTTGACCGGATTGCTTTTGTAGTGTAGACGCTCACGTGGTCGAATGAAGATGCAAAAGACCCCCTACTCAGCCCTTCCAGAAAAATGCGGCTTTTTTTTGTGATTGTTGCGGGCAAAAATCCTTGATTATGCGGCATGTTTTCTTAAAAAATGCGATGAAAAAATTGAAATTTTATGCGATGAAATTGCGGGAACTTGCAAAAACTGCGGTTTGATGAAAAAGAGAAAAAAGCACTACATCACAGAAAGTGCTGGGAATATTTAAGTTTTATTGTTTTATTGAAGACCTTCAAATTTACAAAACATTGAGTCAAACAAGTTCTGTAGCTTTACAAAAGGAATATGCTACAACTTCTGAAAAATGAATAAATAACTTCCTGTTTTACAGAGGTAGCTTTACAAAACTGACATTTGAGTGCTTCCAATGCACAAAGTGCAATCTCTTAAAGGGTTAGTTCATCCAAAAATTTAAATTCTGTCATTAATGACGTCCCCTCATGTCGTTGGACACCCGTCAGACCTCCGTTCATCTTCAGACACAAATTAAGATATTTTAGTTGAACTCCGATGGCTCAGAAAGGCCTCCATTGGCTCAATGTTCACTCTCAAGACCCATAAAAGGTACTAAAGACGTCGTTACAAAATCCATCTCACTACAGTGGTTCTACAATAACTTTATGAAGCGGCGAGAATAGTTTTTGTGTGCAAAAAAAAACTAAATAACGACTTATATAGTGATGACCGATTTCAAAACACAGCATCATGATGCTATGAATCAGCGAGTCGATTCATGATTCGGATCGCGTGTCAAACTGCTGAAATACGTGACTTTGGCGATCCGAACCACTGAATCGACTCATTGATTCATAACGCTTCAAACCGCTGAATCGACTCATTGATTCATAACGCTTCAAAGCTTCATGATGCTGTGTTTTGAAATCGGTCAGCACACCGGGAAACTGCTTTGCTCCGATGGCGGCTTTTGCTGTTTTTTTTGTTGGCCAATGGGAGTTTGCGCTTCATCATGGTTTCACCGATATCTGTTTCTCCACGGGGTTTGCAGCTTTTCGATGACGTTCACGTCGGGTAATTACGTCACTTCAAAACGTTCCCATGGCAACAGGGGGAAATGGCGGCTCTTGTGTAAAGTAAACGAACATTTTTCAACTTTCTGCTAATATATATATGACTTTTTTTGCAACGAAAATGCGGGGATTATGAAATCATGCTAGCCCCGCATATTTTGCACGCGGAAATAGGCAATTTATGCGGCGAAAGTGCGGCGTATTTGAAAAAATGCGGCCCCCGCATAAATATGCGGACTTTGGCTGATTATGCGTTAAATCATGCGATTGCATAATTGCATTTTTCTGGAGGGACTGCCTACTCTCCGCCTTCTGACCTAGCGTGTAAACATTATGGGAAGAGCGCTAGCCAGATGCAATTTAAACTTTGTCGCCATTAAGACCAAAGTTTGGTTTGAAAAGGAAAATGTACCAAGCACAATGTTCTCTCAGCATTCCTGATTTCTAACACACACTCACAGCGTCTTATGTCTGTCAGAGCAGAATCTAAAGCTGATGCTCTCCGTATGTTTTTCCGTCATCTCCGGTCTCGTTCAAATGTCAATTGCGTGAGCTTATTTCGTCTATTAGATGAAAAGATCTGAAGAAGCCCATACATTTACCCACCCATAGACCCTCCCCTCAAAGACATCAGGACAGAAGTGTCTGAAAGTGGACAAAAGAGACGTATTAAAGGTCCCGTTCTTCGTGTTTTTTTGAAGCTTTGATTGTGTTTACAGTGTGCAATATAACATGTGTTCATGTTTCGCGTGTAAAAAAACACAGTATTTTTCACACAATTTACTCATCTGTGTACCGCTGTTTTCACTGTCCTAAAAACGGCTGATGAGTTCCTTGTTCTATGAAGTCCCTCCTTCAAAAATACGTAACGAGTTCTGATTGTGCCAGCGGTTCCTGTGTTGTGATTGGACAGCAGCTTAGCGAACGTGGCACGGAAAGGTCACGCCTCTTAACGGGAGATATATGCGCTCAATGATCTCTTCAGCGTCCCTGGGAAAGCCAAACAAAGGTGATTTGACTCCGGGATGAAAATAACAGCGTCTCGACGACATGGCGACAAACACACTCAAACGCAACACTTCCTTTTCTCCACGCAACACTTCCTCTTCTCCACGTGGGACAGCAACAAGACCACGCCCCTTTTTTCGCGTATTCTTGTGGGCGGAGGTTAGTCTGTTCTACTGTTCTACTGACGTCATTTATGAAGGAAGTACCAGGATGTAGTCCAAGCCGGCCGTTCGCTGTAGGCTTTGAAAGGGAACTTCTGTTAAATAAAATATCTCGCTTGGCATTGAACTTTGAGCTTTATAATTTTACAGGTATTATTTATGCTCTAACAGCAACATTACACACTAACTAAAGTTTAAACAATGGGATCACGAAGAACGGGACCTTTAAAACACCAGGTGTAAACGGCAATGTGTCTCTCTCGTCTACTTGTGATCCGATTGACAAATACCAGGTGTAAACAGGGTGCCTAAGAAAACTGGGAGTCACCGCAAAACAGCGATTCCATGTAATTTATGGTATATATGGCAGGATGATTCAGCCGCTGATTACTGTACAATCACACGAGATGGAAGGATGATGGCGAAACCTCCCCATTCTTTCCAATTTCATGGACTGGAACTTCAGTTGAGCTGGAACAGATTGGAATGGAATGGGATGCAAGAGTCATACATGTCACACAAGACCACCAAAACGTCCTGGAAAAGCACAAAAGCATGGAAAGCGCAATCTGTATTTGTTCCAGCTGTCCATTGAGGGCACAGTAATTGGCGCGCACATGTACAACACGTACGCATGTATATTCTGTTCTATTCAAGCTTATTCTAGTTCCCCGTGCTTCTCTGACTCTTTCAATCTTGTTTTTGCTCGGCTGTCATGGTGACATATGTTTAGTTCGCATCTGTCCCGGCTCCGGGCGAGCCCCCATGCTGAGCCGCTCTTGCTCTGGATGCTGCGTTGCCATGGAGAGCAGCTTGCAATTACAATAACACTACCGTAGTGAGCAGGTGATATCAAAACAGCACTTTAGCCGACTGCCAAGGGCCTCATACACACTGTGGTAATAGTAGGCAGAAATCGATGTGTAGCATGTTGTAAGGCGCTTGTTCGCGTCCGAGATGCTGAGCTTCAGCAGAATAAAATGAACGTTAAGACTGTGTTTTTGAGAGAATCCAGTGTCAAGTGTAGTTTTTAAAGAAAGCTGCCGGTGAGTATTCCTCTGTTATGGAGTGTTTTTGTAGGACAAAAGCCATAAAGTTTGCATTTGAACATTTCCGGTTCCATCAAATTCAATGGGTTTTTAGTTAAACGCCTGAAAGGTCAAGATATTTTTATGTGTTATCTTACAACATGAAATACATTTTTGAAAGCTTTTACTTGTCTCGAAAACGCCGTTTGCTAACAAGTGGCTAAAAGAGACCACGGAGGTTGTCGTAAACATTAAAGGTGTCCTATTATGCCCCTCTTTGTAATATAGTTCTCAGGTGTCTTCAGAATGTGTCCGCTCAAAACACCTCACAGAACATTTATTATATAATGTTGTAAATGCCCATTTTTGAGTTGAAGGAAAAACATGCTGTTTTCGTGCATGTATCTTTAAATGCAAATGAGCTGCTGCTCCGCCTCCACGGGGCCTTTACAGCTCGTGCCTCGGATACTCTGCCAAAAACTAAAACATCTGTGCTCACACTCACATGACATTGAAATTCATCATGAAAGTTTATGATCTGCATGCGTTTTAAATCCATATCAGTCTAAACTTCTGATATATGGTTTTCTGCAGTGTTAATTTTGACAGCAAATTTTAATTTAGTTTTAATCATAGTCTTTTGACTGAAATGCCATTTAGTTTTAGTCATATTTTAGTCACCTGAGATTTTTAAATCTACAGTAGATTTAGTCGACTAAAATCGAATGAGTTTAGTTAAATTATAATGCATTCATTAGCTATGTTTCCATCCACCTATTTTTATGTGCATTTTGGAATATCGCTAGCCTGGATGCCAGACGAACTTAGCCCCGCCCACAAATTTTTTTGCACGGGCAGTTCGGTCTGGACTTGATCCATAGAGAAGTAATTATGCACGAACAGAAACAGTTCGGACCAATGAAATTGTCAGGGCGGGCTTTAGACGATGATGGACAGATGATAAACAGTAACGTAATCATCCACGTCATCAAAGGCGCTTGGGTTGAATTTGTTCTAATCCTAAACGGAGAACTTGTTCGTATATGCGTTCACCTTTACTATTTCTCTCAGAAATGATGATGGTGTTGGTGAGTACTCTGTGTATCCTTAAACTCTTTTTTTACAACACCGACAAAGATCGTTTACACTCATCTTCTTCTTCTAACGTGACTTATTCCAGCGTGCGTGCAGACAGGGTTGCCAAGTTTTTACAGCAAAACTCTCCCAACTGCTACTCAAAACTAGCCAAAAACAAGCCCAATAGCTTTCCGGGTGGGGGGGGTTCTCCGGGAAAAATGGCAATTGGGGGGTAAAATGTGTTAATTTGGCACGGCTGCTAAATTTCGCATTCCTGGGTCTGTATATCACATAATTGGGGTCGCTTCAACCCGCGGACTTGGCAACACAGTGCAGTTGAGTTCTGTTGACATTTGATAACTAACGTTATGCGTCGCTCCGTTGCTCTGATTGGTTGTAGGTCTATCCAACTGAGGTCTTTCCTGGTTCGGTTTAAACACGGCCCATAATCACAGCCCAACGGAGCAGATCAGACTCATATTCTGACTAGAATTGAGTATGACGAGGTCAGGCTAGAATATCGCATCAAAATATGCTGAATGGAAACGCCAAGATGCGCATAAATTCTAAAACTGCGCATGAGAAAAATATTATGCGCTCGTTTGTGTCAGATACATTTTCTATCCGATACGAAAACATGCGCATAAACTACGATGGAAATGCATTTACCGAATAAATTCCTCGATGCGCATAAAAAAAAATCATGCAATGTAACAGCATAACTGTACTAACCAGCGGAAAAATCTTGTTTGCAAAGCATTTGAAATGCTGTTTGGGTCACTCAGAAGTCTGTTGTCAAAGATGCTCGGTATATTTCCCTCCTAGAACTCCCTTAGGAAAATCAACCATGGTTTTATTGTAGTAAAAATGTAGTAACCATGGTTTTTTGGCTAATTGAATACCATTTATATAACTACAGTTTTACCACAAATACCATGGTTAAACTGTGGTTAGAGAAGCAAAACCATGGTTAATTTGCGGTTACCATGGTTTTACTACAATAACCATGGTTTTTTGGTTTTATTTGTAGTAAAACCATGGTTTATTTTCGTACGGGCTGTTTTACACGACTGCATTCCCAAACAGCACATCTGCCTCTGAAAGCAAGTTTATTGAGTTTCTCTGAGATGCAAATCATTTATTATATACGAAAATTATTATATATGGTGGCTTCTCCTATGTTTCTTAGGGCTGAGTGATAAAACGATAATTATCGCAATACATTTTCCTCGATAAAACAATAACAACAGTTCGATAAATACTCAATATAATGCTTACGCGCTATGCGTAATGCTGCGCATGCGGTGTGCACACCGGGCTTCAGTCACAGTGGCTGACAGGCTTGGAGTGGAGTGAGAAAAATGAACGATAGGGAAGAAAATTCAGCGCTCAAGACCAGCTCGGAGGACACAGATATCGTTGACAAGAAAGGTCACTCAACTTCAGTGGTTTGACTTTGGAGATACTTTGGCTGTTTGCAATCCGACATAAAACAGAGCGACGCGCACTGCTTATCATAGGTTCACCACACGGTAATATAATTATTCAATTATCTTGCTTCTTCCAAGTTCTTCCATATAGCATTGAGCCCAAAACAGCGGCAAATCTACATTAGCCTAATATCAGTTAATGCATGGGCTTATCGCCTTGTTAACTGTAGTGGGTGACTTACAACAAGCTAACGTTACCAAACTATAATCACTAAAACATCGGACTTATGGAAAAATACATTGGTATCATAATTTGTTGTCTTTGGTGATTTATTAATAACTCAGCGTCGCCTGTATTAAAAGAGAAATAAAATAATTTCATCCGATGTTTAAAGTGAATAAAATAGACTTGACATCCCTTACTGGAGTTCCACAACTACTGAACTTTGTGTGTGTGTCGGTGAGGTGTGTGTGTGTCGGTGAGGTGTGTGTGTGTCGGTGAGGTGTGCGGTGGACCAATCCACTGTAAGGCAAGAGAGGGGGGACTCAAAATGTTTCTAAACATAAAACGCATTTTTTTCCTGTTTGCGTTTTTATTGTTTTACTACTTACACAATTATTTTAATTAAGTATATATAATTATATTATTGATATATAGAGTGTAGAGTAAAAAAAATGCTGACCACAGTTAAGTCTCTTTTTGTTTATTGACAAACATTATCTTTAAAGCACTTTAACTTTGCATTTGCAGTCAGCAGAGCCAAATGTTATATCATTACAGTTCTAGATTTTACTATAGATATTTATTTTAAATATTCTATTTTTATATTAATAATATTCTACTCTATTTAACTTTAAAGAAATAAAGATTTGACATTTATTGCGCTAATTATCGATATCGACTGATATGGAAAATTATATTGTGATAATTATTTTGGGCCATATCGCCCATCCCCTAATGTTTCTTAGTGATTTTTAGCGGTAGTTTATCAGGAAGTGATGATTATGTTCTCTTCGACTCACTGGATGGAAACGGTGCTTTATTCGCAAATGTTTTATGCCAAATTACAATTTTGCTCATAAGTTACATTCGCAACTTTGGATGGAAACATAGCTATTGAGTATTTAAACATTACACAACTGTTACTTAAATACATGTCCAAACTCACATTAACACAATCGTGTTTTTTGACCGTTCAAGCGCAAAAATACACGAAAGAGTTCAATTCACATTTTATGTTTGATTTTTAAAAACAAAGTTTTTATAATGTTGTATTTCTGTTTTAGTTAGTATATCAGGTTAAGCTACAGCTAAAGTGTTTTTTTTTATTTCAGTTAACATTTATTTTATTTCAAGTAATGAATATTGTTAATGGTTTTAGTGAACTATTATAACCCTGATACTTTATTGAATAATACGTCAAATCCCGTTCTTAGTCTTTCCTCCTGACTATGAATTAAATGGGAATGAAATTATATACAGTTTATTGTGTAACCCAAAACATATATATATAATGCGTGACTTTTAATTATAAACAAGCTGGAAATACACCGGGACTCTTATTTTGAAATGTCTGCTCTTACTATAGAGGGTATGCGTATGACGTCACCGTCAGCTGGAGTGACTGCGGTTATGCCCCACTGAGTGGCAAATAGACTGAGACAGCATTGGTTTACAGCGTGAATGCCGCGAAAAACATTATGTAAATAAACAGGGTTTGAAATGAACACCCGGCAACCCGCGGGTAAAAATCAACTGTGGCGGGTAATGCTGTCAAATCGCTAGCCAATTTGGCGGGTTATTTATAATGTTTACTCACTTTGCTGGGGAGGTTTGTGTAAGAAATTGTGTGAGAAAAAGTCATCATGCAAAATAAACATATTTGGCTTACTTGAACACACACGCGCACACGCACACATCACAACAAATAACAGCACACTTGTTAATTTACATTGAAGCGAAGATTTAAAAAAAAACAATAATGTGGCGATACTTGAAAAACAGCACTTCCTCAATGTGGCGAGGTGGACGTGCGAGAGACATGGGAGGAGCGAGCGAGATCGGTGTGCGTGATTGAGGATGAACGTCACCTGCGAGGCACACCGGTCTCGAGTCCTCTCATGAGGGAGCACGGAGGCATATAAGGACGAGCGCCTCCAGTGAAGGACGAGAGAGGACCAGGCCTGGGATTTTGCGTTGTGTTTTATTTACGTTTTGTTATGTGTGTGCGCGGCAGTCGTCCGCGAGGGGCTGCCGCTTTTACTTTCATTTTGTGTTCATTTGTTTTATTAAACTTGTTGAATGTTCGCCGGTTCCCGCCTCCTTCTTCCCATACGAACAAACTATGTTACACTCAACAACCCGATTTCACGACAATTCGTACCTATTTTATCAGGTGGCTAATTGGTATGAATTCGTACGAATGACCTCCCCATAATCCCACCCCTAAACCTACCGTCACTGTGGTTTAGAAAAATAGTACGAATTCATATGAGTGAGGAACAAATACAGATTGGTCGTGAGATAGCGCTGTCCAGAGGACTCTGAAGATGAGAGCCCTGAGGACATCTGAGCATTTGGTTAACAGAAAAGACATTGTTACAATTTTAGCAGATCCCGGCTTATCCGGAGAACACGTGTTTGTTTTGTTCTGCGTGATGTTTTATGTTCTTTGTACTGTATCGATCTGTCCACCTAAAATAAATGTTTTGGTGAAAAGGATGAGGATGAAAGAGGAAGGGAGGAGATGGCTGGATGACAGGATTTTGTATGAATAAGAAATCAACAAATTATATTATAGCTGGAACATACTTATTATTGTTTATTTATTCCTTCGTTTTTGGCTAGTAGAAGTTCTGAATGACCGGTAACTTAAAAATGTTGTAACCAAATTGGCTGGTGAGTGAAAGAGTTCATTTCAAACCCTGTAAATAAGAGATTCATTGTGTCAGCAGCTTCACTGATTAAAGTGGTGTTGAATTGAGAAATCAACTTTCCCTTGAGCCTTTGATATATAAAAGTTCATCATGATATAAGAATATCCTGTCGGTTTCAGAGCTGAAAACTTCCTTGTTAGTCAAAGAAAAGCTTTTATAGACACCAGGCCCAGAAAACGAGAGATCTCACAATGTGCCAACCCTTGACGTCATTGTGTAGTGAAACGCCGCCTCAAGCTCGCCCACCGACTCGTGGAGCTAAACGGATCGCGCTACCGAGCAATAAACATGCCGCGTTTGTTCGCTTCATTTCACAGCAGAATCGACTGTAAACAAGACACAGGTCGAGACTGGATTTGCAGACATATTGAGATTAAAACACAATGCTGTGCCTTCTATACTGGATCCGACAGGAACGCTGCAGCACACTAATGTGAGTAAAACATTTATTTTTATATATGATAGTATTGCATTGTTACAGATCGTATTGATCATGTGTACGTGTCTAACTGAACATACTGTAGTACGCTGTCACAGGCTGGAGAATCACTTATTTGAGGTGTTATTGGTTCATGTGATCAGTCGTGATCAGACTCGAACTTGTAACGTTATGAGTCAGGGCTCGCAAAGCCCAACGTGTTTTTCAGAAGGGCTACCAAAACGTAAGTCCTGCCTGCCGACGGGCTATCTTAAATAGTGAAATAACATTCCTTTCTTGCATGCGTGTGTGTGTGTGTGTGTGTGTGTGCGGTTCACGGTTATATCCACTGATCGGGACGGCCAAGTAATAAAAAAATAACATTCCAATCAATCGCGGGTGGATGAGAGATGAATCATTGTGTTTGTTTGATAAAGATATTTTGCGAGTCCTGTGAGCGTTTCCCCACACGCCTTCAAAACAATTTCCACATGTACTGAGGGGAGCCGAAGCTCATTAAATATGCTAATCTTATCCAATCCTAGCCGTGGGCGTTTATTTCCAAGTCTCCAGTGCGGCACGCCCATCAAAACCAAGCTTGTCTTGAGAGAGCCTCAAAACCAGGGAAGAAAATAGCCTATTACTTATTCATTATGATGTTTCTGAATGTAAAAACCACACAAACGTCATAAGTTGACCTCAGACAACAGTATAAAAAAAAATGTAAAAGCCAGTTCATGACCCCTTTAATATAATGGGACTGCATTTAAGACATTTAATACTTTTTAAGGCCTTTTATTAGGAAAACTTTAAGAACCTTTAAGTCATGTGACCGTGGAGTAATTCGTTCATAACCTACGTTTAGCTTTTGACTTCTGTCATTTGTATGTATAAACTTCAAACTTCATAAAGGTTTGTGTTCAAGATTATCATTATGAAAAAAAAAAAGGTGTAAAAACATTTGTTGGTCACAGAGCTTTTTTTCTGCTATAATCCAAAAGCAAATCAAAAATCCGGTCACACTTTAGTTTAGGGTCCAGTTCTCACTGTTAACTACGACTTTTGCCTTAATAAACTCCTAATCACTGCTTACTAATAGTTAGTAAGGTAGTTGTTAAGTTTAGGTATTGGGTGATTAAAGGGATAGTTAATTATAATAATTAATGAAAATTAGCCCATCATTTACTCCCCCTCAAGTCATCCGAGGTGTGTATGACATTCTTCTTTCAGACGAATAAAATCGGAGTTATATTACAAAAGCCCAGGCTAATCCAAGCATTAGAATTGGATTAATAGTTGCTGTTTTTGAAGTCCATAAAAAGTGCATCTATCCATCATATAACCGCTCCACGCGGCTCTGGGGTGTTAATAAAGGCCTTCTGAAGCGAATCGATGCGTTTGTGTAAGAAAAATATCCATATTTAAAACCTTATCAAGTAAACTTTGGAGTGGAGATGGTGGTTCAGTGGGTTAAACCATGGAACTGATATGCAGAAGGTTGCTGGTTCGATCCCAGCGGTCACCACCAGTGTGTCCTTGAGCAAGGCACTTTACTCCATGTTGCTCCAGGGGGATTGTCCCTGTTATAAGGGCACTGTAAGTCGCTTTGGATAAAAGCGTCTGTCAAATGCATAAATATAAATATAAACTTTCGGCCGACCGCCTTCCCTGTTCAATTTATGGAAAAATTGTTGAAAGTTCCCCTGCCGATCGAAAGACTAACTCGACCAGGTGCGCTCATCATAACGTCACGCATCTTGAGTTTCACCTTCAACATTCAACACTTTTCCGTGGAAATCCATCGGCTGGAACTCTACTTGATAAGGTTTTAAATATGGATATTTTTCTAACACAAACGCATCGATTCGCTTCAGAAGGCCTTTATTAACACCCCGGACCCGCGTGGAGCAGTTATATGATGGATAGATGCACTTTTTATGGACTTCAAAAACAGAGCAACTATGAATCCAATTCTAATGCTTGGATTAGCCTGGACTTTTGTAATATAACTCCGATTTTATTCGTCTGAAAGAAGAATGTCATACACACCTCGGATGACTTGAGGGTGAGTAAATTATGGGATAATTTTCATTTTTGGGTGAACTATCCCTTTAAGGGATGTAGAATATGATCAGAATAAGGCATTTATATGCGCCAATAAACAGCCAATATGCTAGTAATATGCATGATAATAAGACACTAGTTAATAGTGAGAATTGGACACTAAACTAAAGTGTTACCAAAAATCTCACTGGTTTGTTGCTTCTTGGTTGGCCTACAAAAATACTCCATCGCTGCTTTGGGATTTGCTCAAATAGTGCACGTTAATTCCTGTGATTTGTGTTATAGATATGAGTTATGCTTGTTGAAACCTGCTAAAATGCTTAAAACACAAAGAAATAATAACTTTAGTTAGCTTCGTTTGTAATAAAATCCATACTTTAATATCTGTGATGCCCACCTGTTGAAAAGATTGTGCAGTATACTCTGTTATTACAAGTACAAAAACAAACTCGAATCCCAAATCATAATGATAAATTAGAATAAATAGATTTATACATCTATGCCAATAGTAAAGATATTGTACATTCCCTTTTCAAAATCATTTCTTGACATGTTTTACAAGAGGAAACTATACGAGTTGTTGGTGAGAATATTTGGCACACCTAACATCATCTGATACTTTTATAGAATAACTTAAATGCACAGAAACCATTTTAGACATGAATAAAACAAAGTTTTGGACTATGCTGACAACCCCATTTATAACGAAATACATTTGAGTACATGACAAATATATATGGCACGATAATCATGAGAGGAAAAAAACAGACTAGACCCCTAAAGTGTGCCACAAGAGACCAACACAACAACGCAACAGAAAAATGTATTCTCAAAATAACAATTTTCATAAATGTTGTGACTATCAGCTATAAATATTTAACCGTCTCACATGCATCCACACACACACACACACACACACACTGAAGTAATACAGTTATCATGTCAAAGAAAACTGACTTATGCATGTAACACACTCATGAAACCTGTCAAGAACATATCTGGGTCATATTTCACCAAAGAAATATTGAAACGCCTATTTTTAAGACAAATTCGATTTTGTGAAGTCAATGTATAATAGCAATGGGGTTTGATGTAACGCAGAAAGGCCCCGAAAAGGCTTCATTTTCTTTATGCAAAATATAATTTCTCATCTTGAACGGTTGGTGAAATGTGACCTGGACATCCGTTTGTCACAGATTCTGCATCTGAAGGCGTTTGAATTGTAGTGGCGAAGAATCCCTGAACTGAGTCACGTGTGCGCTGTGTGTGTGTCCATAGAGCAGAAGTCTCAGCAAACGCAAAAGCCTGCGTCACGCCATGGTGTATCCGTAACTCCCACAATGCAGTGCAACCAGCAGACGATCACGCAGGACATCCTTGCTGGGGTATTCTGGGAGTTTCAGCATGTTGATGCTGTGAGAACAGAGAGACGGGGTAAGCGATGCTTCACACTGGTTTCATTACATGCACTTTTTTCTCTTAGTTATTCTTTGTCACTCTCCCAGTTCTTCATCATCATGTTATAAAGCAGCTCAGAAGAGCCACACTGCCCTCTAGTGCTCCTATCTGAGCAGCACAGGCGTCTCTCACCATGTACTGGAGGTAGGCAGTAGGTTTGATGTGTAGGGCACAGCGGCAATAGTAAACTTCTGCAGACCACTGCCGCCCATGAGAAAAGCAAATCCTCCGTGAGGGACTCTCGAACTGTCAGACAAAAGAAAAAGGGGATCATGTTGCTGTTTGAGCAGGAGTTCTTCTCTATATCAGAGTTTTCTTCTGGGGACCGACACAATATTCCTCATTTAAATAATTCATGCACAGAATAAAGGGGCGGGGCCTGGTTGAGTTAGTTAGTAGTGTGTTAAAACTGGTGGTTATGCTGAGGGGCGGGCTCTCAAACACCTATCACAACACACTGCTCCAGCCGACCAATCAGAGCACATTGTGCTTTTCAGAAGGAGGGGCTTCGTAGCGACAGGAGCTAAACAGAGCGTTACTGACAGACTGGGAAGAGAGGAGCCGCAACAATGGAGAATATGAGGAAATGATCAACACTCAAGCAGGAAAACCTGCTCTAGTAGAGACAGAAACAACAGCAAGACTCTGATGTGGCGTTCACACCGGACGCGATTCGCACGAATAATTTGCGCTAATCGCGCGAAGGTGGACGCTTGAACATTTTGAGTTTACTCGCTTCATTCGCGCGTGAAATTCGCGTGTGACAACTACACAACAGACGCGAATTCGCGTCATGGGAGGGGCTTCTATATGAGCCTAGATGAGCCAGCTCGTCTCGGTCACTTGACGTCTTTTTTGTAAAAAATACTACTATTAATGTGTGACAAAACGTAGTTTAAAGACTTTTTCAGGCGATAATATAGTTGTTTAAAGCTCAAATCTGTGGTTAATTTATAAAAAGAGTGCCTATTTGAGCATTTTATCTGGCGTTTTCGGAGTTGTGAGATCCAGGCGATCAGTGGCATTCCGCGCTCGTTTACCCGGCGAGACCCGCCTTTCCTCGGCTAGTCCTTCTCACATTTGCCGCTGGCTCTGGCTCTGGCTCTGGCTCTTTTTTTCTGCTCCTGTCTCGTTGTGAAATGGCTGACATAGATTTTGTTGAGAGGGTAGCTGACTGTCCGACCTCCTCACTCACTTTCTTCCAAGCAAGATCCTTTTTATTCCTGTTCCTGTTCCATACAGCTCCGGGTATCCACATACGGCCACGATTATCTTGTCCTCCATTGTTGTTGGGATTTCTGCCTCCGCTTGTAAATGCGTCACTACTAGAGCAAGCTCGTGATTGGTTAACGCGGCGCGAAATGTCCGCCAGAGTTCAGATTTTTCAACTTGAGCGATTCAAACCGCTCAATTCGCGTCATTCGCGCCGCCTCATTCGCGCGAATCGCGCTGCAGAATGCCATTTCGCGTCTCTGCATTGACTTAACATGTAAATCACTCGCGCGAATCGCGTCCGGTGTGAACGCACCATTAGAAAGGGCATAATAGGTCCCCTTTAAATATAAAAAACACTATTTTAAGTATATTAAAGTATATTACCAAAACATTTAGCATGTAATGGATTTTCCTACACCAAAGTAGTGTGTGTGCAGGGACTTAAAGGATTAGTTCACCTCAAAATGAAAATTTACTGATTATTTCCTCACCCCAAAGCCATCCAAGATGTTCATGTCTTTCTTTCTTCAGTGGAAAGAAATTAAGTTTTTTAAAGAAAACATTTCAGGATGTTTCTCCACACAATAGACTTCAATGGCAACCAGAATGTTGAGCGTCCACATCAAGGTTATAATTGTTAACGAAAAAACAAAAACTAGATGGGAAAAAACATTGCCGTTAACTGAAATAAAAATAAAAACGAGGCATTACAAAAAAACGATAACTAACCAAAACTGTAATGTGTGTTTGTTTGGCTAAACTAAAATAAAATAATAGATTAAATGTCCTTAGTTTCGTCTTTGTCAATGTCTTTCATAGAGCAAATAACGTTCAGCTGCATTTCCTTTCCCTGCGTCTCTCACTCACGCGTCCACACACACACACGCACACACACCCTCCCCTCCGTGCACACCGCGTCTCCATGAAAACGAGTGTTCGACGTGGCAAGTCGTAAAAACCTTTACACAATCACACATTAAAAAGTGGTATAAAAATATTTTTCATTCTGAATATAATTTTGTCAGTGTGTTAATGTCGACCCGAGAAGCGATTGCTACTTTAGAAAGTTAACTAGTCACAAGTTTGAGGTAAAATGCACTTGGGTTGTCGATGTCTAAACACTATATGTGCCCGTAAAAAAACCTAAAGAGCCAACAGACTAAAGAAGACATGCATGAACCGCATGAATTCAACACATTTTTGAGCTAAAATACAAATATACAGCTAAACCTAAACCTAAATTGAGCTCAACCTATACAAATACCACAGCTGTACACTTTCCACACCCTATACTAAACGTACCCTATACAATAGCCGACTCATCTGGACTGAAGCAGCAAACTTTCAGTGTACAAGTAAACACATGACATATTATTTAATATTTGAATCACAGCTTATAGTGATTTGACATCGACAACCCAAGTGCATTTTACTTCAAACTTGCGACTAGTTAACTTTCTAAAGTAGCAATCGCTTCTCGGGTCGACATTAACACACTGACAAAATTATATTCAGAATTAAAAATAGTGAAAAAAAGAAAAAAACCAAACAGACGAAATTTGGTCTGACGAAAAGAGGTAGTAACTGAACAAAGGTTCGGTTCGTTTCTAGTGTGAAAGCATTTTCTGTATGGTTCTGACTTTCAGACCATTTACAGGAAGTTCCGGTTTATGTTTAAATATTATAATGTTTTTTTTTTATTTAATCTCGGCTATATTGATTATGAAAAGTGAAAAGATGCGCAATATGTCAGAAGAGATCAGAAGTGGTTTTTACCACTTTTGATTAAGTTTTGTTTTGTTGAAAGCCTTTATTTAAAGTGAATTTCGTTTTGTTTAAATTGTATCTTAATTTTAATCAACGTTTAATTGCCTGGATTTAATAAATAAGAAGCAAATATGCTATAGCAGACAATAATCGTGACATGGAGGCGCTGGAACGATCACATGCTTTGCACATGAACTGGAGCGTCTCAAATAAACCCAAACTCAGCGTACACTTGCCTCACAGACATACAGAAATATGTGTATAGAAAGCTTGAAATGTCCACTTTTAAACCAAATGAAAATAAATAGTAAAGCTATGCGCACTGTTCACTAGTGGCAACGATATGCGTCTGTTCATTCATTCTTGTCAAAGACGCCAGATGCACGTCCGTTCACAAACCAATCAATGTGAAGTTGCCGCCCACATAGATGATGACGACAGGGCGCAAGTGTGTCATGTACAGTTCTTTAGTGCGCTCGCATAATTGCAATGTGAAACCAAACCAAAACATGAACTTCGGTTCGGACCTTAGTGCGGACTTTCAGGTGTGAAAACACCCTTAAATTATAGGCTACAGTCGTATTAATATATACACATATGCCTAAACGAACCAAACCAAAGGAGAAAACACACAAGGTTCTGAAACAAACGCTCTGCACCCTAAGTCACAATTGTACCCTGTAAGTGTCACAAGCTTAAATAGAAATAACTTTACGTACCTTCCTGTAACAAACTGTAAGAGAAGGACTCTTTCTTCTTGAGTGAGATTTTCAACCACTTCCCAAAACCACTGCAACAAAAACACATTCTTCAACTGATACATAGTCATATATTGTGTTTAATCGCTGCAGCATTGCAAAGAGTTGCACTATTACTGTGTTCAGCCATAAGGCAATTCACCCTCTGCTACTGTTGCTATCTCTGAGTGCGCTCGCTATTAATAAATGCCTATATCGTGATATGTAAAAATGACATTACATCACGTCATCCAGCCCTCTTGAGGCAGAATTATAGTTTTGCTGGTGCTGGTGCTGATGGGATACCTGTATAACTGGCTCCTGCAGGTCATATCCACTGGTGTACTCTGTGTTCCTCTTCCAGTCCATCACATCAATCTCAGGCATGCCTGACAACAGCAGCTCCTACTCAAACACACACACACACACACACACACACACACAAACATACAATGCCGTCAAGCATCCACAGCAGTTAAACACACACACACATGTTCTGATTCAGGGGAACTCAGGCATTCCTAACATGGCCTGAGACTTTTAAAGAAACAGTTCTCTCAAAATATATTAATATTCTGTCAATTTATGCGTGTTATTTCAAATCTGTCATGACCGGTGTAGCGTGTTAAAACAGTGTTTGAATGTGCACCGGCACACATGAGATTTGCAAATAATAAGTGAACATTTGTTAAAACTATTGATCATAAAACTCTTGCATGATATGCTTTAGTTACAGATTCACTTTCACTGTATGGAAAAGAGTAGCGTGAACATTCTGCTAAACTTCTATTTTTTTGTTTCATAGTAGTAAGAGGTTTAGAATGACATGAATGTGAATAAATAATGACAGAAATGTAGTTTTTGGACAAATTACTCTGAAACATGAACAGTAATATACAACACTACTGTGACATAGCTTTCTTATAGCTTTTTTTTTTAAATCATAATTTTTATGTTTTGGTGAAAATGTGTTTTAAATCAATATTCTGTATCTGAATTCATTCATTGTAGTTAATTTCATGTAGTATTTTATAAATAAAACGACTTTTTAGTTAGTCACCATGAAGTCAAAACGGATTATTTTTTTATGGAATATTGCAGTATTTATTATAAATTATTTACCATCATTATCATTTATTTTTGTTTCGCTCATGTGTCTCATAATCTTGAATCAGAATAACTTCCTCTCCCTCTTGCAACTCATCTCTGATGACGAGGGCGGGGCCACCTGTCACTCACATGAGATCCACCAATAGCAAACCACAACCATCCAATCATTTCCCCACAGACACACTCAAGCCCCGCCCTACATTTCTTCTCGTTCTAGAAGCGTTTCACTCAGATATACGGCACAATAGGGAAGAAAAGATCATTGCAACTTCCGCTTCATGCCGAAAAAAAAAAAAAAAAAAAAGCTAAATTCATTAAAAAGTGTCCAAACATTAAACCAATTTTTAGACATTTTGAAAATTGAGGCTTTGGATTGATTTGGAGACTCCACCCACAAGCTCTTCTGATTGGCTGTGATTTTTGATCAATTTGGTTGCGAGCACAATGCACTTGCTAGAGAGACTCCACCCACATGCTCTTCTGATTGGCTGTGGGTCTCGTTTATAACCGCTGCGTCCGCACAAAACAGGCCCTGAAAGAGGCGTGCGCTACTTCTGACGCATAAGTTGTGATTTATAAAAACAAACTTGACGGGAAAATTTGCGCACCTGCACGCAAACTCTGACCCATGCGTACAAACTCTTTTACTAGAGTGAGAAAAGTAATGAAGTAAGAACAATTTAAAACATTTACATTAATGTTCCAGTTTCATTAATGGCGATATGCACTGAAGTCATTACTCAGAATTTAAACACAAATGATAAGAATTTAGATAGACATGTGGATGTGCGACTTTTGATCACTTTTCCTGTGACACGCTGTTTTAATGACAGTAAGGATTAAATATAGGCTAATTCCAATAATTCCTCTTTAAACTAAACTGCAGATCTCATGTTATGACAAAATATATAGGTAACACTTGAGTATGGGGAACACATTCACTATTAACTATGATTTTTGCCTCAATAAACTTCTAATTTATTGCGAATAAATAGTTAGTAAGGTAGTTTTTCTAGCATTTAAGTTTAGGTATTGGGTCGGATTAAGGGATGCAGAATACGGTCATACAGAATAAGGCATTAATATATGCTTTATAAGTACTAATAAACAGTTAATATCCTAGTAATATGCATGCTAATAAGCAACTAGTTAATAGCGATAATTGAACCCTAAAATGAAGTGTTACCAATATGTTTTAGCGAGATGATGATCGATTTACTTGGTAAATGATAGTCACCAAGTTTCATATCATTCTGATGAAGCTGTGATATTTTAAAATTCCAAATGTGGTTCATAGGTTCAGTTTTTCATAGGTGTGTGTGTGCGTGGATGTGTCAATATCACACTCTTGATGTTTTAGAGTGTCACCCCTTCACTGCTGTGTACTTTTGTTCAGCATCATGGCCGATTTGTAGATTGTACACACACAAATTCTGTGAATTTTTGCTTTTTTGCAGATTTTCCATTCATTTCCTATGGTGGTCATTTTTGACCGAAGAGCACAAGTGGGAGTCATTTTTTACGACCACTTATCATGCTCGAATCATGCCCTCAATTTTTTGTGTGTGTTTACATACCTAATGTTAGAAAAGTCACCAAGTTTCATATCATTCCGATGAAGCTGTGACTTTTAACATTTCAAAACAGAACATTTTCCGGTCAGAAATGACCGAAGAGCACCAGAGGGTTAATATACATCGTCAGTGACACTCTGAGTCAGATGATTGTATTTACGCTGCAATAAATAAGTAAGCCAATCTGTTTAAATTAAAATAAACATCCTATATGTTCACATTATCAGCAAAACTGCATGAATTTGAGTTGAAGGGTTTAAAATTAACAAAATATTTTGAATTCAAAAAACATTTGGCCGTGGAAATGAATGAATAAACTAGATTTTTTTTTTTTATATCTGAGAAGTATTTTATACAATTTAGTTTTTATGGATATTTTGATTTATTTATTCTAAAACATAAAAAGGATGATTGTCAGCAATGTACTGTGTAAGGCACAAATGGCATTTATAGTTCGCATCTAATATTTTTCAATGTCTTGTACCTTTGACAGTGTTCGACATGGTGTCACATGGATGGGAATATGCATGCAAATGATATGCAGATGAGGTTATGCATAGTAAAACTAGGCGTTGTGAGCTCCATATATGGTGATTTCGGGGAGGAGATGGGGTGGAGATGCACGTACGCACAATCTTCTGCTGGCTGTGATTTATAAAGGGATTTTTGCGCAGGTTCTGGCGTACACATGGTTTTATAAATCAGAATTTTTTTAAATCTAGCTTTTGTGCGTACGTACACTTTTAGGATGAAATTTACGCAAAGACCCCTGGTGTGGACAGACAAATTGCTTGTCGCTGGAATCGTATCGCAGCACGTCTGGTTAAGACACTGTATCTTGATTACAGTTTACTTGTGCATTCATTAGTTATGCAAATGCAAGTGGTTATATTATGGATTAATCTTGTATATACAGGATGTGTTTGAATTAACTAATTAACCTGCTCATTTTACTGGTGCTCAGCTCTTTCGTCTTAATCCATACGACACAACATTTTGTTTCTTCAGTGAGCACAGGAGAGAGAAACTCCACGTGAAAACTGCAGCATGAGAATATAAAGAGATAGAAGCAGGAGACTCATGCAGAGATGAGAGGAGGAATCTACTGACCAGCTCATATTCATCAAAGAGCTGGATGAGCGAGGGGGGGATGAAAGTGTGAAAGCCCTGCAGGAAGGCATTGATCTGCGGCTGAATCGCTCGGGTCATCCGGAGCTCCGTCACCAGCTGCACATACTCCGCCTGACAGACACAGAAATGTGACAAATCAAACCCTCGTTCACTTCTTCACAATCATGGAGAGAGTGCTTTGTACTCTTGGGTGAATAAAATGAGGGCGAATGTCCCTGAAAACAACAACAGCAAAAAGTGTAAATGAATCAAACCTGAAAAGTACAATTCATCTTTTTCTAAAGAACCGACGATTTCAGGTGTAAAAGTTTCTAATGAGGGAACTTATTTAAAACATGATAGCTTCAAATGGTATGAATATTACCCTATTAACTCACCTGGTAACTGGCTCATCTTACCCCAATGTCCCCTACAGTTGATTCCAAAGGTTTGATTTTAATATATATTATATATATATATACAGTGAGGAAAATAAGTATTTGAACACCCTGCTATTTTGCAAGTTCTTCCACTTAGAAATCATGGAGGGGTCTGAAATTGTCATCGTAGGTGCATGTCCACTGTGAGAGACATAATCTATAAAAAAAATTATCCAGAAATCACAATGTATGATTTTTTAACTATTTATTTGTATGATACAGCTGCAAATAAGTATTTGAACACCTGAGAAAATCAATGTTAATATTTGGTACAGTAGCCTTTGTTTGCGATTACAGAGGTCAAACATTTCCTGTCGTTTTTCAGCAGGTTTGCACTGCAGGAGGGATTTTGGCCCACTCCTCCACACAGATCTTCTCTAGATCAGTCAGGTTTCTGGCCTGTCACTGAGAAACACGGAGTTTGAGCTCCCTCCAAAGATTCTCTATTGGGTTTAGGTCTGGAGACTGGCTAGGCCACGCCAGAACCTTGATATGCTTCTTACAGAGCCACTCCTTGGTTATCCTGGCTGTGTGCTTCGGGTCATTGTCATGTTGGAAGACCCAGCCTCGACCCATCTTCAATGCTCTAACTGAGGGAAGGAGGTTGTTCCCCAAAATCTCGCAATACATGGCCCCGGTCATCCTCTCCTTAATACAGTGCAGTCGCCCTGTCCCATGTGCAGAAAAACACCCCCAAAGCATGATGCTACCACCCCCATGCTTCACACTAGGGATGGTGTTCTTGGGATGGTACTCATCATTCTTCTTCCTCCAAACACGTTTAGTGGAATTATGACCAAAAAGTTATATTTTGGTCTCATCTGACCACATGACTTTCTCCCATGACTCCTCTGAATCATCCAAATGGTCATTGGCAAACTTAAGACGGGCCTTGACATGTGCTGGTTTAAGCAGGGGAACCTTCCGTGCCATGCATGATTTCAAACCATGACGTCATGACGAAACGGTGGTCCCAGCTCTTTTCAGGTCATTGACCAGCTCCTCCCGTGTAGTTCTGGGCTGATTTCTCACCTTTCTTAGGATCATTGAGACCCCACGAGGTGAGATCTTGCATGGAGCCCCAGTCCGAGGGAGATTGACAGTCATGTTTAGCTTCTTCCATTTTCTAATGATTGCTCCAACAGTGGACCTTTTTTCACCAAGCTGCTTGGCAATTTCCCCGTAGCCCTTTCCAGCCTTGTGGAGGTGTACCATTTTGTCTCTAGTGTCTTTGGACAGCTCTTTGGTCTTGGCCATGTTAGTAGTTGGATTCTTACTGATTGTATGGGGTGGACAGGTGTCTTTATGCAGCTAACGACCTCAAACAGGTGCATCTAATTTAGGATAATAAATGGAGTGGAGGTGGACATTTTAAAGGCAGACTAACAGGTCTTTGAGGGTCAGAATTCTAGCTGATAGACAGGTGTTCAAATACTTATTTGAAGCTGTATCATACAAATAAATAGTTAAAAAATTATATATTGTGATTTCTGGATTTTTTTTTTTAGATTATGTCTCTCACAGTGGACATGCACCTACGATGACAATTTCAGACCCCTCCATGATTTCCAAGTGGGAGAACTTGCAAAATAGCAGAGTGTTCAAATACTTATTTTCCTCACTGTAAATAACTGGCTTATTTTTTGGGGTGAAAATACTAACATGTCTAAGACCAAATGCGAATAGAGCGCCTGGCGCGAGTGATTTCAATGTTAAGTCAATGGAAAGGCACGTTGACGCGCGTCTGGAGGTCTTGCAGCGCGATGGACTCGATTCCGCCTCATTCGCTCGTCCAGTTCTCGCGAATAACACGAATTTGATGAGAATTGAGTGAGTGGTGCTTTTTATGCATTCACGCGTTTGAAGCAAATTCCCGTCTGACGCCCGAGTTAAAAAATCTGAACTTTGGCGTCAATTCTCGCCGCGTTAACCAATCAGGAGCCTGCTCGCTGTGGTCACGTGGTAAAGTGACGTGATGAGAAACCCCGCATAATTAAAAATACTACTATTGTGTCACAAAATGTAGTTTTAAGATTTTTTCAGGTGTGAATGTAGTTGTTTAAAGCTCAAATCTGTGGTTTATTTATAAAGAGAGCGCCTATTTAAAAAAAAATCTTGTGTTTTTGGAGTTGTGAGATCCAGGCGATCACCGGGCACTCAGCGCTCATTAACCCCGGCGAGAGCAGCCTCTCCTCGGCCAGTCCTTCTGACGTTTGCCGCTGGCTCTGATGTCCTATAGTGGTTAAACATGAGATATGATTCATCTTGTGTAGATCTAACGGGCAATCTTTGGTGTCATGAACCTATAATTTGTTGTCTGCCCAATTGTTTTGACTGAGGGCAAAGAGAATTTTCATAACTTTATTTTTTTTGGATATTTAAATACATACAGAGAAAATAATGTAGGAGTTGCCTGGACCACATTTGTGTGGCTATTAATGTTAAATATGTAGCCTGGATGCCAGCCGAACTTAGCCCCGCCCACAACATTTGAGCTCGGGCAGTTCGGTCTGGACTTGATCCGTAGTGGAGTAATTATGCCCGAACAGAAACAGTCCGGACCAATGAAATTGTCAGGGCGGGCTTTAGACGATGATGGACAGATGATCAACAGTAACGTAATCATCCACGTCATCAAAAGCGCTTGGGTTGAATTTGTTCTAATCCTAAACGGAGAACTTGTTCGTATATGCGTTCACCTTTACTATTTCTCTCAGAAATGATGATGGTGTTGGTCAGTACTCTGTGTATCCTTAAATTCTTTTTTTACAACACCGGCTAAGATCGTTTACACTCATCTTCTTCTTCTAACGTGACTTATTCCAGCGTGCGTGCGGACAGAGTTGCCAAGTTTTTACAACAAAACCCGCCCAACTGCTACTCAAAACTAGCCAAAAACAAGCCCACTAGCTTTCCGGGGGGGTTCTCTGGAAAAAAATGGCATTTGTGTTATTGTGTTAATTTGTGTTATTTTGGCAGGGCTGCTAAAATTCGCATTCCTGGGTCTGTATATCACATAATTGGGGTCGCTTCACCCCGCGGACTTGGCAACACAGTGCAGTCGAGTTCTGTTGACATTTGACAACTAACGTTATGCGTCGCTCCGTTGCTCTGATTGGTTGTAGGTCTATCCAATTGAGGTCTTTCCTGGTTCAGTTGAAACACGCCCCATAATCACAGCCCAACAGAGCAGATCAGACTCAAATTCTGACTAGAATTGAGTATGAAAACATCAGGCAGGATTAATATAAATTTTTTATGAAAATGAAAAGAGGCAGAGGGGTGTTTTATGACATTTCTCCTGGAGCGCCTTAACGCATGTCTATTTTGCTTCAAACACTCGATTCATACGCATGTACGCACTGGATTGAAGATGTTCAAGCGTCCAACTAGACACGGTAGACGCGATCTTGACGCTCTATTCGCGTTTGGTGTGAACGCAGCGTAAGGCTTTTGCACAGTACTGTATATATAAAAAATCAGCATTTCTCTCAACTCCATCCAAGATGTGTTTTTTCACACACAACTTCTAATTTGAAACAATGTAAACACACATTTATATATATATATATTACCTTGTTGTCTTGTGTGACCTGAATGGCAGTTCCTCCTGGTTTGAGCGGGACCTCTTCCATAGTCCCGAACACATCCGTCTCCACGGAAAACGTGAGCTCAAGGCCGAGGTCACTGATGTCATTGTCCAGGATCCACTGAAGATTTTTAGCATACTCTGGGTCAATGGACGACACATCCTGATAGCTCACTGGGATGCCTGCAGACATCACACACAAAACACATGTTAACACTTGAGGCCTGTATCAGACTCAATGAAGTCCAGTTCATGAATATGCCAGCTGTCTCCTGGGATTTCCACTGCCTTAATCAGATTGTGCCTTATTGGGTTAACATGTGAACATGATGCATATGGAGATTTCTGATTCATATATGATTGTGCTTGTACTCATGCTCAATGACCATGTATTGAGTTCACTTGATTAAAGCATATCAACTGTGTGTCACAGTTCTAATCTGTACACATACGCTTGCAAAAACAAGTATAACAAACAGATTCAATGGAAGAAAAGTGCTGCTTCAGAATTGCTGTGTTACCCAGTATGTGCTTGTAAAAGGAGCGTGTGAAGTAGATGTTCACCAGCTGTCGATGATAGAGCGCCAGACCCAGGATTTGACCAGCAAACCCGAAGTAGTTCAGATGGTCCGGATTTACAGAGGAATTACTGTTGGGTTGAAACGTGGTACCTGTAAAAATAATAAATCCACACACACGCAAAACAGAAATATAAGAATTTAGACACAATACAGTGCATCTGAGGATCAGTGTTAATTTTGACAGCAAATTTTGATTTGGCTTTAGTCACCTGAATTGTTTTTAGTCGACTAAAATCGAATGAGTTTAGTTCAATTGTCATGCATTCATTGAGAATTTAAGCATTACATAACCGACTGTTACATGAATACATGCCAAAACTCAAAAACATTTTGACATCATTGTGTTTTTGACATTAAAAATACACAAAAGAGCTCAATTCACTTATGTTTGTTTTTGAAAAACATCTGTATATTTTTATAATGTTTTATTTCTGTTTTAGTTAGTATATCAGGTTTAGCTAAAGCTTCAGATAAGTTTAAGTTTATTTTATTTAAATTTCAGTTGACATTTATTTAATTTCAAGTAATGAATATGTTTTAATGGTTTTAGTGAACTATTATAACCCCGATGCATAATGTGTCAAATACTGTTCTTTCCTCCTGACTATGAATTAAATGGGAATGAAATTAAATACAGTTTATTGTGTAACCCAAAACATTATATATATATATAAAAATAATGCGTGACTATTAATTATAAACAAGTTCGAAATACACCGGGACTCTTATTTTGAAATGTATGCGCCTCTATTGCAGTTGCAGGAGCTCATTCAAGTTCAGATGAGGAGATAAATATGCGTTGTTACAGCCGTCTAAAACATATTACTATATAAACATCGCAAAGTAAAAATTGTCATTATTCCTCAGCATTAGTTCATAAACATAACCTGTCATAAATGTGTGTTATTGATTGATTGAGCCGCTCTGGAGCGGGGTGAAGCAGGGGTGTCCAAACTTTATATTTTATATATATATATATATATATATATATATATATATATATATATATATATATATATATATATATATATATATATATAAGCTCAACAGTGCTGTGTTTTCCTGCCGTTAGGTCTGCATGTTACAGCTCAAATGTGCTCATCTGTGACACAGGACATCAGTTCTGACCGGATCTCTTCCCTAATCGGCCCTCCCTAACATTTCCGTCTTGTTTTTATTTGTTGATGAAAATGACAGTAGATATTCATTATAGTTTTTGTCAGTGTTTATTTAGCTATCGTCTTGTTTTCGTCACTGAAAAAAGGTTGAACACTGTTGAGAAGAGACGGGAATGTAAGCTATTTCTGCATAAATCACAGAGGAGATTTTTCTGAAGGCCACTAGCCACTATAACGGTGCTGATTTGAAGTTGTTCATTTAGAGAGTCAAGAGTCAGAGGCAATCATGGCGTGCGGCCACATCTCTCAGCGGGTGGAAGTTAATGGCCTCAGCGACTCCCGGCTGAGTCCATGGCCCTGCAGACCCTCAGCCACATCAAGCTGCCCCTGGCCAGAGACCAATGAGCCTTTTCCCACAGTGAAAGAAGCCTTCTCTGCAGGGGCGATTCTAGAGTTTCAGCCCCCAATGAGGAGGATATGATTTAAGAAAAAAAGTAAAACAATTATTTAAAGGGGCACTTCAGCGCTGGAAAGAGAAACGTGTATTTAAGCTGGGTCATTTATGTAGTAGAAATGTGAAATTATTTTAGAAGTTGTTGCCTTCTAGACTGAGAAAAGCCAGAAAATGTATTTTTGGCTGATGTGGATGAAAGACAGTGAGAGAGTGACGGTTAGCTTTGGAGTGAGTAGGAGGGACCCGGTTTCAAAAAAATAGATCCGATAAAGAATGTATATACAGTGAAACGAATCTCATTTTGTCAAACAAAATATCACATAATTATCGCGAGACTTTCGATATAATATCGGGCAACGTGATATCACGATAACGATATTGAAATCGATATATCGTGCACCCCTAATAGGAATTAAAGAGGTTTTAAAGGGGACTGAGGCCATCCCGGATTAGTGTACAGTGGGGCAAAAAAAGTATTTAGTCAGCCCCCAATTGTGCAAAAGTTCTCCCACTTAAAAAGATGAGAGAGGCCTGTAATTTTCATCATAGGTACCCTTCAACTATGAGAGACAGATTTCAAGCACTTTGTCTGATTTATAAAGAATTTATTTGCAAATTATGGTGGAGATAAGTATTTGGTCAATAACAAAAGTTAATCTCAATACTTTGTTATAAACCCTTTGTTGGCAATGACAGAGGTCAAACGTTTTCTGTAAGTCTCCACAAGGTTTTTACACACTGTTGCTGTTAGTTTGGCCCATTCCTCCATGCAGATCTCCTCTAGAGCAGTGATGTTTTGGGGCTGTCGCTGGGCAACACAGATTTTCAACTCCCTCCAAAGATTTTCCATGGGGTTGGGATCTGGAGACTGGCTAGGCCCCTCCTTCGTTGCCCGGGCGGTGTGTTTGGGATCATTGTCATGCTGAAAGACCCAGCCACGTTTCATCTTCAATGCCCTTGCTGATGGAAGGAGGTTTTTACTCAAAATCTCACGATACATGGCTCCATTTATTTTTTCATTTACACGGATCAGTCGTCCTGGTCCCTTTGCAGAAAAACAGTCCCAAAGCATGATGTTTCCTCCCCCATGCTTCACAGTAGGTATGGTGTTCTTTGGATGTAACTCAGCATTCGTTCTCCTCCAAACACGACAAGTTGAGTTTTTCCCCAAAATTTTGGTTTCATCTGACCATATGACATTCTCCCAATCCTCTTCTGGATCATCCAAATGCTCTCTAGCAAACTTCAGACGGACCCGGACATGTACTGGCTTAAGCAGGGGGGACAGGATTTCTGTCCCTGGCGGCGTAGTGTGTTACTGATGGTAGCCTTTGTTACTTTGGTCCCAGCTCTCTGCAGGTCATTCACTAGGTCCCCCTGTGTGGTTCTAGGATTTTTGCTCACCTGTGATCATTTTGACCCCACGGGGTGAGATCTTGCGTGAAGCCCCAGATCGAGGGAGATTATCAGTGGTCTTGTATGTCTTTCATTTTCTAATAATTGCTCCCACAGTTGATTTCTTCACACCAAGCTGCTTACCTATTGCAGATTCAGTCTTCCCAGCCTGGTGCAGGTCTACAGTTTGTTTCTGGTGTCCTTTGACAGCTCTTTGGTCTTGGCCATAGTGGAGTTTGGAGTCTGACTGTTTGAGGTTGTGGACAGGTGTCTTCTATACTGATAACGAGTTCAGACAGGTGCTATTAATACAGGTAACGAGTGGAGGACAGAGGAGCCTCTTAAAGAAGAAGCTACAGGTCTGTGAGAGCCTGAAATCTTACTTTTTTTGTAGGTGACCAAATACTTATTTTCCACCATAATTTGCAAATAAATTCTTTAAAAATCAGACAATGTGATTTTCTGGATTTGTTTTCTCATTCTGTCTCTCATAGTTGAAGTGTACCTATGAGGAAAATTACAGGCCTCTTTCATCTTTTTAAGTGGGAGAACTTGCACAGTTGGTGGCTGACTAAATACTTTTTTTGCCCCACTGTACATATTACAGGAGTTAATCGCAATCGCACATTTTTAGGGGTGCAAAAGTGATACACCTTCTTCTCTGGCTCAGATCTGGTCCAATTTTTCCATCTTCAAGTGCAACATGGACTCTTCCATTTTTACGCAAGAGCGGTGTGGCTATTTGTCACTTTTGTCAAGATTTTGTCAAGCCATTCAAAATTTGTCAAGGCTTCCAGTTATTTCATCTATTCTATACAAAAACTGTCTGGCAAGCGGCTTGCTACTGAAAACTGAATGAAGGCCAATGAATCGGAAGTCTCCGCACGTTCACAGAAAATAGCTTGCTTCTGCTTTGCAAAATGAGGTGGATAGAATGTAACTAAACATGAACATATAATTTGTATTGTATATGCGTACAAAACAAATCCATAACACATTCATCGGGCACTCTTTACACATTTCGTCACTCTATTTCCATATCAATTGACGAGTGTGAAAGACGGATGGTGCCAGACCAATATCAAGTTGGCTAGTGGGATGCAGACATGGGAGACAGACACTTGACACTGTATTTTAGAGATGATGTCATTTACCATCAGCAGATTGTGTAAACAGCGCATAGTCCGGGTTGATTATCTCATTGGACAGAATGTCGAACCACTCTCTGACCACGCCCTGACCCTGAAAAAAAGGACAGGATAAAGTTACTCATGGCATCAACCCTAGATCTACCGCCTTGCATCAAAACCCTAGGGATAAAATACTGTAAAATAGCCAATATACACACAGATATACAGCTCCCTGTATTATTTTAAGCATCATCAGTAGACTCTTGATGCAAAGTGAGTTCAAGCTGCCTGATCGTGTTCACATTTGGCAGGTTTGGTTGGATTAAAATGAACTCTGATTGCTCTGTTAGTGCGGTTTACTTGAATACGTGCCATCCGAACCCTGGTGCACAGTCTCAGACCGTGTCCAAAATAACTCTGGTGCGGTTCTAGGGTTGGGAGATGAAAATCGATTTTGACATGACTTTTTTAGTGTATTTATCAGAGTAAAATTTAGTGATAATATAACTGGGTCATAATGTCGGATTGAAAAGCTTCAATGTAAAAACTAGTGATCGACCGATGTATCGGTTTCCCGATATTTAAGCATTTTCCCATAATCGGGTGTATCTCCAGCATATAGGCTAATCACCGTATGTAACTTTAAACAAGACCCACTACAAATAACTGAATAATTGGTAATGATGTTATAAGTAAAATATTTGGGATTTAAAACAACATAATGCAGTGCAATTATGATTTCCAAGAGTATAGGGTGACTTCAGGTTGATTGGGGCACTTTTCCCCAGTCATTTCAATGGCAAACATTTTCTGAATCATTTGATTTTGAAAACGATCATACAAACAATACTCAAATATCATTTTGAGCTTCAGTTCATTAATGAGACTGAGGCCTGAGGCCATTGTCTGTTATATTGGCTTCTTATTAAATAAGAAGCAAATACAGTGAGGAAAATAAGTATTTAAACACCCTACTATTTTGCAAGTTCTCCCACTTGGAAATCATGGAGGGGTCTGAAATTGTCATCGTAGGTGCATGTCCACTGTGAGAGACATAATCTAAACAAAAAAATCCAGAAATCACAATGTATGATTTTTTAACTATTTATTTGTATGATACAGCTGCAAATAAGTATTTGAACACCTGAGAAAATCAATGTTAATATTTGGTACAGTAGCCTTTGTTTGCAATTACAGAGGTCAAACGTTTCCTGTAGTTTTTCAGCAGGTTTGCACTGCAGGAGGGATTTTGGCCCACTCCTCCACACAGATCTTCTCTAGATCAGTCAGGTTTCTGGCCTGTCGCTGAGAAACACGGAGTTTGAGCTCCTCCAAAGATTCTCTATTGGGTTTAGGTCTGGAGACTGGCTAGGCCACGCCAGAACCTTGATATGCTTCTTACAGAGCCACTCCTTGGTTATCCTGGCTGTGTGCTTCGGGTCATTGTCATGTTGGAAGACCCAGCCTCGACCCATCTTCAATGCTCTAACTGAGGGAAGGAGGTTGTTCCCCAAAATCTCGCAATACATGGCCCCGGTCATCCTCTCCTTAATACAGTGCAGTCGCCCTGTTCCATGTGCAGCAAAACACCCCCAAAGCATGATGCTACCACCCCCCATGCTTCACAGTAGGGATGGTGTTCTTGGGATGGTACTCATCATTCTTCTTCCTCCAAACACGTTTAGTGGAATTATGACCAAAAAGTTCTATTTTGGTCTCAATTGACCACATGACTTTCTCCCATGACTCCTCTGGATCATCCAAATGGTCATT
Source organism: Romanogobio albipinnatus (assembly GCA_023566225.1). NCBI lineage: Eukaryota > Metazoa > Chordata > Actinopteri > Cypriniformes > Gobionidae > Romanogobio > Romanogobio albipinnatus. The sequence continues at coordinate 3,446,484 of CM042252.1, read as the reverse complement.
GGCAAACTTAAGACGGGCCTTGACATGTGCTGGTTTAAGCAGGGGAACCTTCTGTGCCATGCATGATTTCAAACCATGACGTCTTAGTGTATTACCAACAGTAACCTTAGAAACGGTGATCCCAGCTCTTTTCAGGTCATTGGCCAGCTCCTCCCGTGTAGTTCTGGGCTGATTTCTCACCTTTCTTAGGATCATTGAGACCCCACGAGGTGAGATCTTGCATTGAAGCCCCAGTCCGAGGGAGATTGACAGTCATGTTTAGCTTCTTCCATTGTCTAATGATTGCTCCAACAGTGGACCTTTTTTCACCAAGCTGCTTGGCAATTTTCCCGTAGCCCTTTCCAGCCTTGTGGAGGTGTACCATTTTGTCTCTAGTGTCTTTGGACAGCTCTTTGGTCTTGGCCATGTTAGTAGTTGGATTCTTACTGATTGTATGGGGTGGACAGGTGTCTTTATGCAGCTAACGACCTCAAACAGGTGCATCTAATTTAGGATAATAAATGGAGTGGAGGTGGACATTTTAAAAGCAGACTAACAGGTCTTTGAGGGTCAGAATTCTAGCTGATAGACAGGTGTTCAAATACTTATTTGCAGCTGTAGCATACAAATAAATAGTTAAAAAATTGTGATTTTTATCAAACACAGGCAGCAGCGCAGCAGGAATATTACATATAATCTTGGATTATGCAGCAGGCATTACACAGCTCAGTGCCTTCAATAAACCATCGGTTTGTTTTATTGGCCCTTCTCATGATATAGCCGATCTGCCGATGGTTGTAAATTGATCAAAAATCGTCCGATACATATCGGCGCATCCCTAGTCTTTTGTTCTGTATGTAAGGGAGTGAAATTGCAAAAATTACAGTTTAAAAAGTTCAGTTGTTCAGTTCAGTATAGCTGTTGCTATAATTGTAAAAAACAGAAATAACACAATAAATAAATAAATAAATAAATATCGGTTCTATATATCGGTTATCGGCACATAAACATGCAAATAATCGGTATCGGTATCAAAAATCTATATCGGTCGATCACTAGTAAAAACCTCAATCGATCTGATGTGATCTGAATGAAATTTTGATGGGATTGGAAGGGTGGCGTAGACCTGGAATAAACCGAGAAAAATGAAGCATGCAAACACTTGAATCTGACCATCTTCTCAAACAGATGCCGTGTGCACATGCGCAGTGGTTTTCAAACTTTTTAAAGAGCGCCCCATATATTGGCCTACAACCAAGCCAAGTCAAGCCAAGCATAAGAATACTTCTATACAATGGGCCATGTGACTGTATTCTCCATTAAACCACAAATTCAGCTCAGCACTTTTCCACACAACAGCTTCTGATCCTTGACGCATTCGCAACGCAATGTTGATTCTAGAAAAGTTCCTGGGACAAATTGTTCCAAACAACAACATTAACTGAGGCGCATCTGTGTAATGACTGGCCTTGTTTGGCTTAGAGTTTTGTGAGGACAGGGCGTCTGGAAGAGCCAAACGATTTGAGAGAAAGAGATTCCCGGGTGACGCTTACCATTCCCTCTTCACCGTGGAAGCGCACGGCAATGCCTTGCTTGAGTTTCTCATTGGAGGACTTGGACACAACCTCACAGCTGCTCCGGAAAATTGAGTCTGAAAGAAGAAGATTTAAAAAAATGAACGAAGGAAGTGGAGGCTGAGATATGAAGGAGCCATTGAACAGATAATGCAGAAAATCTTCTACCTCTGTGAACAAGAAGAATATCATTTTCATTAACCGGCCGGTGAACCATATCGGAGTCGGGCTGTCCGGCCAGAAGATGTTCATAAAACCACTCACACCTGTCCTTGAAGGGCTGAGGAAGAGAGGAAAACAGAGAGGAAAACATCACGCCCTGCTGCGTGCTCTCGTGTTCAGACGCGTTCTTACGATAGAAACATATTTTACACAAGGACGCAGAGGTAAATCGAAGCGCTTCATAAAATTGAGCTTAAGCCACTGGAGTCACATGGGTTACTTTAATGATGTCTTTCCGATCGTTCTGGACCTTGACTGTGTAAATTGCGCTGCTCCCAATGGGACGATGAGAGCCCTCGGATTTTATCAGAAAGATCTTCATTTGTGCTCTGATGATGACTGAAGGTCTGACGGGTGTGGACTAACATTAACATGATAAACAGCGGCTGATTCTCCATTAGCTGACATCACATGATTCAGATGGAAATATCCTATATTATAGTTGGGTGTCCACCTTAGAGATAAATCACCATATTTATAATGAAACATATAATAAAATATCATATTTATTGGTACTACAGATTATTATTTTTTTCTGTTTATAAAATGAGCATTTTAAATGAGTATATTTCTTTAAAAAAAAAAAAATAATAATAATAATAATAATCGGACCCACTTTATATTAGGTGGCCTTAACTACTAAGTACTAACATTTGAATTAATCATTTGATACAATGCACTTATTGTGTACATACATGTTTTTATATTGTACTTACATTTTAAAAAATACCTGCATGTAATTACGTCTGTAATTAATTTCTGTAGTTACATTTGTAATTACACAGTTGGCACTTCCCTTACACCAAACCCTACCCTTAAACTTACCCATACCACCACACCTGTCCCTAACCCTACCCTTAAACTTACTCATACCACCACACCTGTCCCTAACCCTACCCTTAAACTTACCCATACCACCACACCTGTCCCTAACCCTACCCTTAAACTTACCCATCCCACCACACCACACCTGTCCCTAACCCTACCCTTAAACTTACCCATACCACCACACCTGTCCCTAACCCTACCCTTAAACTTACCCATACCAGCACACCTGTCCCTAACTCTACCCTTAAACTTACCCATACCACCACACCTGTCCCTAACCCTACCCTTAAACTTACCCATACCACCACACCTGTCCCTAACCCTACCCTTAAACTTACCCATACCACCACACCTGTCCCTAACCCTACCCTTAAACTTACCCATACCACCACACCTGTCCCTAACCCTACCCTTAAACTTACCCATACCACCACACCTGTCCCTAACCCTACCCTTAAACTTACCCATCCCACCACACCTGTCCCTAACCCTACCCTTAAACTTACCCATACCACCACACCTGTCCCTAACCCTACCCTTAAACTTACCCATACCACCACACCTGTCCCTAACCCTACCCTTAAACTTACCCATACCACCACACCTGTCCCTAACCCTACCCTTAAACTTACCCATCCCACCACACCTGTCCCTAACCCTACCCTTAAACTTACCCATACCACCACACCTGTCCCTAACCCTACCCTTAAACTTACCCATACCAGCACACCTGTCCCTAACTCTACCCTTAAACTTACCCATACCACCACACCTGTCCCTAACCCTACCCTTAAACTTACCCATACCACCACACCTGTCCCTAACCCTACCCTTAAACTTACCCATACCACCACACCTGTCCCTAACCCTACCCTTAAACTTACCCATACCACCACACCTGTCCCTAACCCTACCCTTAAACTTACCCATACCACCACACCTGTCCCTAACCCTACCCTTAAACTTACCCATACCACCACACCTGTCCCTAACCCTACCCTTAAACTTACCCATCCACCACACCTGTCCCTAACCCTACCCTTAAACTTACCCATACCACCACACCTGTCCCTAACCCTACCCTTAAACTTACCCATACCACCACACCTGTCCCTAACCCTACCCTTAAACTTACCCATACCACCACACCTGTCCCTAACCCTACCCTTAAACTTACCCATACCACCACACCTGTCCCTAACCCTACCCTTAAACTTACCCATCCACCACACCTGTCCCTAACTATACCCTTAAACTTACCCATACCACCACACCTGTCCCTAACCCTACCCTTAAACTTACCCATACCACCACCCCTGTCCCTACTTTACCTGTATCTCACTTCAATATCAGCAAAAGTGTTTTGCAATACAATATGAACACAGTAAGTACATTGTACTTATTTTTTGTACATAGTACATAGTAGTTAAGGCCACCTAATATAAAGTGGGGCCAAACAATCCTTTATTTATCAAAATGAAGTGACTGTTTTGAACAAGTATTACTTCAGATATTAAGCAAAACATAATACTTTAGCTAAAGTATTTGTATGGTTTTACCCTGTGTGTGTGTGTGTGTGTGTGTGTGTGTGTGTGTGTGTGTGTGTGTGTGTGTGTGTGTGTGTGTGTGTGTGTGTGTGTGTGTGTGTGTGTGTGTGTGTGTGTGTGTTTTGGGTAGGTTTAGAGGTAGTGTGTGTGTTGGGTAGGTTTAGGGGTAGTGTGTGTGTTGGGTAGGTTTAGGGGTAGTGGGTGTGTGTTGGGGAGGTTTAGGGGTAGTGTGTGTGTGTGTGTGTTGGGTAGGTTTAGGGGTAGTGGGTGTGTGTTGGGTAGGTTTAGGGGTAGTGTGTGTGTGTGTGTGTGTGTGTGTGTGTGTGTTGGGTAGGTTTAGGGGTAGTGGGTGTGTGTGTGTGTTGGGTAGGTTTAGGGGTAGTGGGCGTGTGTTGTGTAGGTTTAGGGGTAGTGGGTGTGTGTGTTGGGTAGGTTTAGGGGTAGTGTGTGTGTGTTGGGTAGGTTTAGGGGTAGTGTGTGTGTGTGTGTGTGTGTGTGTTGGGTAGGTTTAGGGGTAGGGGTAGTGTGTGTGTGTGTTGGGTAGGTTTAGGGGTAGTGTGTGTGTGTGTTGGGTAGGTTTAGGGGTAGGGGTAGTGTGTGTGTGTGTGTGTGTGTGTGTTGGGTAGGTTTAGGGGTAGTGGGTGTGTGTGTGTTGGGTAGGTTTAGGGGTAGTGTGTGTGTGTGTGTGTTGGGTAGGTTTAGGGGTAGTGGGTGTGTGTGTTGTGTAGGTTTAGGGGTAGTGTGTGTGTGTGTGTGTTGGGTAGGTTTAGGGGTAGTGTGTGTGTGTGTGTTGGGTAGGTTTAGGGGTAGAGGGTGTGTGTGTTGGGTAGGTTTAGGGGTAGTGAGTGTGTGTGTTGGGTAGGTTTAGGGGTAGGGGTAGTGTGTGTGTGTGTTGGGTAGGTTTAGGGGTAGTGTGTGTGTGTGTTGGGTAGGTTTAGGGGTAGTGTGTGTGTGTGTTGGGTAGGTTTAGGGGTAGGGGTAGTGTGTGTGTGTGTTGGGTAGGTTTAGGGGTAGTGTGTGTGTGTGTTGGGTAGGTTTAGGGGTAGTGTGTGTGTGTGTTGGGTAGGTTTAGGGGTAGGGGTAGTGTGTGTGTGTGTTGGGTAGGTTTAGGGGTAGTGTGTGTGTGTGTTGGGTAGGTTTAGGGGTAGAGGGTGTGTGTGTTGGGTAGGTTTAGGGGTAGTGTGTGTGTGTGTTGGGTAGGTTTAGGGGTAGGGGTAGTGTGTGTGTGTGTTGGGTAGGTTTAGGGGTAGGGGTAGTGTGTGTGTGTGTGTGTTGGGTAGGTTTAGGGGTAGTGTGTGTGTGTGTGTGTGTGTGTGTGTGTGTGTGTGTGTGTGTGTGTGTGTGTGTGTGTGTGTGTGTGTGTGTGTGTGTGTGTGTGTGTGTGTGTGTGTGTGTGTGTGTGTGTGTGTGTGTGTGTGTGATAGGTAGTGTACGGGGATAGAATGTACAGTTTGTACAGTATAAAAACCATTATGCCTATGGAATTGTCCTAACTTAGATTGCAAAACAAACCTGTTTGTGTGTGTGTGTGTGGTAAACGGCTTCCCTCACCACCCCATTCATTTATATGATTACGATAGACAAAACAAACCACTTAAATTATTTATTTTCCCACAAAATATGTCGACCCACCAATGCTCAATCAGGGCTTGAAATTAAGATTGTTCACGTGCTTGTCCTTCGGACAAGTAAATCTGTCACTGTCCGAGTAAAAAAATTGCTTGTCCGGAAAAAAAATATTTGTGTGTGTGTGTTGTAAATAGAATTTATTCTAAAGCAATATCCTCACCAGTGCTTTTTCCCCCAATCTTTTTAAATATAGGCTATGCTTCAGCTTTCCTTTTATATTCTTAAATTTGATCAATAAATTAAATTAGAAGAAGACACTATAGGCTGTTACCAATCAAATTAAATAATTTACACTGAAAAATTACAACTGCATTAAATAATAATGTTATGAGATTGTTGTAAATATTTTTTGAATATGCAAATAAGAAAAGTTGGAAAGATGAAACTAAACCACCAGTAGGTGGCGGCAGGTGACCGTCTGAATGAGCGAGTCATTGAGTCGATTCATTCAAACGGCTGATTCGTTCAGGAATGAGGCAGTCGTTTATGAATAGGTCATTGAATCTTTGATTCAACCGATTAATTCAAAACGCTGAATCATCCACTAACACACACTGTTGCGGTGACACGCGTTCTGCTGCTGAAATCAACAGCGCAACATTACCGTCTATGCATTATCTATTATTATCCACTATCGATCGCCACTTACACTAATGAATGCAGAATCATTCTTGCATTTTGGTGATACCCTAGTTATTTTTTGGTAATGACGTTTTATCAGGCAAAATTCTCTTTCACTTGCCCCTTCAAAAAAATCCACTTGTCCCGGACAAGCGGACAAGCGTTAATGTCGAGCCCTGGCTCAATAAAAACTAGTGCTGTCACTTGAATAAAAAAAACAATTAAATCTTTAATCGCGATCAAAAGCATCAGAATTTTCAATATTTTTATATTGTAATAATTTCAGTTACTCTCCAAATTAATGTAGAAACAACTTAAAGATGGTATATTTTAAATATTAGTTGTCTTTTTATGAATGACGGCCAGCATCACTGACTCTGAGGTCTCTATGAAACTGATATTTTAAAAACATTAATGATAGACATTCATCACAGTATAATTGAAAGCTATCAATGTCAACATGTATTAGGCTTAAAATAACAACTTTTAATTTAAGTGAACTTAAAACAATCCTCACATAAACCCATCATAATAAATGTCATAATTACCTGTGACCTTCTTACCTGTTAGACAGAAATTGAATAAAGTTATCAAACACCTTTCTTAACGGCATAAATAATAAATTAAATATAGATTTATCCTTTTATTAACATTAATAACTGGTTTATTAGGCTGCTGTGACTTGGATCTGAAACACATGATCTCATTGAAGACGTTGTTTAACTCGTTTAACTCACAGACGGCGAGTTCTCTTTGGTCTTGTCGCGCTTGAATGGTTTGAAAGCATTAGCATGAATAAGAGCGTGCTCATATAATGTGACGCTGGCCAAAGCATGACAGAAAAACAGATGCTGCGGTAATTGCGTTGCATTAATTACAAACGTATTAAAAAAAAAATTCTGCAATCACACCTCTATGGCACACTTTTCTTTAAAGCTACACTGTGTGATATTTTCCCCCATCTAGCGGTGAAAAGGTATATGACCATCCAATTATATATTTAGTAATATTTAGTAACTACATGTCCTTACTATAGGGTTAGGGTTTGGGGTAACACTTTATTTCACAGTGTACAGCACTTACTTTAGGGTTAGTTGCATGTAATTATGCATCATTTATAGTTATTAGTACAATAACTACATGTAACATATGTTACAAGGACACTGTTACACATGTTACATGTAGTTACTAATAACTATAAATGATGCATAATTACATACAACTAACCCTAAAGTAAGTGCTGTACACTGTGAAATAAAGTGTTACCCCAAACCCTAACCCTATAGTAAGGACATGTAGTTACTAAATATTACTAAATATATAATTACGCGGTAACAAGGACACCTTAAAGCTACACTGTGTGATATTTTCCCCCATCTAGAGGTTAAAAGGTATATGACCATCCAGTAAATATTAGTTTCTGTTCCTCCCAATTCCGATTTCGTTTGAACTCCTACGGTGGCCGATTTAGTCCAAGATTAACATGGCTTCCAGTTCGACCTCGTCCATTAGTGTTCCTTGAAGTGATGAGGTTACTTTAGAAGACGATTATAATTTGCAGTTATTTAATTTGTCAGTTAACATGTAGGTTATGACATCTATGTAAAATGAATGTAAAATGAATAATAGTTTTACGTTTTCGTAATTTATTTACCATTTCATTGCTAACATCAGCTATCAGTTTCCCAGACGAATGCTAGCTAATCTTAGTGAAGTAACTTTTATCAGTGCTATCGTTAATCTGTATATTGTACGACATCACTAGTGTAAGGCAAAGTTTACATTGTAGGCTATATCATTTTCTCCGTGAGCAGAGATCAGTTGATGTGACGGAGGTGCGAGCCATCGAGTGTTAAAACGCGAAAGGCGAAGCTTGAATTTACGGGTATGTCCCTCTTTGGCTAATGTACTTTCAAGATGGAGGGGCAACATGGCGACCCCCATTCGAACCCCTTACCCGTATGTGTTTTCAATGGCATATTATAAACTTACGAGAATACTTTATTACTTGAAAGAAGTAAATATACATTAATGAGCACATATATTTTTGAAAGAACTAAGTGTTTTTAGCTAAGAATACACTAAAAAAGTTACACAGTGTAGCTTTAAGGTGTTCCTTAATGCTGCGTTCACACCAAACGCGAATAGAGCGTCAAAATCGCTTCTAGTTTCCCGCGCGAACATTTTGAATGCCTTTGCGCGTCCGTGGCGAATTGGACGCGTATAGAAATCGAGTGCTGGAAGCGAAATTGGTGCGTTCAAGGAGAAATATGTCATAAAACACCACTCTGCCTCTTTTCATTTTCATTAAAAATATATGTATTAAGCATTAATAGCCACACAAATGTGGTCCAGGCAACTCCTACATTATTTTCTCTGCATGTATATTTAAATATCCTAAAAGTTATGAAAATTCTCTTTGCCCTCAGTCAAAACAATTTGGCAGACAACAAATTATAGACTCATGACACCAAAGATTGCCCGTTAGATCCACACAAGACGAATCATATCTCATGTTTAACCATTACTGGACATCAGAGCCAGCGGCAAACGTCAGAAGGACTGGCCGAGGAAAGGCTGCTCTCGCCGGGGTTAATGAGCGCTGAGCGCCCGGTGATCGCCTGGATCTCACAACTCCAAAAACACAAGATTATTTTTTTTTAAATAGGCACTCTCTTTATAAATAAACCACAGATTTGAGTTTTAAACAACTACATTCACACCTGAAAAAGTCTTAAAACTACATTTTGTGACACAATAGTAGTATTTTTAATTATGCGGGGTTTCTCATAACGTCACTTTACTACGTGACTGCAGCAAGCAGGCTCCTGATTGGTTAACGCGGCGCGAATTGACGCCAAAGTTCAGATATTTTGAAAGTCAGACGCGAATTCGCTTCAAACGCGTGAATGCACAAAAAGCACCACTCACTCAATTTGCATCAAATTCGTGTTATTCGCGAGAACTGGACGGGCGAATGAGGCGGAGTCGAGTCCATCGCGCCGCAGGACCTCCAGACGCGCGTCAACACGCCTTTCCATTGACTTAACATTGAAATCACTCGCGCCAGGCGCTCTATTCGCATTTGGCGTGAACGCAGCATTAGTCCCGTTGTGCCCTATTATTATTATTATTATTATTATTATTACATTATTTATTATTGTTATTATTTCTTTTTTAGTAAGAATGGAAAAGAGGTTTGCAATTTAAGTATTATACAGTTTTATCACCCTAATTTGTGTGATTTCTATCAAATGAAAATTAAATGTATTTAATGTACAAAATTAATAAATGAAATAAAAACTACATCAGGGTATAAATTCAATTGTCAGTTTGTTCAATGATGTCACTTCTTGGGTGATACGATTATTATTATTACTAAAGGTCGAAAATCATCACAGCTAAATATTATATTTTATTATTTATATATAAATGTTATATTATATTTTTGATAATTAAGTTTACTTTATTACACTACAATTGAACACTCAACTGCAATTAAAAGCATATGGCAGTGTCGTAATTTGAACGGATAATAAGTTGAGAAGGTAAGAGATGGGACAGCACCAGTGTCATCATTTTAAGAGGACGGACACAGATATTTGATTTATTAATATGAATGTAATGCGTTTAGATGCACTCATATGAAGATGCAATATATACGATGTAAAGTAAACGGGCTTGGTTTTGATTTCTTCCTGACCCCTGAAGGCACTCGAAGGGTCCTGATCCGCAGACTGTACCTGGTCATCATGCTTACCTGGCCTTTGATAATATGCATGAAGCGAGACATGAGTTCAGGACATTCCAGCAGGAAGTGGAAGTGGTTGAAGATGATTTTGGGATTCCTGGGAACAATGAAAGAGCGATTGTGAGAAAGTGTTTTAAACGTATAGGGCTACACACGCAGACGTATGCTAGCCATAAACTAAAGTTTAAAGCAGGGCTGTCCAATCCTGATCCTGGAGGGCCACTGTCCTGCAGAGTTTAGCTTCAACCCCAATTAAACACACCTGTACCAGCTAATCAAGGTCTTATTAGGCATACAAGGAACTCCCAGGCAGGTGTGTTGAGGCAAGTTGGAGCTAAACTCTGCAGGACAGCGGCCCTCCAGGATCGAGTTTGGACACCCCTGCTTTAAAGGAATAGTGGACCTGAAAATGAAGCTCTGCCATATTTACTTCAGTCACATGATCCTTCAGAAATCATTCTGATATGATGATATTTCTGATTATTATCAGTGTTGACAACAGTTGTGCGGCTTCATATTTGTGTGATCTTTGATGAATAGAAAGCTCAAAAGAACATCAACTTTTGTATCATTATAAATGTCTTCACTTGTGATCAGTTTAATGTGCCCCTGCTGAACAAAAGTAATCATTTATCTAAAAAAGCAGCTGTCACTATTGTTTGGGAAAGACATGCATGAAGATTATGAATCAATGCAGGGCTCGACATCTTTTTCACGTGCTCGTCCTTTGGATAAGTCATTCACTTCATTCACTCAAAAAAATAATAATAATAACAATGTTTTTCCGGAAGAAAATAGGATTTTTTAATGTTGTAAATATAATTTATTCTGAAGCATCAGTGTTCAGTCAGCTTTGACATATCTAAATATGCATATTTATGATTTGTTTTCCTTTATAAAGGTATAATAAAAATAAATGATTATATATATGCTTCATCTTTCATTTTAAATTCTTAAATTTGATCAATACATTCAATTAGAATAGTTAGACACTATAGGGCTGTTTGCAATCACATTAAATCATTTACACTGAAAAATTACAACTGCAGTAAAACATGTTGAGGTTGCTTTGAATATTTTTTTTGAATATACAAATAAGAAATGTTTGAAAGAATGATACTATTTTATTATTATTAACAACTTGCACATGAGAACAATTAACATTGACATTTTTAACAATAAGTCGAACAATAGACTGTACAAGGGACAGAGTAAACATAATGCACAAATAATACAATAAAAGCAGAGAAAAAATGCTTTACAAAAATAAATAAATAATGTTATTATTAATAATAGGCTTTACTTTTTGTTTTTTAAATTTTAGTATAGGACAATCTCATCTAAACACTGTGTTTTGGTTCACAGGTGACTTTATAATCGTATTTATTATCTGTGATGTTTTAACCGCTTTTCTGTTTCTTTTAAGTTTACATAGCGACTCAGCAAAACTCTTTAATTCAGAGCAAAAAGACAATAAAGTTTGCTTTCGAGGCTGTAACTTTAGACTTGTGGATATGGCGGTCATGGATTTTGACAGCGTTATCTAAAAGTCCACCTTTTTCATTTTTACTGCGGTATGTTAAAGGAACACGCAAACTTTTTGGGACCCCCAGAGTTAGATAAGTCCATACACACCATTCTCATTTCTGTGCCATAACTCTGTCTGACACACTCACTGCTAGCCTAGCTTAGCACAAAGACTGGAGGCAAATGTCTCCAGCTAGCCTACTGCTCAATAAGTGACAAAAGAACGCCAACATTTTCCTATTTACATGTTGTGATGTGTATAGTTACATCATGTACTAAGACCGACGGAAAATTAAAAGTTGTGATTTCTGGGCCGATATGGCTAGAAACTATTCTCTCATTCCTGTGTAATAATCAAGAGCTTTGAGCCGCCCCATGAGTGCAGCGGCACAGTGATATTACACAGCACCTAAAAATAGGCTAACTTCCATCAACATAACCAGAGAGCGCTGGGGACTATTTTGAAACATGGTGCCGCAAAATGGTGGTTTCACTGAAACGGACCCTGGGTGTGTGTGTGTGTGTGTGTGTGTGTGTAGATAGAAACGGCTCATCCTAATGTAATAAAAACATAACGGTTCATTATGTAAGGTCTTTATACACCACTGAAAACATAGTTATGTGTATTATATTGCATAAATACTACACACTGCTCCTTTAACTGGGTTTCATATGTTGTGATATCTCCTCATGAGGCTGCGCGAGTACCGTCAGTTCATTATAGATTATATTATTATTCACTATCAATCGCCACTCACACTAAATAAAGGCAGAATCATTCTCGTGTTTTGGTGACTCCTGTAGAAGATTTTATTATTTAAAAATGAACAGTTTAAGGCTAATGCAAAGACACTATTATGCTCAAATGTGTGCTGACGTTTCAAGTGTGTGTGTGTTGACTTTGAGAATGTCCTTTAGAATGACAAGCAGAAGATTTGTGTCCTACAGAAAAAGAACTTGGAATGTGGTGATATGTGAGCCAGGTGTTTGAAGGTCGTTACCATAATAGGAAGACAACTATGGTATATACACTCACCTAAAGGATTATTAGGAACACCTGTTCAATTTCTCATTAATGCAATGATCTAATCAACCAATCACATGGCAGTTGCTTCAATGCATTTAGGGGTGTGGTCCTGGTCAAGACAATCTCCTGAACTCCAAACTGAATGTCGGAATGGGAAAGAAAGGTGATTTAAGCAATTTTGAGCGTGGCATGGTTGTTGGTGCCAGACGGGCCGGTCTGAGTATTTCACAATCTGCTCAGTTACTGGGATTTTCATGCACAACCATTTCTAGGGTTTACAAAGAATGGTGTGAAAAGGGAAACACATCCAGTATGTGGCAGTCCTGTGGGCCAAAATGCCTTGTTGATGCTAGAGGTCAGAGGAGAATGGGCCGACTGATTCAAGCTGATAGAAGAGCAACTTTGACTGAAATAACCACTCGTTACAACCGAGGTATGCAGCAAAGCATTTGTGAAGCCACAACACGCACAACCTTGAGGTGGATGGGCTACAACAGCAGAAGACCCCACCGGGTACCACTCATCTCCACTACAAATAGGAAAAAGAGGCTACAATTTGCACAAGCTCATCAAAATTGGACAGTTGAAGACTGGTTGAACAGTTGAAGCACAAAATGTTGCCTGGTCTGATGAGTCTCGATTTCTGTTGAGACATTCAGATGGTAGAGTCAGAATTTGGCCTAAACAGAATGAGAACATGGATCCATCATGCCTTGTTACCACTGTGCAGGCTGGTGTTGGTGGTGTAATGGTGTGGGGGATGTTTTCTTAGCACACTTTAGGCCCCTTAGTGCCAATTGGGCATCGTTTAAATGCCATGGCCTACCTGAGCTTTGTTTCTGACCATGTCCATCCCTTTATGACCAGCATGTGCCCATCCTCTGATGGCTACTTCCAGCAGGATAATGCACCATGTCACAAAGCTCCAATCATTTCAAATTGGTTTCTTGAACATGACAATGAGTTCACTGGACTAAAATGGCCCCCACAGTCACCAGGGGCCTCATTTATAAAACATATTCATCGATTGCGAAATCATGGCAAACACAGAGAGGAAATCAAAAAAAAACTTAACTTCACTCAATGTGAAGTAGAAATTATCGTTGGCGAGGTGGAAAAGAGGATAAAAATGTTGTTTTGGAGGGCACAGTGTGGGCATTACTAATGCCAAAATGGCACTTGAATGGCAAAAGGTTGTAGACGCCGTAAATGCTGTAGCCTCACAACCTCAGACCATGGCCGAAATAAAAAAGAAATGGTCGGACATCAAAGTTGAGGCAAAAAAGCATCTAGCGCTCCATCGCCAGAGTGTGTCCTCGTTTGCCAGCGAGTCTTCTTGCTGTGTGAAGATGCGTTCACTCCGAATCCTTTCATTTGCCACATCTTCTAAGAGCGCAAGATCAGCCATTGTGTGTCATTACGCATTGAGATAGGGCATTTTATTTTCGTCCATCTAATTGCATCTGACAAGCTACAGATGTCGGTTATAATCTACGTGGAAATGGGAAATAGTTCAGTGCAAATGTAATGTAACTTGCAGCTTTCTGAATGGTTGAGACATACGTCATACGTTATTTTATCAGCATCCATCTCCATCTATCTATCATCTATCTATCTATCTATCTATCTATCTATCTATCTATCTATCTATCTATCTATCTATCTATCTATCTATCTATCTATCTATCTATCTATCTATCTATCTATCTATCTATCTATCTATCTATCTATCTAAATATATATACTGTATCTCCCTAATTATCTATCTGTCTATCTAATTGCATCTATATCTGCTCCGCCAGACGGACACATTGACGAGAATATCAGTTTCGTACATTAGCTATTTCGTTCTGTTTACCATATTATTTATGAGGATGAATTGCATAATATGCCAATATTATTGCAGAACATATTTCACTTTTCTTTTTGCAAATATGTGTTAATTTGCATTTCTGTTGTAATTTTCGTTTGATTTTGTTTGTTTTGCACTGCAGATCGATCAAACGGGTGTTCGTGTAGGCTGTTAATTGTAAGACTTGCTTTGTGAAGTCTTTATGTTATTTATGAGAGGCAGTATTGCCATTTCTTTTGCACAACGGTCTACAGTTTCACACACTTTCACGTGTTCCTTCCATCTGCCGACGGTGTCGCCATTTCTCATTTCACCCGTTTTTGTGCGTACGCCTGGGTCAGAGCTTGCGTGAAGGACCGCACATTTTCCCGTCAAGTTTGCTTTTTATAAATACCAATTATTGCGTAGAGAGCGGCATACGCCTTCTTCTGTGCGTACGCAACGTTTATAAATGAGGACCCTGATCTCAACCCAATAGAGCATCTTTGGGATGTGGTGGAACGGGAGCTTTGTGTCCTGGATGTGCATCCCACAAATCTCCATCAACTGCAAGATGCTATCCTATCAATATGGGCCAACATTTCTAAAGAATGCTTTCAGCACCTTGATGAATCAATGCCACGTAGAATTAAGGCAGTTCTGAAGGCGAAAGGGGGTCAAACACAGTATTAGTATGGTGTTCCTAATAATCATTTAGGTGAGTGTATATAACAGAAAATCCAAGTGGCAAGGAGGGCCGGTGGCTTTGTTGCGTTGGTTGGTGTGAATAAAGCCTCTTCTGAAAACAATGATCCTTTGAGAAGTGATTCTTATAGGAAGAGAATTCTTCAACACTCCCTAGTTAAATTTGGTTATTTTGTAGGCTAGGCTACTTGTCTCCTTCACTCGCCACTTCAAAAATCCACTTAACAAGCGTTAATGTCGAGCCCTGCAGTGTAATGCATTTATAAAAGTATTGCTCTTGACTTACCTCGTCACGAAACACTTGAGCACTTCATCATGTTTACAGACGAACTCGATGAATCGAGGAGAGGTCATGCTGTCAGAGAGGGAAGAGTAAGCAGGCTCTCTCTCCATCATCAGAGTATATCAATTATGCATTAATTAAAGAGTGATTTAATGATCTAATAACATTATCATTAGAGAAGCAGCCGTGGTGTGGGCTGATGATTAGACCACATTATTAAACACTCATGTACCAACTCATAATGTAACAACTGCACATAATCTGATGCGTATTGCATTATTAATGTAATACAATATTCAGAATGTAAAAGAAAGTCTTGAGTTCAGACTGTAATAACGATTTGTCACATTATGTAATAGGTTATTGTATGAGAAATGAATTATATTATGAACAACTTGTAATGTAACCACAGTTCACAGTTATAATAATGTAATAATAATATTTCAATATAATACATTTGATCAGAGTTTTATATAAAACAATTACATTAAACCAAAAATAGTCTTATTAGGTCACATTATGACCAATATTGTGTGATTATGCCTGATTATAACTTTGACCCAGAAACATTTTCATTTAGAAATAATAGTATAATAGATTAAGAATTAAAAAGTACTGTTAGGGAATGCTAATACTTTTCATGATTAAAAGCTGCACTGTGTAACTTTTCCGTCCGCTAGAGGTCGCCCATTCAAAACAAAGGCGTAGTTTGATGACGTCACGTTTGAGCGCAGACTCTTGGGACATGTGGTCTTCACCTCAGCCGGTGGGAGAGAATCGGGATAGGACTCGGGCAGAAATCATGTTGATGGATGTGATTATTAACGTTACTGTAGTCTGAAGCAGAGCCGGACCGAGTGTTGTGGAGCTGAGGAACCGCTGGAGCGATTGTTAACCCTCTAGGCGCCACGGTCGAGTTTACTCAACAAGATGCGGCACTGAATAAAACGGCCGATTTTGTTAAATAGGGTGTCAAATTTCGTTTGACCTTCCCTCCACTAGATGGCAGACATGTCATACTTCATCCCCGACTCAAAAAAACGTCATGCTTCTATACAAAATCTTCGAGCAAGAGCGCATTGAATCAGTGCGAACAAAAGCGGAGCTAGTGTGCGAGTGAGCCATTTTATCAGAGCAATATTGTCAGCGTCAGCGAGTATTTGCATTAGATTATTATTTTAATTTTCTAATGGCATCAATAAAGCTTACCCGCAATGAAGTGTTGGGTCTTCTATTCGCGGACCCTGATTCTGAAGGGGAATATCTGCCGTGATTCTGAAACTGAAAGTATAGCCCTACACCAAGCACAAACGGTGAATCCTTTGCCCAATGTAGATGGTCCTTTGCCCAATGTCAGTGGTGGGAACACAGTGGTGTTTCACGGGGTCGGAGTGTTCATCGCGTAGTTAGCAGGCGTGTTACGCCGGCTTCACACCGCATGCGGCAGGCAGTGCGTGGGCAGGGCAGGAGTGGTGTGTATGGAGAGCGGGAGCCGCGCGCGACCGTTTTGCATTCACACTGGCAGCGTTTGTCTCACGCAGCTGAACCGCGGCTCGTGTATTGCAAATACAGTTAGGGGGCAACGTGGAGGCAGGGTGTGGAGTCACAATGACAATAACAGTAGTCCGAACCGTGCACACTCGGCGGGCGCGTCTCTCGTCTTGTCTCGTCATCTCACTCATGATCTTTGCCTTGCCGTGGCGAGTGAGCTTTTGAACTAAACAGGTCTTGTCTACTTGTGTTTGTGTGTCATATGAATAATATACATGTGCCCCATACATGGAATCAGAGTGCCTACTGTATGTAGTAAATGGAAAGTCTCTACAGCAAAAGGCCAACCGCTACATGCATTCGGTTTGTTTCTACCATTTACTAGTAATGATTTACACAGTTTGTTTACTATTTACTATTCACCTGAGCATTCAGTATTGTGCAGTATATAGCATACAGAAGGCGAGGGACATTTTGGCGGGAAAGAAGTGCTGCATTTTATCATTTAAACATGTGACTTTTCATGAAAATTCTATAATCCACGATGGCCACCACCATATGACGTCATAATATGGAAATTAGACGGGAAAATGTAATCCCTACATAAACTTTGGGTCATCCTTAATATTTCTCTAATTTACAGAAAGTCTCTATCTTTTATCACTTTTAAGATATAGCCTTTTCAAATTAAGATGTCAAAATCGAATGTTTTAGGAAAATACCTCTGGCGCCTAAAGGGTTAATAAAATGAACGCCACACACGCCTCGCGAGCAGCGGGACTTTTATTATGCCACAGTCGCCACTTCCGCTCCTCCGCTCATGAGCTCTGATGATCATATTACACACATCTGAGTGTGTTGATGATGGGATGTCGTTACTCTGTGCGTTCTCTCGCCGGCTGCTATGACACTTGTTCACACTGCAGTGAGAGGAAAGCGCTTCTGCAGAATAAAACTGCAGATATGATGTCATCGACAGGCCACGTCCCAGTTACTCAGTTAAAATAGCAATTACTCACGATTTAGAAATAGTCTGAAACATTTGGGATATTGTAAGAACAAAATATATAACACTGGCCTAGTGGTTTTTGGATATTTTACTGAGAAAATGTTACATAGTGCAGCTTTAAATCTGGTGCATTCTGTGGGTAAAGGCTGGATTTAGATTTAATATTGTACTGTAAAGGAACTGTAAACGGTTCATAATGTTACATTATGCACATTGTATTACATTAATAAGGTAATTGTAACTACTAGAGGTGGGCGATCGATCTTGAAGGCGTCCAAGATCTACTGTTCAAGTGAATCATAGAGATTGTGATCTTTTATGTCTCCATAATAATGTTAAAACAGCAAAGACTGCCTACTAGACGGCTGTGCTGACTGGCCAAATTATGTCATGTGACTCTATCATGTGTCTTTCATACATGGTGACGCGTTTGAAAAACAATTAATCAGCAGTAGGGCTGTGTGATGAATCAATTTTAGATTCGGTTCCCATTTTGGCTTCCGATGATTATGAAAACATGATAATCTAGATAAAAATGATCATTGTGCAGCATGACGTTCCCTTCCTTTAAAGCTCTGTGCTTTCATCCCTCCTTAAAAGCCTAAACTTAAAGTCCAGATCATGTGACGTGACTGCCTGCGCGATATGCTTTATTTTAAAGAGTTTGAGCAAAGCATACTTGGGGAAACGGTTAAATATACACAAAAATGTGTCAAAATGTCCGTCTTGGCGAGTATTTACATGAAGACAGTCAGTTATGTGGGATGTGTGTGATTATATTAGATCCATACATTCGGTCTTAAAGGTGCAGTGTGTGATATAAGACGCTTGTTGTACCATCTGAGGTTTTGAAGACTTTTTATGATCTCACATTTAACCCTCAAAGGACCTTCGGGACAAATGTGGGCAAAATCTTTTTTTTATTTAAATTAAAAAATACTTCCCTTAATCTGAGCGGTACAAGACTTGGCTACTTTTTCGAAGTTTGCCCCCTGAACACAAAAAAAATAATAAATTGACTTGATTTTATAATGTTAAGTGGTTGAAAAAACCTCCTTAATTGGGCCTTCGTGGACAAAAATGGGCAAAAATAGGAATTTAATAGATTTCAGAGCTTTTTTTTTTTATTTGTCCAAAAAAATTTAATAAATCCAACACAATGCAGATCATACATACACATAAACTAAGAGGCAAGTCTGAAAAACATTCTGAATGTGGCAAACACTCACACACACACACAAAGCATTCAATGAGCCTATAACAAAGCTTTTTTTTATCCACTGTGTCACTCACACAAACAAAAACAAAGAATTGAATGAGCGAATGACAGAGAGCATTTTTTTTAATGTGCCAATCAGCCATAATGATTTAAATGTAATGATTTTGTTAAAAAAATAAATGATACATGATCTCCTACTTTGTCTTTTACTTATTGCACGGTCAGATTTGTCTAAGCATGTTTTGGCATGTTTGTATAGTCTAAAACAGGTGTCTCCAAACTCGGTCCTGGAGGACCACTGTCCTGCAGAAGCTGTGTCTCATTTCATTTAATTTTGAAGGCTGCATCCTCTGGAGGACACATCCTGTGAAGGATGCGGTATACGGAATGTCCTTAATCAGAATTAAACGAGACGTCCTCCGTAGGACACACAGGCAGGAAGTATCACGTTGCTATGCCAACACGTTCACAGTGGAGTTGCTCTCTGACACCAGTTATATGAATGAAAATTATTTATAACTTGAAAATGACTATGAAATGTTTTGCCTTGACAGCAAAGTACTGTTCTAAACGTTTAAAAAATAAAATAAAATATCACAACACTTGTAATCCTGTTTACCACAACTATCTATTTGAGGTATATACAGCTTAAAATCAAAAACAAGCTTGAAACTACTTAAGTTTAAACACCACATTTCGCTTGCATGTATATCTGCCGGCGGCGCCATTTTTTCAAATAATATTTAAAAAACATGACGGTTGTTAATGGCGACGCAAAGAATTGTGGGTTATCTGCAGCAACGAAGGATACATCTCATGCACACTCCGAATTCCTGAAAAGAAGGGCGCATTTGAAGGTCGCATTCGGAGTGTCCTACTAACTTTTTTGAAATGAGACAGCCTTCAGACGCATGCAGCCTTCGAATGCGCCCTCCGGAGGATGCAGCCTTCCGAAATGAGACACAGCTACTGTTTATCTCCAACCCCAATTAAACACACCTGAACCAGTTAATCAGTGTCTTACTAGCTGTGACACTGATTAGCTGGTTCAGGTGTGTTTATTTGGGGTTGGAGCTAAACTCTGCAGGACAGTGGCCCTCCAGGACCGAGTTTGGAGACCCCTGGTCTAAAACAATGAAGATGTTTTGGTTTTTTTTAATTTACAATTTTAACTTGTGATAAAATGTAAAGCTAAAGAGGTTAAATTCGTTAAAACATTGGTTTACAAAGTTCAGCCTTTGTGCAGCTATGCTTAATGTTGCCATTGGGTACTATTATTGCCATCTAGTGGCTACAGAAAAAATGTAATTTTATACCAACATAGGTCACCAGATGTCACCAAAGTCATCACATTTTTAGGTTTTGGCTCTCTGAACATACTGGAATTGTTTTTTTTACTTAAGTTAAATTAATATTAAATATAAAAAAATAGATATTTAAAATAGATATATTTTACATAAAAATATGGTACTTTTAGTGGTAAATAAATTTAAAAAACTGCATAAATTGATAGTTTTTATATTATTGAAGATATTGATATAACATTTATTTAAAAAAAAAAGTGAGGTCACACCTCAGACCCCGTGCCCAAAAGTGTCCACGAAGGACCAATTAAGGGCTGTAATATGAAGGTCTTTTGAGGGTTAAGAAAACTGATCCGCAGGGATGTTTTTATTCGCACACAAGCTCCAAAATACATTGTACAGTTCGCACACGTCTATATTTAGTCGCATGCGAGTGAAATGGTCGAGCCCTGGAAGACTATGCAGTGTTTTAGAGTTTAACTCAGGGTTTAATGACTATTTTGTCAACTGATTTAATGCAATAGTGTTTTAAATTGTGCAGTCCATAGGCTTGTTCCAGTCTGGATATTCTCAATAGTACATCTCAGAATTGGGAAGATCATTATTGTCTGTTATAAGATCGTGATACACAATTTTAGGAAGATCGCCCACCCCTACTTAGTACATGATGAGTTGGTACACATCTTCTGGGTTCTCCTGTATTTACATACACTGTGTGCAGAATTATTAGGCACGTTGATTTTCTGATCATATTTTTTTTCCAGGCACATTTGACCAATTCCAAACCACAGTAATCCTAAAAACTACTATTGATTTAGTATTTAATAATGTATAAGTGATATATAATTGTTCATGAAGGCTGGAAATGAAATACACCTTGTGTGCAGAATTATTAGACACGTTTTCTTTTAAAGATAAATTGAGCCAAAAAAGAGATTTAACTCAGACTGAAAAGTCAAAAATTATTAAATGCCCATGAGAAGGATGCAATACTAATGCAAAACTTAACATTGCAGTTAAGGCATGACCATTGGACAGTGAAATGCTCGTTGGGTCAGCAGGGTCGGTCTTACCCGTGTGGCATCTGACAGGAACAACACATGTAGAAGGCCTGGATCACGGCGCTCAGGCGATTGGCTATCATAGAGATGACATCCTGACCGTCGGCATAACCCTCCGGCGTCTTCATCACGGACTCGCCGTCCAGCAACAGCGGGGCATTCTCGCTGGATACCGAGGGGTCAGAGGGGCTGGCCTCCTGCTTTTTCAGGAAAAGTGAGGCAATGTCATTTCCTGAGGATGAGGTTGTCGCGTCTGTGCTCTCCTTCTCCAGCTCAGTGGAGATGAGGACCAGCCATTCGTCAAGAGAGTGCCATAACAGCTCCAGAGGCTAAACCGCAACACAAGACCACAGGCAAAACTGACATCTTCAGCCTTTATTCAGATATTATTACACATTTGGGTAACACTTTACTCAAAGCCTTTACGCATAATGCATTATCAAGGTGTTCATAATGTATGCTATAATGCATTATATGGATAAATATTCAGAAATAATTGTAATCAAAGTAGTGTTAATTTTGTCACCTATTTTTAATTTAGTCTTAGTCTTGTGCCAAATGTCCTTCTTAGTTTTAGTCATATTTAGTCATTCACATATCTTTTTTTGTTAGTCAAGTTTTAGTCGACTATCCCCCGGTTTCACAGACAACGCTTAAGCTAGTCCTAGACTAAAATGCATGTTTGTGCTGTTTTAACTGAAAGAATCTTGCACTGACAAATCTTAAAATATGTCAGTGGCATTGTTTTGTCTCAAGATGCACACCAGTAATGTTTTTTTCTTGGGCACGTTGATAAAAGTTACTTATATGTCCTAATTGAACTAAGGCCTAATCCTGGCTTAGTCTAAGCCCTGTCTGTGAAACCGGGCCTTAAAGTCTCGTCATTTTAGTCTAGTTTTAGTCAAAAGACAACTCAAGGTATCTTAGTCAAGTTTTAGTCGACTAAAAGTCTAGTCATTTTAGTCTAGTTTTAGTCAAAGGAAAACTCAAGGTATCTTAGTCAAGTTTTAGTCGACTAAAAGTATAGTCATTTTAGTCTAGTTTTAGTCAAAAGACAACTCAAGGTATCTTAGTCAAGTTTTAGTCGACTAAAAGTATAGTCATTTTAGTCTAGTTTTAGTCAAAAGACAACTCAAGGTATCTTAGTCAAGTTTTAGTCGACTAAAAGTCGTAATTTTAGTCTAGTTTTAGTCAAAAGACAACTCAAGGTATCTTAGTCAAGTTTTAGTCGACTAAAAGTATAGTCATTTTAGTCTAGTTTTAGTCAAAAGACAACTCAAGGTATCTTAGTCAAGTTTTAGTCGACTAAAAGTCGTAATTTTAGTCTAGTTTTAGTCAAAAGACAACTCAAGGTATCCTAGTCAAGTTTTAGTCGACTAAAAGTCTCGTCATTTTAGTCTAGCTTTAGTCAAAAGACAACTCAAGGTATCTTAGTCAAGTTTTAGTCGACTAAAAGTAGTCATTTTAGTCTAGTTTTAGTCAAAAGACAACTCAAGGTATCTTAGTCAAGTTTTAGTCGACTAAAAGTATAGTCATTTTAGTCTAGCTTTAGTCAAAAGACAACTCAAGGTATCTTAGTCAAGTTTTAGTCGACTAAAAGTATAGTCATTTTAGTCTAGTTTTAGTCAAAAGACAACTCAAGGTATCCTAGTCAAGTTTTAGTCGACTAAAAGTATAGTCATTTTAGTCTAGTTTTAGTCAAAAGACAACTTAAGGTATCTTAGTCAAGTTTTAGTCGACTAAAAGTCTCGTCATTTTAGTCTAGTTTTAGTCAAAAGACAACTCAAGGTATCTTAGTCAAGTTTTAGTCTACTAAAAGTATAGTCATTTTAGTCTAGTTTTAGTCAAAAGACAACTCAAGGTATCTTAGTCAAGTTTTAGTCGACTAAAAGTATAGTCATTTTAGTCTAGCTTTAGTCAAAAGACAACTCAAGGTATCTTAGTCAAGTTTTAGTCGACTAAAAGTATAGTCATTTTAGTCTAGCTTTAGTCAAAAGACAACTCAAGGTATCTTAGTCAAGTTTTAGTCGACTAAAAGTATAGTCATTTTAGTCTAGCTTTAGTCAAAAGACAACTCAAGGTATCTTAGTCAAGTTTTAGTCGACTAAAAGTATAGTGATTTTAGTCTAGTTTTAGTCAAAGGAAAACTCAAGGTATCTTAGTCAAGTTTTAGTCGACTAAAAGTATAGTCATTTTAGTCTAGCTTTAGTCAAAAGACAACTCAAGGTATCTTAGTCAAGTTTTAGTCGACTAAAAGTATAGTCATTTTAGTCTAGCTTTAGTCAAAAGACAACTCAAGGTATCTTAGTCAAGTTTTAGTCGACTAAAAGTATAGTGATTTTAGTCTAGTTTTAGTCAAAGGAAAACTCAAGGTATCTTAGTCAAGTTTTAGTCGACTAAAAGTATAGTCATTTTAGTCTAGCTTTAGTCAAAAGACAACTCAAGGTATCTTAGTCAAGTTTTAGTCGACTAAAAGTATAGTCATTTTAGTCTAGCTTTAGTCAAAAGACAACTCAAGGTATCTTAGTCAAGTTTTAGTCGACTAAAAGTATAGTCATTTTAGTCTAGTTTTAGTCAAAGGAAAACTCAAGGTATCTTAGTCAAGTTTTAGTCGACTAAAAGTATAGTCATTTTAGTCTAGCTTTAGTCAAAAGACAACTCAAGGTATCTTAGTCAAGTTTTAGTCGACTAAAAGTATAGTCATTTTAGTCTAGCTTTAGTCAAAAGACAACTCAAGGTATCTTAGTCAAGTTTTAGTCGACTAAAAGTATAGTCATTTTAGTCTAGTTTTAGTCAAAGGAAAACTCAAGGTATCTTAGTCAAGTTTTAGTCGACTAAAAGTATAGTCATTTTAGTCTAGCTTTAGTCAAAAGACAACTCAAGGTATCTTAGTCAAGTTTTAGTCGACTAAAAGTATAGTCATTTTAGTCTAGCTTTAGTCAAAAGACAACTCAAGGTATCTTAGTCAAGTTTTAGTCGACTAAAAGTATAGTCATTTTAGTCTAGTTTTAGTCAAAGGAAAACTCAAGGTATCTTAGTCAAGTTTTAGTCGACTTTCCCCCAGTTTCACAGACAACGCTTAAGCTAGTCCTAGACTAAAATGCATGTTTGTGCTGTTTTAACTGAAAGAATCTTGCACTGACAAATCTTAAAATATGTCAGTGGCATTGTTTTGTCTCAAGATGCACACCAGTAATGTTTTTTTCTTGGGCACGTTTATAAAAGTTACTTATATGTCCTAATTGAACTAAGGCCTAATCCTGGCTTAGTCTAAGCCCTGTCTGTGAAACCGGGCCTATAAGTCTCGTCATTTTAGTCTAGTTTTAGTCAAAAGACAACTCAAGGTATCTTAGTCAAGTTTTAGTCGACTAAAAGTCTAGTCATTTTAGTCTAGCTTTAGTCAAAAGACAACTCAAGGTATCTTAGTCAAGTTTTAGTCGACTAAGGCCCGGTTTCACAGACAGGGCTTAGACTAAGCCAGGATTAGGCCTTAGTTCAATTAGGACATATAAGTAACTTTTATAAACGTGCCCAAGAAAAAAACATTACTGGTGTGCATCTTGAGACAAAACAATGCCACTGACATATTTTAAGATTTGTCAGTGCAAGATTCTTTCAGTTAAAACAGCACAAACATGCATTTTAGTCTAGGACTAGCTTAAGCGTTGTCTGTGAAACCGGGGGTATGTCGACTAAAAGTCATCATTTTAGTCTAGTTTTAGTCAAAAGACAACTCAAGGTATCTTAGTCAAGTTTTAGTCGACTATAAGTCTAGTCATTTTAGTCTAGTTTTAGTCAAAGGAAAACTCAAGGTATCTTAGTCAAGTTTTAGTCGACTATAAGTCTCGTCATTTTAGTCTAGTTTTAGTCAAAGGAAAACTCAAGGTATCTTAGTCAAGTTTTAGTCGACTAAAAGTATAGTCATTTTAGTCTAGTTTTAGTCAAAAGACAACTCAAGGTATCTTAGTCAAGTTTTAGTCGACTAAAAGTATAGTCATTTTAGTCTAGCTTTAGTCAAAAGACAACTCAAGGTATCTTAGTCAAGTTTTAGTCGACTAAAAGTCTAGTCATTTTAGTCTAGTTTTAGTCAAAAGACAACTCAAGGTATCTTAGTCAAGTTTTAGTCGACTAAAAGTCTAGTCATTTTAGTCTAGCTTTAGTCAAAAGACAACTCAAGGTATCTTAGTCAAGTTTTAGTCGACTAAAAGTCTAGTAATTTTAGTCTAGTTTTAGTCAAAAGACAACTCAAGGTATCTTAGTCAAGTTTTAGTCGACTAAAAGTCATCATTTTAGTCTAGTTTTAGTCAAAAGACAACTCAAGGTATCCTAGTCAAGTTTTAGTCGACTAAAAGTCGTCATTTTAGTCTAGTTTTAGTCAAAAGACAACTCAAGGTATCTTAGTCAAGTTTTAGTCGACTAAAAGTCTCGTCATTTTAGTCTAGTTTTAGTCAAAAAAACAACTCAAGGTATCTTAGTCAAGTTTTAGTCGACTAAAAGTCTAGTCATTTTAGTCTAGTTTTAGTCAAAAGACAACTCAAGGTATCTTAGTCAAGTTTTAGTCGACTAAAAGTCTAGTCATTTTAGTCTAGCTTTAGTCAAAAGACAACTCAAGGTATCTTAGTCAAGTTTTAGTCGACTAAAAGTCTAGTCATTTTAGTCTAGCTTTAGTCAAAAGACAACTCAAGGTATCTTAGTCAAGTTTTAGTCGACTAAAAGTCTAGTCATTTTAGTCTAGTTTTAGTCAAAAGACAACTCAAGGTATCTTAGTCAAGTTTTAGTCGACTAAAAGTCTAGTCATTTTAGTCTAGTTTTAGTCAAAAGACAACTCAAGGTATCTTAGTCAAGTTTTAGTCGACTAAAAGTCATCATTTTAGTCTAGTTTTAGTCAAAAGACAACTCAAGGTATCCTAGTCAAGTTTTAGTCGACTAAAAGTATAGTCATTTTAGTCTAGTTTTAGTCAAAAAACAACTCAAGGTATCTTAGTCAAGTTTTAGGGTGTACTCACACTAGGCACGGTTGCCTTGTACCGTGCCCGAGCGCGATTATCCCCCCTCCCCACTCCCCCGCTGGCCTGCACTCACATTGCACTTAACGTACCGGGCCGGAGCACGCTTAAGTCATTCACGATGCAACTTTTTGTTTTGAAGAAGACAAGAAGAAAAGCGCTTTCGCTAATAGACTGCCTAATACATTCATCATTTATGCCGCGCAGCGATTTTCACTTGATTGCACTGCACGTATCAGAAGATTATTACGGAGGCAGCTGACTTTGATGGAGGGATTTGCAGCTTTACCCGCAAACTTCAATTCATGTTCATCAATAAGGTGAGAACCAGAACCATTACAAAACCTAAATATAATTGAATTAATTGAAAAGTGTATCCAATTAGTAATAGTTTGGTGTTTGCTATCGTAATGATAGCACACAGCTGTTCCATGATCAGGCGCGGTTAGCGCTCACACTGCATGCGAACCGCGCCCGAGTCCAACTGAACCATGCTCTGGCCCACCTCTTCCAAGCGGGCCAGGGCCGGCTAATCGAGCCGCACCCGGGCACGGTTCGGAGCACTCACACTAGTCAAACGAACCGCGCTTTGGTGGTCAAACGCACTTGGGCACGGTTCAAACTGGCTAGTGTGAGTACACCCTTAGTCGACTAAAAGTCGTCATTTTAGTCAAAAGACAACTCAAGGTATCTTAGTCAAGTTTTAGTCTACTAAAAGTCTCGTCATTTTAGTCTAGTTTTAGTCAAAAGACAACTCAAGGTATCTTAGTCAAGTTTTAGTCTACTAAAAGTCTAGTCATTTTAGTCTAGTTTTAGTCAAAAGACAACTCAAGGTATCTTAGTCAAGTTTTAGTCGACTAAAAGTCTCGTCATTTTAGTCTAGTTTTAGTCAAAAGACAACTCAAGGTATCTTAGTCAAGTTTTAGTCGACTAAAAGTCTCGTCATTTTAGTCTAGCTTTAGTCAAAAGACAACTCAAGGTATCTTAGTCAAGTTTTAGTCGACTAAAAGTCTAGTCATTTTAGTCTAGTTTTAGTCAAAAGACAACTCAAGGTATCTTAGTCAAGTTTTAGTCGACTAAAAGTATAGTCATTTTAGTCTAGTTTTAGTCAAAAGACAACTCAAGGTATCTTAGTCAAGTTTTAGTCGACTAAAAGTCTAGTCATTTTAGTCTAGCTTTAGTCAAAAGAAAACTCAAGGTATCTTAGTCAAGTTTTAGTCGACTAAAAGTATAGTCATTTTAGTCTAGCTTTAGTCAAAGGAAAACTCAATATATTTTATTCAATATATATAACTGCTCCACGCGGGTCCGGGGTGTTAATATCAAGTAGAGTTCCAGCCGATGGATTTCCGCGGAAAAGTGTTGAATGTTGAAAGTGAAACTCAAGATGCGTGCGTGACGTTATGGCGAGCGCACCTGGTCGAGTTAGTCTTTCCATCGGCAGGGGAACTTTCAACAGTTTTTCCATAAATTGAACAGGGAAGGCGGTCGGCCGAAAGTTTACTTTATATAGTTTTAAATATGGATATTTTTCTTACACAAACGCATCGATTCGCTTCAGAAGGCCTTTATTAACACCCCAGAGCCTCGTGGAGCAGTTATATGATGGATAGATGCACTTTTTATGGACTTCAAAAACAGAGCAACTATGAATCCAATTCTAATGCTTGGATTAGCCTGGACTTTTGTAATATAACTCCGATTTTATTCGTCTGAAAGAAGAATGACATATACACCTCGGATGACTTGAGGGTGAGTAAATGATGGGATAATTTTCACTTTTGGGTGAACTATCCCTTTAAGCCTCTGAACATTGGCCTTTAAATAAGACGTCTGCACTGTAGTGCCCTCTGACCTTGAACACCTGGCTGCGCGGCGTTTTGTTTCCATTGTAGCACAGGTCATTCCCGTTGTTCGGGGAGGACGGTCCCAGGCAGAACACATGACAGAAGATCCGGATAATCCGGAGCAAACTCTTTGTTTGGACCTCGAAGTTACTGGACAAGCTGAGAGGAAACAGATTTGAGTAAAGGACGTTTGAAACAAGCAGAGGGACGTCTGAAGCTGTGGATGCGCAGACGCACCTCAGCAGTTTGTGTCCATTCGTGGTGGCCACCTCGGCCAAGCTGGTCAGGATCCTCTGGTAGTCGGAGTCATTCTGCTGCGAAACATATTCCAGAACCTGCCGCAGCTGAGGAATAATATTCAACATGTAAAAAGACATTAATGCACATAAACTTATACAGAAGGAGAGATGAGGCGTACCATGTTCTCTTTAATGTCGTCGTTCTGGGTCATCTGAATCAGAGTCTGAAACAGCCGGCCGTGGTGCTGGATCAGGATTTCACACGTTTCACCATAACCACCCTAAAACACACACACACACACACACACACACACACACACGTTATTATCGTTAACTAACACTATTAAAAACACACGTTACATGTACTTACTATAGTAATAACTATAAATGATAGATAGTTCATTAATATTACTCAGTACTTAAATATATAATTACAGTGTAACAAACACACCTTAAAATAAAGTCTAACCCATTTGTTTAAACTAACCAAACAATAGAAATAATACGCAGATTGTGCCTTTAAACTAAAATTAACATGAAAACGAAAAATAATTCAAACTATCACATGAACTATTACAAATATTTCTGTTAATTGAAATAAAGCTGAATTCAAACTAATTAGCTAAAGAAATGTAACTGAACGAAAAGTAGAAATGCTGCTTGGCAATAAACTGAAATAAAAACTAAACGATTAAACCTAAATATCAATATTTCAAAATAAAACTAAATGACAAAAGCACATAACTAAATCACTAAAAATGGAACTAGAATGAAAATGAAAACTAAACTGTAAAAAAATCTATATAAAAATAATAACCAATGAATGACAGTATAATCCGCTGAAGGAGCAGTGTGTTCACCTGCACACACAGGTCCAGCGGCGTGACCCCGTTCCTGTCGGGCAGATACTTGGCTCCCCTGAACAGCAGGATCTGAGCCGTGTCCCTCTGACCGTGACTGCAACACAACGACAGAAGCTTGTAAACTGCACAATATCAAAAAAATGATTGTGATTTGTCTATCCTCTGTGTCGGTCACTCCTCCGCCGGAACTCGACTCACGGACGACCGTTACCGGAAGCCAATGATTATAGTTTATAAAGTTATAAATATGGATATATTTCTTCGCTTTAGAAGGCCTTCATTAACCCTCTGGAGCTGTATGGAGTACTTTTATGATGGAGGGATGCGCTTTTTTGCTTGGAAGCTTGGAAGAGCAAGGATATTTATTAACAAAACTCTGATTGGATGGCTTAAAGGGGAGTAAATCATGGGCTAATTTTCATTTTTGGGTGAACTATCCCTTTAATTTTCAACTAACACCACAACAAACTTGTAGCCAATCAACAGTAGGGGGCGTGTCCACTCATGATGGGGGAGGAGAGAGAGTGAGCCAGTCAGCAGTAGGGGGTGTGTCCACACATGATGGGGGAGGAGAGAGAGTGAGCCAATCAACAGTAGGGGGCGTGTCCACTCATGATGGGGGAGGAGAGAGAGTAAGCCAGTCAACAGTAGGGGTGTGTCCACTCATGATGGGGGAGGAGAGAGATAGTGAGCCAATCAACAGTAGGGGGCGTGTCCACTCATGATCGGGGAGGAGAGAGAGTGTGCCAATCAACAGTAGGGGTGTGTCCACTCATGATGGGGGAGGAGAGAGAGTGAGCCAATCAGCAGTAGGGGGCGTGTCCACTCATGATGGGGGAGGAGAGAGAGTAAGCCAGTCAACAGTAGGGGTGTGTCCACTCATGATGGGGGAGGAGAGTGAGCCAATCAACAGTAGGGGGCGTGTCCACTCATGATGGGGGAGGAGAGAGAGTGAGCCAATCAACAGTAGGGGGTGTGTCCACTCATGATGGGGGAGGAGAGAGAGTGAGCCAATCAACAGTAGGGGGCGTGTCCACTCATGATGGGGGAGGAGAGAGAGTGAGCCAATCAACAGTAGGGGGTGTGTCCACACATGATGGGGAAGAGAGAGTGAGCCAATCAACAGTAGGGGGCGTGTCCACACATGATGGGGGAGGAGAGAGAGTAAGCCAATCAACAGTAGGGGGTGTGTCCATTCATGATGGGGGAGGAGAGAGAGTGAGCCAATCAACAGTAGGGGCGTGTCCAAACATGATGGGGGAGGAGAGAGTGAGTCAATCAACAGTAGGGGGCGTGTCCACTCATGATGGGGGAGGAGAGAAAGTGAGCCAATCAGCAGTAGGGGTGTGTCCACTCATGATGGGGGAGGAGAGAGAGTGAGCCAATCAGCAGTAGGGGTGTGTCCATTCATAATGGGGGAGGAGAGAGATAGTGAGCCAATCAACAGTAGGGGGTGTGTCCACTCATAATGGGGGAGGAGAGAGATAGTGAGCCAATCAACAGTAGGGGGTGTGTCCACTCATGATGGGGGAGGAGAGAGAGTGAGCCAATCAACAGTAGGGGTGTGTCCACTCACGATGGGGGAGGAGAGAGATAGTGAGCCAATCAACAGTAGGGGGTGTGTCCACTCATAATGGGGGAGGAGAGAGATAGTGAGCCAATCAACAGTAGGGGGTGTGTCCACTCATGATGGGGGAGGAGAGAGATAGTGAGCCAATCAACAGTAGGGGGTGTGTCCACTCATAATGGGGGAGGAGAGAGATAGTGAGCCAATCAACAGTAGGGGGTGTGTCCACTCATGATGGGGGAGGAGAGAGAGTGAGCCAATCAACAGTAGGGGTGTGTCCACTCATGATGGGGGAGGAGAGAGAGTGAGCCAATCAACAGTAGGGGTGTGTCCACTCATGATGGGGGAGGAGAGAGATAGTGAGCCAATCAACAGTAGGGGGTGTGTCCACTCATAATGGGGGAGGAGAGAGATAGTGAGCCAATCAACAGTAGGGGTGTGTCCACTCATGATGGGGGAGGAGAGAGTTAGCCAAACAGCAGTAGGGGGCGTGTCCACAAATGATGGAGGAGGAGTTTAATGGTGCAAGGCAAAAATATTTCATGGTGTACAAGTCATTTTCTGTTACCAAGTTGTAAGTCGTGCCTTTTTACGTCAAAACTAGGCTCAGTTGCAACTTGCGCACAGCTGCTATAATGGATGGATGTGCTTTTCTGGGCTTCAAAAACTCTATAAGCTCTATTTACTCCCATAATAAAGCTTGGAAGAGCCAGGACATTTGTTAATATAACTCTGATTATGTTTGGCTGAAAGAAGAAAGCCATTTACGCCTAGGATGCCTTGAGAGTAATTTTGGGGTGAACTAACCCTTTAATATTTAATATTAACGTCTCTGAAGAAGAGAGAGATAGTTATGTGAATAAATGACTCTGTTAGTGACTCTTCAACATACACCCGTGAGGCTAAAGCAGCTCAAATCAAGGTTAAACTGAAAGGTTAAACAGAGGACATCACATATTTGAAGGCTGCTATTGGATTATTGAGGGTCAACGTCATTTTAAGTAAGAACTGTAAGTAAGTCTGGGGCTTCCTGTCTCTCCAACCAACTGTAACTCGCCCAACAAGATTCTCTTTATCCTCAGAGTTTTTGACTCTAAGGCCACCCATTGTCCACAGTGGTATTCAAAGGCGCCCTACCCCTGTTTTTGTCCTATTTTATTCTATTCAGCTCAAAACACCCCACAGATCATGTATTATACCATGTTATACATGACTTTTGAGTGGAAGGAAAAACATGCGGTTTTCGTGCATGTACAATATTGCCAAAAGTTTTGGGACGTCTGCCTTTACATGTACATGAACTTTAATGCCATCCCATTGTTAATCCGTAGGGTTTAATATGGAGTCGGCCCACCAGCTCTAACAGCTTCAGCTCTTCTGGGAAGGCTTTCCACAAGGTTTAGGAGTGTGTTTATGACCATTCTTCTAGAAGTGCATTTGTGAGGTCAGGCACTGATGTTGGACCTGGCTCTCCGCTCCTAATTCATCCCTAAGGTGTTCTATCGGGTTGAGGTCAGGACTCCCCAAACTGTTTCCACAAAGTTGGGAGCATGAAATTGTCCAAAATGTCTTGGTGTGCTGAAGCATTAAGAGTTCCTTTCACTGGAACTAAGGGGCCAAGCCCAACCCCTGAAAAACAACTCAACACCATAGTCCCCCCCCTCCACCAAACTTTACACTTGAATCAGTAATGTTAAGCTTTCGGCACCATAGTTATCTTATACAGCCGTGAGGCTCTGTGTGATTTGATTCACTAAAAAGAGTCATTTGTTTGTAAGTCAAACTACACTGACCACCAGCTGCATTATACCCGCGGAGACAAACTCATGTGTGTGCAATCTGAAATTAAATAAGATTTATTTAGTTGTAAAACTGCTAAGCGCTATACATAAGGTAAGATGCATTGTTCTTGAATAATCTCTGCTTCATTAGAGCAGGTGCACTTTGTTTAGAGCGAAATAAAAATATTAAAGCGTATATTTCCCGTATAATGTGATTAAAATTACTACTCTTAGTCGTAGTACTTAACATAGTGATCATATCTCCTCAACAGATCATCACAGAGACTTGGGGCTGGGCTCATTTGAATCGGCCTATCAAGCAGCTCAAAAGTAGTGACATTCAAACTTTATAGCCACGCCCTAGCAACCAGTTACAGCACCCTAGCAACCGTATATCAACATTAACGAGCCCGGAATTTACTTTTCAGATTTTGATTAAAGATAACCACGGCAAACTATTTTTTTTCTGGGTATAACTTGCACGGATTAGTTGTTCACCCTAAGACCTGTAATGTGGGCTAACAAAGTAAATAAGATTGATTTTGATTTCATGAGGACTTTGAATAGTATTTTGCAGTTTAATATTCACATACACTAGTGTACAGTCTGGAGCCCTGCGCTTAGATAAACACGGAAGCGACTGAACTCACATTTATCGTCACATTTTTATAATTTCAGTAGCGACTTGTGACATCCCTACCTGTGGCCATGAAGTGATTGAATTCAATGATTTGGAGGGGTGTCCCAATACCTTTCGCAATATAGTGCATCTTTAAATGCAAATGAGCTGCTGCTCCGCCCCCTTATCCAGAAGAGGGCAGAGCCTGTACAGCTTGTGCCTCGGACACTCTAACAAAAACATCTGCTTGTTTTGATGATCATCTCTATCGCGCTCACATGACATTGCAGTTCATCATCATGAGAGTTTATGATCTGCATCCGTTTTATAGCCTTATCAGTCTAAACTTCTGATATATGGTTTTCTGAGCGCACACACACACACACACACACCCAAAGCAAAGCTGGACGTCTGACAGAGCTGTTAATCTGCTGTTAATATGAATAAAAACAACTACAGACTAACAGAAAATCACACTGCTCTCGACTGAATAACTTTAGTAGCTCATCCTGATTGCCCATCTGTAATGATGGCACTGCCAAACAGAGGCGCACGGTTCATTTACAATACACTAGTAGCCTGTATGACATTATAAGAGTCAGATCGTGCCCAGATCAGCTGTACGTTTAATTACTCGTTTTAATGATCTGTTGTGAGGCATGCGAGTGTTGATCCTCATCAGCGTTGAGTGGACTCATATCAGTAATCAAAACAAGGGATGGATGCAGTGCTGTTGCTCAGCAACCAAAGCTGAACACTCAGAATCGCGACAGAGGCTCATCCTGATCAGGGTCCTCATTTATAAACGTTGCGTACGCACAGAAGAAGGCGTACGCCGCTCTCTACGCAATAATTGGTATTTATAAAAAGCAAATTTGACGGGAAAATGTGCGGTCCTTCACGCAAGCTCTGACCCAGGCGGACGCACATAAACGGGTGAAATGAGAAATGGCGACACCGTCCGCAGATGAAGAAACACGTGAGAGTGTGTGAAACTGTAGACCGTTGAGTAAAAGAAAT
The DNA here is from genome assembly GCA_023566225.1 of Romanogobio albipinnatus. NCBI lineage: Eukaryota > Metazoa > Chordata > Actinopteri > Cypriniformes > Gobionidae > Romanogobio > Romanogobio albipinnatus. The sequence continues at coordinate 3,411,934 of CM042252.1, read as the reverse complement.
GGCAATACTGCCTCTCATAAATAACATGAAGACTTCACAAAGCAAATCTTACAATTAACAGCCGTTTGATCGATCTGCAGTGCTAAACAAACCAAATCAAACGAAAATTACAACAGAAATGCAAATTAACACATATTAGCAAAAAGAAAAGTGAAATATGTTCTGCAATAATATTGGCATATTATGCAATTCATCCTCATAAATAATATGGTAAACAGAACGAAATAATGTACAAAACTGATATACTCGTCAATGTGTCCGTCTGGCAGAGCAGATTAGATAGATAGATAGATAGATAGATAGATAGATAGATAGATAGATAGATAGATAGATAGATAGATAGATAGATAGATAGATAGATAGATAGATAGATAGATAGATAGATAGATAGATAGATAGATAGATAGATAGATAGATAGATAGATAGATAGATAGATAGATAGATAGATAGATAGATAGATAGATAGATAGATAGATAGATAGATAGATAGATAGATAGATAGATAGATAGATAGATAGATAGATAGATAGATAGATAGATAGATAGATAGATAGATAGATAGATAGATAGATAGATAGATAGATAGATAGATAGATAGATAGATAGATAGATAGATAGATAGATAGATAGATAGATAGATAGATAGATAGATAGATAGATAGATAGATAGATAGATAGATAGATAGATAGATAGATAGATAGATAGATAGATAGATAGATAGATAGATAGATAGATAGATAGATAGATAGATAGATAGATAGATAGATAGATAGATAGATAGATAGATAGATAGATAGATAGATAGATAGATAGATAGATAGATAGATAGATAGATAGATAGATAGATAGATAGATAGATAGATAGATAGATAGATAGATAGATAGATAGATAGATAGATAGATAGATAGATAGATAGATAGATAGATAGATAGATAGATAGATAGATAGATAGATAGATAGATAGATAGATAGATAGATAGATAGATAGATAGATAGATAGATAGATAGATAGATAGATAGATAGATAGATAGATAGATAGATAGATAGATAGATAGATAGATAGATAGATAGATAGATAGATAGATAGATAGATAGATAGATAGATAGATAGATAGATAGATAGATAGATAGATAGATAGATAGATAGATAGATAGATAGATAGATAGATAGATAGATAGATAGATAGATAGATAGATAGATAGATAGATTGTCCACTGGGGAAAGTTGTTTTCATAGTAACATTTCTTCATCAGCTACGGAATCCTGGTATTCATGCCTTTAGTTTTATTTTTGATAAATAGCGTATGACGTGTGTCTCAACCATTCAGAGCTGCAACACATTACATTTGCACTGAACTATTTCCCATTTCCACGTAGATTATAACCGACATCTGTAGCTTGTCAGATGCAATGAAATGGATGGGAATAAAATGCCCCATCTCAATGCGTAATGACGCACAATGGCTGATCTTGCGCTCTTGAAGATGTGGCAAATGGAAGGATTCGGACTGAACGCATCTTCACACAGCAAGAAGACTCGCTGGCAAATGAGGACACACTCTGGCGATGGAGCGCTAGATGCTTTTTTGCCTCGACTTTGATGTCCGACCATTTCTTTTTTATTTGGGCCGAGGTGCGAGGTTGTGAGGCTACAGCGTTTACGGCGTCTGCAACCTTTTGCAACTCAAGAGCCTTTTTGGCATTAGTAATGCCCACACTGTGCCCTCCAAAACAACATTTTTCTCCTCTTTTCCACCTCGCCAACGATAACTTCTACTTCACATTGAGTGAAGTTATGTTTTTTTGATTTCCTCTCTGTGTTCGTCATGATTTTGCAATCGATGAATATTAACTTGTGGGCGTTTCACGGACTATTTATGGGCAACTATGGGCGTGACATGAAGCCGCAAAAGCTGCGCTACATTTAGAATTGATTGTGATTAATTAAGGGAAAACTGCGTAGGATGTGCGTGCGCACGGTTTTATAAATCCCAATATTTCTGTGCGTACACACATCCTGTTTCATCCGTACGCCACTTCTGACGCAAATCCTACGCAAAGTTTTATAAATGAGGCCCCTGGACACGTTCCTATTAGCCTGTCATTACAGCAAAGAAAGCTCAGTTCTCCTGTTATTCTCATTAAACGCACAAGAAAGCCCTGTTTATATACAAATGACCCCTAATTACCCAGAAAGCTGTCCAGATCCAGTCACTGAATGGACGTTCATTTTCTCAAGGGACCACATTGTAATTGTTGACCATATGCGCCACTTTCAGGCCGAACAAACAGTAATCATGGTAGTGAATATGATCACCTGCAGGCGAAATACAGCGGCGTGGCTCCAGATACGTTGGGCCTGTTGATGTCCGCTCCGCTGTCCAGAAGACACTGCACCGTCTGTGGGAAACAGCACAACATCACTTAATACGATTAGTAAAAGCACTCTTAGCTCTAGTGTGCCGATGGCGTCCGTACAGTCTTGTGTCCGTTCTGGCAGGCCACATGTAAGGCGGTCTGGCCCATGGCGTCCTCCACGTCCACATTAGTCACATGCTGCACCAGGTCATGAAGAAGCTCGGTCCGGCCATTCACCGCCAGCCAATGAATCTAAAGACACGAGAGGATGAGAGAAAGAACTAACCATTAGTAAATAATAGTACAGACTCGTTCTGTCCACTCAACCAGAGGGTCGCCAGCTTTTTCTCTGGTGAAAGAAACATACATTAAGAATATTAAAATATTAAATGTCATGGATACATATTTACTGAGTAACCCATTATTTTGCAGACGGGGTCAAACGAAACACAGGTTGGTAGGTTTATTAGTACAATTTATAATTTTAATTCTATCCGAATTTTGGCTTTCATGTTTGTCTTTCTTCAGAAAAACAAATATTAACAAAATCAAAAATTGGAGCCAATATTAATAAATAAAACACACACATATACACCGATCAGGCTTAACATTATGACTACTTCCTAATATTGTGTTGGTCCCCCTTTTGCTGCCAAAACAGCCCTGACCCATCGAGGCATGGACTCCACTAGACCCCTGAAGGTGTGCTGTGGTATCTGTGGTACCACACGGGCCAGCCTTCGCTCCCCACGTGCATCAATGACCCTGTGGCCGCCCATGACCCTGTGGCCGGTTCTCCGCTGTTCCTTCCTGGAGCACTTTTGATAGAGACTGACCACTGCAGACCGGGAACACCCCACAAGAGCTGCAGTTCTGGAGATGCTCTGACCCAGTCGTCTAGCCATCACAATCTGGCCCTTGTCAAACTCGCTCAAATCCTTACGCTTGCCCATTTTTCCTGCTTCTAACACATCAACTCTGAGGACAAAATGTTCACTTGCTGCCTAATATATCCCACCCACTAACAGATCATCAGTGTTATTCACTTCACCTGTCATAATGTTTTGCCTGATCGGTGTATAAATAACAAAACATATGTATGGGTTGGGCGATGTCTCCTAAATTGGCAGCTGACGATGTTTACAGTAAAACATCGTGATGGACGATGATATCGTCGTTTTTTTAATTAATACAAATATATAATTGACTATATCTGTATTTTACTATCTCTTTACATAAATATTATTTTCTACTTCAAAACTAAATATAATTTTGTTATTTTACTAACCCAAATAATGACTCATCCGCGCTCGGTTGCACGTGAGGGAAAAAAGTAGCTTCCTTCCACTTAAGAAGAGTTGTGCACTTTTTATTCTAATAAATCTCTTTACATAAATGCTATTTTCTACTTCAAAACTGTAATTTCGTTACTAACGCAGTGTTTTGTATGTTAATGCTGTTTTACGTGAATAATACCGAGTGAAGCACAAAGCTTTGTTTACAAAGGAAATAAATTCGCAGCCGAATGGATTCATGCCGAATGAGGTCGGCTGAGCCCAATTTAAGATTTGTCAGCTTTTTTATTCTGTTTTGCGACTTCCGTGAATTTTAACATTAGGCCTAACGTTAGTCCATTTTATCCCACATGGACATCTCGTTTCTTTTCTCAAATCTTCACTCGCCGCACACATTTTCACAGGGAATTATAAACGTTTCTTCCTTTCGTTTGTTTATAAGTCTATTATACCCATTCACGTCCTTTACTGTGGGAAAGCAGAAAAGCACTGTAGGATGAGTAGCTACCTTTTTACTTACTGTTATTTAACACAGTTTGTGCTTGTTATTAGACTTGGTAAGGCGCGTCAAGTTTATTTGAATGGCGCATTTCACACACACAGGCCATTTGACTTTGGTTTTCTCTGGCAGTGAATAATCAAACAGCTTAAATGTCTTGACCCTGTGGAAGATCAAATTCGCTCTTCAGAACAACATCAGGAGAACACATGAAGACGGAGATATTTGAGAAGGTGTTTCATCTCGCGCAGAGCGGTATATAACGCATCTTTGAGGGGAATTTTTTTTTTACTAATATTTAATTATCTTATATTCTTTAGGTTAGCATTATTTACTGATAATGGTTTAAATGTTTGACAGGCTGTGGTGTGTTGTTTCACTGACGGAAGTACTGAAATAAACACGCATGCTTATGAAATGGATGTTTGAGCCTCGTTTATTATTTCAAAATGTAGGCTATATCTGGCAAAGACTACAGTATTTAAAATAGAATATACGCATTAGTTATAATCTCAATATAATTTACAGAGCAATCCCTGCAAAGTTTTTAGTTTAACGATAGAAGAGGATTAGTGTGCGTCGCACTCACAACAAGACTCGCAATGGGGGGCGTGGCATCACGATGTCAGTCAGCCATCGGCACAACCCTATATGCATGTATAGTTTACACATATAGAATTTTGCACATGCCATTTGCAGTATTTTTGTTGTATCTATGGTTACAATGTCACATTGTCCAGCTGTAGACCAATAACAACAACAAAATAATACAATAATAATAATACCAACGACAATAAACCCAGTCAAAGGTTTGGCTATACTTGCAGGAGTGTGTGGTTCTAATGCTCAAATGCTTGAAATTAGTTTAAGAAGACTAAGTTAGTTAATTCCTTCATGAGAGTTGATTTACAAAATGTAAAAAAAGGCGAGCAGAAGTGAATAAGAAGCAGCCAACAATAGAACATTTAATATTTTTAATATGATATAAACCCAAAAATGTAGGGTTTTTATGTTTTCTAATTATTTTATTCTATATTACAATATATTAATTGTCAGAGAGTGAAAGGATAATACTATTTCTGTCTCAAGCGCAGTGTTTTCTCATCATACTCACAGCAGTGAGACCTTCATTATTGCAGATGTTCACATCAGCATTGAACTCTAACAGTCTGCCCATGCACTTCTTCTGTCTGTGAAAATATAAGACAACATGGGAAAAAAATGAGCATGGGTCTATGGGACCTTTTTTTAGCATGTAATACACACAAATGCTCAGGCTATAGGAAAGCTTGAAGGGCTAAAGAATAGTGAGTGTGGATCGCTGTGCTTCCAGCAGGGGGCAGTGCTGCACGGGTTCATGAAAGCCTCCGTTTACCCGTTTCTGGCCGCCAGATGCAGAGGTGTGCAGCCGGAGATGTCCTGATAGTTGGGATTCGCTCCACGCTTCAACAGCAGGACAAGACACTCTACAGATCCACAACTGAAACCACAAACACATACACGAAAAACACATTCAATATGGGTCATCACAATATAAAAAAGAATTGGCTCAAAAATGATTTGTTGAATTTACTAAAAAAAGCTGCGTCAAGTGGTTCCACACAACTATATTGAGTCATTTTTACAAATAACAATTTAGTTATATGAACAAAAGAAAGTCAAGTAAAGCTGACACAATTTCTTGAAGTAAATACAAACCATTTGAATTTGTCACTGTTACATAATATTTATATGTGCAGTTTACTTGATGATGTTATGTTACATTTATAAAAGTTTATTATGTTAGGTGAAAACATTTATTGACTTAATTTACCTTATTAAATTAACTACTTGCTCTACAAGTGTAAGTGGAAAACTATTAAATATAAGAAAAAGCATATTTTTAGAAACAAAATTAAAAGAATAACTTAAAGTCGGCATGAAACGGAAGTTGAGATCATCTATTTCTCCTTATTGTGACGTAAATACGAGTGAAACAGCTTCTGAAATGTAGGGCGAGGCTTGATTTCGTCCTTCGGGGTTGGATTGGATCGTTGGATGTTGGGCGTTGCTAACAAAATGGAGGCAGATTTGAAGTTTGCACTCAGTTTTGGAGGAAAAACTCGATCTATCTCTTAAATAAATGTATTTTCTCTCTAAATCTTTTCTACATATGTTACTGAACATATTTCCTCACTTTTCGCTGGTTTATGCTACGGATTGCACTTATTTTAAGTCTTTTATGGCTTTATTTCTGTCAAACTTTTTCTCAGCTCTCCCTTATAAGGGCGGCGCACCGTAAGTGCATTCACACACGCTGCATTCCTCAGTGTGAGCCGTCACGACGAGCTGTTCCGACTATATTGAGTAATTTGTACATAAAAAAAGCTTTTATTTCTCATATATTTCTCTCTATTTGCCTCAAGTCCTTCTTGAAGAAGGTACTGTGTACACCGAGAAAAATGCACCTAGCCATCATTCTAGGATCAGTGACAGGTTTCTGAGAGGCGGAGCAGAAACGAGATGGGGCGATAACCCCGCCCTCGCGCGATAACCCCGCCCTCGCGCCATAGCACATGACCGGGAAGGAAGAGAGGTTGTTTCGATGGGGGACGGAAAGTTAACATATTTGATTAAAGATTATAAGGGTAAACTATTTTTTTTTAAATAATGAAGTGCACAGATAAATCAGTTATAGTAAACACTACAATATTAAATATAAAAATATTAAATTTGATTTCATGCCGCCTTTAATTGAGAACAGGAAGTCCATCCAATAGATGAGTGTATGAGTGGCCACAGCCTAAACACAGGCTCCGCTCTTCTGCATAATGGTAACCACAAAATCACAGAAACTCCTCTAAATGTCCAACATAAGTGCACATAAACTAACAACATCTTTCCCTTTACTGAAAAAGATCAAATAACACTTTAATCCCTAAATGTACTCTCCTAATGCAGTCCCTTGCAAAGCATGCTGGGAACTACAGATCAACTGCCCAGTTTGTTCGTTTCACTCAGCGATGTTAAGTTGACCGAACAAACACTTACAAGTAAAGCTGACAATATACATTTTTAGTAGAAACCACTCAGTAAATCTAAGTAAATTTAGTTACATGAGTTTTTTTAAGTAATGTGAACAAGGATGAGTTGAGTGCAACTAACAACAGTGAAAGTTCATTTTTTTGACTGTAAAGACAACACTAACACTACTGGAAACCCATAAAGGGGACCTATTTTTACTAGATGTAATAGTCTCAGGTGTCCCCAAAATATGTCTAAAGTTCCAGCTCAAAACACCCCACAGATCATTTATTATATCATGTTGTAAATGCCAAGTGGTTTTTGAGTTGAAGGAAAAACATGTCGTTTTTGTGCATGTATCTTTAAATGCAAATGAGCTGGTGTTCCGCCCCCAATCCAGAAGAGGGTGGAGCCTGTACAGCTCGTGCTTTGGATGCGCTGCCTAAAACTAAACTTTGGTTTTGATGATCATCTCTATCGCGCTCACACTCACGTGACATTGAAGTTCTTCATCATCATGAGAGTTTATGATCTGCATGTGTTTTAAAGTCTTATCAGTCTAAACTTCTGATATATGGTTTTCTGAGCGCACACACACACACACACCCGAAGCATGCGCACAGAAAGCTGAAGTCAGATGGAGCGTCCCGTGAGTACCAAACTAAGTTCTCGTTCACATCTTATTGCGCTTAAACTGTCAAACACACACAAGGTTATGTCACAAACACACACAGTTCACATAAACACAGTCAGTTGACTGGATTTGATGAGTTTTGTGGTTGAAATTTTAAAAAGTAACAAATCCTTCCCTCACGGGTCAATTTGACCCCCATAGGAATGAATGGAGTGAGAGGAACGCTTCAGTACACATAGAAAATGCTAAAAACAAAAAGAAAATGCTCAAAAAAAATGCTCAAAATTCAAACAAAAAATACTAAAACTACCAAAATATACTGAAGAGAAATGAGTTTAGGACCCAGCGGAACAGCTCATTTGCTCCATATAGAGCGATAAGGCCATCTAGCGCCAAAAGTCATGAAATATAATATAATATAATATAATATAATATAATATAATATAATATTTGTTCCACAAGAGGTCAGCAAAGACACCCAATGTAAGATATTTTGAGCTGAATTAAAAGGGTTATGCATGAAATTGCAAGTTATTTTGAATTGAAGTTGAAATAAATGTAAAGAATGTGCTTAAATTACAATTTATGTATTATTTATTTATAAAATCTAGTAATTTAAAGGTGCATAATATAAAAATAAAAATTGCGTTAAAAAATTGCAAAAATATTATCAAAATAAAATGAAAGTAGCTTTCTGGAAAAAAAAAAAAAAGGTATAATTTGAGGGCTTCGGGTCATTTTGACCCGTGAGGGACGGATGAGAGTTAAACAGGTGGCAGAGCAGGGAACACGTTACACACGTGCTCAATTCTGTCATTTTGTGAGAATGTGAACAGAACAGAAGGACTTACTTTGCAGCAATGTGTAGGAGGCTTCTTTTAACACGTCCAAAGGCGTAGTTGACATCAAACTTTGAGTTTAAAAGCAATTCAGAAACTGACCTATGAGCACAAATAAATAAATATGGACATTTTAAATAAGAATAAACATTCACAGTTGTTACATTCAGCAGTGTGGCTTAATTGTGTTCCAGGTTCTCACTGTTGTCAGGGGAAATAAATACACGGGACTAACAATGGGTTCCTCGCGAGAGACACTCACCTGTGCTGGTCGGCCATGACCATGGGCATCAGGGTGTACACGGCGGTCTCACTGTCTGCAGGAACACAAAGACACACTGTTCAAACATTCAGCCAAACAAAGACTGAACCAAAACTGTGCCCTTGGAAGATGGACTATCTTGTTAAATGTGAAAGACATCAGGTGCACTACCTTTCATTCAATAAAGTAAACACTGTAGTACAATAACGAGAATATACTGAGAATCGCCATCAAGAACAAAGACAAAAAAATGGCCAGATGCGTACACTTATGAGAGCCAGTCTACAATTTAGGGCACGTTTCATGTCCATTGATGATAATGATATTTATATATGTTTTTAAATATACACTCACCTAAAGGATTATAAGGAACACCTGTTCAATTTCTCATTAATGCGATGATCTAATCAACCAATCACATGGCAGTTGCTTCAATGCATTTAGGGGTGTGGTCCTGGTCAAGACAACCTCCTGAACTCCAAACTGAATGTCGGAATGGGAAAGAAAGGTGATTTAAGCAATTTTGAGCGTGGCATGGTTGTTGGTGCCAGACGGTCCGGTCTGAGTATTTCACAATCTGCTCAGTTACTGGGATTTTCACGCACAACCATTTCTAGGGTTTACAAAGAATGGTGTGTAAAGGGAAAAACATCCAGTATGCGGCAGTCCTGTGGGCCAAAATGCCTTGTTGATGCTAGAGGTCAGAGGAGAATGGGCCGACTGATTCAAGCTGATAGAAGAGCAACTTTGACTGAAATAACCACTCGTTACAACCGAGGTATGCAGCAAAGCATTTGTGAAGCCACAACACGCACAACCTTGAGGCGGATGGGCTACAACAGCAGAAGACCCCACCGGGTACCACTCATCTCCACTACAAATAGGAAAAAGAGGCTACAATTTGCACGAGCTCATCAAAATTGGACAGTTGAAGACTGGAAAAATGTTGCCTGGTCTGATGAGTCTGGATTTCTGTTGAGACATTCAGATGGTAGAGTCAGAATTTGGCGTAAACAGAATGAGAACATGGATCCATCATGCCTTGTTACCACTGTGCAGGCTGGTGGTGGTGGTGTAATGGTGTGGGGGATGTTTTCTTGGCACACTTTAGGCCCCTTAATGCCAATTGGGCATTGTTTAAATGCCACGGCCTACCTGAGCATTGTTTCTGACCATGTCCATCCCTTTATGACCACCATGTGCCCATCCTCTGATGGCTACTTCCAGCAGGATAATGCACCATGTCACAAAGCTCCAATCATTTCAAATTGGTTTCTTGAACATGACAATGAGTTCACTGGACTAAAATGGCCCCCACAGTCCCCAGATCTCAACCCAATAGAGCATCTTTGGGATGTGGTGGAACGGGAGCTTCGTGCCCTGGATGTGCATCCCACAAATCTCCATCAACTGCAAGATGCTATCCTATCAATATGGGCCAACATTTCTAAAGAATGCTTTCAGCACCTTGTTGAATCAATGCCACGTAGAATTAAGGCAGTTCTGAAGGCGAAAGGGGGTCAAACACAGAATTAGTATGCTGTTCCTAATAATCCTTTAGGTGAGTGTATAACAATTAAGGGAAAGCATTTTTTTTATCTCAAACTAACATTTTATGCACCTAATTTTGTGTCAGTTTGTTAGAAATGGCCTTGATGTCCCTTAAATTACAGTTTTATGCATTTTTGACGTGAGTGGGTCAACATGATTTATATTCTTACTTTTTTTTTTTATTTAGGAACAACATAATGTTATTTTCTTCTGTAGAGGACATTTTGAACACATTACTGTAAGTGTCCTCTCTCTCTCTCTGTAATATTTGATAACCTATTGTCAAGGAGTAGCTATTAATTGTCAAATATGGTGGGTACATTGATCAGGTCAACACTAATTTTATGATTTTAGTTCAGATATATATTCAAATTTGAGGTTAATCTGACTAGGAAAATAATATGTGGTTGGCCAGACATGGCCTGACGTTAAAATAATGCTAAGTCAAAGTCAAAATGGTGAGATTGTCCACTATGTTACCGCTCAACTAAGTAGAGCAATTATTGGACACAACATACTGTGTGACTGTCAGATGACAATATATAAAGACCTTTATTATATGTTGACTAACTAGAATGGTTTTTCTCCTATCTTTTCATGGTATATTTAACATTTTCATTATTGTTTTTCTTCCTCGTAGTTTCATTTTGGAGTAAATGTGTCCTGACTGGAGAACCATCCAAATACACTCATAGATATTTGGTATTGATTGACCATATATGGACAAACCGAATGAACGTGTATGTATGGCTGTAGAGTGGAATCCTTCCCGGAAGCAGAGATGATTACATTGTATCCAGGGTCGCCTTGACAACTTCAGAAATTGTCGTGTTTGTAAATAGATTGTATCGCTTGACGTCTCACCTTCGGGCAGTTCCACGGTCCTCGCGCGGCGCAGGGAGCGCGTCAGGCGATTCAGCTGTACGTTAAAATGCTCCATCGCCCGTTCCATCATATGCGATGTCCAACACAGAAGATCCGCTCATGGGACACTTACTCACACTCGGAGAGCCAACGCCTCGGTCTCGTCCATCGGCTGCTGGCTGATGCGCTGCGGTCACCACTCATTCCACCGCGCAATATCCCTCCATCGCTCTATGATTCATTTTGGGACAATATTTCCTCATGGTGTCTTTCTTCCTGTTTTCATTGCAATGCATTATGGGAAATTGAGTCTTGCTTGGGACAGACACACATGTAGAGGTAAAGGGTCAATCACGTGACACCATTCCATAAACGATTCAAAACGTACTTTAAGGTCTTTTTTCAGTTATGAACACTTCATATTCACAAGTTTAAGGTGTTTAAACACATTTTTTTGTGCAGCACATTACAGTGATTTGATAATTCATCTGAGAATATATACAGTACTGGGTCCAAAAGTGGTGTCCGGCCTATAGGAAAACTTGACATCCTCACCCTTTATTCAAAATAAATGTTATTGTTTTTGCGTAGTTGTGCTTGGAGTCGATTTTATTTGTAATAATTACACAATGAAACATGACAAATTGTCGGCCATGCTATCATACAAATAATTTATTAACACATGCAAAAACGAGAGAGAGCCAACAAAATATTAATAACCTATTATGTTGTAGTCATTATACTTTTTTTTTTGTTTTTTTGTAGCTTGCCCGATAATTTTGTCAGATAAATACCATAGCCAAATTTAGTGTTTTATTCTTTTTCTAACATATTTTCTCATATTTTGATGGTTTAATCGAACCAGGCCATTGAAAACAAACTAGACATCATCCCTTTTGGACACTACTGTATACACAAGATCACACATGTTAAATATTAAAGTATTGTTTTTACAGCTGTAGGATTTTTGGGTCGTTGGATGGTTTTCACAACTCAAATTCACTCATAAAGAGAGGAAAGGAAAGTTTAGCACCACTAGATTTCCATTCGTGCATGTATTACTTTGCCAGCAAAAACATATTAATAGTAGTATAATATCGTCATTCCCTTCCTCAAAGTTTGAGCAATCAAACATTAAAAAAAAAAATGTTTTAACTAAAATAAAAACATTCTCTGACCCGAATTTCTGTGTATGGAACAACTGAGGAAAAAATAATCTTAATTTGATTAATTTTACAGAAACCTTGATTTTGACCGGTGTCACCAAATGAAGAGGAGAGAGATCTATAATAAACAAAACAATGAAGATAATCCACTCAGATGAACACCTCAAGACAACAAGACAAAGAACTGAACAAACTGACGGCTATACACACACAGGCAAACATAAAGGAGCTAAATGAAACACAGGTGAACTTAATTAATACACACACTAGGAAACCAGGGCTGCGTCCGAAAGCTTAACAATACTGCCTTCAGAGGATTCATTCCAGGGTAGGAAGGCATCAAGACACATCCGAATGTTAGCTTCTTCTTTCCTAAGAGATGTATCCTTCGCTGCCTTTGATATCCCACAATCCTGTGCTTTCCATTCTGTCACAGTTGAGCTAAAACAGAAAGATGCCATCGTTGCAGTTGGTGGTCAGTTTGTGTAAATGTACATTTTTGACCAACATCTTCCACTTTTGATGTCATCTCAAGAGAGAAATTACTATTGTATAGTAATTAAAGTTTCATTGCGAAATGATCACAAATAAAACAAGCACAACTCAATATGCTTACAAAAACACATTCTTAGTAATATTTGAACAAAGGGTGAAGATGTGAAGTTTTTCTACAAATGCTGGGTTAAAAATAACCCAAGTTGGGTTGAAAATAGACTAACCCAGCAATTGGGTTGTTTTAACCCAGCGGTTGGGTTAAATGTTTGCTTAAAACAGCCCAATTGCTGGGTTAGTCAACTGGGGTTATTTTCAACCCAGCATTTTTTAGAGTGTTAGTATTATAATTAAAAACTTCTTTTCAGATGAATTATAATCAAATCGCTGTAATGTGCTGCACAAATGTGTTTAAACTTGAGAATATGATGTGTTTATAACTAAAAAAAGACCTCAAAATACGTTTTGAATCGCTTAAAGACCGATTAATGGAATGGCGTCACGCGATTGACCCTTTACCTCTACATGTGCGTCTGTCCCAAGCAAGACTCCATTTCCCATAATGCATCTATTATGGTTTGTCGAACATTTCATGCAGTGTGTAGCTGTTTGTGAATGTAAACGTTCTGCTGCTGTAAAGTCAAAATCAACTTTAAAAAAAGAGAGAATCGACTCGCATCTCTCATGACGAGGGCGGGGCCACCTGTCACTCACATGAGATCCACCAATAGCAAACCACAACCATCCAATCAATTCCACACAGACACAATCAAGCCCCGCCCTACATTTGTTCTTGTTTGACAAGCGTTTCACTCGTATATACGGCTCAATAGGGAAGAAAAGATCAGCGCAACTTCCTTTTCAATCTTAAATTCACTTTTCAAAATGTAAGGCCTTAAAGCCACAATATGTAATTTAGAATCTTGTAATCTAGAGGTCAGTTATTCAAAACAAAGGCGTGTCTTGACTCTTGAGTGGGCGGAGCTTTTATTCTGCCGGGAGCGCTTCTGCTTCTTCCGCTTGTGTGTGTGTGTGTAATAGGGGTGTAACGGTACACGTATTCGTATTGAACCGTTTCGGTACAGGGCTTCCGGTACGGTGCACGCGTGTACCGAACGGTTATGAATGTAATCTTTAACAGTTAACAGTCGGCTTGTTGTAAGCGCGGAACACACTTCAATCCGAGTTCCCACACGAACATATTAAGTATTCAGTCCATTTTATCACGAAATTCAAACAATACCGTTTTAACGCTCTTTAATGTGATGTGACTGATAGACGCGTATCAGTTCAACTTAAAGCGGCAGCTATTCTTAACTTATTCTTTAAGTTAAGAATAAACATAAATTAATACATCTTAAAGTATGTTGAGGATACATTACAACTTACTGAAATGTATCATATGTCGTGTAATCGCTCCATCTGTGTTTCAACCGCGGAAAGACAATAAAACTGCTTGTAAACAATGTCATGCAGAATCACGTTTACTCAGAAGTCATTCAGTGTCCACAGCTGTAGCTCACTAGAGAAATCAACTCTCAACACTTTCACTGAATACATGCACTATATTAGCCGTTATATTCATTATATTAGCCGTTATATTCATTATATTAGCCGTTATATTCATTATATTAGCCGTTATGTTCATTATATTAGCCGTTATGTTCATTATATTAGCCGTTATGTTCATTATATTAGCCGTTATATTCATTATATTAGCCTATATATACTCATTATATACTACTAAGCCTGTTAGTGATGTCTTGTTTATTTAATGTATGTTTAAATAAACCGGTCATGAAAATTACAGCCACTAAATGATTATATTTCAACAACGAATAAAAATAATTAGATTTAGAAGTTAATGCAAAAACTGCCTTATGTGAATCTTATGAGTGTTGATTATTATATCTAAAAATAAATAGCAACTGAATTTAGGCTAATAGTTTGGGCTCTGTTGTTAATCTTTAATAGCTGTATGTAAGTAAGGGCTCCCTATATAGGTTACAGCATTATCTTTAAGAAACTTTTAGTTATAATTTAATTCATTTAAGGACAAACAATTTTTTTCATTAAACCACTGTTGAATAAAAATTAATAAAAAGCAATTTTGTAAAACTGCTGTACCGAATCCATACCGAACTGGGACTTCAAAACCGAGGTACGTACCGAACCGTCAGTTTTCTGTACCGTTACACCCCTAGTGTGTAACACAGCGCTGTTTGATCGTGTCACACACATGTGAGTGTGTTAAAGTGATGTTATAATGCTACTTTGTGCGTTGGCTCGGCGCTACTATGAGACACTTGTTCACACTGCAGTGAGCAAGATCATATTAGGCGGTAAAACATGGCAATCTGTGCAGTAAATCAACAACACCAGATTTACACAATAAGACTAACTGTGTTGAGCAGGAGAACAATGATGAGTTTCTGTCCATCAATGATCCAAACAGTGTCTAATAATAATTATTTATCTGGATTTAAAGACCCCCTGAAATCAAAATGGACGTTTTTTAGCTTTTAGTATGACTATGTTAGACTTAAGGTTAGGGATAAGCTGGGGTGCTCCAAAACGATGACAAAATTAGCATTTAGGAGATATAAGATATGGCTTCCTTGCCACTGTTGCCTCTGGCTTGGCGTGCTCAGTTGGGAACACTACATTTTTCAACTAAATATCCAAATAAATCTAATTATTAAACTAAATTAACCATATAAACTAAATTACTGATCGAATTACTGATCTAAAGCCCAGTTCAGTTGAGGTGAATGAAGTCTGGACAACAAAACATCCAAAGTCCGGCGCAGACAACAAAACATATCGGACCCATTTATATTCTGCACAGAATGCTGTATTTCAAAGCGATAAGGAGGAGAATATGATGATAAACGGTTAGAGATTAGGAGGAAACTGTGGCTTTACCAAACAGAGAGGCTCTAGTCAAACTGTGATATTAACAAAACGCTATTGGCTGTTTCAAAAAAGGGGAGGAGCTACTAACAGTTGGAGCCGTTTCAGGGGAAATTACGTCAACACATTTCAGTGGGCCTTTAAAGGTCCCGTTCTTCGTGATCCCATTGTTCAAACTTTAGTTAGTGTGTAATGTTGCTGTTAGAGCATAAATAATACCTGTAAAATTATAAAGCTCAAAGTTCAATGCCAAGCGAGATATTTTATTTAACAGAAGTTCCCTTTCAAAGCCTACAGCGAACGGCCGGCTTGGACTACATCCTGGTACTTCCTTCATTAATGACGTCAGTAGAACAGTAGAACAGACTAACCTCCGCCCACAAGAATACGCAAAAAAAGAGGCGTGGTCTTGTTGCCACGTGGAGAAGAGGAAGTGTCGCGTGGAGAAAAGGAAATGGTGCGTTTAAGTGTGTTTGTCGCCATGTCGTCGAGACGCTGTTATTTTCATCCCGGAGTCAAATCACCTTTGTTTGGCTTTCCCAGGGACGCTGTAGAGATCATTGAGCGCATACATCTCCCGTTAAGAGGCGTGACCTTTCCGTGCAACGTGCGCTAAGCTGCTGTCGAATCACAACACAGGAACCGCTGCACAATCAGAACTCGTTACGTATTTCTGAAGGAGGGACTTCATAGAACAAGGAACTCATCAGCCGTTTTTAGGACAGTGAAAACAGCGGTGTACAGATGAGTACATTGTGTTAAAAATACTGTGTTTTTTTACACGCGAAACATGAACACATGTTATATTGCACACTGTTCCTGTCAAACAGACGCCAGGTGGTCAGAATGGGCAGCAACATCTCCTCATCACTGACTCTCAACACTGGAGCCCCTCAGGGTTGTGTTCTCAGCCCACTCCTGTACTCCTTGTACACACATGACTGTGTGGCAATCCACAGCTCCAACACCATCATCAAGTTTGCTGACGATACGACGGTGGTAGGTCTTATCACCGACAATGATGAAACGGCCTACAGAGAGGAGGTGCACACTCTGACACGGTGGTGTCAGGAGCACAACCTCTCCCTCAACGTCAGCAAGACCAAGGAGCTGGTGGTCGACTTCAGGAGGAATGAGAGAGAACACCTCCCCATCACCATCGATGGAGCACCGGTGGAGAGAGTCAGCAGCTTCAAGTTCCTCGGTGTCCACATCACAGAGGAACTCTCATGGTCCGTCCACACCGAGGCCGTTGTGAAGAAGGCTCATCAGCGCCTTTTCTTCCTGCGACGGCTGAGGAGGTTTGGAATGAGCCGCCACATCCTCACACGCTTCTACACCTGCACCATAGAGAGTCTGCTGACTGGCTGCATCACCACCTGGTACGGCAACAGTACCGCCCGCAGCCGCAAGGCCCTGCAAAGGGTAGTGCGCACGGCCAGCTGCATCATCGGAGGTGAGCTTCCCTCCCTCCAGGACATTTACGCCAGGCGGTGTGTGAAGAGAGCTCAGAGGATCATCAGAGACTTTAGCTGCCATCAGGCAGACGGTACCGCAGCATTAGAACACGCACCAGCCGACTCCAGAACAGCTTCTTCCCACAAGCAATTAGACTACTTAACTCCTGATCCATCAGGATCATAACACACACTGGACAGAATATCACTCAGCACAACCCACTGTAGATACACACACATTATATACACATTTATTTATCATACAGCATCTATTGTACATCGGATTTCTATTGTGATTAATATTGTATACTGTACATTGTATATTAATATTATAGCTTAATGTATATTGTTTAATGTATGTTTAGTGTATATTGGTTTAGGTATATGTATATTGTAAGTATGTGTATATTGGTTAAAGCTGTGAGAACTACTCTCACATTGTGTAAATTATTATTGTTTATTGTAGTGTATACTGTGCTGTGAGTAATTGTGTGCGCATCAGATGTGTAATCTGATGCTGCTTTAAATGTTGTACATGTCATGTCATGACTACTATGTTGCTCGGAACTGCACTTAAGAATTTCACCTACTGTTGCACTTGTGCATATGGCTGTGTGACAATAAAGTGATTTGATTTGATTTGTTAACACAATCAAAGCTTCAAAAACACACAAAGAACGGGACCTTTAAACATTCTTGGAAACATTTGAGATAATGTACAAGTCAACAAAATATATAACACTGTTCTAGTGGCTTTTGGATATTTTAATCCAATAATCTTACATATTGGGCCTTTAAAGCAACTTATAAGAACAATAACTTCTGTGAAATGCTGAAGTACTAGCAACACAAGACTTGCTTATTTGAACAGTGTTGACTAATGGGATATTATGTTATCTTTAAACAGTCAGTTTATCACATTTTCTGTATTGCATATGTCACCTGTTGTATAGTGTGTAGTTTATTGTGGTCAGCATTACTGTGCTTAAATGTGCTGTATATCAGGGCTGGGCATGTCTGGCCCTCGAGACACATTTCGTAGGTTTATCTCTAAACCAATCAAACACCCCTGAACCAGTTTTTCAAGCTCTTCAGCATTACTAGAAACTATGTTTACATGACAATGATGTACTAAAAACAGAAAGGTTTGTCATAGTGTTATATATACTCACCTAAAGGATTATTAGGAACACCTGTTCAATTTCTCATTAATGCAATTATCTAATCAACCAATCACATGGCAGTTGCTTCAATGCATTTAGGGGTGTGGTCCTGGTCAAGACAATCTCCTGAACTCCAAACTGAATGTCAGAATGGGAAAGAAAGGTGATTTAAGCAATTTTGAGCGTGGCATGGTTGTTGGTGCCAGACGGGCCGTTCTGAGTATTTCACAATCTGCTCAGTTACTGGGATTTTCACGCACAACCATTTCTAGGGTTTACAAAGAATGGTGTGAAAAGGGAAAAACATCCAGTATGCGGCAGTCCTGTGGGCCAAAATGCCTTGTTGATGCTAGAGGTCAGAGGAGAATGGGCCGACTGATTCAAGCTGATAGAAGAGCAACTTTGACTGAAATAACCACTCGTTACAACCGAGGTATGCAGCAAAGCATTTGTGAAGCCACAACACGCACAACCTTGAGATGGATGGGCTACAACAGCAGAAGACCCCACCGGGTACCACTCATCTCCACTACAAATAGGAAAAAGAGGCTACAATTTGCACGAGCTCACCAAAATTGGACAGTTGAAGACTGGAAAAATGTTGCCTGGTCTGATGAGTCTGGATTTCTGTTGAGACATTCAGATGGTAGAGTCAGAATTTGGTGTAAACAGAATGAGAACATGGATCCATCATGCCTTGTTACCACTGTGCAGGCTGGTGGTGGTGGTGTAATGGTGTGGGGGATGTTTTCTTAGCACACTTTAGGCCCCTTAGTGCCAATTGGGCATCGTTTAAATGCCACGGCCTACCTGAGCATTGTTTCTGACCATGTCCATCCCTTTATGACCACCATGTACCCATCCTCTGATGGCTACTTCCAGCAGGATAATGCACTATGTCACAAAGCTCGAATCATTTCAAATTGGTTTCTTGAACATGCCAATGAGTTCACTGTACTAAAATGGCCACCACAGTCACCAGATCTCAACCCAATAGAGCATCTTTGGGATGTGGTGGAACGGGAGCTTCGTGCCCTGGATGTGCATCCCACAAATCTCCATCAACTGCAAGATGCTATCCTATCAATATGGGCCAACATTTCTAAAGAATGCTTTCAGATCCTTGTTGAATCAATGCCACGTAGAATTAAGGCAGTTCTGAAGGCGAAAGGGGGTCAAACACAGGATTAGTATGGTGTTCCTAATAATCCTTTAGGTGAGTGTAAGTAAACCCTACAGTAAAGTCCCCGATCGGGAATGTCTCAGTTCAGGAGTTCACTTCAGAATGAAAATGTCCTGATCATTTACTCACTCACCCCCACATCGGTCAAGATGTGCATGTCTTTCTTTCTTCAGTTGAAAAGAAATGAAGGTTTTTGAGGAAAACAGGATTTGTCTCCATATACTGGACAACAGGTGGACGGTCCAGTTTCAGAGCAGCTTCAAAGAGCTCGACACAATCTCAGATGAGGGATAGGGTCTTATCTTAAAACCATCAGTCATTTTATTAAAAAATAATAATAATAATGATATACTTTTTAACCACAAATGCTCGTCTGCTATCTGGACCTTCCACCCGTTGTTCCCCATTGAAGTCCACTATATGGAGAACAATCCTGGGATGTTTTCCTGTAAAACCTTCATTTCTTTTCGACTGAAGAAAGAAAGACATCTTGGATGACTGGTAAAACATCAGGACATTTTCATTCTGAAGTGAACTACTCCTTTAAAATGACAAGTTTTAGTCTATATCTTCAGCTCTGAGAGAAAATCAAAAAAACATTCATGCTCACAAACATCTGCCACTTGACTCACTCTTTGACTTTGTGTGACGCCAGATCTTTCTGTGACTGCAAAAATTAAAAGAGGGCGTTTCCCAAAGCCCAAGAACATTAGAAACCATTGCCTCCGATCGACTTGGCTTGCAATGTTTTTGGGAAAAGCAGCACAGATCCATGAGCACTACTGTACAACTGCATTAGGTCATACTTTATGATGATTCATTATTATTGTTTGTACTTTATCAGAATGCATCACATTGCATAGATTCCACAGAGACAGAGCGCATTTAGGCCACACCCACAGGGGGGGGGGGGGGGCAATCCAACGCTCTCCATTGACTTTGCATTGCGTGAAGCGCCTCGTTGTCAAAAAACAGAACAATGTCTAAAAGCTGATATGTGACAAAGTGTACAGTAAACAAGCTAAACAACCCAGAACTAAGTTTTTATAAGCTGTCGACCCAAAAAAACGAGCGTTTAAAGGGATAGTTCACCCAAAAATGAAAATTAGCCCATGGTTTACTCCCCCCCAAGTCATCCGAGGTGTGTATGACTTTCTTCTTTCAGACGAATAAAATCTGAGTTATATTAAAAATGTTCTGGCTAATCCAAGTATTATAATGGCAGTAATAGTTGCTCTGTTTTTGAAGTCCATAAAAAATGCATCTGTCCGTCATATAACTGCTCCACGTGGCTCTGGGGTGTTAATAAAGGCCTTCTGAAGCGAATCGATGCGTTAAAATATCCATATTTAAAAATGTATTTCATTTTTTTCTATGGCTCTGCATCAGCCGTCCCCGCGCCATAACTTCCGGCGAATAAGGTCAAAATACATGCAAAATACCGGCGCGATCATAGATATATACATAGATTCCTCATTAGTGCCTGCGCGGATCGGAGGCATCTACGTATATATATCTTTGATCGCGCCAGTATTTTGACCTTATTCACCGGAAGTTATGGTGCTGGGAATACTAGATGACATTCGTCTGATAAGAGGTAAAAAAATAACATAAATACTGTTGGGTTTCTCGCAGAAACCGATCGTTTCGTGTCTTAAGACATCAGTGTGTCGCCACGAGCCACAGGGTTTAATGAGGATTCGTATGTCTATGTGTTTTTACTCTCATAGCTCTCATACTCTAAAATATCCCCATTGACATCATTATACAACTATCACACTGCACCGGTTGGAGTTAAAAATCTTCATTTGTGTTCTACTGAAGAAACAAAGACACCTACATCTGGGATGCCCTGGGGGTAAGCAGATAAACATAAAAATTGTGTTTTTGGGTGAACTATCCCTTTAAGTCAAATATCCAAATGTCAGTTTTATATATTATATTTCCTGTCGCTGATTGCGTTCCCCTCTAGTGGGTGTAGCTCTATCTCAATGGCCTGTATCCACTTCTGTCTTCTTAAACGCTCGTTTTTTTGGGGTCAACAGCTTATAAAAACTTCTGGGTTTTTGGTTCTGGGTTGTTTAGCTTTTGCTGTACACTTTGTCACATGTTCTTTTTTTTTGTTATAAGTCAGAAATGACAAGGAGACGCTTCACGCAGTCAATGGAGAGCGTTGGATTGGAGCGTGGTCTTTATATTACGACGCCTGTCGCTCTGTCTCTGTTTGAATAGACGTCTGTGGCTGCTTCTTAAAATGTGTCTTTTTATGGTCCACGACTATTTTTGAGACCATCATTGTTGTGTCAGAATCAGAGAAATTAAGGGTATCCAATGGAGTTCTTCTTCTTCTTCTTCTTCTTCTTCTTCTTCTTCTCTCATGTAAAGCATGTAAAGATGCAAATGCAGTCAAAACTCATCTCATGCAGTCTTCAAGACATTTTTAGTTGTCTATCAATTTATCAAAGAATCTGATAAAAGTAGCATTTTGCCCAATGCATTGTTGACAAGTACAACTCGAGGATTCAGTTTGTTTTTCATCAAAACCACGTCTGAATCCTTGCCATGTGAAGTGTGATTCTGACTAACTGTTTGATTAACGGTGGACGGACATAGAGCACATTTTTAAACTATGATACTTCTTTTAGGACTGGGACTTTTATTTTGAAGATTTAACTCCTGCTCGTTCAGTATAATCTCTACTAGTTCCTATTGGTGGGATTATATAGATTAGCCAATAATAAAAGTCATGCACGATCAGCATGTCCTGTCAAAATATAAAGCCATGCATTTGTTTGATCTGACTGATTATTAGCTGTAATATTTAAACAAAACAAAAAAACACTGATCGTGAAAGTTATATCACTGGAATGGTACAGGAAGATGATGAGGACTTTGAGGAAGAGGAGGAGGAAGATTATGGATCTGAAAACAGAGGGAACATTTCATTAGTCTTTTCCATCATCTCCAGTGTTTTGTCTGGTGAGTTGTTAAATGCATAATAACTGGCAGGTTTAAGAAATAGTGTGTATGTGGAGAGTAGCAGTTTTCTGTTTGCATTAGACAGAAGATCAGATATTATGCTGTCCAAAGTAATTATATTCATTTCAGGGGCATTATAATATGCAAGCATTGTAACAGATTTAGTTTCTGAACATTTTATTTAGTGTAGTTTTAAAAATATTAAGGGTAATATAAAAAGGTAAATGGGCATCTGCTCAATTTAATGCATGTTAATTCAAATATTGCACAAACAAAGACTTTTTTCACTTATAGTCGCATGCAAATACACACAACAACAACACAACTAAATAATATATATTTATACACTCTAAAAAAAAAAAAGGTTCTATATGGCACCAAAAATGGTTCTTGGCTCGTAATCATAGGGGAACCTTTTTAAGTGCTATAGAGCACCAATTTTGGTGCTTCAGTGGTTCTTCAGCGGTTCTTTGACTAAGGTGCTATATAGCACCGCTACCATATACAGAACATGTTAAGATATGGTGCTATATAGCACCAAAAGTGGTCCCTCTATGATTACGACGAAGAACCATTTTTGGTGCCATATAGAACTTTTCTTTTTTGAGTGTATGCACACCGATCAGGCATAACATTGAATAACACTCCATTTACCTGTTAGTGGGTGGGATATATTAGGCAGCAAGTGAACATTTTGTCCTCAGAGTTGATGTGTTAGAAGCAGGAAAAATGGGCAAGCGAAAGGATTTGAGCGAGTTTGACAAGGGCCAGATTGTGACGGCTAGACGACTGGGTCAGAGCATCTCCAGAACTGCAGCTCTTGTGGGGTGTTCCCGGTCTGCAGTGGTCAGTCTCTATCAAAAGTGCTCCAAGGAATGAACAGTGGAGAACCGGCCACAGGGTCATGGGCGGCCGAGGCTCATTGATGCTCGTGGGGAGCGAAGGCTGGCCCGTGTGGTCTGATCAAACAGACGAGCTACTGGAGCACAAACTGCTCCAGAAGTTAATGCTGGTTCTGATAGAAAGGTGTCAGAATACACAGAGCATCTCAGTTTGTTGGGCATGGGGCGGCACAGCCGCTGACCAGTGCCCATGCTGACCCCTGTCCACCGCCCAAAGCACCAACAGTGGCCCGTGAGCATCAGAACTGGACCACGGAGCAATGGAAGAAGGTGGCCTGGTCTGATGATCACGTGTTCTTCTACATCACGTGGATGGCCGGGTGCGTGTGCGTGGCTCACCTGGGGAACACATGGCACCAGGTGCACTATGGGAAGAAGGCGTGGCGGCGGAGGCAGTGATGCTTTGGGCAATGTTCTGCTGGGAAACCTTGGGTCCTCCATCCATGTGGATGTGACTTTGACACGTCCCACCTCCCTAAGCATTGTTGAGCCCATGTCCAGCCTTTCATGGAGACGGTATTCCCTGTGGCTGTGGCTCTTTCAGCAGATAATGCGCCGCCACAAAGCACAAATGCTTCAGGAATGCTTTGAGGAGCACAACAACGAGTTTGAGACGTTGACTCGGCCTCCAAATTCCCCAGATCTCAATCCAATCGAGCATCTGTGGGATGTGCTGAACAAACAAGTCCGATCCATGGAGGCTCCGCCTCACAATTTACAGGACTTAAAGGATCTGCTGCTAACATCTTAGTGCCCCGATACCACAGCACACCTTCAGGGGTCTAATAGAGTCCATGCCTCGATGGGTCAGCAAAAGGGGGACCAACACAATATTAGGATATCATAATGTTATGCCTGATCGGTGTGTGTGTGTGTATATATATAAATATATATAAATATGAAGAAAACCAAAAATAGTCATGTTACAAGGCATTCAATTTAGAATCTACACAGAGACACAACATGAAATTAAAAAGAGTATAAGTATAAATAAATACATAAACAAACAAACAAACAAACAAGTAAATAAATACACAGGCTCAAAATAATAAATCATATCCTTCTAAACACAGTGATATGAATTCAAGATCATCACACCTGGGGCTGGGGGTATTAAGAAAAAACGATCAAAAATATATTTATCAACTAAGTCCAGCAACATTTTTATTTATAACTTTTATATATTTTACCAAATTCTAGCCTTAATTTGTCATATTCTGGTCTTTTATTATGAAATCCGCACGATCACCAGAGGACGTCAATGATGTCATATATCCGCGACCGTTTTTACAGTACCAGGGATGTGTTGTTGTGCCCGCGGTGTCATCGCTACTGTTTATCCCGTCTCTCTAATGTCTGAGTGTGTGTGAGTGTGTCTGAGTGTGTGTGAGCAGTTGAGTCGGATCATGCGTTGGATAGGTCAACAAATAAAGCCACCTGCCAAAATGAGGAAGTCGCGTCTCATAATAACACTCCCATAACACTTCCTCCTCTCACATAAACCAGTGGCGTTCCGTGTGTGTGTGTGCCAGTTTCTATTTATTTATTTATTTATTTATCTGATTAGTGATCTCCAGTGTGTCTGGACAGGGTTTCTCAGGAACTGGGGTTGTTTTAACGCATCAGAGATGCTGAACGTGCCGTCGCAGTCTTTCCCCTCCGCCGGGTCTCAGCAGAGAGTCACGCCGGCCGGACAGCCCAGGAACAAGGTGTGTGTGTGTGTGTGTGTGTGTGTGAATGCAGTGTTTACAGACGTGTGTGTGTGTGTGTGTGTGTGTGTGTGTGTGTGAATGCAGTGTTTACAGACGTGTGTGTGTGTGTGGTCTCAGCAACAAGGTGTGTGTGTGTGTGTGTGTGTGTGTGTGTGTGTGTGTGTGTGTGTGAGAATGCAGTGTTTACAGACGTGTGTGTGTGTGTGTGTGTGAATGCAGTGTTTACAGACGTGTGTGTGTGTGTGTGTGTGTGTGAATGCAGTGTTTACAGACGTGTGTGTGTGTGTGTGGTCTCAGCAGAGAGTCGCGCCGGCCGGACAGCCCAGAAACAAGGTGTGTGTGTGTGTGTGAATGCAGTGTTTACAGACGTGTGTGTGTGTGAATGCAGTGTTTACAGACGTGTGTGTGTGTGTGTGTGTGTGTGTGAATGCAGTGTTTACAGACGTGTGTGTGTGTGTGTGTGTGAATGCAGTGTTTACAGACGTGTGTGTGTGTGTGTGAATGCAGTGTTTACAGACGTGTGTGTGTGTGTGTGTGTGTGTGAATGCAGTGTTTACAGACGTGTGTGTGTGTGTGTGTGTGTGTGTGAATGCAGTGTTTACAGACGTGTGTGTGTGTGTGAATGCAGTGTTTACAGACGTGTGTGTGAATGCAGTGTTTACAGACGTGTGTGTGTGTGTGTGTGTGTGTGGTCTCAGCAACAAGGTGTGTGTGTGTGTGTGTGAATGCAGTGTTTACAGACGTGTGTGTGTGTGTGTGTGGTCTCAGCAGAGTCGCGCCGGCCGGACAGCCCAGAAACAAGGTGTGTGTGTGTGTGTGTGTGTGTGAATGCAGTGTTTACAGACGTGTGTGTGTGTGAATGCAGTGTTTACAGACGTGTGTGTGTGTGTGTGTGTGTGTGTGTGTGAATGCAGTGTTTACAGACGTGTGTGTGTGTGTGTGTGAATGCAGTGTTTACAGACGTGTGTGTGTGTGTGTGTGAATGCAGTGTTTACAGACGTGTGTGTGTGTGTGTGTGTGTGTGTGTGAATGCAGTGTTTACAGACGTGTGTGTGTGTGTGTGTGAATGCAGTGTTTACAGACGTGTGTGTGTGTGTGTGTGTGTGTGAATGCAGTGTTTACAGACGTGTGTGTGTGTGTGTGTGTGTGAATGCAGTGTTTACAGACGTGTGTGTGTGTGAATGCAGTGTTTACAGACGTGTGTGTGTGTGTGTGTGAATGCAGTGTTTACAGACGTGTGTGTGTGTGTGTGTGTGTGGTCTCAGCAACAAGGTGTGTGTGTGTGTGTGAATGCAGTGTTTACAGACGTGTGTGTGTGTGGTCTCAGCAGAGAGTCGCGCCGGCCGGACAGCCCAGAAACAAGGTGTGTGTGTGTGTGAATGCAGTGTTTACAGACGTGTGTGTGTGTGTGTGTGAATGCAGTGTTTACAGACGTGTGTGTGTGTGTGTGTGTGTGAATGCAGTGTTTACAGACGTGTGTGTGTGTGTGTGTGAATGCAGTGTTTACAGACGTGTGTGTGTGTGTGTGTGTTTGTGTGTGAATGCAGTGTTTACAGACGTGTGTGTGTGTGTGTGTGAATGCAGTGTTTACAGACGTGTGTGTGTGTGTGAATGCAGTGTTTACAGACGTGTGTGTGTGTGTGTGTGTGAATGCAGTGTTTACAGACGTGTGTGTGTGTGAATGCAGTGTTTACAGACGTGTGTGTGTGTGTGAATGCAGTGTTTACAGACGTGTGTGTGTGTGTGAATGCAGTGTTTACAGACGTGTGTGTGTGTGATACAGGTGTCACTGAAGCCCGGCCACAGTCTGCTGGACTGGATCCGACTGACCAAGAGTGGACGCGACCTGACCGGACTGAGAGGAAGACTGATCGAGGTGACCGAGGAAGAGCTGAAGAAACACAGCACCAGGAGCGACTGCTGGACCTGCATTAGAGGTACAACCACACTTCATTCATACACTAGAATCATCTCTGAAGGATCAGGACAATTCAGCTGTGATCACAGGGATACATTACAGCCAGTGTTGGGGTAGTTACTCAAAAAAAGTAATTAGTTACTAGTTACTAGTTACATCTGTAAATTGTAATGAGATTACTTTACTAGTTACTGTATTTGAAAAGTAACTACACTACTTATTACTTTACTTTCCCATTTCTTAATTTACCGTGTAGATATATGGACAAACATCATGGCTCTATGGCAGTGTTTCCCCAAACAAACAAAAAGGACTACTGTCAAATAAAGATAAAGAAAATAATAAGAACAAATAATTTAAATACAAGCAGCAGCACAAATAAATACTATTGAGCAAAGACACTAATAAAATAAACAATGCTTTTCAGGTTTTTCAGGTACGTCTAACATTAGTTTTCAGGTACAGAAATCAAATGTAAAATAACATTGCATATTTGACTGTATAAATTAAACATTAATCCTATTAAATTTACAAAATCTATTCAATCAAGAGCAGTGAGTGATGCCCTTGTCTTTTGTTGTTTGACATTAAACAGACAGCAGTAAAGGCTACTGCCCCTTTAAGACCTAATAAAACTGCCCCTTTAAGACCTAATAAAACTGCCCCTTTAAGACCCAATGCTCGGATATGCGTCGTTTTAAGGCATATACAGACTATGTCTGCTAGGATACTCATCAAGATGGGCATGTTGACATAGTTTTGTGTGAGTTTGTCCGTTCAAGAGCCAAACTTGAAAGATAACTCAATATTTGCGCACTGTGAGACGTGTGCGCGCTTTCGGATGAGTGCACATAGACAAAATATTCTCACAGCGCGCGCAACTTCTCATTTGTGACGACGGCGAAAATGACTGGTATTCGAACATACTGCAGCACTATATGCATTGAACAAAGTTTACAAAGAGAGAATTTGAAGGACTTTTACACGGCATCCATGCTCTTGTCAGACGGCACCTCGGTTGGGAAACACTGTTCTATGGCAACGGTGCACGCAGCACTTAAACATCAGATCTTTACACACAGGCAAACGCGGCTTGAGTAACGCAGGAAAGCGCGTTCCTATAGTCTAGTAAAGTAGTGTAGTTACCAATATTTTTAGTGTAATGCGTTACTTTACTTCGTTACCCAAAAAAGTAATATCGTTACTGTAATCCGTTATTTTGTAACTCGTTACCCCCAACACTGATTACAGCTTAATAAAACACAACATTTCTTTAAAATGCTAATAATATTTACAATATTTCTGTTTAATGCAACTTTGGTGAGCTCACAAACCAGCACAACCCCTCTTTTGGAGTTAAAGGGATAGTTCACCCAAAAATGAAAATGATCCCATGATTTACTCACCCTAGGTGTGTATGATATTCTTCTTTCAGATGAACACAATCCGAGAGTTATATTACACAAGTCCTGGCTCTTCCAAGCTTTATAATGGCGGTGAATTGTTGTGAATCGTTTTTGAAGTCCATAAAAGTGCATCTATCCATCATATAACTGCTCCACACAGCTCCAGGGGGTTAATAAAGGCCTTCTGAAGCGAAGTGGTGCGTTTGTGTAAGAAAAATATCCATATTTAAAGCTTGATAGACTAATCAAGTAACTGATGTACAGGAGCATCGCACGCTTTGACGCCTCTTGTGGATAGAGCTGGGCAACAAACTCAAGCCTCTCTTCTAGGGCTGGGTATTGATGCAAATTTCACGTTTCGATTCGATTTTCATTCACAAGCTTTCGATTCGATATCGATTATTGTGGATATATGCGTCGCATACAGTGGCTACATGGCAGATTTTCTTAAAGGGGTGGTAAAACACATTCTTTCGAAGGCTTGATTGTGTTTGTGGGGTGCACTGTAACACGTGTTCATGCTTTGTTTAAAAAAAAATTGCATTATTTTTCATATATTTTACCTTTATTCTAGGGGTGCACCGATCCGACTTTTTCAGTCCCGATGCCTGGGCTTTGTGTATCTGTCGATACCCGATACCGATCCGATACTATTGTTGAATTAATAATAAACTGTATATCTTCCACCTTATACCTTCCTTGAAGAGACTAAAGGCACCAGACTTTACTAACTAAACATAACTAAGACAAAATAACAGATGAATGTAAAGTGTTGAATTCTTATTTATTTAAAAAACAATTGTGCATTCAAATCTAAAATAGAATGTAATCAAACTTCTTTAAATAAATCAAATGTAGCAGTGGAAACAAAAAACAGTCAAACATACAATAGTAATCTGACAGTTACCAAACATTTTTACACTACAGATCATTGTTTTGGTATATAATCATATCAATATTAAAAAGTAGCATTACAAATTAACAAATAGTCTAATTTTCTGCCATATGCAATTTAATAAAAATGATCAGCTAGCTAATAACTTTGTTCTGGTTTCCCCTCACTCCAGTCTTAATGATTGTAGGCTAGGCCGATTTATTTTACTACACATTGTGAACAGAAATAAGCTGAAATACTGTTGATAATTAAAAATAATTCTTACCCACTCTTGCTAAATTGGGTAAGCACACTTGTGTTCTCATTTCAGATGTTCTGAGTAAATTAATAAACTGATTCATGAGTTCAGTGTTGGACAGATCAGTTGTTCTAACCAGTCGTTAAAATGATTCGGTTCAAAGGAGTCATCAGGTCGCGAATCGGACATTAGCAGACGCGTTGTGTGTGAATCCCGTCTGTTAGAAAGATGTCAACACACAGAAAACACTTCATAACTGAATATAATTTGTCTCCCGCTTATTGAAAGTGTGCTTTATGTCAGCTGGTCAGAGAAGAGTCAACGTTTTTTGAGCGCAATTCACACACAGCGATAATTCAAGGACAAAATTGTCCGGATGTGTCACGTGCAACATGGTTTCGGTCTTCCGACCTTTTGATTTGGATTAATATGTGAAATATGAGAGAGCTAACAGCTAACACTGATTATTCTGAAGACCCAGAGTGTGTGCGGGGAGGAGCTCTGATCGTTCTCTCTGTCACTCACGAGTGCAGCATCTCATAAATCATAACTCATCAAATTAGGCTTTGGCGGCCGTCAAAAAATGTTCAATGCAGGAAAAACCCTGACTTTGCAGTAACACCACCTCCCCTCAAAACATTTAAGTTACTTTGCAGACATTGCAAACAGCCGATGAACTAGTTGGCGTGGCAAGCGTGAAATATCTCCTCCACACCGGACTCTCTGGCTCGCTCCGTGTTGCTTCTAGCATGCGACACACGTGAAGCTGACGAATGACGGAGGTTCTGCTGCGACGAAAAAAAACACCTGGATCGGCTTGTGGATCTGTTCATTTTTCCGATCCCCGATCCAGCTATTTTGTCAGTATCGCGGCCGATATCCGATCCTAATATCGGATCGGTGCACCCCTAGTTTATTCTACACTGCTCTATCCCTCCTTGTAAAAACGGTCTGATGGTTTCCGGGTTGTATGAAGCCAGTCCCTCAAAAATACGCAATGGGCTCTGATTGGTTAGCTGGCCCAGTGTGTTATGATTCGCTAACCGCCTAGTGCACGTTTGTCGGAAATGCCACGCCCCTTCCCTTTACTGGTAGCCTGTGCTTTGGGTAGTATTAGAAACAATGGCGTCAATAAAACCATACCAATTTGAGCCCGAATCAGACCCAGACAATTTTAGTGAAGATGATCGAGCAGAACCTGTTCAAGAGCGGCTGTTAAACGACATTTCAGAATGGTTTGTTTTTTGTTGTTGTTGTCTCATACTTTTTAGATGCGTTGTAACGTTGTATGCAAGTTAAGTTTGTAACGTTAGGTGTTTGTGGGATAACGTTAAGTATGAATGAGCATTTAACAAACTGGTTTGCAGAACAGCGTTGTCATCTGTGTACTTCCTTGCTACAACATACGATTAACAACACAAACTATTACAGGAAAAATAAATCATACTTACAGGTTGTGGCCCGTAAACAGCTTCTGTTTTTAAATCCATCTTTCAGGACAAGCCGTTGTGCGAATCCTGCATTGAACTCGTGAAGATTGTGGAAGCTTTCCTCCGTGAAATGTGCAGCACAAAGAGCGAGATTTGGGTAATAATTATGAGGGACTGAGTTAAAAATAAATTTTAACCATTGATCCCTAACTTCCCCGTCCCTAGGAAGGCTGAACAAAGTGGACCTGTAATCCGGATGAAAATAACAGCGTTTCGTCGGCTTTGCGGCAACAACACTCCAGCCTACTAACTATACCACAACAACACTCCAGCCTACTAACTATACCACAACAGCACTCCAGCCTACTAACTATACCACAACAACACTCCAGCCTACTAACTATACCACAACAGCACTCCAGCCTACTAACTATACCACAACAACACTCCAGCCTACTAACTATACCACAACAGCACTCCAGCCTACTAACTATACCACAACAACACTCCAGCCTACTAACTATACCACAACAGCACTCCAGCCTACTAACTATACCACAACAGCACTCCAGCCTACTAACTATACCACAACAACACTCCAGCCTACTAACTATACCACAACAGCACTCCAGCCTACTAACTATACCACAACAGCACTCCAGCCTACTAACTATACCACAACAACACTCCAGCCTACTAACTATACCACAACAACACTCCAGCCTACTAACTATACCACAACAGCACTCCAGCCTACTAACTATACCACAACAACACTCCAGCCTACTAACTATACCACAACAGCACTCCAGCCTACTAACTATACCACAACAGCACTCCAGCCTACTAACTATACCACAACAACACTCCAGCCTACTAACTATACCACAACAGCACTCCAGCCTACTAACTATACCACAACAGCACTCCAGCCTACTAACTATACCACAACAACACTCCAGCCTACTAACTATACCACAACAACACTCCAGCCTACTAACTATACCACAACAACACTCCAGCCTACTAACTATACCACAACAACACTCCAGCCTACTAACTATACCACAACAGCACTCCAGCCTACTAACTATACCACAACAGCACTCCAGCCTACTAACTATACCACAACAGCACTCCAGCCTACTAACTATACCACAACAGCACTCCAGCCTACTAACTATACCACAACAACACTCCAGCCTACTAACTATACCACAACAACACTCCAGCCTACTAACTATACCACAACAGCACTCCAGCCTACTAACTATACCACAACAACACTCCAGCCTACTAACTATACCACAACAGCACTCCAGCCTACTAACTATACCACAACAGCACTCCAGCCTACTAACTATACCACAACAGCACTCCAGCCTACTAACTATACCACAACAGCACTCCAGCCTACTAACTATACCACAACAACACTCCAGCCTACTAACTATACCACAACAGCACTCCAGCCTACTAACTATACCACAACAGCACTACAGCCTACTAACTATACCACAACAGCACTCCAGCCTACTAACTATACCACAACAGCACTACAGCCTACTAACTATACCACAACAGCACTCCAGCCTACTAACTATACCACAACAGCACTCCAGCCTACTAACTATACCACAACAACACTCCAGCCTACTAACTATACCACAACAGCACTCCAGCCTACTAACTATACCACAACAACACTCCAGCCTACTAACTATACCACAACAGCACTCCAGCCTACTAACTATACCACAACAACACTCCAGCCTACTAACTATACCACAACAGCACTCCAGCCTACTAACTATACCACAACAGCACTCCAGCCTACTAACTATACCACAACAGCACTCCAGCCTACTAACTATACCACAACAGCACTCCAGCCTACTAACTATACCACAACAGCACTCCAGCCTACTAACTATACCACAACAGCACTCCAGCCTACTAACTATACCACAACAGCACTCCAGCCTACTAACTATACCACAACAACACTCCAGCCTACTAACTATACCACAACAACACTCCAGCCTACTAACTATACCACAACAGCACTCCAGCCTACTAACTATACCACAACAACACTCCAGCCTACTAACTATACCACAACAGCACTCCAGCCTACTAACTATACCACAACAACACTCCAGCCTACTAACTATACCACAACAGCACTCCAGCCTACTAACTATACCACAACAACACTCCAGCCTACTAACTATACCACAACAGCACTCCAGCCTACTAACTATACCACAACAACACTCCAGCCTACTAACTATACCACAACAGCACTCCAGCCTACTAACTATACCACAACAGCACTCCAGCCTACTAACTATACCACAACAACACTCCAGCCTACTAACTATACCACAACAACACTCCAGCCTACTAACTATACCACAACAGCACTCCAGCCTACTAACTATACCACAACAACACTCCAGCCTACTAACTATACCACAACAACACTCCAGCCTACTAACTATACCACAACAGCACTCCAGCCTACTAACTATACCACAACAGCACTCCAGCCTACTAACTATACCACAACAACACTCCAGCCTACTAACTATACCACAACAGCACTCCAGCCTACTAACTATACCACAACAGCACTCCAGCCTACTAACTATACCACAACAACGCTTCCCTGCTGCGATACAAAATGGCCTCGGCCTTATTTAATATTCTCGGAGGAGGGGTTTATGCAAATATTGGGGCTGGTGATGTCAGAGACCCTGGAGGAATGTCTGTAGTCCCTAGCGGCCGTTTGCTGTAGTCCTTAGAAATTGATTTCTTTAAAAGCAAATATCTCCCTTTGCTTTAAACTTTGAACGTTTTAACTTTGCAGATGTTGTTTATGCTCAAACAGCAACATTACACACTAGCTAAAGTTAGAAAAGTGAAATCGTGGTTTACCACCCCTTTAAGGAAAATAAATCTCTCAACTAATGCTGTAAACTATACATGGGTGTCAGTTAGCACTACATTAATGCAATATTGAAAGTTAAAATTAACTGATTTATATAAAATGATTACACTCTGATGTTTTTTTTTTAATAATAATAAAGTTATAATACTAACTTTACATATTTACAATATTAGCATTATCACATTTCTACTCCAATTTGTTTTTGAAATATAAACATGTAAATGGTGGCAGTCATAAAACCAGACAGATTTATTAAAAAATGCATTAATATTGAAGAACATTAAACATTATAATGAATATGTAAGAGTGGTGAATACATTTATCAAAATGCTCATCTCTAGGGTTCATTTTTCTAGCTCACTATCGAGTTTATGGTCGGTATATGACGGTCATATTTACCTCAGAAAAACCATTCAGTGTCCATAAACTATTTTAAAAACCCTTGTAAATGTCAATATTTATTGACGTTTTTCTGCGGTTGAAACCCTGATTGGGCGATTACATGAGACATGATATGGATTTTGGAAAGTTGTAGTGTATCTTTTAACATACCTTGACGTTTACTCATGTTTATTTGGTGCTGTAACTGATTGTAAAGCGGAGGAGATGATCAGTTCACGTGAGCTGACGCTTCTCTTGAGCTACTGTGAGCTGTGTCACACCACATTAAACAGCACCAAAACTGTATACATTTGTTTATATTTCGTAATAAAATGGATGTCATTTGAAATCTGATACTTTTTCTTATCAAAAGTAACACAACGATTATTACGATTTTGTTTTGGATGGGAGGCGCGCTAGAATGAAACGTTCATTCTAGGGCTGGGCAAATTAACGCGTTAACGCGGGCGATTAATTTTTTCAGCTTAACGCATTCAAAATATTTAACGCAAATAACGCAGCGTCCGTTTTTATATCCATTTTTGCCGAGCGTTACATGATCACGCTCCTATTCATGTGAATGTTTCCAAGCGCGACAATACACAAGAGAACGCGCTGTATGTCAATGTCCTGTGTGTGTGTGTGTGTGTGTGTCTCTTGTCAGCTAATCGAGGGACACTCTGACACACACACACACACACACACACACACACACACACACACACACACACACTCGACACACAGACAGACTGGCGTCAGTCTCCTGCTCACATCGAGTTCTCTTTTACTCTTGAACAAACAACAACAACACAGAGAATTTTGAGTCTTAAATGAGTTAAATAACGTCTTAAATTAATTTAAAGAGTTGTGAGGAAATGAGACAGCGCGTCAGATCCGTGTCATGTTCGTCAGCGGCCATTCTTATGTCAATGTATCTATCTATCTATCTATCTATCTATCTATCTATCTATCTATCTATCTATCTATCTATCTATCTATCTATCTATCTATCTATCTATCTATCTATCTATCTATCTATCTATCTATCTATCTATCTATCTATCTATCTATCTATCTATCTATCTATCTATCTATCTATCTATCTATCTATCTATCTATCTATCTATCTATCTATCTATCTATCTATCTATCTATCTATCTATCTATCTATCTATCTATCTATCTATCTATCTATCTATCTATCTATCTATCTATCTATCTATCTATCTATCTATCTATCTATCTATCTATCTATCTATCTATCTATCTATCTATCTATCTATCTATCTATCTATCTATCTATCTATCTATCTATCTATCTATCTATCTATCTATCTATCTATCTATCTATCTATCTATCTATCTATCTATCTATCTATCTATCTATCTATCTATCTATCTATCTATCTATCTATCTATCTATCTATCTATCTATCTATCTATCTATCTATCTATCTATCTATCTATCTATCTATCTATCTATCTATCTATCTATCTATCTATCTATCTATCTATCTATCTATCTATCTATCTATCTATCTATCTATCTATCTATCTATCTATCTATCTATCTATCTATCTATCTATCTATCTATCTATCTATCTATCTATCTATCTATCTATCTATCTATCTATCTATCTATCTATCTATCTATCTATCTATCTATCTATCTATCTATCTATCTATCTATCTATCTATCTATCTATCTATCTATCTATCTATCTATCTATCTATCTATCTATCTATCTATCTATCTATCTATCTATCTATCTATCTATCTATCTATCTATCTATCTATCTATCTATCTATCTATCTATCTATCTATCTATCTATCTATCTATCTATCTATCTATCTATCTATCTATCTATCTATCTATCTATCTATCTATCTATCTATCTATCTATCTATCTATCTATCTAATCGTCCATCAAAGCATTTTTAGTCAGCTAAAAAGCGCCTGGAGCTCTTCTGAAAACGGCCAGCTGGTGGCGCTTGAGAGCGTTTTGCAAGGGCAACGTTTTTCCATCTGAGATGCTTTGATTGCTATGAATATGATACAGAATATCCATGGCAGTAATGTGTTACTAGTATCTCATTTTGAAGAATATTGCTGAATATAAAAAATGTAGTAAAAAGCAGTATTAACTTGTTCAGTCGGTGTACAATTGGGATGATTGGTCGGTGTAGTTTTTGTCCCGCCCCTCCTCCACTGTGATTGGACGCCTGGGTAAAAAATGACAGTGAGGAGCGCTGCCTATTACCCAACGTTGAACAGTAAAAAAAACAATGACGGGGCAAATCAACTCTTAAAATATTATTATGGTACATAGTGCATCAAAATCAGTTTTTCTTTTGTCAAATTGAAAAGCTGATCATTCTAAGCCATTTTTGTTTAGAAGTGCCTCGTTTTCTTATGCGTCATCGATCCGATCACATCTCAAGCCTGAGATCCAGATGCACACGTGACTCCGTGTGTTTGTGTGTTGCAGGTATGGTCTATAACGTCAGTGCCTACATGGATTTCCATCCCGGTGGGGAGGCGGAGCTCATGAGGGCTGCTGGGATTGACAGCACTGATCTGTTTGACCAGGTAAAATCCTGCATTATATTTTGATCGCAAATGCTTACAGTAATACAGTACTTACTAATCATGTGTAAATTATGTATAGTTATTCACAGTTTGTAAATTGAAGTCTCTAGTACATATATTAATTGGCTGTATATGAATAGTGAGTTCTTCATGCATTGTCACTGTAATTTACAAATGATCATTAGCTCAAATGTAAAGAGTTAGTCTGTTTTTGTACCTGTAAATGTTACAAATGAATATCTGCGTATTAACAGTGAGCCCAACACCAGAGTTGTTAGTAGGTCATTAAAACTTTAAAAAGTTAAATGAGTAGTTATGAAATGTAAAGAAATGTTTTTGTATAGAGTAGGGCTGCCACTAACGACTATTTTTATATCGATTAATCTATCGACTAATTTATCGATTAATCTATCACCCGATTTATCTGCTAATCTATCGACTGATTTAACGATTAATCTATCGACTAATTTATCAATTAATTTATCGACTAATTTGTAGATTAAACTATCGACTGCTTTATCGATTAATCTATCGACTGCTTTATCGATTAATCTATTGACTGATTTATCGGTTAATCTATCAACTAATTTACCGGTGAATCTATCGGCTAATTTGTCGATGAATCTATCGACTGCTTTATCGATTAATCTATCGACAGATTTATCGATTAATCTATCGGCTGATTTGACGATTAATCTATCGACAGATTTATCGATTAATCTATCGACAGATTTATCGATTAATCTATCGGCTGATTTGACGATTAATCTATCAACTGATTTATCGGATAATCTATCGACAGATTTAACGATTAATCTATCGACTAATTTATCAATTAATCTATCGGCTAATTTGTAGATTAATCTATCGTCTGGTTTGTCGATTAATCTATCGGCTGATTTGTAGATTAATCTTATCGACTGATTTACCAATTAATTTATCGACTAATTTAGCGGTTAATCTACCGCCTGATTTATCATTTGATCTATCGGCTGATTTAACGATTAATCTATCGACTGATTTATCGATTAATCTATCGACTGATTTATCGCTTACTCTATCGACTAATTTATCAATTAATCTATCGACTAATTTGTGGATGAATCTATCAACTGCTTTATCGATTAATCTATCGACTGATTTATCGATTAATCTATCGGCTGATTTGACGATTCATCTATCGACTGGTTTATCGATTAATCTATCGACTGCTTTATCGATTAATCTATTGACTGATTTATCGATTAATCTATCGGCTGATTTGACGATTCATCTATCGACTGGTTTATCGATTAATCTATCGACTGCTTTATCGATTAATCTATCGACTGCTTTATCGATTAATCTATCGGCTGATTTGACGATTCATCTATCGACTGGTTTATCGATTAATCTATCGACTGCTTTATCGATTAATCTATTGACTGATTTATCGGTTAATCTATCAACTAATTTACCGGTGAATCTATCGGCTAATTTGTCGATGAATCTATCGACTGCTTTATCGATTAATCTATCGACAGATTTATCGATTAATCTATCGGCTGATTTGGCGATTAATCTATCAACTGATTTATCGGATAATCTATCGACAGATTTAACGATTAATCTATCGACTAATTTATCAATTAATCTATCGACTAATTTGTAGATTAATCTATCGTCTGGTTTGTCGATTAATCTATTGGCTGATTTGTAGATTAATCTTATCGACTGATTTACCAATTAATTTATCGACTAATTTAGCGGTTAATCTACCGCCTGATTTATCATTTGATCTATCGGCTGATTTAACGATTAATCTATCGACTGATTTATCGATTAATCTATCGACTGATTTATCGCTTACTCTATCGACTAATTTATCAATTAATCTATCGACTAATTTGTGGATGAATCTATCAACTGCTTTATCGATTAATCTATCGACTGATTTATCGATTAATCTATCGGCTGATTTGACGATTCATCTATCGACTGGCTTATCGATTAATCTACCGACTAATTTGTGGATTAATCTGTCGACTGATTTATCGATTAATCTATCGACTAATTTATCTATTAATCTATCACCTGATTTAGCGATTAATCTATCGACTGGTTTATCGATTAATCTATCGACTGGTTTATCTATTAATCTATCACCTGATTTAGCGATTAATCTATCGACTGGTTTATCGATTAATCTATCGACTGGTTTATCACAATAATTTTCACAAATTTTACTTAAAAACATTTAATTTAACTTGCAACGTTGGCCTTCAGTAGTGTACTATAAAAAAAGTATAAATGTAAAGAAGCCCTTGACAAAATGTAAAACTAAAAGAGTAAAAATGTGAAAAGGTACAAATTTGTAAACCAACATAACAAAAAAAAGAGAATATCAGCAAATACTTTTTATATAGAATAATAGTGTTGTCACGATACCAGAATGATGACTTTGATACAATACCAGACTAAAATACCTAAATACCGATACTGAATCGATACCATGGCAAAAAAACAGTAAAAGTAATTGAATAATATGACAGAACTTACTATTCATTGTTTTAACATTGTTTTAGGGTTAAAAAAACCTAAAAACTCACATGCCCTGCCCTGCTTCACACAGAATATTAGGTCCGGCCCTTTAAGAGCTGTACAGACCAAATTCATTGTAACACCCGATTTCTCATTCAACTCGGTATACTCGCCAGGACGTGCATTTTTACTTATTTTTTACCATTCAAACCCAATAAACCTTTTCTCAGTCTAGAAGGCACCAAATTCAAAAATAATTTCACATTTCTACTTCATAAATGACCCAGTTTAAATACAAATCTTAATGCTAAATCACTGAAGTAACCCTTTAATGTTCATCACTCACTGCTCTTGACTAAAGAACTTTTGTAGCTTTAATACGGATTAATCCATATTTAATTCATAATAAGTTTGAAGCCTAATAAATGTTAAAGGGGCACTTCAGCGCTGGGAAGATGAATGTGTATTTAAACGGTGTCATTTATGTAGTAGAAATGTGAAATTATTTTTGAATTTGGTGCCTTCTAGACTGAGAAAAGATGTATTTTTGTCTCATGTGGATGAAAGACAACAACTCCCAGAATACACTTGCTTCGCTGCCCTACGAGGCCACTCCCAAGGCCACGGCTACTGGTTATCACTTGCCCACCGCGGCTCCACCCCAACGTCATTTTGATATCCATAGTAATAAAATAATTCCGTTCAGTTAGAGAATAGACACTACAATTAAAAACTGAACGTGTCTTTTCAATAAAGTGTGAGTGAGCCGAACGAAAGTCACGTCACAGACGCAGCAGGAGTCAGATCTCATTCATCACGAGAGAAGAGCTGAGCTGAGCTGAGGTAAGAGCGGCTGTCATTCTCGGCGTGAGTCCAGTCTGGCGAGATATCAGATCGCTAAACTTTCATAGGAATTCATTGAAAAGTTGAAACACTCACTTTGCTCTGCATCGCTCTGTTATGAATGCCCGAGGCCGAGCCGAGCGGCCGTGCTCATTTACATTCTGTGCGTGAGATCCTCCCCTGTGGGCGGGATGAAAACATGCGGAACAGCTCCTGTAGTCTCTTAGCCTGACGTCGTCATACTCAATTCTAGTCAGAATATGAGTCTGATCTGCTCCGTTGGGCTGTGATTATGGGGCGTGTTCGAACCAGGAAAGACCTCAATTGGATAGACCTACAACCAATCAGAGCAACGGAGCGATGCATAACGTTAGTTGTCAAATGTCAACAGAACTCAACTGCACTGTGTTGCCAAGTCCGCGGGTTGAAGCGAACCCAATTATGTGATATACAGACCCAGGAATGCGAAATTCCAGTCCAGCCAAAATAACACATATTTTACCCCCAAATGCCAATTTCCCGGCATAATTACTCCTCTATGGATCAAGTCCAGACCGAACTGCCCGTGCAAATTTTTTAAATT
This sequence comes from Romanogobio albipinnatus, assembly GCA_023566225.1. NCBI lineage: Eukaryota > Metazoa > Chordata > Actinopteri > Cypriniformes > Gobionidae > Romanogobio > Romanogobio albipinnatus. The sequence continues at coordinate 3,370,897 of CM042252.1, read as the reverse complement.
TTTTTTAAATATATTTTAAGCGTTTATCAGCCGATTTCGATGGCATCCCTAGTACACACAAATTCTCTGTATTTTCTCATGTTTGCCAATTTCCCATTCAATTCCTATGGTGGTCATTTTTGACTGTGAACAACACCAGTGTTAATTTCGTTGACGAATAATTTTCGTCAACGACCTTTTTTCACTGACGAAAACGAGACGATAACTAAATAAAAGCTAGTGATGGATGACAAAAACTATGACGAAAATCAACTGTCATTTTCGTCAACAAATAAAAACGAGACAAAAATGTTAGGGAGGGACGATTAGGGAAGAGATCCAGTCAGAACTGATGTCCTGTGTCACAGATGAGCACATTTGAGTTGAGCTGATCTAACCGCTGGAGAACACGGCGCTGTTGCTCTTCTACAGGCTCATCCCCAATCCAGCGCTCCAGAGCGGCTCAATCAATCAATAACACACATTTATGCCAGGATATTGTTTATGAACTAATGCTAATGAATAATGACAATGTTTAATTTACGATGTTTATATAGTAATATGTTTTAGACGGTTGTAACAATGCATATTTTATCTCCTCATCTGAACTTGAATGAGCTTCTGCAACTGCAACAGAGGCGCAGACATTTCAAAATAAGAGTCCCGGTGTATTTCGAGCTTGTTTATCATTAAAAGTCACGCATTATATATTCGTTTTTGGTTACACAATAAACTGTATTTAATTTAATTCCCATTTAATTCATATTCAGGAGGAAAGACCAGTATTTGACACACATTCAATAAAGTATCAGGGTTATAATAGTTCACTAAAACCATTTAAAAAATCTTCATTACTTGAAAATAAATAAATGTTAACTGAAATAAAAATAAATAAACTAACTTATTTGAAGCTTTAGCTTAACCTGATATGGCCTACTAACTAAAACAGAAATACAAAGTTATAAAAACTATGTAGATGTTTTTAAAAAACAAACAAAAAAGTGAATTGAGCTCTTTCGTGTATTTTTAATGTCAAAAACAAAATGATGTCAAAATGTCAGTTCAAGTGACAGTCGGTTATGTAATGCTTAAATGCTTAATGTATTACAATTGAACTAAACTCATTCGATTTTAGGAGACTAAATCTACTGTAGATTAGACTGAAATCTTATAATATTTAGTCGACTAAAACTAGACTAAAACTAAAAACAATTCAGGTGACTAAAATATGACTAAAACTAAATGGCATTTTAGTCAAAAGACTACGACTAAAACTAAATCAAAATTTGCTGTCAAAATCAACACTGAACAACACCAGTGTGACGATTTTTTTTTACGACCATTTAGCTTATTCGAATCAAGTTTTAAATTTTTTTGTGGTCACAATGCGACTACCGCAAAAGTAACAAACCTTCGTACAATTCCATTGAAGATTTGACCAAACAACACCAGAGGGTTAGCAATGTGAAGACTGCAATTTACTGCAATCAAAACTATGAATCAAATGAAAGCTAATAGTTTGTAAATGATTTATAAGTGCTTTGTTACTGTACATTTCTTATAAAGTGTGTTTTTGTGCAGGTCCACCGGTGGGTGAATTATGAGTCCATGCTGAAGGAGTGTCTGGTGGGACGGATGGCAGTGAAGGCCAGTCCTGCTCTTCAAGGTTCGGCATAAACATATCATTATTTTACATGCGAACATATCGTCTCACGACCTGGAATTCGTTTCTGGGCTGAAATCAAGTACAGATACTGTTGTTTGATTTAACCTGAAGTGTTCCTTTAAATTCAATCTTCAATCTTGCTTTAATTCTCTGGTTATTCCAGCTCGGACAGAGAAGACGGAGAGCACTCATGTGAACGGTACGACAGCAAATCATGTGGATTTCTAGTTAGAAATGCTAAGTATGCCAATATTTGACTCATGAGGAGTAATTGTGTGTATGGTCATACCAGGTTTGTCTGTTCCTCCACCCTTGCCGTTATCTGCTCCTCTCCCTGCTAAAGATCATCGCCCGCGGTATGTTTATATCATTATAAGAACACAAGCACTGTGACTCACTGATCCAGTATCAGCTGGTCTGTGTGTGTTTATTCCAACTTCTTCTTAGTGGTGTGTTGAGTAATGCTGAGGTTACGTGTTTGAGCTCAGGTCGAGTTCATGAGACTTCTCAGAAAGAGTTATTCAAGAGTTAGTTTCAAATTAAATAGCATGTTTTTCTTCTTCAGGTATGATTGGTTCCAGACAGATGCCACTGTCTGTATTGTTGTTTACACCAAGCGAAAGGTTGGTGAAGTGCAGTGGTTATGTGGTTGTCTTCTCTCAGATGTAGAAGAAGAGGGTTTAGTAAAGTCAAGGCTTTTATTGTTTTCCCCTCGCCAGATTCCCAGCTCCGGCTGTGCGGTGGTGGATCTGCAGGGGGATGCTCTTCGGGTGGAGATGCTCTTGGGGAAGATGTCGTACCTCCTCTACTGGCGTGAGTCTTTCACCGGCCACACAGACATTGTGGTGTATCTGCTAACACTGTTATCAAGTCAGGGCTGCACGTTAACTTCTTTTGCACATAGAGGCTACAGAGGTTGATGTTTTGTAGTACAGGTCAGCACAATTGTAGCACACGTATAAAACGTACGTTACATCTCATAAAACAACCACAAGTAGCGCACAGTTCATGGCGTAAACAGGCTGGTGACTGGCAAAAGGACTGATCATGTCTCGTACAGGCCACGCAAAATCCAACCCTTAACCAGAAAACTTATCAGACAACACATTCTCTTTCCTTGTCCAAAAAACACTTATTGCTTAACATCGTCAATTGTGTTCATATAGCCCAATATCTCTCACTACAATCCAAACCACATCCATTTACAATTCAACCTCACAACACTGCTAAACCTCAGTCAAATTCAATTTAAAGAAGATTTCTACATTTCTAATTTTCATTCATGGAGATTTTAGGGGAAATGTGCCACGCTTAGTGGACGATTTCTGCCACCTGTTGCTTAATGTTAGGCCTTAAAAGTCAAAAATATCTGCGATGCAGAAAACACGGATGAAACCGTAGAATCCATTCATAAAAATGTCATAAAAATAAAAGACGTAATTATGAAGAATATTTCATAGGGCCTTTAAAGGTCCCATGGCATGACATTTTTCTATTATTTTATAATGTTTCCTGAGGTGTACTTACACTCACATAAAGGATTATTAGGAACACCATACTAATACTGTGTTTGACCCCCTTTCGCCTTCAGAACTGCCTTAATTCTACGTGGCATTGATTCATCAAGGTGCTGAAAGCATTCTTTAGAAATGTTGGCCCATATTGATAGGATAGCATCTTGCAGTTGATGGAGATTTGTGGGATGCACATCCAGGGCACGAAGCTCCCGTTCCACCTCATCCCAAAGATGCTCTATTGGGTTGAGATCTGGTGACTGTGGGGGCCATTTTAGTCCAGTGAACTCATTGCCATGTTCAAGAAACCAATTTGAAATGATTCGAGCTTTGTGACATGGTGCATTATCCTGCTGGAAGTAGCCATCAGAGGATGGGTACATGGTGGTCATAAAGGGATGGACATGGTCAGAAACAATGCTCAGGTAGGCCGTGGCATTTACACCATGCCCAATTGGCACTAAGGGGCCTAAAGTGTGCCAAGAAAACATCCCCCACACCATTACACCACCACCACCAGCCTGCACAGTGGTAACAAGGCATGATGGATCCATGTTCTCATTCTGTTTACGCCAAATTCTGACTCTACCATCTGAATGTCTCAACAGAAATCCAGACTCATCAGATCAGGCAACATTTTTCCAGTCTTCAACTGTCCAATTTTGATGAGCTCGTGCAAATTGTAGCCTCTTTTTCCTATTTGTAGTGGAGATGAGTGGTACCCGGTGGGGTCTTCTGCTGTTGTAGCCCATCCGCCTCAAGGTTGTGCGTGTTGTGGCTTCACAAATGCTTTGCTGCATACCTCGGTTGTAACGAGTGGTTATTTCAGTCAAAGTTGCTCTTCTATCAGCTTGAATCAGTCGGCCCATTCACCTCTGACCTCTAGCATCAACAAGGCATTTTGGCCCACAGGACTGCCGCATACTGGATGTGTTTCCCTTTTCACACCATTCTTTGTAAACCCTAGAAATGGTTGTGTGTGAAAATCCCAGTAACTGAGCAGATTGTGAAATACTCAGACCGGCCCGTCTGGCACCAACAACCATGCCATGCTCAAAATTGCTTAAATCACCTTTCTTTCCCATTCTGACATTCAGTTTGGAGTTCAGGAGATTGTCTTGACCAGGACCACACCCCTAAATGCATTGAAGCAACTGCCATGTGTAGGGGTGTAACGGTACACAAAACTGACGGTTCGGTACGTACCTCGGTTTTGAAGTCCCGGTTCGGTATGGATTCGTTACAGCAGTTTTACAAAATTGCTTTTGATTAATTTTTATTCAACAGTGGTTAAATGAAAAAAATTGTGTCTGTCCTTAAATGAATTAAATTATAACTAAAAGTTTCTTAAAGATAATGCTGTAAACTATATAGGGAGCCCTTACTTACATATAGCTATTAAAGATTAACAACAGAGCCCAAACTATTAGCCTAAATTCAGTTGCTATTTATTTTTAGATATAATAATCAACACTCATAAGCTTCACATAAGGCAGTTTTTGCATTAATTTCTAAATCTAATTATTTTTATTCGTTGTTGAAATATAATCATTTAGTGGCTGTAATTTTGATGATTATTTAAACATACATTAAATAAACAAGACATCACTAACAGGCTTAGTAGTATATAATGAATATATAACGGCTAATATGAATATAACGGCTAATATAATGAATATATAACGGCTAATATAATGAATATAACGGCTAATATAATGAATATAACGGCTAATATAATGAATATATAACGGCTAATATGAATATAACGGCTAATATAATGAATATATAACGGCTAATATAATGAATATAACGGCTAATATAATGAATATAACGGCTAATATAATGAATATAACGGCTAATATAATGAATATATAACGGCTAATATGAATATAACGGCTAATATAATTAATATAACGGCTAATATAATGAACATAACGGCTAATATAATGAATATAACGGCTAATATAATGAATATAACGGCTAATATAATGAATATAACGGCTAATATAATGAATATAACGGCTAATATAATGAATATAACGGCTAATATAATGAATATATAACGGCTAATATAGTGCATGTATTCAGTGAAAGAGTTGATTTCTCTAGTGAGCTACAGCTGTGGACACTGAATGACTTCTGAGTAAACGTGATTCTGCATGACATTGTTTACAAGCAGTTTTATTGTCTTTCCGCGGTTGAAACACAGATGGAGCGATTACACGACATATGATACATTTCAGTAAGTTGTAATGTATCCTCAACATACCTTAAGATGTATTCATTTATGTTTATTCTTTAGGAAGAGATGATCGGTTGACTCGCGCTGCCGCTTTAAGTTGAACTGATACGCGTCTATCAGTCAAGAATATTGAGCACACGCGGCATCGACTAACCTCACACACGAACAAGCGGCTGTGTTTTACACACGTGGAAAACTGTATCGCACTGTAAAGCCCTGCAAGTTATCATAACAATGTTTCTTTTTCAGGCCTGTCCGGTGAAGTTCAAGGACGTGTTGATGGTGAGTAGTGTGTTAAATTAGACGTGCTTTTTTGTGTTGAATCTAGAACTATATTGAAAATGATCTGTACAAAAAACCCCACTATGGTGGTACCATGGTACATTGATGGAATCAGCTGATCCTACTGTGATCCTTTGAAATGTACAGTACCACGTTGATGAATCATTACATTTACTATGGCATTACTCCAGGGTACTTCATAGAGCACTATGGTGTTACCATGAGACATCTCCTACAAACATGGTAATGCCATAGTGCCATCATTTAGATACATCACACAGTACTTTACTATTGACATATCCCCAAAAGATAAGTAAAGGACAAAATTAAATGCTTATTATGAATTATCAAAACATTTTCTCACTCTAAATAAGTGTTTCTGTATTTTTCTCTGCTTATAGTCCAGACGGCCCACTCGGTTGGAAAAGTGCAGTTGTGTCTGCGCAAATCTGTTAAAGACAAGTGGACGCAAGTGGGACAACCGCTAGAACTCCATGACACATTTACTCAGTGTAAAGATCGGGGTGAGTGACAAACCTGTCAACGCAATTGTCAGACAAACATCTAAATTAAGTTTGTGAAGATAAAGGTATAGAGGAATACATTTGAGATATTACGTTGTTTTGTAACATAGCATAGACTAAAGGGGTACCACAAGGCTCGGTGTTGGGCCCCTTACAATTAGCTTTTTATATTATAAATTTATGACACAGTGTTAATGCAAATTCTCATTTTTATGTTGGTGTATTACTGCTGTGCTTCTGCATTAACAATTTTCTTGGAATGTTCACAAATTTTTTTTGTAAATGCTTAGTTCTAAATGCAAGGATTTTTACCATTTTAGGTGTTCATACTCAATCAAATATTCCTGACCACTTAAAATATGAGTCTTTATTATGTGCATCAGTGCCTAAAACAAAGACAAAGTGTTTGTATCTGCCTTTCTTACAACACTAAAATTACAAACCTTTTGTTAAACTGTTCTAAGACTTTATTTTACTTTATTTTATTGTGTCCTATTTACATGTTATATGTATTTACTATAGTAATAACTATAAATTAGGCACAATTACATGCGACTAACCCTAAACCAAACCCTAATCCTACAGTAAGTACATGTACTTAATTAATATTACCCAGTACTTAAATGTATTATTAAATAGGGACACATGAAAATAAAGTGTAACTGACTATTTAAACATTTATTTTGGCTGATATCAATATTTTAATATAAAGTTAGTACATTAACCCAATTTCCTCCACATTGCACATTTTCCTGTTGTATGTGAAATGTCTTTATTGTTGTGGTATGCTGCTAGTTCTCTCTCAAAAACAATAAATCAAATAAATAATAATATTAATGTTCTAATAACATCATTTCATCACAGGGCTCTTCTACAGGGAATGTGTGTTGGTTTCAAAAGCAGAAGTCACACATGACACGCAGCTCTTGCGTTTACGACTTCCTCCTGGGTCACGTATGCAAGTTCCTGTGGGGAGACACGTCTACCTCAAAGCGTCTGTCCAGGGTAACGTCACGCATTCAATGCTCTTCTAATCTAAAGGAATCAGAAGGTGTGTATGGAGAGTTCAGCTGGCTGGTTTTGTGTGTTGGGCGAACAGGTACAGATGTTGTGAAACCCTACACACCCGTGGATCAGACGCTGATACCTCCTGCACAGTCCAGTGCTGAAATGGGCTCAGACATACATCTCATGATAAAGATCTATCCTGATGGAGTGCTGACCTCTCACCTCGACAACTTTCCTATTGGTTAGTATTTCTCATACACACTTTTTTAACCTGGAAGGAAGGAGTGTTATGTGCTTTTGCTTCAGGGCTGGGCAAAATGTATCCTTTCAGTTTATGATTTGGAACACTGTTAGTAGGTGGGATATATTAGGCAGCAAGTGAACATTTTGTCCTCAAAGTTGATGTGTTATGTGGCGTTCACACCGGACACGATTCGCGCGAAGGTGGACACGTGAACATTTTGAGTTTACTCGCTTCATTCGCGCGTGAAATTTGCGTCACAACTACACAACAGACGCGAATTCGCATCATGGAAGGGGCTTCTGCCCTATATGAGCCTATATGAGCCAGTCTCGGTCACTTGACGTCTTTTTGGTAAAAAATACTACTATTAATGTGTGACAAAACGTAGTTTAAAGACTTTTTCAGGTGATAATATATTTGGTTAAAGCTCAAATCTGTGGTTAATTTATAAAAAGAGTGCCTATTTGAGCATTTTATCTGGCGTTTTCGGAGTTGTGAGATCCAGGCGATCAGTGGCATTCCGCGCTCGTTTACCCGGCGAGACCCGCCTTTCCTCGGCTAGTCCTTCTCACATTTGCCGCTGTTTCTGGCTCTTTTTTTTCTGCTCCAGTCTCGTTGTGAAATGGCTGACATAGATTTTGTTGAGAGGGTAGCTGACTGTCCGACCTCCTCACTCACTTTCTTCCAAGCAAGATCCTTTTTATTCCTGTTCCTGTAGTGATAGGATGATGTATCACACAGCTCCGGGTATCCACATACGGCCACGATTATCTTGTCCTCCATTGTTGTTGGGATTTCTGCCTCCGCTTGTAAATGCGTCACTACTAGAGCAAGCTCGTGATTGGGTAACGAGGCGCGAAATATCTGCCAAAGTTCAGATTTTTCAACTTGAGCGATTCGCATGAATCAAAACGCTCAATTCGCGTCATTCGCGCCGCCTCATTCGCGCCAATCTTGCCGCCTCATTTGCCCGAATCAAGCTGCAGAATGCCATTTCGCGTCTCTGCATTGACTTAACATGTAAATCACTCGCGCGAATTGCGTCCGGTGTGAACGCACCATGAGAAGCAGGAAAAATGGGCAAGTGTAAGGATTTGAGCGATTTTGACAAGTTTTTGACCAAATTTTGACGGCTAGACGACATCTCCAACATCGAGCATCTCCAAAACTGCAGCTCTCCCGGTCTGCAGTGGTCAGTCTCTATCAAAAGTGCTCCAAGGAAGGACCAGTGGTGAACCGGCCACAGGGTCATGGGCGGCCAAGGCTCATTGATGCACGTGTGGAGCAAAGGCTGGCCCGTGTGGTCCGATCAAACAGACGAGCTACTTTTTTTCACTGTACATTTCTTATTACATTGTGTCATGTTTTCCGGTTTGAAAATAGCCATGAAAGCTGGAGTTGCGTTTAATCACAGGCACACTTTAGTAATGTCCTGTTTTTGGTCTGTTCCAGGAGCCACTCTGTCGGTAGGTGGTCCTGAGGGCTCCTTCACGACGCGTGTCCTGCGTGATGTCACTCATCTGTACATGTTAGCAGCCGGCACAGGATTCACGCCCATGGCTCGCCTCATACGGCTGGCCCTACAGGACCTCACATTAATCAGGTCAGAAACGCACAATAAAGATACGCATTTGCTCACTTAAGTCACCATTTAAATCTGCACTAATGACTTTTGCTTGTATCAAGGTATTTTTTTTAGTGGATGAATAAAGTCAGTTACCCTCAAGTTCACGCGGGTGTCCTAGCAGAGCATCCATAGGCGTAGTTCATCACATTAAAGCATAGGGCTGTCACGATTTCTTGGTTGCAATTTCCCCGTGTCGAGTAACCGGCAAAATACCACAGACGAGAATCCATGAACTGCATTATTAGACCATTTTCTAAAGCTGCACAATGTATTAAACCATTTAAAAATCATTCTATAGCACAGTGCTATTGTGATTTGGTGAAATAAATATATCCCTGCAGGTTTAATATATGCACTTTAATTATTTACATGTGTAGGTCACGTGTCTCAGAGCGGCTCCATTCACAGTAAATGCCGCTCCTCATGAACTGCTATCATTGACATGCGTGAAGCGTCTCAGACTAAATCAGTTTGGGTTGCTTATGACATTCATCAGGGAACACAATGTGCTCCATTTCATCAGATTTGTAACGTTAATCATTTATAAACCTACGCCAACACAGGAGAATGCATCAATATGTTTCTAAATATGCAAACTGTTCATCACAATTTCAAAATAAAAGTTTAAACCCTTTGTTTGCATGTTTTGATGTCCACATATTCTTGTTCAAGAAATTACAGTGGCTGTAGCAAATATTAAGATTAAGTGGACATTTTAATTAGATATCGTTTGGCCAATATTAAACAAGGATTTGATCTGCTGTAAAGTGTAACAACAATCACCAGACCGTTGGCGCCCTCTGCAGGCATTTGTTATAATACAATGTACATAAGTTGATTTTTTTATATTATGTATAGTACACCGATCAGGCATAACATTATGACCTAAAAATGTGTTTGTCCTCTGCCGGCTTGCCTTCTTCCCATAGTGCACCTGGTGCCATGTGTTCCCCAGGTAAGCCACGCACACGCACCCGGCCATCCACGTGATGTAGAAGAACACGTGATCATCAGACCAGGCCACCTTCTTCCATTGCTCCGTGGTCCAGTTCTGATGCTCACGCACCACTGTTGGTGCTTTGGGCGGTGGACAGGGGTCAGCATGGGCACCCTGACTGGTCAGCGGCTGTGCCGCCCCATGCCCAACAAACTGAGATGCTCTGTGTATTCTGACACCTTTCTATCAGAACCAGCATTAACTTCTTGAGCAGTTTGAGCTCCAGTAGCTCGTCTGTTTGATCGGACCACACGGGCCAGCCTTCGCTCCCCACGAGCATCAATGAGCCTCGGCCGCCCATGACCCTGTGGCCGGTTCTCCACTGTTCCTTCCTTGGAGCACTTTTGATAGAGACTGACCACTGCAGACCGGGAACACCCCACAAGAGCTGCAGTTCTGGAGATGCTCTGACCCAGTCGTCTAGCCGTCACAATCTGGCCCTTGTCAAACTCGCTCAAATCCTTACGCTTGCCCATTTTTCCTGCTTCTAACACATCAACTCTGAGGACAAAATGTTCAATTGCTGCCTAATATATCCCACTCACTAACAGATCATCAGTGTTATTCACTTCACCTGTCATAATGTTATGCCTCATCGGTGTATATTATGCATTTAAAAAGTTGTTCTATAAAACCATATGATAACTTGCTTTTAATACTTTATTTGAACCAAAAAATATTGCTTAATTGTTATGTATTTTAAGTCATTTTAAAAGCTGTTGTTTGCTTGGGTCTATTTTTATTACCACAATATTATCCGATTACTCGATTACCGAAAATAATCGCCCTTTTAAAGGGTTAGTTCATCCTGTCATCCTTTACTTGCCCTCATTTTCCAAAACTTTCGTTCATCTTTGGAACACAAATGAAGATATTGTTAATAAAATCTGAGAGATTTCTGTTCACACAAAACTCTGACGGTTCAAAACGTACACGAAGACATCGCAAAATAAATCCTCATGAACTCGCTCATCTTTAATATTAAGCATTTTATGTATTCATTTAATTTATATTTAGTATTTTCCTTCCAGACAGTTTGTTTATAGTAGCAAGAAAATTATTGAATTGTCTATAACACGGAATAACACCCATGAGTGTCATTCACAAACGCCTCTGGGACAGTGTGGACGCAGCTTTACTGAAGTGTGTTTCTTTCGTTATACTTGCCCTCATAATCGCCTGAAGTAACACACCATTGTAGCTGATCCTACAGTTTAAGTGTTTTCTTTAACTACACTTAACACGTTTTATGTCTATCTCTTTTCAGAAAAACCAAGCTGATGTTCTTTAACCGTCAGGAGAGGGACATTCTTTGGGGCTCTCAGCTGGAGGAACTCTGTGCGAAAGAGGAAAGGTATCATTCATCACATATCACATGTTTGACTACTCCGTGGGCTTGGTCACATGTAGCCTTGCACTGGGACATTCTGTGGACAAAGTACAGTCATCACGAATATGTCATTTTTCCTACCCTTATGGCTCTAAAACAGTTAATGGCCTTTGTCAACTGCAACTTCACAGTATAAACCACAGGTAAAGGGTCTATCATCCACCCAGCGCAAGTGGTTTTTGCTAGGTTCTAGTTTCGCAGTTCTCATGTTCACGTCCAGCTCCACGTTGTTTAAATATCAAATGCACTGGCGCATCTGTTCACCCATGGGCGTCCGGTCTGAACACCAGGTGTGATCAGAAGCATTGTTGGAGCGTTGCTATTGTAAGGAACTGAACAGTTTGAGCGCAATTGGCTTTTAAAGGGAAAGGGAGATGAGTCTGATTGGTTTATTGCACGTTATGCCCAAAACACACCCATGACTCATTAAGAGACGAGGCACAACCCTTTTGGACCGTTTTTTGCCATCATTAAACTAGCAAAAGTGGATTCGGACACGCCCTAAGAGCACCTGCGCGGTGAGCTTCAGACCATGTGATCAGATGACAATACAGGGAGTGCAGAATTATTAGGCAAATGAGTATTTTGACCACATCATCCTCGTTATGCATGTTGTCTTACTCCAAGCTGTATAGGCTGGAAAGCCTACTACCAATTAAGCATATTAGGTGATGTGCATCTCTGTAATGAGAAGGGGTGTGGTCTAATGACATCAACACCCTATATCAGGTGTGCATAATTATTAGGCAACTTCCTTTCCTTTGGCAAAATGGGCCAAAAGAAGGACTTGACAGGCTTAGAAAAGTCAAAAATAGTGAGATATATTGCAGAGGGATGCAGCAGTCTTAAAATAGCCAAGCTTCTGAAGCGTGATCATCGAACAATCAAGCGTTTCATTCAAAATAGTCAACAGGGTCGCAAGAAGCGTGTGGAAAAACCAAGGCGCAAAATAACTGCCCGTCAACTGAGAAAAGTCAAGCGTGCAGCTGCCAAGATGCCACTTGCCACCAGTTTGGCCATATTTCAGAGCTGCAACATCACTGGAGTGCCCAAAAGCACAAGGTGTGCAATACTCAGAGACATGGCCAAGGTAAGAAAGGCAGAAAGTCGACCACCACTGAACAAGACACACAAGCTGAAACGTCAAGACTGGGCCAAGAAATATCTCAAGACTGATTTTTCTAAGGTTTTATGGACTGATGAAATGAGAGTGAGTCTTGATGGGCCAGATGGATGGGCCCGTGGCTGGATTGGTAAAGGGCAGAGAGCTCCAGTCCGACTCAGACGCCAGCAAGGTGGAGGTGGAGTACTGGTTTGGGCTGGTATCATCAAAGATGAGCTTGTGGGGCCTTTTCGGGTTGAGGATGGAGTCAAGCTCAACTCCCAGTCCTACTGCCAGTTTCTGGAAGACACCTTCTTCAAGCAGTGGTACAGGAAGAAGTCTGCATCCTTCAAGAAAAACATGATTTTCATGCAGGACAATGCTCCATCACACGCGTCCAAGTACTCCACAGCGTGGCTGGCAAGAAAGGGTATAAAAGAAGAAAATCTAATGATATGGCCTCCTTGTTCACCTGATCTGAACCCCATTGAGAACCTGTGGTCCATCATCAAATGTGCGATTTACAAGGAGGGAAAACAGTACACCTCTCTGAACAGTGTCTGGGAGGCTGTGGTTGCTGCTGCACGCAATGTTGATGGTGAACAGATCAAAACACTGACAGAATCCATGGATGGCAGGCTTTTGAGTGTCCTTGCAAAGAAAGGTGGCTATATTGGTCACTGATTTGTTTTTGTTTGGTTTTTGAATGTCAGAAATGTATATTTGTGAATGTTGAGATGTTATATTGGTTTCACTGGTAAAAATAAATAATTGAAATGGGTATAAATTTGTTTTTTGTTAAGTTGCCTAATAATTATGCACAGTAATAGTCACCTGCACACACAGATATCCCCCTAAAATAGCTAAAACTAAAAACCACTTCCAAAAATATTCAGCTTTGATATTAATGAGTTTTTTGTGTTCATTGACAACATGGTGTTTGTTTTATTATTAATGTTGTAAAAGTAATCCTCAAAAATACAACTTGCCTAATAATTCTGCACTCCCTGTAGTGTCATTATTCAGCTCATTTCAGATTCAGTCAGGCAGCATCCTGACAGTCATGTGTGTTTGATAGGTTTGAGGTGGAGTGTGTTCTGTCAGAGCCCACAGACTCGTGGACGGGCGGAAGAGGGCGGATAGATGCTTGTATGCTGCAGAACTTCCTGGAGAGGCCGGACAACTCCAAGTGTTTAGTGTGTGTGTGCGGCCCAACTGGATTCACAGAGCTAGCAGTGCAGTGAGTCATTTAATGGTTTACACACACACACACACACACACACACACACACACACACACACACACACACACACACACACACACACACAGCTTTTGATATATAAGAAACTATTTAAATTAGTTTATTTAATTTAATTCATGTGCGTTCATTTAAAAAAAGACGTTCTAGAGGACAAAAATGTCAAAAAATGGTAATTAAAAAAAAATAAATAATTATATATATACATATACAGATGTAAAGGGTTATTTCACCCAAAAATGAAAATTAGCCCATGATTCACTCTCCCTCAAGTCATCAGTTATATTAAAAAATGTCATATACACCTCGGATGACTTTAGGGAGAGTAAATCATGGGATAATTTTCATTTTTTGGGTGAACTATCCCTTAAATCATATTTATGAGAGAAGTAACATTAAAATCACTATTGTTGGAATAGCCCATGAATGTAATATAATGTTCAGACGAGTGAATGTGTGTGTTCTTCAAATCTCGTACAAGTTAACATTTTGTGCTTTTGTTTATTTTCGTTGTAAATTCTGCTTTAAAATTTTAGTTTTAGTTTATTTTAACCCTTTTTTGATTATATTGTACAGACATGGATTCATTCACTATATATAGGATTTATATTATAATTGTTTGGAGGACAGTATTGTGTAGGATATTGTTAAAAATAATTAATTAAAATGTATTTTAATTAAATTAAATAATTGTATTTGTTTTTTGTTTTTTTCATCTGATTTAATAAAAATATATATATGTGTGTGTGTATATATATATAATATTTTCTCCATAGGCCAAACCTGAGAAATGGCACCATTTTATAGAAAAAATATGGAAAAAATTTAAAGAAATTAAAGAAATTGAAAAAAAATTCTAGATTGCTAGATGCTTAATTGGCACTGGATTACATTTTGCCATTTAAATTGGGACATTTTTGTGTACCTAGTGTAAAGAAAAGAATGAAAAGAAATTAGGGTGAAATATTAAAATTCCAATAAAAATACACACGCTTGGCAAAATGTATGCTGTTTGCATTAACACAACCAAATTCATCACAAATGTCTCTACAGACACACACTCTTTCTAAAGGTGTATGTTCTGTTGTGTTAATGAATTGCCTGTTTCTCTGATTGTCTCCAGATTGCTCAGACAGCTGGACTTCAGTGAAGAGGACATCCACATGTTTCAGGGCTGATTGAGACGCCGGAGTGTAATGTGGATTTCTTACACACACACTTGCAGATTATTTCTATGCATATAAAATGCACTTTTCCAGTTATAATGAAGCTGCGACAACCCTTCTACTACATTGACCTTTCATTTGTGGAAATCCAATGTACAATCAAATGCGTGCACTTATAGATTCACACTTTCCAACATTTCCATTAGCAGATTCTCCCATTCAGATACCCGGCAGGTTGGGACGGCAGCCTTAAGAAGAACAATTCTGCTCGTTTAGTTCTTGCGTTGCAATGGAGGATCAGTTGTGTTGTCCTAATGCTTTTCCAGACATATTTGACCTTTCACACGGTCGATGTGAAATGCAACTAAAGCATAACTTATGTTGAACCAGTTTTGTTGCCGTCTCCATAGAGCAAACTTGTCAGTGAATCAGGATGCAATACATCAGTCATGAGAAACGATGAGAGAGTATATTTATTGCTGTTTGGAAATGCTAATCTGACTGCCAAATGAAAAAGGATTCTGGGTAACACTTTACTTCAAGCCTTTATATATAATGCATTATAAAGGCATTCATAATGCACATTCTAATGCTTTATATCTTTGCATACATAATTGTAACCAAAGTTAAAATGCATTATACTTTATAAAGGTATAACAATGAATAGATGAGAATTAAAGCTGCACTATGTAACATTTTGTCAGTAAAATATCAGTTATATATCTTGTTCTTACAATATCCCAAATGTTTCCGACTATTTCTAAATCGTGAGTAATTGCTATTTTAACTGAGTAACCGGGACGTGTGAGGGCGTGGCCTGTCGATGACATCATATCCGCGTTCCCCTCGGCTTCCGGTTTTATTCTGCAGAAGCGCTTTCCTCTCACTGCAGTGTGAACAAGTGTCATAGCAGCCGGCGAGAGAAAGCACAGAGTAACGACATCCCATCATCAACACACTCAGATGTGTGTGATATGATCATCAGAGCTCATGATAGGAGGAGCGGAAGTGGCGACTGTGGCATAATAAAAGTCCCGCTGCTCGCGAGACGTGTGTTGCGTTCATCTTATTGTTAAAAAATATCAATATTTCGATATGTATCGATACTGAAATATCTGAAACGATACGATTTTCTACAGTATCGATATCAGCCGCACTCTCCTTTCCGACCGACCGCGAGTGACGCACACCCGCCTCCTCTCATTCAGTCCGGTTAACCCTCTGAACACGGCGAACGGGTGTTCTGCTGGATTTTTGTTAGTGTTGGTGTGACCGGTCTGAATTTCGCGAGGGGTTGCACATAACGGTAATTCTACTAATTCCCGCAGATTTCACGTTTGAAGCGCACACACACATACATTAAAGCAGCACTAGGTAGGTTTTGCTCTCGGGGTCTTTGCCTCTACAGTTGGGAAACAGTATTGTCCTCTACTACTGTCGTAAACTCTGTCATCCTGCATCAGGGGATGCATCGCACGTGCATTTGTTGACATGACATTATAGCTTGAGGCAAGACAAATAAACAAATATCACAGACCTGTTAGGTATCCTAAAATATGATTTTGTACGTCTTATGTATTTACTTGCAAGAATGTAGCCCCTACCAAACTTGTACACGCCGTTTAGACATAGGCTAACCCTAACCCTCGTACGTCCGAATTTAAAGGGTTAGTTCACCCAAAAATGAAAATTATGTCATTAATTGCTCACCCTCATGTCGTTCGACACCCGTAAGACCTCCGTTCATCTTCAGAACACAAATGAAGATATTTTTGTTGAAAGCTGATGCCTGAGAAAGGCCTCAGCAAGCCCTCCATAGGGATTCAGTACATTTACACTCACAAGACCCATAAAAGGCACTAAAAACAAAGTTACAAAGTCCATCTCACTACAGTGGCTCTACAATAATTTTACAAAGCGACGACAATAGTTTTTTCTTTCAACTAAAATATCTTCATTTGTGTTCTGAAGATGAACGGAGATCTTACTGGTGTCGAACGACATGAGGGTGAGTAATTAATGACAGAATTTTCATTTTTGGGTGAACTAACCCTTTAAGGAAGTGATGGTGGAAGTGACGTATATGCCGTAAAGCAGTCGAATTTTGTAGTTCTTTTTTTTCTCGGGTTACAACCGAAACCCGAAGTTTAAAAGTACGATTAAAAACGATACAGACTCCGTCAGGCAATGGCAGACGTGCCATTCAACCTATTGTAAGTCGATGTATCATCACAAGAGTCTTGAAAATATATTATGAAGGTTGAAAAGTGACCTAGTGCTGCTTTAATAAAGCCGCGTCTGACATACAAATGCAAAAATGATCTCCTTTTTCCAGCGTATTAATGCTCAAAAAATGTCTCAATGTCCATCTTGGTGAGTATTAACGTAAACACAGTAGTAGCCAGTTCAGGAAGAATGTGCAACAGGAACAGTGTTTGGGATCCACGCGTGCGTCGGGTCTTAAAGGGACAGCAGTTATTTAATATTCAAACTACAAAAATGAATTAACTCGTGTAGCCTAACTTTAATGGATTAATCTGTATTTAATTTTTTACAATGAAGATTACCCTAAATAACTATAGTTATTTTAAATTTGATTACTTTGGGAGTTTTTTACCTGAATACTGTTAGACCTACCTGAAAAAATAAAGCAGCCTATTTCATTTGTATCTTTATTATATTGTATTTATTTGTGCTATTGTTTGTAATTTGTTCCTATTTTATTACTGTTTACTCGTCTTTTTAAATTCAGTTTGAAATCTAGCTTCCTTGTGCCGTATGTAAGCTATTGCAACAAAATTAGTTAGCAAATATTTGTGAGATAATTGTAATGGAAATTGATCAATGTTTATATATGAGAAAAAGCTTTATCGTATAATGTGATCTCTTCAGAAGAAATTTTGATAGACAGTCAAAAAAATAAATGATATTAAAAATATCTATTTGACAGCATATGCAGCGTTTTTTCCCTGTGGTATCGAAAATGGTATCGAATATCGAAGTTATAAATTCCAGTATCGTGACAACACTAGTTCATCTCATTAACAATCGCTCCAGTGGTTCCTCAGCTCCACAACACTCGCTCCTGCTCTGCTTCAGACTACAGTAACGTTAATAATCACATCATCAACATGATTTCTGCCCGAGTCCTATCCCGATTCTCTCCCACCGGCTGAGGTGAAGACCACATGTCCCAAGAGTCTGCGCTCAAACGTGACGTCATCAAACTACGCCTTTGTTTTGAATGGGCGACCTCTAGCGGACGGAAAAGTTACATAGTGCACCTTTAAACCAGGCATTATTAATGCATTACACATACTTTTATTATGTATTGTATATGAAGGCTTTAAGTAAAGCGTTACCAGTTTCTTTTATCTCAGAGTGTGTGAAGATAATATATTCTAATGGGTTAAATGGAGTGCCCAAATTGTAAACTCTTATATGGGTTTTGTGCCTCTAGTGAAATATCTCGGCTGAAATCTGGAGAAATCCCATAAACTCATATTACGGGTCTGATGTCATTAAAGTGAAAACTATAGCAAAGCACTCTCTGTCATGCCAGCAGACGTTCTGATCGTGTTTGTGTTCCTGAGGATAACGTGTTTGAATGCATTGCAGTCCAAATATTTATTTTTAGAAGAAAGCTCTGAAATATGAATGACTGTATAAAACTAATAATCGCCAGTCATCTTTATACAAACCACTGATGGCTTCCAGCAGGAAGCGTTCACAGGATTTCCTCCTTATGGGTTCTCATGCAAGGGGAGGATGGGATGTGTGGCATTAAACGGTCAGGAAGACGCTGAATACAGTGAATTAAATGGTTGAAGTTTTTTTTATTGTGTCTCGAGACTACTTGATTAAATGAAACGCTCCTTTTTACTGTTTCTGTCTGAAACACGTGACCATACAACACAGGGCAATTTATTCAGTGTTGGAGTTTTATAACATTGATACTTTTAAGGTAATTACCCAGCTAACAAAATATGGGTTTCACTTTATTTTGATGGTCTGTTTAACACATTCTAACTACATTAACTATAAGTAACGTTGCACCTACATGTCAACTAACTCAGAGTATTAGTAGACTGGTAGGGTTCGGGTTAGTAGAATAAGTTGACATGTAGTTGCAAAGTTACTTCTAGTCAACAGAATGTTCAAAAGGGACAATTTTCTAACATTTCCGTGTTTTTTTCCCCCTTGGGAACGCAAACATTAAAGAATATTCCATTTATCATTCTTCAAACATTATTGGAGCGTTTTTGAATGTTCTCCTAACGTTATGGAAAATCTTAGATGTACATCCACTTAAAGCAGTGGTTCTCAAACTTTTTATACCAAGTACCACCTCAGAAAATATTTGGCTCTCCAAGTACCACCATGATGACCAACATTAAAACACAGTAGCGTAGTAGGCCTAACTATTCAGCTACAGCTCTCACAGTTCAAAAACGAGGCAGTTTATTCCTAATAGGAATATTTATTTTTGTTGTCAGCCACTTTAACATTTGTACATTAACACTGCACTGTGCTTGCATACATACAGGTAAATAAAATAATTAAAGGTGCCCTAGAATGAAAAATGGAATTAACCTTGCCATAGTTAAATAACAGGAGTTCAGTGCATGGATATCACATACAGTGAGTCTCAAACACCATTGCCTCCTCCTTCACATGTAAATCTCGTTTGTGAAAAACACCACAGAAAAATAGGCAAATCTCAACATAACACCGAGAGTGATGCAATCGTCAGGATCATTAATATGCACGCCCCCCAACATTTGCATAAGCAAGCACATGCTCACTGTCAGGCGAAACTGCGCAGCCGTTAGTGATGGGAAGTTCGGATCATTTTACTGACTCGGATCTTTGAATCTCGTTCAGCAAAATGAACGAATCTTTTTTCAAGTCATTTCGTTCATTTCAGCAGAATCTAATTAAAACGTTACATGCTACATGTTTCAACACATTTAGTATTTTTGGAATAAAAAATAAACTATAAGCTAATGCAGCCATGGCCAAACTTTGAGAAATAAATTATTAATGAATTGCTTAAATTGCTTCAGTGTATGTATGCAGTCTGTTAGTTCACCTCCTGATCCAAATCGTGCTTTCCTTTGTCACTTCACATTTAAACACGTCTGTTCCCTGGAAAGTTTAATTCACCTCTCGGGTATGAGCCGTTAGTTCAGTCATCATGTCTGATCTGGGCCATGACAGCCTCATGTAATACATGCGTCCGGAAACATAATTGATTAGTTCACCAGTCTCGAATCTTCGGGTTTGAGTCATTCATTCATCAAGGCCCAGACCCATATCAATATGCAGTCACCGGAAACAGAAAAGATTAGTTCATCTCCCGAGTCTTCTCGTCCAAGTCGTTCGTTCTTTTTTCACATGATCGCTTTCCTGTTCAGTGTCTCGCAACATATACAATATTACAGTCGTATTATTGACTGCATGTTGTAATATATTTATTATTATAAAATCATCAGAAGATATGTGCAATAAACATTTGCTATGCCTATCCCTTCTGAACAACCCAATGTGTCCAGGCTTCATAGGAAAATCAATTAAACTAGCTAAAAAAAAACTGAACTAAACAAACATAAAAAAAACTCACTTGTTTGTAAGGAATTGTGTATTAGCCATAGACTGTAAAGGAATGAACTAATTTCTGGATCCAACACGGCTGTCACGTCACATGACAAAAGAACGAGACTCGAGAGATGAGCCGTTTCTGCATTCAGCCCTATGGGGACTTGAACGAACGAGAAGACTCGAGAGATGAACTCATCTTTTCTGTTTCCGGTGACTGCATAGCCTTGCCTATGGGCTGGGACTTGATGAACGAATGACTCGAGACTGGTGAACTAATCAATTCTGTTTCCTGTACAGAACATATGGGATGTTGCGCATGCACAGTCAACACAAAATGAACGAATCGCTCTCTGAGACAACCTGTTGTTCTCGAGTCATATTAAAGATTCGTTCAAAATGAACACATCACTAGCAGCCGTATCATGGCAGATTATGGAAACAAATGTTATGTTCCAGGCTGTGCAGGGGATGTGAAGACGTTTCATACTCTCAACAGGCATAGTTGATGTTTATTTATAATCGGATACCGCAACAATTTAATTCAAAGTTGTTAGTTTGCTCGGCCCATTTCACCACGGACAGTTGTTCAAACCCGGGACAATATCAATCCGGCTTTGCTCAGCGTCTGACACTGAAGAAAGGGGCAATTCCAACCATATTCCTGCAAGCAGTGATTTTATCCACTTCTTGACTGTCTAAACAATTTCTGATTAAATTGAAAGTTTCTTAGAGAGACAACATTAACGATAATATCCCCGTTGTTGTCTCGATCCAACGCAAGATGCTAGTACAGTAACAATAGGATAATCCAGGTATCTTACATAACTAAATGGCTAAATAAATCGACTTTTAAATCAGTACTCTACTGTCAAACTCAAACGTTACTGTACAAACTACATATTTAAGCGCTACCCAGTTCAGTTTGTGATTCAAAGTGAAGAAGCTATCGTTGCAAAATCATACAGGGACACATTACAATAATTACAATGTTTTTACAATGCTAAAAAAGTTGTGACTGCTGATGTGTATATTTAATGCTATATGCGAGTTATCGTTTAGGCTGAAGTTATGGTATGGGCGTAATGATTTTGCAGGTTCCTAATTAAAATAAAGACTTAACTTACCATTCAGAAGCGTTCATTTCCAATCTCAAAACATGTTGTTCCTCGAAATCTGCATCTTCGTCAGAAACAGGCTCAAACATATAAGGTTGAATGCCTAATGTTTGCATCGTCATGACGGTCAGTATAGACGAGCCTGCTATCATTGAGCCGCAGTGAAACAGCCAATCAGAGCAGAACTCTACATTAATATTCATGACCCTTCCAAATAAGGCAAAAACAGACCATTTCATCCTGGGGAAGATTTCTAGAGTTGTAAACGGACCTGTAAAACCGTATCTGGACAATTATTGACCTTAAATAAGGCATATACCCTCTATGTAGATACCAGAGAACAATTTAAAATGTTGTTTCAAATCATTCTAGGGCACCTTTAAATTAAAATGTGTTGTATCTAAAAGTTAAATTAAAACTGTAATGTACTTAAATGTAATAAAAACAAAAAACTGTACTCAAATAAAGATTAAATTAAAATGTATTGTTTTAACATTAATTTATATTTAAAGTCAAAATTAAATATTTGTTCTGAGTTTGTCACACCACAGAAAAATGTGTTATTAAATGTGTGCCAAATTGAAATTACATAAAAAAAAAAAACCCAAGCAAAATCTTGAAAAAATAAGCAGCATTCTCTGCTCTCAAACCATAGACAAAAATATGGGCGTAGTGTCCGTGACGTCACCCATAGGATCTGAAGAGCCGTTTTGAAGCGTAAAGTAGGGTCGAGCTGGCCGTCGCCATCTTGCCGTCACTCCCGGATAATAGGAAATGGGCAAAGTGGCGGGACGTGGGCGGAGCTGAGGTGACGCGATGACTAACAGACAGAAGATAAACGGCTATCCACCTGTCACTCAAAGTGGCCCCGCCCTTAATTATGCAGGACTTTAAGGCTTTATATAATGTAAACGAATGAGTTCACCCCCCTCACAGTCGTCATGAAGGACAAAATTAGCCGTACAGACCAAAAGCACAATTTGTCCCAGACTGTAAACATGTGTTCTTCTGCTGTAAAGTTGGGCATTTTAACATGAGCTCAATGAGATTCTGCTCCTTCTGGAGTCTGTCTCTAGTGGCCAGTCCATGAACTGCAGTTTAAGTCACTTCCCTATCGGCTTCAGGAGAAACTGTGGGAGGAGCCGCTTGTCTCAAACACTGTCTGCGCTGAAACCACGCCCACTAGCGGAAAAGCAGCAGTAAGCGCACAAGATAGATGTTGGCGGGACGGGCGGATGAAGTCCTGTGTCGGTCGGGCAGTGGATTATCAGTGAATCCCAGTTGTCTCCGATGAACGTTTGTAAAACTCTCCGGTGTAAAACGATCACTGCAGAGGCAGCTGTTCACAAAATTAATCCACCTCTTCTTAAAGGGGGGGTGAAATGTTGTGTCATGCATACTGAGCTTTTTACACTGTTAAAGACTTGCATTCTCATGCTAAACATGGACAAAGTTTAAAAAAAAAAAGTTGGATGTTTGATGTGCCAAAAATACTCCTTCCAGTTTCTCATAAGTTTCGGAAAGTTTGTTCGAGTATGGGTCTGTGTGACGTAAAATGCGGCGGAATTTCCTTTTACGGGCCGTACGGACTCTTCTCCCGGAAGAGTGCGTGCGCGAGAGAGCAAATGCACGCCCATTATAGCGCTGTGCTCGGCTTTAGGGAAGCGGCTGCGCTGCAGTCATAGATAGGACGTCACAAAATCAACAATGTCAACAAAGAAGTGTGTTTTTGGTTGTCCGGGAAACCCAAGACAACCCTGTACAGCTTCCCAAAGAACCCAGCGTTAATGGCTGGGTTCTTTAGCTCCGCCCACACGATACGCCTCCAGCCGCTGGTTTTTCCCGTAAGACTCCGTACAGCGTAGCTTTCTTTTATAAATATTATAAAACTAAAGACTTTTTCGGAGATATGAAGGATGCAATACTACTCTACAGTAGTACGCAAAATGCGGCTTTTTTTGTGATTGTTGCGGGCAAAAATCCTTGATTATGCGGCATGTTTTCTTAAAAAATGCGATGGAAAATGCGGGATATTTATGCAATTTTATGCGATGAAATTGCGGGAACTTGCAAAAACTGCGGTTTGATGAAAAAGAGAAAAAAAGCACTACATCACAGAAAGTGCTGGGAATATTTAAGTTCTCATCTTGTTTTATTGAAGACCTTAATAAACACACGGCTCACATTTACAAAACATTGAGTCAAACAAGTTCTGTAGCTTTACAAAAGGAATATGCTACAACTTCTGAAAAATGAATAAATAACTTCCTGTTTTACAGAGCTAGCTTTACAAAACAGACATTTGAGCGCTTCCAATGCACAAAGTGCAATCTCTTAAAGGGTTAGTTCACCCAAAAATGTAAATTCTGTCATTAATGACGTCCCCTCATGTCGTTGGACACCTGTAAGACCTCCGTTCGTCTCTAAATAACGACTTATATAGTGATGACCTATTTCAAAACACAGCATCATGAGGCTATGAATCAGTGAGTCGATTCATGATTCGGATCGCGTGTCAAACTGCTGAAATACGTGACTTTGGCGATCCGAACCGCTGAATCGACTCACTGATTCATAACGCTTCAAAGCTTCATGATGCTGTGTTTTGAAATCGGTCATCACACCGGGAAACTGCTTTGCGCGTCTTTTGCTGTTATTTTTGTTGGCAAATGGGAGTTTGCGCTTCATCATGGTTTCACCGATATCTATGGTTTCTCTACAGGGTTTGTAGCTTTTCGATGACGTTCACGTCGGGTAATTACGTCACTTCAAAACGTTCCCATGGCAACAGGCGGAAATGGCGGCTCTTGTGTGAAGTAAACGAACATTTTTCAACTTTCTGCTAATATATATATGACTTTTTTTGCAACGAAAATGCGGGGATTATGAAATCATGCTAGCCCCGCATATTTTGCACGCGGAAATAGGCAATTTATGCGGCGAAAGTGCGGCGTATTTGAAAAAATGCGGCCCCGCATAAATATGCGGACTTTAGCTGATTATGCGTTAAATCACGCGATCGCATAATCACGTTTTTCTGGAGGGACTGACTCTATAGGCACTAAAGATTAACATGAGATTGACTGAAACTGAGTGTTTCACCCCCCCCCCCCCCCCTTTAATATCAGCGATTTTGTTTTATAAACTTTTTATACGTTTTACAATTAGGTAATATGCATTTACGTGATGAAGGCATAGCTAGCTAACTGTAGGCTGTAGAAAATAGCGGTAGCGACAGCAACGGGCGAACTGATGCAAATGTGCTCTAACGTCATTATAGTGTTAGGGGAGTGGCCAGGCTCAGTGGCTCCAGTGTGTCATCACGCCACCATTTTAATAATTCACAGTGTTTGTAACGTGTTTCAGCAATACATTTCTAACATTTATAATAGAAACACATTTTAGAATCGCCTTTACAGTGACTTTAATTTAGTGATTCCTCTGCGTACCACTAGAGGGAGCCTGAGTACCACACTTTGAGAGCCACTGACCTGAAGCATTTCAGAAATAAAATATTCTCCATGATCTGTTGACATTTTGAGAACATTATTAAAGACCAGATAACTTTAAATGAACGTTCTGTTAACGTTACTGGAAGAATGATTGTTCATAACGTTGAAAGAACCTTCCCAGAACGTTATAGCTACATTTCTGAGAACATTCCCTGATCACTGGATAAGAACTTAATACATTTGTTCATCTTTCTTAATTTGGTAACACTTTATTTTAAAGTGACATAGTTACATGTTACTACATGTACTTACTATAGTAATAACAGTAAATTATGCATAATTACAAGTAACAAACACTAATCCTAACTGCGTTCACACCGCTGCCGGCGAGAGCGTCAAAGTGGCCGGAAGTCATTCATTTTCAATGGGAGACGGCAGCGAGCTCCAGCAAGAGTGGTGCGGCGCGGCGCGTCTTGGATGATTTGGGCGTCGAGAAGAGTTGAAATCACCTCAACTTTATGGTAATGAGCTATGACGCGGTTCGGCGGCAACCATAGACAGTAAAAGAGTAAAAGAAATGGACACAGCGACCCCATAGGCTTTCGACGGGGAAAAGTGAAGTCAATTAGAAGCACTCACATCCTGATGGAGCCTCAGACTGAGCTTGACGAAGTAGATGTGACGTGAGCAACCGGTCTGACAGTGGCAAGTCTTCTAGTAGTTGTGCAAAGTGAAATCTGAATCACGTTGTTGAAATATTTTGTCCCGTTGCTTTTGGCTCTCTATGGGCTTCTCCCTATGCTTCTCCCTTGACTTTATCGGACTTTATGCCTCCACGTCCCCCCGATTGCCTCATAGACAGTAAAAGATTGCCTATGAGCTTCTCTCCAGGTCTATACGGTAATTTCTCTACTATGCGACACAGTCGCGTGGTTATGACGCAATCGTTAGCCTATTTTTACAAAAACGGCTTCTATGGGGCGATAGTGTAAGATACAAGGTAATGGAGCCTTTTATACATTGTCGTGTTTGTTTACAAATAAACAATGGACAAATTGAGTCTTTAAACGCCTCAGATGTAAAGATATTCGCTGTCAAAGTGACGCCAAAATGAATGGGAGTCAATGGGATGCTAACAGCAGGTGATGGCTTGGTTAGCAATGGCTATTTCCGGGTGCTTGATTCATAGATATGTATATAAAGGCTAGATGTCTTACGGCGGAGTCTCTAACGTCATCCCCGGCGGCCATCTTGTCACAGGCAAGCTTTCTTGCGGGCTCTGTGGTGCCTGATGTAAGGTGAGTGATCTGAACACAAACACTCTTATCTCGCTGAAATCTTGACGGATTTACAAATGGTTTGGTTTCTTAACGTACCACGTTATTAACGTGGCTATAATTATGGATGCTTGAACAAATTATGAATAATTTTTCATAAGTATGCAGTGTCATGACTACATCTCTGACGTTTATAACAAACCAAACAGTTTGAAAATCGGTAGAAAATTGAGCAAGTTATGGTTATTGAAAAAGTGCATGCGCCATTAAAACACAATGTTACGAGTGAGCGAGCTGACTGTTACAAGATGGTGTAAAAAAAAAAACATCCAAGGTGCGTACGTCGACCTCCATTGGCCAGCAGCGCGGACGAGACATCTAGCCTTTATTATGTATATCTATGCCTGGATTACCCCCTTGGCGGCAACCAATGGGAATGTAGAAGTGCTCCGCTTGAGAGGATCCCAGAGAACGCTGTCCTGGAAACTTTGGTTTCGACCACATTAGTTCCCAAACAAAATGGAGGAGAGGTTGATTAAGGTGGCGTGTTTGATAAAGAGGCGCGCAACACTATTCATAGGCAACATTTTCGCTCTAGAACGCTTGTTGTTCAACGGGAATACAATTAATTTGCTCAAAACAACACCGATTCGACCAATTTCATTAATCCCCGCACTTCAACCAGGACATTTATTGTAATGTAGGCTGTACACAAATGAATGTTAATTATAGACCAATGCTAGCAAACGTCTCCTATAAACTGCATGTTGAAATTAGACTAGCACCTAACCATGAACGCAGAAGCCACACCACACAAATGGCTTTTAATTGGTTTATTTTGTTAGCAAACTTATTTCAATCGATCTGTTTTTTTGTTTTTGTTTTACTTTCACATTTAAATGATTTCATGAGGTTATCTTATACAGTTATATCCTACCTGTGTGTTTGCACAAATGCCGAACAACATGATTGTTTGCTTTGCAGCCCCTTTAAATAAAGACCAAGCATTCGATCTACGTCAGAGCGGCAGCGCGTCCACAAATCTTTTTTTTTGTAGCCCATCAGCACCTTATAAAGTCTGTAAACACAGTTTCTGCAGATCTTCTAAAAAACGTTCCATTTTTGAATAACCTTTACATACTGGAAACAACGCACCGGTATAACATTATGAATGGCCAAATCGTGCAAGTCTTTTATTTTGTCCTTCCAGAGGAGGTGTTGCTACATTTCCAGATGCAAGCACAATTTGTACTCTTTTAAAACGCATATAAAACACTGAATTCAAAGCACCATACAGACAGACGGACAAAAGGGTGAATGTATACAGCAAAACACGAGTCAAACATCAGGTAACATCAAGTCATTATGAAGTAAATGAACAACATGTATCACTTTCCTTTCTTAGATTTTCTCTTGTACAACAACAAACATACACATACAATTGAATTCAGACATGTGCTCCTTTTCTAACATAATTCAAATCATATATTCAATACAAAATACAGCCAAAAAAAGAAACATACATCAGTACTGGCCAGTCTTATTTACTCCCACAGCTCCATCAATAAGACTCAAACATCCCTTCATTCACGACAAACCAGAATGTGCTTCTTTTAACACGTGATTCTGGATATCGTGCAGCATTATTCTTATTTTTTTTAAAGGCTAACACAATAATAGACATTCTTCTTTAGGTAAATGGTTGACTAGTTTTGTCTGGCTACCTTGATAAAACGCCTCTGTGACAAGTTTCACGCATGATTAGCTCTTTTATTTGGAAGGGCTTGCTTTATTAGAGCTGCCATATTGAAGGGTCCACTTTCTCACGTTTGTTGTAACACCAGCGGGTCATCGATATACATTCCCTGGCAATATTATTGTGGTCCTAATAGTCACAGACATACTGTAAACAGAGTTTTTCTCAGATTCAGTGATAGACGAACTGATCAAAGTGGAACATTGCATTTCAAAGTTGATTAAATATTTTAGTCAGCTCGTGGTCTAATATACATAATTATGCAATACTGTTCACAAGTTTGGTATTAGTGAGATTTTTTAAAGAAATTAATACTTTTATTCATAAAAAATGGCATTAAATTGATCAAAAGTGACAGTAAAAATGTATCATGTTAAACGGTTCCCCCAAAAATATGAAGCCGTTTTAAACATTGATAATAATAATAATAATCATAAATGTTTCTTGAGCAGCAAATAATCATATTAGAATGATTTCTGGAGGATCATGTGACACTGAAGACTGAAAATTCAGCTTTGATAACAGGAATAAATGACATTTTAAAACTGAAAAGTTATTTAATACTATTTTTCACAATATTACTGTATATGTGATCCAATAAATGCAGCTTTTGTAACAGTAATGTATACATATGTACACGGGGAAATGAATTATAATGTCACGATATAAAACCAAATGACTGCTCACGACAAGATCACATTAAAATCTAATACGCATCTGATTTCCCCCCCATATTTGACAGAGATCCATCAGGTTTAGACCTCATACAGGCTCGGTGTGAACGTAGCCTTGTTGGCAACTCAGGCTCATTGGGAAAACGTGTCTGTGGCGCAATTTCTACACAATCATATTAAGTTTTGCACGTTTTGTCAAGTCAAATATCCAGTGAGTGGCTCTAAAAGCGTGTTCAGTTTTATCAGAAACAGATGAACGTGAATCTGTCAATGTTTTATTGTGTTGGTTGTTGTACGTATCGCGGCAGTTCTGAACTGTCTGGTGAGTGGAGCTAAAAGGTGAATGCTATCGAGTTTGTATATAACGTACCGCCTACACTAAACCCTAAACATACTGATAGTGTTCAAATAACGTTTACTACATCAGAAGAGCTGCAGGAAATGAAGTACCCCTGCAACCTGGAATCATTTTGTTTGAATTATTTTTTTTTTTTGCTATTTTACTGCAATGGCCCTATATCACCGATCTGAGCTCATGGCGCAGGTGCTCTTAGGGCGCGTCTGAATCCACTTTTGCTAGTTTAACGACAGAAAAAATGGTTTGTGCGCATGGTCCAAAAGTTTTGTACCTCTTCTCTTATACCCCTTTTCCACCAAAGCAGTGCTAGAGCTAGTTCAGAGCCAGAGCCTAGTTTCAAATCGGTTCTTTGTGTTTCCACACCCAAAGCCCCAGCTCCGAGCCAGGAAAAGTGGTTCTTAAGTAGCACCGAAACATTGCTGGGCTAGAACAGGGCTAGAAGTAAGAACCGATTACGTCAGGCGCTGGGGGCGGGGTCAACAAGACCAACACAGACTTGAGATCCGCCATTGTTGAAATAGCAGCTAATGGAGCTACCAGCTGCTGCTCGTTTGTAATCTCAGTCTATACAAATTACGGCGAATTGTAATGGATTCACAGTTGGATTCACTGTGTTTTCGTTGTGTTTTGATGCCGATGTAGGATCGTAAAGCCATGTGAATCAATAGTAACGCAATGTTTGCATTGTTGATGGAAGGCTTGTTGGCAGCGGTGCAGAGACCGATCGCCGTATGATAACGAGTCCAGCGAGAGCACACGACTCCTTATGCTTTTGATTCACTCATACGATCTTTTAAATATTATACGTGGATCGGTCTGCGCAGCGCCGATGCATCTCAAACAAGCCTGGTGTGTGTGTGTTTCCCGCTAGCGTTGCTGAGAAAGATGAGACGTATACAGTGACGTAAGACCTGGCTCTGTTGTGGCTCTCTAGCCTGTGGAAAAGCAAACGGTTCTTAGAAGGCTCCTCAGTCGAACCAATTATGAACTGGGACTAGCTCTGGCTCTGAACTAGCTCTAGCACTGCCTTGGTGGAAAAGGGGTATTAAAGAGTCATGAGTGTGTTTTGGGCGTAGCGTGCAATAAACCAATCAGAGTCTCATCTCCCATTCCCTTTAAAAGCCAATGGCGGATTCACTATTTACATGCGAGCAGAAAGACTGAACGCTTCTCCAGAGAGGAATCCTTTTATTTTTAATAATTACAAATGTGTGCAATAGGCAGTGTATGCGCTGACGTTTACTTATTGTCATCAGTTATCAATCTCTGTAAACACTGTCCGTCACAGACACGAAGATGTACCTTTAATAAAGTTGATTGCTCACTAAGAATCCCTACAGTCATGATGTTTTCAGGCCATTTCATGGTTGATTTTGACATGGGATAAAGCTGTATTGTCTAAATCAGTGTCCTGGAGGACCACCAGCACTGCACATTTTGTATGTCTCCCTCATCAAACACACCTGATTCAACTCATGAGCTCATTAGTAGAGACTGCAAGACCTGAAATGGGGGTGTCAGATATAGGGAGACATACAAAATGTGCAGGGCTGGTGGTCCTCCAGGACAGGTTTGGGAACCACTGGTCTAAATGACAATGTCTAAATGTTGTTTACTTACTTTTTAATTACTCTTCCCATTAAACGGCATTATTTTGTTAATTCAATTCAGACTGGTTCGCCAACTCGGAATGCGCATGAAAACAAGAGGCGGGAACCAATCATATCCAACCATATCACGATTGAGGCATTGACTCCTCTCACTTGACTGTCCGCCATTCATTCTCAATTGCCCCCCGCCCCCCCACCCCCCCGCCCCCGCTTAACTCACCGCACGCTTTAGGGGGTCTGTTAAAACTCAAAGGAGCTCAGAGGAGGCAAGAGAGACCCTTTACCTGCTGGTGTCACTGTTGGACAGTGTTACTTTAGATGATTTATACACTTTTTAGCGTCACATTTAGTAATATTTTCGTGGTTTTAGTATTCTAATAGTGATTGTTGTATGGAGGCAGTGCCTCCCTTGTCTCCTCGGAGGAAACGCACCTGATGTTTTGTGAGTTTTGCAAAAAGTTAGGTTGTTCTTCCAATGAGCCTGTGTTGCTTTTTTGGGGCCCCTGCATGTTTCTCTATATACTCAAATTCATCTTAGTTATGATCAGTATCCCTGATCTCTAACAATCTGAGCATAGGAAACTCTTCCCAAACTTCTTCATTATCCTCACTTTGAGCGGAATTCCGAGGGAATGCAGTAAAGTGGTTTACTTTGGGAACACGCCTGCCTAGCGACACATTCTCATATGGTGGAGGGCTGCCAGACTCGTCCCCCTCTAACAGGGGCTGTGTGGAATCGGAGCGTACGTAGGCTGGCACTGGGGGCGAATGGCTTTGATACGAACCACCGAAAACCACAGTGGCATAAGGGATGGAGTCCCTGTCTTGCTCCGAGTCGCAACTGCCGCGGTCCTGGAAAGAGTTGTGACTGTCATTGTGGCTGTTGATATCACGTGACCACTGGCTCTCCTTGACGTAGTCACTCTTGAACGGCTCTTTCTCAGACAGATCAAGAAGACTGAAGTGGGACAGATACACCATAACAGGGTCCTTGTCTTCTTTAAAGGTTGGCAAGCCCTTGGACAAAAACATGTTAAGATATGAATTTACTGAACTGTTTGATTTCTATTTTAGTAATCATAAATTAGGTATCATTGGAAAGCTTACACACTCAAAATTCATCCTGTGAAAACCAATTTGAGACCATGGAATCGGTACTTTAAAACCTTTTAGCAGGCTCCTCCCCATAGTGGGCAGTCTCATGTTTCAAATTTAGCTAAATTTACTGCATTATTTTATAATCAAGCCTTTTTATAATCTTTACAAAAAACATATCCTTAGAAAGGTCTGAGACTCAAGGTTGCATATTTGGCCATTAGCGGCTGTGATCTTTAGCGTCCTTCTTAGTGCCTGCCTCCCATGCCGGAGACAACCGTTTGAATCCCACTCGGAGCGGGGCGAGTAGGACCTGTTACATATGGTGCCATGTAACGGACATAGGCCAGTAAGAGCTGTGCATGTAAACCTCACTCCCCTGATCTCAAGTCATGCGTTAGAGGCTGGGTCTTTAACGTCCTTGTTAGTGCCCCAGCCTCCCATGCCGGAGACCAAGGTTGGAATCCCACTTGGAGCGGGTCGAGCAGGACCGGTAATATTTGGTGCAGTGACCCAGATGGGAGTGAGGTTTAGAGGGGTGAGTGTAACGGATGTAGGCCTGTTAGAGCTGTGCATGTAAACCTCACTTCCCTGCCCTCAAGAGGTGAGCTAGCAACTGATGTTAGCAGCTGCATCCTTTTAGCTTGCCTGCCTCCGAAGCCGGCAGCCTGGGTTTGAATCCCGCTCAAAGCGGGTCAAGTAGGACCGGTTACATTTGGTACCGTGACCCGGATGGGAGAGAAGTTAAGGGGAGTGAGTTTAACAGATGTAGGCCAGTAAGAGCTGTGAGTGTAAACACCACTCCAATGACCTCAAGAGGTGAGCTAGCAGCAGCGGTCTTTAGCGTCTTGTTAGTGTGTGCGCCTCCCACGCTGGAGACCACGGTTCGAATCCCGGTCAGAGCGGGTCGAGTAGGACTGGTAACATTTGGTGCCGTGACCCAGATGGGAGTGAGGTTTACGGGGGTGAGAGTAATAGACAAAGGCCAGTAAGAGCTGTACATGTAAACCTCACTCCCCTTCCCTCAAGAGACATGCTAGGGGATGTGGTCTTTAGCATCTTGTTAGTGTGTGCGCCTCCCATGCTGGAGACCACGGTTTGAATCCCGGTCAGAGCGACCAATTACATTTGGTGCCGGGACCCATATAGGAGTGAGCTTAACAGATGTAGGCCATTAAGAGCTGTGTGTGTGTAAACCTCCTTCCCTGGCCTCAAGAGGTGCATTAGAGGCTGCGGCCTTTAGCATTCATTTTAGCGTGCCTGCCTCCCAAGCCGGCGACCTGGGTTTGAATCCTGCTCGGAGCGGGTCGAGTAGGACCGGTAAGATTTGGTGCTGTGACCCAGATGGGAGTGAGGTTTAGGGGGGTGAGTTTAACAGACATAGGCCAGTAAGAGCTGTGTGTGTAAACCTCAATCCCCTGCCCTCAAGAGATGCGTTAGAGGCTGTGGTCTTAAGCGTAACTTGTTAGCACACTCGCCTCCCACGCCAGTGACCCCGGTCCGAATCTTGAGTGGAGTGGGTCGAGTAGGACCGGTTACACAAACCATTCATGAATTACAACCATTTAAGTTGGATTGTGAGATGGTGGTCCAGTGGGTTAAACCATGGAACTGATATGCAGAAGGTTGCTGGTTCGATCCCAGCGGTCACCACCAGTGTGTCCTGGAGCAAGGCACTTTACTCCATGTTGCTCCAGGGGGATTGTCCCTGTATTTAGGGCACTGTAAGTCGCTTTGGATAAAAGCGTCTACCAAATGCATAAATATAAATATATATTATATAAATATAAATATAGTGCATTTATTTGTCAACGCTCAAAGGGGGTGACAGTTAACAGATTAATAAGTTAAATTATAGCTTATACAGCAGTTAATCATACCTTCAGTGAGTCAGTGGTGGTCCACCTCTTAATGCTGCTGTTGGCAGGATCAGGAATTATAGGCCACAAACACATCTTCACCCTATGACAACCAGACATAAACTGTTATATTACTGGAACTCTGTAAAAATGATTTCTAGAAGTTGTAAATAAAGATTATTGGTGTATGTTTTACAAGAATATACTCCTTTAGTGTTCTACTTCAACTTATGTCACACTTATGTCACATTAACTAATGTCACATCTACTTATGTCACATTAACTCTCTGGTGCTGTTCAGTCATTTTGGATGTTTGACATTTGTTTATTTCATTGGAATGGTTCGAAACTTGGTAAATGTGTTGGTACTTGCTGTGTGAACACACACACACAAATGGGAGACACATTTTATCTAGTGGAAATATTTGGTACTGCGCACAAACAAATTCTTACTAAAAAGCTAATTTTTTCAGATATCAACCTCAAATTTGGAAAACACCTTTTTAAGATTTATTTCCTCACGGTTTTAGAGTAAAACTTGTTTAAGAAAATGTATATTCCATATAAAAATTGAAAATTGTATTTTTGTGATTTTTCATAACACAAATTGTAAAATTTTATAACTTTTTTCAACCTTTTTTCACTTCAGCAATATTCTGCCAAGTGTCTTTAAAAAAAGGGGGGGAAAAAGAGCTTAATCTTCCGATTTATGACAGTTTAAAGGGTTAGTTCACCCAAAATTGAAAATAAAGTCAGTAATTACTCACCCTCATGTTGTTCCAACCATGTAAGACCTTCGTTCATCTTCGGAACATAATTTAGTATATTTTTGATGAAATCTGAGAGCTGTCTCACTCCTCCATAGGCTTTCAGAGGGACTGAAACTTGATGGCCCAGAATAGTAAGTAAAAACGTCATTTAAGGAGTCCAAATGACTACAGTGGCTCTGTATTAAGTCTATCATGCGACGAAAATACTTTTTGAGCGGAAAAACAACAAAAATAACGACTTTATCCCACTATTATTGTTGTTCAATTCGAGCCTCTGACGCCACGACGCATGCGCGAAAACTGAGATCAGTAGTAGTAGAAGAAGAACGCCGTTTTCGCGCATGCGTCGTGGCGTCAGAGGCTCAAATTGAACAACAATACTAGTGGGATTGAAAAAAAATTGTTGTTTTTCCGCTCAAAAAGTATTTTCGTCGCATGATAGACTTAATACAGAGCCACTGTAGTCATTTGGACTCCTTAAATGACGTTTTTACTTACTATTCTGGGCCATCAAGTTTCAGTCCCTCTGAAAGCCTATGGAGGAGTGAGACAGCTCTCAGATTTCATCAAAAATATACTAAATTATGTTCCGAAGATGAACGAAGGTCTTACATGGTTGGAACAACATGAGGGTGAGTAATTACTGACTTTATTTTCAATTTTGGGTGAACTAACCCTTTAAGGTGTAAATTTCATTTTTAGGTCCATGCTCAAAAAGTGAATAAATGTATTACAACTACTGCATAGATATAATTTAGTGCCTAAAAATACAAAATATTAAATACAAGTTATAATCTAACTAAAATATAGTACAATCATTTCTTTGAAAAATTTTTTTTTTATCAACACACAAACAGTAGGGTGAATTAAGGGTCATTGGGACAGTTTTTGAATCTCGAGACTGTTTTCCAAGATGGCTCCTGTCTGTATACGCGTAA
The DNA here is from genome assembly GCA_023566225.1 of Romanogobio albipinnatus. Lineage (NCBI taxonomy): Eukaryota > Metazoa > Chordata > Actinopteri > Cypriniformes > Gobionidae > Romanogobio > Romanogobio albipinnatus. The sequence continues at coordinate 3,335,393 of CM042252.1, read as the reverse complement.
TGTACTTTTATAAAGTATCTTCTTCTTAAACTGTTTGTACACTTACAAAGTTCTCAATGCTGCGGTTTGCATGTAGGGACCCTTATTATGCTACCGTGTCAGTGTGAGGCTATTTTGAGCCTTGTTAGTGGTATTAACTAGCGATTTAATTTGACTTATTCTGTGCCCCATATACTAGCGTTATAAGCTTATCTGTTTTTACAGATAAAACTCTTTACATTCGATTTTCATGAAAACGCATCCCAGAGAATGATCTACTCGGTAACCATGTGTTAATTACCCCTAGGTTCATTTTTCACCGGAGTTGTCCTTTAATTCACCCTACCAGAGGGTGTAATAATAGAGTAATAATAACCAGTAGTGCAATAATAATAATAATAATACGGTTAAGTTCAATGTATTACTTTCCATTTCCTTTTAATTAATTGTCAAATTTACTAGCAATTTCTAACGAAAATTATTTTTACGACAACTTTTTTTTTCAGTGTACTAAACAAGTCTGTGTCTGCTCACCGCTCATGTTTTCCAAAACAAGTAAACACAACAATGATGACGAGAAGTGATAACCCAATGCATGCTGGGATAACAAAGAGCACCATTTCCATTCCATCTGAAAAACATTTTCAATAATCAGTCAAACCAATAATGAAAATAAATCAGTTGCGTCTCGATATTCATACTTTCCCTCTACACGGTATACAATAAATAGAATGTCAAATGAGTTTGTCTGATGAAGTGCATTAAGCCGAGATTTATAAAATGTATAATATTTATATATGTATAGCACACATACATACAATATACAGTATATATAAAATTGAACAGTATGATCAGAGGTAGTCACCAATACGTCCAGTTGACAGGTCCTGAACTGTTCCGTTTGAACTTCCGCCCATTGTATGAACCCTTACAAAGGCATAATACATGGTAAGTGGTTGAAGATTTCCCACCACAACGTTGGTCATCTGAGTCTCTATAACTTGAAAAAGGATAGAAACATTATGGTAAATAAAATAGTAATGAAATCTCCCTTCCAAACATCTGTTATCAACTCCTCTAAATCCTCGAATACCTTGTAAATCACCCCTTTTACTCCAAAAGTAAATAGTATATCCTTGAATGATCCCATTTCTCTGTCCAAGGGGAATTTCATCCCAGCGAAGTTCGACCTGTGAATGACGGGTATCCACAACTGTAAAGTTTGGTGCCACAGAGGGTGCTGTGAGAATATATAAAACATTTGTGAGCATGCTGGAATTAAACATCTAGGAACATTTGAGCCCACTAGATGGAAGTGTTGCATCATTATCCAGCTTTGCTTTATTGCACATCACTTCCCCAGTCCACAGAAAGCCCTCAGATGTCCACTGCTTTCATGCACTACACACCTTTCTGACTGCTGTATGCCATTAAGGTAAGAGGACGTCCAATCCCGTCAACGTATTTGGGATAAACAGAGACATTATAGGGCTTGTAAGGCCTTAAACCTGAAATAAAACAGCCATGATTAGATTTGCATGCATTTCTTCAGCAACAAATACAACTATAAAAGACTTTAAGGTTACTTTATATACATAATTTTACGCTTATTATTATTACACTACTGAACAAATGTTTGGAATAATTAAAATGTTTCTCTTCTGCTCACCAAACTACATTTATTTGATAAAAAAATAAAGTGAAAACAGTAATATTGGGAAATATTACAATTTAAAAGAAACTAAAGTTGTATTATTATATAATACAATTTAATCAGGGCTTGACATGAACTTTTCCTCAGCAGCCACTGTGGCTAGTGGTTTTCCAAATGTTTTTTTCACTGGCCATGATTTTGAGTTCGATACCGTGGGGGAAAACTGCCATATAGACATTTTTAATATCATCTCATAATTTGGCAGCAGGTTTATTAGGCTGCTGTCACTTTAAGAGCTAACGCCCGGATCCATTATACTGATACATATGCGTTTTCTTTCTCTTTACTGTCACTTAAAACTGACTGTGTAAGTGAATACTCGCCAAGACCGGCATTTTGACATTATTCTGTGTGTATTTGATTGTTTAAGCGCAATAAACTCAATTTAGTGCTGAGATGCCGCACTTTGGTTGTGTAAAAAAATATGGGCGTAGTGTCCGTGATGTCACCCATAGGATTCTGAAGAGCAGTTTTAAAGCGAAAAGTAGGGTCGAGCTGGCCGTCGCCATCTTGGCAGCGCGTCATCAAGCGTCACTCCCGGATAATAGAAAATGGGCAAAGAGGCGGGACGTGGGCGGAGCTGAGGTGACGCGATGACTAATGGTGCGTTCAAACCGGACGCATGTTAAGTCAATGCAGAGACGCGAAATGGCATTCTGCGGCACGATTCGCACGAATGAGGCGGCGCGAATTGAGCGTTTTGAACGAGCAAATTTCACGCGCGAATGAAGCGAAACTCAAAATGTTCAAGCGTCTGGTGTGAACGCCACATAGCAGATGAACGCATTTGAGCTGTAATGTGCGGATCTAACGGCGGGAAAACACGGCTCTGTTGAGCTTCAGAGCGGCTCAATCAATCAATAACACACATTTATGACAGGGAGTGATTATGAACTAATGCTGAGGAATAATGACGGTGTTTAATTCACCATGTTTATATAGTAATGTGTTTTAGACGGTTGTAACAACGCATATTTGATCTGCCTCATCTGAACCGCAATAGGAAGGCATTTCAAAATAAGAGTCCCGGTGTAGTTCCAGCTTGTTTATAATTAAAAGTCAAGCTATCTATTTAATTGAATTCCCATTTAATTCATAGTCAGGAGCAGGGGTTTTCAAACTTTTTGTGTGGTTGGACCACTAGTTGTAATCAAGAAATTTCGCGGATACCTCATAATACACATAATAAAATATATGTCTACACACAGACCGACCTGAATTAATCCGCACCTCTAAATAGGCTTACTAGCACTAAAACTATAACTGGTCATCACATCAGTACAACAGGCTTGTTAAAAGAAAGTTTACTGTATACAACGGCTGCACATATTTATTTTATTTATTTACTCAAGTGCAAAATCAGGTTCATTTAAACAACGGGCTTATTTTGCAATGGAGTATGAAATCTATACAGTAATAAGAACACTTGGATATAGTCAGAATATTCAAAACCTTTGGCAAATTTAGGGGATTATTAGAGTTATTATTTAAAGTTTACAAGTCCTCAAAAAGTGAGGCACCGAACTTGAACGTCACGGCCGAGCGCCACTAGCCTATTTTAGTAATCACACAATAACTTGACAATTTAATTTAAATTTTATATCAATATAGGCTTACATATTCTTTTTATTTTTATGGTAATTTCCTGGCTAAATGAAGGTTAAAAAATATATTATTTTATTTTGCCTTTCCACGGACCACCACAGTTTGGGAATGGCTGGTCAGGAGGAAAGACTAAGACCAGTATTTGACAAATATATTTAAGTGTCAGGGTTATAATAGTTCACTAAAACCATAAAAACATATTCATTACTTGAAATTAAATGAAAGTTAACTGAAATTTAAAAAAAATTAAAATAAACCTAAACTTATTTGAAGCTTTAGGATAACCTGCTATACCTTTTACTTTATTTTTGATCAAATAAATGCAGCATTGGAAAAACATCAGAAACAACAGAAAGAAATCCTCATTGATCCAAACTTTTGATTGCTTGTTCATAATGATTGACATTATTATTTATGATAATAGTATGTATACCTGTTACTATGGCGCTGGGGTTGTTTTTGTCTATCAGACTGAAGGACGTCTCCGGCGTCTCACACAGAGCTCTCCACTCGAGCACGTATCCCGTGACACCGGAGGACTCCGGATGTTCCCACGCCATGAGCACAGACGTCTCAGACCGGGGATGCACACGGAAATTTGACACAGAGTCCAGCCCTAAAACAAGACCAGAAGACGACATCAATCATCATCATGTCATTGGGACGACATCTGTCAGAAATATCCTACGGTGGGAATGGAATACCTTTCTTCCAATACACTGGCACTTGGGTATGATCCGAGCTCCCCATTGCATTAGTGGCTCGCAGGTAGACTTTTTTAATCCACTTGGTGAGATTGAAGAAGCAGTGGCTTTCTTGAGTTACACACAAAGTCTTTTTAGGTTCCTTTGATTCGACAGTGTATGTCAAATTCCTGCCATTGGCACGAAAACGCTTTGAGGGCTAAAATGAGACGGGCTGTGGTTAAAGGGACGTTTCAGGTTCAAGACATCTGAGACATGCTGTCAGTCATCACAGAAAAAACCAGTGTCAATTTGTCAAAACAAACAAACAAAGTTTTGCTTCATGACCCTTCTTGGTATCCTTGCATGTGAAAGTTACCAGATTACCATTGAGTTGACACATTGGACATCCTGCAGCAGTGCCTTGTCCCATAAACATCCGCTGCTAGTGTATAATGTATTATTTTTAACAATCATTCGGTCAAAAGAGTTCATCTGTGAACTTTCATCACGCTCACAAATGTGAAATGTGTCAGAGATATTTCAATCACTGACTGGTCATAAATGTACTTGCGTGTGTGTGTGTGTTTATGAATATAATATAATAATACACACACACACACACACACATACACACACTACACAGATCAGGCATAACATTATGACCACTGACAGGTGAAGTGAATAACACTGACGATCTCCTGTTAGTGGGTGGGATATATTAGGCAGCAAGTGAACATTTTGTCCTCAGAGTGGATTTGAGCGAGTTTGACAAGGGCCGAATTGTGACGGCTAGACGACTGGGTCAGAGCATCTCCAGAACTGCAGCTCTTGTGGGGTGTTCCCGGTCTGCAGTGGTCAGTCTCTATCAAAAGTGCTCAAGGAATGAACAGTCGTGAACCGGCCACAGGGTCATGGGCGGCCGAGGCTCATTGATGCACGTGGGGAGAGAAGGCTGGCCCGTGTGGTCCGATCAAACAGACGAGCTACTGGAGCTCAAACTGCTCAAGAAGTTAATGCTGGTTCTGATGGAAAGGGGTCAGAATACACAGAGCATCTCAGTTTGTTGCGTAAGGCGCGGCCCAGCCGCTGACCAGTCAGGGTGACCCCTGTCTACCGCCCAAAGCACCAACAGTGGCACGTGAGCATCAGAACTGGACCACGAAGCAATGGAAGAAGGTGGCCTGGTCTGATGATCACGTGGATGGCTTACCTGGGGAACACATGGCACCAGGTGCACTATGGGAAAAAGGCGTGGCGGCGGAGGCAGGGATGCTTTGGGCAATGCTCTGCTGGGAAACCTTGGGTCCTCCATCCATGTGGATGTTACTCTGACACGTCCCACCTACCTAAGCATTGTTGAGCCCATGTCCAGTCTTTCATGGAAACAGTATTTCCTCTTTCAGCAGACCACAAAGCAAAAATGGCTCAGGAATGGTTTGAGGACTTCCAAATTCCCCAGATCTCAATCCAATCGAGCATCTGTGGGATGTGCTGAACAAACAAATCCGATCCATGGAGGCCCCGCCTCACAACTTACAAGACTTAAAGGATCTGCTGCTAACAAGTTGGTGCCAGATACCACAGCACACCTTCAGGGGTCTAGAGGAGTCCATGCCTCGATGGGTCAGGCTGTTTTGGCAGCAAAAGGGCAACCAACACAACATTCATAATGTCATAATGTTATGCCTGATCGGTGTATATACACTATATAATATACAATTAGAGAGAGAGAAAGATCATTTTGGTTATGTCAAGACTGTCAGGAAGGATAAACATGATTTCACCAAATATAACATGCTCCTGGATCAACATCTTTGTTGATCCTGAAATAACATTTCAATCAATCAGATTTGAGGGACACTTTTACAGTTTACGCTTACACCCATGGTTATGTGTTTCTACACCAGCATTACTCAGATTTCATTTCCCTCTGATTTGACAGATAAGTAATGGGTACGGTTAGGTTGTGGGGTAGGGATAGGGTTAGGACTTAATTTTCGGACAGGAATGTTGATCCAGGAACACGTCTTACCTGGCAAAATCTCAGTGACTGTCAGAAAGACTCTCACCTTCCAGTAGAGCTGTGCGTCCTGATCATTCACTTTAAGCCATGTGTCCAATTGTCCAACCGGTGCTGAAAAAGTTCTGAGTGTCAGTACAGCAAATATTTTTGCACAGACAATTATGTTCTGTTCTTGTCACCATTGTGTTCAGTTTTCATGGACTTTTAGTTTGTATTTAATTATTTCCTGTGTTTCTTTGTTTGTATTCCCGCCACTCTGGCCCTGTCCCAAATGACACCCTAAACCCTCACGGTCTTCCTCTGAGTCCGCACTTTCATGACGTTATGCCGCTTTGACTGTCGAGAAGAAGTCCGCTGTGTAACCCGCACTAGTGCGGGCTTTGGCAGAAGTGCGCATCGAGGGTGCATATCGACCTCAAAGGGGGTGCTCGCGAACACCCTTCTGAGACCTAAAATGACAAATGGGACACCCTGCGGTCTCGTGGACGTAACGGACACGCGCACGCAGCGGCCATTTTAAGTCCACAAGACCGACAGTGCACATGAAGTGTGCCATTTGGGACAGGCCCTCTTTAGTCTCCATAGTCTCATAATGAGTTTGTTTGTATCAGCTGTGTGGCATTAATGATCTTGTTTGAGTCACTACTTAAAGGGTAACTAAACCCTAAACCAACTTTTTCTAGTTAGGCCTAATGATCTGCAAGACTGGGGCTTTATTAATGCTGTTCATTGATTCGAGTAAATGTTTTGACATTTGGGTATAAAGTGTTTTAATTCTACAATATATGGTGTAAAAACGTCTGAGTGCTGCCCTTTGAATTTTCCTATTGGATGTTGTTTGCCACGTATGTTGGCTCACTACCAACGGCTCACTACCCACACCCCTGGCACAAGCTCACCACGCCCTAATCAATCTGTCAAGACCCGCAGGTGCACACCTCCCGGTCAGCCCCGCCCTCGGTTCGTCCCCTCTGTCTCCGCTGGGCTCTGCCCACTTTTTTTCAGCATTTTTCCAAATATTGCCAGTGGGTGGAGTTAGGCTCTGATCAGGGGTTGAGTTACCCTTTAAGTTCTCCCTTCACAGGCAATCAGTGTCCGGTCACATCTACATTTAGTGTGTGTTGCTCAGCCTCTTTAAAGTCATTCAACAATGAGATAGATATACAGCAGTGGCCAAACTGATGTCTGGCCTAGGGAAATTGACATCTTCACTCTTTATTCAAATATCATTAAAAATGTGTTCAAGATTATGTAAGCATATTGTGTAGTTGTTCTTGGAGTTGCTTGTTTTATTTGTGATGATAAAGCAAAGAAACATGACAAATTGTGTGGGTATCATTTTTGGCTTTTGATGAAGACGGTTGCTATAAAAAGCAAATAAATAAACGTTGCTATTGTCAGTAATTTGAATAATGTTGTGACACTGACATCAACTCCAAATTTGCTTTGCAAAATGTAAAAGCACGTATTTTGACGATAAAATGGCACCTCTGGCTTGTCTGGCTATCACCTGACCAAGCTCAATTTAAAGGGATAGTTCACCCAAAAATGAAAATTAGCCCATGGTTTACCCCCCCCCCCCCCCCCCCCCCCCAAGTCATCCGAGGTGTGTATGACATTCTTCTTTCAGACGAATAAAATCTGAGTTATATTAAAAATGCTCTGGCTAATCCAAGCATTATAATGGCAGTAATAGTTGCTCTGTTTTTGAAGTCCATAAAAATTGCATCTGTCCGTCATATAACTGCTCCACGCGGCTCTGGGGTGTTAATAAAGGCCTTCTGAAGCGAATCGACGCGTTTGTGTAAGAAAAATATCCATATTTAAAAATGTATTTAATTTTTTTCTATGGCTCTGCATCCCCGCGCCATCACTTCCGGCGAATAAGGTCAAAATACCGGCGCGATCATAGATATATACATAGATTCCTCATTAGTGCCTGCGCGGATCGGAGGCATCTATGTATATATATCTTTGATCACGCCAGTATTTTGACCTTATTCGCCGGAAGTTATAACATAAAAAAAATAACATAAATACTGTTGGGTTTCTCGCAGAAACCGATGGATTCGTGTCTTCAGATATCAATAGGTCACCACGAGCCGCATGGTTTAATGAGGATTCGTATGTCTATGTGTTTTTACTCTCATTGCTCTAATACTCTAAAATATCCCCATTGACATCATTATACGACTATCACACTGCAACCGTTGGAGTTAAAAATCTTCTTTTGTGTTCTACTGAAGAAACAAAGGCCCCTATATCTGGGATGCCCTGGGGGTAAGCAGATAAACATAAACATTTTGTTTTTGGGTGAACTATCCCTTTAAGATTGAACATTTGGAGTCTGTGGCGTGAGGCGTGATAAACGAGCATAATTCAAATGACTCTGTACGCAATTGGTCCTTCAACCAATCAGACCACAAGAGGCGTGATCAACGGGCATCGATCCATTCCTACTCTATCCGTCATCGTGTTAAACCCGCCAATAGTCCACCAGATGGATAAGCCAGTCTGTGATTGGTTCCCGCAAAAACAGAAGCAGTAGAAATGAATGTAGAGGTTTCCAGACTGAGTTGCAGGGCGAAATCAAATCGCCGACATATCAGGCTGGGTTTACCCGGTCTAACCTCTGGCCATCCCGTTGGGTTGATTTTCCAGTCACAGATACTGTACGGACAATCCGACCCAATACGGCTCAGTTTTTCTATGTATCTTTCTCTTTTGGGAATTCTAGTATTATTATAATACTATAGTATTATATGCCAGACCAGTATGTGGCGCTGTAATTCTGCCACAGAAATACACTAAAAACAGAGAAGAAGATTGGAGCATGCGCGAGACATGGTGTGATGACATCATCGTTTCACAAAATATACAGATTGGCTGTACACACGAAATCGCAAGGGTGCCGGTTTCAGATTGATCAAAAAATACCGGTTTCAGGCTCCCAAAATGCCGGCTCTGTCTGGACAAAACGCTGATATGATACAATTTTTTTACTTATACAGCTAAACGCGTCTCCGTGTGGACGGGGGCCTTATAAATGTTATCAATATTATTATTTGTACAGTCATTTGTAAAATTCTGAAAACAGTATTTTATTTTAAGACAGTGAACACACCCCTCATAAGTGTGGTGGCTGTTATCGGATCACTCCATTCACTCCATGAGCCGAACTTCACTCGCATTGTGCTGATGTAGTCTGTCCCATGAAGGAGGTCACATACTTTTATTGTGTTTTTTTGTTCTGTACTGAAGGAGAAAACCTATAATAGAAGGAATATTTAAGACACTTTTTGGATAACTTGCAAAAGCAATATTATCATGAAAAGCAATCACTTACCAACTCTTTTTCGATTTGGTTGTTCAATCTCAACTCTACACTGAAGGTAAACTGCAACCAGTCCTGAGACGGGGAAAGACTCCAGCTGTACTGTAAGCAGCCAGACCTAAGTGCTTCAACCCTCTTAATCTTTGGAGCGAATATCTTTGCTGTAATACAATACATGATTTATATATATTTGAATCACAACACATACGTTAGACAGGCCACTTATGTCATGGTCTATTTTTGAATACAAGGAAGGATTTTGAAAGGATGATTATGAATGGTCTACCTCAAAGAAAGATTTGACTTATTTTTTTTGGACTGATTTTGAGAGAATTTGACATGAGGAGAAAACGACGCAATTGCAATTCAAAGAACTTCTCATTTTATTAGTCCAACACAAGATTTGTGAAACAGCTAAGTTATCACCTTGTTGCTGAGAAATATAATGTAGCTTTCAGTAGCAAAGTACTGCTTTGTATTCCTACTCAAAGTACTGTTCAACATCCTATAAATCAATTCATATTTATATGTTAAAAATTCTACATTGACTTCTGAATAGAGCACAATCCTGGTATGAAGTCGCTAATTCCACATTTGTTCTTAATTCTTGACAGAGGAATAAAGCTGATTGCTCTTTTTACCTGTTTGATAAGGGACCAGTTTCAGAAGAGCAGAGGTGGCATTTCCAAGGACATTCACTGCTGTCACATAAACCTCCAACTCTGAAAGTAAACCATAAGAATTCCGTGGAATCAAGCAGAAATGCTCTCCAGGTGGGATCTCATATTGAAACTTTTTGGATCCATCCCTGCAGAAATGGAAAATTCATAAAACCTGTCACCACAGTTATGTCACCATTTAATTTACCATTGAACAATCATAAGAGTGAATCTCACAAAGTCAAAATCCAAGTCATATTTAACCCCAAAAAGTTTATTACACACTCTTAGAAAAAAGTATGTTCTATATAGAACTGACTGACTCAATTTTAAAGAACCCTTTATGCCAAAACGTTTCTATAAGGGGAAATGGCTTTAATTATTGCATACTACTTTTGTGTTTAATGGGTTATTTACATTTTTCTGGTGATAAGTTATGTTTACAAGCTGTTTTTGGCATGGTTTAAAAGTCCAGTTAAGATAAAAAAGTCCAAAATGGTTCTAAAAACAAAACGTATTTATTCTATAAAACAAGCCAAGGTAATCGCAGAAGCGAAACAACATGACAATACCGGACAACTGAACTTGAAAATTAAACTAAAACACTAAACTGAATGTGATTGTAACATGGCCTCTATCGTCGTAACAGTTTGACAAAGGGAGGGCGGGGGATCTGGAGGTGGGCGAGGAGCTGGGGAAAGAACAAAGACCAGCAGGGATGCCAGCAGGAGGCACCAGGGTGGAGCAAATGGAGGAGCTGATGGTGGGAGGAGCTATATAGGAGTGAATGGTCGAAGGGTCCAGGGAAGAATGGATGGCCGACGAGATCCCAGAGCAACACAGAAGACAGCCAGGAGGACAGCCCACGGTGGAGTCGATGGAGGGAGGAGCCATGCTGGAGTCTTGGCTAATGACACCAGGGGAACGACTGACAGTGATGGAGCCATTAGAAGTGGAGCTCAGGGCGCAGACCGAGAACAGATTGGACAGAGCGACACAAATGGTTCTAGAGACCAAGGTGAAGCCACAGTGACAAGCGTCTGAGGCGGAGCCAGTGCAAATAAGGACCAAGGTGGAGCTGGAGGGAGAGCAGAGCCTGCTGGAGTCGAAGGGGTGAAGGGAAGCTGAAGATCTGTAGGTCCGTGATGCGCAGGCAGGGTGACGACTGACCAAGGTGAAGCCGGAGGGACGAGGGAGCCTAGGTGGAGCTGTGAGGACAATGGTCTCTGGTGGAGCCAAGGAATGGAGGAGCCAAGGAAGGGAGGAGCCAAGGAGTAGCCGACAGGTTGATGGGCTGAGGTGGAGTGATGGGTACAGATGCTGGAGGCAGAGCCATTGGATACACTTGGGCAAAGCTGGAGAGTGGAAGACCCCAGGCTTATCCACACAACATTGCATTAAATGAGTAGATGAGGAGATGAAGGGAACCAGCGGAGGTGGGGCTGATGGACAGGCTGATTTATGCAGAGGAGGCGGGAGAGGAAGGCTGTGACAATGACACAGACTTGACCCAGGGTGACGAAACAGGCTTTGTGCTTGGCAGAACCAGTGGAAATGAAGGCATAGAAGAGTCAGATCTGGGTGGGACCAGTGGCAACGATGAAGACATAGAAGACACAGAGCTGGGCAGGACCAGTAGTGATGAATCCACATCAGTGTAGGAAGGAATCAGCGGAAGAGTAGGTTTGTGGGTAGGCAGGGTAGAAGGCACTACTTCCGTTTCCCAGTCTATCAGACATTCTTCTGTGTCCAGCTCCACTAAAACCCTGACTGGCACAGATGTTATGACCATCTCACACACTCTGGATCCATAACCGCAGTGGGCACGGTTCTGGCTCTGGGGTGGTGATGGATGTTGAGTGGGGCTGGACGCTGGTGATGGAATCTTTCTCCACGTCGCTCCACTGTCTACCCACAAGGCAAAGTTGATGTAGTATTCGGTCTGCGTCCAACAGAAGTTTCCCAGGGCATCACCAGCCAGATCTCATCATCCAATCCAATACAGAACCCCTCCATGAGTGTTACGTCATCACATTGGGAGAGGTGATTGGTGCGTCTGGTGTGCGATACCTGTGAGTTGCCCAAGACAAGTTGCCAGGTCTTTGCCCAACACTTCCCATTATATGGCTTGGGACTCACACACCTACAGCCAATTTGGCATGTCCAATCCACCTAACCTGCAAGCGTTTGGACTATGCGGGAGAATCCAGAGCACCCGGAGGAAACCCACGCTGGACACGGGGAGAACATGTAAACTCTACACAGAAAGGCTCAAACCGGGAACCTTTGTGCTGTGAGGCCGTGCCGTCCTCTAGACGCACTGCTATAAAGCAAATTTGTCAAGGGAAATGTACTGATAGTCATGAAACTGTCATGCAAATAATCCTAATGATCCTAAAATCAAGTTTGTTAATTTTTTATTTATCTTTTTCCCTTTATTTATGGGGTGGCAGTGGCTCTGTGGTTCATGTAGGTTGTCTACAAACCGGAAGGTTGGTGGTTCAATCCCAGGTTCCACCTGACCAAGTGTCGAGGTGTCCATGAGCAAGACACCAAACCCCAGCTGCTCCCGACGAGCTGGATGGCGCCTTGCATGGCGCTATATAAATGCAGTCCTTTATATTTAGATTTTAGAGTGACTCATGACCTTTGTGAGATTGACCCATCTACAGTTTTGCAACAAGCTACAGTTTTGAAAATATCAGCAGAAATTATTACCCCAATGCGTGGAGAGTATATTTTGTAGGAAGTCTGGCTGTTTCCTGACCAGGATCCCATCGACACAGGAGTCTGTTTGACTGTGTTACATTCAAAGCACAGCTCAGGTTTTTAGGAATGGTTGGAAGATCTTTAAAGATAAAAGAAAGATATTTAGAAGTCTGGTGAACTTTGGCCTGGAATAACATATTCTTGATTATTACATTTCTGAAAATATCATATCCTTCAAATACAATTTCTTGATGTGAATGTAAAAACTGACCTTTCAGAGCAGACAACCTATTTAATTTGGTGTGAATGGAAACAAGGCTGTGAAGGATGGAAATATAGTCTGTTTAACATGTGTTTTGCTGGTTGAGCGATCCGTACCAACACCAAAGCCTTGTTTTCATTCGTGTCAGATTAAATATGGAATGGACCCTGATTAAGCTCTATGACTGCAGTTAGTAATTAGCAACATAGTACTTAATCATGGACCCTTTCCACATGATGTGTTTATCAACATCGCAAATGTAGTAGTTTATCGATATTTTATCGTGGAAACGCTTTAAATAAACGCTTTTCTAATTAAAAATTAAAATTACATTTGCTCCTGTTCACCACTACAAAAAATGTGAAAAGTTCCATTATCATAAAAAAAAGATCCTTACATCCCACTTCAACTGTCACTCCATCGACTATTTGGCAGTTGTTATCCTCTACACACAAGGCACAAACGATGTCTGCTGTGTGTGGTAGGCTGGGGATGAGTATGCCATAGGTCCTGTTACTCTCCTGGTAAGAGAGATTGCTGGGGGCAAAATCGCTGTCAATCTTCCACACCACACGAAAGTCTTTGCCTTTAGTCAGCAAGCAGTCGTCCTCGATGGAGCAGGACACTGATACGGGCGAGCCAGCGAGCACCACTGAGGCAGGAGTGTGGACCTTGGCACACATTGATGCCTGAATCCCTGCGGATAATAAAGGGATATGAAGGATTTTAAAATCAAGAATCAATGTTTTAAATCATACTCATACGGTAGTGGCCAAAAGTGATGTCAGACCTGGGACCCCCCCCCCCCCAAATTATTCAAATATTATAAAAAATGTGTTAAAGATTTTGGTAACACTTTAGTATGGGGAACACTATCGTCAAAGATGATTGACAGTTAGCATACAGTTTGCATTGGCGGGTTGGTTCTGTTCTGGGCAAGGATTGTTCATGGATGGGCATGGATTAGAGCAGGGAGAGCAGCGATAACACCCTTAGGGTAAACAGAACAGAACCAACATAACGTATTGCAGGTATCATTAATATCAATGTACAAAATAATTTTGAATTTACTCTGATCCAAGGGGAATCAGAATACCAAATCCTGACTGGACTAGAGGTGGAGCTGGGGATGGAGGAGGGTACATGAGCTCTGGAGAACGTGACAGCTGCTGATAGTACTGAAGGAGCTTATATACTGTATGTAGACGTCGTATTCCTATAGGTAGACGTGATCAGCTGACAGTCAGCTGATGCAAGCTTGATTAACGTGACCTGCCAGAACTGACGCTATGCTTGATTTTACTATTAACTATGACTTTTGCCTCAATAAACTCCTAATCACTGCTCATTAATAGTTAGTAAGGTAGTTGTTAAGTTTAGGTATTGGGTGATTAAGGGATGTAGAGTATGGTCATGCAGAATAAGGCATTAATATGTGCTTCATACATTAATATCCTAATAATATGCATGATAATAAGACACTAGTTCATAGTGAGAATTGGACCCTAAAATAAAGTGTTACCAAGATTTCGTAAGCATATTGTGCAATTGTGCTTTGAGTTGACTGTTTTATTAGTGATATGCCAAATTTTGCGGGACTGCCATACAAAGAAATTATGAACACATGCAAAAACAACCAACAAAATATTAATAACTGATTATGTTGTAGACAATGTTTACTTTTTCCTGTGAGTTTTAGGTTTTTCTATACATAACATTTCATAGTAAAATAAATCCTGTAGATATAATTTTTTTCAGATAAATGCCTTTACCAAAATTAGATGGTTCTTTCCTCATATTCAAAATATAATAAAAAAATATATATTCTTCATATTTTGATGGTTTAATTGATCTTGTAGGGCTAGTTTAAACAAACATCCCCTCCATGAAACTGGGCTCTAATAATGAATGAACTAGCAACACACGATCCTCTTCACTAGTCTTGTGACTCAACATTGCGTCACACATTCCCGACAACAAACCTATTTCAAAATATGTGGGGAGCTGTTGCACGACATCAGAGAAACATTAACTTTGGTGTGTTTATACATGTATTCGATGCATATTTGAGATCGCAATACAATAATTGACTGTATAGCCAATGCTGTTGCTATGAGCAATACATTTTTACAGCATTTATTAACTTTGTTAATGCTAGTTCATAAAAATACAGCTGTTCATTGTTTGTTCATGTTAATTTGTTAACTAACACATTTTTGATTTTAATAATGTATTAGTACATTTTGAAATTAACATTAATAGGTGCTGTAGAAGTAGTGATGATTGTTAATGTTAACTAATGTAGTTAACTAATGTTAACAAATGAAACCTTAAGTGTTACCCAATGTTCTAAGCAAATGATGAAAAGGGTAACAGGTTTTGTAAATGTTTTTGCTGTTTAAAGAACGACACATTTAAGATAAATAAAAAAGGTTTAAAATAATAGAAAAAGAAGAGAAATGGTCTCGTAATCAAAATGTAATGAGTAAAAAATGTTGATTCACCTTTAATCAAGACATTAATATATATCCACAGCACAAGCACAAGCCGGACGGATGCCATGGTTATGACAACTGAAAGAAAAAAGTGAAATCTTGTTACTATTTCAGAGAAATCTTTCAATTACAAAACCTTCAGTTTCTAACAGCCAATATAGAAGAAAAGATAAAAAGAAAATGCTAAAAATACATTAGATTTTTTTATAATATAACATTACAGTTTGCTTCATTAATGTACAATATAGATAAAAATGTACTTTGATTTTAATATTTTCTCATATATGAACCGTTTAATGCATTATATAATGTTTATAAATGACTTATTAATAAAAGCTAAAGCTAATTAAGACGTGAATGCAATACATACTTTAAAGCGATTAAAGGCATCTGTAAGTGATGAAGGTCACATTTAAACTCCGGTGAAGTTACAGCCCAGCGAGGTCTGCCGCACTTCTCTGTGAAAATCAAATAAAATAAAAGGTTTTTGAAATGAGCGTATCCAGCTGCTGTTCTGAGAAGGATTTCTCTGCTCTGAGTAAAGAGCCACTGCTGTCAGTCCTTCCGTGGCATATCGTTCTCACCATCCGTTCTTAAACCAAAGGAGGAAGTGTCAGACTCTTGTGAAATCCCTCTACACATGTCCGTTTCTGCTCCTGCTTTTTACTCTTAATTATGAGGAAACTTTAACAGTTGAGGTCGATTTACAACTATTAATTATGTAGAGAAACTGCATGAGTCAAGAGAGCAAGGGCTCAAACTGAAACTATTGCTTAAAAACATGGCACTCATGATACGGGACAACAAACATTTGTGTAAACCAATTTAGAAAATAAATAAAATAATCGCACAGATTTAACACGTGAGGAAAAAGGGTAAAGTCCACCCCAGACAGACACAATTCCAGCCGCAAAATAGACTTGTGTGCAACGATATGGAAATAAAACAAACAATATGCAGTAGCCAAAAGTGATGAAATGATGAAACGGCCTACAGAGAGGAGGTGCACACTCTGACACGGTGGTGTCAGGAGCACAACCTCTCCCTCAACGTCAGCAAGACCAAGGAGCTGGTGGTCGACTTCAGGAGGAATGAGAGAGAACACCGCCCCATCACCATCGATGGAGCACCGGTGGAGAGAGTCAGCAGCTTCAAGTTACTCGGTGTCCACATCACAGAGGAACTCTCATGGTCCGTCCACTCCGAGGCCGTTGTGAAGAAGGCTCATCAGCGCCTTTTCTTCCTGCGACGGCTGAGGAGGTTTGGAATGAACCGCCACATCCTCACACGCTTCTACACCTGCACCATCGAGAGCCTGCTGACTGGCTGCATCACCACCTGGTACGGCAACAGTACCGCCCACAGCCGCAAGGCCCTGCAAAGGGTAGTGCGCACGGCCAGCTGCATCATCGGAGGTGAGCTTCCCTCCCTCCAGGACATTTACGCCAGGCGGTGTGTGAAGAGAGCTCAGAGGATCATCAGAGACTCTAGCCACCCGAACCATGGGCTGCTCTCACTGCTGCCATCAGGCAGACGGTACCGCAGCATCAGAACACGCACCAGCCGACTCCAGAACAGCTTCTTCCCACAAGCAATTAGACTACTTAACTCTTGATCCATCAGGATCATAACACACACTGGACAGAATATCACTCAGCACAACCCACTGTAGATACACACACATTATATACACATTTATTTATCATATAGCATCTATTGCACTTTGGATTTCAATTTTTCAATCTGTGAATAATATTTTATACTGTACATTGTATATTATTATTACTATTATAGCGTAATGTATATTGTTTAGTGTATGTTTAGTGTATATTGTTTAAAGTATATGTATATTGTAAGTATGTGTATATTGTTTAAAGCTGTGAGAACTACACTCACATTGTGTAAATTATTTATTGTTCATTGTAGTGTATACTGTGCTGTGAGTAATTGTGTGCGCATCAGATGTGTAATCTGTTGTTGCTTAAATGTTGTACATGTCATGTCGTGACTGCTATGTTGCTCGGAACTGCACCTAAGAATTTCACCTACTGTTGCACTTGTGCATATGTAGAGTGACAAATAAAGTGATTTGATTTGATTTGATTTGATTTGATTTGATTTTGATGTCCGGGTGGGATATGCATTATCACAAAAATCACGCAGAGGAGGAGCGTGAACCCAGTCGTGGGATTTTATCGAACAGAACGGAGTAAGAGGCGAGTAAATCAATGTTCGTATTCAGGTATGGATGATGATGCCAACACACAGTCTCTTAACAGGATATTCAAGAGATAAAGTCTCAAGCTAAAGATCAAGCGGCTATAGGGAGCTCAGGTAAACAATACAGGTAAGAACAGATTCTCTCCTTATCTCCCACAGATCAAACAGGAATTTGTTGGGGAAAACTCAGGATATCAAACTGGGAACTTGGTCAAGCTATAGGTATATGGATTAAATCAAAGTCACTTCTTCCTCGGAATAAATACAGAAAACAGAATAACAGGAATATCTTTAGAAATCGTTCAGACAATGGAGGTGAGTCCTTAGCAACATCAACGACAAAGACCAGACAATGACTCAGTGTGAGCACGCAGAGTTTATACTGGTCTTAATGTGCAAGTGACGAGGAGTGAGACAGAGTCTGGTGTGTGTAAGATATAAGCAATATGCTTACAAAATCCCTTCTGAACTCTACTGTATATTGACTCTGTACTCATTTCTCAGGAACTATTGATATATGTGCAGGGTGTGTATTACTGGTCTGTAATATGAAGATTGCGGATTTACAATTACAGTAGATTTGTTCGCGTTCCATCATATTTAGTAATTTTCTTGTACGTGTAGTTTGCAGTGTTGAGCATTATATTAGGTGGCCTTAACTACTACGTACTAACATTTTATTTAATCATTTGATACAATGCACTTATTGTGTACATACATGTTTTTACATTGTACCTGCATGTAATTACATCTGTAATTAATTTCTGTTGTTACATTTATTCCCTTACACCTAACCCTACCCTTAAACTTACCCATCCCGTCAAACCTGTGCCTAATCCTAGCCTTAAATTTACCCATCCCACCACACCTGTCCCTAACCTCACCCTTAAACTTACCCATACCACCACACCTGTCCCTAACCCTACCCTTAAACTTACCCATACCACCACACCTGTCCCTAACTTTACCCTTAAACTTACCCATACCACCACACCTGTCCCTAACTTTACCCTTAAACTTACCCATACCACCACACCTGTCCCTAACTTCACCCTTAAACTTACCCATAACACCACACCTGTCCCTAACTTTACCCTTAAACTTACCCATACCACCACACCTGTCCCTAACTTCACCCTTAAACTTACCCATACCACCACACCTGTCCCTAACTTTACCCTTAAACTTACTCATACCACCACACCTGTCCCTAACTTCACCCTTAAACTTACCCATACCACCACACCTGTCCCTAACTTTACCCTTAATCTTACCCATACCACCACACCTGTCCCTAACTTCACCCTTAAACTTACCCATACCACCACACCTGTCCCTAACTTTACCCTTAAACTTACTCATACCACCACACCTGTCCCTAACTTCACCCTTAAACTTACCCATACCACCACACCTGTCCCTAACTTTACCCTTAAACTTACCCATCCCACCACACCTGTCCTTAACTTTACCCTTAAACTTACCCATACCACCACCCGTCCCTAACTTTACCCTTAAACTTACCCATCCCACCACACCTGTCCCTAACTTCACCCTTAATCTTACCCATCCCACCACACCTGTCCCTAACTTTACCCTTAAACTTACCCATACCACCATACCTGTCCCTAACTTCACCCTTAAACTTACCCATCCCACCACACCTGTCCCTAACTTTACCCTTAAACTTACCCATCCCACCACACCTGTCCCTAACTTTACCCTTAAACTTACCCATCCCACCACACCTGTCCCTAACTTTACCCTTAAACTTACTCATACCACCACACCTGTCCTTAACTTTACCCTTAAACTTACCCATACCACCACACCTGTCCCTAACTTTACCCTTAAACTTACCCATACCACCACACCTGTCCTTAACTTTACCCTTAAACTTACCCGTACCACCACACCTGTCCTTAACTTTACCCTTAAACTTACCCATACCACCACACCTGTCCCTAACTTCACCCTTAAACTTACCCATCCCACCACACCTGTCCCTAACTTTACCCTTAAACTTACCCATCCCACCACACCTGTCCCTAACTTTACCCTTAAACTTACCCATCCCACCACACTTGTCCTTAACTTTACCCTTAAACTTACCCATCCCACCACACCTGTCCCTAACTTTACCCTTAAACTTACCCATACTACCACACCTGTCCCTAACTTCACCCTTAAACTTACCCATCCCACCACACCTGTCCCTAACTTTACCCTTAAACTTACCCATCCCACCACACCTGTCCCTAACTTTACCCTTAAACTTACCCATCCCACCACACCTGTCCCTAACTTTACACTTAAACTTACCCATCCCACCACACCTGTCCCTAACTTTACCCTTAAACTTACCCATACCACCACACCTGTCCCTAACTTTACCCTTAAACTTACCCATCCCACCACACCTGTCCCTAACTTTACCTTTAAACTTACTCATACCACCACACCTGTCCTTAACTTTACCCTTAAACTTACCCATCCCACCACACCTGTCCCTAACTTTACCCTTAAACTTACCCATACCAACACACCTGTCCTTAACTTCACCCTTAAACTTGCCCATACCAACACACCTGTCCTTAACTTTACCCTTAAACGTACACATACTACCACACCTGTCCCTAACTTCACCCTTAAACTTACCCATCCCACCACACCTGTCCCTAACTTCACCCTTAAACTTACCCATCCCACCACACCTGTCCCTAACTTTACCCTTAAACTTACCCATACCACCACACCTGTCCCTAACTTTACCCTTAAACTTACCCATCCAACCACACCTGTCCCTAACTTTACCCTTAAACTTACTCATACCACCACACCTGTGCCTAACTTTACCCTTAAACTTACCCATCCCACCACACCTGTCCCTAACTTTACCCTTACACTTACCCATCCCACCACACCTGTCCCTAACTTTCCCCTTAAACTTACCCATCCCACCACACCTGTCCCTAACTTTACCCTTAAACGTACTCATACCACCACACCTGTCCTTAACTTTACCCTTAAACTTACCCATACCACCACACCTGTCCCTAATTTTACCCTTAAACTTACCCATACCACCACACCTGTCCTTACTTTTACCCTTAAACTTACCCATACCACCACACCTGTCCCTAACTTTACCCTTAAACTTACCCATCCCACCACACCTGTCCCTAACTTTATCCTTAAACTTACTCATACCACCACACCTGTCCCTAACTTTACCCTTAAACTTACCCATACCACCACACCTGTCCCTAACTTTACCCTTAAACTTACCCATCCCACCACACCTGTCCTTAACTTTACCCTTAAACTTACCCATACCACCACACCTGTCCCTAACTTTACCCTTAAACTTACCCATCCCACCACACCTGTCCCTAACTTTACCCTTAAACTTACTCATACCACCACACCTGTCCCTAACTTTACCCTTAATCTTACCCATACCACCACACCTGTCCCTAACTTTACCCTTAAACTTACCCATCCCACCACACCTGTCCCTGACTTTACCCTTAAACTTACCCATCCCACCACACCTGTCCCTAACTTTACCCTTAAACTTACCCATCCCACCACACCTGTCCCTAACTTTACCCTTAATCTTACCCATACCATCACACCTGTCCCTAACTTTACCCTTAATCTTACCCATACCATCACACCTGTCCCTAACTTTACCCTTAAACTACCCATCCCACCACACCTGTCCCTAACTTTACCCTTAATCTTACCCATACCATCACACCTGTCCCTAACTTTACCCTTAATCTTACCCATACCATCACATCTGTCCCTAACTTTACCCTTAAACTTACCCATACCACCACACCTGTCCTTAACTTTACCCTTAATCTTACCCATACCATCACACCTGTCCCTAACTTTACCCTTAATCTTACCCATACCATCACATCTGTCCCTAACTTTACCCTTAAACTTACCCATCCACCACACCTGTCCCTAACTTTACCCTTAATCTTACCCATACCATCACACCTGTCCCTAACTTTACCCTTAATCTTACCCATACCATCACACCTGTCCCTAACTTTACCCTTAAACTACCCATCCCACCACACCTGTCCCTAACTTTACCCTTAATCTTACCCATACCATCACATCTGTCCCTAACTTTACCCTTAATCTTACCCATACCACCACACCTGTCCCTAACTTTACCCTTAAACTTACCCATACCACCACACCTGTCCCTAACTTTACCCTTAAACTTACCCACAGCACCAAACCTGTCCCTAACTTTATCCTTTAACTTACCCATAGCACCACACCTGTCCCTAACTTTACCCTTAAACTTACCCACACCACCACACCTGTCCCTAACTTCACCCTTAAACTTACCCATACCACCACACCTGTCCCTGACTTCACCCTTAAACTTACCCATCCCACGTTTCTTACAAACGTTATTAACGGGGCTATAATTATGGATGCTTGAACAAATTAAGTATGCAGTGTCATAACTACATCTCTGACATTTATAACAAACCAAACAGTTTGAAAATCGGTAGAAAATTGAGCAAGTTATGGTTATTTAAAAATGCAATCACCCATGAAAACAATGTTACGAGTGAGCGAGCTGTCTGTGACAAGATGGCCGCCAGGTGCAGACGTCGACCTCCATTGGCCAGCAGCGCGGACGAGACATCTAGCCTTTATTATGTATATCTATGGGTTCACCACTGTTCCGTCCTTGGAGTACTTTTGATAGAGACTGACCACTGCAGATTGTGAGGAACTGAGAGCCCCACAAGAGCTGCAGTTTTGGAGATGCTCTGACCCAGTTGTCTAGCCATCACAATCTGGCCCTTGTCAAACTCCCTCAAATCCTTACACTTACCCATTTTTCCTGCTTTTAACACATCAACTTTGAGGGCAAAATGTTCACTTATGCCAGATCGGTGTAAATCTACCATGTTAAAAAGTGTTATACATAACAGGCTAAACTAAAGTGCTACCATAAACTGTAATGTAATCGTAATGAAATGGTAAGAGGCCTATGTATGATTTCTACAGTGCTGGCTGTTTATATATGTTACTTATTACAACATAGAATTTGATTAAACCAATGCAATCAAGCTCAGAGGTGCAGAATTCTGCCAATCAAACACAAGAAAGCTGACAGCATTAAAGTTCTGCTCCGTTCTCAGCTTATCAGCGGCTCACATAAAGGCCTTCTCTTCTGTGCGACGGCCGCCCAGCATTTCTGCTCCTCGCAGAGGCTAATTGCCTGTGGTTCTTTACAGCCCGCCTGCAAGAGAACAGTTATTATATTTATACTGACTTCTTTTGTCACTGTCTGGCATGTTGCTTCCGCTGCATGATTTAATATGCCTGTGAACACAAATGAGCTCGCCAATTTCTTATTTTCCATTTATATACTTCTGTCTATTTTTCTCATTTTTATGCGTTTTTACCCTTCTCTCAAATTGCTTCCAGGAATGACGCAGTAGCGTATGTTTTTTCTTTTATAAAATTGTTGGTGTCACTTCTGTCTTGATTTGTGTCTACTACATTATAGCATCTTAATAACTTCCCGTATGGCTCAATAATATGGTTTTGGCCTCTCAGACGTGTCACGTATTCTCCTTTCCTCAAACCATATATGCTGGTAATTCTTGTTATTTATCTTTAAATGTATTCTTTGGATATTAAATCATTTTGTTCAACATTAGAAATCATAAATAATTATAATAACCCAGATAGCATACATATCCTTGCCTCATCTGGGCCACACACATCAAGCCTGTTTTAGTGTGAGTTGTGGCTTGCTGTGTGTGGCCCATGTGACCTTTGCCGCTGCCAGAACTGAGCCATATGTCAAGTCAAGTCATCTTCATTTACATAGCACTTTTTACAACACAGATTGCTTCAAAGCAGCTTTACATTGATAATAGGAAATTCATTTTGTTTTAGAAGAAAAGTTTTTGATTGATTAATTTCTGTTGTAAAAACTGATTAGTTATTTAATTTGGTGCCATTTAAACAACACCATCTTCAACTAAAACAGAAAAACCCTAATGCGGAGAACGTAAACCATGAAATAGGTTTGAAATAGTTTTGAAACTATATCATCCATCACCCCCGAACAAACCCCAAAAAAGGCGAATCCGTGAAAACGGCGACGGCATTTATGCAAGCATTACGTGTTCAGCCTATAGGCAAGCGTGTTTGAATATGTATGTGTGCATGTGTGTTTTTATTTGTATAGAGGGGAAAGGAAGGAGGCCTTCACAGGGGAGGGTCTAGTCTCTGCAGACACTTCAGGGATGCATTGTGGTCGTGTCTAGGAGCAGGTCCACCATCTGATCTGGATCCGGCTGACTACAGTAAACCCGGATAAACAGAGAGACTAACATTAGCATAGATGCCACTCTTTTTATAATGTAACCAGTACATCAGGTGTTGTAGGAAGTGTTCCCGGTTCCGGCTGACCTAGTTAATGCAGCCTAACAATCATTTAACTGATCATGTTCTATGTGTAGGCCATATTAGAGCGATGTGTTTTTAGTCTAGATTTAAACTGACAGAGTGTGTCTGCTTCCCGAACAATGCTAGCTCCAGAGTTTAGGTGCTAAATAGGAAAAGGATCGACCGCCTGCAGTTGATTTTTATATTCTAGGTATTGCCAACTGGCCAGAATTTGGAGACTGCGATAGACATGATGGAGTATAATGTGTTAAGAGCTCGCTCTGGTACTGGGGAGCTAAACCATTTAGTGCTTTGTAAGTTATTAGCAAGTTTTAAAAATGTATCTGATGTTTAATAGGGAGCCAGTGCAGTGTTGACAGAACCGGGCTAATATGGTCATACTTCCTGGTTCTAGTAAGAACTCGAGCTGCTGCGTTTTGGACCAGCTGGAGTTTGTTTATTAAGCGAGCAGGGCAACCACCCAGAGCATTACAAAAATCTAACCTTGAGGTCATGAACGCATGAACTAACTGTTCAGCATTTTGCATTGAAAGCATATGCCGTAATTTAGATATACTTTTAAGATGGAAAAATGCAGATTTACAGATGCTAGAAACGTGGCTTTCAAACGAAAGATTGGTATCAAAGAGCACACCCAGGTTCCTCACTGACGACGAGGACTTGACAGAGCAGCCATCAAGTGTTAGACAGTATTCTAGGTTACTACTTGTGGAGTTTTTTCAGAATTAAGTTAAAAGAAAATTACTAGTCATCCAATTGTTTATATCAGCTATGCATTCCGTTAATCTTGTGAAGTGGTAAATTTGTCAGGGCGTGAAGAAATATAGAGCTGAGTATCGTCAGCATAACAATGAAAACTAACGTCATGCTTCCTAATGAAATCTCCCAGTGGTAGCATGTATGGGGTGAAGAGCAGCGGTCCTAGCACTGAGCCCTGTGGTACTCCATACTAAACTTGTGATTGGCCATCTCTTCATTTACTGCTACAAACTGATAACGGTCAGATAAGTACGATTTGCCAATGCAATTCCACTAATGCCAACATAATTTGAGTCTATTCAGAAGAATGTTGTGGTCGATAGTATCGAACGCAGCGCTAAGATCGAGTAACACTAATAGCACGATACAACCACGATCAGATGATGAGAGCAAATAATTTGTAACTCTAATGAGAGCAGTCTCAGTACAATGATACGGTCTAAATCCTGACTGATTTCAGTTCTTTCTAAAAAGGAGCATAGTTGTGAAAACAAATATATGTGCCATATAAATATGTGCCATATTTGGCCCTGATGTGGCCCGGATACGCCACATGCTATTGCCAGCCACATTCAGGTTGAGCCATCAGTCATTCCATGCAGTATGTGGGCAAGACAAATGTGGACCACAACTGGGCCAGATATAATTTGCTATCTAAACAGCTCCAAAATCATCTCTCGTCTTTCATTGTTGTGAAATCTAGTAGTGTTGTTGCACAATGACAAAAGAGGAAGGGGCAGATTTCCTCAATCCCTCCCGTCCTCTTTACCAGACAACATCAGACATCTAAGAAACCCTCAAAACAAGCAGAATGAATTGCGTTCTTCATTTTTAATTTCACAATGACAGAGTACAGATGCATATTTTTGTCCTGTTACAAAAATAAAAATCCTATGTCAAATTTTGGTTTTATTTTGCTGTGTTTTATTATTTCTTTGGTAACAGTGTTGCAATAACTCGGCTAGAGAGACGTGTGACAATGATCACAATCTTGTTTGTGGTAAACCATTGTTTGTACTGGACAGATCATATAACATAATTCTTCTAAAAGAGCATATTGTATATTGTGGAGAAAATCAACCCATTTTTTAACTGTAGGGGTGAATAAGAGAGAAAATGGGTTAGCACGTCCAACTGAATGGTCTGAATAATCACGCCAAATACTGACAATCTCATGGATGGATAAAGATAGTTTTCGGGTTTCCATTCCTTGAACATTAAGTATTTTCTGTGTATTTTTTTCGGAAAGGAAGCTGGACACAGATGTGGGTTTGAAACAGGAAGTGTTGTAAGATAAGGGGTCCCTATGTGCTAAAACAGCAATGGGTGTGTGATTTTGTGTTGACTTCCTATTGTCTTAAAGGTGAAGTGTGTCCTTTCTGTGCCAGTATAGTGCCACCAAAAAGAATATCCAAGAGCACTTTACAAAAACAAACAATTTCATTTTAAAAAAGACAATTGTGCCAAATAATGATTGGCAGAAATGTTTTTCCATTCACAAATCAAGTTTTAGGTTTCAAGCTAATTTCCAATAACTGATTATTGGAGACAAAATGGACTAACTGTTCGCCTGTATGGTGTCTAGGGCAGGGTTGGGTACCGTTCACATTTTAACCGGTACCAAACGGTACCTTTTTTCAGTACTTTAGGGATGTTTACATCAGTAACTGTAAAGAACCTGTAAGTCATTTAGAGAAGTGTTATTGACATTATGCCAGAGCCGCCCAGGGGTCCGTTCTTCGTAGCTCGCTTAATACATCTGAGATGATTTGACAGATCCCAGATCTTTTAATCATGATAACTGATGTCTGGCTAATTTGGTTCTTCAAACGAATTTGCGGATTGGATTTTAATATCTGGATTAAATGATCTAAGATCACTGCGCGTTCTTGTTTTCCCTGAAGAGGGCAGATGCATCGATACTCGAAACCATGATCAGCAATGCAGCGATTGGCTGGCGTCAAGACAGCAACGTAATTACATCATTTAATTAAAAAAGCCACCTGGCAAAAAACTTGGCAAATTACACACAAAAAAAACCACGAATATCTGGACCTTTATAAGGAAACAGCTAAACGACCAAACCAACATAAAAGTTATAATAGATCAATGATAAATGTTTTTTTTTTTTTTTTTTTACATGATTATCAATTATTTATATTCACGATTTTATACATTATTTGTACACCCTTTACATTTTTATTTCAATGTTGTAATTCAATTTTTAATTCAATTTGAAGCAGATTTGTAACGTGACAGTATTAAAGTTTCTTAAGGGTCAAGATCAAATTCTCTGCATCCCATAATATCCGTCATCACTTAAATTAATGCACGGCTCAGATTAACTGTACAACGTGTGCAAACCTCCAATAAAATTATAAAGTATATATTCCATCACAAATAAATCGCTCAATCAAGTGGCTGTGTCTATAGTATCATACACAACATTATAATATTATATACATTCTCATATACATATACAATTTAAAATGTGTATATTATTATTATTTAAAATGATTATTATTGCCCCTGGTTCAGTAATGAACTCTTGTAATAAAGTAGCAGTGGCTGGGACAGATTTTAAGTATCACCTCAAATGCAATCTAATCCTGTTTCCATGAAATAAGCCGCTCGAGCAGGTTTAAGCTTACGGACCAGTTGCTATGACAGCAAGTCCAGGATGAGCGTCGAAGAACCAAACAATCCAAGATCATGCCAAATCGTCAACAATCAAATCCGGCTAACTGAGTTAGCGAGGTACGAAGAATGGGCCCCTGGTCTCTGTCTGCCATTGTCTGTGATGTTTGTATACTGTAATATTTACTAGTAAATAGTAGGCTACTAGCTACTTAAATGTAATTAATAAAAACAACCATATTCTTTTTTTCTTTTTAATTAAATTTCTCTGAAAAGATTTCCCACAAATTATGTGTTGTGTATTTTCTGGTAGTCAAATGAAGATATACATTTAATTTATCTTTTATTTTAATTAAACTTTTTTTAAGTGCTGCACAACTGAGTTTTATACGGTATGTATAGATTCAGACTTTTATTTTGACGGGTTGCCGTGAAGACCTTTGAGTTTCTGTATTTAAGATATGACGATAGTTTTTCTTAAATGAAACGGTAAAATGTTCATAAAGTGACTCTCAGTGGCTTTGGAGATGACGTTTGTGCGTTCATGTCCTCATATGAGACAGCAGGAAACACACGACCGTCATAGTGATAGTGAGTGCGATAGTGAGTGTGTGTGTGTGTGTGGTAAACTGCGCTTCTACGGCATTCATTCGCACAGAGACACGCAGGATTCAAATTTAAATAGTCTTTTTACGGTTTAATCTTCACAAACACTAGTCTATATCTCCAGATGCGTTCTCAGGTACCGATTGATTTAATGTGAATTGGTACTCGGTAGTACTGATGTAATTCGGTCGGTGCCCTTAAAAGTACAGAGTTCGGTACCAAACCCTAGTCCACGGAGTCCCTAAAGGGACATGGGGCCGTATTTGAATGATCTGATCACATGGTCTGAAACTCACGGTGCAGGTGCTCTTAGGGCGTGTCCGAATCCACTTTTGCTAGTTTAACGATGGGAAAAACGGTCAGCGCGCCATGCTCAAGGGTTGTCCCTCGTCTCTTAATGAGTCATAGGTGTGTTTTTTGGCGTAATGTGCAATAAACCATTCAGAGTCTCATCTCCCATTCCCTTTAAAAGCCAGTTGGGCTCGCGCCATGGCGGATTCACTATTTACATGTGAGCGGAAAGACTTCTCCAGAGAGGAATCCTTTTATTTTTAATATATAAAAAGCAGAGTGTACGCGTGTTGTGCATCGTCTATAGGCTCATATTACTAACACGCACTTTAAATAACACAAAAAATACTGCACTATTGATTCAGCAGGTGTGTGTTGGTCAATGGTCAGTCGTTTTCAGTTCCTCACAATAGCAACGCTCCAACAATGCTCCTGATCACACTCCAATGCTCCAGATGCGCCAGTGCTTTTGATATTTAAAGGAACACGCCAACTTTTTGGGACTTTGGCTTATTAACTGTATTAAGCTGACCAGATTTATGAAATGGAAACCGGGGACATTTCCTATTTGAGAGGTCAAAATACCACTAAAATCTCATTAGTTAAAAAACGGGGACAATACATTTTTAAATGTTTTTGTTGTTGTGGGCTCTCTATATTATTATTAACATTAATAATTATTATGCTTTAGTTTGATTATTAGAATTTTTGGTCTGTATTTAATTAAACCCACACCCGCAAAAAAAAAAAACTATGAAAAACGTTAATAGTAACCATTGTAAATAACAAGCAGTTCAAAACAATATTACAACATGACAAAAACACATTACAAAAATAAAACAACATAAATGTCATAAATACAATTATTTACGGAACGTTGTAGAAATGTAGTGGAGTAGAAAGTATAATAATTGCTGCAAAATGTAACGATGTAAAAGTCTAAAGTACGCACTATTGATTCTACTTAAGTAAAGCACGTGAAAAATGGGATGGTTGTTGAGGATGACGAGCCGGTCTCCAGTCTTTACGAGGGCGAGCGCGTATTTATATTGTAAGATTTTATAATTGTATTTAATATTTTCACAAGTTTATACTATATAAATTACTTTTTTTTTTTTTAAATGTTTTGTTACGTTTTAGCTTGAAAATAATTCTTACTATCCTTATTGGTCTTGTTATTTTGCATTTTAGGCTTATTTTAAGCAGAACGTATTCTGCGCATGTATTTGTTGCAAGTCCCGCTCCCACGAGAAAACTTTTATTTCTGTGATATACATATGTGCATTTTAAGATGTTCTGAAGGCCAAAAAATTTGAAAACCATGTCAGTGGGCAGACATTTTCATCAGTGAAGAAAGTAGTAAACATATGTTTAACTGATATTTATATGTTTTATTAATCATTTTCGTAGACACGCTAGGCTACCAGGTAACTAAGTTTATTAAATTAATTCACAATATGCACACATTCATTACTAATCTTAAGCCCAATACAGGCTGAAAAAACTGAGCTTTTTTTATTTACTGAATGCTACAAATGGAATTATATTAATTTACAATGTACACATTCATTATTAATCTTGCCTGATCTGGCTTTGTTGTTAGTTTGCTAATATTTGTTTGTTTGTTAATTACATTATGAATCACATTATATAGGCCTATTTTCAATTAAAAAATTGCGAAATTAGACAAAAGTTGTAATTTGTTCAACATTTCTGACTTGAATAAGGAGATCAAATATGAAATGTGTCGAGACGCGCTGCTAAAATTTGCGCCTCATCAGCTTCTGTGTGAACATGAGGCCCGCCTACTCTAATTTGATTGGTTTTCTCAAATATTTTGACATTGACGAGTGGTGACAGACCAATGAGGCTCAGATGAACACACACACCTCTGCTTGAGGTAAACTGTTCCCCGCGCTCCCTCCTCGCTTCTCACACACACAACCAAAGTGCAGTAGTAGTGCACGGCAGCTTCTCAGCAAGCAGGGTCGCCTGCAGCTGTAGTCTGTGCAGAGGGCGTCAATTTACCAATTCCCCACTCAGTGAAATGATAGATAGAAAACGGCTTCGCGGCATTCAGACAATAATCACTACACGATTGCTTCTATAACCAGCAGCTGCTGTTTTTCGGTTGGGCGCTTTTTTGCAATATATCTGCGGGTTGTTTTGAAACGAGCTGTAAAACGGGGACATTTCCGGTGACAGCTCCAGTCGGGGACAGAACACCAAAAACTGGGACTGTCCCCGGAAAACGGGGACGTCTGGTCACCCTAAACTGTATTCCCCAGAGTTAGATAAGTCCATACACACCATTCTCATCTCCGTGCGTGCCATAACGCTGTCTGATGCACCCACCGTTAGCCTAGCTTAGCACAAAGACTGGAGGTAAATGGCTCCAGCTAGCCTACTGCTCAATAAGTGACAAAATAACACCAACATTTTCCTATTTACATGTTGGGATGTGTATAGTCACAGCGTGTACTAATAACAAGGTTACATGAGACACAGCCATATTATAAACGTATACATACTGGGGACTATATTCTCAGAAGGCGCAGCACTGCTCTACTTCTGCGGAGGGCGGAGTTATTTGCTCGCAGCACCTGAGAAGCCCCGCTGTGAGGAGCAGAGAGTTCGCTCAGAGTTGGAGTAATAGATAGGGATGGGCGATACCACTTATTTTGTTTTCGATACGATACGATACTTTCAAGGCCAGTATCATCGATATCGATACGGATACTTCTAAACTGAACTTTTTCATTATTACATTTATTAAATTATTAAAATTACTAAGAGTAAAATGAGTAAAGATACCAACTTAAAATTATATTTGAAAGGTATTTTAACATTTAATACGCCTTAATTGCAACTTATTAGATCATATTTTTGATTACACGTGGTTAAAATATGTTTACTTCTAGAGGTAACCATGGAAATTTACAAATACTAGTTGATCTGTGGTCACTGTAGTAAAAAATAAACCATGGTTCATTTTCACCATGGTGGAGATATAAAACACTGCCAGTGACAGGACATTGCACCCATAAAATGCAACCTTTTTATTCTGACATGATTTATATTAACATTAGTTACAGAATAGAACTTTCTGTATATCAACTTTTAGCATTACTTTTAAAGAGGTTAATTGCACTATGTAACGTTAGGCTACAATTTCTATTTGTTTATTGAGAAATAACTCAAACATATGTTTTTTTGTCTTCTGATGAGTATTGTTCTGGGCTGCTTTTCCAAAAGCATCAATGGTTTCTTATGATAGTTTTGGGAAACGCAACTCAGCTTCTCAGCCTCCCCGGGAAAGTCTATGCCAGGGTACTGGAGAGGAGAATTTGGCCGATAATGGAACCTCGGATTCAGGAGGAACAGTGTGGTTTTTGTCCCGGTCGTGAAACACTGGACCAGCTCTATACCATCTATAGGGTGCTGGAGGGTTCATGGGAGTTTGCCCAACCAGTCCACATTTGTTTTGTGGATTTGGAGAAGGCATTCGACTGTGTCCCTCGCGGTGTCCTGTGGAGGGTGCTCTGGGAATATGGGGTCCGGGGTCCTTTGCTGAGGGCTGTCTGGTCCCTGTATGACCGAAGCAGGAGTTTGGTCCGCATTGCCGGCAGTAAGTCAGACTTGTTCCCGGTGCATGTTGGACTCCGGCACGGCTGCCCTTTGTCGCCGGTTCTGTTCATAATTTTTATGGACAGAATTTCTAGGCGCAGCCAAGGGCCGGAGGGTGTCAGTTTTGGGGACCACGTGGTTTTGTCTCTGCTCTTTGCGGATGACGTTGTCGTGTTGGCCCCTTCTAACCAGGACCTTCAGCATGCACTGGGACAGTTTGCAGCCGAGTGTGAAGCGGCTGGGATGGGGCACCTCCAGCACCTCCAGCATCTCCAGCATCAGCACCTCCAAATCCGAGGCCATGGTCCTCAGTCGGAAAAGGGTGGCTTGCCCACTTCAGGTTGGTGGAGAGTTCCTGCCTCAAGTGGAGGAGTTCAAGTATCTAGGGGTCTTGTTCACGAGTGAGGGGAGGATGGAACGGGAGATTGACAGACGGATCGGTGCAGCTTCTGCAGTAATGCGGTCGATGTACCGGTCTGTCGTGGTGAAGAAAGAGCTAAGCCGTAAGGCGAAGCTCTCGATTTACCGGTCAATCTACGTTCCTACTCTCACCTATGGTCATGAGCTTTGGGTCATGACCGAAAGGACAAGATCCCGGATACAGGCGGCCGAAATGAGCTTTCTCCGCAGGGTGGCTGGGCGCTCCCTTAGAGATAGGGTTAGAAACTCAGTCACTCGGGAGGAACTCGGAGTAGAGCCGCTGCTCCTCCACATCGAGAGAGGACAGCTGAGGTGGCTCGGGCATCTGTTCCGGATGCCTCCTGAACGCCTTCCCGGGAAGGTGTTTCGGGCATGTCCAACCGGGAGGAGGCCCCGGGGAAGACCAAGGACACGCTGGAGGGACTATGTCTCCCGGCTGGCCTGGGAACGCCTCGGTGTCCCCCCGGAAGAGCTAGAGGAAGTGCCTAGGGAGAGGGAAATCTGGGCATCTCTGCTTAGACTGCTGCCCCCGCAACCCGGCCCCGGATAAAGTGGAAGAAGATGGAGGGATGGATGGAGCTCTGTTTGAATACAGTGTAAGTTGCGAGCGAACGCTCTCTGTGATTGGCTGGTTCTGTCTTGCAGCATTTGCGTGCGTTCGTTCAGATCATGGTTCAGATGAGCAGGAAAATCCAGTGCTACACAACTAGTATTCAGTAAGATAGGTTATTCATATTGTATGCATTAAATAATCTTTTTAAATAAACAAAATTACTGGTAAAAAAAAACACCTTAGCATCGATATTTTTGTTTGAGTATCGATAAATTTCGATGGCTCGCATCAGTATCGATATATCGATATTTCATATGGATACGCCCATCCCTAGTAATAGAGTCAGCAATTACTAGATAGTTTACAACCATGGGTGTTCGCTGTATTGTAAAGAACTGCGACAATAAACAGAGGAGACCAGGTAATACAATGATATTTCATAGAATTCCAATCCAAAACACTGACCTGATGAATCGATGGCTTCTTGCTCTGGATAGATCCAAACACACCTGTAACCAAACACACCCATCATCAAGCACCATCGCGTTTGCTCTGAACATTTCACAGAGGACGACTGTTTTGAAAAAATGGAAATTTGCCACACGTACCATGAAATGTGTGCTGAAGGATACGGCCATCCCATCGATAGTACAGACGCGGATCACCACGGCTGCGGTAAGTGTTCCGTTATGTTTTATTTTTGTCTGTGGGTTCATTGTGCGAAAACAGCTTCCTAATCACTCTGGTTTTTTTGACGAAAGTAACAATGCTGCTTCTGAGGTGCTGCGAGCAAATCCCTCTGTGTACACGCTGTGACTATACAATAGGAAAATATAGAAATAGGAAAATGTTGGTGTTATTTTGTCACTTATTGAGCAGTAAGCTAGCTGGAGCCATATACCTCCAGTCTTTGTGTTAAGCTAGGCTAGCGGTGGGTGCGTCAGACAGAGTTATGGGATGCACGGAGATGAGAATGGTATGTATGGACTTATCTAACTCTGGGGGATACAGTTAATAAGCCAAAGTCCCAAAAAGTTGGCGTGTTCCTTTAAACAACGTGGACGTGAACATGAGAACTGCGTACGGCTGAAACTAGCAGAACACACTTGTGTCGCACCTGTCGCCGCATTGTCGGGATTATGATAGGGTCCATGCTGGTTAAAGGCGCAGTATGTAAGTTTCACCACTTGGTAAAAACGTTACTCGTGGTCAATCAAGAAAAAAAGCGATTCAAACAATAAGACTAATCGTGTTGAGCTGTATAACAATGATTCGTTTTCTGTTGATAAATGTATCCAAACAGTTGCTCGTCTGTCTAATAAAACACATCACATCCTAAGCGTCTTTGGTGTTTCTATGGTTTCCACGGATATCGAGGGTAGCGTTGATATGATGTCATTGACAGGTGATGCAAGGACACGGTCCGTAACACTGGTTAAAATGGCTGATTTCTCTGGATTGAAATATTGGAAATGTTTGGGATAATCAACAACCCGTTCTCACTCCCAAAGCGTCGAAAAACGAAGCATGGTCAAGTGCTTTCCGCGTCACATTAAAGACGCTAAAGGCACCCCTAGGCGTCACTATATCGACGCGCTGAGTGCTCCATTCATTTCAATGAGAAACCTTCGGCGTCAGACACAGACGCGTTGGGCATGGGAACGTTATCGTCATGCTGATCATATATTGGGTTATGATTTTGCCATTATGACATGTTGGACTGTGATTCTCAATTTAATCAGCCAGCATAATTTTATTTACGCTATCTAGACACGTTTTAACATGTAACCCAACCCCATTCCATCCCTAAACCTACCCATTTGTGTGGTATAAAACGCAGATATAACAGGCAGAGTCGACTGCATGCACAAT
Source organism: Romanogobio albipinnatus (assembly GCA_023566225.1). Lineage (NCBI taxonomy): Eukaryota > Metazoa > Chordata > Actinopteri > Cypriniformes > Gobionidae > Romanogobio > Romanogobio albipinnatus. Next base: position 3,300,474 of record CM042252.1, on the reverse strand, counting down.
TTATAAAAAAAGCGATTGATTAGTGTGAAGGAAATTCCCAAAAACGATCAACGTCTCCATCCGCAGAAGATCACGAACACAAACAATTTCAAATTCAAATGTTGCCGCCCGTTACGTCAGTTTTCATAGTGACATTTCATTGGCTCTCGTATGTCTCGTGACTAATTGCGTCATTACGTCAGCTTTGATTGTAAAATTTCATTGGTTCTCGTGTGTCTTGTGACCGAATGCGTCATGCTAAAGAGGCGTGTGTATTATTTGAATGAGATATGAATGAGTGCGTTAACGGCGCGGCGGGATCATCATCTCAGCGATTAAAACATTAAGATCAACTCTGTTCTTTACATGAAGACATCGTGTGACTTCAGAAGACTTGGAATGCAACATGAGTTAATAGTTTTATACTGTTGTTGGTAAGTTTTTGCAATAAATACCTGTGACTGTACTTGTATTTGCCTGTTGTGTGTTTTATATTGTTTAGGAGTGGGTAGGTTTAGGGTAGGAGTTGGGTTAGCTGCTCCAAAATATAAAAGTAACCTTTAAATATGAATAAAATATTAATAAAATCATGTATGCTTTTACAAATGCAAAGAATAAAATGCGTCTTGATCTGACGCATTGGGTAAACAACTGAAATGAATGGAGCACCCAGCGCGTCAAAATAGTGACGCCTAGGGGTGCCTTTAGCGTCTTCGTTGCGACGCGGAAGGCACTTGACCATGCGTCGTTTATCGACGCCCTGGGAGTGAGAACGGGTTGTAATCAAAGTACACAGGTCAACAAAATACAGTATGTAACATTGTTCTAGTGGTTTTTGGATATTTTAATCAAAAAATCTTACATATTGTACCTATTGTAAAAAATAGATTTGCATGCAAACTTTTGTAATGGATATATAATATGAGGTAGGAGGAAAAACGATATTTCAGTGTTTGGTAAGTGAATGCATAGTTTTCCGGGGAACAATAATTTTGCAAGAGAACACAAAATTTATTTGGGAACACCTTACTTGTGTGACAAAACGCAAAATCTACAATCTCATATTTATTTCTCCATCACCTTGTCCCCTTAGGGGCTATGCAGGTGTCAAACACCACTTAAATGTCAGAGTGTATGTTGATTTTGTATCAAAATACGATAACGCTTTAGATTACGGCCCGGAAAGTACTGCGTAAGTAAAGAGAATTTACAGCATAATTTTCAGTAATTATAGTGTAACTATAAAGTAAGTACGTGTAGGTATAAGGGAACAATATGTGATATTTGGGGAATAAAGGGGTAACTATCAGGAAAATTAACACATTATTTATACTGTAAGTATTTTTTAATTAAGGGGTAATTATCGATGTAGTTACAGGGTAAGTATGAATCTGCGGGCTGTAAATTAAAGTGGTGTTTGTTCCCCTCTTGTTTCGTGTAGTTACAGGGTAAGTATGAATCTGCGGGCTGTAAATTAAAGTGGTGTTTGTTCCCCTCTTGTTTCGTGTAGTTACAGGGTAAGTATGAATCTGCGGGCTGTAAATTAAAGTGGTGTTTGTTCCCCTCTTGTTTCGTGTAGTTACAGGGTAAGTATGAATCTGCGGGCTGTAAATTAAAGTGGTGTTTGTTCCCCTCTTGTTTCGTGTAGTTACAGGGTAAGTATGAATCTGCGGGCTGTAAATTAAAGTGGTGTTTGTTCCCCTCTTGTTTCGTGTAGTTACAGGGTAAGTATGAATCTGCGGGCTGTAAATTAAAGTGGTGTTTGTTCCCCTCTTGTTTCGTGTAGTTACAGGGTAAGTACAATAAAAACACGTACACAATCTGATATCACTCGGAAACCTTTATTTAAAAAACAAGTTTTTTAAAACAGATTTACAACATTTATTCGTTTCTCTTGCTTGGCTTTATCCTTGTCTTGTTCCTCTACTTTTTCGTCCTTGCCACAGATGAATCTTAAGAAGGAATCCCATGTCTCTAGCTATTCTGTATTATGTAGCTAGACTGAAAATACAGTGCACGCAGAAATGTCCTCACCGTTTACTCGTCTTTCACCCTCATGCCATCCGAGATGTACATACGACTTTATTTCTTCATATGAACACAGAAAAATAAATAATCTCTGCTAATGAAAACTCATTTGGGTTCCTTATAATTCAAGCATCAAACAGCACATACAGCAATAACTACAGTAATCCATACGATCCCAATGGATGAATCAATGTCTTCTGAAGTGAAATGATAAGTGTTTGTAAGAAAAATAACAATATTCAATTTTTTTTTAAACCGTAGACTATCGCTTCCGACCAGCAGTCATCTACGTGTGTTTCAGATTAAACGCGTGCGAGAACGTCATGAAACCTTGAAGCTTCTTTACTCATGCACGCGCTGGTAACAGCTGATCGGAGGCAAAAAGATTAGTAAATTACGAGAACATTTCTTTGTGTACTTTTTATTTTAATAAATAATAATACAAAATATCATCAATGTAAATTACGACCAGTTACAGCCGACCAAATCTGTTTTGGATTAAGTTGTTTTTCAAATAAATATTTACGAGTGATATCAGATTTGTGTTGTGTATTGTACTTACCCTGTAACTACACGGATAATTACCCCTTAATTAAAAAATACTTACAGTATAAATAATGTGTTAATTTTCCTGATAGTTACCCCTTTATTCCCCCAGTATTACATATTGTTCCCTTATACCTACACATACTTACTTTATAGTTACACTATAATTACCGAAAATTATGCTGTAAATTCTCTTTACTTACGCAGTACTTTCCAGGCCATAGTCTAAAGCGATACCCAAAATACATTATTTGAAAGTCGCTGACTGGACATGTTAATGTTGAATCATCTTTAAACCATCCCATATCTGTGAGAGAACAGTAAGGCCGAGAAACTGGAAAGTCGCTCTGTGCGCTTGACGGCCGTCTTGATGAGAACAGAGCGAGACAGCGGAGGAGGAGGGTCAGATAAGCTCAGACTCACGCTCTTGCTACTTACAAGCATCCAATCCACTCCTATCTAATAGCTGTCAGAGGCAGGCCACAAAATGGAATTGACTATTGATCTCCTGCTTAGCACAGGTCAGCGGCGATGGCAGGGCTGCACGCTGGGAAGGGCGCGGGGCGGGGGGACAGCCGGCGAACAACACGGAGGAGTGAGAGTGAGGAAACAATTGAGTTTTATTAACCATGGCAGATCTGCAAAGCACTGTAGCAGAGAGAGAGAGAGAGATGATTTATTTCAGGGTGAACAGGCTGAAGATGGCCAATCTGGTCATGGGACGATTTAAGGAAAAATCTATTAAATTAAGCTAATAAACAACAACATTTGGATTCATATATCTGAATAATATATTTGTAATATTCTGTGAATTCACAAATTGTCATTTATTTGCACTTGTAGTCTGTGTGAACAGCATTCCAGGTCTAAATGTGTCTTTATTTGATTGTACAGTCCTTCAGCCAAGAGCAGTGAGTGGTTCTCTCATCATACGTGCTGTTGTTTGATTAATAATGACCAATTATGTATGTAAACTACCCTTGTAAAAGGCTCTCTGGTAAATAAAATGAGTAAGCTTCATGCAAATAGATAATAACCCTCATAATGTCCAGTAGATAGCTCTAAAAAACAACAAAAACATTAGAACCATTCAGAATGTTTTGTTATATCAACTATTGGAGATTAATTCTGACATTTACCCAAGACAAGTCCCCCCGCAATAATTAGAAATTGTCCACCCCGCAATATTTGATATTCTTGATGCTGCTCTGCTGGACTCAAATCAAATCAAAGAAGGCGGGGCTTTACTGTTCACACTAGATGTCTCGTCCGCCATACAGGCCAATGGAGGTCGACGTCCGCACCTGGCGGCCATCTTGTCACAGTCAGCTCGCTCACTCTTAACATTGTGTTTTAATGATGCATGTACTGTTTAAAGAACCATAACTTGCTCAATTTTCTACCGAATTTCAAACGGTTTGGTTTGTTATTAACGTCAGAGATTTAGTTATGACACTCCATACTTATGAATAATTATTCATAATTCATTATAGCCACATTAATGATGTTTGTAAGAAACCAAACCATTTGTAAATCCGTCAAGATTTCAGCGAGATAAGAGTATTTGTGTTCAGATCACTCACCTTACACCACAAGATGGCCTGCTTGCTTGTGACAAGATGGCCGCCAGTGATGACGTTAGAGACTCTGCCGTAAGACATCTAGCCTTTATTATGTATATCTATGGCTTTCACACTTGGTTCAATTGCCTGGACCGAACCCGAGTTCGATTGCTCCCCCTCCCCCTGCCCCCGCTGGACTGTGTTCATATTATATTATTGCGTTTTGCGTCATATAAGCAGCAGATGTTTACCTGGTTGCTTAGTAACGAAACGCATAGCGTTGCTCACCTCACTTTTATATTTTGGTTTTTGAACCGTTGGTTTTGTTTCTAAAGCTTCAGTAGGTAATGGCACTTGCGTCTATCCGCCGCGAATGTACTGCAAATGCTCTAAAGAACGTTGAAGACGAGCAGAAAGGAGATCTACAGCTCTCTGCTTGCAGTACGTCTGTCACGCTCGCCAGGGAAATGAGTGAAACGCACACAAACACACATTTTTATCAAATCATACGTCATTAATAGCGGTTCACCGGAGTCGGAGTTCACATGAACCGTACCCCAGACCACCCTTTTCAAGCGGACTCGGGTAGGGTTCACAGGTGCGCACCGGAGTTCGGAAGACAATGTTCACATCATCCAAACAAACCGAACTCTGACGTCCATCGAACCCGGGTGCGCACCAAAAGTGCTAGTGTGAAAGAAACCTTAGTTTTTGCAGTGAAAGAGTGCGCTGTAAGATGTAAGTAGTTGTAAATATTTCACAACTGAAATGTAATTTTTCATTACATTTTACTGTTTTGAATTGAAAATATGCTTTCATTTACATGATTCATGTAATTCATAACAGAATGTCATGAGATGGTGGTCCAGTGGGTTAAACCATGGAACTGATATGCAGAAGGTTGCTGGTTCGATCCCAGCGGTCACCACCAGTGTGTCCTTGAGCAAGGCACTTTACTCCATGTTGCTCCAGGGGGATTGTCCCTGTAATAAGGGCACTGTAAGTCGCTTTGGATAAAAGCGTCTGCCAAATGCATAAAAGTAAATCTAAATGTCATGAGACAAGAAACATTTTGCGTTTTTTTTGCATATTAGACCAGGGGTTTTCAAACTGTGGGCCGCGACCCATTTGTGGGTCACATACTATGTTTACTAACTTTTTATATATGAGCGCGCTCATAAGCGCCGTCTGTGAATGTGGCACTCCTATCCGTGAGACACACAAATCAAGTTCTCTTTCGCTCTTGAACAAACAGTAACACAGAGAATTATGCCAAAGTGTCTGTTTTGTGGAGTATCCTCATACGAGCAGTCGTAAATGAGTTAAATAACGACCTGTCCCAAATGACACCCTAAACCCTCACGGTCTTCCTCTGAGTCCGCACTTTCATGACGTAACGCCGCTTTGACTGCTGGGAAGAAGTCCGCTGTGTAACTCGCACCAGTGCGGGTTCGGCAGAAGTGCGCATCGAGGGCGCATATCGACCTCAAAGGGGGCGCTCGCGAACACCCTTCTGAGACCTAAAATGACAAATGGGACACCCTGCGGTCTCGTGGACGTAACGGACACGCGCACGCAGCGGCCATTTTAAGTCCACAAGACCGAAAGTGCATATGAAGTGTGCCTTTTGGTACAGGGCTAACGTCTTAACTGAACTTAAAGAGTTGAGAGAAAATTAGATGCGCGTGACAGCGCGTCAGATCCATGTGTGGCAGATCTTAAAGGAACAGCAGCGCACCATTAATGCTGTCTGTCATTAATGTTCATCAGAGAACAAAGGGAACAGAGAAAACAGAGCTTTAATGAGAATTAATCTATATTTAATTTATTACAGTTTGATAACTTGATTCAATTTCTGTATATTTCCTTCCTGTTAACAGGGCACAGGTAAATATGACATTTATTATAATGGGTTTATGTGAGGATTGTTTTAAGTTCACTTAAATTAAAAGTTATTTTTTAAAAGCCTAATAAATGTTGAAATTTATATAGCTTTCAGTTATACTGTTATGTTGAATGTCTCTCATTAATGTTAAACAATCACGTTCATTAGTAAATGAAGGAATGAAACCATATAAGTATTGACATTTTTTTATATTCTTTTTTTTTTTTGTCATATCAAAATTTTGGTTAAGATTAAGCTTACGGTAGACTTTGTTTTAAATTTGTTCTGAAATGTCTGTGCAAATCAGTTGAGGCAGCAAAAACTAGTGTACAAACAAAATTTTAATAATGTACCCTAAGTTTGTATTGCAATTAAACTTGTATGTCATTCCTACTATGGCAAGGAAAATAAAAACTGCTCTAAAGAGAATTAACGCCTCCCATCCCTCACACATTCATGCTTTAAAATGATTTTGGTGGGTCTTGAGATAGATTATACGTGTCTAGGTGGGTCCTGGGATGGAAATGTATGGGAACCCCTGTATTAGACATACGAATAAGAGTGAATGTCTGAAAATTTAAAAATAAAATATTATTTGCAAAATTAATTTTTATTAATTAAACGGAACAAAAAGCAAAAAAAATCATGTTTTGAATGTATAACAAGAGTCCAGACAGTGTAACATAGGCCTATATAATGTTAAGGTCAATTTTTTAAACATAATAATTGTAATAATGAATCGTCATAGATTACATTTTAAAGTAAGGATCTGAGACAAGGATAAAACTGTAGAATATATACATAAAAGACATTTAAAAAGACATTCATATAACAAAAAAAGTTTAAATTGAATTAAAACAACAACAAAATGTTGAACAAACACTGCTTTACAGATGTGCAAATGATATCGAAAACCAACAAATGGTGGTCCTTGTAATCTCCAATGACTTTCCCAGAATAACTTACTTTAGGTATCAAAGTTTGGTAATACTGCAATTCAGCGCAGAGTTATCGCTATTGTATTAAAAGTATCATGTAGTTTCATGTTATGACAATCTCTCATTTTCTACCCGTCCTTTCTCCACATTGTTCCATATTATGGTGATGCAAGTAACAATGAGACGATTCGGCTTACCTTTGCGATTCCATGACAAGCCATAATCTCACACGGAACAAAATGGAAAACTGTCAGACATCCCAATATATGCTTACTGTCCAAGATTGTAAAGTTCATAACAGGGTTTTGTGTTTTTGATTAATTAAAGCAGGTTCTTCCTGTGCCTCACACCACTCCAGACGTATACATCTCCACCTGAAAGGCCCTTTCAGAATAAAGAAATAAATAAAACACGATACATTTGGTGAATGAAAAAGGTTATGCTGAGCGGTTCATAAATCAATTGCCTTGAAAAGGGAGCTGGTTTTAAGCCTTTCTCCTGAGCGCAAATGGAACAGTAATTGACAGAACAAAGTGAGGCAATTAACTGTTTTCTTAAAGGAGTGAATATGGAACAGAATGGCCATTCATCACCATATGTCGGACTGGCGCTTCTATGGGAAAGCGTGGAAAGTGGGGGGGAATTATTATAATCAGCAAGCTTGGTGTTTTATTTGGCTGTGATAGTTAATGAAAGGAGTGAGTGCTTGTCTCGCTGTCTGAGTGAGATAAACTACTTTAAGAATCCTCTTTTTTATTGGATTTTGTCAAATTTAATACGCCAAGTCAGATACAACAGAACCTTAACTTTTGCAAATGTCACAAGAATCGACACACATTTATAGGTTGAGGGCACAATGTAAAACTAAATTAATGCACAACAGTAGGACACTTAAAGTTATCTTGAGGCTGGCCTAACTTAGGTCTTAATGTTGGTTTGTGTGAAAAGATACTGTACCTTCTGAGAACTTTGAATCTTGGGGGCTTTATTGTGCTGTCAAAAAAGTAGCAAAACCAAAGCCCTGCTGAACATCATATTGACAGGGAAGATTGTTTTTCTGTACACTTTAGGATGGAAGACCAGAAAAGCTAATGGAGTGAAAGTTGAGTACATCAATCAGACATTATTAGAATTTGTGTTATCGCAGATTAGGTCTGGATAGACATGGTTAGGTTTAGCACAATATAGCCTACTGCAACACACAATATACATTTCTTAATGTATTTGCTGTAAAAATTTGATGAAAAATCTATTTGTTTATGCTGCCATTCATTGCTTTTATGGATAAACTGTGTTAGCAACTAATCTACACATCTACTTTCCGGTCTCGTCTAAGTGTAATGGTTGTGTTTCCTGAGTTTCTCCTGCTTGTTTTGTGCATCATTAGATTAAAGGTGTCATGAATTGAGAAATCAACTTTGGAATGCGGTTGAACTTAATTTTTTTAATAAATATCCAGCTCACAGATAAGACTCGCTCTTTCATTTTACCACGGATTCATTTGTAAACAAGAGACTGGATTTGCAGACAGGATGAGATTACATGAATGAATGAAGCAACACAATTATGTGAGTAAAACATGTTTTTTATATGTGACAGTATTGCATTGTTACAGGTCGTTTGATATCTATTGATTATGTGTAATCACTGCACAGGCTGGAGTATCCTTTGTATTTGAGGTGTTGTTGGAAATCGGGGTCAAACTCGTACATGTATGGGCCAGGGCTTGCAAAGCCTGATGTCCCAGGTCTATGTGTTTTCCATACGGGCTACCAAAAACGTATCACTGGCCTGCCGACGGGCTATCTTAAATAGTGAAATAACATTATTTTCTTGATGTGCATTGTTCACTCTCTTGACTTGATATTTGAAGGAAAAATACAATCGCGGAAGTTTTGAACATGCTGATTTGTCTGTATTGAAGAATGTGTGCGCGTGTGTGTGTTAGTTATTTTGCGAGCCCTGAGGGAGAATCATTCTGGTTACCGTTTTCAAAACAATTCCCCGGGGGAGCCGAAGCTCATTATAATATGCAAAACTGTTATTCAATCATAGCAGTGGGCATTTACTTTCAAGTCTTCAATACGGCACGCCCATAAAAACCAAGCATTCCAGGAGATAGCCTATTACTTATTCATTATGATGTTTCTGAATGTAAATTCCACACGAATGTCATAAGTTGACCTCAGACAACAGTATAACATTTTTTAAAAGCCAGTTCACGACCCTGCGCTTACTTATACAGACTGGACCTATAAAAAAATATTTCACCTGTTTTCTTTTTTACCCCCATGGACCTTCCTGCAGTTCTCCTGTTATGACTGGAGCATAAGGACCGCTCTCTGGAGTCTCACACCAAGTTTTTTTTTTTTTTTTTTTTTTGGGGGGGCAAAACGCAATATCCAGGGTCCAGGGCACGCCTGGGACTTCACCACGTTCAAGGAGTGGGTTCTGGTGAGCAACAAGAGCCTGTCGCGGACAACGAGCCAGAGGACTTATCTGAGCCATACCTGCTCCGGAGCCTGAGGACATGTCTGACAGAGGGAATTCTGGTGGAAAGGAATGGAGCCCTGCCCACACTCCAGCCACAGAGGGTGAGCTGCCACTGGCCTCTGTTGACTTTGAACTGGATTTGATAGATATTATTCCCCTCAATCTCCCTTCCCTGCTGGTACCACCCAGCTCAGACTTCCATATGCCCCAGCTAGTTCTGCCCAGCTCAAAGTTTCCTGTGTTACTGCTGGTTCCACCTAGCTCAGAATCTCCTCCGTCCCTGTTAGTTCCGTCCAGCTTGAAGTCTACAGAGGTCCCTCCCTACAGAGATGGCCCATCAAAGCCATCCAGTTCCCCAGCCCTGCCAAAGCTGGTTCCTGTCAGTCCCTCAGCTCATCCTCAGATGGCTCCCTGCAGTGTTGCTAATTCACCTCGGTTCTTCCAGTCCCCAGCTCCGCCTTGGCATGAGGATCACCCGTCTTTGCCTCCAGACTCCACCTTCATCCTCCGACCCATCGGCTTTGCCTTGGCTCCATACTCCCTCATCTCCACCGTGGGTCATCATCTCACCAGTTCCGCCGGGCTCCCACGTCCCCTGTCTTCGCCTTGATCAGGTGTCACCCTTGTTTTACCATGGGATTCCTGGCTTCCAGTCACACCTCTGCCCTCCATTCCTTCGGCTTCACCAGGCGCCGCCTTCCCTCCGGCTACACCCTTGTCCTCTGTCACACCGGCTCTACAGCAGTCTTCCGGATCCCCACCTCGACCTTGGTCCCATGAGCCGTCAGCTCCACCTTGTCCCTCCAGACCTGCTGTGTCATCCTCACACTCTGTGTCTTCTCATCGCTGTCTGGGTCTTCACTTCCTCCTGAGCCTCCACCATGGAACATATTGCTGGCACTGGCCTGGGTCCCTGCCTGGTTTCCTCTGCTCCTGGCTCCTCCCTGCCTCCTTCCACTCCCCCATGTATGCTCTGTTTTTGTTTAGTTTCATTCTGTTTATGGTTCTGTTTTCCCTGTTCCTGTTTGCCTGTGTGCCCTGTCACTTGGCCTACTTTCCTAGTGTGTTTTGTTCAGTTCTTTGTCCAGCCTAGTCTAAGTGTTCCTCACCGTAGCCAGGACTCCTCATCTGCCCCCTCTTCTGACTCTTTCCAGCATCAACACAGCATTTTCACCCACAGAACTGTGATTTCTGTTAAACAGCAGACAAGCAGCAGCTGATTTCTGCTAAACCCCGCCAGCCCTCCATCTGACCAGTCCATTTTGTGAAGTCAGGCTATAGTTTCAGTCCCACTGATGTACTGTAGCAGTGCTGGTCTGCTCAGTAATGTTTCAATTTATCTTTAGGGCTATGCCACAGCCATTTTTGTCTGCATCTCCTCTGGATTCTGGATAACATTTTTAGTGGAAGGTTGGTGGTCACCACAGTGCGTTTCCACACTTAAAGCGGGCTTTCATTGAGGAGGGTTAAGTTGATATGAACACGCTTCCCTTGTGATTCTGTATCAGAATGCTGAGGTGAGGATTTGGCCATTATATGTAACATTTTCATGTGTTGGGGAATGTGGCTATTAACATCTGCTTCAAGGTTGGATGTGTTGTGTGTTTAGAGATGCTCTTCTGCAGACCTCGGTTGAGACGAGGGGTTATTTGAGTTACTGTTGCCTTTCTATCAGCTCGAACCAGTCTGGTCATTCTCCTCTGAACTCCAGCATCAACACAGCATTTTCACCCACAGAACTGCCGCTCACTGGATATTTGATCCTTTTTGGGTCATTCTCCAGACGCCCCAGAGATGTTTGTGTGAGAAATTCCCTGTAGATCAGCAGTTTCTGAAATACTCAGACCAGCCCATCTGGCACCAACAACCATGCTACATTCAAAGTCACTCCCATCACCTTTCTTCCTCATTCTGATGCTCAGTTTAAACTTCAGTTCCTGCCATGCAATAAATAATACTCTAACAGGCTTCATTTCAACCACACTAAACAAGTTTGCCACTAAATAATCTTTATTTATTTCTTTTTTAAACGTTAGTGTACTTGTTTAACAACAGTGCTCATACTTGAGATTAAACATGCCTTAAATGTACTGGCCAAGCTAAACATGACAAGATACAGCAAAACTAGTAGGGTTTAAGTTTTTCCATAACTTCAGATCAAATGCTTGAACTTTAGACAATCTTTTTTGCAGGGAACTTTTTCTACCTTTGAGAATATTCCTTTGCATAGCAGATATGTGGCTGAAATTGCAAGACCAAATGGAAGGGATAAGGATAGTTGGTCCGGTGTCTGGTGTCCAGTTCGTCATTTGTTCTGCTGATATATAGTGTACCTGCATCCAGCTGAACCTCCACTGTGGCATCAGCAATGACAATAGGGACTCTCTCTGATTTTATGGAACAATAGGTCCCATATGTTGTCATCCCGCCATCACCTGTCTGCCCTATTCCTGCTGTTGATTTATTTTGAGATGATTCAGTCATTGTGGATGTGGGGAAAGGAAGCACTGCGATCTCTGATTAAGTTGGTAACCGCCAAGCAAGCAATAGCCGTCATTGGTCTTGGTTAACTATAGACTCGATATAGTCTGGCTAAGAGTAACCCACTTCTAGCCATAATAACTTTGAATTTGGTTGCTGAAATAACTTGCGAGATGTGTGATATTCCATCATGTAAGCAAAGTCAACAGTGATCACAAGGTGTTTGGTTTCATTTCTTTGCCATGTTCATGTTCTAGATGACAAGTCTATTCTTGGGCTATGGTTAGACGTCTATTACATTTTCACTGACAGCCCAAATTTTGCCTTGTTTTAGCCCAGACATCAGGGCTGTGTTTGGACGCTATTAGACGTCTTTTAAAGGGGTAGTTCACCCAAAAATGAAATTTAGCCCATGATGCGTTTGTGTAAGAAAAATATCCATATTTAAAACTTTATAAAGTTAAGTTCCAGCCGATCGCCTTTCATAGAAAAGTGTTGAAAGTGCCTTCTCGAATTCAAGATGCATACGTCTGATCGGCAGAGGCACTTTCAACACTTTTTCCATAAATTGGAACTTTATATAGTTGGATATTTTTCTTACACAAATGCATCGATTTGCTTCAGAAGGCCTTTATTAACCCCCCAGAGCAGTGTGGCGCATGTTATTTGACGGACAGATGCATTTTTTATGGACTTTTTTATAAACAGAGCAACAACTACTACTATTATAAAGCTTGGAAGAGCCAGGACTTTTTTTAATATAACTCGTCTGAAAGAAGAATGTCATATACACCTAGGATGACTTGAGGGTGAGTAAATCATGGGCTAATTTTCATTTTTGGGTGAACTATCCCTTTAAATGCAACATTGCTTGTTGCAACATTGTCCAGTTAAAACAAAATAATTGAAGTAATTCATGTAAATGTAATGTGTTTTTGTAAATGAAGAGGTTTGTTGTGTCTGCTAGAATTGCTTGTGTCAGTGTCTAGCGGATCTTGGAGCAGGTGATGCTTTCAGAATGAGGAACGAGGAACAACATGTTTTTGTGAAATGTAGTGGAGTAAAAAGTGCGACACTATGCTTTGGAATGTAGTGAAATAAAAGTTTCCTCAAATAATGATATAAAGAAACGTACTGAAGTACAGTACTTTGTTACTGTCCACCACTGGAAACCTCATAGCGATCCTTTTGTCTTCCTACGATAAATGTTAACAGAGTAAAGGATCTGTATACTATGTGAAGCCTTTATGTGTTCTCCTTTTTCCATTATGGTCTGTTTTCTTTATATTGAGACCTAGACACTTTTCTGAGTTAACAGATTAACAAACTAACAAAATAGAGATAATTTATCTCTATATTCCTGAGGACAATTTTTATTTTAAATGGCTTATTTTCATAACAAACAGGTGATTGACATTTGAAATGACTGACTTTGGATCAGCTTAAACCTGCCTACATCAGATTTTATTAACCTAAATGTGCATTCACACTAACAGCAGTAATTAGCATTTCTTTTCGTTTTCAATGACATTTGGTGAAGCGACATACAAGATTGGCAATCAAACAAAAATTACTGTTTGAAACTTTCAGGAATGCAATGGTTATATTTGACTGGGGACAGAAGCAGTGTGTTACACACAAAGAGACACCTTACACTTCCATTTTGGGAAGCAGTGGAAGCGTTTAATAATTCACCAGAATTATTTCTGTCAGCACTGACAAGCTAAACTGCAACTTGATTTAATTCTGTAATTGGACACTCACCTTTATCCTGTTCCCATACTTTAGTAATTAACGTGGCCTTCCATTGTTTGAAAAAAATGGGACACCGAATAATGGATTTAAAATTGAAGGTGATGGGAAACTGAGGATGAACGGCCAGGCCAAGGAAGTCACCTATTTATGGACTGAGCATTACAAGAAAGTAATATCTACAAAGAGACACCTTCAGAATTCCAAAAAGGACCGTAGTGAGAAAGTAAGCTGCAAATGGGAGTTTAAAATGCTATAAAGAAGTTAAATTTGACATTCAAAAGAAAATGTTATATGTTAATCAACATATTTTATATACTTATTAAACAGGCAAATATTCTAGAACGCATGTTTTGGATTGGCAGGGGACGGCTCAAGACAGAATGTATCACTTGCCAATCAGGTAGCACTTATTAACTCTTTCCCCACCATAGATGGAATTTTCCGGCTTTCCGTGTTTTTCCTGTTATACGGTAGGGGGCGCTATTACACATTTTCTAAAAGAGTAAAGGATCTCCTGACTAAAACACATGCAAAGAAGATGCAAAAACAAGCGATATCATATGTAATCATAGGCATATGTAAAATAACACGATCATCAACATTAAACATCATATAAATCAAAACTGCCTAATGTTACTGAATGAAATGTGAACCCAGGATGAGCTCTAGGACTGTGAAGCTTTGGGGTGTTGATGGACTCCATCTACTCCATTTGTGTTTGATCATCTTTCTGAATCTGATCTGGATGTAGTTTTTGACAAAAATTAGATTTTCTCAGATTTTTGCTCAAAATGTTGCTTTTTTATTAAACTTACCCAAATTCAAGTGTTGACGAAAAAAGGAATAAAATAGTTTTTTTCTGTTCTTTCTTTGGATATATTGCATGTTCATATCTTCATACAATAAAATATTCTGGGGGCCATGTCATTTTTGTGAAAATGATCAAAAAACGCTTGTAACGTTGGCGGGGAAAGAGTTCATATTAATGAGCGCTCCTCTGCCATGGTAAGTTTTGAAAAAAGCATTACAGTTCAGAACGATTAAACTTGACTTAGATTTAGTTTATGTTCATGTTATAATTGTGTTTGTTTCAGTTCCTTAAACGAGTTCAGAGCCTGGCTAGTAGTGGTTAATAAATGGCAAAATGTTGTAAACCTCCAATGTCATTAGTGCCCCCAAAGTTACCCAATGCTTGACACCACAGCTCTATTTCAGGAAGCCCATCAGGGCTCCACCTCGGCTCCTTCATCCCCACCACTGTTTCCTGAAGCAAGCTCCTCCAGTTAAAACCATATTATATACCGGTTCATGGGTTTTAAGTCAGTATATTACATAACAAAGCCTCTTTTTAAAAAATCTTGACTTGGACAGTTTGATACATGCTTTTTGTTTGTTAATAACTTGGACACATCTTTTGAACTAGAAAGAGAACACCCTTCATATTTTCAGATCTGCAGATTTTGCAAAAGAACGTGGTTTATGTGTTATAGTTACCTCACATATATCCTTGGAGCACTTTTGATAGAGACTGACCACTGCAGACCGGGAACACCCCACAAGAGCTGCAGTTCTGGAGATGCTCTGACCCAGTCGTCTAGCCATCACAATCTGGCCCTCGTCAAACTCACTCAAATCCTTACGCTTGCCCATTTCTCCTGCTTTTAACACATCAACTCTGAGGACAAAATGTTCACTTTCTGCCTAATATATCCCACCCACTAACAGATCATCAGTGTTATTCACTTCACCTGTCAGTGGTCATAATGCTATGCCTGATCGGTGTATACACTGTATGTTATTTGCTGTTCTTGGTAAAATCAATTTGGCTCTCTTTAGATGTTGATTGTAAAACAATAATACTGTTGTACTGATAGCATTTGTCAAAGAAATTGTTATTAGTCTACATCCCTACTCCCAATGTTTCTGCCTTCTTCCCTTATCAGCTTAGGTTTCTCATTGGCATTGTCATTTTTGGCTTGCTCACTGGGAGTATTAAGACACTGATCGCTGTAAAGCTGCTTTGTAATAATATGCATTATGATAAGCGCTATAGAAATAAAATAGGATTTAACTGAAAAGTACCATTATAGCGAAAATTCTCAAAGTATCAAGAGGGTGGGGATTATAAGTAGACTTAATGCGATGGAGCTTAACACGTTGTTGAAACTCTTCCTTTTAGGGTGAGAGTTCTTTAGTCCATTTGTCAATGTTTTTTCTTCTGGTGCAGCTGGAACATGTGGTGAATGTAGCTGGATTACCATCTCTTCTTCTTCTCCTAGCTCTGAAGCCGATAAGAGCTACATGATTTGCTTTTCTTATCTTCTATTGCTTTGCCCGTTTGTCATTGAAACCTGATTTTCTCATCATCAGTGTCTGTCTCAATACTTTTGTCAGAGGAGCAGTGCAGAAGGCATTTCTTTTACAAACCGCACAGCTTTGTCGAGTGAGTAGCATCAGTCGAGTGTGTGGAACCCAAGCCTGTATGGCTGGACGTCTGATTCACTCACTTACCGTTCTTCAAGCCGTGTATTCGTTTTATAACGTGAAATCTTAGTTCTTTATTTTCGGAGACACTAAAGGCAGGGCAGGGTTTGAGTTTATATAGCCTAGTCAAAGTTTAGAGGTAAAAAATAAATGTTTTTAGGTCAAATTATTAAATTAAATCAACAAATTCAATCAGAATACAAAGATACAATGTATGGTTATTATTACCAATAAAATAAAGTCAGTATCACAATCCATTTTTAGATTTACACATAAGCTGCTTAGACATGGCATGTATGGATTTACACAGCAAATTATAATTGCGTAAATTATATTAAGAGATATACATTTACATTTATGCTTTAAATGTAAAAGTTTAATGTCAAAATATTAAAGGTCCCATGGCATGGATTTTTTATTTTATTTTATAATGTATTCTGAGGTGTACTTATATTGATAGTATGATTTTTACATCATAAAATGTCATAATTTAGAAATAAAAGGCATTTTTTCTATACTGATGTTTGCCCTCTGGCTGAATGCCCTGTTTCAAGGGGCGTGTCTGCTGTGAGACTTCAGTAAAAACGCCCACTGTTGTGATTGGCTGACATCTTGGCATTTGAAATGAGTATCAGATCTTGTAGCGGAGGGGGCGTGGTTTAACGAGGTCTACGAGGCACGAGCCTGCCAAAGAGGCGGCTGGACCTGAGTTCACTTCTCATCAGTTCTCTCAGCACGTCTCAGTTCAGTGAACTGTTGTAGTTACTAGCAAATACTTCAGGTTATTCGTTTATTTCTAGTCGGAGGGACTGTCACTCATGTCAGAAAGTTAGTAACTTTAGTAAATAATGGATCAGTGCTGACTCAAGAAGCGAACCGTTTAGAACGATTTCGATTTGGTGAACTGGTTCGACTGGTTCAAAAGAATGATTCGTTCGCGAACCGGACATCACCAGTCGACCAGAGATGGAGTGATTGCTAACAAAGTTATATTGAAACTACTGAGTTGTGAGAGCGCTGTCAGCGCGAGTTTATTTCGTTTGTATCTGAGAATTCTGAATAAACACGAGTCCCAGTCACGCCGAGCCCGTCTTCCTCCTTATTATCAACTTTGTAACACATGTAATGTACCATTACAGCTGTCGAGATGAACGAGTTACGAGTAAGTGTTGATTATAGCATTATTTTGAGATATTTTCCTAACATATTGGGGACAATTTCCTATCATCCACTTGGGGACAATATTCAGGCTAGGGGAACTCATATTAATGTTGAAAAACCTCATACAATGAACATTTCATTCCATGGGACCTTTAAATGATTGAAATAATGGTCAACTTTTTAACTATGAAACTAAAACCGCCAGTAGGTACACTGTAAAAAAAATCAGGTCTCCAATTGAACATTTTTAAGTGACCGATCACATCTAAATTTTTCAGTTGGCCAAATTGAATTTCTGTGAATTGATGCAATTTAATTAACAGAAATTAAATTTGGCCAACTAAAAAATTTAGGTGTGATCGGTCACTTAAAAATTTTCAATTGGAGACCTGATTTTTTTTTTACAGTGTAAACTGCCGTGGCAATGGCGTAGCATAAGCATTTTGAACTGCGAGAGGCGTTACACTTTCTTCATAAGTTGAATACGGAAGGAGGTCTGCTGGAAGCTAGATATTTTACTTCATAACATGTTAAATATGGATATTTGGGGTGAGTAAATAATGGGGAAATTTTCATTTTTGATTGAACTATTTACAATCTGTTCCTCCAGCTTCTTGGGTGACCGCCACAGACAACCTGGTTCCCTCTCCTCCAGAGGGTCTCCTCCAGCTTCTCTTACCCGCCCAGAGGGGCCTCTGGTGGGCTTGGGTGACCGCCACAGACAACCTGGTTCCCTCTCCTCCAGAGGGTCTCCTCCAGCTTCTCTTACCCGCCCAGAGGGGCCTCTGGTGGGCTTGGGTGACCGCCACAGACACCCTGGTTCCCTCTCCTCCAGAGGGTCTCCTCCAGCTTCTCTTACCCGCCCAGAGGGGCCTCTGGTGGGCTTGGGTGACCGCCACAGACAACCTGGTTCCCTCTCCTCCAGAGGGTCTCCTCCAGCTTCTCTTACCCGCCCAGAGGGGCCTCTGGTGGGCTTGGGTGACCGCCACAGACAACCTGGTTCCCTCTCCTCCAGAGGGTCTCCTCCAGCTTCTCTTACCCGCCCAGAGGGGCCTCTGGTGGGCTTGGGTGACCACCACAGACAACCTGGTTCCCTCTCCTCCAGAGGGTCTCCTCCAGCTTCTCTTACCCGCCCAGAGGGGCCTCTGGTGGGCTTGGGTGACCGCCACAGACAACCTGGTTCCCTCTCCTCCAGCTTCTCTTACCCGCCCAGAGGGGCCTCTGGTGGGCTTGGGTGACCGCCACAGACACCCTGGTTCCCTCTCCTCCAGAGGGTCTCCTCCAGCTTCTCTTACCCGCCCAGAGGGGCCTCCTTTATGAAAAAAGCGTAACTGGCACGGCAATGACGTAACATAAGCATTTTGAACTGCGAGAGGCGTTACACTTTCTTCATAAGTTGAATACGGAAGGAGGTCCGCTGGAAGCTAGATATTTTACTTCATAACATGTTAAATATGGATATTTGGGGTGAGTAAATAATGGGGAAATTTTCATTTTTGATTGAACTATTTACAATCTGTTCCTCCAGCTTCTTGGGTGACCGCCACAGACAACCTGGTTCCCTCTCCTCCAGAGGGTCTCCTCCAGCTTCTCTTACCCGCCCAGAGGGGCCTCTGGTGGGCTTGGGTGACCGCCACAGACACCCTGGTTCCCTCTCCTCCAGAGGGTCTCCTCCAGCTTCTCTTACCCGCCCAGAGGGGCCTCTGGTGGTCTTGGGTGACCGCCACAGACACCCTGGTTCCCTCTCCTCCAGAGGGTCTCCTCCAGCTTCTCTTACCCGCCCAGAGGGGCCTCTGGTGGGCTTGGGTGACCGCCACAGACACCCTGGTTCCCTCCCCTCCAGAGGGTCTCCTCCAGCTTCTCTTACCCGCCCAGAGGAGCCTCTGGTGGGCTTGGGTGACCGCCACAGACACCCTGGTTCCCTCTCCTCCAGCTTCTCTTACCCGCCCAGAGGGGCCTCCTTTACGAAAAAAGCGTAACTGGCACGGCAATGACGTAACATAAGCATTTTGAACTGCGAGAGCCGTTAAACTTTCTTAATAAGTTGAATACGGAAGGAGGTCCGCTGGAAGCTAGATATTTTACTTCATAACATGTTAAATATGGATATTTGGGGTGAGTAAATAATGTGGAAATTTTCATTTTTGATTGAACTATTTACAATCTGTTCCTCCAGCTTCTTGGGTGACCGCCACAGACACCCTGGTTCCCTCTCCTCCAGAGGGTCTCCTTCAGCTTCTCTTACCCGCCCAGAGGAGCCTCTGGTGGGCTTGGGTGACCGCCACAGATACCCTGGTTCCCTCTCCTCCAGAGGGTCTCCTCCAGCTTCTCTTACCCGCCCAGAGGGGCCTCTGGTGGGCTTGGGTGACCGCCACAGACACCCTGGTTCCCTCTCCTCCAGAGGGTCTCCTCCAGCTTCTCTTACCCGCCCAGAGGGGCCTCTGGTGGGCTTGGGTGACCGCCACAGACACCCTGGTTCTCTCTCCTCCAGCTTCTCTTACCCGTCCAGAGGGGCCTCCTTTACGGAAAAAGCGTAACTGGCGCAGCAATGACGTAGCGTGAGCATTTTGAACTGCGAGAGGCGTTACACTTTCTTCACAAGTTGAATACGGAAGGAGGTCCGTATTGGTTTGTAACCAAGCAGAGAGAGCAACCATTGACGACCATAGTAGGGAAAAAAATACTATGGTAGTCAATGGTTGCTCTATCTGTTTTGTTACAAACATTCTTCAAAATATCTTCTTTTGTGTTCAGCAGAACAAAGCAACTCATACATGTTTGGAACAACTTGAGGGTGAATAAAGGATGACAGAATTTTCATTTTTTGGTGAACTATCCCTTTCATATCAATGTACTAGAAGTATTCTACTGTTTCACTTCTACTTGGGACTAAATTGGCTCACTTTTTAGTGTATAAAAGTATACTTTTATGTATACTTTAAGTGTAACAGTAGTAAACTTTGATTACACAACTAGTTTACAACCAAGTTTTTCTACAACTGTACAACAAGTGAACTTATAGGCATACTGATTTGTACAGCACATTTGTAGTTTATGAAAGTGCACTCAGTATACTCAGTCTCTCAGTAAACTACTATTATAGTAGTTTTATACTGCAAGTATACTTGTAAGTTTTCTTTAAGTGAACATAACAGCAGTCCCTCCAGAAAAATGCGGCTTTTTTTTGTGATTGTTGCGGGCAAAAATCCTTGATCATGCGGCATGTTTTCTTAAAAAATGCGATGAAAAATGCGGGAAAATGCGAGATATTTATGCAATTTTATGCGATGAAAAATGATGAAAAAGAGAAAAAACAGCACTACATCACAGAAAGTGCTGGAATATTTAAGTTCTCATCTTGTTTTATTGAAGACCTTAATAATGGCTCAAATTTACAAAACATTGAGTCAAACAAGTTCTGTAGCTTTACAAAAGGAATATGCTACAACTTCTGAAGAAATGAATAAATAACTTCCTGTTTTACAGACATTTGAGTGCTTCCAATGCACAAAGTGCAATCTCTTAAAGGGTTAGTTCATCAAAAAATTTTCATTCTGTCATGAATGACGTCCCCTCATGTTGTTGGACACAAATGAAGATATTTTAGTGTAAATCCAATGGCTCAGAAAGGCCTCCATTGGCACAATGTACACTCTCAAGACCCATAAAAGGTACTAAAGATGTCGTTACAAAATCCATCTCACTACAGTGGTTCTACAATAACTTTATGAAGCAACGATAATAGTTATTGTGCGCAAAAAAACCTAAATAACGACTTATATAGTGATGACCGATTTCAAAACACACACAGAATCATGATGCTATGAATCAGTGAGTCGATTCTTAATTTGGATCGCGTGTCAAACTCCTGAAATACGTGACTTTGGCGATCCGAACCGCTGAATCCACTCATTGATTCATAACGCTTCAAACCGCTGAATCGACTCATTGATTTAAACGCTTCAAACCGCTGAATCGACTCATTGATTCATAACGCTTCGAAGCTTCATGATGATGTGTGTTCTGAAATCGGTCATCACAGCGGGAAACTGCTTTGCGCGTCTTTTGCTGTTATTTTTGTTGGCAAATGGGAGTTTGCACTTCATCATGGTTTCACCGATATCCATGTTTCACCATGGGGTTTGCAGCTTTTCGATGACTTTCACGTCAGGTAATTACGTCACTTCAAAACGTTCCCATGGCAATAGGGGGAAATGGCGGCTCTTGTGTGAAGTAAACAAACATTTTTCAACTTTCTGCTAATATATATGACTTTTTTTGCAATGAAAATGCGGGGATTATGAAATCATGCTAGCCCCGCATATTTTGCATGCGGAAATAGGCAATTTATGCGGCGAAAGTGCGGCATATTTGAAAAAATGCGGCCCCCGCATGAATATGCGGACTTTGGCTGATTATGCGTTAAATCACGCGATCGCATAATCACGTTTTTCTGGAGGGACTGATAACATCATACTTATAGTTTACTTACTTATAGTTTACTCTTTACATATTATTTGGTATTTTACTACTATGTTCCTATTTAGGAATTGTTTTTTAAAACTTGAAATACCTTAAAGGCTCGGTTTCACAGACAGGGCTTAGATTAAACCAGGACTAGGCCTTCAATTATCAGAAGATTGAGTTCAAGTATAGGCCAAATATACTTAAGGCCCTATTTTACCGATCTGAACTCATGGTCTGAAGCTCATGCCGCAGGTGCTCTCAGGGCGTGTCCGAATCCACTTTTGTTAGTTTAATGATGGAAAAAACGTTGGGTGTGCCAGGCACATGGTCCAAAAGTATTGTACCTCGTCTCTTAATGAGTCATTGGTGTGTTTTGGGCGTAATGTGAAATAAACCAATCAGAGTCTCATCTCCCTTTCCCTTTAAAAGCCAGCTGGGCTCGCACCATGGCCGATTCACTATTTACATGGAGGAAAGACTGAACGCTTCTCCAGAGAGGATTCCTTTTATTTTTAATATTTAAATATGTGTGTGTGCTGCTGCGCATCATTGAGTGTGTAATAAGCAGAGTATGCGTGTTGTGCACTGCCTATAGGCTCATATTACTAACACACCCTTTAAATAACACACAAATACTGCCCTATTGACTTTAGAGCAGGTTTGTGTTGGTCAATGGTGTTAAGTTCCTCACAATAGCAACGCTCCAACAAAAAAGACACCTGGTGTTCAGACCAGACGCCCACACTGTAAAAAATGTAAGGCGTCTCCAATTCAAAATTTCCTAGAGATCACATCTAAATTTTTCAATTGGCCAAATTGAATTTCTGTGAATTTAATTTTATCCATTGTGGCAACAGTCTGTTAACATGGGCTCAATTAGAAATAATATTTACATTTACATTTATGCATTTGGCAGACGCTTTTATCCAAAGCGACTTACAGTGCCCTTATTACAGGGACAATCCCCCTGGAGCAACATGGAGTAAAGTGCCTTGCTCAAGGACACACTGGTGGTGACCGCTGGGATCGAACCAGCAACCTTCTGTGTATCAGTTCCATGGTTTAACCCACTGGACCACCATCTCACAATAATATGTTGAGCCAATGGAAAAATGTAATTTACCAACACAGTAAAAAATGTCAGGCCTCTCCAATTTAAAATGTTCTAGTGACCGATCCCATCTAAATTTTTCAGTTGGCCAAATTGAATTTCTGTGAATTGAAACAATTTAATTCACAGAAATTCAATTTGACCAACTAAAAATTTTTGATGTGGAGAAATTGGAGAAATGTTTTACAGTGAAACTGTGTGGTTGGTCCAATTAAATATTTTAAATTGTAGTAACAATTGTTTATTTCTCACTGTCCCAAAAGACAAAAATGACTAAAAACATAAATATATTAAGCAAAATGAACACAGACAACAGGGTTGACATTTTATCACATTACTTTATTAACAAGTAAATTCCAACACAGGATATTTGGTGAAAATACCTTATTTTCAATAAGGAAAAACTCTGAATATTCAAGAAGTCTTCTGCATAACTGGATTTCTTAATGTGGTGAAGAAAAAGCGGGACTGCAGAGGCTAAAAACCTGCAAATAAAAACAAACATTAATGACAAAGCTCCCCTGCATCACATCTGGCAAGAGACAGAACAGAAGTTTCTTCATTATATAATGAGGATGAGACGAATGAATGGACGAATAAGAAAATCACGAGCTTGTGTTTGATATTAAAAGGCAATAACTCAAGCCCTGAAAGAGGCTGACGCCAAACGCAATCTAACAGCACTGTGTTCATATATCACACAAATGAAATAATTTACTTATTACCTATTATTTTAGACATATAAGACATGAGGAAAATAAAACGAATGGCTACCATTAGACAATTATGTGGTAAACGAGAACACACTCATGAAACCAATAAATGCATGAACTCATGATTATACAAAATGTCTTTTAAACTTCATACCGGGTCATGAAGCAAAACTCTGGAGAATAATTTCAGTGCTCAATACTCACCAACGTCTTGTGACGATGAATATCTCTCTCTCTATTCTCTTGGGAATATTTGTTTCGGTCTTCAGCACCGTTTGGCTCTGCAGTCTGCTCGCGCTCCCGTGCTCCGCATTTGAAATCTCCACACTTACGGTTTTCCTCAAGCGCATTTTTTGCAGTATACCGTTTTTCGGACGTAGGACTTGTCCACCCAACATGGATTTTTCACTTCGACTTCATAGATTGACTGAGCACAATTAGATATGCTCAGTGAATATACAATTTTAATTTTGAGTGAAGACCTTAAGCTATGATTAGTACAATGCAACCTTTCGCATGGGGATAATTATTTGGAAGTCATTTATTGGGCCAATATGTAATGATCCATTTTCACAATTTTTCCAATTTTTAGTTTTTACAGTGCATGGGTGAACAGATGCGCCAGTGCATTTGATATTTAAACAACGTGGAGCTGGACATGAACATGAGAACTGCTTCCGGCTGAAACTAGCAAAACACACTTGTGTCGTGACCAGTGATGGGAATAATGGCGTTATAGATAAACGGCGTTACTAACAGAATTATTTTTTGCTGTAACGAGTAATCAAACGAATGACTGTTTCTCCCGTTACAACGCCGTTAGCGTTACTGAGAATAAAATGCGGCGTTACTATAATTGAGCTCACTGAAGCGGTTTGCATCAGAACAGGCTCTCTGTCAGTCGGACCTGCGACATGTTTTTTTCTCTGGTTGGTGTGTGTGTGTGTGTGCGGGACACTGGACAACACTGGACAAATGAATGAGGACAGTCCAGAGCTTTGGCCAAGTCACTTAATGAACAGTATAACCTGCTTAGCATAATAAAACTGCACAGATTAATATCTTATGAGTTATTTTATATAGTACCGGCTCACTCTAACAGTACATATCACAATATAGTTACTTTTTGCTGGTTTATAAATGAACCCCAATGTGGTAATGTCTACGGTTGAATAATTCAGTGAATTAAACACTCAACCAATCTCATCTTGACTACTTTCTTTTCATTTTAAGATAAACACAAACCAAAATATAAGATTAGTCATAACAATGAATAATAAATCACACATAAACGGACATCGTTTGAATTGTATATTAAAGAAGCATGCAACGACTAAACTCTTAAAGCAAGCTGTTTTCTCCTCTTGACTTCTTTGGGACACGTTGTTGTTCTAAAAATAGTGTCGATTTAGAAATAGCAAAATCTTCAGCGGTTGACGCATTGACACAGAAAAGCATGATACTGCCCAACTTTATTAAACATTTCAATTCTCTTCAGCTTTAATTCAAGGCATTCAGAATTTCCTTTGATGAATTATTCAGCGCAAATATCCTTCCTTGCACAAAAATCAAACGAATGCAAATAAATACATAATTCTAAAAATATACAATAAGAAGTAAACATTTCTTGTTCTTGCATTTCTTTATATAAGAGCTTGAGTCCATTTTCCCTCTGTGGTCAACAGCAGATATCTGTCTCTATTACCCAGCAAACTGGGCAAAGGTGAAAGAGAGAAAGGATACACAAGACACACACAACTGAATCATAATTACCTGTGGCAATACGATGCCACCTTTATGCTCAGTTCTAATGAGGTAAAAGTCTTTTGGCAGACAATGCCAACAATATCTCTCAAATTGATATGACCACATGGCCTGAGCAGTAATTTGTGTCGGCAAGCGTGAGGATGCTGTGTTGTTTGAATGTGTGGCCCCGGAGTATCAGCCGGCGTCTGGGGACTAAATAATCAGGTCTCATGTCCTCTATGCGATTCAAACTCAAAGGAAAGTTCAGCTGCGAGCCCAAATGTGGCTTCTGAAGACATTCAGCACTGCAGCAGTGCACAGCGAGTGCTCATTAACAGCTTTAGCATGCATGAAAACAAAGGAAATGATAGAAGATAAAGATGTTATCATTACTGTCTCCACCACTGCTTAAAGTGGAAAATACCTCCTTGCTGTATATTGAAAATTGACATCTTCACCCTTTAGTCAAAAATGACTAACAATTATTTAAAATTGTGTTCGAATTGCTGTATTTGTGATAATGCAATGAAACATGCCAGATTGTACCGACATCATTTTTGGCCAGGCTGTCATACAAATGATCAACACATGCAAAAACCAACAAAATATTTATAACTGTGTATCGTCTGTATATAAACCCCTGTGTGAAAAGGAGTCAAAAACTAGTTACACCTGTGAATTACACTATGGCATATATATATATATATATATAAGATGGTGGTCCGGTGGGTTAAACCATGGAACTGATACTATGACTAACCAGTACACACACCCTAGCATCCGGTACACACAACCTAGCATCTGAGTGGATTTTTTTTGCCATGGCAAGCACCACTCACATTTTCTTAAGGAAATGTACATTCAAAATGATATAAACAGCTTTTCCTATATTCTATTTTGCCTGGAAACGCTTCCAACACACTTTAGGCGTTGGTTCTATTTCTAGCATGCACGCGTTTTCAGCGGGGCTCGAGCCGCGTGTCACGCAGGCAGTGTACATGGAGCCGAAACGAACATGCCACGCAGCCAGTGACCGTCATGCCGACGACCGAACCACAGACAGAATATCAGTCCTTCCAGAAAAATTCAGCTTTTTTCTGTGATTGTTGCGGGCAAAAATCCTTGATTATGCGGCATGTTCTTAAAAAATGCGATGGAAAATGCGGGATATTTATGCAATTTTATGCGATGAAATTGCGGGAACTTGCAAAAACTGCGGTTTGATGAAAAAGAGAAAAAAAGCACTACATCACAGAAAGTGCTGGGAATATTTAAGTTCTCATCTTGTTTTATTGAAGACCTTAATAAACACACGGCTCAAATTTACAAAACATCGAGTCAAACAAGTTCTGTAGCTTTACAAAAGGAATATGCTACAACTTCTGAAAAATGAATAAATAACTTCCTGTTTTACAGAGCTAGCTTTACAAAACAGACATTTGAGTGCTTCCAATGCACAAAGTGCAAACTCTTAAAGGGTTAGTTCATCCAAAAATGAAAATTCTGTCATTAATGACGTCCCCTCATGTCGTTGGACACCCGTCAGACCTCTTATTGCTCTACAATAACTTTATGAAGCGACCAGAATAGTTTTTGTGCTAAAACCTAAATAACGAATTATATAGTGATGACCGATTTAAAAACAAACAGCATCATGAAGCTTTGAAGCGTTATGAATCAGCGAGTCGATTCATGATTCGGATCGCGTGTCAAACTGCAGAAATACGTGACTTTGGCGATCCAAACCACTGAATCAACTCATTGATTTATAACGCTTCAAACCGCTGAATCGACTCATTGATTCATAACGCTTCAAACCGCTGAATCGACTCACTGATTCATAACGCTTCAAACCGCTGAATCGACTCACTGATTCATAACGCTTCAAACCGCTGAATCGACTCACTGATTCATAACGCTCCAAACCGCTGAATCGACTCATTGATTCATAACGCTTCAAAGCTTCATGATGCTGTGTTTTGAAATCGGTCAGCACAGCGGGAAACTGCTTTGCGCGTCTTTTGCTGTTATTTTTGTTGGCCAATGGGAATTTGCGCTTCATCATGGTTTCACTGATATCTATGGTTTCTCCGCGGGGTTTGCAGCTTTTCGATGATGTTCACGTCGGGTAATTACGTCACTTCAAAACGTTCCCATGGCAACAGGCGGAAATGGCGGCTCTTGTGTGAAGTAAACAAACATTTTTGTAAAGATCTAATCTCTAGGATGCTGTTCCACTCCTAGCCTGCAGGGAGCGCCCTCCTTAAGCGTCCATGTCATGCTCCCTCCAGGTCTCCAGATGGCACTTTAACCCCATGCTCAGTGCTCTCCACTCCTGCAGATGGTGCCAGTGTGTTTAATGGTTACTCAGAACTCTCCTCATTAGCCCTGATTCCCTTCACCTGTGTCTTGCCCTTTATAAGTGTGCTTGTTCCTTGCCATTATGTTCAGTCTTGAACCTATGTTCTCCTGTCTCCAGATCTCAAGATAAGTTTTGTGCCTTTATTGTACATTTTTTGACCCTTGTGTCTATTTTTGTTTCTCTGTTTTATGGAAGCTCTGCTCTCCTAGTTCATTTGTACTTTGTGCTTTGGTTTCTCAAGTAAAGACTATTTTTATTTTTTGGAAGACTCAAGTCTCTTGACTCTTTACTCTTCTGCTCTTGGGTTCCATTGTCTGGGAGTTAGCTCAGTGGAGAACACACCACACTTAGAACACCAGAGACCCGGGTTCAAGTCCAGCCAAGGGCGACATCCTTACAGCAAGACTGAACCATGGAAGGGAGCCCAGCAGAAGGACCTTCACCACCCTCTAATGTGGACCGTATTTTGGCAGCCCTCTCAGATCAAGCAACAACCATACAGCGACATGACCAGGCGCTGTCAGAGATTCTCCAGATTTTGAGTCTCCAGTCTCAAGCCTCTTCATCCCAAGAACTTCAGTCACCCCCTGGTCCTCCAGACAGATCCATGTTCCCACTCCCATCAGAGCCCAAGTTACCAGCACCAGAGAGGTTCGATGGCAGTCCCGAGAGATGCAGAGGGTTTATTACCCAGTGTACCCTGGCCTTCCAGCTTCAACCCAGCAGCTTTCCTACAGAGAATAGTAAGGTGGCCTACATTATTACACTCCTAATGGGTAAAGCTTTGGACTGGGCCTCTGCTTTGTGGGACCAGAGTTCTCCAGTAACAACTAACTGCCATACATTCATTTCTGAGATGAAAAGAGTTTTTCACCATCCAGCCAGCAGGGGGGATGTTGATCACCGCCTGCTACACCTCTCTCAAGGTACTCGAAGTGCAGCAGAGTTCGCTATAGAGTTTCGCACTCTTGCCACAGAGAGTGGGTGGGATCAACGGGCCTTGAGGGCTACCTTTCACCATGCTTTGTCTCCTGATATCAAGGATGAGTTAGCCTTCCGAGACCCTGCGCCTGACCTCGAGTCCCTCATTGACGTGGCTATCCGGGTAGATCATCGGCTCAGGGAACGCCAGCAGGAGCGACAACAGGAGACTAGATTTTTCGAGTCAGCCAGCGCTGTTAAGCTGCCTTCATCTCCTAGTGCCCCCGAGGAGCCCATGCAGCTGGGCGGAACCAGAATTTCCCAAACCGAGCGCAACCGACGGATAAGGGAGAGATGCTGTCTCTACTGTGGCAAGCCAGGTCACTTTCGCTTTGCCTGTCCTGAGTTGTCGGGAAAAGCCAACTCTCGCCCAGGAGGAGGGGGGCCAGGGCGAGAATAGAAACATTCCCCTGCTCAGCAACCTCAGGTCTGACAATCCAAGCTACTGTCACCCAGGGTAACCAACATCACCAAGTATGTGCCTTTGTTGACTCTGGGGCTGCTGGGAGTTTTATGGACTATGAGATGGCTAAGAGACTCACTATCCAGCCAGCGACTCTCCAGAAACCCCTTAACATCACAGCAGTGGATGGCAGTCCTCTGGGTTCAGGAGAAGTTAATCAATGTACTCCACCTCTCCAGCTACAGGTGGGCCAACATCAGGAATGGATACAGTTCTTCCTGATTCATTCTCCTAAACTTCCTCTAATCCTCGGCTTCCCTTGGCTGACTTTACACAACCCACACATTGACTGGTCCCAAGGGGTCGTTAGGACCTGGGGATCTGACTGCCAAATTTTAGATAATGCCTTCTGCCATTCTTCCAAGCTATTAGAGACATTTTCAGAACCCTCACTAGACATCTCCAGGGGGAGATCTGCATTTATTTCTGAGACACAATCCACAGAAGTCATGGCCGTTCCTGAAATGAAGCCAACTGCTACCAAGTCTCTTGCTCATTATCCTGAGTTATCCCGAGTCCCCCAGGAGTATGCAGACCTCAAGGAAGTCTTCAGTAAGTCCCAAGCTTCTACACTACCACCTCATAGAGCTTATGACTGCACTATTGAATTAGTTCCTGGTACTTGCCCACCACGTGGAAGGCTCTATTCCCTCTCTGGCCCTGAGAGATTAGCCATGGACCAATATCTCAAAGAAGCCTTGGACAGTGGATTCATCCGTCCATCCACCTCACCTGCAGGGGCCGGCTTTTTTTTTGTTGAAAAGAAGGACGGGGGTCTCCGACCCTGCATAGACTATCGGGGTTTAAACCATATAACCATCAAGAACCGATACCCTCTCCCTCTTATGTCCACAGCTTTTGAAATTCTGCAAGGGGCTACCATCTTTACGAAACTTGACCTTCGTAATGCATACCATCTAGTTAGAATCCGTGAGGGGGATGAGTGGAAGACGGCATTCAACACCCCGACAGGCCACTATGAATACCAGGTAATGCCGTTTGGCCTGGTCAATGCACCAGCTGTCTTCCAAGCCTTTATTAATGATGTTCTCAGAGAAATGCTGAATATATTTGTTTTTGTATATCTGGATGATATTTTGATTTTCTCCCGAAATTACGAAGAGCATGTTCAGCAGGTCAAACAGGTCCTGGCCCAGCTACTGAAACATAAGCTTTATGTAAAGTTGGAAAAGAGTGAATTTCATGTTCCAGAAGTTTCCTTCCTCGGCTTCACAGTATCAAAAGGCAGCCTTCAGATGGATCCAGGCAAGATTCAAGCAGTTTTGGATTGGCCACGACCAACTTCAGTGAAGCAGGTACAGCGCTTTCTGGGCTTTTCCAATTTTTATAGAAGATTCATTAGAAACTTCAGTTCTGTTGCCGAGCCTCTTTCCGCATTGACCAGGAATTCAACTAGGCCATTTGTGTGGACCAGCAGAGCAGATCATGCCTTCAACAGACTAAAACAGCTCTTTACATCTGCCCCAATCTTAACCCTCCCTGATCCAGAGCTACCTTTTGTGTTGGAGGTGGACGCCTCTGACGTAGGAGTAGGCGCTGTCTTGTCACAGAGAAGTAAGTGCGATAACAAGCTTCACCCGTGCGCTTTCTTCTCTCGTCAGCTTACCTCAACACAGCGGAATTATGATATTGGGAACCGGGAGCTGCTGGCTGTCAAGATGGCTTTAGAGGAGTGGAGGCACTGGCTGGAGGGGGCCAAACAGCCATTCCTCATCTGGACGGACCATAAGAATCTCACTTACATCCAGCAGGCAAAGAGATTGAATGCCCGACAAGCCCGATGGGCCCTCTTTTTTAATCGGTTTAACTTTACTCTCTCCTATCGCCCAGGTTCTAAGAATCTCAAGCCAGACGCACTCTCAAGGCAGTTTGAACCACCAGAAGTGGAGTGTTGTCCAGAACCCATTCTCCCCACTTCCAGAGTGGTAGCTCCCATTCAATGGGATATTGAAACGGCAGTCAAGAGGGCTCAACGGCAGCAGCCAGGTCCAGGTAATGGCCCTCCAGGGTGTCTCTTTGTTCCTAACCTTCTACGTTCTAAGGTTTTGCAGTGGGCTCATGCTTCCCTCCCTTCTGGACACCCTGGGATCACAAAGACATGCAAGCACATCCAGAGGAAGTTCTGGTGGCCTGGATTGCAGAGGGACGTCCGGGCTTTTGTTGCCGCTTGCTCCATCTGTGCTCAGAACAAGGAGCCAAGGACCCACCCTCATGGCCTGCTGCGCCCGCTGCCCATTCCAAGACGCCCATGGTCCCACATTTCCTTGGACTTCATTACAGGCTTGCCACAGTCTCAAGGAAACACGGTAATCCTTGTAGTGGTAGACAGATTTTCTAAGACTTGTCACCTCCTACCTTTGTCCAAGCTCCCCACAGCTAGCCAAACTGCGGAACTATTGATGAAGCATGTGTTCAGAATCCACGGCTTTCCCCAGGATATGGTTTCTGATCGGGGACCGCAGTTTACTTCCCGGTTCTGGAAGGCGTTTGGCCGACTCATCGGATCTTCCATCAGCCTGTCCTCCGGCTTCCACCCCCAGTCAAATGGCCAAACTGAGAGGGTAAATCAAGAAATTGAAAAGACACTGAGGTGCCTGGTTGCAGACAACCAATCCACATGGAGCTCTCATTTAATATGGGCTGAATTTGCACATAATACCCTTTACCATTCCTCACTAGGTATGTCCCCTTTTGAGTGTCAGTATGGTTTCCCTCCCCCTCTATTTCCCGGACAGGAGCCAGAGGATGATGTTCCAGCTGCCACACAGCTTTTCCGCCGGTGCCGGCGTTCCTGGCAAAGAGCACGCGTTGCCTTATTGAGGGCTGCCCGACAACAGCGGAGGCAGGCAAACCGACACCGAAGGGTAGGACCCTCGCTTCGCCTGGGACAAAGGGTATGGCTCTCAACCAGAGACCTTCCATTGCGGGTGGAGTCCCGCAAGCTAGCCCCACGATACATTGGCCCTTTCAAGATCCTTAAGAAGATTAACCCAGTTTCCTATCGACTTCTTCTGCCCAGGTCCATGAAGATTCATCCCACTTTTCATGTTTCCCGTTTAAAACCCGTTGTTTGTTCTACTCTGTCTCCAGCTAAGAAACCCGCCCCAGCACCTCGCATCATTGATGGCCAGCCAGCTTACACGGTCCGCAGGCTGATGGATTCTCGCATGGTTCGTGGGAAAGTTCAATATCTGGTGGATTGGGAGGGCTTTGGCCCAGAGGAGCGGTCCTGGATTCCTGCTCGAGATATTTTAGACCCGACTCTCATCTCAGAGTTTCGCCAAGCCAAAGGGAAACGTTAGAAGAACGTCAGGTGCCGTTCCTAGGGAAGGGGCTCCTGTAAAGATCTAATCTCTAGGATGCTGTTCCACTCCTAGCCTGCAGGGAGCGCCCTCCTTAAGCGTCCATGTCATGCTCCCTCCAGGTCTCCAGATGGCACTTTAACCCCATGCTCAGTGCTCTCCACTCCTGCAGATGGTGCCAGTGTGTTTAATGGTTACTCAGAACTCTCCTCATTAGCCCTGATTCCCTTCACCTGTGTCTTGCCCTTTATAAGTGTGCTTGTTCCTTGCCATTATGTTCAGTCTTGAACCTATGTTCTCCTGTCTCCAGATCTCAAGATAAGTTTTGTGCCTTTATTGTACATTTTTTGACCCTTGTGTCTATTTTTGTTTCTCTGTTTTATGGAAGCTCTGCTCTCCTAGTTCATTTGTACTTTGTGCTTTGGTTTCTCAAGTAAAGACTATTTTTATTTTTTGGAAGACTCAAGTCTCTTGACTCTTTACTCTTCTGCTCTTGGGTTCCATTGTCTGGGAGTTAGCTCAGTGGAGAACACACCACACTTAGAACACCAGAGACCCGGGTTCAAGTCCAGCCAAGGGCGACATCCTTACAATTTTTCAACTTTCTGCTAATATATATATATATATGACTTTTTTTGCAACGAAAATGCGGAGATTATGAAATCATGCTAGCCCTGCATATTTTGCACACGGAAATAGGCAATTTATGCGGCGAAAGTGCGGCGTATTTGAAAAAATGCGGCCCCCGCATAAATATACAGACTTTGGCTGATTATGCGTTAAATCATGCGATCGCATAATCACGTTTTTCTGGAGAGACTGAAATATAGTGTTATTGTATGCGTTTCATGTTATCCTTTATTCATTAATTCTGTGTTATGGGTTTATTTTGTGTCGATTCACCGACAGTGTGAGACTGCATGTATTTGTGTTAATGTACATACTGTGTATTCATCAATGTTCAAATTGATTCAGGTAAAAACAACGGAAAAGAAGCATCAAGTGTGGATGTTTATTCATTTAATATCATTCTTTACATGAGTATTACCATGTTAAACACATCATATCGCTGCAATGATAATCCTCCGGTCTAAAGTGAACGCTACACCAACACACACCACCACGTGTTTTGAAGCAGATGCAGAAGTGAAGTCCCGTCTCTTCACCTGCACAAAACGCCACTATGCATTATTTTTTTCATAAGAAACCTGTGGACTCGATGTCCTGACAGGCTGGACACAATAATTTACCATGACAATGATACATTGGAATAGAAAATCTACCGAAAATACACAGACTCCAACTGAATACCAAACTAATCTGCACTGAGCCAACGCAGAGCTCGGCAAGCGACTCCCTCTCGTGATGTAATATGACGCGATGTTGGAAAAAAAAAAACGCTTTTTACAAGCGGCCAACGAAATGGCCACTTTATCTACTAAATGTGTGCTCTTATGTCTTTTTAAAACATTTTAAATCCTGCATTACCGTTTCATATGTTATTTTCATGCAAGGTTATATATATATTTAAACTGCAATATGCCCTTTAACTAATTATAACCATGGTGACTAACGAGAACTCATGCAAACAAGACAGAACTGAACTAAATTGAACATTCATGTGACATCTATATTCCGCCATATAGTGAATCCGCGCAACTGGCTTTAAAAGGGAAAGGGAGATGAGACTCTGATTGGTTTATTGCACATTACGCTCTATTGTCATGACTCAATAAGAGACAAGGTACAACCCTTTTAGACCATGGGCCTGGCACGGCGCCCGTTTTTTGAGCTGCGCCATGAGCTTCAGACCATGCGCTCAGATCATTAAAATAGGGCCCATGTTGTTCTACATCCATGCAATAAGCGAGTAGCACGGTTTTCTACCATATTCAACTGCTCGGGTAATGTTAATGGTATGACCCATTTCAGCCCTTACGAAAATTAACCATGGTTTTATTGTAGTAAAAATGTAGTAACCATGTTTTTTTGGCTAATTGAATACCATTTATATAACTACAGTTTTACCACAAATACCATGGTTAAACTGTGGTTAGAGAAGCAAAACCATGGTTAATTTGCGGTTACCATGGTTTTACTACAATAACCATGGTTTTTTGGTTTTATTTGTAGTAAAACCATGGTTTATTTTCATAAGGGAGGGGTGCCAAAATAACGATTTAAAATCAGTCAGAGATAGAAATGTATCTTCACATTTACAGGTAAAGCTTTATAGACTACTTTCTTGAACTCCTCAATATTTTGATGTCCTTAAGGGGGTCATCCTTGAAGGAGTTTAGAGACACCACACAGATTCTTTGCCTTTCGGTTGCTCTTTCCATATTTCAGCCTCTTATCAGGGCCCAGTGTGCACTACAGTGTGAGGACACTAGCTCTGCTTTTAATGAACCACAGACAGCTGGTGCCAGGAACACCATATTGCAATTATTGATTGGATCAACAAAGACACACACAAGCTTTCATTCATATGCACCATGCTGTCATGAGTTGGATGCCCTGACTGTGATAAAATGGATCTGGCTTTTAGGTGGCAGGTGACTGCATTTTGAGCCAATCAAATAGATAAGGTATTAACAAATATAACACCAGCATGTCTTAGGCTCCAGTATCCCAGTAAAGCTACATAGGACAAGCCGTGTGGAGAATGGATCGATAGATGGATATTGCATTTACACATAATGTTTTATAAGTTCAGAAAGGTTTTTTTTGCCCCTTGAATTACGTTTTGCAATATACACTATGTTGCCAAACGTTTTGGGACGCTTGCCTTTACATGCACATGAACTTCCTATTCCTAACCGTAAGGTTTAATATGGAGTTGGTCACCCTTTGCAGCTCTAACAGCTTCAGCTCTTCTGGGAAGGCTTTCCTCAAGGTTTATGAGGGATTTGTTTATGGGGATTCTTCTAGAAGCACATTTGTGAGGTCAGGCTCTCAGTCTCCGCTCTAATTCATCCCAAAGGTGTTCCATCGGGTTGAGCTCAGGACTCGAGTTCCTCCACACCAAACTCGCTCATCCATGTCTTTATGGAGCGACGCTTTGAGCACTGGTCATGTTGGGACAGGAAGGGGCCGTCACCAAACTGTTCCCACAAAGTTGGGAGCATGAAATTGTCCAACATGTCTTGGTGAAGCATTAAGAGTTCCTTCCACTGGAACTAAGGGGCCAAGCCCAACCCCTGAAAAACACCCCACCCCATAATCACCAAACTTTACGCTTGGCACAATGCAGTCCGGCAAGTCCCGTTCTCCTGGCAACCGCCAAACCCAGACTCGTCCATGGGATTGCCAGACAGAGAAGCGTGATTGTTCACTCAGAGAACACGTCTGCTCTAGAGTCCAGTGGTGGCGCGCTTTACCCCACTGCATCCCACGCTTTGCATTGCACTTGGTGCTGTAAGGCTTGGATGAGCTGCTCGGCCATGGAAACCCATTCCATGAGGCTCTACACACTGTTCTTGAGCTCATCTGAAGGACACAAGAGTTTGCAGGTCTGGAGCTTTTGACTCTACAGAAAGTTGGCGATTTCTGCGCATTGTGACCCTTAGCATGCGCTGACCCCGCTCTGTGATTTTACGTGGTCTACCAATTTGTGGCCGAGTTGCTGTTGTTCCCAATTGCTTCCACTTTGTTATAACACCACTAACAGTTGAGCATGGAATATTTAGTAGTGAGGAAATTTCCCAAATGGACTTATTGCACAGGTGTCCACCAATCACGGCCCCACGCTTGAGTTCTCTGAGCTCCTGAGAGCGGCCCATTCTCTCACTGATGTGTGTAGAAGCGTCTGCAGGTCTAGAGCTTGAGTTCTCTGAGCTCCTGAGAGCGGCCCATTCTCTCACTGATGTGTGTAGAAGCGTCTGCAGGTCTAGAGCTTGAGTTCTCTGAGCTCCTGAGAGCGGCCCATTCTCTCACTGATGTGTGTAGAAGCGTCTGCAGGTCTAGAGCTTGAGTTCTCTGAGCTCCTGAGAGCGGCCCATTCTCTCACTGATGTGTGTAGAAGCGTCTGCAGGTCTAGAGCTTGAGTTCACTGAGCTCCTGAGAGCGGCCCATTCTCTCACTGATGTGTGTAGAAGCGTCTGCAGGTCTAGAGCTTGAGTTCACTGAGCTCCTGAGAGCGGCCCATTCTCTCACTGATGTGTGTAGAAGCGTCTGCAGGTCTAGAGCTTGAGTTCTCTGAGCTCCTGAGAGCGGTCCATTCTCTCACTGATGTGTGTAGAAGCGTCTGCAGGACTAGAGCTTGAGTTCTCTGAGCTCCTGAGAGCGGCCCATTCTCTCACTGATGTGTGTAGAAGCGTCTGCAGGTCTAGAGCTTGAGTTCACTGAGCTCCTGAGAGCGGCCCATTCTCTCACTGATGTGTGTAGAAGTGTTTGCATGCATACTGCATCTGAAAGGGAAACTCAGCTAATGCATATGCAATAGTTCAGCCTCAAAAATAACCCAAACCCTGTACATCGATTGACAGCACAAAAAATAACACAATCATCAAACATTAAACAGAATATAAGTTCAGAACTCAATCTACTCCATCTATGGCTGTGTCTGAAATTGCCCCCTACACCCCTAACTAGTGCACTATTTGAGGGAACAGCCATTGGTAGTGGTGTCCGAAATCATAGTGGACGTTATCAAGTGCACTCATTCAATCCCACAATGCACTTTAAGAATGAGTGTACAACTGATGTACGCTCAACGACTAGAGAATACCGCAATGCATTTTGAGAGTCGTGCTCTGAATTAATTCTTGCATCTTGCTAGAAGATGGCACTCGCAGCTGAATCCTTCAATAAATGCTATTTATTCATCCACCCATCCATTTTACAAACCGCTGGTCCAATGTGGCTACAGAGTATCATACAGGTATAAATTCCTTTAATTGATTATTAAATTGTTTAATTACGGTTTATACATGCTAGTTTCCATCACAGAGATACAATCTTTTCATTACTACAGGAGCTGCCAGTTTGCTAAGTTTCAAATGATTAAAAAACAGCACAAACTATGCAAAAGTGACAGCCCTTCCACCACATTCAGTGTCTGAATTCACTCACCCGTTTTCATTCACTCCTTGAAGTGGACTATATTAGTGGAGTAATGTAGGGATTTCAAACATAGCCAGTGTTTTGATCATTGTCCTGAATCCGATCCAGACGTAGTCTTTGACAAAAACACAATTTTCTCAGCTTGTTACTTTTTTAAAAAAGTGATTAAAAAATGAATGAAGCTAGAATATATATATATATATATATATATATATATATATATATATATATATATATATATATATATATATATATATATATATATATATATATATAGAGAGAGAGAGAGAGAGAGAGAGAGAGAGAGAGAGAGAGAGAGAGAGAGAGAGAGAGAGAGAGAGAGAGAGAGAGAGAGAGAGAGAGAGAGAGGGAGAGGGAGAGAGAGAGAGGCCACGAAAGTTTTGTGAAAATGATCAAAAATTCGGGCAGTGAATGGCAATGTTAAATGATGTTGTCTTTTGTCATCTGTGAAATGCCAATGCAAACTATGATATGTTCTAATTTTGTCGATTCTTCCCCAAAGCAATGTATATAACAGAAACGGGTAGAGTTTAATTACAAAATGTCTGACATGCCATGCATTTCACGTGCAAGATTTCAAACCCCATTTCAGGCGTGCTCACTGAACCGCTAAATTAAAGGTGAACCGGCATTACAGTGCAGGTGTGTGACGCACGGGTTCCATCGGAGAACAAAAGAGATGTGCATGCTTCCAGTTTAATCTTCCTCATCATTTACACAGACTTACCACAAAGAATGCTCATACATTGGTCACGGATTCATGAAAGGTTTTGAATATTTGTTGCCCATATATTTGGATTACATACAGAGGTGTGTATAGTGCAATCAATAATATGTACATTTATCATGCCTAGTTTAATGCATCACCTTAAATAAAATAATATTCCCCTGTTAGGTTTGTCATAAACTGGTGCTACTCCTATTCATTCACTTCTAGTTATTCATATTAATCATAATACTGTAAATCTGTGTCTAACTTAAAGGGTTAGTTCACCCAACAGTCTAAATTACCCCATGATTTACTCACCCTCAAGCCATTCTAGGTAGCAGAAGTAGTATAGTGATAAAGTAATACAGTAACAAAATAATTAATATTTACAAAATGTAGAACTAAGCAGGATCGAGCAAAAATCAACAATCTGGGAGAGAGGAAGGAGCAAGAGAGTGGTGCTTAAATCAAAAGCAGAATATATCAAAACTCTTCTAACGGAAGTTAAAGGAAATAAACTAACTAACAACAAAAGATACAGAAAGAAACCTCTTCAGCATACAAAATGCCATAATTAAACTATCCTAACTAACCAAACAAAAACATACATATTTAGCACCACTGCTAAAAGTGTGTCTAATACATGAGGTGAATCTACGCGTTGTGAATTTAGGTCGCAACCTGCTTACCTGACTCACAACCTCTCTCACCCATCCACACGGCGTTAAATAATGAATGAGATGAAGTGTCAGGAAAAACAGCGGTCACAAACAGTTACTATCACACCTCAAGTATGCAACAAACACACAGACAAACAAACACGAGTACAAACACAGAGAACTGATGTAACCCCTCCTGTTCGCACCGCCAAGCGGGACTCGAACCCGGGTCCACCGGCATGAGAGTCGGACGCTTTAACAAGGAGGCTAAAGGCTTCAACCTCCAGCGTCTATCGCTAGAGCGTCTCTTGAGATCAGAGGAGTGAGGTTTACTCACACAGCGACTACTAACTAGCCTCAGTTACACTCACCCCCCTAAACCTCACTCCCATCCGGGTCACAGCACCAATATAACCCCTCCTGTTCGAACCGCCCACTCCAAGCGAGACTCGAACCCAAGTCCACCGGCATGAGAGTCGGACGCTTTAACAAGGATGCTAAAGGCTACAACCTCCAGCGTCAGTCGCTAGAGCATCCCTTGAGATCACAGGAGTGAGGTTTACTCACACAGCGACTACTAGCTAGCCTCAGTTACACTCACCCCCCTAAACCTCACTCCCACCCAGGTCACAGCACCAATATAACCCCTCCTGTTCAAACCACCCACTCCAAGCGGGACTCGAACCCGGGTCCACCGGCATGAGAGTCAGACACTCTAACAAGGAGGCTAAAGGCTGCAACCCTTCGCATCAGTCACTAGAGCGTCTCTTGAGATCAGAGGAGTGAGGTTTACTCACACAGCGACTACTAGCTGGCCTCTGTTACACTCACCCCCCTAAACCTCACTCCCACCCAGGTCACAGCACCAATATAACCCCTCCTGTTCAAACCACCCACTCCAAGCGGGACTCGAACCCGGGTCCACCGGCATGAGAGTCAGACACTCTAACAAGGAGGCTAAAGGCTGCAACCCTTCGCATCAGTCACTAGAGCGTCTCTTGAGATCAGAGGAGTGAGGTTTACTCACACAGCGACTACTAGCTGGCCTCTGTTACACTCACCCCCCTAAACCTCACTCCCATCTGGGTCACAGCACCAATATAACCCCTCCTGTTCGAACCGCCCACTCCAAGCGGGACTCGAACCCAAGTCCACCGGCATGAGAGTCGGACGCTTTAACAAGGATGCTAAAGGCTTCAACCTCCAGCGTCAGTCGCTAGAGCGTCCCTTGAGATCACAGGAGTGAGGTTTACTCACACAGCGACTACTAGCTAGCCTCAGTTACACTCACCCCCCTAAACCTCACTCCCACCCAGGTCACAGCACCAATATAACCCCTCCTGTTCAAACCGCTCACTCCAAGCAGGACTCAACTCGGGTCCGCCAGCATGAGAGTCAGACACTCTAACAAGGAGGCTAAAGGCTGCAACCCTTCACATCAGTTGCTAGAGCGTCTCTTGAGCTCAGAGGAGTGACACAGTGACTACTAGCTGGCCTCCGTTACACTCACCCCCCCTAAACCTCACTTCCATATGGGTCACTGTTCGAACCTCCCACTCCAAACGGGACTCGAACCCGGGTCCACCGGCATGAGAGTCGGACGCTCTAACAAGGAGGCTAAAGGCTGCAACCCTTCACATCAGTCGCTAGAGTGTCTCTTGAGCTTAGAGGAGTGAGGTTTACTCGCACAGTGAGTACTAGCTGGCCTCCGTTACACTCACCCCCCTAAACCTCGCTCCCATTTGGGTCACTGTTCGAACCTCGCCCTCCAAACGGGACTCGAACCCGGGTCCGCCGGCATGAGAGTCGGATGCTCTAACAAGGAGGCTAAAGGCTGCGACCCCTCGCGTCAGTCGCTAGAGCGTCTCTTGAGATCAGAGGAGTGAGGTTTACTCGCACAACAACAGCTGACCTCAGTTACACTGATTCAACTGCCAGATCGTAACAGCAGTGAACCCCCAGACATCGATCAGTCTCTCAGACTGGTCTCTCGAATGAGAGAACCGTCTTCACAGAGCATGCATTCTTCCGACCCAGAACCGTAGCTGCGTCCGAAATCGAATACTTCTCTACTGTATAGTATGCGAAAAACAGTACGCCAACAAAGTAGTATGTCCGAATTCATAGTATTCGAAAAACAGTAGGCGAAAAGTACCCGGATGACCTACTACTTCCGGCGAGATTCTGAAGTGCGCATACGATGGATACTTTACTATCCCATGAGGCCACGGGAGAAGATTTATGAATGGAATTGATGGGATGCAACTGATGCTGGTAGGTCACATGATCATGGCAACATGGCGGGTGTAGTATGTCCGGATTACATTCATACTACATTCATTCATACTATATAGAACTTACTTTTTTATGGGTCGCGAAGTTCGTTCAAATTCAAATGTAGTACCTACTCACATAGTACGCGATTTCGGACGCAGCCCGTGTCTTTCGCCATCTTCTTTTTCTTCTGTTTTCTGGCGCATTGCATCCTATGTGCATATCGCCACCTACTTGTGAGATGGTGGTCCAGTGGGTTAAACCATGGAACTGATATGCAGAAGGTTGCTGGTTCGATCCCAGCGGTCACCACCAGTGTGTCCTTGAGCAAGGCACTTTACTCCATGTTGCTCCAGGGGGATTGTCCCTGTATTAAAGTAAGTCGCTTTGGATAAAAGCGTCTGCCAAATGCATAAATGTACTTGTGCTGTTATGCAGTCACAGTTTATTTATCAAATTATTCTTGTTTTTGCGCTTTTCTAGCTTTCCCACATACCCAGATATCTAAACAAATACTCATTATATAGTTAATCAATGCTTTATCCCATTCCTTCTTCCCAGGACCCACCTGGCGCTGCGTGTTCAGTTCCTCCAGTCTAATTTCATGGTCTCCTAAGATCCAGAATAGTGTCTCTCGCCATTGAAGTTCACAGCATTCATAAACAGCCCAGAGACCGGCGATTGGTTGCGCAATCCGCGACGTCAGCATCCAACGTCATTCGACTGACAGGGGGTTCCTCCAATCACGTTCCACATCTGCAACAGACAGGTTACACCCAAACACACACACATAAGTCAAATATCTAGCTTCCGGGGGACCGCCCTCCGTATTCAACTTACGGCAAAAGCGTAACTGGTGTGATGACGTTGGCGTTTTGAACTGCGAGAGGCGTTACACTTTCTGCATAAGTTGAATACGGAAGCATGATATTTTACTTCATAACTTGTTAAATATGGATATTTTTCTTACACAAACCCATTGATTCACTTCAGAAGGCCTTTATTAACCCCCCGGAGCCATGTGGAGTACTTTTATAATGGATGGAGGCATTTTTTTTTTAGCTTCAAATTTTGGGCTGCCATTCACTGCCATTATAAAGCTTGGAAGAGTCAGGACATTTTCTAATATAACTCTGATTGTGTTCGTCTGAAAGAAGAATGTCATATACACCTGGGATGGCTCGAGGGTGAGTGAATTATTGGATCATTTTCATTTTTGGGCGAATTATCCCTTTAACCTGTGCCTATATTTGTATGTTTTGTTGTTGTATTTACATGTGTGCAATGGAAGTTTCATTACCAATATCGGCAATAAAGCTCTTTCTGATTCTGATTCATAGCATGACTTGGGCCTGGATGTTTCCACAGAAGAGTTTGACTGGAGCTTCGATGAATAGTCACAAACAGACCTTGATTGCTGTGAAGCTCTCCTTGCATAACAAGCTTGAAAGTGGCGCATAATCATGCGAGCTACAATTGCTGCCTGCCATTATGAAATATCCATAATTACTTCACAGTGGAGAGGGTGTGAGCTCTGATTTCCTTTGTCTTCAGGCAATGGCTTTGCAAATGGTTGTGTTCTTTTCGGACCTGTGGTTTGGTTCGACAGAATGGGAAATTACAAAAGCTTTTTGAAAAGGAAATGTTCCAGAGGGAATAAACGCTGTGATTTTCTTTACATCCTACATCCCATTTTTCGAATCCTGGCCACAATGTTGGCAGAAACAATGCATGGCTGATGAAAGACAAGCATGAGATTCTTTGTCTAGCTTTCTAATGACTGGAATTTACAGAGACTTGTGATTCACCTGAAGCAAATCAAGTATGCACGATTTTCTTAGAGAGAACAGCATTAACATGTGCTTTGGAGAATGCTCCGGACTTCCGGGTCACAGCTTGTTTTACTGACGTCATAATTAGCTTTGTATGTTTTTAATGCCCATAATG
Organism: Romanogobio albipinnatus; assembly: GCA_023566225.1. NCBI lineage: Eukaryota > Metazoa > Chordata > Actinopteri > Cypriniformes > Gobionidae > Romanogobio > Romanogobio albipinnatus. The sequence goes on along the minus strand of CM042252.1, from coordinate 3,257,322 downwards.
GCAACAATGACAATAATATTTTGCAATGGCAGCGCAAAAGTGATTATGAAGGACTGTAAACATCATCTGTTCAGTTCACAGTAAACACTTTCCAGGAGCTCAGAGTGTGTGTGCATTATAGAGAACACAAACTTCACTTTATTTTCAAATTTGAAACATATTTTGTGGGCAGAAAGATACAGCATTTCACCAGTTTTGGAATGAAAATCCCATTAAAAACTATTGTTGACAACTGCTCAAAAGCTTCCTTCAGTTTTTATCCAAAATCAAACTCTGCCAGATTATTGTCAAACTATGCTGCATGAAATATGATTTTCATTTTATTATTTTTTTAGAACATTTTTCTCCACAGTGACAATTCATTGTGCCCTTATGAAAAAGAAGTTTATTAAGTGTGCTATTAGTATACTTCTTTTCAACTAAAAGTACAACTTTTCAACTAAAATACTTACAGTCTGTTTTGTATGTACGGCTCATATACTGACAGGAAAGTCTAAGTATATTTGGCCTATACTTGTACTCAAGCTTTTGATCGAGATATACTTAAAAGTATAAGTATATATATACTTAATATAAGTATTAGGTATTCTTAGTATAAGAATTCCAAGTATACTTGGCTTGTAATTGTGTTTACTCTTTTGATTGAGTAGCCTATTGATTACTTTTTGCACAGTTATACATACAGTACTTTCTTATAAACTTACATTTTTGGAAAATATTGATTTATAAAGAAAACTACTCTTTCCTGTCACTGACTTAAATTTCCAGCTATCCATGTTCCCTTTCAGTCGGTCATGTTCGACGTACGTCGGAACTGACCGACGAATTGGGATCTGTTTTCAGAGACCAATCTACTTTGAGTGTATAGAAACGAGCCAATGAACATTGGCATGCGGTTCACGCATTCCACGCGCCGCCCCGCGTTGCGGGTATAAATACGGCAGTGGAAGTACTGCATATCGCTTTCAACTTCGGAGCCGAGCATTTCTATGTTCCTACGAAGAGTGTTTTGTCTACGAGTCATGAGAGAGAGGAAAACTGCCTACCTGCTTCCAGTGTCGGTGTTACAGTGCCTTACAGCGGTGGTCGCGAGCAAAGAAGAAAACAAACAGCTGTTCTCACAGCTCGCTGGGCATTTTCCTTTGAGTGCTCACAGCAGGCTTGCACCTTTGAACTGCTGTGAACGGCCATTTCTCCTGTGTGCCTCGGCACTTCTCGGAGCGGTTTTCCTCTACTAAAAGAGCAACACGGTTTGACCCTGCGTCTTTTTCAAGATGTCATTCAAACCGTGTGTTCTCATTCCTCATTCGACGGCCACGATCTCTCTCACATATAAACGTGAGATTGCTTTCGTGGGTGATTCATGCTCTCTCAGGAGAGCATGGTCACGTCGGCGCGTTGTTCATCTCACCTTTCTCGTAAGGGCTCGTAAGGCACCTTTCTTGCCACGGCAACCCAGCGCATCATTCGGCACTCTCTAGATGCGCGGTCCAGACTATGAAACCTCAAACGGTGTTGAGTCCCTTTGCTTATTCCCTGATCTAGTTTCTTTTCTGGTGCACCAGAAAAGTGCTTCTTTGGCTAATAAGCCTTGGTGACCTGAGGATTACAGTGGGGCATCCCCGCCGGGTACATCTCTTCGGGCCCCCACTCCTCTATCGCATCATGAGCATGCTGAGACTTTGTTCGCGGGTGGTTCGTGTTTTCTCAAGAGAACATGGCCACGTCGGCGCGTTGTTCGTCCTGCCCCTTTCATAGGGGCTTGAGCGTTCAGCGTGCCGTGTGCCGTCGAGTCTGGCAGCCACGCCCACTGTCTCTCATGCCTGCTGGTAGCCCAGATGGGATTGCTGGTCCTTTTTTGAAAAAAGGGGGGACCTAGCGTTTCATTTGTGGCTCTGGCAGAGGACAGATGTCAATTGCTGCATCGGAGAGAGGGCTGTTATGCGCTGGAGATGATGATGCTGAGTTTCCCACTATAATAGTGTGTGCTCATGCTGAATCAGATTCAGAGTTGACAGCCATGCCTTCCTGGGTGGCTTCCCGGATGTGCATCGGAAAAATTTAGCAGTGTGGAACTATTTGGTGTCAAAATATAGAACACCAAAAGGGCCATTATCTGTATACATTTTTTTCCCTCTCTCACTACCCTCTGTCCTGCATGCACGAGGGTAGTCCCGACTCAGAGGTTATGCAGGAACTGCGAGCAGTGATGGACCTCGCTCTCCGGGTGACGGAAGTCACTGCACGCTCCCTGGGTCAGGCGATGTCCACATTAGTGGTCCAGGAACCTGGGGCTAACGTACGTCTCCGTTCCCTCCTTCAGGGAACGAGGGTTACATACGTAACCGAGACGTTTTCACTGTTATACGCAATCACACATCTTCTGAAAGAGTACAGAATCTCCTGATCAAAACATGAAAAGAAGAAGCAGAAACAAGCAACATCATATGTAATCATATGTAAAATAATTCATCAAATATTAAACCGCATATAAGTGAAAACTGCCTAATGTTACTGAATGAGATGTCGACCCAGGACGAGCTCTAGGACTGTGAAGCTTTGGGGTGCTGATGGACTCCATCAGTGTTTGATCATCACTCTAAATCCCATCTGGATGTAGTCTTTGACAAAATGTCATTTTCTCAGATTTTTGTTTAAAATGTTTGTAATGAAACCTACCCACAAGTAAAAAATGTATACCTAAATAGGAACATAGTAGTATACTTAAAGTGTAAATATAATATGTAAATAGTAAACTATAAGAACGTTATAGAAGTACTTGCAGTTTACAGAGAGTATACTTCAAAGTGTACTTTCATAGACTACTACTAAACTAGTATTTGACTAGTTAACTATCAGTATACCTATACGTTTACTTGTAGTATAGTTGTAGTTTCAAACGAAAAACTTGTAACTAGCTGTGTACTCAAAGTTTACTACTGTTACACTTAAAGTATACGTAAAAGTATACTTTTATACACTAAAAAGTGGGCCAATTTAGTCCTAAGTAGTATTGAAACAGTACACGTACAAGTATACTTCTAGTACATTGATATTAATATACTTATTTTTCATAAAGGTGACCGTGTCTGGCAAGAACACAGTGAAAGAAACCATGTCAGCTTTGCCATTATTGTATAGCAAAAATGGTTCTTGCATGTAAAGCAATCATATGGCTTCAGTAAAGTTGGTAACACTTTATTGCGATAGACACTTTAGACATTACTAACGGTAACTTTGCAGGTGTCAGCTAGCAGTCATTAGAGTATTAGTAGACTGTCTGCTTAATATCTTCAAACACTTTATTGTGATGCTCCCCAACAGACATTCTACTGACTGTAAGTAAATTTGATACTACATGTCAACTTATTCTACTAACCCAAACCCTAACGATTTCTATCATTAGATAGAAATTAGACTCATTAGAGTCTATTAATACTCTAATGAGAGTTTATTGACATGTAGGTCCAAAGTGACTTATAGTTAATAGATTGTCAAAATTAGACAATCACAGTGTAACAGAAAAGTTTTATGATGAGTAAATAATAATTTTGAAAAGTTAAACCATTCCCTTAACTTTGCTGTACTCTGAAACTTACTCAAAACCACAGTATCATTTAAGCAAACACATTGTTTCTCATATGAGTCATACTGTTTGTGCAATGTCCAAGGACTTTCCCACGTTTGGAACAGGTCAGAAGTTCTTTGTCAAACGGGTGATATATGTGACCCTGGAATTGTCATCGTAGGTGCATGTCCACTGTGAGAGACATAATCTAATAAAAAAAATCCAGAAATCACAATGTATGATTTTTTAACTATTTATTTGTATAATACAGCTTCAAATAAGTATTTGCACACCTAATGTTGTAACATTGAACATATCAATGTTAATATTTGGTACAGTAGCTGCACTGCAGGAGGGATTTTGGCCCACTCCTCCACACAGATCTTCTCTAGATCAGTCAGGTTTCTGGCCTGTCGCTGAGAAACACGGAGTTTGAGCTCCCTCCAAAGATTCTCTATTGGGTTTAGGTCTGGAGACTGGCTAGGCCACGCCAGAACCTTGATATGCTTCTTACAGAGCCACTCCTTGGTTATCCTGGCTGTGTGCTTCGGGTCATTGTCATGTTGGAAGACCCAGCCTCGACCCATCTTCAATGCTCTAACTGAGGGAAGGAGGTTGTTCCCCAAAATCTCGCAATACATGGCCCCGGTCATCCTCTCCTTAATACAGTCGCCCTGTCCCATGAGCAGAAAAACACCCCCAAAGCATGATGCTACCCCCCCCCCCCCATGCTTCACAGTAGGGATGGTGTTCTTGGGATGGTACTCATCATTCTTCTTCCTCCAAACACGTTTAGTGGAATTATGACCAAAAAGTTATATTTTGGTCTCATCTGACCACATGACTTTCTCCCATGACTCCTCTGGATCATCCAAATGGTCATTGGCAAACTTAAGATGGGCCTTGACATGTGCTGGTTTAAGCAACGGAGTTTAAGCAAATTCCGTGCCATGCATGATTTCAAACCGTGACGTCTTAGTGTATTACCAACAGTAACCGTGGAAACGGTGGTCCCAGCTCTTTTCAGGTCATTGACCAGCTCCTCCCGTGTAGTTCTGGGCTGATTTCTCACCATTCTTAGGATCATTGAGACCCCACGAGGTGAGATCTTGCATGGAGCCCCAGTCCGAGGGAGATTGACAGTCATGTTTAGCTTCTTCCATTTTCTAATGATTGCTCCAACAGTGGACCTTTTTTCACCAAGCTGCTTGGCAATTTCCCTGTAGCCCTTTCCAGCCTTGTGGAGGTGTACAATTTTGTCTCTAGAGTCTTTGGACAGCTCTTTGGTCTTGGCCATGTTAGTAGTTGGATTCTTACTGATTGTATGGGGTGGACAGGTGTCTTTATGCAGCTAACGACCTCAAACAGGTGCATCTAATTTAGGATAATAAATGGAGTGGAGGTGGACATTTTAAAGGCAGACTAACAGGTATTTGAGGGTCAGAATTCTAGCTGATAGACAGGTGTTCAAATACTTATTTGCAGCTGTATCATACAAATAAATAGTTAAAAAATCATATATTGTGATTTCTGGATTTTTTTGTTTAGATTATGTCTCTCACAGTGGACATGCACCTACGGTGACAATTTCAGACCCCTCCATGATTTCCAAGTGGGAGAACTTGCAAAATAGCAGGGTGTTCAAATACTGATTTTCCTCACTGTAAGTCGCACAGGTATATTTGTGGCAATAGCCAACAATAGATTGTATGGGTCAAAATGATAGATTTTTCTTTTATCTAAAAAATCATTAGGATATTAAGTAAATATCATGCTCCATGAAGATATTTTGTAAATGTCCTACCATAAATATATAATAAAAGTTATTATTAGTAGTAAAATGCATTGGTAAGGACTTAATTTGGACAACTGTATAGGTGATTTTCTCAATATTTAGATTGTTTTGCACCCTCAGATTCTAGATTTTCAAATATTGTCCTATCCTAACAAACATACATCAATGGAAAGCTTATTTATTGGTCACATATTATACAACACATTGGTCAAACTAATCTAATTGCACACCATTCATCTTGATAACGTCTTATTCAAATCATAATTTAAAAAAAAATTGTTAAGCTTCCAAAAAATGTATTTGTACCTTTCGATAATTCGTTTATTTCTAGTTTAACTTGTCTTACTCTTTTGTATCTCCTTTGTTTTGTTTTTTAAAGATGGGAATGATGCTCTGACTGGAAAGTTGAACCAGAACAGAAGATGACAAAACACTGACCACAGCTAAGAACTGTCAGCATCAGCCTTTTCTGTGTTGTTTGGTTGCTCTCACTTCCCTCATAACTTTGTGTTGCTGAAGTGCTCATCTTTCCTGTAAACATAACTGATTGTGAGGAGAGGAGGGAAGTACTATAATTACTTTCAGTGAGGCTAAGTGCCTTTGTGTTCTTTCAACACCTTCAAACTGACACAACTCAAGCATATATTCCAACTATGGTATAACCAAACAGCCAGGCATATGTTTAATTGTGACAGATTTCTTGGACATATCCTCTTCCTCTAAACTCTCCCTTGTTGCAGTGCAATTGGAACCCCTCAATGGCCAATCAGCAGGCAGAGGGTTTGTGATTTGGCATGGTCTCTATAAACGGACTAGAGAATCATCTCATTTTCCTCATTGCCCTCCGTTTGTCTCATGCGGAGAGCCAGAAGCATTTATAATGATCAAAGATGCATCTTATTTGTGGTTAAACTTGGCTGCTTGTCTTCGCGAATGTCCATAGACACGCTGTGAATGACCTTCATCGCCCTCATGTTCTGTCGCTTTGGCTGCCTCAGTCGTCCAAGCGTCTTACACAGGAGAGATATGGCATTTCTCCTAGGCCTTGGTGCAAAGTCAAACAGCTGATAGTGTAACTAGGCACTGGGCAGTGTAATTAAATACAAGACAAGTGCAAGTTAAATACATTACACACTCCAAAAACCAATTACCACAATGTAAAGTGCCCCTATTATGCTTTTCTCCGAATACTACCTTTCATGCAGTGTGTAATAGAGCTGTTTGTAGATGTGAAAGGTCTGCAAAGTTTTGCATAACAAATAAAGTTATTGTCTTCTAGAATAAAGACTCGATTCTGAACTGCCGAAATTAGTCATCGGCCAGTCCAGTCTCACTTCCTATTACATGCCTATGTAACAGTGTAACAAATTTGCACAGTGCCAGTCTATGGTCTTCATTGGCTGCCCTGCTTTGCCCCGCCCACAAACACTGTAGTAGAAAAGACCAGAAGAGTTCGGTTTGTGTTGTCAACATGTCGTTTTCAGCGCTGCGAATCCACTTTGCTGCACTTCCAAAGGATGTGTGTGAATGTTCTGGGAACATCAAATTTCCAAATAAAATGTGCTGGGAAGGTAAAATTTCTAGTGGGGTTGGTGCCTGTATATTTTACCACTTATGATTATCAGAGTTCATCGTAAGTGGCCTGCTCTTAAAGGATTAGTTCACTTTTAAATAAACTTTTGCTGATAATTTACTCACCCTCATATCATCCAAGATGATATGGAGAGATATTGATATTATTCAGTCGAGAAGAAATGAAAGTTTTTGATGAAAACATTCCAGGATTTTTCTCCATATAATGGACTTCAATGGGCTCCAAATGGTTCAAGGTCCAAATGCCAGTTTCAGTGCAGCTTCAAAGGGCTTTAAACGACACCAGACTCTTACCTAGCGAAACGATCGTTCATTTAAAAGAAAAAGAAAAAAGTGGAAGTTTTATAAGCACAAATGCTTGCCTTGCTCTGTTCTGTGATGCGCGTTCATGACGTCTTGTAATACGAAATTACGGACGGCGTCTCCAGTTAGTTTTGGGCAACCTAAAAAACATCTCTAAAACGCTGTTGCTCAGTAACGGTGGAAATCCATTTTGTTGGGTAATGCAGTGAGATGGTCTCACCAGCTGACTCAATGACTGATTCTAATGGCGGGATTGAAATCTATGACATCTGTGACATCTATGCAGTACCTGCCAGTCCTGAGTCTCCAACCATCATGGTTGCCACGCCCATCCTCCACAAGCCCGCTCCGGTTCCCAAAGTGCCCGCTCCGGTCCTCATGGCTCCTGATCTGCCAGAGACTCCTGTTCCACCAAGGCCGCCATGGACTCCTGACCCACCATGGACTCCCAAGGCTCCTGAACCGCCATGGACTCCCGAGGCTCCTGACCCGCCATGGACTCCCGAGGCTCCTGAACTGCCATGGACTCCCGAGGCTCCTGACCCGCCATGGACTCCCAAGGCTCCTGAACCGCCATGGACTCCCGAGGCTCCTGACCCGCCATGGACTCCCGAGGCTCCTGAACTGCCATGGACTCCCAAGGCTCCTGAACCGCCATGGACTCCCGAGGCTCCTGACCCGCCATGGACTCCCGAGGCTCCTGAACTGCCATGGACTCCCGAGGCTCCTGACCCGCCATGGACTCCCAAGGCTCCTGAACCGCCATGGACTCCCGAGGCTCCTGACCCGCCATGGACTCCCAAGACTCCTGACCCACCATGGACTCCCAAGGCTCCTGAACCGCCATGGACTCCCGAGGCTCCTGACCCGCCATGGACTCCCGAGGCTCCTGACCCACCATGGACTCCCAAGGCTCCTGAACCGCCATGGACTCCCGAGGCTCCTGACTCGCCATGGACTCCCAAGGCTCCTGAACCGCCATGGACTCCCGAGGCTCCTGACCCACCATGGACTCCCAAGGCTCCTGAACCGCCATGGACTCCCAAGGCTCCTGACTCGCCATGGACTCCCAAGGCACCTGACCCGCCATGGACTCCCAAGGCTCCTGACCCGCCATGGACTCCCGAGGCTCCTGACTCGCCATGGACTCCCAAGGCACCTGACCCGCCATGGACTCCCAAGGCTCCTGACCCGCTATGGACTCCCAAGGCTCCTGACCCGCTATGGACTCCCGAGGCTCCTGACCCGCTATGGACTCCCGAGGCTCCTGACCCGCCATGGACTCCCGAGGCTCCTGACCCACCATGGACTCCCGAGGCTCCTGACCCGCCATGGACTCCCGAGGCTCCTGACCCGCAATGGACTCCCGAGGCTCCTGACCCGCCATGGTCTCCCGAGGCTCCTGACCCGCCATGGACTCCCGAGGCTCCTGACCCGCCATGGTCACTCACGCCTTACTGTCCAGATACGCTCCATGGCCCAGGTCCACCCATGCCCCATGGCCCCGGTCTGCCCACGCTCCCAGGCCCATCTATGCCAGTCTTAGCTCAATGTCCTGTTCCCCTACACGGACCTGGCCCACCATCCCTTCCCCTGTTTACCTTCCATCTGAACTCTTTGTGCGGATTATTCCTTGTGAGCGTCTAGAAGCCAATCTTAAATTGGGGGCTCTGTCACATATTCCCTGTGTGTTTGTGGACACTTGTGTTATTTCCTGTCTTAGTCCTTTGTAGTTTTACATGGTGTTTTAGTTCTCCCAGGTGTTTCCCATTTAGCCACTCCCTCTTGTGATCTCGTTAACCTGGTTTCCCTGTGTATTTATATCCCACTGCTTCAGTTGTTGTTTGTCGGTCGTTGCTCCCGTATGTGTTCCTGGTGTCGTGCATTTTTTCGGGGTAAATCAAGAAAAAAATATACACTATTAATGAAACAAAACCACATATTTGTACTAAACATGTATGAAATTTAATGTGGGAAAAAAAAATACTCTGAACCCCAAGTGGATTTACACAAACTGAGAAAGTCAAACAGCGTGAGGTTGTGTCCCACTCTCCCCTAGGCCAGCCAAGTGGTGTGTGAGTTTATGCTGGACTGAGCGTGTGGTTCTGATGAGGGACAGGTGCTGGTGATTTAGTAATCAGGTGACATTTCAAGGTAGGAAGGCATCAAGGCACGTCCGAATCTAATGTTAGCTTCACTTCCTGTGTCCTGAGATACATTCATCTGATCAATTTTTAAAGGCAGCATATTGGTATCCTTCGCTGCCCTTGATAGCCCACAATCCTGTGCTTTCCATTTTGTGACAGTTGAGCTGGGAAAAAAAGATGCCATCCGAAATTTGCGTTTGCTGGTCAGTTTGTGTGTAAATGTTCGTTTTTTTTACCAACATATTCCACTTCTGATGTAATTTCTAGTGAGAAATAATTAATGTAGTAATTAAATATTAGCTTAGTTCTCACCAAAGCTTGCTCTTATTACTGTAGATCATTGAACTGTTACACTGCCTCAGAAGTCTGTCCAAAATCAGTTTTGTGAGGTGCCTTCGTGCACAAACGTTGCCTTACAAGTCATTGTCTGATAAGGCAGCGAGGCAGCCATCGACAAGCAGTGGTGGGCTGTCAGGGCCAGCAAGGCCTTCTCTGCTGGCCTAATCACTATCAGAATCACAGACTTACATTTTTAGATATTTTTTCCATGAATGTTTATAAAATTATTCCCAATAGTCTATTTTATTAACTTCATCGGTTTTCTCTTGGTTGCGCTGCTTCCAGTTAGAGCTTTTATCCAATCATATTTCAGTCATCATGTGTTGCTAGGTGAAAGAAATCTACCTTGAGTCCTTCAGAATCAATATCGCGGGCGCCGCTAGCTTAAATGAATGGCAATGAAACTGTGCGCTTTAACCAATCAGATAATCACTCCGATTTAATCAGCCAATCAGATTTCGAGTTGGCGACAGCGGGGCCATCAACGGGGCGTACAATAACGTCTGCATTTTCACGTCCTTTGATTGGATGATCAGAGAGCGTACCAGTAGCCTAGTCAGAATAACCAGCAAACCGCATCTGTTTTTTCAAACCCAAATGGCTGACAGAGGAGAAGAAATTAATGTATTAATTGACATACTTACAAAGCCTTTTTCAAAATTCCTGCAAACTGCCTTCTCCAGCTTAACGCACTGTCAAAAACAAACCGACTGTAATGTATACCATCACTGATTTTGAGGTCCCGCGGATCTTGATTTATTTGAGAGGATGGGTAATAGCAGGACATTTACTGCACAAATTGGCATGTTTTGTTTAATGATCACAGCCTATTTTGGTGAGTAAGTTAAGCTATAATGAATTTTATTTACATTTTTTATATCCTACAGTCAACCCTGGGCTGGCTAATCAGTGCCCCGTTTTTTCCGTGATGAATGTGATTTATTTTTTCTTGTAAATGTATGATCGATTTGTTAAATTATTATTATTTTCGTTATTAATATATTATTTACAACATTTTCATACTATTAAAATATGGTTTTGTGGGGTTTAAATGTAAAAAATGTTGTATTATCTTTGAACCTCACCTGAAATAAATTTGTCATACTGTTGGTAAGATTTGTCAAGAACCATTTATGCTGTTACGTTTTCTTTCGTGTAAAATATGCACAAAAAAACGCACAATTTGCTTTCGGTGGTCGGAGTACTCAAAAGGTAACGTTAGCCTACTGTTGTGGAAATAATTTGATTCGAAAAATGAGGAGGGAGGAGACAAATGCAAACCTTTGAAAAGTCAAAGTATTAAAAATGTTTTTATTTCTTGCAAGAAATTGGCAGTTCACATACAGAGAATGTCTGTCATGAGAAGAGCAAGGTTAGCTCCCCTATGCATCATTATATACCCCTAACACATCCTGGGTCGGCTGCATCCAGTCTTGTTTACCTTAAAAGGAAACATCTTTGTTCAAGGCCCCTTGTCTAACATAAATTCTAACTAGACAGCTCAATACCCATGTCTGCAGAAGTTCCTGTTTTTAAGCTTACTTCATTTTCACACATTCTGCCTATCGCTAATTTGATCGAAGCTGCGCACATACTTTTCACACTTGAAGTACAATAGGTCACTTTGACCTTTTCTGGTACACAGTTTCTTTGCTACTGAGTTTTTCTATCACTCGGAACATTTTGTTCCTGCAAGCTTGTCCTAACTTACGCACTTCTAAAAGCTTGGTCACATATCTTTAATAATGATTATATGATTATATTTCTTTAAATGCTTCATGAGTACAAATACATGTTCAATGTTAAATGTTCACTGATAACAAGTGATACACATCTAGGAGTAAAAGATTCACATCTATAAGTAAAAACACATCTAAGTAAAATGAACACTTCTAATAGTAAAAACACATCTAAGAGTCAAAAACATATCTAAATGTAAAATTTCCTTCACACTACTACACAAATGCACGGAAAACCAGGAGCGGATCGATGCTTCTGTTAGATATGATGCATGTGGCGCAGCTGTGGCTGCAGTGAAAGGAGACTTGTTGAATTGTGTCAATTGGGTTTCCTGCGTTAATAACTCTTAAATTATTTAATCGTTCTTTCTCGCTCCATGAGAGACGCAACGCCCTGTTATACTGCGTTTCTGTATAATATTAATGGTTTCTATAGCCGTGGCGTCATGATGATTTTATTAAGAGGTGAATTAATTCAGGTGGGATACCACTGAAGGCCTAGGTGTGAAATGCACGGCCCGCCACTGTCGACAATAATTATTTTACAGAAACACACTTTAAACACACTGTAAACATTTCATTTTTTTGGAATCTGATTTTGTATTCCAGATTACAAATAATCGGTTGCTTACTGATGGTAGTTATTTTTCAAATATTAAAAATAAAATTATTTGTCTCCGGAGAAGCGTTCAGTCTTTCTGCTCGCATGTAAATAGTGAATCCGCCATGGTGCGAGCGCAATTGGCTTTTAAAGGGAATGGGAGATGAAACTCTGATTGGTTTATTGTACGTTATGCCCAAAACACACTCATGACTCATTAAGAGACTCGGGACAACCCTTTTAGACCATGTGCCCGGAGCACCGACTGTTTTTTCCATCGTTAAACTAGCAAAAGTGGATTTAGACGCAAGAGCACCTGCGCCATGAGCTTCAGACCATGAGCTGAGATCATTAAAATAGGGCACATAAACTCGCAATTCTGAGAAAAAAGTCTGAATGAGTAAAATTTTAAAGTCGCAATTATCTTTTTTTTTGTTGTATTTGCTTTTTTTGGTAATTCTACGGAGCCCCTAAAGGGACATGGAAATGTTTTGCATACCCAGAGAAACTTGCCGTTTGCTTGCAAAGAGCTCAAAAGTTTTTACGAGCGAACATTAAGTATTGCCTTGAACACGACCACTAATGTCCCCTTAGTCCCTCTTTTTTCTCTAATTGATCAAAAAAAAGTCATGACATTATATTGTGTATTCACAAGATTTGTAAATTGTCAATTGCTATAAAAACATAAACATCAAACCAGAAAATATAATGGATGTATTGAAATATGGAGATAACCGTGGATAATGCAACAGAAGGTCCTGCCCCAGCCCTCCTATAATGGCTGCAGAGGCAGACGCCAGGGGACAGGAGCGCTCCTGGAAGTGTGATAAAGCACACCTGAAGTTAATAGCACCTCATGACCACCGCAGTAAAGGCAGCAGGAGCCTGTGACTGTCAGGGGCCTCCAGCTGAGAGCCCTGCTGTGGAAACCTGGACCCAAACCAATGCAGATGTAACATTAAATTAGACAACCAGCAATGGAAACTTCACCAAAGAAAAGTGAGAAATCAGTGCCACAGAACAGCATATTACAGCTTTGATTGGAAACGCTGTGTTCATTCCTGTAATTGCAATTTTGTGACTTTATTTCTCACTGGAGTGCGACAAAGGTGTGCTGCTTTTCCACCATGAGACCATAATCTTTCAAATGATGTATATCACAATCACTTCCTTTTCTCAACAGCAATACAAATACAACAGGATGACTAGCATAGGAACTTGTGTTTAAAGTGAACAACATTTAACTTTAATGTAGTACATCACAGAAAACGCTGCACTTGTTCTCTCTCTCTCTGTTTCTTTCACGGGAAAGTAGTCTCCATTGTTTCTGCTTGTGCACCTACACGATTCATGAGCCATCTGTCGTGTTTAATATTCCTCACACCTCAGACAGGATGTGCCCGTCTGGCATGCTGTGCCACACCGTGTGACCACTGTTTTGGCATGGCAAGGTCCTCTCTAATTAAATTAAACTACTCTCAACTGCTATCTGGTGACTGGGGTGTTCAAACATGAAACATGAAACATTTATGCTTTGAGGGAAAATCCAGTAACACCATTACTAAATATTGGATTAAGAAACTGTACTGAAAGTAAATTCCCTCTTGTGTGTATGAGCAGAAGCTTCAAGATTTTTATTTATTTATGATTCACACATTTAAAGGAATACTTTTAAAGGGTGATGACAGAATTTTCACACAAAAATGAAATTTCTGTCATCACCCTCAAAGCCTTTCATTCGACCTGTTTATCTGTTTATCATATTCATATCATAAAATGAAAGTGAAAAGGGGATTTCTCTAGCAAAAACAAGCTTTAATAAAAACAATATTACAATATTGGACTATAATAGTTATGGACTTTAATGAAACCTGCCTTCATTCACAATATTCATTGTATATTCAAAAAAATATAATCACACAGGCTGGAAATTGTTCTGTTTGTACTACTATTTTTTTTAAAGGGCTGATGAACTGATAAATCAACTTTTGATATATAGAAGCAGTGGCGGAACTAGACTTTTATACATGGGCTGGCCAAGGCTAGTTTAGGGGGTCCATAGTGAAAGAATATAATGTGTAGGCTAATACTTATTTGTAACATTGTATTCTAATAAATAAGCAACCAAAATTGTAGAAATGTAACAACTCTTGATTCCAACGGATATTCCACAGCAAAAACTACAAGTAGGCTAGTACATAAATGTAAAACATTAAGTGAACAGTCAGCCGCAAATTGAGAACAGTTCTAAAGAAGGTTCAGGTCTTCCAGTATTCAAGTACAGAATTTGAATAATCAAAGATAAACATAGATTAATGCATGTTAAAACTAGCTACACAAGTCAGTGGGTGTTATTTTTTGGTGGTGTGAGTTAGTGAGTGAGTGAGTGTGTGTCCGCGTGAGTGAGTGAGTGTGTCCGCGTGAGTGAGTGAGTGTGTCCGCCCACGCGAGTGAGTGAGTGAGTGAGTGAGTGAGTGAGTGAGTGTGTCTGCGCGAGTGAGTGTCCGCGTGAGTGAGTGTGTGTCCGCCCGCGCGAGTGAGTGAGTGAGTGAGTGAGTGTGTGTGTGTCCGCCCGCCCGCCCACGCGAGTGAGTGTGTGTGTCTGCGCAAGTGAGTGAGTCTGTGTGACTGTCTGTGAGAGTGTGTGAGTGTGTGTCCGCGTGAGTGAGTGAGTGTGTGTCCACCTGAGTGAGTGAGTGTGTGTCCGCCTGAGTGAGTGTGTCCGCCCGCGTGAGCGAGCGAGCGAGTGAGTGAGTGTGTGTCCGCGTGAGTGAGTGAGTGTGTGTCCGCCCGCGCGAGTGAGTGAGTGTGTGTCCGCCTGAGTGAGTGTGTCCGCCCGCGCTAGTGAGTGTGTGTGTCCGCGTGAGTGATTGAGTGTGTGTCCGCGTGATTGAGTGTGTGTCTGCCCGCGCGAGTGAGTGAGTGAGTGAGTGTGTGTCTGCCCGCGCGAGTGAGTGAGTGAGTGAGTGAGTGAGTGAGTGTGTCCGCGTGAGTGAGTGTGTACGCCCGCCCGCGCGAGTGAGTGAGTGATTGAGTGTGTGTCCCCAAGAGTGAGTGAGTATGTGTGTGTGTGTGTCCGTGAGAGTGTGTGTGTGTGATTTAATCATTGTGTTTGTTTAATATTTTGCGAGTCCTCTGAGTGAGTGAGTGAGTGAGTGAGTGAGTGAGTGAGTGAGTAAGTGTGTGTGTCTGCGTGTGAGTGAGTGTGTGTCCGCGTGAGTGAGTGAGTGTGTATGTGTGTGCGTGAGTGAGTGAGTGTGTGTGTCTGCGCGAGTGAGTGAGTGTGTGTCCGCGTGAGTGAGTGAGTGTGTATGTGTGTGCGTGAGTGAGTGAGTGCGTGTCCACCCGCGCGAGTGTGTGTGTGTGTCTGCGCGAGTGTGTGAGTGTGTGTGTGTGTGTGTCTGCGCGAGTGTGTGAGTGTGTGTCCGCGTGAGTGAGTGAGTGAGTGTGTGTGTGTCCTCCCGCTCGAGTGAGTGTGTGTGTCCGCCCGCGCGAGTGAGTGAGTGAGTGTGTGTCCGCCCACGCGTGCGTGCGAGTGAGTGAGTGAGTGTGTCCGTGAGAGTGTGTGTGTGTGTGAGTGTGTGATTTAATCATTGTGTTTGTTTAATATTTTGCGAGTCCTCTGAGTGAGTGAGTGAGTGAGTAAGTGTGTGTGTCTGCGTGTGAGTGAGTGTGTGTCCGCGTGAGTGAGTGAGTGTGTATGTGTGTGCGTGAGTGAGTGAGTGTGTGTGTCTGCGCGAGTGAGTGAGTGTGTGTCCGCGTGAGTGAGTGAGTGTGTATGTGTGTGCGTGAGTGAGTGAGTGTGTGTCCACCCGCGCGAGTGTGTGTGTGTGTCTGCGCGAGTGTGTGAGTGTGTGTGTGTGTGTGTCTGCGCGAGTGAGTGAGTGAGTGTGTGTCCGCGTGAGTGAGTGAGTGAGTGAGTGTGTGTGTGTCCTCCCGCTCGAGTGAGTGTGTGTGTGTCCGCCCGCGCGAGTGAGTGAGTGAGTGTGTGTCCGCCCACGCGTGCGTGCGAGTGAGTGAGTGTGTCCGTGAGAGTGTGTGTGTGTGTGAGTGTGTGATTTAATCATTGTGTTTGTTTGATATTTTGCGAGTCCTCTGAGCATTTCCCCAGATGATTCCTGGGACAGACGGGAGCTGAAGCTCATTAAATATGCAAATCTTTTCCGATCCTAGCCATAGGCGTTTACTTCCAAGTGTTCAGTGCGGCACGCCCATCAAAACCCAGCGTTTTTCAGAGAGCCTCAAAACCAGGGTAGAAAGTAGCCTATTACTTATTCATTATGATGTTTCTGAATGTAAAAACCACACAAACGTCATAAGTTGACCTCAGACAACAGTATAACAAAATAAAAAAAAGACAGTTTATGACACCTTTGATGCAAATGCTAACTTTACCCCAATGGAAAGCAGCAAATGAGTGAACATTTAACCGATTTCAGCATTTGAAAGGACATCAAATTTGAAACTAAAATGCATAATAATTTTTAATCTGTATTGATGGACGAGACGATAAATATAATACGTTTTCATGCCTCACCACTGCGCAGGTTGACCAGGCAATGACTCAAACCCATAAAACGAATGCTCAACTTAATGACATAAATGGACACAGAAATGTGCCTTGATGAGTGCCTGTACTGTTAACAAATGGATCCCTATTCTAAAGTGTTATCAAGCAAATAATAAGCCAAAGCCCTTAAAATAAATCAAATCTTTAGGATCATTTACAATGACAGTGTATGTTTTACGAATATGTAATTGAAATGTAATCATTGATAATATGGATACAATCATGGGCACCAGTCACTAAGCAGCTGTGACCACTGAGGGTTTGGATTTGAGAAGTCGGGTAAGAACATCTGTAAGCCCACAGCACTTTCCTTTTGGTCATAGACTATAGCATCTGGTGGGCATGTAAACAGACTTAAAATTGATGGGCCCACCTGTGCGTTGTCATCATATGATTCCCAAGAATGCTTTAGCTGCCAACGAACCTCTGGCTGAGAGCTTAGCTAACAGAGTGTCTAGCGTCACAGATTTAAATATTTCTAGAGAATGGTAAAATCACCAGCTTTCACAATCCTCATCATATCCGGGTTTGTTAAAGATACTAAATCAAAATGGGTTAGTAACCATACTGGAGAAGTCTTGGTATGCAACCGATATTCCTCCAGAATATATTTGGCCTGGTCTGAGTGAGCCTTTCAAATATGAAATTGAACTGCAGTTGAAGAAATACCACAGTAAGGTAACCATCCAAAAGAAAGACAAACTTTACAAGAGATGTCTGCCGAAATGAGATTTGACCCTTCTGGGTTAGCCTGCTGTACATCTGGATGATGTCCAATTGATCTGAAAGAGCCTTTTATGAGCACCAGTATGATGGGGATACCCCAGTCTGTCCAAATTCTGTACAGTGCTGCTTTTGATACTATATTTATAAAGGGATTTGTGGATCAATGAAGAGAGAATGTTGAATCCAATGCATCTGTGGGCACAGTGTTTTTGTTCATGATCGTTTTAGTGGCGATCTCAGGTGTATTGTTGCCTCAAGTAATGACAGTATATTTACTCATATGCACAAGAGTTGGAGATGATACACTACATTTCCAAAAAGTTTTTGGATGCCTGCCTTTACATGCACATAAACTTTAATGACATCCCGTTCTTAATCCGTAGGGTTTAATATGGAGTTGGTGCGCAGTCATTTTGGCACAGGAAGGGGCCAAACTGTTCCCACAAAGTTGGGAGCATGAAAGTCTTGGTATGCTGAAGCATTAAAGAGATAGTTCACCCAAAAATAAAAATTCTGTCATCCTTTACTCACCCTCAAGTTGTTCCAAACCTGTATGAGTTTCTTTGTTTTGCTGAACACAAAATAAGTTATTTAGAAGAATGTTTGTAACCAAGCAGATAGCGCAACCATTAACTACCATAGTAGGGGAAAAATACTATGGTAGTCAATGGTTGCTCTATCTGCTTTGTTACAAACATTCTTCTAAATATATTCTGTTGTGTTCAGCAGAACAAAGAAACTCATACAGGTTTGGAACAACTTGAGGGTGAGTAAAGGATGACAGAATTTTCATTTTTGGGTGAACTATCCTTTTAAGAGTTCCTTTCACTGGAACTAAAGGGCCAAGCCCAACCTCTGAAAAACAACCCCACCCCACAATCCCCCCTCCACCAAACTTTACACTTGGCACAATGCAGTCAGGCAAGTCCGGTTCTCCTGGTAACCGCCAAACCCAGACTCATCCATCGGATTGGCAGACAGAGAAGTGTGATTGGTCACTCCAGAGAACACGTCTCCACTGCTCTAGAGTCCAGTGGCGGCGCGCTTTACCCCACTGCATCCCACGCTTTGCATTGCACTTGTTGATGTAAGGCTTGGATGAGCTGCTCGGCCATGGAAACCCATTCCATGAAGCTCTACACACTGTTCTTGAGCTCATCTGAAGGACACAGGAGTTTGCAGGTCTGGAGCTCTTGACTCTGCAGAAAGTTGGCGACTTCTGTGACCCTCAGCATGCGCTGACCCCGCTCTGTGATTTTACGTGGCCTACTAATTTGTGGCTGAGTTGCTGTTGTTCCCAATTGCTTCCTCTTTGTTATAATACCACTAACAGTTGAGCGTGGAATATTTTTGTTCACAAATTTAAACGAATTTCACGAATTAACTTTTTGCACCTATCACGCTTAAGTTCTCTGAGCTCTTGAGAGCGGCCCATTCTTTCACAGTCTGCAGGCCTAGTGCTTGATTTATACACCTGTGGCCATGAAGTGATTGAACACCTGAATTCAATAATTTGGAGGAGTGTCCCGATACTTTTGACAATATAGTGTATAATGACATGAATATGCTTCATTTATTAGCAGAACAATACTCCAGTGACATGCATTGAATTTAAGACGGTTTTGGATGTGTTTTGAGGAAGGGAATGATTGTAAGGGCGGCTTATTAGAGTCAACACGTTCCCTCTTCAGAGCTCTGACAGCTTTATAAGGGCAGCATTCCCATCAACCCCTTCTGTCTCTGTTGCTCAGATGGAGCCTGCAGAAATAAGGTGCTCATGCACTGCAGAATTGCTGCTTGTAGCACTACGGCTAAACCTAGAGGTGAGAAATAACCTCCAGTCATCCCATTGCCCCATTTATTATTACAACTACAACTTGGTTTCTAATCTTCACCGCCTCCACCAGAAGAAGCCAAGACTTACCTGTCAACTTTTGTTTTGTCATCAAAGGTATTGATCTGTCTATGCCATGTGACAAATAAAAGGCCTAATCCTGTGCGATGGGTGGTTAACATTCTCTCTGTGCTGCTGTCCAACACGGCTAGAGGTTTGATTAGACAGCAACACTGATGGGGAGAAAAAGTCAAGCCCACTTGTCTGGTACGATAGACATTCCCTGAAGAGCTACAAACCAGTGGTATAACATTATAAACCCCAAGATGAAACATTTCTATCCTGATGGGATTGGTCTCTTCCATGATGACATTGATAGATCACAAAGGCTCACTGAATGGTGTGATGAGCATAAATGTTGGGTTTCCATGTTTTATCAGGACACTCGGTAGACATAATGAGTGTTTATACTGTACAAACTGTATATTCTGTCCCCTTACACTAACCCTACCCATGAAAGATAACTTCAAAAAACATCACTTAGTATGATTTGTAAGCTGTTTTCCTCCTTGGGACCAAAAAATGTCCACACAGAGTCATATATTTCTGATATTCCCTTGTGTGGTCTTCAGACCAATCTTGAACAAAACATTGGTGATTGAGATGCGTTGCTAAAAGTTGAATTCCTGACTTGACATGAACAATGTGTTAACATTGGTAGGGGGCGCTATTACACATCTCCTGAAAGAGTACAGAATCTCCTGATCAAAACACAGGGGAAGAAGAAGCAGAAACAAGCGGTATCATATGTAATCAGATGCATATGTAAAATAACGCATTCATCAAATATTAAACAGCATATTAATCAAAACTGCCTAATATTACTGAATGAAATATCAACCCAGGACGAGCTCTAGGACTGTGAATCCATCTACTCCATCAGTGTTTGCTCATCGCTCTGAATCCCATCCGGATGTAGTCTTGACAAAAAACAATATTTTTCTCAGCTTTTTGCTCAGAATGTTGCTTTTTTTATTAAACTTTTTTTTTTTGTTTAAAAGCAGAGGCTCTGTTCTTTCTTTTGATATATTGACATGTTCAGATATTCATACGACAAAATATTCTGAGGGCCATGACATTTTTTGTGAAAATGATCAAAAACGTGTCGGGGAAAGAGTTAAAAATGAATTGCTCATGGCGTGACACGCTGGGTAGTGAACACGCACAGAGCTTACAACAGCTAAATAAAGATTAGACAGAAGTGCTCATTATTGGTAATGACGCAAAGAGAACATCTATTGCTTCATATCTCGACTCATTATCGCTATATTCAAGTCTTGACTTTAGAAATCATACTTGAGAGTGAGGTTTAGTAATGAGTAAAACCTGTTTTTAAAAAAATCATATGTGATACATCAGGCTTTTATGGGTCACCGTCATAGGGTATAAGAGAATAAAAAAAACAAGAGCAAAAATATACAATTTTGTGCATATGCATATAAATATGCCAAAATTAAAGATTACATTCTGATATCTTGTAATACAAAGCAATGAGATCTTTATTTCAGGATCGAAGTTTAGGTAACATTAGTTTAGGGTTCAATTCTCTCTATGAACTAGTGTCTTACTATCATGCATATTACTAAGATGTTGGTTGTTTATTAGTGCTTATAAAAGCACATATTAATGCCTTATTCTGCATGACCATTTTCTACATCCCTTAATCCACCCAATACCTAAACTTAACAACTACCTTACTAACTATTAATAAGCAGCAATTAGGAGTTTATTGAGGAAAAAATTGCAGTTGATAGTGAATGTGTTCCCCATACTAAAGTGTTACCGCAGACTTAGGAAAAAATGCATATAAATATCAGTTGTCACTCTATATCTCCTAATAATATGTCTTTATAAGATCATATTTAATTGCCTATATCAAAGTTCTGTTTCATTGTGGGGCAAAACATATAATGCAATGCATATAATATTTAAGTCCATTAAGTGTTCATTTTGAAATATTACTAATACAAGTTATTGGTAACACTTTAGAATAATGGTCTGTCATTAATAGGTAACTATGCAGGACTAATGAGTAGAACTACATTAACACTTCAGCTACTACTACTAACTAATATAGAAAAAAAGCTTAACTAATCAGTAAGTAATATCAAATTTAGGACCAAGATAGTTCCTTATTAGGTAATCAATAATTACTGAATGGGATTGGCATCACTAAGAATAAACAGGTAACTATGACACATTATAAAGAATGACTAATTCATTAATAATCACAACATTAATGTGTCTGAGATGTTAGAAATTGTCTTTTTTTACTCGCAATGCGGTCATAAAATGCATCACTAGTTACTCAAGGGTTACCTGGTCACTATGAAGGAACTACTAGTGACCTGGACCATTATTAGATCTTGAAGATTGTCCTTCTTTACTCTGAATAAAGTCATAAAATGCATCAGTAATTGCTCAATTACCTAGTCACTCTTCAAGGACTACTAGTGATATGGACCATTATTTTAAAGTGATAAACCATCTTTTTAACTTTAAAACAATGGTCCAGATCACTAGTAGTTCCTGCATAGTGACTAGGTAACCCATGAGTAATTAGTGATGTATTTTACGAATTTATTCAGAGTAAAAAAGATGATTGATTATGTCTCAGACACACAATAATGTTCTTTATAATTTGTCATTTAGTAAATAGTTATTAATGAGGCTAATTTCATTCAGTACGTATTGATTACTTAACAAAGTACTACCTCCTAAATTCGATATTACTTACTGATAAGTTCAGCTTTTTTCTATATTAGTTAGTAGTAGTAGCTGAAGTATTAATGTAGTACTACTCATTAGTCCTGCGTTACCTATTAATGACGGACCATTATTCTAAAGTGTTACCAAGTTATTCTTTAGCTTACTTTATGAAAATCAGTGCAGATTTCACAGACGTTAAGCACAAGCTGAAAGGAGGACGATTGTACAATAATACTACAAGCCTTTTTACTTGCTAAAAAAAGGTCTAAACTATAAGATTGTGTAATAGGTGTTTCAGCAATGTTGCTCGTGTTGATCATTTGAAATGCTTTAGAAATGTTTGTATCTAATATGACAGACTTTATAGGGTGTATACATTTGTACATCTACTGTAGACTTTACTTGTGTAATAGTGTTTTGGCTGGGCTACTGTATGAAAGAGCTATAATCTCAACACAAGTTGAAGATGCAGCTACACGAGTGCTGGCTCGCACTAAAATGAGAAATCACATTACTCTCACACCCAGATCTCTTCACTGGCTGCCTGCATTCAGAATTGATTTTAAGATCTTCTTATTCATGGTACTACTGCAATATGGAAACTAAATCCAGCAAATTCACTTGGATCATTCAACGGTACCAAAAACATGGCGAAAAAGTTCTTTTTGAAAACCTACGAGCAATTTAAAAAGGGTTTCAGAGGGTAATGAAAAAAGGGTTTTTCATTGCGGGAATCGCGCAAATCGCTCAAGTTGAAAAATATGAACTTTGGCGGACATTCGCGCCACGTTAACCAATCAGGAGCTTGCTCTAGTAGTGACAACAATGAGGAGAAAATCTGTATATTAATATCTGGTTCAGACAATATGATTATCACTGTGATAACATTAAACGACATGAAACACAACTCAGTCTCTTTTTGTTAAATGCAAGTTTATGTTTGATCAATAATACAAAAGTATAAGTAAAAGGTATAATAAGCTACACATGAAATAAAGCAAACAATTCAGTCAAACATTCAAAGTCAGTGCTAGCCGGCTACAACGGTAACGTAAAGTTAAATAGCCTAAAAATAAAAACGATTTGCCAGGGAACAAATTATAGATCCATGAGACCAAAGATCGTCCGTTACATCTACACAAGACGAATTATAGCTGGAGACGCCACAGAGACATCAGAGGCAGCGGCTGAAGGACTGGCCGAGGAAAGGCTGCTCTCGCCGGAGACGTACGTTAGTGACTAACGAATGGGGGTTTCGCTTAAAAGCCTATCATCTTCGAGCACTTAGAAAACGCCCAATGGCGTGGCAATGCCATGGGCATGCAGAATTTGCATACGTAACTCCGCCTCACCGCGTGAGTATAAAAGGAAGTACGTGGCAATATCGCATTATGTTACCTGCTGAGAAGCCAAGACTGAACTCCTGCGTTCCAGGTAGCATAGCTGAAGTGGCAACGGGACGTACGTCTTTGTTCCCTCCTCAGGGAACGAGGGTTACATCCGTAACGGGGCAGAGTCATCCTCTGCACGGGGCAGAGTCGCTCTTCTCCCAGTCGACCCGAAGGCCCAGACGGGCTAAGTGCCGGAGCACTTGGACTCTGTGTCCGCACACCTGCTTACGAGAGTGACCTAGTATGAGCCAGTCATCGAAGTAGTTCAGGATGCGACCCCCCTGCTGCCTGAGTGGTGCAAGGGCTGCCTCGATAGACTACGTAGAGTCACGAGGGGACAGAGATGGGGACACCAGTTTTTTCCAAATGCCGCCAGCCCGGGCGCCAGCAGCAGAAGGAGAGGCCCTGCTACCATCCCCTGGAAAGAACTGGGACCCATCTCTGGGTTGTCCGCCTCCAGCCTGGTGTTTAACCAGGCTGGGGAGCGGACTGGACGACATCCTGCAACCACCTCCATGGCGCGGACCGGAGAAGGCGGCTGCTGGGGCCGGGCGGGAGGAGGGAGGGCGCCCTCGGCGGCGAGCGGACTGAGGCGACTGAGCCGCTGGCTGGGTGCAGCAGCGAGCCGCCGGGGCAGTACGTGTTACAGCCTCAGTCTGCTCTGGGGCGGCCGAGAACCGTTGGGCGCAGTTCTCAGCCGCGCTGCCGAAGAGGCCAGCCTGGGATATGGGCGAGTTGAGGAGGCGGGCTCACTCAACCCCCCCACATGCACGGGCGAACCGTCTTGAAAAAGACGTGCCACGCGCAAGCTCTTTTTATGAGAGGAAGCCTCGCAGTCGATGCCGAAGCGCCCAGGGAAACACACACCAGCCGTCTAGCAGACCACTGCGCAGATCAGCAGACAGGAAGTATGCGATCACTGGAACGTGCCGTCACACCAACACCGACTGGAAAGCTGCTCATCTCGAAGAAGCTGACAGAGTCTCAGAAGGTTTGTGAGGAGTGAAGAGGTAGGTACTCTTGGCTTCGAAAGCAGAAACATAATGCAATATTGCCACGTACTTCCTTTTATAATCACGCGGTGAGGCGGAGTTACGTATGTAAATTCCGCGTGCCCATGGCATTGGCACGCTATTGGGCGTTTTCTAAGTGCTCGAAGATGATAGGCTTCTAAGCGAAACCCCCATTCGTTAGTCACTAACGTACGTCGTAGTGACTGAACGAAAGGGAACTGGTATTTTGTGTGTGTGTGTTATTGTTCGTTCGAGCGCGAAAGAGAACTTGAATCTGGCACGAGCTTGCTATGCGTCGTGTGTGTGTCACAGACAGATCGTCAATGGTTTAAAAGCATTTGCATGAATAAAAGCGTGATTTACATAATGTAACGCTAGCCAGAGGATGACAGAAAAAAACGAATGCTGCGTTAATTATTTACCAGCTGAGTCTTCTCTTCTCCTGTTTCTACCAGTGATGCTTGATTCAACTTCCCGCGTCAACAGCGCAACTGGGTTGTAGGTTGTCACAAATGGGTTGAAATTTGTATGAGTCTAGCATTTCGGCACAGTGTACATGGGGAACGTAGGAAGTGCTTTCAGGGTGATAAATGACAAGAGAACAGAGCCTTATGTATAATGCACAATGCCTTATGTATCACCGGCCAAACTGGCTAGTAAGTTTTTATTAATAACATTTTTATTATGTTAATTTAGAACCCTGACTAACACACCCTTTAAATAACAAAAAAATATTGCGCTATTGACTTTAGAGCAGGTGTGTGTTGGTCAATGGCGCAGTGGTTTTCAGTTCCTCACAATAGCAACGCTCCAACAATGCTCCTGATCACACCTGGTGTTCACACCAGACGCCCATGATTGAACAGATGCGCCAGTGCTTTTGATATTTAAACAATGTGGAGCTGGACGTGAACATGAGAACTGCGAAACTAGAACCTAGCAAAAACCACTTGTGCTGTGCCTGCCGTCGCATTGCGCTGGGTGTATGATAGGGTCCTAGATTGCTGTTATAATCTCTGATGGAGATGCATCTCTGTAGAGCGGCTCAGGGAGCAGGAAAACAAATAAAACCCTTGAAACCTCTTAAACACAAAGGCACCAATAACTCCACCTCAGAAGCCCTAAAGTAATAGTATATTATAAACTCAATGGACAGCACAGTAATAAAGTTTAGCAAATAAACATTGGAGACATTTTATTTGTGCTGACATTTAGTAGAGGGTACACGCTTTATAAATGAATACTGGAGGCATGTTTCCTCCGCCTTCTGACAAATAACTACGAACCGATGTATAACATTACAAACTGCCTGGGTAGGTGAAATTCAACAACGGTGAGAAGAAAATTGCGTCAATTTGATTCCAACAACAACCATTCATTTTAAATTGACCAATTAACATTATCAGCTACGCAGTCATTTTTCTCCTCAGAAGAAGACACGATTCCGGCCAGCGTTCCCTGAAGGTACATTCATCCAGTTAAATAATTAGCTGGTATTTCTTTGTCAGTGTTGCTCATGCGGGACTAAAACCATTTCATGGGAAAGGAAAGAAATCTCACTCTCAAATGCCACTGACACGGCATGAATGAACTTTTAGCATTTCAGAAATCTAAACTATAATTACAAATAAATCTGGAACAAATACCATTCTCACACCTCCTCTACACCCAAACCTCCAGCACACATTCGATGTGATCAAAGGAGAAGCAAATATTCTCAGTACTAAGTGAAACCATGATCGTTTGGCACTTTTTTATATAAACTGTGGATATGAAAGTCTACAAACTGCTATTATAACAGCTGTTTTTTGGTGATGTAAAAGATGAAACAAAGATGCATCATATTGGAACTTTTGAACTTTCCATTGCTGACATTACATTAACTATTTCCCTGCCAGTGTTTTTGAAAAAAGTTTTTTTTGGAAAGCGTTTTCTCACAAATAACAGAAAAGTACATGTTTGGCGGGAAAGCGTTTTCTCACAAATAACAGAAAAGTACATGTTTGGCGGGAAAGCGTTTTCTCACAAATAACGGAAAAGTACATGTTTGGCGGGAAAGCGTTTTCTCACAAATAACGGAAAAGTATATTTTGGGCGGGAAAGCGTTTTCTCACAAATAACGGAAAATAACGTGTTTGGCGGGAAAGCGTTTTCTCACAAATAACAGAAAATAACGTGTTTGGCGGGAAAGCGTTTTCTCACAAATAACGGAAAATAACGTGTTTGGCGGGAAAGCGTTTTCTCACAAATAACAGAAAAGTAAATTTTGGGCGGGAAAGCGTTTTCTCACAAATAACGGAAAATAACGTGTTTGGCGGGAAAGCGTTTTCTCACAAATAACAGAAAAGTAAATTTTGGGCGGGAAAGCGTTTTCTCACAAATAACGGAAAATAACGTGTTTGGCGGGAAAGCGTTTTCTCACAAATAACAGAAAAGTACATGTTTGGCGGGAAAGCGTTTTCTCACAAATAACGGAAAATAACGTGTTTGGCGGGAAAGCGTTTTCTCACAAATAACAGAAAAGTAAATTTTGGGCGGGAAAGCGTTTTCTCACAAATAACGGAAAATAACGTGTTTGGCGGGAAAGCGTTTTCTCACAAATAACAGAAAAGTAAATTTTGGGCGGGAAAGCGTTTTCTCACAAATAACAGAAAAGTACATTTTGGGCGGGAAAGCGTTTTCTCACAAATAACGGAAAATAACGTGTTTGGCGGGAAAGCGTTTTCTCACAAATAACGGAAAATAACGTGTTTGGCGGGAAAGCGTTTTCTCACAAATAACAGAAAAGTAAATTTTGGGCGGGAAAGCAAGCGTTTTCTCACAAATAACAGAAAAGTAAATTTTGGGCGGGAAAGCGTTTTCTCACAAATAACGGAAAATAACGTGTTTGTCGGGAAAGTGTTTTCTCACAAATAACAGAAAAGTAAATTTTGGGCGGGAAAGCGTTTTCTCACAAATAACGGAAAATAACGTGTTTGTCGGGAAAGCGTTTTCTCACAAATAACAGAAAAGTACATGTTTGGCGGGAAAGCGTTTTCTCACAAATAACAGAAAAGTACATGTTTGGCGGGAAAGCGTTTTCTCACAAATAACAGAAAAGTACATGTTTGGCGGGAAAGCGATTTATAATACATGTTATAAGTAACGGAAAATCCTGTGTTTGGCGGGAAAGAGATTTCTCAAAAATAACGGAAAATCCTGTGTTTGGCGGGAAAGAGTTAATGTCAAACTGCATCAGTTTGCACAGCATTTTATATTTGGTTTCAGAATGAAAAATGTTACACACCTGTCTTCATCTGAAGAGACTGTGATTAATCTCGGCTGTTCCTCTAAGATTTGTGTACATCTTCTTGCTTTCTGCTATACAAGAGCCATGAAGCATCAACAGGATCTCATGTTGAAAGCCATCGCTGAGGGCTACACAAACATTTCCAAGGCATTAGATACAGTATATCATAACACAGAGAAGACAGTCATCAACAAATGGAGAAAGTATGGCACAACAGTGACATTATCAAGAACAGGGCGTCCCTCCAAAACGCATGAGAAGACAAAGAGAAAACTGGTGAGGGAGGCTGTCAAGAGGCAGACAGCAACATTAAAAGAGTCGCAGCTCTTTCTGAGAAGTACTGGTTTATTCCCACATTAATCTCCAGTATTCTCCATCTGTCTGGGCTATGAGACGCAAGCCTTTCTGACTGAACAAAACATCCAAGCCAAACAAAATCTAGTCTCCCAAAACCATGTTATGGTCTGATGAGACCAAGATTGAGCTGTTTGGCCGAAATAAAGGTGATGTTTGGTACATCGGCAGAAGAACAGCATCACGCTTTCGGCTGCTTTTCTTCAGCTGGAACTGGGGCTTTAGTGATTCACGAATGGCTCCAAGTACCAGTTGATTTTAGCTTCTGGCCTAGAAAGCTGAAAATGAAGAGCACTTTCACCTTGCAGCATTACAATGATCCAAAAGACACACATGCGAATCAACAAAAGAAGGACTTCAGCAAAGAAAGATGGATGTTTTGGAACAGACCTGAATCCTGTAGAAGAGGGCCGAGCTCCGGAGACGCCCTCGCATTTTAACAGATCTGGAACGTGTTTGCAAAGAAGATTAAGAAAATATTCCCAAGTCAAGATGTGCCAAGACAGACTGAGCGAAATCAAAGCGAGCTTCAGTTAAGGATCAGGTCAGGGGGGTGAACACTTATGCAGTTATGCCGTATTTTCTGTGAAATATGTCACTTTGGTTTTCATTGGCATCGGTTGCAAATTCTTACATTAAAATTGCAAAAGTTCTGATATGATTTATCTTTGTGTCTTGTGAGCTGTTTTAACCGGGTTCTTCATCCACTGTGAACCAATGTAAAGAGCTCAGTAAATACAGTGAAGCATCTCTATTATTTAATCAGGTATTATCACAAAACTAACTACGACTTTTGCCTCAATAAACTCCTAATTTCTGCTCATTAATAGTTAGTAAGGTAGTTGTTAAGTTTAGGTATCAGGCGATTAAGGGATGTAGAATATGGTCATGCATAATATGTGCTTTATAAGTGCTGATAAGCAGCCAATATCCTAATAATATGCATGATAATAAGGCACTAGTTATTAGTGAGAATTGGATCCTAAACTAAAGGTGTTACCAAAATATGATTTTGTTTATTACAGTATGTTTCTCTCTTAAAACGCTTATGTTTTTGGAAAATAATCTGAATTTTTCTTCATCCCTGTTTGTCAACCCTGTAATGCTGTGACATTTCCATATATAATAACATTTTGATCTTTCTGCCATCATATGTAGGAGACATTACAGAAATATTCAGAACAGAGATATGTTTGTACAGTCTTCATCAGGCTATAGGGAAATAAACTGTGTTGATTACTGCATATGTTCTTGGCACAAACCACAAAAGGATTTATTATTAAAAAAGTGGTGTGATGATATGTGTTATTTAAGGCTGTTATTAACATTTTTCTTCAACCCTGTAACATTCAACCCTTTTAAAATGTGAGTTGGCATAAAACATGTTTAAAACAAGAATGGGTTATTAATATGCTTTAAACTAAATTGTGAATTTATTACAGAGCACATCAATATCGGTTGATATACTACTCGAATTTACTGAACTATTCAAATTATTCAAGTATGTGAACTCCAAAGTTACTGTGATAAGTTTTGAAATATTGTTATAACTATTGGTATTTCTATTGGTAACTTTTTTTGTAACTTCGTCTGATAAGAGGTAAAATAATAGCATAAATACTGCTCGGTTTCTCGCAGAAACGGATCGTTTGGCTAGATAAGACCCTTATTCATCGTCTGGTGTCGTTTAAAGCTCTTTGAAGCTGCACTGAAACTGTCGTTTGGCCCTTGAACCGTCCGTTTGGAGCCCATTGAAGTCCATTATATGGAGAAAAATCCTGGAATGTTTTCATCAAAAACCTTCATTTCTTTTCAACTGAAGAAAGAAAGACATGGACATCTTGGATGACATGGGGGCAGGGGCGTAAATTTCATCTAAAAGTTGGGGGGGACAATAAACATGAAATTTCTCAAGAGCAATTTTTGAAGGGGACACAACTAATGCAGCCAAAATCGTACTTGTAAGGATATGTGTACCACAAAAAACTCGTACTTATTTGGCGTTTGGTGCACTGAAAAATTATCTAATGTCAGTTTTTCTTTTCTCTGTCATTTTATCTGACCAACAACACAAAGCGATAGTAGTTTAAGGGCCCTATTTTAACGATCTGAAACGCAAGTGCCAAAGCGCAAAGCGCAAGTAACTTTGTGGGCGGGTCTCGGCGCTGTTGCTATTTTCCCGGCGGGATAAATGGCTCTTGCGCCCGGCGCAAATCTAAAATGGGTTGGTCTGAAGTAGCTTCATTATTCATAGGTGTGGTTTGGGCGTAACGTGAATAAACCAATCAGAGCGTCATCCAACATTCCCTTTAAAAGCAGGTGCGCAAGTTCCATTATGGATTGCTATTATTATGGCGTATTTACCAGGCGCACGCCAGGAGCGGTTCACAGCCGAGAAGACTGATGTTCTTGTAAGAGCAGTGAAAGACAGAGAAGTTGTGTTGTATGGGGATGGGAGAAACCCACCCAAAATAGCGTCGGTTAAATAAATAATTAGCCTGAATAATTTGTAAGCTAGATTTATGCCTATTTATCTTCGTGGCACACCACAATGATTTCCGTCATCTCATGTGTTAATATTTTTTTAGTGTAACAATTTATGATTTGCAAAAATAACTGTTGCATCTGTGTAGATTACATGAGCAAAGTGTATGCGCGTTGTGCACGCTATGGTCAAGCATGCGCCCTTAAAATAGCATAATGAACAACGCGCAACGCGCCACTGACTTTAGACTAGGTTTTTTCTGGTCAGTGGCGCAATTGTTTAATGGAACAGCAAAATAGCACCAGGGATTGTTTGCGCCGGAACACGCCTCCTTTTTTGCGCTGAACCGCCCAGGGAGCGCAAGTTCATTCACTAGTTTAGCGACGTGCTTCTGTGGAGGGAAAAGCGCGCTTTGCGCGGGTGCAAAATAGGAATGACACATGCGTCGGTGTACAAAGTCAATTGCGCTGGGTGCAAAATAGGGCCCTAAATACGATTAAGGTTCACCACGCAGTCATATTATAATTATTAAATTATCTTGCGTCCTCCACATAGTATTTTATACTATGATATTCAGATATTTAGATATTCAACTGCAGAAGCCTCTGATCTGCCACTTATTATCATATTGAGCAAAACCCAACACAGATCTGACTGAACTTTCGGTTTAGAATTAGCCAATTTTTAGAATTTGGGGGCGGGTTGCTTGAATTTTGGGTTCATTAGCCTATTATTCGTAATGAAAAACACAACAACAAAACAGTCCAATGACACACTCCCTTAAATAGGCGCTTTTACGCTTTGAAACCGAATCTTCGATAATCTTGTCTGTCAGCGGTTTGCTCGTTCGGCTGGTGCTGTATTGAGCAGACACGTTCAGTTTTTAATTGTTTTGTCAGTTCTCTAACTGAACTCAATGATGTTATTACTGTACAGCGGGGCGGGGCGGCGGTGGGCAAGGGATGTTAACAGTGTTTTGCCTAATCTGTATTAAAGAGAAAAGAATCACTTCATCTGACGTTTAAAGTGAATAAAATAGCCTTGACAGCTACTTACGGGTGTTTCACAACTGCTGTCTGAAGAGCCTTGTTCTCTCCCCAAACTTGTGTGGTAGTTTTTCTACGGTCTATGGGTAACGTTAGTTGAGGTGCGGTGGATCAAACCACTGTGAGGCAAGGGGGGACTCAAAATGTTTCTAAACTTAAAGGTCCCGTTCTTCGTGATCCCATTGTTCAAACTTTAGTTAGTGTGTAATGTTGCTGTTAGAGCATAAATAATACCTGTAAAATTATAAAGCTCAAAGTTCAATGCCAAGCGAGATATTTTATTTAACAGAAGATCCCTTTCAAAGCCTACAGCGAACGGCTGGCTTGGACTACATCCTGGTACTTCCTTCATTAATGACGTCAGTAGAACAGTAGAACAGACTAACCTCCGCCCACAAGAATACGCGAAAAAAGGGGGCGTGGTCTTGTTGCTCTCCCACATGGAGAAGAGGAAGTGTCGCGTGGAGAAAAGGAAGTGTTGCGTTTGAGTGTGTTTGTCGCCATGTCGTCGAGACGCTGTTATTTTCATCCCGGAGTCAAATCACCTTTGTTTGGCTTTCCCAGGGATGCTGTAGAGATCATTGAGCGCATACATCTCCTGTTAAGAGGCGTGACCTTTCCATGCAAGTTACGTTTGCTAAGCTGCTGTCGAATCACAACACAGGAACCGCTGGCACAATCAGAACTCGTTACGTATTTCTGAAGGAGGGACTTCATAGAACAAGGAACTCATCAGCCGTTTTTAGGACAGTGAAAACAGCGGTGTACAGATGAGTAAATTGTGTTAAAAATACTGTGTTTTTTTACACGCGAAACATGAACACATGTTATATTGCACACTGTAAACACAATCAAAGCTTCAAAAAGACACGAAGAACGGGACCTTTAAAACGCATTTTTTTGTCCCGTTTGCGTTTGCATTGTTTTACTACTTACACATTATTTTAAGTATATATTGTTATATTATTTACAATACTCAGCATGGTTTTTAGGGGGGGGCAGCCCTCAGATTGGGG
This sequence comes from Romanogobio albipinnatus, assembly GCA_023566225.1. Classification (NCBI taxonomy): domain Eukaryota; kingdom Metazoa; phylum Chordata; class Actinopteri; order Cypriniformes; family Gobionidae; genus Romanogobio; species Romanogobio albipinnatus. The sequence goes on along the minus strand of CM042252.1, from coordinate 3,224,744 downwards.
GGGTCCTGCCCCCCCCCGTCCCCCCCGTGATTTACGCCCCTGCGGGGGGGTGAGTAAATGATCAGCAAAAGTTTATTTAAAAGTGAACTAATCCTTTAAAGCTACACTGTGTGATATTTTCCCCCATCTAGCGGTGAAAAGGTATATGACCATCCAGTAAATATTAGTTTCCAATTCCGATTTCGTTTTAACTCCTACGGTGGCCGATTTAGTCCAAAATTAACATAGCTTCCAGTTCAATCCAGCAATCCCCCTCTTCACATTCGACACGGTGCCATCGAGTGTTAAAACGTGAAAGGCGAAGCTTGAATTTACGGGTATGTCCCTCTTTGGCTAATGTACTTTCAAGATGGAGGGGCAACATGGCGACCCCCATTCGAACCCCTTACCCGTATGTATTTTCAATGGCATATTATAAACTTACGAGAATACTTTATTACTTGAAAGAAGTAAATATACATTAATGAGCACATATATTTTTGAAAGAACTAGTCAGTCAGTGTTTTTAGCTAAGAATAAACTAAAAAAGTTACACAGTGTAGCTTTAAGATACAATATATAGGCTACATGATGTGGTTTTCAATGGGGAAAACACTTAACCTCGTGTTGCGGTGATATTCTGTGTTCATCTGCTTGCCTGTACAACGTATGCAACATCAAAAAGATGTGTATTGAATTTGGTCTTTTAATACCACTGTCTTACTGCATTAAAACATACTGCAAACCTGGTCAAAATGACTGGCGGGCAGTGGAGGAAAGCTTTGTTATAATGGTCAAGTGAAAACTGTGAATAGTGAGAATTGAACCCTAAAATAAAGTGTTACCACTTTTTCAAACAACAATAATAATTCCTGACATTTTAAGGCTGAAATGTCGCCGTTTCCTGAGAATCACTGAACTGCAGCGTGAGGATAAATACTGAGAGCTTCCTGAAAATCCACTCGTTTCCAAGACCTGCCTTGAGGCTTCGTGCCGCACGCTCCTGATTGCATCGCATTTCTCGGAGCAGCGAAAATTAGGCTAACGTGGAGCTCAGAATAAGCAATCAAAGCGGCTCGTGACACTTTAAGACCCCTTGCCACTGCTCACACAATCCACCTGCACACCAGAGCCGCACTTCCACCCATGGCCTCTAGAGATCACTGTGGCACTGCCGGTGCCGAGCGCAGTCTGTTGTCAGTCAGGCCGGATCCGCACACACAGATATCTCACAGCACACTTGAATGCCTCATTTCATTCCAATCCTGCTCGGGCTCTGGAGCCCTGCTCATCATCTTATCTCCAACTGGGTGAAAGTTTACTTTTGACGTTCTCTGGACATCCTGAACAAAGAGAGTCGAATGGCATCTTCAGCTATTCGATTTCAATTTAAAAATGCTGAAAACTCAAAATGACCTCTAGATGGAAAAGATATCCTCTCCTTTACTCGAAAATCACAAAGTATATGATTTTAATTGACGCGTTGGTCTCGGATCGCACCTTTCTCATCTCAAGGATTTGAGGAATGTTATTGTTTGTGCAAATACATCAAAATCCTTACATTGGAAACTGTCGCAATCATTGTAAATGTCATCACTGCACTTCAGCCACTGGAAATGTCATGTTACAGAGCTAAAGTGACACTTCAGGAGGAAAAATATCATCATCTGAAGGTCACATTTATCATTATGGAGAGTTTCCCACTGTAATATTCGGCTGTATAGTTTCATGTGCTGTACAAGTGAAGCATAAATATCGTCGCCTCGCTAAAGCTACTGTTGTGGTGCACTTCTGACCTGAGAGCAGTTTGCTTGCCAACAGATGAAGATGGATGGATCGCACGAAAGCATATCCAGATCACGTTTAACACCAAAGTAAAACATAATAATAATACAAAAAATAATCATACATAAAGTAAAGGAAGCCTGTATTTTTAGGGCCATTGCAATGTTATTTTCATGATGGGTAGGGTAGAGGGGGGGGAAACGCCCCTCTTAAGGAAAATGTGACATTACAGTGAAACAAAACATAAATGTGACTTAAATTGCCATCCCGGTTTTGAGTGACTATGGCAGGAGTTATTCACCAAATATTAAAATTGCGCAGCCTTCATAATTAATTAGTATTTTGACTGAAAATATTTTTGTACAAAGGGGGGGTTTTGCCCCAGCGGTGGGGTAAAATGCCCCCTTTCTTACCAACCAGTTTGCTTCATAGATCAACAGCAAAATGAGCAGTCTATAGTTTTTAATCTCTCAAAGTAAAAGGCAAGTAATGTATCAACATGTATATAAATTAATATTTATTTAATATCACTATTTATATAGTGAAATATATTCAATAAATGCATTAAAAGCCACTATGTTTTATCATTGGGTCACCTAACCACCTTCCATCAGTGAGCTAACTGTGCTATCAAGCTAGCCTAATGCTCACTTGAGGTAATTTTTTTTTATTTTGTTCAAATGTTTTGATTTTACCACCTAGTTATACTGCATTAAGTGTAAAACAAAGGATTTGATAGACAGAAATATGTTATTATAGTAATTATGATAGAGAGAAGCTATGCCCTTTAGGGGGCGTTTTACCCCACAAGCTATGACTTTTTTAGAAAATGTTTAATTTTTAAAATATAATTATATTCCTTATAAATAACATTTCCTCTCAAACTACAGACGTCACTATTCATCTATCATACATCACTGTGATCTCCTGCAGACCAATATTCTCTTAAACACTTGTTTACTAATATCTGAAAATTATAGCGCTTGCAATGTAATCCTCTTCTCTTCAGATACATCGCTGGTGTCAGCTTCTCCAAGGAGATTTGTTTATCCCCGTTGTCAATGAAGTGCATAGCAACAGTGAAAATGTATCTTGACTCCCTCTAGTGGTTATTTTGGGAAAAACAGGTGGGGGGCGTTTTCCCCACTCTACCCTAGGCTTATATTGCATCTTAAATTTCCCTAAATTCTTGTTAGGCTACTCCTCACAGATTTTTTCTTTTCCTTTATTAAATTATTTTAATGGCAGTATAAAAAAAAAAATCAATCAGCATAAACCAAAGACTACACAGTGAATGTCAGAACCGTAATATAGCCTGTTTTCCCCTTAAGCTCATCCAAAAATGAAAATTAGCCCATGATTTACTCGCCCTCAAGTCATCCTAGGTGTGTATGACATTCTTCTTTCAAACGAACACAATCAGTTATATTTTAAAAAGTCCTCTGAGCATTATAATGGCAAGAAAGAAGAAAGTAATATACACCTATAGGATGGCTTGAGTGTGAGTAAATCATGGGATCATTTTCCCTTTAATTGTTATGAAAATAATGTCACCTGACAATAGGCTTGTATGTCCTCTGTAGTGGACATTATATTTGAGTGAACATGTCACAGTTTTAAAGAGCACATTCAGAGATAACAAATGTTTGGAAGTTTCACAATGACAACTTCCCCTCCTTCATTGTAAAATCGAATTAGTTAGACTTACTTAAAAAAAGCATGCAAACTGATTCCCTTAAAAAACAAGTAAAGTGAAATAGAAATAGTATTTTGTGCTAACAAATTCTTAGTTAGTATAGTTCCCTTACACAAGAGTTCTAGTAACTAAAAAAGGACTGAGAGTACTTGATCTTACTCTAAGTATAGCTACCATTGTTGTTACCACATGTCTGTGTGTGACTCAAGCTTGATCAACTGCAAGATATTGTTACAAATAGAGGCTATAGAGGGATTATAACAACCCGATTAAAAGGTGTTTATGACCTAAGTGTAGCATTAAAATTGTAAACGATCATTATACGATATAAAGGGAAATATTACATAGGTTAATTTTAAAAGAGGATCTTAATTTCTGACTAAATCATTAACTATAGTTAATTATTCCATCAACTTTTAAAAGCAACATATTTACTACTCAACTTCCTTTGAAACCAAATAACTGTGATTCTTTGTTGCATCGCTGCATCAATAGGAAGATAATTACAATAATATGAATGCTCCACGTGCCCAACCAAAGGGAACACTGATCACCATAATGGTGAGTTAAAAAAATAATATTTTTTTGCTTGACAAAATGGCACTCAAACCAATCTATTCATCTTAACTTGGGTTTTCTGAGTAAACAAGGTATAGTATGTGAATAGTACAGCTTACTAGATTTTTTTTTATTCTTTTTTTATTTAAAGGGGTGGTAAACCACGATTTCACTTTTCTAACTTTAGCTAGTGTGTAATGTTGCTGTTTGAGCATAAACAACATCTGCAAAGTTAAAACGTTCAAAGTTTAAAGCAAAGGGAGATATTTGCTTTTAAAGAAATCAATTTCTAAGGACTACAGCAAACGGCCGCTAGGGACTACAGACATTCCTCCAGGGTCTCTGACATCACCAGCCCCAATATTTGCATAAACCCCTCCTCCGAGAATATTAAATAAGGGGCGAGGCCATTTTGTATCGCAGCAGGGAAGCGTTGTTGTGGTATAGTTAGTCGGCTGGAGTGCTGTTGCCAATGCAGACGAAACGCTGTTATTTTCATCCGGATTGCAGGTCCACTTTGTTCAGCCTTCCTAGGGACGGGGGCGCTGCAGTGCGTTTAACATACAACGTTATATGCATGTGTGTATGAGACAGGGGGGAACACGGTCGCATTTGCAGCAGATATATACTGCCCATCATAAATCAAAGCACAAGACAGACAGGGGTCGGAGGAGAAGACCGGAAAATGTGACATAATGGACAATATTCGTCTGTATTTGCAATACACGAGCCGCGGTTCAGCTGCGCGAGACACACACTGCCAGTGTGTGAATGCATGACGGGCGCGCGGCTCCCGCTGCACATCTCACGGAGGAAAGCTTCCACAATCTTCACGAGTTCAATGCAGGATTCGCACAACGGCTTGTCCTGAAAGAGGGATTTAAAAACAGAAGCTGTTTACGGGCCACAACCTGTAAGTATGATTTATTTTTTGTCGATGTGTTTTCCTGTAATAGTTTGTGTTGTTAATTGTACGTTGTAGCAAGGAAGTACACAGATGACAACGCTGTTCTGCAAACCAGTTTGTTAAATGCTCATTCATACTTAACGTTATCTGACAAACACCTAACGTTACAAACTTTTTTTTAAATCTCAACAGCGAACTTGGCATTAGTGTAAATTATTCTTTGATTAGAGCTTTTATGTATTGTTTATCTACAGGCCTGCTAAACATGCTTCTGTGTTTGATTTGGCTACTAGTAAAGCCAATGTTTAGTGTTCGTTTTGGGTTAATAGTTCTTGCGACAGATATTTGGCAAATCGTTCTAAAAATACAAAAGTAACGGTGCCATTCAGTAGCGATCACTATAGATCTGCAGTCTTTACTCTTGAGGACTGAACAGGTTCTGCTCGATCATCTTCACTAAAATTGTCTGGGTCTGATTCGGACTCAAATTGGTATGGTTTTATTGACGCCATTGTTTCTAATACTACCCAAAGCACAGGCTACCGGTAAAGGGAAGGGGCGTGGCGTTTCCGACAAACGTGCAATAGGCGGTTAGCCAATCACAACACACTGGGCCAGCTAACCAATCTGAGCCCATTGCGTATTTTTGAGGGACTGGCTTCATACAACCGGAAACCATCAGACCGTTTTTACAAGGAGGGACAGAGCAGTGTAGAATAAAGGTCAAATATATGAACAATAATGCAATTTTTTTAAAAAGAAGCATGAACACGTTACAGTGCACCCCACAAACACAATCAAGCCTTCGAAAGAGTGTGCTTTACCACCCCTTTAAGACGTTAAGTAAAGTTAACTAAAAGGTTTTAGTTAGAATCACTGTTGGATTTTACAGCGTTGGACTTTCAAAATGACTGGCATTAATTTAGTGATCAAATGTAACACACTGATGGAAATCTGATAATATTTTGTGATTATGACTAATTTTTGAATTGTTTGTCATAAATCAGCATCTCAGGAAAGTGTAATGTGGTTCCGAATCAAAATATGACCTTCTGTTATGAAACAGGACATCGATTTCATACATGTCCACTGTAGAGACTCCGGGACTTAAATCATGTTCATCAGGCACACAACAAGTGAATGGAGAAAACATTGCCTATCAATATTCCTATGAAATATTAGATATTATTATGAAAATGTTGCCGATTACTACTCCCATTATTACACTTCTTTTTTCATTACATGTTGCCCCAAGAACACATTCATATGCAAATTAGATACAATGTACATACATTGTATATAATGGGAAAACTCGCTTATGGTAATTTTACACACACATTGCATAAATGATATATCAAATCATTCTGTTATATCTTTCATAACATAGTTGAGAGTCATCTTTATACAAAGTTTGGTATAAAAAACCTAAACTTTGAAACCTAAAAATTGACTGGTGATTCTTTTTTTATTTTTGAATCCCATTTTTTTTGCCTATCTTGTCTTTTTATTTGTTTTTTTCATTGTGTCCTGGTGTCCTCTACAGAGGACATAGCATAACATATGAATAAATAGTCAGGGTTTAGATTAAGCCAGGATTAGGCCTGAGTTCAATTAGGACATTTAAGTTGCTTTTATAAACATTACTGGTGTGCATCTTGAGACAAAACAACGGCATTGACATATTTCAAGATATGCTTTCTGGGACTAGCTTAAGGATATTGTTTTGAGTTTGACAGGATTTATGAAATTCACTTGCCTGACGTCGTCATACTCAATTCTAGTCAGTCTGATACTGCTCCGTTGGGCTGTGATTATGGGGCGTGTTTAAACCGAACCAGGAAAGACCTCAATTGGATAGACCTACAACCAATCAGAGCAACGGAGCGACGCATAACGTTAGTTGTCAAATGTCAACAGAACTCAACTGCACTGTGTTGCCAAGTCCGCGGGTTGAAGCGACCCCAATGATGTGATATACAGACCCAGGAATGCGAATTTTAGCAGCCGTGCCAAAATAACACATATTTTACCCCCAAATGCCATTTTTGCCGGAGAACCCCCCCACCCCCCCCCCCCCCCCCCCCCGGAAAGCTAGTGGGCTTGTTTTTGGCTAGTTTTGAGTAGCAGTTGGGAGAGTTTTGTTGTAAAAACTTGGCAACCCTGTCCGCACGCAAGCTGGAATAAGTCACGTTAGAAGAAGAAGATGAGTGTAAACGATCTTTGCCGGTGTTGTAAAAAAATAATTTAAGGATACACAGAGTACTTACCAACACCATCATCATTTCTGAGAGAAATAGTAAAGGTGAACGCATATACGAACAAGTTCTCCGTTTAGGATTAGAACAAATTCAACCCAAGCGGCTTTGATGACGTAGATGATTACGTTACTGTTTATCATCTGTCCATCATCGTCTAAAGCCCGCCCTGACAATTTCATTGGTCCGAACAGTTTCTGTTCAGGCATAATTACTTCTCTATGGATCAAGTCCAGACCGAACTGCCCGTGCAATTTTTTTTGTGGGCGGGGCTAAGTTCGTCTGGCATCCAGGCTAGAAATTCACACGAATAGAGAAAAAATAGGAAAGGGAATGCTTTTACGAACCGTTTTTAAATATTTTTGATTTGTTTCATTTGAATGCACTTCCTCTACAGTGAGATCAAATTGAATACGGTAAATGTTAAATACCCAGTTAATGGTCATCTCTTCTAACCCCCATTCCAGCTGTTGGTCCAGTGGTTTTTGGCAGCTCTGAGGGCTGATAAGAGGGCAGAGACCCGTACCCCTCTCCCGCTCTTATCTCGCCAGCACACTCCACGTTCATAAACATTCTTCCAGACCCTTTTTTAAGGAAGTGCTGGGTATTTGAAAGAGACACTGACAATTTATATGAATCAATATATAATTAATTTTTTTTTGAGCAAATTTGATGTTAATTTAATGGTGAAAATGAGCGGTCAATTTATTTTAAAATTTGTTTTATTAATCTATATCACAAAAGAGGGACAGTCATTCTGGACCACAGTTTGTAATATTGCAAGCGTTGGAATTTTTTCTGCATTTTCTAAACGTTATAATTGAGACATGATTCGACATAACTGTGGTGATTTAAACACCACAGAAACAGTTCACCCAAAAATGTCAAATTCCAGAGTGGCTATTTACACTAACTCCGCCCACTGACATCTGATTGTGATAGAGGGTGTGCATTGACGTCACTTCTGTATCGTGTACTACGACCGACGGAAAATGAAAAGTTGTGATTTCTAGGCCGATATGGCTAGGAACTATTCCCTCATTCCTGCGTAATAATCAAGAGCTTTGAGCCGTGACATGAGTGGAAACAATATACAGCTTTTATTAATCGCGATTAACTGAAAAAATGTATGATTAGTTACATTTTATTTTTAATCGATTGGCAACACTAATAAATATAATAATTTAGACTCTGTTATTATTGCATTTACCGTTTGATGGATGACACTGAGATGCAAATAGTATCTGCCACTATTTATGAGTGTAAATTAGCCTGGTCTTACCAGACTCTCGTACATTTCATTTGTGCAGAGAGTCTGGCCACTCTCCATTGACAAGCGTTTACTTCCTTGAAGGCGGGCACTCTGTTGAAGTTTAAAACTATTGGATCTGCCAAGAGCCACTCTGGATCTGCCATAACCAATCGCTAACATTTGGTTGTGACACGTCATGTGCCATTCGCCTCTGTTTCTCACATGGAAGTCCGTCAAAATAACTGTGCAGATTGTGCACCTCAGTGATAAAACTTGTGCATTCAGATTGTGATTTATTCACAGTGGAGGGGAGAGTTGTGTGATGGGGAACGGCTGCTCACGTGGTCCATAACATGATTGTATGCTGTAAATAAAATGTCATATGCTTGGTATGATAAGAATAAATCCTGCCGTAAATAACGGCCCAATTCAAATGTTTACGTGCTTTTCTTCCTTTTATTTTTAGAGCGGTGATTAAATATATTGCTCTTGAAAATACTTGCCAGCATTTCAAGAAATACAAGTCTAGAAATGCATCCAAATTACAGCGAAGTGCAACCGTACGGTGCTCTGCAGGGGTCAAAAAGGATATAAACAGTGAATTTTGAGGTGATATATTCTTGAAAACTCAGAGATGTGGATTCGGACAGCAGTTAAATGACCACACGACCTTGGTGTTTGTCTAAAATAGTAACGTTAGGTCATTCCGCCGGGGATTTTTACGCGGGTGGTGGGAGACGGACGGCAATAAAATCACTGACTAGCCGCTGTAAACGATGACAACACCGTCCGACCGCATGAGAAACAATTACTGGGGCTTCAGCAACTCCTTCAGCACTAACGGAGCGAGCTGGAAAATCAAACTTTTCCCGGGACACAACATCACGGCCACCAACAAAACTCAGCAAAGATTGTTCTTGCTCCGGCTTTAACTTCTGGATATTCGGCCGCGGTGCCACAACGGACCGAACGGCTTCACTCGCATCTTTTCTCCGCCGCCATTACTGAACTACAACTCAAACTAGCGCACGACATCAACGTCATCATTCTCAGCCACTCCCTCTGTTCGCTGATTGGACCGGTAAAAATTTGTTTGGAGAAAACCAGCGAATATACCGCAGTCCCAGACGACGTACTGAAGGAAAATGAAAATTGAGCGGAAGTACGTAGGAGGGCGGAGCCAGGCTAAGTGTAAATAGCATCTAACTTCTATTTACACTTATCGTAAAGAAAATACTGCTATTTTTACAGTGTAATTAGAATCTATTGCTATTTTAAATTAGTGTCAAGCATATTTGTGCTCAGTATAAATAGCATCTATCGCTAAGAACAAATGCTTTTGTAGCTCTTTTCGCCTTTAAATTCTGCCATTTTCTCAGCCTCATGTCATTTCTTTTGTTGAACATAAAATATATTTTGAGAAATGTCTAAAGGTTTTGGGTCCATACTAAGGAAGTCAAAGGTGAACTATTTGATTTCCAACAATTTTTTAAACATGTTCTTTCGTGTTGCATAGGAGAAATGACATGGGAGTGAGGAAATGATGACAAACTGGTTAACTTACCTTTTAAGTCCAAAATAATAAAAACCACAGGATGTACTTCTGAATGTACGTCCCGATCTCACAGGAAAATGTACGAGTTTATGATTTCATAAGAATTTGTATTGCAAACTGTATTTCTGAACAATGAGCATGACGGTCACTACATGGAGCGTAAGCAGACCGGACAAATGCACATTAATAAAAACATACAGATTCATATGAATCAGCCCCCAATTCACCCAATCATAAAATAGATATGAATTACTAAGAGATTGTGTTGGACCAGTTGAGCACCGTTGAGAGACAGATGACATCATTTTCACACTTCATCATTTTATATTCAAAATGATTCTGTTTTATTTTTATTGTTTGTAAATAATCTTTGTGTGGTCAACAGAACATTACAGACATGGGCAAAAATATTTCCCACGATTAGGGGAGAGTGGGGTAAGATGAGCCCATTATTACTCATGTGGTCCTCAAGATGAGAGAAAATAAGGCAGAAGTACAATGAAAGTATCTGGAGTAGTTTCAGGATGTTTGCTATCATTTTAAATGATCAGAATGTATCTCTGACAAAGGGTTCTAAAAATATGGCTTTTTATAAATAAAAAAAACTTTATGTGGCTCAATTTACCCCATGTTAGGGGTAAGTTGATCCGAGTCAGTGGGTAAGTTGCACCATCTGGGTGTAAACAGACCATCTAATTGAATCTGAATCAAACCCATGTGAAATTTTTAAAGACGTTTGACCTCTTTTAAAAACACCGCAAATAATCACATTTCCTTTCCTTAAACTTAAACAACATAAAACCAACCAAATAAAGTTGAAATTTTAATTTCTTTAATCGTTTTCATTTCTGAAACCTTATGTTGAACACCAAAGTTGTAACCTTCCCAAAAACAGACTAAAAAGAGTTTTTTGAATGAAATAAAACTGAATTAGAACGAATGAATAAATGTAATTGAAACTAATTTTCTTATCAAATAAACTCAAACTATTTTTTTTTAAAGAAAACGATAAATTAAAGCAGCTGTGCAACATTACATTATACCAGTTTATACGTTAGAGATTTAACTTAACTATGACCTTATGGTGGGGTGAGTTAAAACGCTGGCTCAATTTACCCCAGAGCATTTGGCTCACTTTGCCCTATAGCTGCCATTTTGTATCAAACTAGCTAGCTTACCAATTCAGGCTAATATTTAGCTAAATGATTTGGATGGGTTTTTTTTGTTTTGTTTTTACATTGCTAAATCACCAATATGGATTATAAATATTTTAGACCTGGGCAAATTAGCTTTGCTGTCCCAGTCATTACATCTGTTATGCTCAGAGTTTACTTAGACAAGCCAAATGTGTGCCTTCCACTCCTCCCATGTGCTTCTCATTTTCACAGTCTGGAATGATGGGTGATTCCAAAATACATGGTCACATGACAATAAAAGTGTACAGTCGCCAAGATAACTTACCCGCTGGCTCATCTTACCCCACTCCCCCCCTACACCACGCTGAGGTTGTTGGGTTTTAAATCTTTTGCAGATATAAACCTTCTGCTCTGGTGTAAATCTTTGCAGAATATACACTTCACTGAGATGCCAACATGAAACAACTGAAGCAAACTTTGACAGTATCTCAACAGCTCAGTGCCTTGAGCATCTGGAGCAAGCTAACCGCTAAACTTTGTCTTCCTTTCAGTGGTCTGCACAGTAGTGTACACACGGTTGAAGTCTCACTGGGCTCTATGGGTGCCGTCATTGAGATATCCACCCCGCTCTATCACTCCAGACTGCTTCACCCACTGATGATGAACCTGCAAACACCTCAGACAAAGAGCTGCACTGCTCGCACGTACACTTGGTACACCCTGAACCATTCACCATTAAACTGGACTCTATGATTGAAGCACTAGACAAATATTCATCACTTGTCTTTCTTCATTATTCATTAAGACTATAGATCTGGTCTCAATGATTAATGTCAAGGCCAGATGCTGTCACAACAACTGTTCAGAAAATGTTGAATGATTTTAACATTCATTTTACCTCCATTATATGTAAATGCCCTGTATGATATTGTAATTATTTTTAATTCATACTTTTATTCAGTTAAGATGCATTAAATTGATCAAAAGTGACAGTAAACCTTTACTATGATATGTGAAGATGTACATTTATTATGCTACAAAAGATTTTGGTTTCAAATAAATGCTGAAAAAAAAACCTTTCAACATTGATAATCAGAAATGTTTCTTGAGTACCAAATCAGAATATTAGAATGATTTCTGAAGGATCATGTGACACTGAAGATTAGAGCAATGGCTGCTTTGCCATCATTTGTGAAATATCTAAGGTTTTTTAATGTTAAAATACGTTCTCTTCACCCAAATTTATTGTTCATTGACTGCTTTCTTTATGCCATTCTTGGGTTTATCTCCCCCAAAAGTGTAAACTTTGAGTCTCCCAGACACCATCAAAACCCTGAAGTGGTCCACTCACATCTGTCAATCTCTTTCAGCTCAGCCTATAGCGTGAGTTTGGGGCGTGGCTACTGTTGAAGAGGTCAACGCGAACGCTGCAACTCGCTATAATAGACGCTTCAATACAGCATCATCATGCACCCAAACAGAAAGACAGAGGATCCAGTTTAAATTGTATACTCTGATGTGTCCAGTGTCAACAGTTGTGGCACATCATGTCAAAAAAAGTGCCTGGTGCAGATATGTTTGGTGGGTGTATTATAAATGAGACGCTCTAGACTCAATAGCTTACTCATGACACATAACAACACAGCTAAAAGTATTCCTAGCATGTTGGTTATTAAAAGTAGTCTACTTTTACCAGTTGAGACATGCCTTTGCAAGCACCTATAAGAGCTGTGCTTGTGATATTTGAGTTGGAGGAAGCGAGAAAATGGCGTTTGCAAAATATGCTTTATTTTTGTAATGCTGCGTTCACACCAAACGCGAATAGAGCATCAAAATCACGTCTAGTTTGACGCATGAACATTTTGAATCCATTCGAGCATATAAATCGAGAGGTTGAAGCGAAATAGACGCGCGTTCAAGGCGCTCCAGGAGAAATATGTCATAAAACACCACTCTGCCTCTTTTCATTTTCATTAAAAATAAATATAAATATTAATCATTAATAGTCACACAAATGTGGTCCAGGCAACTCCTACATTATCTTCACTGCATGTATTTAAATATCCCAACAAAAAAATAAAGTTATGAAACTTGTCTTTGCCCTCAGTCAAAACGATTTGACAGACAACAAATTATAGATTCATGACACCAAAGATCGGCCGTTAGATCCACACAAGATGCACCACTACAGGACATCAGAGCCAGCGGCAAACGCCAGAAGGACTGGCCGAGGAAAGGCTGCTCTCGCCGGGGTTAACGAGCGCTGAGCGCCGCTCTCTTTATAAATAAACCACAGATTTGAGCTTTAAACAACTACATTCACACCTGAAAAAGTCTTAAAACTACATTTTGGACACAATAGTAGTATTTTTAAATTATGCAGGGTTTCTCATCACGTCACTTTACCACGTGACCGCAGCAAGCAGGCTCCTGATTGGTTAACGCGGCGCAAATTGACGCCAAAGTTAAAATTTTTCAACTCGTGTGTCAGACGCGAATTCACTTCAAACGCGTGAATGCACAAAAGCACCACTCGCGTGTAACGCGCATATCGCTCAAAACGCTAAATTCGCGCCATTCTCGTCGCGCGAAATGCGCCTTCTGCGCCGCGGGACCTCCAGACGAGCGTCAACTCGCCTTTTTCAATGTTTTGACTTAACATTGAAATCACTTGCGCCAGATGCTCTATTCGCGTTTGGTGTGAACGCAGCATAATGCCGCTAGATGACATAGTGTTGGAGAAACGACATACTTCACCTTTAATTGTAATAACATTTCACAATATTACTGTTTTACTGTTGGTTTTCCACATAATTGTGTCATGATTCCAGCCTGTTTCCCAGTCTTGTGAGGATTCTTTTGTTTTTTCCGGTCTTATCATGTTTTGTAGTCCTTTGCAGTGATGGGAATAATGGCGTTATAGATAAACGGCGTTACTAACGGAATACTTTTTTTCAATAATGAGTAATCAAATGAATTTCTGTTTCTCCCGTTACAACGCCATTAGCGTTACTGAGAATAAAATGCGGCGTTACTATAATTGAGCTCACTGAAGCGGTTTTTATCCAAACAGGCTCTCTCTGTGTGTGTGTGTGTGTGTGTGTGTGTGTGTGTGTGTGTGTGTGTGTGTGTGTGTGTGTGTGTGTGTGTGTGTGTGTGTGTGTGTGTGTGTGTGTGTGTGTGTGTGTGTGTGTGTGTGTGTGTGTGCGGGCATGCATGCCATGCGTTTTGGGGTGTGTGTGGTGTGGTACACATAATTGATGAAGATTGGTGGGTGGGAGACAAGGCTGAGGTTGATCGGTTAAGTTCACACACACACACCAACGACCAGGAGGAGTCAGAGCGATGGCAAGTCCAACGACGTCAAAGGTAGCTTTCGCTAACTGGAAGTATAGTTGCTACTTTTTTGCTACTAATATTTGCACAATCTTTACACTATAGTACGTCTACTGATAATATTTGCACTATAGTAGGTTTGATAGGTGTCTCTCACATTGTCCCACAGAAACATTACAATAGTGTACATTAATGTACAATGTTTTATAATAATAATTTATTCTATTTAGTGTCCAATTCATTCATTTAACATATTTAATATTTGGGGCATCCAAGTTATTTGACATATTTGAACATTTGAAAAAAATACACAGTTGTTACTTTCCCTGGTAATTAGTTAATTTTATAATGATGTAACTCAGTTACTAACTCAGTTACTATTTGTAAGAAGTAACTAGTAACTATAACTAATTACTTTTTTATAGTAACGTGCCCAACACTGGTCCTTTGTAGTTTTTCATGTTGATTAGTTCTCCCTGGTGTTTCCAATTTAGCCACTCCCTCTTGTATATACCCCAGTGCTTCAGTTGTTGTTTGTCGGTCGTTGCTCCTGTACGTGTGTTCCTGTCGTTGCACCCCTGCCTGTTAATCGTGTTCTTGGAGTTTCTGCTTATTAAATTATTTCATGCTGCATTTGGATTCTCAGTCAGCTTCATCCCTGCTCACACATGACAAAATGCTTGGTGAGCATAAATAAGACACTTCTTTCAAAAACATTAAACATCTTACAGACCTCACTCTTTGGAACGGTAGTGTATGTTATTCTTATCTATATTATTATATTGTTAATGTGAATTAGGGCTGTCACAATTCCTCGATTAAATCCTTAATTGCAATTTACCAGTGTTGAGTAACCGGCAAAATATCATTAGACTTCCGGACATTAGAATCCATTCGTTTTTTAAAAGCTGCACGATGTATTAAAAACATTTAAAAATCATTCTATAGCATAGTGCTATTGTGCGATTCAATTAAATAAATATATGTCCAGCGGGTTTAATATATTTGCGCTTCAATTATTTACATATAAATGTGTTTATTAGGGTGGCCATTTCCATAACACCAAAAAGGAGGACACTTTGCGGCATTTAGTGAGGCAAGAATAATTGCATAGGACTCTGGTGTACTCGCAACTACAATACAATTTTGTCCATCATATCAATGGTATCATGATCCAGTGATTCTGCAATAGCCTACTCTATTCATTGCCAGGCAATTTGATCTACGATATATCTTGATGTTGACCTATGTGTAACAGAAGAGGCAAAAAAGTGTTTGTTCACAGTATTTGTATTTATTCAAGACATTGGGATGTCTGTTTCAAAAACTGACCACTGAGAGGAACCTGTCTTGCAAAGTGCACAGTGACTTCCCTTTCAGTCGGTCACGTTCGACGTACGTCGGACGTCACCGACGAATTGGGATCACTTCAGGGAGCCCCTATCAGCTTCGAGATATAGAGAACAGGCCAATGGGCCATTGGCGTGCGAGATTTGCATCTCGCGCTCCGCCCCGCGCCGTGGGTATAAACAGGAAGCGAGAGCGAATGCACGCTGTCATTCACTTCGGAGCCGAACGGCGTTGATGAAGCAAGACTGCTTTTCTAAAAGAGAGCCTATAACCTTAGCCTATCTACAAGAGAGATACTCCAGAGAACGAGAAGGACGCTTTGTGTTGGCGAAAAGGCACAATCAGCGCGATCGCGTGCTCACCGCTGCATCAGCATAACAAACTGCTGTTCTCACAGTAACTGTCGGTTTGGTGAGGGCGTTTGTCTCAGTGAGTGCAGACACAGGACTGCACTTACCTCCTGTGTGCTACCGCGGTCTTCCCCTGGGTGCTTCAGCACTGTTGAAAGAGCATTTCCTCACAAAAGAGCAACACGGGTGTGACACTGCGTCTTTTTCAAGACGTCATTCCACCCGTGCGTTTCTGGATGCGGTTGTTTCCTGTCCTAACAGCCACGATCCCTCTCGCATAAACATGTTGAGACTGTGTTCGTGGGTGATCCATGTTCTCTCAGGGGAACGGGATCACGTCGACGCGCTGTTCATCTTGCCTTCCGTGTGAGGGTTTGAGTGTTCAGCGCGCCGTGTGCCGTCTAGCTGCCTTCCTACAAGATGGGTTGGAGCGAATGCTGTCTCACTCCACCCTCAAAGTCTATGTTGCCGCTATCGCCGCTAATCATGATCTAGTAGATGGAAAGTCCTTAGGTAAGCACGATCTGATTGTCAGGTTCCTGAGGGGGACGAGGAGACTAAATCCACCTCGCCCTCCCTCTATACCCTCTTGGGACTTGTCTCTGGTGCTAACCACACTGCAGAGAGCGCCCTTTGAGCCTTTGCAGTCAGCAGAGTTAAAAGTTCTGTCGTTGAAGACAGTTCTCCTGACTGCATTGGCCTCCATCAAGAGGGTAGGGGACCTGCAGGCATTTTCGGTCGACGAATCGTGCCTGGAATTCGGGCCTGGTAACTCTCATGTGATCATGAGATCCCGGCCTGGATATGTGCCCAAGGTTCCCACAACTCCCTTCCGGGACCAAGTGGTGAGCCTGCAAGCACTGCCTTCGGAGGAGGCAGACCCAGCCCTAGCTTTTCTCTGTCCCGTCCGTGCTCTCCGGACTTACGTTGACAGAACGCAAAGCTTCAGGACCTCAGAGCAGCTCTTCGTCTGTTACGGAGGACAGCAGAAGGGAAAGGCTGTCTCCAAGCAGAGGATGGCCCACTGGATAGTGGATGCCATCGTCTTGGCGTATGAATCCCAAGACGTGCCTGCCCGCTCAGGTTAAGAGCCCACTCCACCAGGTGTGTCGCTTCTTCCTGGGCGCTGGCTCGCGGCGCCTCGCTGACAGATAATTGCAGAGCTGCGGGCTGGGCGACACCTAACACGTTCGCTAGATTCTATAGCCTTCATGTAGAGCCGGTATCTTCCTGTGTGCTCACTTCCCATAGTCAGTAACACCGGAGTGCCCGTTCTTGTGTCGGCTTGCTGCGCCATTCCCCTCCTTAGGGACCGGATGCGTGCGCTAACCGCTCCAGTTGAGTTCCCCAGAACGGCGAACCCATGTTGAGTCCTCCGTTACCCTCGGCAGTCGGATGTGGCGGTTCCATATGTTGTGACCCCCACGGCGGTCCCATGTGTGTATTCTCCAACAGTACGGCTCCATATGGCGAGCCTATGTCTTTCCCTCGGCAGAGCTCCTCTGCCGTCTCAGTAAGGTGTTGTTCCCCCTGCCTCTAACGGCCGGGGCCGCCCCTGGGACTTCCGTATGTTGTGCTGCCCACGGCCAACCCATCCGTGTATTCTCCACATGGTAACTCCCTCCGGGCATGATGTGGCTTCCGCAGCGGCCTCCACGGGCACGCTTTCCCAGCGCTATCCAATAAAGTCAGTTGAATGGGTCTTGCGGAACAGCAGCTTTTTGACTCTCCCTGCGTGAATTTCCCCGCCCGCATCAGATCAGGGTCTGAGGGGCTCATTGCTGGGCGCTGGAAGTGGTAGTAACTATGGCGTTTTCCAAAGGGATCCCAATTCGTCAGTGACGTCCGATGTATGTCGAACGTGATCGACTGAAAGGGAACGTCTCGGTTACGTATGGTAACCCTCGTTCCCTGAAGGAGGGAACGGAGACGTACGTCCCGTCGCCACAGTTGCTGTACCATCACTGCAGGGCCGAGTCACTAAGTTCGGCTCCTCTGTGAAAAACAGCGTGCATTCGCTCTCGCTTCCTGTTTATACCCGCGGCGCGGAGCGCGAGATGCAAATCTCGCATGCCAATGGCCCATTTGCCTGTTCTCTATATCTCGAAGCTGATAGGGGATCCCTGAAGTGATCCCAATTCGTCTGTAACGTCCGGCGTACGTCTCCCTTCCCTCCTTCAGGGAACGAGGGTTACCATACGTAACTGAGACTATTTCTGGAAATAACAGAAATACATAAACAAATAATGAATGCGAAAAATAAATAAATACAGTTCTTAACAAAGAAGTCCACCCTCTGCTAGTGTTGCTTTCGTCAATGAAAAGTATGACTAAATATCGTTGTCAACAAATCATTATCACGTGACGAAAAGAGTCAAGATGCAACGTAAATGCTGGTCATGTGACGATGACTATAATTAAATGTATAATGCAATAAATGCAATATAATGACTAAATGTGGTTCACAAAATAAAAACTATGCTAAAATGTCTCTTCATTTTCGTTGACGAAAATTAAACGAGACTAAATGTGGTTCACAAAATAAAAACTATGCTAAAATGTCTCTTCATTTTCGTTGACGAAAATTAAACGAGACGAAATGTTATAATGTTATTTTGTCTCGTTTAGTCGCGTTATTATTGTTATTTTCAAGTATTTGTGTGCGTCTCATTCAGGGGCTGCATCAGATGTCATTCTCTTCAAGCCTTACTCGCGACATTATTTAGAAGATGCAGCTGCGGTGATTTAATGACAACAAACAAAGTTAAGTTTGACACAGAGAAATGGACCGATGGCCAGCCAGTCATGGTTCGTAAGCCCTATTCGGACGGTAATTGTTTCACCTGCGGTCGGGAGGTGTTTTCATCATTTACAGGGGGTAGTCAGTGATTTTATTGTCGTCTTAAACCAGAATATCAGTGTTTTTCTCCCACCACCCGTGTACAAATCTCCGGCCGAATTACCTCATGTTTTTAGACAAACACCAATTAATTGTGGTAATTAAATTACCGTCCGAGTCCACAGTTTTGTACTGCACCCTACAGTTGCACTTTGCTGTCATTTGGATGCATTTTAAAGATCTAGACTTGTATTACTGAAATGCTGGCAAGTATTTACAAGAGCAAGATTTTTCATCACCGCTCCAAAAAAAAAAGCACGGAAACATTCAAAATGGGCGGTTATAACGGCAGCGATTATATATGTTAAAATAACCGCAGCATTAGGTTTACCTCATAAACGAATAAGAGGATTCACTTATTCACTTATTTCTGCTCATTTCCATGTGGAATAAAATGACATCCTTTATTTTGAGATAAAATACAAGACAGAACACCATTTTAACTATAATGTGGGTCTAATTTTAAACAGATTTAAATAATTAAATAATAGTTAGGATATTATTTTTCTATTATTAAATTAAATTAAATATGCATTTATTCGTATTACGACATTTGGAAAAACTTTCATTGCATCAAAGTGGAAAAAAAAACGGAATGTGTTATGGAAAAAGATGGGGAGAAATGTGGCCACAAAATCACTGGAAAAAACACCACAAACCTTAAGAGAAATCTCAATGTTTTTATTTATTTTATTTAAATGTATGTGTGTGTACTTCTAACATGTTTGGTTGGTAAAATAAATATGTTGTAAATTCAAATCAGAGCGTCTTCCCTGTCTGGAATGGAGGTATTCTTGGGTCTATAAGGTAACAATGATATAATAAGATAATATTGTTTGAAATGGGTTTGGATAAAAGAAGATTTTGGTTTTATACTACTAGGTGCTTATACTATATTGACTGGGTTAAATAGAATTGCATCACTAAAAAGAGACTAAAATACAGTTTTCATTGAATAAACTAGACTAAAATGTCATCAGTTTTCGTCGACTAAAACTAGACGAAAATAGTAATGGATAATTCTGACTAAAATAAGACTAAAATGCTCAGACTTTTAGTCGACTAAAACTTGACTAGACTAAAAAGAGTTTGAACGTGACTAAAACTAATAAAAACTAAAATGACCGCTTAACACAAAGACTAGACTAAAATTAAAACAGGCTGCCAAAACAACACTACCCTCTGCAAGCAGCTCAGGCAGCTCTTTGTTAAGAACTGAAATGTATATTTGTTTATTTTTCGCATTCATTATTTGTTTATTTATGTGTTTCTTATATACAGTATGACTGACTGGTGATGCTTGGCCGCATGATAGACTTTACATAGCTCTGCAGCTGAGATTTTGTCATCCTTAGGTGATGTTGCTTCTCGAAAAAAATGACCTAAGGTCTGACCTAAGATGTACTTTTCCGTGCTGGCATGTCGGTCAATGGCAGCTTTCCCTTGACTACTAACGTCTCTACTGCTTTTGGATATAAATTCACGCTCTTTTGTCCATTCCGGATTAATGAGGTCTGATGTTTCGGCATGTTAACGTTATGATATGACGTAGCCAGCATGTTGTGGAGGCTTGTATGCGTCCAATAAAGATTCTAGAGCGTGTTTTTATAGGCCGATTCAGCGCAACTCCAAAAAGGAGGACCAATGAGTGTCGGGCTTGAGGCTGCGCCGGACAGGGGGCTTAAAATACGGACATATGGCCACCCTAGTGTCTATCATTTACAAAAGTTCTTGGTTGTAAGCCCTCATCCTTTCTCTCGCTCCATTTCTGATATTAGGCAGTGAGATCTCCCCCACTAGCCACTGTCAGTTTGTCAGATCTCATTAGTCATGATCTAACAAACTCGTAATCAAAAGGTGCAAATCAGTAGCCCACATCTTCACTTCACTCCAGCGGAAAATGTCAGGTGAAAGACACCACAGAGGATCCTGTGCCCATCATGAGCTGAGCTCTGTGAGGGCGGCCCGTGATTTCTTTGAGCTAGTTTTCCGTCGCGCCCGGTGTGTTATTGATCCCCCATTGATTTAATCAGTAGCCTTGTCACATTGTTACAAAGAAACCCAGCTAAGATTAAAACAATTTACTTTGACATAAGGAACATTGTAGGCTAATGCTAGATTTATTCCTGGTTTTACTAGATTTATATCTAGCCCTGGTTGTAATGGTTCAGCTCTTGTTTAGAAGGGGCAACCAAAACCATTTCAAGACAAGTGTGAATGAATGAATGTTTAGAGTTAAACGCATGTTTGATATTTGTTGTATATCATTTGCATTTTTTCAGCCAAGGGATCTGTTAAAATTAGATTTGAGGAAAAAACACACTGAATTGTTCTTTCATCATTGCTGTTTCAAGACAACAGTGAAACGGTTTCATCGACCTGTTGGGAATTGGAATTACCGTCATTGATCCTGTCAGGCTTACCTCTGTCACCTTCGCAGCAAAGCTCAGCCGATCCTCCAGCCCCGCCTCAGCCGGATGTGAAGCCCACAGTTCGAGCAATCAGCAGCCTCACCTGAGCGTGTGGATCCTTTGGCTCCGCATCCGGCCTCTGATTACTTCGCTCCACCTCGGCTCGTCGACCTGTCGGCTACGCCTTGGCTCCTCTCACCCTTGGCTCCACCAGAGACCCTTGATCTTGCGACTTCACCAGGTTCTCTCGTCCCATTGGCTCCACTTCAGTCAGTCGTGACTCTACTTTTGCCATGGACTTAAGAGCCTTCCGCTGCACTCAGTCCCTCCACCCGTCCAGCTACAGTGGGTTCCTCCATCCCTCCAGCTCAGCCTCTGTCCTCCGTCACACCGACTCCGCCTCTGTCCTCTGTCTCACTGGCTCTGGCTCAGTCCTCTGGCACTCTCGCTCCACCTCAGATGCTCGTTGCCGCGACTACGCCAAAGTCTCCATTGCCAGCGGTGTCGCTCAAGTACATCAGCTCTCCGCCTGAGCCCTGGTATCCATCGGTTCCTTCTCTGTTGGTCGTTGCACAGATGTCATCAGCCCTGTCAACACCTTGGCTCCTCCCTCCCTTGAGTCCGCCGTGGGCTGTTGTCACTGCTAGGCTCTGAGTCTGCATCAGTGGGCATGTCCCATCATCGCCGCCAGGGTTTCATCGTCCTCCTGTCCTCATCCCACTGTCGTTTCCTGTCACCATCCCTTCACCATCTCCTCGTCCTCCTCCTAAGCCGCCTCCTTCTCCTCTTCATGCCGCAAGGTCGAGCCTTCCGGGAAAGGCCGTAATGTTACAAATATTCAGTTTTGTTTGTTCTTGTTTTTGTCTTCATGGACTTTTAGTTTGTATTCATTAGTTTCTTATGTTCCTTTGTTCTTTTCCTGCTTGTCTTCTGTTGTCATGGTTACTATGTCATTAGTTAGTTAATTAGTGAGATGGTGGTCCAGTGGGTTAAACCATGGAACTGATATGCAGAAGGTTGCTGGTTCGATCCCAGCGGTCACCACCAGTGTGTCCTTGAGCAAGGCCCTTTACTCCATGTTGCTCCAGGGGGATTGTCCCTGTAACAAGGGCACTGTAAGTTGCTTTGGATAAATTTGTATAAAGTTTGCATAAATGTAGTTCAGCGTGTTTACTTTACTTACCTTGTTTGTCAGCATACTTAAGTTCAGCCTTTTCCTGTGTTTAGTGTTCGTCTCGTTTGCGTTAGATTGTATGCCACTTCCTTTTGTTCTGTGTTACGCTGTGGATGACTTTTAAAGACAAAGACTGTTTTGAACTTTATCCTTCTTCGTCATCTGTCTGTGCGAATTAAAAATAATTCTAAAAAAAATTCTAAAAACTAATGCGGCGTTCCAGGCAACCCAAGCATTTGAAGCGAAATAGACATGCGTTCAAGGCGCTCCAGGAGAAATATGTCATAAAACACCACTCTGCCTCTTTTCATTTTCATTAAAAATATATATTAAGCATTAAAAGCCACACAAATGTGGTCCAGGCAACTCCTACATTATCTTCACTGCATGTATATTTAAATATCCTTAAAAAATAAAGTTATGAAACTTCTCTTTGCTCAGTCAAAACGATTTGGCAGACAACAAATTATAGATTCATGAGAGCAAAGATCGGCCGTTAGATCCACACAAGATTAATTATATCTCATGTTTAACCACTACTGGACATCAGAGCCAGCGGCAAACGTCAGAAGGACTGGCCGAGGAAAGGCTGCTCTCGCCGGGGTTAACGAGCGCTGAGCGCCCGGTGATCGCCTGAATCTCACAACTCCAAAAACACAAGATTATTTTTTTTAAATAGCGCTCTCTTTATAAATAAACCACAGATTAAAACAACTACATTCACACCTGAAAAAGTCTTAAAACTACATTTTCTGACACAATAGTAGTTTTTTTCAATTATGCAGGGTTTCTCATCACGTCCGATTCGCCGCACGAAACGCGCCCTCCGCGCCACGGGACATCCAGATGCGCGTCAACGCGCCTTTCCATTGACTTAACATTTAAATCACTCGCGCCAGATGCTCTATTCGCGTTTGGTGTGAACGCAGCATGAGGATTTGACTGTTCATAGATTAGGTCAGTTCTCTTGCGCTGCTGCTTCACTAGCATCGTCGGCATCGGGAGTTAACGCAGTTTGAACCAGCGGCTCGCATTGATAAGGCTCTGGGTCTGTGTCTACAGACAATCCACCCTCCTCCACTGCAGGTGAAAGTGGGGGAGAATGACCGCTCTGTTGCAAAGCTACTGGCGTCACTCCAGTCATTCTCCATCTTTGCGACTCGCGAGTCAGACAGCTGTCAATCAATCCGTCACTGCGGGTCTCAGGTGCACTTTTCCAGCATTTTTCAAAAATTGCCAGTGGGTGGAGTTAAGCTCTGAGCTGGGGTTTAGTTACCCTTTAAAGCTCAAATATGTGGTTTATTTATAAAAAGAGTGCCTATTTGAACATGTGATCTGGCGTTTGTGGAGTTGTGAGCTCCAGTGGATCAGCGGTGCTCAGCGCTCATTAACCCCGGCGAGAGCAGCCTTTCCTCGGCCAGTCCTTCAGCCGCTGGCTCTGATGTCTCTGTGGCGTCTCCAGCTATAATTCGTCTTGTGTAGATGTAACGGCCGATCTTTGCTCTCATGGATCTATAATTTGTTCCCTGGCAAATCGTTTAGGCTGAGGGCAAAGTGAAGTTTCATTACTTTTTTATTTTTAGGCTATTTAACTTTACGTTACTGTTGTAGCCGACTAGCACTGACTTTGAATGTTTGACTGAATTGTTTGCTTTATTTCATGTGTAGCTTATTATACCTTTTACTTATACTTTTGTATTATTGATCATAAATAAAGCATTTAACAAAAAGAGACTGTGTTGTGTTTCATGTCAGTTAATGTTATCACAGTGATAATCATATGCACACTTGTCTGAACCAGATATTAATATATTATTAATATAAACCAGATTTTCTCCTCATTGTTGTCACTACTAGAGCAAGCTCCTGATTGGTTAACGCGGCGCGAATATCCGCCAAAGTTCAGATTTTTCAACTCGGGCGATTCACGCACCAAACGCTCAATTCGCGTCCGGTGTGAACGCACCATAAGGCCTAGGTTTAAAATACATGTAGGGACTAATGAACATAACATGAAACAGGTGCGTAACTCAAATCAGAAACCTTGGAAACTGATGCTAGCTTATTGAACAGGAACATGGAAAAAAAACAAACACAAACTAAACAAACATACTAAATTCATTAAATTGGCCTAATTCACAAAAACATTACAAACTGTTAACTCCTATCAGTGATCAGGAGGCATCACCTCTGGAGCTCCTCTTGTGCTTTAACTCCTCATCACTTCCCATGTTATAACTCTGTCCTTAATCAAGGTTTCCCATTATGGCTTCGGATGCACTGATGCTTCATACTTGGTGAATTGGGTCTGTTGAGGATTAAATATAATCATTATGTTAACTGTTCTGGTTTTGTGATAATGAAGCCGTGGCTGGGCTAGACCCACCTCATGAGTAGCCAATGCAATTTTGCCATCGAACGTTGGTTGAAATAGAATGAAATAAAATAAAATGTGCTGCTATTACCATTTAGATTGTGCGGTCAGCCCACAGGCAGGACACATGTACAAGTAAATAATTGAATTTGCACACCCTTGTAGAAAGCCAGGCCTGTGTGGAGACATTCATTTTTTTCCCAATCCCTATTTTCACATTGGCTTATTGTCGTGTTTTCAAGGGCACCGGTCTGGTCCTGCAGGCACCATAAATAATAAAAAGTCAATGGTTAGACTAAAGATGACTCCATTCCACATTTCCCCATCATGCAAGTCAAATGAAGATAGTGTTCGGAACAAATGAATGTGAGTTTTGCAGATGGTTACTTAGCTGGACTGGTTACCAACAGGACATTGACCACAGCCTCTTAGACCAGCATAGTAACTGTTTACATGCTAATTCAACAATTATGTTGTGCTCTTTGGTGTTCCGATTACACCACTTTATAGAAGAATTATATGAAGAATGATTGCAATTATTGTAAAACACAGGGAAAGGCTTTTTTTCACTATTGGTTTCATTACTTAGCAAGTGTCTTTTTTACAGTTTGAGTCAAACCGCAGTGGCTCATTATTACATGGGCGTCAGAACCATTGTATGTGTGCGGGACAAGACCCACCCACTTTTTACGATCAGTGATATTGGACCCACTCACTTTTATCGTCTCTAATATTCAGCACATGTCTGTTCACCTACCCCTAATCGAAAAACACTTATTATTAAACACGTTAGACGCTTTATTTCCACTTTTCTAATATTTTCTTCATTTTTATTGAAAATAAATGCCTTTCCGATCTGATATGTGATGGGAAAAGAGAGAAGATTGAGATCGGCGAAAGCCGGACTCGAACCGAGGTCGATTTGTGTCAAAACTAGATGCCATGCGTCTTACCCCTACACTACTGCCACTCTTAATCATATGGCGATTTCCGTAAATTTGTCTTTCCAAACTATACATTTAGCAAGGAAAGCAGTATATTTGTACTTTATGAGTACCCACCCACATTTTTTTTGCTTCCGACGCCCATGCATTATTATCAATGGAATTGTAGACGGCATAAGCCATTCACTACTCTATCTGATGTAGCACTTCTCACACTCGCTACACTGTAAACCCTAATGCTCAAAATAATGAATTGGTTTGAGTAGAGCCAACTCAAATTCACAAATAACCCAGCGTTAAGGGAACAGTGGATGCAGTTTGTGTTTCAGGAGTTACTAAAGTCTAAATACTCATAAACGTTTGTTTGATTTAACTAATTTATTTAATTTGAGTTGGCTCTACTCAAACCAATTCATTATTTTGAGCGTTAGGGTTTACAGTGTGTTTTGCTATGCTAGTTTAGAATAGTTTCTGTTATGTTGAGTTGGTTACCTTCATGGTGACGAGTGGAACAGATATACAGTATGTAAAAATGTTCTATATTGTTGTACTCATTCAGCAAGTGTTAAAACATTTTGTTACCAATTAGCAAGGTAGCATTTATTGAATTAGCTAGTTAAAGCTAGCCAAGTTTCCACTACTAAAAAAAGGAAAGTTAAATATATGAATTAGCTGTGCTTGATAAATTAGGCCCATTAGCTCTTTCCCCACCATTGACAGAATTTCTTGGTTTTCCATGTTTTCACTGTTATACGGTAGGGGGTGCTATTACACATCTCCTGAAAGAATCTCCTGATCAAACACAGGCACAAAAAGCATAAACAAGTGATAAAAGCATTGCTTATGCACGTTGTCTTTGGAAATAAGTTAAATGTCAAAATGTTTTTTTGGTTAAACTCACCCACATTCAAGTGATCATAAAAAATGCATGAAGCTGGAATAAAAAATATATAATTATTTTTAAAGCAGAGGCTCTTTCAGATATTCATACAACAAAATATTATGGGGGCCATGACATTTTTGTGAAAATGATCAAAAACACTGCCGGGGAATGATTTAATATGAAAAAAAAAGGCCAAAATCCAGGACATTTTAGTTGATTTACACATTTTTATTAATACAAATCTTTTAAAGTCGGCATGAAACTGAAGTTGTGATAATCTTTTCTTCCCTATGTGACGAATATGGCTTCTCAAATGAAAAAAGAAATGTAGGCGGGACTTGTTTTTGTCCATTGGGAACTGACTGGGTCATTGCTGTGTTCTCATGTGAGTGACAGGTTGCTGGAGGGGAGAGGATATTGTGCCGGTTATGTTGTTATGAAATAATAATGATGTGCACAGATAGATAATTTATAATAAACTGTAATATTCCATAAAAAATACGAATTGTCATTTAAATTTCATGGTGACGTTAAGGTCAGACTCATTTTGCCAGCCGCTACTAACCAGGATTTGGAACCAGCACTAAAGATGTCAGTTTAGAAAATTACTCCAAATAAAATGTTGGCATTTCATAACCTGTTTTATGTTTTAATAGTTTGCATAGAAAATTCTGCACTTTTGACCTGTTAGACATACTATTCATTAATATTATTTGGGCTCTATTGTGCACCTTTTGCAAAAATCTGATAAAAAATGTGTTCAGACAACAAACAACATATTCTGTTGGATTTTTGCTGCCTGTCTAAAGTCTTCCAGACTTTAGTTACTGCGAGAGCTGAATTTGACCTTCTGACTGACATGTCCTATAAGACTCAGTGTGCAGAATCTATACGAGCGAGCTGACACTGCATCTTCAAAATAAATAAATAAAAACAACAAATAAATTAAAGAGAGAGAAAGCATGAGAGCTCTGCCTTCAAAACATGTCTCTGAGCATGAGCACGAGTGTGTCTTCCAGCGTCCTATGCTATCATTAATAACAGTCCCCTGTGAAGCCATTTTTTGCACATCCCATTCATCATTGTCCTCTCAAAAATAATGCTGTGTCCTCCAGAGATTTCTGCCCCACTGGGGGATTTAGACATCTGTGTGGTTTGCCCTTTGGTTCCTCCTGAATTTCGTCATGCAGGTTCCTGTGGGGCGGAATGGACCATGAGTTCAAATACAATGATAATGCACGACACTTAATACTGTATTAGTGATGTGCTATTCCCATGTGACGCTAAAGCAAATACGGTTTTGTGTAATAATTACATTTCTCTGTTCGAGCATTGCTGAGAGTTTCGGTGTGAGGAATGGGGTTTGTGCTTAAAAAAATACAAAAAAATAAATAATTAAAATGGCAGTGGGTAACAAAAATGAGAAATGTTTTCCTTCTTCTTTGAGCCGTGTTTCTTTTTCTTACCCAATAGTATTTTGTTCATTTTTAAGGATAAGTCTTGCTATATTTTGGTCGTTTTTTTTTTTTATTATTTTATTTGAAAAAAGTTGCTGTGCTGCAAAATCAGAGAGTGCTGAAAACAGAATTTCACGGATCAATATTATTGAGAAAAAATGCAATGTTACTGTAATTACTTTATTATCTGTTATATTTAACAATGTTATCTCGTATTTCACTCTTAATAGTCTGCTTTGAATTGCATTCTATTTACCACTATTCACACTTTATATCTCTTTAACCAAAACTATTGTTACATTCAGTCCTTTTGTTCAAACTATGTCCCGATGGCGCTGCAAGGTCATGAAGCACTGTCAGAAGCAATCCATGAATGAACTAAATATATTAGAAAACGTAACATTTTGCTGATTGTTTAGTAATTGTTTAAGGCCATTTCACGATTTCAATCAATTTACAGTATCCAGCCCTCCCTCCCTCCCAACCAAGCAACCAACCAAACAAACAAACAAAGCAACTGATCAAACAACCAATCAACCAACTAACCAACCAACCAAACAACCAACTAACCAAACAACTAAGCAACCATCCAAACAAACAAAGAAACCAACCAACCAATTAACCAACTAACCAAACAACCAAGCCACCAACCAACTAACTTACCAACCAAACAACCAACCAACAAACCAACCAAGCAACCAACTAGCCAACCAACTAACTAACCTACCAACCAACCAACTAGCCAACAAACCAAGCAACCAACAAATTAACCAACCAACCAACAAACTAAACTAACCAACCAACTAAACTACCAGCCAACCAACTAAACAACTAACTAACTAACTAACTAACTAACTAACTAACTAACTAACTAACTAACTAACTAACCAACAAATTAACCAACTAACTAACCAAGAAAGCAAGCAAGCAAACAAACAAATAAACTAACCAACCAACCAACAAATTAACCAACAAATTAACTAACCAACCAACTAACTAAACTAACCAAGCAACCAACAAATTAACTAACCAACCAACTAACTAAACTAACCAACCAGCCAACCAACTAAACAACCAACCAACCAACTAACTTACCAACCAATTAACCATCCATCCATCTAACTAACTAACTAACTAACTAACTAACTAACTAACTAACTAACTAACTAACTAACTAACTAACTAACTAACTAACTAACCAACCAACTAACTAACTAACTAACTAACTAACTAAGAAAGCAAGCAAGCAAACAAACAAATAAACTAACCAACCAACCAACCAACCAACAAATTAACCAACTAACTAACTAACCAACCAACCAAGCAAGCAAGCAAGCGAGCAAGCAAGCAACCAATTAAACTAACCAACCAACAAATTAACTAACCAACCAACTAACTAAACTAACCAAGCAACCAACAAATTAACCAACCAACCAACAAATTAACCAACCAACTAACTAACTAACTAACTAACTAATTAAACTACATTTTAGTTTGACTCTTTCTCGAGGCTTTTTCTGCTGTGAGGCCTGTTTCAAATCAAAAGGGTGAAACATAGCAAAGGCCGCAACTGGCCACAATAATTGTAAACTATTTTTATCAATCAAATCATTTGTGTTCAGTTTTAACTGTAATTTAAGATTTTTTGTTTCAATCTGAACAGTATAATTAGTTCCAGGTGGCATCATCCAGGACACAATTTGTGTGACAATTTTTGACATAATACTCGAGAGGGTTGTTGACAGCAGGGCAATACAAAGAAGCTGGCAAATAAACTAAGAGCTACTTGCAACCGCCTTTTCACTGCCTCCACACCTCCAGTGCACAAGGATGCTGATGTTGAGAACAGCACAAAACACATCAGCACATTCCCTGCTCTGTCTCATTTGCTGTCTTGTGCACCGCATGAGCCAAATGCCAGTGTACATGCAGAGGACAAATTTCCAGCTTTCGCTCAGCACTCTACACACTGCCAAGCTTTCTTCACCTAGTCACTTGTCATTGTGCTGAAGCTTATGCCGCTTCTATACTGGCAGCACAATGCCAGACACTGAATCACAAAATAAACACCTTTAGAACTTTGTTACTTAAAATATAATTTTGCTTGTTTTTAAGTAGGGATGTGCTGATACAAAATATCTGCACTGATATAGATTATTCAGAATCACATCAGCCGACGCTGATGCTGATAGTTTGGTGGTAATGTCTTTCGTGCTGTAAGGTTTATGCTGTTGGATGCTTGTGCTGTAGACGGTATGATAACTGTCTCTACACACATCACAGTATACGGTATTGCACTACATGTCAATTTTTCATAAGGAAAAAAAAGATTTTTCCGATCTGGAAAAAGCGTAACTGGTGTGCGGTGTCGTCAGACGGAGCGTAAGCATTTTGAACTGCGAGAGGTGCAACACTTTTTCCGTAAGTTGAATACGGAAGGCGATCTGGTGGAAGCTAGATATTTTACTTTATAAAGTTTTAAATATGGATATTTTATTAAAATATGGATATAACACAAACACATCACTTTGCTTTATTAAGTCGTGTGGAGCAGTTATATGATGGATAGATGCACTTTTATGGACTTCTAAAATGACACAACCATTCACTGCTATTATAAAGCTTGGAAGAGCCAGGACTAAATATAACTAAAATATTTCTTAAAATATAACTATATAAACAAAATTTCATCTGAAAGAAGAATGTCATATGGATGACTTGAGGGTGAGTAAATCATGGGATTATTTTCATTTTTGGGTGAACTATCCCTTTAATGGGACAATAAAAGCCAACCCCTAACCCTACCCAATAAAGGCACTTTATTTCCGCTTTTAGAACATTTTCTTCATTTTGATTGAAAGTTAATGCATTTCTGATGTGATATGTGATGGGAAAAGAGAGAAGAGCGAGCTCTGCAAAAGGCGGATTCGAGCCCTGGTCGATCGCATCAAAAACAAGATCCTTAAGCCTTATGTGGCGTTCACACCGGACGCGATTCGCGCTAATCGCGCGAAGGTGGACGCTTGAACATTTTGAGTTTACTCGCTTCATTCGCATGTGAAATTCGCATGTGACAACTACACAACAGACGCGAATTCGTGTCATGGGGGGGGCTTCTATATGAGCCTAGATGAGCCAGCTCGTCTCGGTCACTTTACGTCTTTTTTGTAAAAAATACTACTATTAATGTGTGACAAAACGTAGTTTAAAGACTTTTTCAGGCGATAATATAGTTGTTTAAAGCACAAATCTGTGGTTAATTTATATAAAAGAGTGCCTATTTGAGCATTTTATCTGGCGTTTTCGGAGTTGTGAGATCCAGGCGATCAGCGGCGCTCCGCGCTCGTTTACCCGGCGAGACCCGCCTTTCCTCGGCTAGTCCTTCTCACATTTGCCGCTGGCTCTGGCTCTTTTTTTCTGCTCCTGTCTCGTTGTGAAATGGCTCACAATGGCTCACAATAACTCACTTTCTTCCAAGCAAGATCCTTTTTATTCCTTTATTCCTTTTATTCCTGTTCCTGTAGTGATAGGATGATGTATCATACAGCTCCGGGTATCCACATACGGCCACGATTATCTTGTCCTCCATTGTTGTTGGGATTTCTGCCTCCGCTTGTAAATGCGTCACTACTAGAGCAAGCTCGTGATTGGTTAACGCGGCGCGAAATATCCGCCAGAGTTCAGATTTTTCAACTTGAGCTCGAATCTCGCCGCCTCATTCGCGCGAATCGCGCCGCAGAATGCCATTTCGCGTCTCTGCATTGACTTAACATGTAAATCACTCGCGCGAATCGCGTCCGGTGTGAACGCACCTTTACACTCTACTGACTACACCACTGAAGAAGATCAACTATGCCTGTTATATTTTGAATCTTGTTTTTCCCAGCCAGGCATTGTTAGGCGGAGTTAGTGCAAATAGCCAACAAGGCACTACTTGGTGCAAAGAGACACTCTGTAAATTATATATATTTTAAAAGTTGTAATATTTTATCCAACATGCTGTAAATTAATTCAACATTTTTAATCAAGTTAAATAAATCCTGAAAAACATTTTTTTTTTAATAAATCAATATATCCTGAAGAAATCAACTTGACATATTTCATAGACTCCATTCATGTGGAGATGGTGGTCCAGTGGGTTAAACCATGGAACTGATAAGCAGAAGGTTGCTGGTTCGATCCCAGCGGTCACCACCAGTGTGTCCTTGAGCAAGGCACTTTACTCCATGTTGCTCCAGGGGGATTGTCCCTGTAATAAGGACACTGTAAGTCGCTTTGGATAAAAGTGTCTCATAAATGTAAATGTAGACATTAGATTATTTTGGCAGGTGAAAGCATTGAATAGACATAGCCAAAAGTATAGCATTAGAAGTCAATATACATTTACTTTCATATCAACATAAGCCCATTACTGACCTACAGTCCACAGCAATCCATTGTGCAACTTAGTTTGTTAATCTGTCTGAGGTAAAATCTAGGGGCCATTCACACAGGACAGGTTCTTTCATCCCATCGTCAGTGTTTAATACAGTCGTATACTGCATGCAGACAGGCTTGTCAAGCTGTTGTGTCGTGTCTTGCTTTTTTTCAGCATCTCACACCATGAGCCCACAAGTCATTGATCTCCAGAAATATTTATAAGACTATTTTCTGAAGTGATTGCACAGAAGAGAGGTTCTACATTGAGGTTAACCCTCTGGTGCTCTTCGTTTAGGGGTTGCATTGGTCGTCTACACCTAAAAATTAAACTTCCTCCACCCCAGTAAAACCAATGCAATTTATTTTTCTTCAATAATATTTATTCTTTTTAATTATGTATTTTGAGATGATTTGATGGTATGTTTTAATATTTATGCAATAATTATGGTCTATTTTTGCCATTGATTTCTTTTTTTTTTATGTTTTGATTAATTATTTAAAAAAAAAAAATATTATTATTATTGCAGTATTCCAGGTTAAAATAGAGACTAGGCCTTCAAAATATTTTTATTGAAGGCAGATTAGCGCCCTCTTTTGGAATTATTTAAGAAATCATGCAACCATGGGTGTAATCACTGGAGGTCTCTCTGGAGAGGCTTGAGAATTAGTTCTCTTTTGAACACATTTAATGATTTTTTTGTTGTTGATGGATTTGAATATATATATAAAAAAATCTCAAAGACTATTTATTATAAAGTTTTAGATATTTTTTGTTGTTAGAAATATAGATTTTTTTCTGTGAATTTGTGTTTTTTCAGATTTTCAATTCACTTCCTATGGTGGTCATTTTTGACTGAAGAGCACAAGTGGGAGTATTTTCTTTTACGACCAATTAGAGTGGCTGTGTCAATATCACACTCTTGATGTTTTAGAGTGTCACCTCTTTACTGCTGTGTACTTTTTTCAGCGTTGTGGCCGATTTGTAGATTGTACACACAAATATTCAGAGAATTTTTGTGTTTTTGCCGATTTCCCATTAATTTCCTATGGGCGGTCATTTATGACCGAAGACAATGAACGCTACTTTTTTTTTACGACCAATTAGCATGCTCGAATCATAACCCCGTTTTTTGTGTGTTTACATACCTAATGCTAGAAAAGTCACCAAGTTTCATATCATTCCTATGAAGCTATGGTTTTTAACATTTCAAAACTTAGAAATGACCGAAGAGCACCAGAGGGTTAACATGATAAATATTACCAACACATTTACAGGAAACACTGGCTTACAAAAAAAAACTGTTCACATGTCATTTAAAGGCTGGGAAGGAAGTTTTCCGCTGCACAGAATAAGGTTCTGCCCCATTATAATCAAAGAGCTACCCTCTGAGACCAACACATTATTCCTAGATAAAGAAGCCGCCACCCATTAATTACAAGACACATAACAAGAGACAATGGCTGTGCGTGTCTAATGTTGTGGCTCACCTAATCATTGGCAGAGTCTCAAAACCCCAGAGATGCATTGACGGTGAGATGTTTAACTGAGGCGCAACCCTGCACAATTAGCCCATTTTCTCCAGCAACGAAGCACAGCATTCTGGGTCTTGTCTTGTATCAGCTGTGTAGTAAGTACCCCTAAGAGAGTTCATTAATCTCTACATGCCTAGCACTAAGGCCAGTGGGTAATTGAGAGTTTAAGATTGATTACTGGGAGCAGATAATGGGCGATGTTTGCAAGTTGGGATTAGGCTACAAAACAGGTTTGCTTGCTCATAAATATTAAGCATTTCGCTATGTACACAAAGGGTGTGTGTATGTGTAGGCCTGCAGAAATATATCAAATAATTATATTTTCCAGAATTAGGAATGATACGATCAGTCTACAACCGACCACATTATGTGTATGATAAATCATTAATTAAACCACAATGATTAATTGCAAATTTCACATTAGTTACAGGGAGAAATAAATGGGCGGCTTATCGTGGATTAATATAATTATCAATCCTATGACATTTACCATAACAACAGAATTGCTTCCACATTTCAATGATTACTTTTGTTAATTGGATATTAAAAAGTGGCGAATGACGGCCGAATACACACTGGCTGAACAAACTCCTTTTGCGTTCCGCCCTGGGGTAAGAGTTCGGTTAATGGAGGGAATTGTGTATTCTTGGGTGACTTTTGGGTGATCATAGGAAAAACGATCCTGTACAGAGCAGTGCACTGACTGTGAAAGATAACAACACTGAGCAAATTTACATGCATCATATACCTGTTTCATTTAGCTCCTGTAAGCTTCATAGGCTGCTAACTATCTAATTGAGCTCTTTCAATCATATTCTGATTTAAAGTGAAAGTTACCTTTCATGAAGTGTGTAAAATAGTTCTAAGTGAATGAAAACATTTTTTTCAAAAAGTTTTTTACAAAGACTGGGCCATCTGACCAATCAGAGCAGAGTAGACCAATCACAACAGACTTGCAGAGTAGACCAATCACAACAGACTGGGCCATCTGACCAGTCAGAGCAGAGTCCAACAATCACAAAAGACTGGGCCGTCTGACCAGTCAGGGCAGAGTAGACCAATCACAACAGACTGAGCCATCTGACCAGTCAGAGCAGAGTAGACCAATCACAACAGACTGGGCCGTCTGACCAATCAGAGCAGAGTAGACCAATCACAACAGACTGGGCTATCTGACCAGTCAGAGCAGAGTAGACCAATCACAACAGACTGGGCCATCTGACCAGTCAGAGCAGAGTAGACCAATCACAACAGACTGGGCCGTCTGACCAGTCAGAGCAGAGTAGACCAATCACAACAGACTGGGCCATCTGACCAGTCAGAGCAGAGTAGACCAATCACAACAGACTGGGCCGTCTGACCAGTCAGAGCAGAGTAGACCAATCACAACAGACTGGGCCATCTGACCAGTCAGAGCAGAGTAGACCAATCACAACAGACTGGGCCATCTGACTAGTCAGAGCAGAGTAGACCAATCACAACAGACTGGGCTATCTGGCCAGTCAGAGCAGAGTAGACCAATCACAACAGACTGGGCCATCTGACCAGTCAGAGCAGAGTAGACCAATCACAACAGACTGGGCTATCTGGCCAGTCAGAGCAGAGTAGACCAATCACAACAGACTGGGCCATCTGACCAGTCAGAGCAGAGTAGACCAATCACAACAGACTGGGCTATCTGGCCAGTCAGAGCAGAGTAGACCAATCACAACAGACTGGGCCATCTGACCAGTCGGAGCAGAGTAGACCAATCACAACAGACTGGGCCATCTGACCAGTCAGAGCAGAGTAGACCAATCACAACAGACTTGGCCATCTCAACGGACCAATCACAACAGACTGGGCCATCTGACCAATCAGAGCAGAGTAGACCAATCACAACAGACTGCGCCGTCTGACCAGTCAGAGCAGAGTAAACCAATCACAACAGACATTTCTTTCAACCAATCAGATTTCAGTGTTAGTGTAAGACTTTGGGTTGGGGGATGGAGGGAATCAACAATATTCGTCTAAACTGTCAGATTATTAAAACGTTTAATCTACTTTGAAAGAATAAAGATGATATGATGTTTTGAATAACAAAGGAAATGTTGCTATTAAACTTAAAGTTATAGTTTGGCATATGCAGAGAGCTGGGGATAGTTTTTTAGTCTCTGGAGAAGAGATTCTTTCAACACAACAAAGGGACATTTCAATCAGCTCCTTTCTTTTGACTGAAAGAACAGTAGACTTTGATGTCCCATACTTTGATGGTTTAATATTGGTGTAAAATATGGATCAGTCCCTTATCAGAGGGAATTAAAAACATGCCCATTTTACGCTGAAAATCTGCGCTGGTGTGGCATGAATATGACATTTAAGCAAAAACAATACCATATTCTCAAAGGCATTAAGTGTGGGCAGAAAATCTATGACACACACACAGACACATATAAAGCTTTGGAATATATACCAGGAAAAATATAGTGAAGAGCAAAGAATGCTCTAGAGTAGAGGAAAGCATTGAAATAATAATAGTCATCCAAAAAATATGACAAAAGTTATTTAAATGATAAGAAAAGGCAACGTTCAATTATGCTTCACATCAGCATTTTGCTATCAGGGCTTTGGGGATGCATCTTGAATCCAGTGGTGTTTATAAGCACATATGTCTCTATTTAACTCTCGCACATTACCTCTAATTAACCTTTCAGATGTACAAAATAATCCATACACTTCAGATAAAATGAACTTGTACTTGGTTGAAGCGCCTTTTGCTTTTAATACAGCAGCCAGTCGTTTTAAATAACATTGTTGTGGCAAGCAGGGCGAGGCCGAGGGAACTCCGTTACATTGGTCCCGAAACTTGGGAGGAAGGAGGGACATGCTGTCAGAGAGCCCTCGCTCCTGAAGGGGATCGTGGTGTTGAGGAGGTCGGACA
Organism: Romanogobio albipinnatus; assembly: GCA_023566225.1. NCBI lineage: Eukaryota > Metazoa > Chordata > Actinopteri > Cypriniformes > Gobionidae > Romanogobio > Romanogobio albipinnatus. The sequence goes on along the minus strand of CM042252.1, from coordinate 3,187,571 downwards.
GCGTGGAAGAAGGAAGATCGCGAGTGGATGCCCAAGGTGGTGGTGCTGGAGCGAGTGGAGACCCGGTGGAACGGAGAGCTCGCTGTCATGCTCCTGGGTGGAGGTGGGGTGGCTGCCGTCCGCCATGATGGGGAGGAGCAGGGAACGCGGGACTCACTGCTGGCTCCCCTCAACCGGAGGAGCCACCCGGCCGGCCGCCAGGGGGCAGATCAAGCCGTGCACCGAGTGTCCAGTACCATCGCATTGCACCGCGAGGAAGAGCCTATGTTTCAAGCATGGGGGGTAGAGCGGGAGTACCCGGCCTGCGAAGGGCGATGGGGGTATGTGGCAAGCAGGACGAGAACGAGGGACCGTAAGAACGGGGTGAGGCCGGTGGTGAGTTAGGGTTAGTTAGGAGGAGCTCGAGCGCATAAAAGGAGGAGCAACGACAGTGAAGACGAGAGAGGACCAGGCCTGGAGTTTACGTTGTGTTTTGTGTATGTTTTGTTATGTGTGTGTGTGCGGCAGTCGTCCATGAGGGGCTGCCGCACACACACAACACAAAACGTATGTCCTTACAAAACGGATGCTCTTACTTTCAGATTGTTTATTTTTCATTAAAGTCTTTAAATGTTCGCCGGTTCCCGCCTTCTTCTTCCCATAACTATGAACTCTGTTACAATCGTCATCTAAGAACGTCTATCAAAAGACTCCAGATCAATCAGATTGCAGGGGATCTCCAGTCTTCAAGTCATTCAACAAGTTTTTGATTGGATTTGGCTCGTTCTTGGCTGTTCCGAAATGTTCTTCTTCTATGAAGCCATTCCTTTGTTGACTCTTCATCTTTAACATGGAGTCTTCCAGCTTCTGTGCCAAAATCTACTGGCATATGGCACTATCCATCAAGGACAGAAATTAACGTTTCCAATAGGGGCAATATTTGACCCCTGGAATAGATTTCCAGGGGCATTTTACCATTGCAATTACCTTTATTAAATGCAGCTGTGTTTATTTAACCAATTACCAAATTTAACCAATTACTTCAATCAGTCAGCATACATGTAGGCCCCGTCCACACGGAGACGCGTTTAGCTGTATACGTAAACAATTTCTATCGTATCAGCGTTTCATCCAGACGGATCCGCCGTTTTAGGAGCCTGAAACCGGTATTTGTTGAAAAATCTGTAATCTGTAATTTTTTGAAAAATTTCGTGTGTACAGCCAATCCGTATATTTTGTGAAACGTGATGTTATCACACCACGTTCCGCATGGTAAAGACTAGAAGGGATGCAGCTATGGCCACTGGGCATGCGCACATCAACATTCATTATTTAATTACTGTATTTGCATTATTGTAAGGGTAGGTTTAGGGTTGGTGTAGGTGTAGGCTAGCCTGACATTGTCATACTCAATTCTAGTCAGAATTTGAGTCTGATACTGCTCCGTTGGGCTGTGATTATGGGGTGTGTTTCAACCGAACCAGGAAAGACCTCAATTGGATAGACCTACAACCGAGCAAAATCAGAGCGACGCATAAAGTTAATTGTGAAATGTCAACAGAACTCAACTGCACTGTGTTGCCAAGTCCGCGGGTTAAAGCGACCCCAATTATGTGATATACAGACCCAGGAATGCGAATTTTAGCAGCCGTGCCAAAATAACACATATTTTACCCCCCAAATGCCCTTTTTTCCCCGGAGACCCCCCCCCCCCCCCCCCCCCCGGAAAGCTATTGGGCTTGTTTTTGGCTAGTTTTGAGGAACGTTAGCAATTGGGCGGGTTTTGTTGTAAAAATTTGGCAACCCTGTCTGCACGCACGCTGGAATAAGTAACATTAGAAGAAAAAGATGAGTGTAAACGATCTTTGCCGGTGTTTTAAAAAAATAATTTAAGGATACACAGAGTACTTACCAACACGATCATCATTTCTGAGAGAAATAGTGAAGGTGAATGCATATACGAACAAGTTCTCCGTTTAGGATTAGAACAAATTCAACCCAAGCGCCTTTGATGACGTGGATGATTACGTTACTGTTTATCATCTGTCCATCATCGTCTAAAGCCCGCCCTGACAATTTCATTGGTCCGGACAGTTTCTGTTCGGGCATAATTACTTCTCTACGGATCAAGTCCAGACCGAACTGCTCAAGTTAAAATGTTGTGGGCGGGGCTAAGTTCGGCTGGCATCCAGGCTAGGTGTAGGCGTTAATAAAACACAATCTGATAAGTACAAATGTATTTATTGTTATTTTATGGTGAGATTTTGAGATTTTGACCATTGCTGTTCCCCTTCTAGTCACAACTCTTCTTCTCTGTTTTTAGTGTATTTCTGTGGCAGAATTACAGCGCCACACACATCATTTTGAGTCGGTTTCAGTGGTTTCATGTGTACGCAGATATTTCTTGAGATGAGGGAAAAAAAGATTGGATAGAGAAAGCTCTGACTTCGTGTGGATGTGGCCATAGACTGTTACCAATACAATTTTATCAAATCAAACAGCAGTTACATTTACATTTACATTTATGCATTTGGCAGACGCTTTTATCCAAAGCGACTTACATTTCATTGAAGGTACACATTTTACATTTTGTTAAGGAAGCGACATGGATATTTTTGCATCAGTTCTGCAATTCGGCATTCCAATCCAGTCATGGTACACTTATTTATATTTACTTTTATTAATACAGCACTTTACAATAGATTGCTTGGAAGCAAACAGCTTTACGGTATTACACATGAAAAAACGTGTCACTTTTATTTAGAAGTATTAGAAGAATTACAACTTCAGTTTCTACTATAAAGCGGCTCTCCAGTGTGTTCATGTTTTCAATCACAGATGTTTGACCTCGATGGATTGAACAGAAGAAATTAACCAAAGACAATTTCCACATCAAAGAAGGCGGAGCCTTAGAGCCACACCTACCTCTAACATAATCACAGCAGACCAATGGTTGTTCAAAAGTGTTTACCAACCGGAGAAAACTTTTCCTGAAAGTTTCGAGCTCCCAAAACGAACGCCAAGCAAATTTCAGTCGGCCTGATTGTGTTTGAAATTACGCCAGTTTGTTCTTCGATTGGGCTTGAAGTACTGTACCGTGGCCTTTAGGTTCCCCATTGTATAGATTTGAACAGGGAAAGCATTAGTTTCAAACCCTTTTCTTCCTCTTTTCCTGTTTGTTTTAGTTCAGTCAAAACAGTCAAAACGTACAGTCAGCAGAAGTGGCACCATCTGCTCACATGAATAATTGACCAGTCACTTTCTTCATCAGTTCCTACCTGGTGACAGCAGGACAATCTTACTCACACATTTCCTGAGATGAAAAATTGAAAATTAGCTCAAGCTTTAACAGCGAAATGGTATTTTCATGTCTGACAAAGTGAGCTCAGATATACAAAAGTTGGCCATTGAATATTTTCAGTCAGTTGTTATTATAAAAAAAAAACGTGGTCACACTTTAGTTTGGGGTCTAATTCCAAAAATTGGGTAATATTAAGGGATGTAGAATATGGTCATGCAGAATAAAGCATTAATATGTGCTTTATAAGTACAAATACACAGCCAATATCCTAGTAATATGCATGATAATAAGCTACTCATTAATAGTGAGAATTGGACCCTAAACTAAAGTGTTACCACATTTTTTTATTTGATGGTTTTATAGGAGATATACACTGGTAGTGCAAATGTTATAAACCAAGAAAAACTATAGGGCATTACCTTGTAAGTGATTAAATATATTTAGCAAATTGTAACTTCAACATCATAACTAATAACAAATATATTATTATAACTACCTCATGTTAATTATGTCTGCTATTTTGATCTAAATGACTGGAACAATCTCAGGCAACAAGGATGTTATAAAACCATTTTTTAAATCAATTTTCATGTATGCATTCGGATTACTTTTTTTTAAATCCAAAGCGATTTACATTGCATTCAAAATATACACTGATCAGGCATAACATTATGATCAGAGAAATACAAATCTTTTCGGGGAGCATTCCCCCCAGCCCCCTGACTACCTCGAATTTGGGACCTCACTGATTTTAAAAACCCTGCCTATGGCACTAAGTGAACTGTAAAGTATTTCTCTTTGTTTGAATAACTACTCAACCCAGCCCTAATACTGGAAAAACAGCCCCTTTGGTGTAAAAACACACTTAGGCCCGGTTTCACAGACAGGGCTTAGACTAAGCCAGGATTAGGCCTTAGTTCAATTAGGACATATAAGTAACTTTTATAAACGTGCCCAAGAAAAAAACATTACTGGTGTGCATCTTGAGACAAAACAATGCCACTGACATATTTTAAGATTTGTCAGTGCAAGATTCTTTCAGTTAAAACAGCACAAACATGCATTTTAGTCTAGGACTAGCTTAAGCGTTGTCTGTGAAACCGGGGGTAAGTCTTTTTCCGGCGCGATTTTGAATGACCATTCACCGTAAATAAGAGCTCCCCCTCCCTACAAAAGCCAATTTAACCACTGCCTGTAGGTGTCCCCATATCCCTGGATGCACTTAATACATTCTATTCATGGACATTATTATAAAACGAACAAACATTTTGGCACAATTCCTAACAAATTTCTTACAGTTACACTGCATTTTTGAGTGTTATCCTGGTTTCACGTTTCTCGTTTTTTTTATTCTCGCCCGTTTTCTGGATTACCCTTTTGCCTGTGTTTTCTGCCCTGTTGCTCATTTGGATTGTTTGCTCGTGTGTTTGACCTTTTGCTCATTTGATGGATTACGATTCTGGATTGTCCCAAAAAAATTGTGCATTTAGGTCTTCAACCCAAGTCTCGGAGCAGTTTGTAACACAGAGAAACACTATGAATCACTTAGAGAAAGCTGAACATATAGACCCTTAAAATGTAGTAAACATGGATATATGAGCGGGAACAGTGTTAAAACCACTGCAGCCTTCCGTTTTCAACAGCCGTGCTGGAGGAAGAATCTAATCCGTCATGCTAAACAAGTATATTTATTTACAGACATAAAGGATATAATTAAAACAGTAAAAACCAATGAGTTACCAAATATTTAATGAAGTCTATGCACTGGTATGTCAAAGAGGCCGTTGCCTATAACGATTTCAAATTAAAATATAGGGCATTAATTCTTATACACTAACCAAAGCATGAAAAATAAATTGAATAGCAAGAGAACTAGCAAAATACACAGCTTGGGGAAAAAAGAAACCAGTACCTCTTTGCTTAATTTTTCATTAGTGTATTACTTGAACATTTAGTATATCCCATCATGTCATTCCAAGGGTGCATCTTTCGGTTGGGTAATGCCTGAGCAACTAATGATAATAAAGTCCAGTCGTACTTCTCACAGTCTCTAAACATGATATTAAAGTGCATAATATTACAATCCCACATTCTCAGACAGCTTCTCCGGTTAAATAAAGTCTTACAGAATGAGTGAGTTTAAGTAAATCTCACAGAAGAGCCAGAATTCAGGCATCCATCTGCACCAATGTGTGTGTGTGAGAGAGATAGAAATGAGATGGTGAGCACAAAAGGGTGGGCAAGAAAAGAACAGATAGAATAGGTGAAAGAGATTGTCAGAAACCCAACTCACGCATTTCAGCCGTCAGCTGCATTCTCAAGCTACAGACGATTTGTCCGTTTCAGGAGATGATTTCAACTTTCTATCAGCCGAGAATGAATTGCTGCTTCTGCCAATATGGTCTGCCCAGGAAAGGAAAGGATATGTAATAATCAAATAATGTGTTGTTATCCAAAAACGAAAGCCCATCTCCTGCCTAAAAAGAGTTTAACTAGAGTTCTTTTATAACCAGATGCTTTCTGGAGAAGACAAAGGGATCCAAATGTCATGTATTTACTGGGTTTGGTTGCGCTTTATTTTATCATTGTATTGTCATTTCAGAAGATATATATAATAATCAATTTTCTAAATACAAGTATAAAATATTTCATAGTCGTTGAAGTGATTTTCAACCAAAATGATGCTCTTTGAATATTCTCATTTTCATTGACATTTATTAATTTAGCAGACGCTTTTATCCAATAGGAATACAGGAAGTGATCCATCATGAAGAGGGGAAAAAACACAAAAAGTGCCTGAGATACTAAGTTTTGGACATTGCTTAGAGGAGCATAAGCTAGAATAGGGTTTGAGAGGAGCTGTCTTTTGAATGTTGTCAGTGATTCTGCATTCCTGATGGAGGTGGGGAGATCGTTCCACCGGCAAGGAACAGTGAACGAAAATGTTCTGGAAAGGGATTTCATGCCTTTCTGTGATGGTACCACAAGCCGTAGCTCCTTTGCTGAGCGAAGGTTTCTGGTGGGGATGTAGACTCGTAAGAGCGAGTGGAAGTATGCGGGTGTTGAGCTTGTGGTGGATCTATAAGCAAGCGCCAACGCCTTGAACTTGATGTGAGGCAGCGAGTGGTAGCCAGTGCAGAGAGATGAAGAGAGGTGTAACATGGCCCTTTTGGGCTCATTGAAGACTGCATTCTGGATCATTTGAAACATTTGGATTGCACACGATGGTAGTCCAGCCAGAAGCACATTGCAGTAGTCAAGCTTAGAAATGACCAGGGCCTGGACGAGAAGCTGTGTTTGCATGCTCTGTTAGGAACGATCTGATCTTCCTGATGTTGTGCAGCGCAGACCGGCATGAACGAGCTGTCTCTGAAATGTGGTCTTTGAAGGACTGGTCATCAAAGGTTCCTCCAAGATTTCTGACCGACCTTGAAGGGGTAATCAAGGATGAACCTAGCTGGATGGTGAAGTCGTGTTGTAGAGTCGGATTGGCAGGAAAAACGAGAAGCTCAGTCTTGAGCTGCAGTGTGGAACATTTTGCCGAAGCCATTTAGAATAACACGAAACATGGAAGAGGCTTCAACCGCAGTATGTAGTCTATTAAATATATTAGTTTATAACAACAGTGCTTTCTGGTTCTCGAATCTGATTGGCTGAGAGCCTTTTCCAGCCATGCGATATCCACCCACTATCAGCACTCAAACCGTTTCACCACTTGTATCACTCCGCTTGCAGCGAATGTCAAAACGGTCGAGCAAATCTACCATAAGTTTTACAAATAATACTGTTATTGTGTCACGGGATGTAGTTATTTGGACCTCAAATATGTGACTCACATATAAACATAGCGCCTGTTTTTACGATTTGTTTAAAAGCTTTGGCAGATGCGAGCTCCAGGGCCGTTGAGCGCTCGTGTACCCGCAGAGAACAGCTTCATCTCAGACAGTCCTCAGGGATTGGCCGCTGGCTCTTAATGTATGTAGATAGACGTTAAACCTGAGATAATTCATTTGGGGAATGTCAAACGGGCAATCTTTGGTCTTATCAATCTATGACATGTTTCAGAGCAAACCGATTTGGGTTAAGGGAAAAATTAAGTTTCATAACTTTATATTTAGACTATATTTAACTTGAATCCTGTACTATAGGCGCTGCTTTTGTACGTTTGACTGAATTGTTTGCTTGTGTTTTATTTACTATTATCTTTTATAATGGCTATTGTTGTAAATTTAAATATTATTGTTCAATAAATATGATTTTATATTAAAAACATTGGAATTGAGAAAGGGTCCGTCAGTGATTGCGATAGTCGACTTCAGTGAAGTTACATTATTGCACCACTGGATGGCGACAAAGACCGTTTTTTGAGTGACTGATTGTAAACAAGGAAGTTGTTTTAGGCTGTCAATCTTTTAAAATGACAAAGATATTGATTTCCTTAGCGGACATTCAAACTAATTTTTGAATGGTTATAATATTATAGACATTGTCCTGAAGAATAAATGCTATATCAGATGCAGGTAATAAACTTGTTTAGTCGATACAATAATCTTCAATGAAGTGTCTCGGTGTTCCTTCGCTACTCTAAAGTGACGTTTGAGAATTAGTAACGGAGGTTTGGGCTCGACTGTTAAACTGTCAAATCTTCAACCCCCACCAATGTGCAGCACCACCTGGATGATGTGACGGCAGCCATATTGCGCCAGAACACCCACCACACACCAGCTGATTGGTGGAGAGGAGAGATGAAGCCAATCATATATGGGGATGATTAGAAGGCCATGATGGACAGAGGCCAATGGGCAAATTTGGCATTTTTAATGACCACAGATAGCTCGGTTTAACATCTCATTCGAAGGACATATTTCTGATTTATTTACACACGTGCCGTTGAACTATTGTACAAATGCAATATCACACTCATGTGTGTGATACGTCTGTGATTTGGCCGTAGGTAATCACTGATTTACAGTAGGGATGGGTCGCGATTTTCGAATATTCGATTAGTTGATTTAATTATAGAATATCGAATAGTTTGTGCGATTATCGTCCAAAAAACCCCCCCATGTTTTTGGTGCTGACGCGTTCATGTAACCAGAGGGAGGCGCTGCCAATAACACACCTAAAGCTGTCAGTCAGCTCTCAGGGTGTTTTATACTGGGCACGTTTGCTGCGGTCCGAGCTGATTCTTCCCTGCGCCTCCGCAGCGTTGGTCTGGTTTCACACTCAACTTGAATTCTGGTGCGTTTGCGTTCATCTTACGTCATCACAAACGTGCACGGGCATGATAGTAAACAGAACGCGGGTCAAATATATTGGGCTTTTTAAAATTAATTTGGTGCTATTATGTGCTGCTGAGTAAACAACACTTGGGTTAACCGTATGTGTGTCGCTTGAAGGCGGCTTTGCTGCTTGCAAACAGACTCTTTTGAGGAGACGGTGAATTGCCATTAATTTGCTGCCCTGATTGCACTCTATGCGCGAATACACTGCAGGCTCGCTCTCGCGATCGTATCTCAGGTAAATCATCAACACTATCATCACTTACATGTGTGTTATTGAACTAATGACATTGTAATCGGCTAAAACGAATCCGCTGGTTACTTTTCTTCCAGAACAAGTGCACACCCGAGTGTTGTTTGCACATTCACGTGAATCGCGGCACAGCTCCGAGAGCAATCGAACTCCGGTTGTGTGTTCTCGGGTTCGGTACCTCAGTGCACACCAAGCTCTGTATGTAAGCTTTCACATTAGCAATTTTTCATGCAAACCGTGCTCCATTTCGAACTAAACTGCCAGAGTAAAAACACCCTGAGGCAACAGAAGAAGAACACATCACCTCACGCGCACACTGTAGACTTGTGGCATTTAACGGTTGCGGTAACTTGGGGCAATGTCAAATAACAGTCATATGTGTCAGCATGTTACAATAATTATATGGCTTGAGTTGATATAGCCTATTCCCTAATGAATTAAACAGTTTGTTATCATACAGATTGAGAGCGTGAATGGTCTCTCTCTCTCTCTGTTTATATGTGTGTAGCCTTTACATGCGTGCATGCGGGGGAGGAGTTGCGATTTTCGAATAAAAATCGAATAATATTATTTTTGCTTGAAATGCCCATCCCTAATATACAGCCATATCCATGGGCGTCGGAAGCAAAAAAAATGTGGGTGGGTCCTCAGAATTTTTTTACTGGAGTTAAGTACAAATATACTGCTTTGCTTGCTAAACGTATAGTTCGGAAAGACAAAATTACGGAAATCGACATATTATTGAGAGCGGCAGTAGTATAGGGGTAAGATGCACAGCAACTAGTTTTTGACACAAATCGACCTGCGGTTCGAGTCCACCTTTCGCCGAGCTCAATCTTCTCCCTTTTCCCATCACATATCAGATCGGAAAGACATTTATTTTCAATAAAAATGAGGAAAATATTAGAAAAGTGGAAATAAAGCGTCTAATATGTGTTTAATAAGTGTTTGTCGATTAGGGGTAGGTAAACAGACCTGTCCTGAATGTTAGAGACGATAAAAGTGAGTAGGTCCAATATCATTGATCGTAAAAAGTGGATGGGTCTTGTCCCGCCCACATACAATGGTTCCGACGCTCATGGCCATATCGCACGGCTGCTTGTGTGATATTGCTCATACAGCTATATTATATGTATTTTTGAGCCCCCAACTCTAACCCTAACCACTGCACAAAAATGTAATGGGCAGATACACTCACCTAAAGGATTATTAGGAACACCATACTAATACTGTGTTTGACCCCCTTTCGCCTTCAGAGCTGCCTTAATTCTACGTGGCATTGATTCAACAAGGAGCTGAAAGCATTCTTTAGAAATGTTGGCCCATATTGATCGGATAGCATCTTGCAGTTGATGGAGATTTGTGGGATGCACATCCAGGGCACGAAGCTCCCGTTCCACCTCATCCCAAAGATGCTCTATTGGGTTGAGATCTGGTGACTGTGGGGGCCATTTTAGTCCAGTGAACTCATTGTCATGTTCAAGAAACCAATTTGAAATGATTCGAGCTTTGACATGGTACATTAGTAGCTGGAAGTAGCCATCAGAGGATGGGTAAATGGTGGTCATAAAGGGATGGACATGGTCAGAAACAATGCTCAGGTAGGCCGTGGCATTTAAACGATGCCCAATTGGCACTAAGGGGCCTAAAGTGTGCCAAGAAAACATCCCCCACACCATTACACCACCACCACCAGCCTGCACAGTGGTAACAAGGCATGATGGATCCATGTTCTCATTCTGTTTACGCCAAATTCTGACTCTACCATCTGAATGACTCAACAGAAATCCAGACTCATCAGACCAGGCAACATTTTTCCAGTCTTCAACTGTCCAATTTTGATGAGCTCGTGCAAATTGTAGCCTCTTTTTCCTATTTGTAGTGGAGATGAGTGGTACCCGGTGGGGTCTTCTGCTGTTGTAGCCCATCCGCCTCAAGGTTGTGCGTGTTGTGGCTTCACAAATGCTTTGCTGCATACCTCGGTTGTAACGAGTGGTTATTTCAGTCAAAGTTGCTCTTCTATCAGCTTGAATCAGTCGGCTCATTCTCCTCTGACCTCTAGCATCAACACGGCATTTTGGCCCACAGGACTGCCCCATACTGGATGTGTTTCCCTTTTCACACCATTCTTTGTAAACCCTAGAAATGGTTGTGCGTGAAAATCCCAGTAACTGAGCAGATTGTGAAATACTCAGACCGGCCCGTCTGGCACCAACAACCATGCCACGCTCAAAATTGCTTAAATCCCCTTTCTTTCCCATTCTGACATTCAGTTTGGAGTTCAGGAGATTGTCTTGACCAGGACCACACCCCTAAATGCATTGAAGCAACTGCCATGTGATTGGTTGATTAGATAATTGCATTAATGAGAAATTGAACAGGTGTTCCTAATAATCCTTTAGGTGAGTGTACATTTAGTCACAATACAAATTTAATAAAAAAAATGCAAAGTAGTCATTTTGACACAACTCACTTTATTCCATCAAGACATATGATAGATTTGTGTGAGAAGGAGGCTGGAATTTAAGCTGGTATTCACACAAAATATTCCTTTCTGCAGCTCTCAAATGCAAGACATGCAAGAGACAAAGACATCTGACATCTTTGATATCAATCTGGTGAGCAGCTAGGATTCAATCTCTGAATGAGATTTGGCAGAGGGGGAAGTTTGTTCCTCATGCAAAGCTATTGTTTCGTACCAGCATCCACTTTCATCGTATGAAAAATAGCAGCTGGAAATTCTGTCAAATGAATGAATGAATCCAAGAATGTAGAGAGAATGTCTGAGAGCACAAAGCAAAAGACAAAACCAAAAAAACAACAACAGAAGGACATTTTAAGGGTTTACTATTGAACACTTCAGCCTGTCTACTGAGACACTCTAGCCCATTAAATAAAATAGAATATTGATTTTGCTATCTTGAAAAGCTGTGAGATTTTTTATTTGTGCCATTGCACAGTAAATGAAACGCAGAAGAAAAGGACTAGTCATTAGGTGAACTGCCACTCAATAATTCAGCATTTGCCCTCAGTGTAGAGAGAGATGGATGGATGAATGAATGAATAAATAAATAAAGTAACACATTTTCCAAAAAGCTCTCTGTGAAAAGCTGTATTCATTTCACCTGGCCCTCCACTTCTCCTCTCATTATCATACATGAGCTACTATACGGCCAGATACCAAAATAAAGCCCATCCATAATATAAATTCATAAATTATTATAAATTATTACATTTAAACTTAAATGGCACCAATTATGCATTTGTATTACATAGCTTTGAAATGTGTCCCACTAATAATAGAATCATCCCTATAATATTTTCGATAACATTGTTGAAAAAAAGGGGATAAAAGGGAAATATCAGTATGTTAAACAAGTGAACAGGTTTTTCAACGTTTTTATTCTCTATATCCCATTGAAATGGAATGGTGATGTATGAGAACATGCCAAATAATGTCCAATATCCTGTTATAATGGCATAATTTCTTTGAAATGACGACTCTTGGCTTATATTTGCACACTTTTCAAATGATTGTTAATTAACGTGATTTTGTGTTCTTGTCTTCCATGGAGGCAAACAAAACATCAGAGCAATAAAAGCATCATATATGAGGACTTTCTGATTCTTGACATAACTACACAACCGACCAACTACCTAACGTCAATGTAAACACAGGCGCAAATAATAACCAGCAATATTATGTGACATATCCATGTCCGTCATTCTGTTTTAATTGAATGAGATTGAGATCTATATTCACTGAGTAGGAAACCCTCCTTAAAATAGCAGTAGATAAATCAATACGCTAGCTGTTAATCACGTCCCCAGAGAGTTTAATGAGAAGCATAATTGTTGCACTGAAGGACAAAATGTGTGTCATGGCCAGATATTTTCTTCAACATGAAAACATAGCTAAACGTCCCCAAGTGCTGCGAGAGAAACCATTACCAGGAATTGTAGGTGTCATGACTTACCATGAATGAAGAGTCACATGAAATAAGCTCAAACATCAAATATTCGAGTTCTTTTATGTGGAGAAACTCAATGAAGTGAATATCTCAAGTAGTCTTAGTTAAAATGTTCTGGGACCCCACACATACAAAATAATAACAGTAATTTTGAAGTAATTTTCCCTTCAAAGTTATGTAATTATATGTTTCTCTTTTTATATGGTCTTTTTTCCTAATCAAAACCCAGCTGACACACTGAAAAAAAAAAAAAAAAAAAAAAAAAAACTTTTACTTTAAACCCGTTTTCAGAAATTGCTGTTAGTAAATTTCACAAATAACTACAAAGAATCAAGAAGTAAAGCGTTGCACATAATCTCTGTTTATGTTTTGGGTGGGTTTGTCATGTGTTTTACTTCTGTTTCTATGATTTCCCGTTGATTTGATTATCATGCCTGAGCCTATACCGCAGACACAGAGCTCAAGCCAAGAGAGCCTTTCCTGAGAATCTTGTCTGTCCTTTATTGGACAGAAACACCGTTTATTAAACCTCTGTCTGCACTGTCCAGTCATTCAGCCCTCCTGCGCTGTTTGCTCAGTGATTGTGTATCCGGGTCGGGCTGATTGTTTGTGGAATGGACTGTTGACCCGTTCACTCCGCCTAGAACCTCAGAGCCCATCACTCCACCCTAGCCTGTTGGGTCTGCCATGGCCCCTCGCCTACGGCTCCACTGGGCTTCCTCATCCCTCTGTCTTCGCCTTGTCACTCTACCATCACAATGGACTTTTGTCTGTGACTCGTCCCTCCACCCCTTTGGCTCCACTGGGCTCCTCCTTTCCTCCGGCTTCACCTGAGTCTCCTGCACACTGGCTTCGCCTTGGCCGCTCTGCCCCGCCTTGGTCTCCAGGACCTTCTGTGCCACAGGTGTTACAGTCACAGCCATAACATAAAAGAGTAAAGGCTCGGTCCATTAGGGTGATTATTTAAAGACAATAATCATTGTGGTGAGGGGGGCGTGGTTTCGTGAGGTCTGGACAGGCGGAGGGAATGTGGAGATGAGCGGTAAGAAAGTAGGTCAAGTGCATGATGATAAACACCTGTGTCTAATTTCAGTGATTGCCGCGGAGAGACCGGATAAAAGCTGCGCCCTAACAGTTGTCTTGGAGAGAGACGGACTGAGGAATCAGTGTGAGAGCGATCCAGAAGGATATGCTGATTGCAGAAACCAAGTTGACAGAGAGCGTGTGGTGCCAATTTATTTGAATAAAACACTTTACAGCCGACCTTGTCTTCTTCCTTTCATCATCAAACAAACTTTGTTGCAATCATAACACAAATGTGGGGAGAAAAATTGTTGGGAACATAAATAGAGACAGAAGAGAAGTGCAACGGGACCGCCACCGAAGTCCCGCCTCCCAGTTGTTGCAACGAAGCTCCTTAAATCCACATTCGAGAGGTCCGCAGGTGTAGGGTATCTGCTCATAACAAGACAGACACAGGTAACAAACATTTATGACCCCTAGAGGGCAGACAAATCACTAGGAAAGGGAAGAGTAACCGGTCAAGCTACATTCACAAGTAACACCTGGCTCCTCGGCTCCAATATATTGGCTCCTCGGATTTGCCTGGGTCTTCACCGCCATCAGCTCCACCTCAGTCAGTCGTCCTCCTGGTTCCATCTGCCATCATGGCTCATCCCTCCCTACATACTGGGATTCTGTCCTGGCTCCTCCTACAGCTAACTTCTCCCTGGCTTCTGCCACCATTGTCTCCGCCCTGGCCCTTCATGTTGTCTGCTCTGCCCTGGCTCCTGTGGTCTGCGTCCCCCACCTAAGCCCCCTCCCGCCCTCCTCTGTTGGACTGTATGTGATATGTTATTTCTAATCTGTTATGGGTGGGTTTGTCATGTGTTTTAGTTCTGTTTCCTAGTTTTCAGTTCATTTCCATGGTTTCTTGTTGATTTGATTATCATGCGTAGCTGTCATTCATTTCATTGATTGGTTTGTGTATTTAAGCTCTGTATTTTTTGTCTGTTTTCATCTCTCATACACAGTTTCATATGTCAAGTGTTTTTTTTATGTATGTATATATATATAATGTAATATATGTAAGGGGAAAAATAAATGACTAGAATATTGCTTTCTCTAACGCATATTAAAGGTCCCGTTCTTCGTGTTTTTTTGAAGCTTTGATTGTGTTTACAGTGTGCAATATAACATGTGTTCATGTTTCGAGTGTAAAAAAACACAGTATTTTTCACACAATTTACTCATCTGTGTACCGCTGTTTACACTGTCCTAAAAACGGCTGATGAGTTCCTTGTTCTATGAAGTCCCTCCTTCAGAAATACGTAACGAGTTCTGATTGTGCCAGCGGTTCCTGTGTTGTGATTCGACAGCAGCTTAGCGCACGTGGAAAGGTCACGCCTCTTAACGGGAGATGTATGCGCTCAATGATCTCTACAGCGTCCCTGGGAAAGCCAAACAAAGGTGATTTGACTCCGGGATGAAAATAACAGCGTCTCGACGACATGGCGACAAACACACTCAAACGCAACACTTCCTCTTCTCCACGCAACACTTCCTCTTCTCCACGTGGGAGAGCAACAAGACCACGCCCCCTTTTTTTGCGTAGTCTTGTGGGCGGAGGTTAGTCTGTTCTACTGTTCTACTGACGTCATTAATGAAGGAAGTACCAGGATGTAGTCCAAGCCAGCCGTTCGCTGTAGGCTTTGAAAGGGATCTTCTGTTAAATAAAATATCTCGCTTGGCATTGAACTTTGAGCTTTATAATTTTACAGGTATTATTTATGCTCTAACAGCAACATTACACACTAACTAAAGTTTGAACAATGGGATCACGAAGAACAGGACCTTTAATGAAAGACATACAAGGAGCCCGTTGTTAAAAAAAAAAGCACCCCATTCTTTTGTCCCCACACTTACTATACCATATGAAAATTACATTTGTAAGCTGTCTTTATTAACATATGTGAGAGACTTGTGAAATAAACCCTTTGGTTTTGCTGCTACACAAGAACTGCAGTTTCTCCTACAGGTAATATTCCACTACAGCAAAACCACACAACCCTCAAACAAAAACTATAATGCTCCTCTAGCCATACGATTATTCCTCAGCATTTTCTCCTTTCCACTGTCTGAAAGGACTGTTGCAATACAAAACATTTAACTCTATCTTTAGTAAATGCATTTCTGTTTACGCAGTATTATGGTAATGGAATCAATCACAATACTGTGGCTTGCAGTTGCACTATACTAATCCAATTCATGAGGCAGGGTGTCCCCTGTTGATTAAATGTCACAGCATAAATGTGTTCATATTATGTTTATTCGGAGAGGAAAAACAGAACTAGACCACTGAATATATTTTCCACTCTCAGCAGATGTTGGGAGCATTATATTGTAATTCCGTCGAACATGACAGCCTTGGAATTTACATACATTGTGTTATTAATGCTAAATGTATTGTAAAATAGAATGTTTCATTGAAATGCATTATCTAAAGTCGACTGCTGCGTTTCTGGGTAATCACAAAAAATGTTTCCTATTCTACCCACAATCATTGTCAAGATAAGAAATCCATCTGAAAAACACGTCATGGTAATTAGCAAACTCCTTCTCCATGCCAGACAATGAAAATAAGTAATGTCCAGAAATGATGAATTCATGTTTAAACATCACTCTCTCAAAATCAAAAATACGTTCAGGTGCTTTTAAGGTTCCGACGTGAGACAGTGAGTAATTACTCTCCAATTCAAAGTCGCAGTCCAATTCTACTGATGTCTAACTGCAACATATGTTCCAGTGATTTAAAATGACTTTTGATGAAAGATGTATTGACAATCCAATTCTTCATTGGAATGAATACATGGAGTGATAACATTTAAGAGTGTGTTTCCTATCTCTGTTTCCTTCTTGTCAATCTTGGTAGAGGAGAAGTAATCGTATAATGTTCGGAATTAGGAGCACATCATTCCCTTGACAGTAACTGCCTGTACTGCCAGGACAACTGAGTGAAAGAGCGGGGGGAAATATATTTCTGACCATTTAAGCCCAACTGTAGACTAACTCCACATCAAGAGGAGCCAGCTGAGGTGGCTCGGGCATCTATTTCAGATGCCTCCTGGGAGGTGTTCCGGGCACGTCCCACCCGAAGGAGGCTCTGGGGAAGACCTAGGACACGCTGGAGGGATTATGTCTCCCGGCTGGCCTGGGAATGCCTCGGGGTCCCCCTGGAAGAGCTGGAGGAAGTGGCTAGGGAGAGGGAAGTCTGGACATCTCTGCTTAGACAGTTGCCCCCACAACCCGGCCCCGGATAAGTGGAAGATGATGATGATGATGATGTATAGTGTTATGCAATCTCTCTCTCCTAACGTATGTCCTGTCGTAATACATTGTCTTCCTTTATCCGATCCATCCATCGCTTCTTTGGTCTTCCTCAGGGTCACTTTCCTTCAGGGTTGAGATTCATGGCCCTCTTCGCTATTGACTCTTCCTCGCTCCTGACTACGTGGTCATACCATCGAAGTCATTCTTCCCTCATCTTCTCCGTAATCGGTGCAACTCCCATGGTCTTTCGGACATCCTCATTCGTTACTCGGTCCCATTGGGTTAGCCCTAGCCTCCACCTGAGCATCCGCATCTCCATTAGATTAAGGACCTGTTTGTGCCTGTTGATCGCAGGCCAACACTCTTCTCTATATAGGGCGACTGGACAGACGACTGTCTTATTGATCTTTGCCTTGAGGTGTTTGGGCATGCGTTTATTGTAGAGGACACCGGTGACTTGGTGCTATTTCAACCAAGCAGTGTTGACCTCGGGACCTGACATCTGGGAGGCTGTCGCCATCGGCCCGAGAGGGTGGAGCCGAGGTATCTGAATTGGATGGCCTTATCCAAATCTATGCCGTCGATACTGATGGTATCCCTGGTCTGGGAGGGGGGCGAGCACTTTCCATGTTGATGTCTTGTTGATGTTGAGCCGTAGGCACTTTCTTGGAGGTTTTGTGGCTCACTGTCAGCGAGGAGCATATCATCCGCATATAGTGTTATGCAATGCTATTTCATTATTGCCCTCCTGCAATGGCACAAATAGGTGTGATTGAAACGACACTTAGTAGAGCTTGTTATTTAGTACTGTTAGTATATTTGAAATGTATATTTGTATACATGTGGAATTTATATGTATGCTTACTGTTGCCACATAAATGATGAATGTAATACTGTCAAATTTCCCAGTTCTTAAAATAAGTAAAACCATAATCATCCAAGTAAATTAATTAATAGGTTTTGTTCACACAATAATTCCATTACTGTCATGCATTCACTGTAATAACCAACAATTCTGTACCAAAGATACTTATAACAAATCCTACATCATTTTTGTGTTCATTAGATAGGTCGGTTTTCAATTGGACTTGCTTCAGGAATCATGTTTTACATTAAGTAGCGATCAAACATACCAAATGACTTTTCCAGACAAATGACAAAAGTACTTTACTTTATTTTATGTTCTAAGTAAGTCAAATGGACATACGAGTGAGCAAATAATGCCATCATTTACATTTTTACAGTTTCTTTAAGTAATGTATTTAAACAATCTAACTTTAAGTATATTTTGGGCCAGATTTACTAAACAGGGCAAATTAGTGTGATAGTGCAATCCCATAAAAATGCAGATGCAGTGGAAAGTTCTGCGTGTGATCTACTCCAACACGCAAATAAAGAGCACAGACTCAACCGTCTCATTTCCATAATTGAGATGGTGGTCCAGTGGGTTAAACCATGGAACTGGTATGCAGAAGATTGCTGGTTCGATCCCAGCGGTCACCACCAGTGTGTCCTTGAGCAAGGCACTTTACTCCATGTTGCTCCAGGGGGATTGTCCCTGTAATAAGGGCACTGTAAGTTGCTTTGGATAAAAGCGTCTGCCAAATGTATAATGACCAACACCATCTACCAAGAGCAGCGCAAATTAAATAATGTTGCAAATACCAGTAAACTGTCTACTGCAAACCTTAGTAGCTAAATCAGCTTGAGTGATTCATTTAAATACTAAATAAAAAGGGAAAAGGGAAACTCCTACACATGCATATGTAATAAAGTCAGCCACAAAAATAACTCTGTCCATGCCTTTGCAGCGCTATTTGTCTTTAGTAAATCCACACAGTAGTTTTTTTTAACGTCAAAAGAGGGTTTGTACTGGCCCTTTGTCTTTTGTTATGTAGCAGATTTTGTTTAGTTACATTTTTTTCAACTAACTTTAGTGGGTTTTAAGCTTAAAACAACTGAAATTAATATGAAAATGGAGAAAAAATACACTTAAATGGAAGGTCTTAAGAACAAAAAAAAGCCTTAATAGCTTTTGCAATTTTCTCAATGCAAATTTGAAAGATGTTTCAATATTTTTACTGAGAACAAGAACATAGAATTTTTCTTTCCAGTGAAGTCCTACAGACAGAACAGCGAGTTGTGAAGCACATCCCAGAGACAGTGCTGTACCCGTGTAGACGTGACTGCCTCTGGAGTGGACTTCTATCATGTGACCTTGGGAACAATGTTCGTACATACAGTACTAACCCTAACCTCAGGTTCACTGCTACAGAGTGTGCTATACATAGCACATAAGAACACACTGACATCAAAGCAAAACAACTGAATGCCACTTGTTCAGCTGTGGCAAAACGTTTGGAAGTAAGTTTGCCTAGTTTTCTCTTTAAAAAAGATATGTAATTATTGACTGAAAGGGAAAAGAGCGGAGGACACGTTGGCAGCAGACAGCTGAATTATACAGAGAAACACACTTTGTAATTACAGAAGCACTTTTCTCCTTTCAGTAATTTCGTTAGACTCCTTTCTCTGAGCACATAGGCCTAATATATTCTCAAAAGAGTTGTCCACTTACACGGAAATACAATGTCAATGTTTTGTTTAATTATAGTTACCCAGATTTAGGATTAGGAACACACTTTTTAAAAGTTCTGAAATATCTTAAAATGGAGGCATCGATTTTAGATATATGGAAAAGTTTGCCTATTGTCCGTAAATGTCTGAGAACGTTTTACTTCACGCATTTCGTAACTGAATTCAGGCTACAGCTCAGAGATAATTAGATGCAAAAGAGACAGTTTAATGATTTATTAAAGCTACTGGCATGGGATGCTGTGCACTTCTTTGACTTTGCAAAGCATTAGGGATGTTTTTAGGCATGATCTGAAGCGGAGCCAAAAGATATATTAAATAATATAAGCAACGTTGCACATACATGTCAATTAACTCTCATTAGAGTATTAGTAGACTGTTTAGTTTAGGTTTAGGGTTAGTAGAATATGTCAACATATACTTAGACTTTTTTTTAGTAGAATGTCTGTTGGAGGACCATTAACATAAAGTGTTTGCAGATATAAAGCAGACAGTCAACTAATACTCTAATGAGGGTTAGTTAACATACAATGGTACTTATAGTCAACAGAATGTCTAAAGGGACCATCAAAATATAGTGTTACCCACTTTAGACATTCTATTCCCCCTAGTCGATCGAAACCGCTATGGCAAACCCATTCAAATAATGGGCGAGTGGGATTTTTCAAGAAAGGTCCAAGGGGCCCTGAATTCGGCACAGTGGCACCTGGGCCCCCGCTCACTTTTGTGTGTAATCAGACAGATAGTGGGTTTGTGGGATGCTGCCCCGCCTTCCTGAGTGACCCCCACTGGACTTGAGGTCAAACGGATAACAAGTGGTTTGGCGGGATGTAGATAACCCCCAAGGAATGAAAACCCCATTCATTTAATGGGAGAATGGATGTTAAGTGGGTATCTGTGTTAGTGAGGCCAGCAGGGGGTGCTCACCCTGTGGTCTGTGTGGGTCCTAACGCCCCAGTATAGTGATGGGGACACTATACTGTAACAAGCACCGTCCTTCGGATGAGACGTTAAACTGAGGTCCTGACTCTCTGTGGTCATTAAAAATCCCAGGATGTCCTTCGATAAAGAGTAGGGGTGAAACCTGGGTATCCTGGCCAAATTTGCCCATTGGCCCCTGTCCATCATGGCCTCCTATTCATCCCCATACGTATATATATATATATATATATATATATATATATATATATATATATATATATATATATATCACTCTGTCTCCTCTCCACCAATCAGCTGGTGTGTGGTGAGCATTCTGGTGCAATATGGCTGCCGTTGCATCATCCAGGTGGTGCTGCACATTGGTGGTGGTTTAGGAGATTCCCCCCTTCTATATTTTAAGCGCTTTGAGTGCCTAGGTAAGCGCTATATAAATGTAACAAATTATTATTAATTATCTGGGACCTACATCCCTCATTTACCAGTGTAAAACATGAGAAGTGGACTTGTAAAGGGTCCACGGACGGGGGGTGAGGTATTTGAAAAAGGCCTGAACGCCCTACGGTCCCTCCGACCCATTATGCGTCCATTGGCAGCTTAAATGAATGGAACTTTGCCCGCAAACTGCCTTTATTGACTTTCTAAAGTCAACTAACTCTTGAGTTTTAGTAGACTGTTAGGTTAGGGTTAGTAGAATAAGTTGACTTGTACTTGTTACTTATAGTCAGTAGAATATCTGGTGGATGACCATCAAAATAGTGTTAGCAGATATTAAGCAGACAGTTTACTAATACTTTCATGACTGCTAGTTGATATGTAGTTGCAAGGTTACTCATAGTTAATAGAATGCTAAAGTGGCCTATAGAAATAAAGTATTACCATATAGTTTAGAATAACCAAAATTATAACTGTCTCTATAAAGGGGATGTAGATGGCCATCTCCAGGCAATGATAGCAATCACTTTAGCTTTAAAGCGATTTTGGTCATGTAGAGAACAGCTGCAGCAAGTGCTCCAGACCTTGAAATGCAAGCGAAGGCGAAAAACAACCTCTACCGCTACACAACATCCTGAGGACAAAGCTCATGACTCTAGTAGCACAGGAGGCAGAGCAGAGGGAGCGAGAGCAAGGAAGTAAGTTGGCTTTTCACCAAACAACTGCTAGAGGACAAGAGCAGTGGTGTTTTTGAGACAATATTAATTGCTACCTCCATAACACCCTAAATGACTCAACAAGAGACCAAGAGTCTAAGATTCAGAATATAATCAAAGGAGTGAGATCAGCCACTGTCCTACAGCCTAGAGGCGTACCATACATTGTTTACAAGAGCTGCCCAGATCTCTTCCAGCTATGGAGGATCCTCAGATTGATCTGATGCAGAGGTAGTCACTACTATCCAGGGCTAATTATGTATGGAACCGCTACAACTTGTGTGTGCTAGGGCTTGCATAGACTAGTCATGTAGTCGACTACTTCAACTACTAGTCTGCACTGTCGAATGTCATCCAGTAGCCTACTCGAGCTCGGAATAACCATATCTCCAGGTCGACAGCAAACCAGTGAGCCATGACAGCGACTTGGCCAGAGGACGATGACAGTGAATAGACTACATTAGTATTGTCTTTTTCTATTATACACTTTTTTGAACCAGTTGAGTAAAGACCTGAGTGATGTGAGCACAGATCTGTGTTTTTACTGTTGAAGTCCTGTGAAAAGTTATATGAAAAGGCAATACCCCTAGGCTAACTGTTAATGTTTCTATCTATCTATCTATCTATCTATCTATCTATCTATCTATCTATCTATCTATCTATCTATCTATCTATCTATCTATCTATCTATCTATCTATCTATCTATCTATCTATCTATCTATCTATCTATCTATCTATCTATCTATATATATATATATATATATATATATATATAAATGGATATATATATAAATGGATATGCACATATTGTTTGATGTCAAAGATGCAGATGTTACGGTTATAATGTTTCGTCTTCTATAACTACTGGTATAACCGTGCTTGGTACAAGGAAACCGTGTCTATATGAGTACGCCCTTGGTCATGCTGGCTGCTACAATACCACATGATTATTCAATAAATGAAAAGTTATGTAAATTTGGGGGAGTTTTTCAACTTATCTAAAGGATTTGTAAATTGATAACTTGTAAAGCCTCCAACAATATTATCAACACAACCATTAACTTGCTTTATGCTCACTGATCTCTACATATAGATTAGAGATACAGTATATTATAACTGTATCAATGTTCAAGGCTCAGGGAAGAAAGAAGCTGCCCCTTCTTGCTTTGGTGGACATAGGCGAGTATATACGTCCCCCCTCCATCTTCATCGCCTCGAGCATCCTTGGTGGCAGATTCTGCTCAATCCAACTGTGGCACAGACACTTCCCCACAGGGCGAGGGCTCTATGACAGCTCGTCCCTCTTTCTTCCCGGGTTTCGGCACTAATGTAGCATGGTTTAAAGTTTCGGAGGTGGAAAACGGCAAATATTCAACGTAAACTTTAATGACAGAAATAAACAAACAACAAATGAAAGTAAAGTGGCAACCGCTCATGGGCGACTACCACATATAAACATGATAAAACACAACAGAAATTCCAAGCCTGGGACTCTGTAGTCACTCCTCCTTTTATCTTTCCAGAGCTCCTCCGTGAGACTCGTGACCGGTGTGGCACGCAGGTGACGCTCATTAGCACTCGTGCCACCGGCCTCGCTCCGTTCCCATGGCTCTTGCCCCCGCCCTGCATGCCACAATATTATAGACAAGTGTTTCCGCCATGTTTAAAATCAACATGCCCCTTTCAACACCACAACTCGGCAACTCATGTATCATCTAGAATTATGATGTTCCCACTTGTAAAAAGGACTCAGTCATTCATGTGTTTGCAATTACGATATTTCCGACTTCACTTGAAGGGCACATAGGCTTGTCTTTTCAGTAGATGTATTCTAGCGACTGACCCAATGAATTAAATGCATGAGTTTCATCAAAAAAGTGCCATACAAATGTACTTGTATAATGCAGACGTCCTCATCTGTTGCCAGCTCACTCAGGAAACCAAATGGCTGTCAGAGAAAAGGTGCGCCCTTGAAAGATGAAGAAAAACACATATGCACAACACACAATCTAGCAACGCACACATTGTGGGTAAATGACAGTCATTGCACGCTGTCGACTAAGGTTGTTTTTTTCCCTATGATTGTAGTGGACATAGAGGACAGTACATTTCCGCTTGGCTAGCCACAGCAAGAGGTCACTATTGCTACTCTGAGCGTCCCTGTGCTCTGCAGGTCTCTGACATGGAGCCCATCCCACGAGATTAAAGCCTGTGCTGCGGCTGATGATGTGAAAACTATTACTCAGCCTTTTCGGTCTGTGCTCTCGGTTGTGCAGCACGGCAGGAACAGTCACATAATAAAGGATATCAGATGTTTGAGAAAATGAGGGAGATAGAAAGAGAATGAGAAAAATGTTGGCTTGTTAACAGCAAATCAGGTCACGACAGCAATCCAGATGCACAGGCTGCAGATAAAAGACAAACAAAGGATTATTATTCATATGGAAAATAAAATCAATTTGATAAAAAAACACATTTATATTTTTTTTTCTTGCACCTCCCACCCTTTGTATGATGTTGAAGTAGAAACAATTATTTTTGCTCTGCCAGAAGCCCAACGAATCTTACTTTAACTGCAGATTAGTGGGGTGCTGCATTATCAGGGTAAAAAACATGCTTGAGTTGTGAAGACCAAGCAGGTGTATAATTCCTCCATTAGCATTTCCACTCACCTCAATGGCAGTTGCTTAGCTTGTGTATTATTTCTCTGGATATATTTGACCTATTTACTGTCATCTTTGCTCATGGGCATTTGAGTTAAGCACCTAAAGAATAATTGCCATGTGATTAATGACTTCAAATTACATCACGACAACACTTATAGTAACAACGTCCTATAGTAGCAACCATCCTTTAGATTCATATGCTACTTGCAAACAAAAATTCTGAATGGTCATTGGTGAAGAAGGAGGCTTTTTGGCCCAGATTATTTAATTAGGATATCGAACAGAAGGGGTATAACTCCCCATCCTAACAAAACAAACCTTGACCCATTGGTGAAGGTAAACCCAGTGGGATTAGCAGTTGACATATGGTGAACGTGATTCCACCAAGTGGAGCTTTGTTGATCCTGGAACAACATTTTAATCAACCAATCAGATTTGAGAGACAAGTTTACAGTTCATATCAGTTTAGGCTTACACCCAGGGTTAGGTCCTTCTACATCAGTGTAATTCACCTATCATTTCCCTCTGATTTTAGGGATAAGTTATACGTAGGGTTAGGTTGAGGGGTAGGTTAGGGATATGGTTCGGACAATATCTTTTGACAGGAATGTTCCAAACTAAAGTGGTGGCTGGGAGTGGTCTTATTGGGCCTGGATTTATTTTCCAAGAGGACAATGACCCGAAACAATCTTCTAACGTTATCCTATGCCTTCTGCAACTGAAGGCTTCTCTTTAAATGTACAATAGATCTATTCAGTTTGTTTTCCTTCCGTCACAGATAGTTCCAGCAATAGTTAGAAGACTGTTTGGGATTGTTGCTGGAACTGTGGATCTGTGATGGAAGGAAAACAAACTGAATAGATCTATTGTACATTTAAAGAGAAGCCTTCAGTTGCAGAAGGCATGGGATAACATTAGTGTTGAAGTTCTCAGAGGAAATATATTGACACTATGCCAGAGAGATGTGCTGCTGTAATTGCTGCAAAAGGTGGACATACCCTGGGGTTAAAGTGGGCCGGAACGGTCCGGAATTGCGTTCTGGCACCTCAGATAAATGAATATATAAATAGATACAGCAGTCGCAGCGCGAGAGCAGCTGGATCGTTCTGCGCTTTCGCCACTCTATTGAACTGATAACGAGCGCCAGGCAGTCGATTTATCCAGTTGAATACAAATAAAGGCTCTGTGGCAAAACTAGCTGAACTTGACTGAATAGCTACGACCATGTACACTGAAGTGTTGAGGACGAGGCAAACTATAGGCTGCCTACACGACTGTAATCATGGTCGTAGCCAGCTATGAGGTCACCGAGGTCAAGACCTCTGTATTTTTCAGAGGTGTACATAATAAATGTTGTGAAATAATTGACTAATAGAGTATTAACACTACTTTAGTGCTGCAAGGATATCTTCTCATCTGAGCTTTCTGCGGTCTGTCACCGCTCGTCAATGTCAAAATATTTGATGACCCATGACCAAGATGACCAATCAAATTAAACTAGGCGGGCTTTATGTCCACAGAAGTTGCTGAGCGCGAGTCGTGCAGCGCGTCAGTAAACGGTGCGAGATGTGAGTAGCTAAACTAAATATTTCATATTTGGCAGCTGTTTGAGTATATAAATGTTAAACAACCGACAAAAATAATCAGGCAAACTAATACAATTTTGTCTAATTTCGCCATTTTTAATTAAAAAGGACATTAATGAAGCCGATTTCATTAGATTAGGATAATGAACGTGTGTGTGTGTGTGTGTATATAGTGAATTAATTTATTAAACTTGTTTGCCTAGCATTCATAGACTTCAGTGAATTAACTTGTCTAAGAAAATGCTAAATATCAGTTGAACCTATGTTTACTTTCTTCACTGACACAGACGAAAATGAAAAGACTATCAGTCAGAGCTCAGCTTTAGGAGGGGAAGAGACAGGGCAAGAGAAGGAAACAGTGAAAAAGAAAGAGTTAAAGAGTGATGGAAAGGAGGAGATGGATAGAAATAAGAGAGTGATGGAGAGAGCAGGTATGACAGATAATCTACTTCCCACTAATATGGTTTTGAAAGCTAATTAATATTAATTTTTTAAGCCTTCAAACATCTTAAAATGCACATTATAGATAAAAGAAATCTACATTTTCTTGGGGGACCATGCCCCCTAAATAGCTCAAATTTGGGACCTCACAGGTTTTAAAACTCTTTAAAGCAGTTGTATAAAGTTGCTGCTGTTTCTGGAAACCTGTTTGCTTTGACCTCATATCTGGAGTTAATGTGAGGAATATTTATATATAGGCCTACTTAATATTAAAAATTGAATATTCAGATAGTATATACTGATAATGGTACGGCGAAAGTTCAATCTATCAACTTGTTGCTCTGGTTGGTATAAAATGGACAGAATGTCTAAAATGGACAATGGAAATTAAGTGTTATCATATTTTCCTCTACAGTATTCAAAACATTAATAAAACAACCCATACAACTCATTGTCACAATTAAAATGATATAAGAATAATCTACACGTCTTCTCTTTCACCCAGCTTCATAATTGAATGTCTATTACATACAGAGAGGTTATTCAGATAAAACAACTGTAGCCTAGTAAAGAATCATAAAAGGACAATTCAGAGCTGAATGTTTTTGAACAACACTGGAAGAAAACAGTCACCTAGAGAGCCCTCAACATGAACAGCTAAGAAACATTTTTGTGGCATTTATTTTCTTCTCTGGGAGTTCAGAGTCTATTTGGCAGTGCCAGGGGGCTTTTTGCAGACATTCAGAGAGATGTAGAGTCCATTAGAAACACTTGCTCTCTCCTCTTGGTGTCAGAGCACCTCCCCATCCTCACAGGCAATGTTGCGAATTACTCTCTGCTGAGGGACACGAAATACAATGTGCTCTTGCACTTAACGCTCTCAGCGGGATGGTGAAAAATCCAGGTTGAAATAAGCTGTATTATCCTTCCGTTTAATTTGTATTTTTGCACATGGGAAGGTAGGAAGTTAAAGTTTTATATATTCCTTTTTTAAATTACTTTGATTTGTTGATAAATATCACACAGACATGCTTTACTTTCTTTTTACCTCCATTTGTATATAATTGGATTTCGTAGTTCATTGAAAAGGACCCTCAGGACTCTTGATCATAAAACCAAACCCTTTTTCATTTAGCCTGTCTGCCGTTTTCCTGCAGACCATTGGCCATTTTTAACCTGTTGATGAAAAAAAAAAGCTAATGTGCATTCTCATAAACAATTTGGATAAGGTATCTAAAATGATGCACAATATACCCCACCGAATATCGTCACATGTTCAACCCAGTGTAACTGCTCCTGCGTGGGTACTGATAATGTGGGGCAATGGAGACACAATCTTCATTAAGTTGGTAATTTTGTATGAATTTGTACAGTTTGATTTGCCCAAAAAATGCAATTGTTAGAAATAAAACTATAAAGGTTTAACCCCTAAACCTAACCCTCAGTGGGTCGCAAGCAGTGCCAAACGAGATTGTATGAAATCATACGAATTTGCTACTAAAATTGTTACAAATTACAATGAGAGTGTATTGCGACATTTATATGCACTAAAAATGTTTACTGGCAAAACCTAAACTATAATATAACATACATTTTGGATTTAGATGTTACATTCAAAAATAGTGTGTGTTGTCAGAATTTATGACTACTTTTCAGTGGAGAATGATATCAATTTTCTTTGGCTGGTTGGTATAGTTAGAGCATCAACCAGCAGAACCATGTTGACCAGCCAAACCTTGACCCCACTCTGAAGAATGATTGTGTCTTAACAGAGTTAATTTACACATTTAAAGGTACAGTAGCAAAAGCAGCTTGTTATATATAACTCTTTAGTCAGTCCTTCCAGAAAAATGCGGCTTTTTTTTGTGATTGTTGCGGGCAAAAATCCTTGATTATGCGGCACGTTTTCTTAAAAAATGCAATGGAAAATGCAGGATATTTATGCAATTTTATGCGATAAAACTTGCAAAAACTGTGGTTTGATGAAAAAGAGAAAAAAAGTGAATATTTTTAGTTGAATATTTAAGTTCTAATCTTGTTTTATTGAAGACCTTAATAAACACATGGCTCAATTTGGACCGATTTCAAAACAATGCATCATGAAGCTTCGAAGCGTTATGAATCAGTGAGTCGATTCATGATTCGGATCGCGTGTCAAACTGCTGAAATACGTGACTTTGGCGATCCGAACCGCTGAATCAACTCACTGATTCATAACGCTTGGAAGCTTCATGATGCTGTTTCTTGAAATTGGTCAACACACCGGGAAACTGCTTTGCGCGTCTTTTGCTGTTATTTTTGTTGGCAAATGGGAGTTTGCGCTTCATCATGGTTTCACCGATATCTATGGTTTCAACACGGGGTTTGCAGCTTTTCGATGACGTTCGGACGCTCAGTCGTCCACCTCGCCACACTCCGGCTTTAACTCCTGGACATTCGTCAGCGGTGCCAGTGCCACACACTCGCATCTTTCACCGCCGCCATTACTGAACTACAACTCAAACTAGCGCACGACATCAACGTCATCGCTCTCAGCCACTCCCTCTGTTCACTGCTTGGACCGGTGAAATATTGTTTGGGAGAAAACATATACAGCAGTACCAGACATAGTACTGAAGGAAAATTAAAATTGACCGGAAGTACGTAGGAGGGTGGAGTCAGGCTAATTCTACACCCCTTAATCCACCCAATTCCTAAACTTAACCTTACCAACCATTAATAAACAGTAATTAGGAGTTTATTGAGGCAAAGTCTAATCTAATCTAAAGTGTGACCACAATATTTTACCAACACTTACTTTACAGTGTCCTTATTACATATGTTACATATACTTACCATAGAAATAACAGTAAATTATGCATAATTACATGCAACTAACCCTCAACCAAACCCTAATCCTTCCCTAACCCTATAAGTACATGTTCTTAATTAATATTAGTCAGTACTGAAATATATAATTGCACTGTAACAATGACACCTTAAAATAAAGTGTAACCAAACCTTGACTAACATTGTGTGGACTCACAGTGTTCTAAAAGTCATCAGTCACCTAATTCTGGGATTAGAGCTATTTAAGAGATTGCTGAAATGACAGCCATATTGGATGGTGACTCCATGGTGGCTGCAGTTAACCAAGAGACACTGATAGATGTCCGCTGGCCATCTGGCTTCTGGAGATACTGACAGGGACCCTCTATTGATCTATGTCTTGTCTGTGGACCTGCACCTTCAGAGCTGGCAGGTGGTCCGCTTGTTGACAGCCTGATAATGTCTTGTAGTGTTACACTCATTTGCCTTCAGCTAGTTGTTTTGGACCCACTTTATATTAGGTGGCATTTACTACTATGTACTAACATTTAAATTAATAATTTGATACAATGAACTTATTGTGTACATACATGTTTTTACATTGGGTCTTGTCCCACCCTCAGACAATGGTTCAGACGCCCATGGCTGTATGTAATTACATCTGTAATTAATATCTGTAGTTCCCTTTCGTTCAGTCACTCCGAGTAACGTCAGTGACTGACGAATGGGGATTTCGCTTAGAAGCCAATCGCCTTTGAGCTCTAACAAAACGAGCCAATGGCAATTGGCATAATGCAAGCCCGCCCAATCGCGTGGGTATATAGGGCTTCGCATAGCAATCTCGCATTATGTTTCTGCTTCAGAGCCGACATTACAGCCTGAGCGTGTTTACCTCTTTCAAGACGAGCAGCACCCCAGAATGTTGGTGTGACGGCGCGTTCCAGCGAGACTCGTATTCATGTCTGATCTGTGCAGTGATTAGCACAGCGTGCATTTCTCTCTGGGCACTTCAGCATCTCTGCGCAGCAAAAACTCCTCACAAAAAGAGCACAAGTGGCACGTCTTTTTCAAGATGGCTCGCCCTTGCAACGTTTCTGGGTGCGGTCGCATGGTTTTTCCACTTGACGGGCATGGACGCTGTTTAGCATGCTTAGGCCTCGTGAATGCTGAGCGTGCGTTCGAGGATGACTCATGTTCTCTCTGCGGGAACATGGCCATCTCAGTGTTGCGGTCGAGACTCAGTGATCTCCGTAAAGGAGAGGACCCTCCCTCTCTACCACACCCCAATCTGTTCCCACCCCGTGTGGGACCACTTTGGCTGGTGGTCAGGGTGACTTGAGGGTGATGGTGGGGAACAACCCGACGAATATTCCTCGGGCCACACCCCCTTCTAGCACACTGTTACCCGTTATGCTGCCGGACGATGGCGCTGGTGTTTCCCGTGCGGGGCCCAGCATGTCATTCGGTGCGCCGGCAAGTATGTCGATGGCCGCATCACAGGGTGGGCTTGATACCTCCAAAGATGAGGATTCGGCTGTGCTGCCTCCCTCGGGAGTGCCAGCATTGCCTGAGTAGGATCCGGAGCTGACGGCCATGCTCTCCCGGGCAGCAGAGAAACTTGGGCTTGCGTGGAACACTCCGCCATGTCCCGAGCGCTCAAGGCTGGACGATTGGTATCTGGGGGCGGCCCGCGCCGAAGGCACCCGCCAACCTCCGATACCTTTCTTCCCGGAAGTGCATGAGGAGGTGATGAAAATCATCGACCTCCGCCTTTACTGCCCTTGACGGTGGCGCGGTGAAAGGGTACACTGGGGTGCCCCCTGTCGAACGGTCTGTTGCGATGCAACTGTGTCCGTAGAGCGCTTCGACATGGCGTGGTGACCCTAAGCACCAGTCCAAAGCCTGTAGGTTTATGTCTACTTTGGTGGCGAAGACCTACAGAGTGGCGGGCCAAGCCACGTCCGCCTTGCATGCCATGGCTGTGCTGCAGGTCTACCAGGCCAAGGTACTCCGTGACATGCACGAGGGTGGTACTGACCCTGCTTTAATGCAAGAGCTGCGTGCGGCCACCGACCTCGCTCTATGATCGACGAAGGTGACCGCGCGCTCTAGGTCAGGTGATGTCCACTTCGGTGGTCCAGGAGCGCCATCTATGGCTCAACCTGGCTGATATGCGGGAAGCTGAGCGGACCCGGTTCCTCAATTCCCCCATGTCCCAGGCTGGGCTATTCTGCGGGGCGGTTGAGGATTAGAAGCAGACTGAGGCTATTAAACATATCCTGCCCCAGCGGTCCGCTGCTGCCTCCACCCAGCCGCCGGCTCAGGTGCCTCAGCCTGCTCCCCACGGAGACCGCCCTCCAGCAACTCCCGCCCCTCCCGCCCATAAGCAGCCTTCACCCGGGCCGAAGTGCGGAGGATGTCGCAGGAATGCGGCCCCGGATGAGCAGATGAGCTTCTCAGCAGGCCCTGAGCTCCTCCAGAAGTTATGATGTCAACGCCAAAGTGTTTGCCATAGTGATCAGCTTTCGTGTTCGGCTAGGTGCTGCCGTGTGCATGGTTCCCCCTGTTGGGCACCCACATGTGTATCTCCATGGTAAGTCTCTCTGAGCACGTGTCTTCCCTTGGCAAGTCACATTGCCACGCCTGGGGTTTAAAATGTTTTCCACCTGCGGCTGGATACTCCGGTTTACTCCATATGCAGTGCCTTGTAAAGGTCATATGTGTATTTGTTAAGTCCCGCCCCTTAGGGTAGGCATTGTGTTGCATTTCTCCACGTGGGATATGCTTCCCAGTGTACCTTGGTATTCCTGTGTTAGTGCAGTCCTTCGTCCGTTTATGACAGGGAGCTTGCACTACGCAGGGCACTGGAAAACAGCCGAGTGGCGTGATTGAATTGGGACCCCCATTCGTCAGTCACTGATGTTACTCGGAGTGACTGAACGAAAGGGAACGTCTCAGTTACGTATGTAACCCTCATTCCCTGAGAGAGGGAACGGAGACGTAATGTCCCTCAGCCACTTCAGCTGTGCCGCTGGAACGGCCGGCCGCTTAAGCTTCGGCTCTTCAGCAGGTAACATAATGCGAGATTGCTATGCGACGCCCTTTATACCCACGTGGTTGGGCGGGCTTGCATTATGCAAATTCTGCAGACCCATGGCATTTTCATGCCATTGGCTCGTTTTGTTAGTGCTCAAAGGCGATTGGCCTTTAAGCGAAATCCCCATTTGTCAGTCACTGATGATACGTCTCTGTTCCCTCTCTCAGGGAACGTAAACGAGACGTTACATTTATAATTACAGTGTCGACATTTCCCTTACACCTAACCCTACCCTTAAACTTACCCATCCCACCACACCTGTCGCTAATTTTACCCTTAAACTTACCCATACCACCACACCTGTCCCTAACTTAACCCTTAAACTTACCCATACCACCACACCTGTCCCTAACTTTACCCTTAAACTTACCCATCCCACCACACCTGTCCCTAACTTTACCCTTAAACTTACCCATCCCACCACACCTGTCCCTAACTTCACCCTTAAACTTACCCATACCACCACACCTGTCCCTAACTTTACCCTTAAACTTACCCATCCCACCACACCTGTCCCTAACTTTACCCTTAAACTTACCCATCCCACCACACCTGTCCCTAACTTTACCCTTAAACTTACCCATCCCACCACACCTGTCCCTAACTTCACCCTTAAACTTACCCATACCACCACACCTGTCCCTAACTTTACCCTTAAACTTACCCATCCCACCACACCTGTCCCTAACTTTACCCTTAAACTTACCCATCCCACCACACCTGTCCCTAACTTTACCCTTAAACTTACCCATCCCACCACACCTGTCCCTAACTTCACCCTTAAACTTACCCATACCACCACACCTGTCCCTGAACACAGTAAGTACAATGCACTTATTTTTTATGTTAGTACATAGTGGTTAAGGCCACCTAATATATATATATATAAGCAGTTTTTTTTATCTAATTAAAATCTACATATGAGTATGCAGTAGTAAGAAATGATGTGTGTCATTTAGAATTGTCTCTATAATTGCTTTCTAATTCTAATTGCTTTGCATTTCTAATTCAATTCCTGTTGGGCGTCCCATGGCCAATGTAGACATCAGAGAGCTGTGAGAAGTTTTCATGAATATTTACGTAAGATTCAACTATGTTTAATGGTTCACTGTTCAGATATTTAGTTGTAAGTCCTAACTACAACTAGGCTATTGAAACCTATGCACAACTAGTGCAACCAGTCCATGCTGTGCAATTAGAATTTTGACTCAAAACATTGTAGTTACATGAGATACAGCCCTTGTGACAACTTCAACATGTGACAACTAGCCCAGTTGCACCCTGTTAGATATAGGTTACATAAGATATGCTTTCTATTACAACATCTGTATAGATATTACACAAATTGCACAAAACTAGTGTATTTTAACATGGCATTTATGGTCTGAATGCAGACATATAACACTGTTGATGAGGGTTCAGAGTAAAAGCCTGGATGCTGTGGTTTCTCAAATGAATATTGTGGATAAATGACACAGGGAGAATTATAATAAATAACATGGGAGATTATTTCCTGTGAGAATCACACAGAGCGCTCAAAACATTCTGAGGAGCTTCATTTGGCATCAGAAACAGACAGTTACCCTCGCAGTAGGCTGCAGCAAAGCCCTCATAATGTTCCTGCTTCCCACCGCTTTTATAAAGTGCCAATTTGGCAAATGGTGCAGATGTTTCACTTTTATTGTTATCACCATCATTATTCTGTTTATTTTCCTGACTATCTATCTAAGCAACTATGACATTTGGGGGAAAAAAATGCCCAGATCAAAGCAGCAGTCAAAACTGGAAACTCTTGCATTCAAATGAGAGTTATGCCTTTTTAAACATGCCATGCAATATGGGTTTCAATGTCACATTCACATAAAAATCCAAACGCTACTCTCATTTACAGTTGAGAGATTGCTGCTAAATGATGTAAAGCTGATGTAAGGCTGGCAGCAGCCACGTGTTGGTCTGGTGGACAGTACTGGGATAGTTTCTTATAGATTTTGGATTCCAGATGTTATACTTCTTCAATCGTGGATCAGGAGCAGGGGTTTTACTCTCATGACCCTCTGCAAGCCGTAAGGGTTACGTGCAGATGCAACATACCCTTTCTCCGTGGAGGACCCTGGAATTACATTGTCCCACTCTTGGGGCTGGTTGCCATCGCAGGATTATCATGACGGACACCTCTTACACAGGCTGAGGTGTGGTCTAGGGTGGCTGTCAAGCCCACGGTCTCTGGGAGAGCAGTCATCTCATATTGCATATAATTGCCTGGAGGATGAGGGCTGTTTTTCTAGCATTTAAATACTTTCTTCCATATCTGAGGGGATACCATGTGTTGGCCCAGTTAAAAGTAGGCGGAAGTGGACCTGTTCGCAGAGTTGACCCACTATTCCCTCTGGTTCTCTCTCACACCTCCAGCTCATTTGGGCTGGTGGAATTGTCAGGACTGAGATTGTTATTAGTGGTCGGCCCGGGTCTGGTTCTTGGACCTTATCGCTTTCCTGGCAGGCTGTCCTTCAGAGATTATGAACTTCTCTCTGCACCCGGCCCGAGATTTGGAAGTTGTTGGTTTGGCCCCTAAAGGATTCCAGCTCAAAGATTCCAGTCTCTCAACTGAGGTTGTTGAGACCGTCCAGAATGCTAGAGCTCCCTCCGCAAAGAAACGTTATGCCCTGAGGTGGCTTCTCTTAACACAGTCCACTGCCCAATTAGTGCTGGAGTTCTTGTAGGAGTATTTGCCAGCAGGACTATCACCTGCTACTCTTAAGGTGTACGTGAAGATTTATTAGAGTCTCCATTTTAAGTTTCTGACTCTCAAAGTTACTTTGTCACTGGCATTAACTTTGTTTAAAAGAGTAGGAGATTTGCTGTTGCCTGTTTAGATTGTGCACTTGGACTGGTCAAAGATATATTGCACCCAAGTTACATTCTGAAGGTGCATTTCTTGACCGTTCATCTGGTCATTCTTCCAGCCTTCTCCCCTCCATCGTTTGACTTACTGAAATAGGAGAGGCTTCACCTCTTATGTCCAGTCAAGGCACTTGGGATTCGAGTTGACCACTCAGGAAGTATGATTTAAATCTGATCAGCTGTTCAGGCTACCAAGCAGTGCTTGTCACATTGGATTGTTGATGCGATTTCTTTTGCCTATGAAGCATGTGGTGTGGCTTCGCCTCTAGGCACCGAAGCCCAATTCACTAGGGGTGCTGACTCTTCTAGGACATTACCGGAAGGTAAAAAAAAATGTTTGTGCTGCGGCAGGCTGGTCCTCTCAGCACACATTCATAGGGTCTAAAGTTCCTTCTGGGTTAATCCCTTTTCAGTGGCCATGAGGTTTGTATGTATGTTTACTTCACATCCTTGAGAGTCAAGCATTTTTCACTTTGCTTATGAGGCATTGAATGCCTTCAACTCTAGGCACCAAAGCCCACTCCACTAGGAGTGTGGCCTCTTCTAAGGCGCTCATGTATGAGGTTTGTGTTGCGTAAGTCTGGTCCTTTCCACACACATTCATAAAGCTTACAGTTTGGACGTGGATTCGACCCCAGGCTCTCAAGTCCCTCTGGGTCAATCCATTCAGTGGGCCACAGGGTTTGTGCATATGTATACGTCACAACCTTGTTGGTCAGGTATTTGTTCAGTATGGCTGTGTGGGTATTAATGTTCCGATAGTATCAACACCATGATGCAGGATTGAGTTGACCTGACGGTTCCCTGAGCTTTGCCTTACTTTACGCAGTGTGTGCTGCTTCTTCAGACAATTACAATCTAGGGATTCCATGGTCTTGATTGCTAAAACAACTTTTACCATATATACATACAAATGCCAATCTGAACAAATGATAAAGACTAGGCTACAGAATTCTTGCTGTCACTGAGAGATAGAAATAGCATGTAGCCTATCATATGGTAAAAGGTTTAAAACGTAAATAGACATATCAAATAGCAAGTAGAAAAGGTGTGTGATCCAATATCTTAGTTGATATTACTCTTGAGGGAGAGCTGGTTACTGAACGATGCGCACCATGGCAGTTTGATTTGCGATCACTCTGTGCTTATTTCATTCATTTGTGTATTATATTTTACAAGGTTTAAATAATTTAAATAGACATGTTGAATAGTATGTAGAACATGTGTATGATGTAGTATTTTAGTTGATGAAAATGTCTCCATGAGGTCAAATATTTTTGGTATTACCATACTTGTGGGGGTTCTGCATATTAAGGGATATGAGAAAATATTATAGAGACTACACACTATAGCATGTTTCAGCAACTACTATGGTTAAGTAAAAGACAGAAAGCATCACTACAGTATATTGCTGTGTAATTAAAAGTCCTTGCACCCAGAAATGAACCGTACTAATTAATGTTGATGAAGAAATTAATTCTAGGTGGATAAAGAGTAAGTGGTTTAAGATCATTATCTTTATTCCATGTTTGCATGTGAATGCGTTTAAAAATATTTACCTACATCATTAAATCATTTAAAGCTGTCTGATTATTGTAAGGGTCTGAATAAAAAAAAAACATTATATGTTCTAATTCAATGAAATGCAACAATTAACTAGATAAACTAACTCCACAGTAGCATATTAACAGATACTATTGTACTAGTTTAAGTATATGCCTCTTCACAAACAGGCAAAAAAGGTGAAAACGTGAAGAAGGAGAGCTGTTAAAGTTTAACTTCCTCTGCTCAATCTGAAAGCAACCACAAAGTGTTTTTTCTTTCTTTTTCGGTGTAATTACACATGAGGATTAGAGGACAAGTTCCAGGAAAGGCATTAGCAATTAGAACTCGGGAGGCCGACAAGGTATGTAATTATAGGCAATGTGTGTGATTAAGGAAAGAGGTTCGATAAATTGCATTAACATACTTTAAAAGTCAGAGTGGAGATCCCGCTAGGAGACCAAAAGAGGCTAAAGACAGATGCAAGTATTGATTTCACATTCCTGATGGAAATTTATTTGGTGGCTACAGAGGAATGAGAGCTGTTTCACACAAACACAGTCAG
Organism: Romanogobio albipinnatus; assembly: GCA_023566225.1. NCBI lineage: Eukaryota > Metazoa > Chordata > Actinopteri > Cypriniformes > Gobionidae > Romanogobio > Romanogobio albipinnatus. Next base: position 3,150,167 of record CM042252.1, on the reverse strand, counting down.
AGACTCTCAGAGAAGAATGGCAGAAGCCAGCTTAGAATATACCAAGTTATGTTAAAACAGACAAAGTGTATAGCGACTGTAACAAAGACAGAACAATCACATATGAAGAAATAAAGAGTTAACAGAGAGTGCCTTGTTTCATGTGCAACATTAATGATCTTAAGTGAATCGGCATGTAGAAAGAAGTCCCAAAACTACAAGCCACATCCAATTAAGTGCACATTAATTCCAATTCTTGCATGCTCAGACATGCCTCGTCTTTGTCTCTACTTCCCTTTGATCTCCTTGACGTTAATTTTCTCAGGCAAACCAGGTGTGCTCTTTAATGAGCCATTAAGTTCACAAATGCATTCAATGCCAGGAAACCTCTGAGAAGTTGGCTGTAATTGATGGGACAGGCCATGAGAGCATAGCAAGGCTCATTTCTGAAAGGTGATTAAGGGAAGATGCCTCAGTGTGAAGGCACTGCTCGCTTTGGCTCTCTTTGGCTCTCTGGACAATTGCCCCAGCTTCTTGAAGTCAAAAAGGAGAAAGACGGATGGAAGATGGAGGATAGAGTGGTGGGGGTGTGTGTGGGGGGGACTGTGACAGACGCCTGGCACAGCCTGAAACACAGCTGCCGGCTTTAATCGACTTTTTGGATGGGAAGGATTTTCTAGTCCAAGGACCCACACCCTCAAATCTGCTTAGAGGCCTACTGGCAGAGGCCTGCAATCCCACAGTCCAATGCCACATTGTAACCTGCATGCTGATGGATTGGCTGAAGGTGCTGGAACTACTGCTGCTTTTTTGGGGTGGTGAAACCTAGTTGCATGTGGCACTTCAGTTATGATGGCTTATGAAAGCCTTTCTCAGACAATTGTCAGCACTCCAAAACAAAATAGCTTCTCCTTTAGTTGGAACAATACCTTCAAGTGGGAAACAACGGTAGCAGTTTATTTAACAGTCCTGTTCCCCATGTACTTATTATAGTAATTACAATAACTGGGTAATAACTCATCATGTTCTTACTCCCAACTGTACAAATACTGACACTTAGTCAGGACGCTTCGGCGTCACTTTTTAATGCACAGGAACCCCATTGCTTTCATTGAGAAACCTTTGGCGTCATGCACAGACACATTGGGCACATATTGGGTTATAATTTTGCCATTATAACATTTTGGAGTGTGTCAATTTAATCAGCCAGCATAATTTGATTTACAATTTTTTGTTACATGTATCCCAGCCCCACCCCTAAACCTACCCATTTGTGTATTATATGATATAAAACACAGTTTATAAGCGGCAGATACGACTGCAGGCACAATTTATTTAAAAAGTACAAATATTTGAGGCCAAACGATTGATTTGTGTGAAGAAAAGACCCAAAAGCAATCAGCGTCTCCATCAGCCATACATCATATGCACTCATTTAAAAATTGCAGCGTCTTATCAAATGTTTAAATCAGCTTTGATAAGCCGCGTTTCTTCTGTCAGGCCAAAAGCGGGCGTGCTAGTGCGTGCCAGGGTCAGTCACATTCCTGCTGTCACTTCCGGGGCTTGATCGTGCCTTGTTGGGGGTTCCTTGGAGCCAACGGCCAGGGTTTTTGGCCACTGAATACCTTGGTCCAAAGCGGGCCAGCTCAGACTTGAGGAGTGGCTATCTGAGTTTATCTGAGACTTCAGCGCCCTGCTGTCCTGCTTAAAGGGTAACTAAACCCCAGCTCAATATTTGAAAAATGCTGGAAAAGTGGGCAGAGCCCAGCGGAGACCGGGGGGACGAACCGAGGGCGGGACTGAGCGGAGGGCGTGCACCTGAGACCCGCAGTGACGGATTGATTGACAGCTGTCTGACTCGCGAGTCGCAAAGATGGAGAATGACTGGAGTGACGCCAGTAGCTTTGCAACAGAGCGGTCATTCTCCCCCACTTTCACCTGCAGTGGAGGAGGGTGGATTGTCTGTAGACACAGACCCAGAGCCTTATCAATGCGAGCCGTTGGTTCAAACTGCGTTAACTCCCAATGCCGACGATGCTAGTGAAGCAGCAGCGCAAGAGAACTGACCTAATCTATGAACAGTCAAATCCTCATGCTGAATGCCACTAAAAATAGATCCGAAACATACGATGTATTTTCATTTCATGAATCAATAAGCAGCGCAGGACCAATAAGTTAAAAGCTAATAGCCTATTATAAACAGATTTCCTCAAATAAAAGTTAGACTGTATACGCCAGCACAATACAGTATTGTTGTTCGTTACCGCGGCAACCACTTGCGTCAGGGTTTGAAAGTGCGTCTCATGTATGAAACTTATCTCTGCACATGACGGACGGCAATAATATTGCAAGAAAATCCTGACGTGTACCGACAACTGCATTATTTAACCGCATTTTCTTCATTACAATGTTAAAGCAAGTGTCAAGTAAGTTTAATTCATGTTTCTACTTCATGTAACATGAGAGTTCATACTGGAGTGAAGCCGCTCTCATCATGTGATTGGGGAAAACATTTCTGAGGGCGTGGTGAGCTCGTGTGCCAGGGGCGTGTGTAGTGAGCCGCTGGAAGAACCATCATACGTCACGATGACCCACAACGTCCAATAGGAAAATTCAACTGCAGAAGCCACCGTTCAACCTTAAGAGGGCAGCACTTAGACGGTTTTACACCATATTTTATAGAATTAAAATACTTTATACCCAAATGTCAAAACATTTACTCAAATCAATGAACAGCATTAATAAAGCCCCAGTCTTGCAGATCATTAACTAAAATAAGTTGGTTTAGGGTTTAGTTACCCTTTAATACAGGATCATCCCTATTGAAAGAGGAAATTCTACCTTATTGAATCAATACGATTCGCCCTGCAAATTTCATCTGTGCACAATTAATGTGAAGCATTAATCGTAATTTCATATGGAATTAAGGATGGAAAATATGCAAATTGACACTTGTAAGCCTTCTGGAGTACAAAAAAACCTAAGGCTTTTCTCTCTTCAACAAGTATTGTTTTAAACTGACTTAACCAGCCAATTGGGATCCATCTGCAATTTTTAATCAATTATGCACAAACAAGCAATCAGTATTTAAGCCAATTAGTCACACCTGTGACACATAACACATCTGTTTCCTGCTGTGTTAAATGCATGAGCATGTATAGAGCGTATCACAGTAAATAATTGCCTTTTCAGTGACTATGGAGCAATCTAACACAGGCTCTGCCTCACTTTCCAGACCACTGCACCGTTGCGGTATTAACTAGGGTCAGTAAAAATGAATATTAGCTTTAGCAGAGAGTGTGTGGCAAATAAACAGTCCTGCTGTAGAGCACCATCACGGAAGATGAATCTATAAATAATTTGTCTTCATTTCACATTTCAAAGTCTGTCGATTGGGCAGTAAGTGGCGCTATAAGAGGCAGAAACGTACATGTCCCATTCACTTAATGAAGTCCTGTTCCTTCTACTTTTCAACTGAATCAATGAGGTTTTTTAATGGACTCTGACACATTACTTAAAAAGCAATTGCTAACGGTTATGTCATCCAAATACTTAATACTTCTGGACAGCAAGATGATGGATCATAAGGTTTGATATAAAAAAAGAACAGGAACCCTTGAAAACAAATCGCATTTAGAAATTCTTCATCAACTTGCCACGCATAAACATTTTCTCTGACAAGCAACAATCAAATGAGGTTTGGATATGAAAATAAGGTAACACTTTACATCTTCTTGCCATTTGTTTTACTGGCCTGATAAAACATGGCTTTTGCCAGAGCCTTGGTGAGGGTGGTTAAAGGGATAGTTCACCCAAAAATGAAAATAAGCCCATGACTTACTCCCCCTCAAGTCATCCGAGGTGTATATGACATTCTTCTTTCAGACGAATACAATCAGAGTTATATTAAAAAAGTCCTGGCTCTTCCAAGCTTTAAGGACTCCAAGTCCTTAAAAATGCATCTGTCCGTCAAATAACTGCTCCACGCGGTTTCCGGGGTGTTATTAAAGGCCTTCTGAAGCGAATCGCTGCGTTTGTGTAAGAAAAATATCCATATTTAAAACTTTATAAAGTAAAGTTCCAGCCGATCGCCTTCCGGAAAAGTGTTGAAAATGCCTTCTCGGAATTCAAGATGCGTACGCGACGTCTGACGAGCGTAACTGGTCGCGGAAGCCTTTGAACTGCAGAGGCACTTTCAATACCTTTTCCATAAATTGAATACGGACGGCGATCGGCCGAAAAACGATTTTTAAAAAGCATCCAAATTCCAGCGAAGCGCAACCGTACGGTGCTCTGCAGGGGTCAAAAATGATATAAACAGTGAATTTTGAAGTGATATTTTCTTGAAAACTCTGAGATGTGGATTCGGACGCAATTAAATGACCACATGACCTTGGTGTTTGTCTAAAAACAGTAGGTAATTCAGCTGGGGATTTTTACACGGGTGGTGGGAGAAAAACACTGACATTCTGGATTCGGACGGCAATAAAATCACTGACTAGCCCCTGTCAATGATGAAAACACCTTATGACCCCACGAGAAACAATCACCGTCCGAAAAGGGCTTATGACAATAAAATGGGGCAATAGTGTCTCAGCTCCTTTTGGAGTTGGTAATGGAGTGTGGCCGGGACTCTCACCAGCCCATTTGAATTTTTATATGAATGAATCGTCAGAACAATTACGTGACTGTAAGACTGGATGTGTGCTTGGCAATATCGTAATTAATCATCTTATGTATGCTGATGATCTGGTTATTTTTTCACAGAGTAGTGGCTTTCAACAGCTGCTAAATATATGTTCTATGGGATTAAATATGATGTGCAACGTGTGAAACGAGTGATGATGACGATATGTATAGGCAGCGGCGAATGTTATATGTCCAAGCAAATATGTTGGTGAGAACATTTTATGTGTTCGGATCAGGTTAAGAGTTACTGTACTTCCTTTTATACTGCTCCCTTGTGGGTTAAGTTTAAAAAAGTGAGTTTATGTAAACTTCAGGTTGCCTACAATGATTGTATGAGGGTTATATTGAAAAAAACAGAGGTGGGGTAGTGCAAGAAATGTATTTTGTATGTCAAGAGTAAAAACTTTTATGGGTTTAATAAGGAATTTGAAGTATAAATGGATAATTCACAGAATGTAATTATTATGCTGTTGTCTAATCCGAAGCAAAGTGTGGTGAGATACCAATCACCTATGAGAAAGTACTGGCATAATTGTCTTATTAAAATGTTTTGTACTGTTTGTAATTTTGTGTTAGTTGTTGTTTGTTTCCTCTCTAATGGACTTTGAGTCTGGAAATGAAAGTTGAATTGAAAATCAATGTTTTATAAAGGGTTTATAATCGTTGATAAGTCATTATAACTGAATTAATAAAAATGATGACTCAATACCAAATAGTGAGCCATTACATGTTATAAATATTAACAGTTTTGGAGATGCTCTGACCCAGTCGTCTAGCCATCACAATTTGGCCCTTGTCAAACTCGCTCAAAACTTTACGCTTGCCCATTTTTCCTGCTTCTAACACATCAACTTTGAGGGCAAAATGTTCACTTGCTGCCTAATATATCCCACCCACTAACAGGAGATCATCAGTGTTATTCACTTCACCTGATCAGTGTAAATACACTCACCTAAAGGATTATTAGGAACACCTGTTCAATTTCGCATTAATGCAATTATCTAATCAACCAATCACATGGCAGTTGCTTCAATGCATTTAGGGGTGTGGTCCTGGTCAAGACAATCTCCTGAACTCCAAACTGAATGTCAGAATGGGAAAGAAAGGGGATTTAAGCAATTTTGAGCGTGGAATGGTTGTTGTTGCCAGACGGGCCGGTCTGAGTATTTCACAATCTGCTCAGTTACTGGGATTTTCACGCACAACCATTTCTAGGGTTTACAAAGAATGGTGTGAAAAGGGAAAAACATCCAGTATGCGGCAGTCCTGTGGGCCAAAATGCCTTGTTGATGCTAGAGGTCAGAGGAGAATGGGCCGACTGATTCAAGCTGATAGAAGAGCAACTTTGACTGAAATAACCACTCGTTACAACCGAGGTATGCAGCAAAGCATTTGTGAAGCCACAACACGCACAACCTTGAGGCGGATGGGCTACAACAGCAGAAGACCCCACCGGGTACCACTCATCTCCACTACAAATAGGAAAAAGAGGCTACAATTTGCACAAGCTCACCAAAATTGGACAATTGAAGACTGGAAAAATGTTGCCTGGTCTGATGAGTCTCGATTTCTGTTGAGACATTCAGATGGTAGAGTCAGAATTTGGCGTAAACAGAATGAGAACATGGATCCATCATGCCTTGTTACCACTGTGCAGGCTGGTGGTGGTGGTGTAATGGTGTGGGGGATGTTTTCTTGGCACACTTTAGGCCCCTTAGTGCCAATTGGGCATCGTTTAAATGCCACTGCCTACCTGAGCATTGTTTCTGACCATGTCCATCCCTTTATGACCACCATGTACCCATCCTCTGATGGCTACTTCCAGCAGGATAATGCACCATGTCAAAGCTCGAATCATTTCAAATTGGTTTCTTGAACATGACAATGAGTTCACTGGACTAAAATGGCCCCCACAGTCACCAGAACTCAACCCAATAGAGCATCTTTGGGATGTGGTGGAACGGGAGCTTCGTGCCCTGGATGTGCATCCCACAAATCTCCATCAACTGCAAGATGCTATCCTATCAATATGGGCCAACATTTCTAAAGAATGCTTTCAGCACCTTGTTGAATCAATGCCACGTAGAATTAAGGCAGTTCTGAAGGCGAAAGGGGGTCAAACACAGTATTAGTATGGTGCTCCTAATAATCCTTTAGGCGAGTGTATACTATATATATATATATATATATATATATATATATATATATATATAAACATTTGAACAGTAATGGCCTCCATTATCAAATGGAATAATCATTCTTCCTAGAATCAATCCATGAGTCCATAATACAGGACAGAACAGTGAAGGAGTGAAGACTTTCTGAAGCACTGCATACTACAATTCTCATTCTAATGCGCTCGTAATGCAGAGGAAGACTCGGGTTTAATCTGCAAATATTTGCAATCTCCAGCTCAGACAGTAAAACGGGTCTTTTATTAAATGCAAAATTACCAGCATTTTCAAGAATGAGCCTGATCAATGAAGCAAGAGATTATTCAGAACACAAGTTTTCACAGCTTTCCTCTCTGACAATTCTTGCAACATTTCTGAAGGAAGTTTGTGCGAGTGTGTTCTTTTGCCACCCATGTACACTAATTCAGATCTCTGACTGAGTACAGATGGGACCATTTTTAACAGGTTAAAATGAAGTCTAATGATGATGAGACGCACAACCTAATCAATGCAGGTTGTCATAATTGCAGCATGATAAGTGTTTACCGTGTAGATTAAGGCACTGCTATGCTTGGTGGAGTGGCACTCCTTGTAGTTTTGACTTAATCAGCATATTGCCACACGAACAGCTGTCTCATTGAGTCAGCTTCAGCTCTGAGAGCACAGCAAACTGTGAGCTGATTATTAATCACTTGAACAGCCAGATTTCTATATTTCACTCTAATCAATGGCCCTATTACTTTGGTTTGAATTTAGTGAGATCATGAACTATGAAAGTAAGGCTCAATACAAACAGGACAAACTCACACTCGGAGACTGTAAAAGCGTGGCATCTTTCTGTTTTAAACTTTCTATGTGGAACGTCAGAGTTTTAATCAAACCAACAATGTTGCAATATTGCATCAGATGACCTAAACTACTCAAGAGAGTACCTGGGGCCATTACTGCTTGGAAAGATACGTGTACTGTATAATCGTGCCAAGCGTGCCAGGTAAAACCTTGGCTCCCACTCGGCACATCTGAACGCTGGCCTGGAATGGCACCATCTTAAGCAACCCCGCAGATTACCTGGCACGCCTCAAGAGCAAAAAGGATTTCGAGTTGGACAACACTTTCCCTCAGATAAAAAGCCATGGAGTTCTAAAAGGAAGGTTTGGGAGAAGCTAGTTCATCTAGCTGTCAATCATTGTGCACGAGTATATAAATATCTTCCTTGACAGTTCTTCCACCATTCCATCGCTAATCCTATCCGTTCATTAATAACCCAATTGAGTGGTCCAGAGGGCAAGTTAATCATCAAGTCAAGTCTCTAGCTCTCTATCTTGGACAGCATGCCAAATCTGACCTTCACCAGGAACGATATGATAATGAAAACTCCTGAAATATTGTACATCATTTGGATATGACCGAGGTCAGGTGGTATTCTCTTAATTAGCCATGTATGCCTGAGGGCTACAGCAACACAGTGCTGGCGGGTAATCATTTAAATTAATTTATTGTTTGTCATAAATTAGATTGTTTATCCTTTATCAAAGGAACACACAGGGGAACAAAAGAGAAATGTTATTATTGGATGCATATTTGTCATTTTATGATGTTAAATCTGACATAAAACAGAAGTGCACATGACACAAACACAATATCTATGCAGACCTATTATGCCCTTTTACAAAATTTTGATTTTGTTTTTGGGTTCTTGTAGAGCAGGTTGAGTGTTGATTATTTCCTCATATTCTCCATTGTTGCGGCTCCTCTCTTCCCAGTCTGTCAGTAACGCTCTGTTTAGCTCCTGTTTCTATGAAGCTCCTCCTTCTGAAAAGCACACTGTGCTCTGATTGGTCGGCTGGATAGTGTGTTGTGATTGGTGTTTGGGTAATGTCCCGCCCCTTACCATAACGCTAGTTTCAACACACTACTAACTAACTGTATTTATTATGTGCTAACCCCTTTATTATGTGCATTAATTATTTAAATAAGGAATATTCTGATGGGTTCATTCCCAGAAGAAAATTCAAAACTACAATGGAGGCGTTTCAGGAGTTCAGAAACACTGACACTGATATGCTCAAACAGCAACATTACACACTAACACCGTGTCCTAACTACACGCGACAGCATGACTATAGTGTAAATATAGTGTAAATATTATTAGTAGACCTACTATAGTGTAAATATTGTGTAAATATTATCAGTAGACCTACTATAGTGTAAATATTGTGTAAATATTATCAGTAGGCCTACTATAGTGTAAATATAGTGTAAATATTATCAGTAGACCTACTATAGTGTAAATATAGTGTAAATATTATCAGTAGACCTACTATAGTGTAAATATTATGTAAATATTATCAGTAGACCTACTATAGTGTAAATATTGTGTAAATTTTATCAGTAGGCCTACTATAGTGTAAATATTGTGTAAATATTATCAGTAGGCCTACTATAGTGTAAATATTGTGTAAATATTATCAGTAGACCTACTATAGTGTAAATATTGTGTAAATATTATCAGTAGACCTACTATAGTGTAAATATTGTGTAAATATTATCAGTAGACCTACTATAGTGTAAATATTGTGTAAATACTATCAGTAGACCTACTATAGTGTAAATATTGTGTAAATATTATCAGTAGGCCTACTATAGTGTATATATAGTGTAAATATTATTAGTAGACCTACTATAGTGTAAATATTGTGTAAATATTATCAGTAGACCTACTATAGTGTTAATATTGTGTAAATATTATCAGTAGACCTACTATAGTGTAAATATTGTGTAAATATTATCAGTAGACCTACTATAGTGTAAATATTGTGTAAATATTATCAGTAGACCTACTATAGTGTAAATATAGTGTAAATATTATCAGTAGACCTACTATAGTGTTAATATTGTGTAAATATTATCAGTAGACCTACTATAGTGTAAATATTGTGTAAATATTATCAGTAGGCCTACTATAGTGTAAATATTGTGTAAATATTATCAGTAGATCTACTATAGTGTAAATATTGTGTAAATATTATCAGTAGACCTACTATAGTGTAAATATAGTGTAAATATTATCAGTAGGCCTACTATACTGTTAATATTGTGTAAATATTATCAGTAGACCTACTATAGTGTAAATATTGTGTAAATATTATCAGTAGACCTACAATAGTGTAAATATTGTGTAAATATTATCAGTAGGCCTACTATAGTGTAAATATTGTGTAAATATTATCAGTAGACCTACTATAGTGTAAATATTGTGTAAATATTATCAGTAGGCCTACTATAGTGTAAATATTGTGTAAATATTATCAGTAGACCTACTATAGTGTAAATATAGTGTAAATATTATCAGTAGACCTACTATAGTGTAAATATTGTGTAAATATTATCAGTAGACCTACTATAGTGTAAATATTGTGTAAATATTATCAGTAGACCTACTATAGTGTAAATATAGTGTAAATATTATCAGTAGGCCTACTATAGTGTAAATATTGTGTAAATATTATCAGTAGACCTACTATAGTGTAAATATTGTGTAAATATTATCAGTAGGCCTACTATAGTGTAAATATTGTGTAAATATTATCAGCAGACCTACTATAGTGTAAATATTGTGTAAATATTATCAGCAGACCTACTATAGTGTAAATATTGTGTAAATATTATCAGTAGACCTACTATAGTGTAAATATTGTGTAAATATTATTAGTAGACCTACTATAGTGTAAATATTATCAGTAGACCTACTATAGTGTAAATATTGTGTAAATATTATCAGTAGGCCTACTATAGTGTAAATATTGTGTAAATATTATTAGTAGACCTACTATAGTGTAAATATAGTGTAAATACTATCAGTAGACCTACTATAGTGTAAATATTGTGTAAATATTATCAGTAGACCTACTATAGTGTAAATATTGTGTAAATATTATCAGCAGACCTACTATAGTGTAAATATTGTGTAAATATTATCAGCAGACCTACTATAGTGTAAATATTGTGTAAATATTATCAGTAGACCTACTATAGTGTAAATATTGTGTAAATATTATTAGTAGACCTACTATAGTGTAAATATTATCAGTAGACCTACTATAGTGTAAATATTGTGTAAATATTATCAGTAGGCCTACTATAGTGTAAATATTGTGTAAATATTATCAGTAGGCCTACTATAGTGTAAATATTGTGTAAATATTATCAGTAGACCTACTATAGTGTAAATATTGTGTAAATATTATCAGTAGGCCTACTATAGTGTAAATATTGTGTAAATATTATCAGCAGACCTACTATAGTGTAAATATTGTGTAAATATTATCAGCAGACCTACTATAGTGTAAATATTGTGTAAATATTATCAGTAGACCTACTATAGTGTAAATATTGTGTAAATATTATTAGTAGACCTACTATAGTGTAAATATTATCAGTAGACCTACTATAGTGTAAATATTGTGTAAATATTATCAGTAGGCCTACTATAGTGTAAATATTGTGTAAATATTATTAGTAGACCTACTATAGTGTAAATATAGTGTAAATACTATCAGTAGACCTACTATAGTGTAAATATTGTGTAAATATTATCAGTAGACCTACTATAGTGTAAATATTGTGTAAATATTATCAGCAGACCTGCTATAGTGTAAATATTGTGTAAATATTATCAGCAGACCTACTATAGTGTAAATATAGTGTAAATACTATCAGTAGACCTACTATAGTGTAAATATTGTGTAAATATTATTAGTAGACCTACTATAGTGTAAATATTGTGTAAATATTATCAGTAGACCTACTATAGTGTAAATATTGTGTAAATATTATCAGTAGGCCTACTATAGTGTAAATATAGTGTAAATATTATCAGTAGACCTACTATAGTGTAAATATAGTGTAAATATTATCAGTAGACCTACTATAGTGTAAATATTATGTAAATATTATCAGTAGACCTACTATAGTGTAAATATTGTGTAAATTTTATCAGTAGGCCTACTATAGTGTAAATATTGTGTAAATATTATCAGTAGGCCTACTATAGTGTAAATATTGTGTAAATATTATCAGTAGACCTACTATAGTGTAAATATTGTGTAAATATTATCAGTAGACCTACTATAGTGTAAATATTGTGTAAATATTATCAGTAGACCTACCATAGTGTAAATATTGTGTAAATACTATCAGTAGACCTACTATAGTGTAAATATTGTGTAAATATTATCAGTAGGCCTACTATAGTGTATATATAGTGTAAATATTATTAGTAGACCTACTATAGTGTAAATATTGTGTAAATATTATCAGTAGACCTACTATAGTGTTAATATTGTGTAAATATTATCAGTAGACCTACTATAGTGTAAATATTGTGTAAATATTATCAGTAGACCTACTATAGTGTAAATATTGTGTAAATATTATCAGTAGACCTACTATAGTGTAAATATAGTGTAAATATTATCAGTAGACCTACTATAGTGTTAATATTGTGTAAATATTATCAGTAGACCTACTATAGTGTAAATATTGTGTAAATATTATCAGTAGGCCTACTATAGTGTAAATATTGTGTAAATATTATCAGTAGATCTACTATAGTGTAAATATTGTGTAAATATTATCAGTAGACCTACTATAGTGTAAATATAGTGTAAATATTATCAGTAGGCCTACTATACTGTTAATATTGTGTAAATATTATCAGTAGACCTACTATAGTGTAAATATTGTGTAAATATTATCAGTAGACCTACAATAGTGTAAATATTGTGTAAATATTATCAGTAGGCCTACTATAGTGTAAATATTGTGTAAATATTATCAGTAGACCTACTATAGTGTAAATATTGTGTAAATATTATCAGTAGGCCTACTATAGTGTAAATATTGTGTAAATATTATCAGTAGACCTACTATAGTGTAAATATAGTGTAAATATTATCAGTAGACCTACTATAGTGTAAATATTGTGTAAATATTATCAGTAGACCTACTATAGTGTAAATATTGTGTAAATATTATCAGTAGACCTACTATAGTGTAAATATAGTGTAAATATTATCAGTAGGCCTACTATAGTGTAAATATTGTGTAAATATTATCAGTAGACCTACTATAGTGTAAATATTGTGTAAATATTATCAGTAGGCCTACTATAGTGTAAATATTGTGTAAATATTATCAGCAGACCTACTATAGTGTAAATATTGTGTAAATATTATCAGCAGACCTACTATAGTGTAAATATTGTGTAAATATTATCAGTAGACCTACTATAGTGTAAATATTGTGTAAATATTATCAGTAGGCCTACTATAGTGTAAATATAGTGTAAATATTATTAGTAGACCTACTATAGTGTAAATATTGTGTAAATATTATCAGTAGACCTACTATAGTGTAAATATTGTGTAAATATTATCAGTAGGCCTACTATAGTGTAAATATAGTGTAAATATTATCAGTAGACCTACTATACTGTTAATATTGTGTAAATATAATCAGTAGGCCTACTATAGTGTAAATATTGTGTAAATATTATCAGTAGGCCTACTATAGTGTAAATATTGTGTAAATATTATCAGTAGACCTACTATAGTGTAAATATAGTGTAAATATTATCAGTAGACCTACTATAGTGTAAATATTGTGTAAATACTATCAGTAGACCTACTATAGTGTAAATATTGTGTAAATATTATCAGTAGGCCTACTATAGTGTAAATATAGTGTAAATATTATTAGTAGACCTACTATAGTGTAAATATAGTGTAAATATAATCAGTAGGCCTACTATAGTGTAAATATTGTGTAAATATTATCAGTAGACCTACTATAGTGTAAATATTGTGTAAATATTATCAGTAGACCTACTATAGTGTAAATATTGTGTAAATATTATCAGTAGACCTACTATAGTGTTAATATTGTGTAAATATTATCAGTAGACCTACTATAGTGTAAATATTGTGTAAATATTATCAGTAGACCTACTATAGTGTAAATATTGTGTAAATATTATCAGTAGACCTACTATAGTGTAAATATAGTGTAAATATTATCAGTAGACCTACTATAGTGTTAATATTGTGTAAATATTATCAGTAGACCTACTATAGTGTAAATATTGTGTAAATATTATCAGTAGGCCTACTATAGTGTAAATATTGTGTAAATATTATCAGTAGATCTACTATAGTGTAAATATTGTGTAAATATTATCAGTAGACCTACTATAGTGTAAATATAGTGTAAATATTATCAGTAGGCCTACTATACTGTTAATATTGTGTAAATATTATCAGTAGACCTACTATAGTGTAAATATTGTGTAAATATTATCAGTAGACCTACAATAGTGTAAATATTGTGTAAATATTATCAGTAGGCCTACTATAGTGTAAATATTGTGTAAATATTATCAGTAGACCTACTATAGTGTAAATATTGTGTAAATATTATCAGTAGGCCTACTATAGTGTAAATATTGTGTAAATATTATCAGTAGACCTACTATAGTGTAAATATAGTGTAAATATTATCAGTAGACCTACTATAGTGTAAATATTGTGTAAATATTATCAGTAGACCTACTATAGTGTAAATATTGTGTAAATATTATCAGTAGACCTACTATAGTGTAAATATAGTGTAAATATTATCAGTAGGCCTACTATAGTGTAAATATTGTGTAAATATTATCAGTAGACCTACTATAGTGTAAATATTGTGTAAATATTATCAGTAGGCCTACTATAGTGTAAATATTGTGTAAATATTATCAGCAGACCTACTATAGTGTAAATATTGTGTAAATATTATCAGCAGACCTACTATAGTGTAAATATTGTGTAAATATTATCAGTAGACCTACTATAGTGTAAATATTGTGTAAATATTATTAGTAGACCTACTATAGTGTAAATATTATCAGTAGACCTACTATAGTGTAAATATTGTGTAAATATTATCAGTAGGCCTACTATAGTGTAAATATTGTGTAAATATTATTAGTAGACCTACTATAGTGTAAATATAGTGTAAATACTATCAGTAGACCTACTATAGTGTAAATATTGTGTAAATATTATCAGTAGACCTACTATAGTGTAAATATTGTGTAAATATTATCAGCAGACCTACTATAGTGTAAATATTGTGTAAATATTATCAGCAGACTTACTATAGTGTAAATATTGTGTAAATATTATCAGTAGACCTACTATAGTGTAAATATTGTGTAAATATTATTAGTAGACCTACTATAGTGTAAATATTATCAGTAGACCTACTATAGTGTAAATATTGTGTAAATATTATCAGTAGGCCTACTATAGTGTAAATATTGTGTAAATATTATCAGTAGGCCTACTATAGTGTAAATATTGTGTAAATATTATCAGTAGACCTACTATAGTGTAAATATTGTGTAAATATTATCAGTAGGCCTACTATAGTGTAAATATTGTGTAAATATTATCAGCAGACCTACTATAGTGTAAATATTGTGTAAATATTATCAGCAGACCTACTATAGTGTAAATATTGTGTAAATATTATCAGTAGACCTACTATAGTGTAAATATTGTGTAAATATTATTAGTAGACCTACTATAGTGTAAATATTATCAGTAGACCTACTATAGTGTAAATATTGTGTAAATATTATCAGTAGGCCTACTATAGTGTAAATATTGTGTAAATACTATCAGTAGACCTACTATAGTGTAAATATTGTGTAAATATTATCAGTAGGCCTACTATAGTGTATATATAGTGTAAATATTATTAGTAGACCTACTATAGTGTAAATATAGTGTAAATACTATCAGTAGACCTACTATAGTGTAAATATTGTGTAAATATTATCAGTAGACCTACTATAGTGTAAATATTGTGTAAATATTATCAGCAGACCTGCTATAGTGTAAATATTGTGTAAATATTATCAGCAGACCTACTATAGTGTAAATATAGTGTAAATACTATCAGTAGACCTACTATAGTGTAAATATTGTGTAAATATTATTAGTAGACCTACTATAGTGTAAATATTGTGTAAATATTATCAGTAGACCTACTATAGTGTAAATATTGTGTAAATATTATCAGTAGGCCTACTATAGTGTAAATATAGTGTAAACATTATCAGTAGACCTACTATAGTGTAAATATAGTGTAAATATTATCAGTAGACCTACTATAGTGTAAATATTATGTAAATATTATCAGTAGACCTACTATAGTGTAAATATTGTGTAAATTTTATCAGTAGGCCTACTATAGTGTAAATATTGTGTAAATATTATCAGTAGGCCTACTATAGTGTAAATATTGTGTAAATATTATCAGTAGACCTACTATAGTGTAAATATTGTGTAAATATTATCAGTAGACCTACTATAGTGTAAATATTGTGTAAATATTATCAGTAGACCTACTATAGTGTAAATATTGTGTAAATACTATCAGTAGACCTACTATAGTGTAAATATTGTGTAAATATTATCAGTAGGCCTACTATAGTGTATATATAGTGTAAATATTATTAGTAGACCTACTATAGTGTAAATATTGTGTAAATATTATCAGTAGACCTACTATAGTGTTAATATTGTGTAAATATTATCAGTAGACCTACTATAGTGTAAATATTGTGTAAATATTATCAGTAGACCTACTATAGTGTAAATATTGTGTAAATATTATCAGTAGACCTACTATAGTGTAAATATAGTGTAAATATTATCAGTAGACCTACTATAGTGTTAATATTGTGTAAATATTATCAGTAGACCTACTATAGTGTAAATATTGTGTAAATATTATCAGTAGGCCTACTATAGTGTAAATATTGTGTAAATATTATCAGTAGATCTACTATAGTGTAAATATTGTGTAAATATTATCAGTAGACCTACTATAGTGTAAATATAGTGTAAATATTATCAGTAGGCCTACTATACTGTTAATATTGTGTAAATATTATCAGTAGACCTACTATAGTGTAAATATTGTGTAAATATTATCAGTAGACCTACAATAGTGTAAATATTGTGTAAATATTATCAGTAGGCCTACTATAGTGTAAATATTGTGTAAATATTATCAGTAGACCTACTATAGTGTAAATATTGTGTAAATATTATCAGTAGGCCTACTATAGTGTAAATATTGTGTAAATATTATCAGTAGACCTACTATAGTGTAAATATAGTGTAAATATTATCAGTAGACCTACTATAGTGTAAATATTGTGTAAATATTATCAGTAGACCTACTATAGTGTAAATATTGTGTAAATATTATCAGTAGACCTACTATAGTGTAAATATAGTGTAAATATTATCAGTAGGCCTACTATAGTGTAAATATTGTGTAAATATTATCAGTAGACCTACTATAGTGTAAATATTGTGTAAATATTATCAGTAGGCCTACTATAGTGTAAATATTGTGTAAATATTATCAGCAGACCTACTATAGTGTAAATATTGTGTAAATATTATCAGCAGACCTACTATAGTGTAAATATTGTGTAAATATTATCAGTAGACCTACTATAGTGTAAATATTGTGTAAATATTATCAGTAGGCCTACTATAGTGTAAATATAGTGTAAATATTATTAGTAGACCTACTATAGTGTAAATATTGTGTAAATATTATCAGTAGACCTACTATAGTGTAAATATTGTGTAAATATTATCAGTAGGCCTACTATAGTGTAAATATAGTGTAAATATTATCAGTAGACCTACTATACTGTTAATATTGTGTAAATATAATCAGTAGGCCTACTATAGTGTAAATATTGTGTAAATATTATCAGTAGGCCTACTATAGTGTAAATATTGTGTAAATATTATCAGTAGACCTACTATAGTGTAAATATAGTGTAAATATTATCAGTAGACCTACTATAGTGTAAATATTGTGTAAATACTATCAGTAGACCTACTATAGTGTAAATATTGTGTAAATATTATCAGTAGGCCTACTATAGTGTAAATATAGTGTAAATATTATTAGTAGACCTACTATAGTGTAAATATAGTGTAAATATAATCAGTAGGCCTACTATAGTGTAAATATTGTGTAAATATTATCAGTAGACCTACTATAGTGTAAATATTGTGTAAATATTATCAGTAGACCTACTATAGTGTTAATATTGTGTAAATATTATCAGTAGACCTACTATAGTGTAAATATTGTGTAAATATTATCAGTAGGCCTACTATAGTGTAAATATTGTGTAAATATTATCAGTAGACCTACTATAGTGTAAATATAGTGTAAATATAATCAGTAGGCCTACTATAGTGTAAATATTGTGTAAATATTATCAGTAGACCTACTATAGTGTAAATATAGTGTAAATATAATCAGTAGGCCTACTATAGTGTAAATATTGTGTAAATATTATCAGTAGACCTACTATAGTGTAAATATTGTGTAAATATTATCAGTAGACCTACTATAGTGTAAATATTGTGTAAATATTATCAGTAGACCTACTATAGTGTAAATATAGTGTAAATATAATCAGTAGGCCTACTATAGTGTAAATATTGTGTAAATATTATCAGTAGACCTACTATAGTGTAAATATTGTGTAAATATTATCAGTAGACCTACTATAGTGTAAATATAGTGTAAATATTATCAGTAGGCCTACTATACTGTTAATATTGTGTAAATATTATCAGTAGACCTACTATAGTGTAAATATTGTGTAAATATTATCAGTAGACCTACAATAGTGTAAATATTGTGTAAATATTATCAGTAGGCCTACTATAGTGTAAATATAGTGTAAATATTATCAGTAGACCTACTATAGTGTAAATATTGTGTAAATATTATCAGTAGACCTACTATAGTCTAAATATTGTGTAAATATTATCAGTAGACCTACTATAGTGTAAATATAGTGTAAATATTATCAGTAGGCCTACTATAGTGTTAATATTGTGTAAATATTATCAGTAGACCTACTATAGTGTAAATATTGTGTAAATATTATCAGTAGGCCTACTATAGTGTAAATATTGTGTAAATATTATCAGCAGACCTACTATAGTGTAAATATTGTGTAAATATTATCAGCAGACCTACTATAGTGTAAATATTGTGTAAATATTATCAGTAGACCTACTATAGTGTAAATATTGTGTAAATATTATTAGTAGACCTACTATAGTGTAAATATTATCAGTAGACCTACTATAGTGTAAATATTGTGTAAATATTATCAGTAGGCCTACTATAGTGTAAATACTGTGTAAATATTATCAGTAGACCTACTATAGTGTAAATATAGTGTAAATATTATCAGTAGACCTACTATAGTGTAAATATTGTGTAAATATTATCAGTAGACCTACTATAGTGTAAATATAGTGTAAATATTATCAGTAGGCCTACTATAGTGTTAATATTGTGTAAATATTATCAGTAGGCCTACTATAGTGTAAATATAGTGTAAATACTATCAGTAGACCTACTATAGTGTAAATATTGTGTAAATATTATTAGTAGACCTACTATAGTGTAAATATTGTGTAAATATTATCAGTAGACCTACTATAGTGTAAATATTGTGTAAATATTATCAGTAGACCTACTATAGTGTAAATATTGTGTAAATATTATTAGTAGACCTACTATAGTGTAAATATAGTGTAAATACTATCAGTAGACCTACTATAGTGTAAATATTGTGTAAATATTATCAGTAGACCTACTATAGTGTAAATATTGTGTAAATATTATCAGCAGACCTACTATAGTGTAAATATTGTGTAAATATTATCAGCAGACCTACTATAGTGTAAATATAGTGTAAATACTATCAGTAGACCTACTATAGTGTAAATATTGTGTAAATATTATTAGTAGACCTACTATAGTGTAAATATTGTGTAAATATTATCAGTAGACCTACTATAGTGTAAATATTGTGTAAATATTATCAGTAGACCTACTATAGTGTAAATATTGTGTAAAGATTATTAGTAGACCTACTATAGTGTAAATATTGTGTAAATATTATTAGTAGACCTACTATAGTGTAAATATTGTGTAAATATTATCAGTAGACCTACTATAGTGTAAATATAGTGTAAATATTATCAGTAGACCTACTATAGTGTAAATATTGTGTAAATACTATCAGTAGACCTACTATAGTGTAAATATTGTGTAAATATTATCAGTAGGCCTACTATAGTGTAAATATAGTGTAAATATTATTAGTAGACCTACTATAGTGTAAATATAGTGTAAATATAATCAGTAGGCCTACTATAGTGTAAATATTGTGTAAATATTATCAGTAGACCTACTATAGTGTAAATATTGTGTAAATATTATCAGTAGACCTACTATAGTGTTAATATTGTGTAAATATTATCAGTAGACCTACTATAGTGTAAATATTGTGTAAATATTATCAGTAGGCCTACTATAGTGTAAATATTGTGTAAATATTATCAGTAGACCTACTATAGTGTAAATATAGTGTAAATATAATCAGTAGGCCTACTATAGTGTAAATATTGTGTAAATATTATCAGTAGACCTACTATAGTGTAAATATAGTGTAAATATAATCAGTAGGCCTACTATAGTGTAAATATTGTGTAAATATTATCAGTAGACCTACTATAGTGTAAATATTGTGTAAATATTATCAGTAGACCTACTATAGTGTAAATATTGTGTAAATATTATCAGTAGACCTACTATAGTGTAAATATAGTGTAAATATAATCAGTAGGCCTACTATAGTGTAAATATTGTGTAAATATTATCAGTAGACCTACTATAGTGTAAATATTGTGTAAATATTATCAGTAGACCTACTATAGTGTAAATATAGTGTAAATATTATCAGTAGGCCTACTATACTGTTAATATTGTGTAAATATTATCAGTAGACCTACTATAGTGTAAATATTGTGTAAATATTATCAGTAGACCTACAATAGTGTAAATATTGTGTAAATATTATCAGTAGGCCTACTATAGTGTAAATATAGTGTAAATATTATCAGTAGACCTACTATAGTGTAAATATTGTGTAAATATTATCAGTAGACCTACTATAGTCTAAATATTGTGTAAATATTATCAGTAGACCTACTATAGTGTAAATATAGTGTAAATATTATCAGTAGGCCTACTATAGTGTTAATATTGTGTAAATATTATCAGTAGACCTACTATAGTGTAAATATTGTGTAAATATTATCAGTAGGCCTACTATAGTGTAAATATTGTGTAAATATTATCAGCAGACCTACTATAGTGTAAATATTGTGTAAATATTATCAGCAGACCTACTATAGTGTAAATATTGTGTAAATATTATCAGTAGACCTACTATAGTGTAAATATTGTGTAAATATTATTAGTAGACCTACTATAGTGTAAATATTATCAGTAGACCTACTATAGTGTAAATATTGTGTAAATATTATCAGTAGGCCTACTATAGTGTAAATACTGTGTAAATATTATCAGTAGACCTACTATAGTGTAAATATAGTGTAAATATTATCAGTAGACCTACTATAGTGTAAATATTGTGTAAATATTATCAGTAGACCTACTATAGTGTAAATATAGTGTAAATATTATCAGTAGGCCTACTATAGTGTTAATATTGTGTAAATATTATCAGTAGGCCTACTATAGTGTAAATATAGTGTAAATACTATCAGTAGACCTACTATAGTGTAAATATTGTGTAAATATTATTAGTAGACCTACTATAGTGTAAATATTGTGTAAATATTATCAGTAGACCTACTATAGTGTAAATATTGTGTAAATATTATCAGTAGACCTACTATAGTGTAAATATTGTGTAAATATTATTAGTAGACCTACTATAGTGTAAATATAGTGTAAATACTATCAGTAGACCTACTATAGTGTAAATATTGTGTAAATATTATCAGTAGACCTACTATAGTGGAAATATTGTGTAAATATTATCAGCAGACCTACTATAGTGTAAATATTGTGTAAATATTATCAGCAGACCTACTATAGTGTAAATATAGTGTAAATACTATCAGTAGACCTACTATAGTGTAAATATTGTGTAAATATTATTAGTAGACCTACTATAGTGTAAATATTGTGTAAATATTATCAGTAGACCTACTATAGTGTAAATATTGTGTAAATATTATCAGTAGACCTACTATAGTGTAAATATTGTGTAAAGATTATTAGTAGACCTACTATAGTGTAAATATTGTGTAAATATTATTAGTAGACCTACTATAGTGTAAATATTGTGTAAATACTATCAGTAGACCTACTATAGTGTAAATATTGTGTAAATATTATCAGTAGACCTACTATAGTGTAAATATAGTGTAAATACTATCAGTAGACCTACTATAGTGTAAATATTGTGTAAATATTATCAGTAGACCTACTATAGTGTAAATATTGTGTAAATATTATCAGTAGGCCTACTATAGTGTAAATATTGTGTAAATATTATCAGTAGACCTACTATAGTGTAAATATTGTGTAAAGATTATTAGTAGACCTACTATAGTGTAAATATTGTGTAAATATTATCAGTAGACCTACTATAGTGTAAATATTGTGTAAATATTATTAGTAGGCCTACTATAGTGTAAATATTGTTTAAATATTATCAGTAGGCCTACTATAGTGTAAATACTGTGTAAATATTGTCAGTAGACCTACTATAGTGTAAATATAGTGTAAATATTATCAGTAGGCCTACTATAGTGTAAATATTGTGTAAATATTATCAGTAGACCTACTATAGTGTAAACATTGTGTAAATATAATCAGTAGGCCTACTATAGTGTAAATATTGTGTAAATATTATCAGTAGACCTACTATAGTGTAAATATTGTGTAAATATTATCAGTAGGCCTACTATAGTGTAAATATTGTGTAAATATTATCAGTAGACCTACTATAGTGTAAATATTGTGTAAATATTATCAGTAGACCTACTATAGTGTAAATATTGTGTAAATATTATCAGTAGACCTACTATAGTGTAAATATTGTGTAAATATTATCAGTAGACCTACTATAGTGTAAATATTGTGTAAATATTATCAGTACTCCTCCTTTGGTAGTGGAGCTCACGTTATTGCCTGGGTTTTTAGCCACTGATTTTGTGGCTGTGATGATGTGAGGCTTCATTAGATTAGAATGACTGGCCACAGACGTGGAGAGACTCTTTCTTCCTGGGCATAAGTTGCACGTCACATAAACATTCTTACCTTTCACCTCAACGAGGGAAAAGTAGCAACTATACTTCCAGTTTGCGAAAGCTACCTTTGACGTCGTTGGACTTGCCATCGCTCTGACTCCTCCTGGTCGTTGGTGTATGTGACTGTGCATATGCGTGTGTGTGAACTCAACCTATCAACCTCAACCTTGTCTCCCACCCACCAATCATCATCAGTTATGTGTACCAAAAACACGCACGCCCACACGCACACACACACCAACCAGAGAAAAAAAAACACGTCGCAGGTCTGACTGACAGAGAGCCTGTTCGGATGAAAACCGCTTCAGTGAGCTCAATTATAGTAACGCCGCATTTTATTCTCAGTAACGCTATTTTCTATAACGCCATTATTCCCATTACTGTTAACAGCACAGGTTTGGATTCCTACTGGTCTGCTACTTGGGTTTTCCATCGTGAAAAATTTGCAACTGTACGTTATGTAATTGCATTTTAATATGAATGCATGCTAAAAGCCATTAGTTTGTTCATCAGTATTTGATTAATTCTCAAACTGATGAAATGAGTAATGGCTGTGTAGACTTTTATCAAATCAATCTGTATATTTGCTCAGTGAAGCTGCTTCCTGAATCACTGGTTTTGATTGCTATCTTTAGATGGCAGTGTTCAACCACAGTACAAATCCCACAAGGCCTTTTGAGGCCTACATTTAAAAATAAATTAATAAAACAAACAAAACATAACAGAGAATATAAAGAATGCCACCGCACTGTTTATATCATCTCTACTCTAGAACCAGTCAGTATCACCAGTGAATAAATGGAAGAAATGAAATCACACATGTTTGGGATGATATGAAGGTAAATAGATCATGATATAATTGTCATTTTTGGGGTAATCAGTTCCGACTAGCCACACTTTTGTTCATGTCGTTCATCAGTATCATATTTTCTTGATGGGCAGTGAAAGATGCCTCATCCAGATGTTATCAATTCGGTTTGGATGATGTTTAAACGTAGTGGACAAAGAGTGTTATATTGTCTGCAGGATATTTCTGATGAGAATATTGGGCTTTGACGTTTATAAAGATAAACGTAATGGGCTGCTGGTCTTTCTGCTAATCCTGCTGAAGACACACATTAAACACACGGCATCACCTGCGCATAATGATCTGCCTTTGATAAATACCTCTGAATCTAATTAAAAGCCTGACCTCCCATAGTGCATGTTTTTCCATGAATTATTTATAAGGATGGATTTACATGAATCACATTTATCTAACAAGGTGTATAAATGTGAATCATCTTTATAATTGTGTCTCTTCACTGCAAGGGGGCTTTTAAGAGGCCAGTGAATTAGCAGAAGACCTGATATCAGCGCTGTTGTGTGGTAAGTGTATCTGTATTTGCATGTTTGCAGCATGGAAAAAGTAAAGACGAACAACTGGACTAAAACATCTGATCATAAAAGTTTCCAAGGATCCACGGGTCCTACACAGACATCTTGATTAGGGTGGTCAGTTTTACCAAACTAAACTAGTGTGATTAAAGGTGCAGGATGCGATTCCTGAAAAACGCTGTCGAAAATGGATAAGACTGAGCACCACAAAAAACGTTTAGCCAATCAGCAGTAGGGGGTGTGTCCACTCATGATGGGGGAGGAGAGAGAGTGAGTTAATCAGCAGTAGGGGGTGTGTCCACTCATGATGGGGGAGGAGAGAGAGTGAGCCAATCAGCAGTAGGGGGTGTGTCCACTCATGATGGGGGAGGAGAGAGAGTGAGTTAATCAGCAGTAGGGGGTGTGTCCACTCATGATGGGGGAGGAGAGAGAGTGAGCCAATCAGCAGTAGGGGGTGTGTCCACTCATGATGGGGGAGGAGAGAGAGTGAGCCAATCAGCAGTAGGGGTGTGTCCACTCATGATGGGGGAGGAGAGAGAGTGAGCCAATCAGCAGTAGGGGGTGTGTCCACTCATGATGGGGGAGGAGAGAGAGTGAGCCAATCAGCAGTAGGGGGTGTGTCCACTCATGATGGGGGAGGAGAGAGAGTGAGCCAATCAGCAGTAGGGGGTGTGTCCACTCATGATGGGGGAGGAGAGAGAGAGAGTGAGCCAATCAACAGTAGGGGTGTGTCCACTCATGATGGGGGAGGAGAGAGAGTGAGCCAATCAACAGAAGGGGTGTGTCCACTCATGATGGGGGAGGAGAGAGAGTGAGCCAATCAGCAGTAGGGGGTGTGTCCACTCATGATGGGGGAGGAGAGAGAGTGAGCCAATCAGCAGTAGGGGTGTGTCCACTCATGATGGGGGAGGAGAGAGAGTGAGCCAATCAGCAGTAGGGGGTGTGTCCACTCATGATGGGGGAGGAGAGAGAGTGAGCCAATCAGCAGTAGGGGGTGTGTCCACTCATGATGGGGGAGGAGAGAGAGAGAGTGAGCCAATCAACAGTAGGGGTGTGTCCACTCATGATGGGGGAGGAGAGAGAGTGAGCCAATCAGCAGTAGGGGGTGTGTCCACTCATGATGGGGGAGGAGAGAGAGTGAGCCAATCAGCAGTAGGGGTGTGTCCACTCATGATGGGGGAGGAGAGAGAGTGAGCCAATCAGCAGTAGGGGGTGTGTCCACTCATGATGGGGGAGGAGAGAGAGTGAGCCAATCAGCAGTAGGGGGTGTGTCCACTCATGATGGGGGAGGAGAGAGAGTGAGCCAATCAGCAGTAGGGGGTGTGTCCACTCATGATGGGGGAGGAGAGAGAGAGAGTGAGCCAATCAACAGTAGGGGTGTGTCCACTCATGATGGGGGAGGAGAGAGAGTGAGCCAATCAACAGAAGGGGTGTGTCCACTCATGATGGGGGAGGAGAGAGAGTGAGCCAATCAGCAGTAGGGGGTGTGTCCACTCATGATGGGGGAGGAGAGAGAGTGAGCCAATCAGCAGTAGGGGTGTGTCCACTCATGATGGGGGAGGAGAGAGAGTGAGCCAATCAGCAGTAGGGGGTGTGTCCACTCATGATGGGGGAGGAGAGAGAGTGAGCCAATCAGCAGTAGGGGGTGTGTCCACTCATGATGGGGGAGGAGAGAGAGTGAGCCAATCAGCAGTAGGGGGTGTGTCCACTCATGATGGGGGAGGAGAGAGAGTGAGCCAATCAGCAGTAGGGGTGTGTCCACTCATGATGGGGGAGGAGAGAGAGAGAGTGAGCCAATCAGCAGTAGGGGTGTGTCCACTCATGATGGGGGAGGAGAGAGAGAGAGTGAGCCAATCAGCAGTAGGGGTGTGTCCACTCATGATGGGGGAGGAGAGAGAGTGAGCCAATCAACAGAAGGGGTGTGTCCACTCATGATAGGGGAGGAGAGAGAGTGAGCCAATCAGCAGTAGAGGGTGTGTCCACTCATGATGGAGGAGGAGAGAGAGTGAGCCAATCAGCAGTAGGGGGTGTGTCCACTCATGATGGGGGAGGAGAGAGAGAGAGTGAGCCAATCAGCAGTAGGGGGTGTGTCCACTCATGATGGGGGAGGAGAGAGAGAGAGTGAGCCAATCAGCAGTAGGGGGTGTGTCCACTCATGATGGGGGAGGAGAGAGAGAGAGTGAGACAATCAGCAGTAGGGGGTGTGTCCACTCATGATGGGGGAGAAGAGAGAGAGAGTGAGCCAATCAGCAGTAGGGGGTGTGTCCACACATGATGGGGGAGGAGAGAGAGTTAGCAAGAGGGAGATTTGAAGAAAGTCTGTAGAAAGAGAGATGGCTGAGAGGCATTACAAAAGAGAAAAAAGAAGGGTTATGATTTGCTTTAGGACCCGCGTTAATATTAGAAAAGCACTGGAGAGACCTCAGCGGGAAGGCCCGCAATTGGATCAGAGGTTGTGTTGTTTCTGCTCCATACGTGAGTAACATTGGTTTTGTGTTATTGTTTGTCTGGAGCTGATGTGCTGCTGGCGACTAGCAACCAACTCCTGCTTCTTGTGGACTGTATGCTCACTTTCTGTTCTTCCTTGTCGTTCGTTCATCATATTTGCTTTATTTTTTACGAAGCTTTATTTTGCTTCACTTCTGCCGTGATAAAGAGACATCCATTCTTGCAAGGCATGTTCATGCATTTTGGGGGCGGAGCAATGAAGGCTGATTTCATGTATTAACAGTGTTCAACAATGATTCTCAGAATTTGATTACTGCACCTTTAATTATAAAAAATACTACCATCTAAGCAATTCCATATTCCACCTTCATGCTTTTGCGATTCCGTAGTCACTACTACAGGCAACACACATTGCCAAAACACAATTACTGAGAGCAGACAGCACATGATGCATGAGGATCCCATCACACAGGACACTTCACACAGGATCCCATCACACAGGACTCTTTCTTATGTTCAAAAACAACTAGACTCATAGCTGAAAAACACAGAGATGTCACACAACTTCAAGACTGTGTCCTGTGTGAACAATTCCTATTATTGGAGAACCTCGAACGGATTGACAAACTCAATATTATTATGTATTGTTGTGGGCTGTGATAGGCAACAACATGATTTTATTCTGTGTAAGATACAAATAGAAATCCCTTCAAATTTAAATGATCTAAAGAGCATTATATCATTGTGGCAGAAACCTATGAATGGACAATTGAATTCTCCCCCAAAAATGGCTTTAGTTAATGCAGTGGCCAAGATATTACAAGCCCATGAACAGAACTGAAGCCAGTGATGTTCTTTCAAAGCAAATCTTTGTAGACCTAGCAGACTGTTCAATTTCCCGTTGAAGACAGGAGAAGAGGTGTACATGCTCTGTGTGGATTGCTGGCAATGCATTAAGCTATCTTATATTCAGTAATTAGATGATGACAGCACTTCGCCACAACAGTATTGTGACAGGCTGTCTAAGGCAATTTGCGTTGACTACCTCCAAACAACTTTTTCACAGACTAGTCTTCCATTATGTACTGTGCTTTTTTCACGTGTCAAATGAGAAGACTATTGTTTATTTTTAAGTGTGTTAAATAAAAAAGGAGTCTGTATGGTCAATGCTAAAATCTCTCTTTACATTTCTTTTTGTTTTGGTTACTTTATTTTGATAGTCCACTTTAGACATTCTACTAACTATAAGTAACTACATGTCGACTAACTCTAAGTATTAGTAGGGTTAGGGTTAGAAAAAGTTGACATGCAGTTGCAAAGTTACTTATAGTCAGTAGAATTGACTTAATCTTTGCAATCTGCCCACCATACACACACACTCTCTCTACACTGCGGAAGCAGCGCTGATGATCTGAAAACACAGAAAAACAAGATGGCTACTTTTAAAGGGATAGTTCACCCAAAAATGAAAATTAGCCCATGATCTACTCATCCTCAAGTCATCCTAGGTGTATATGACATTCTTCTTTCAGATGTTATATTAAAAATGCTCTGGCTAATCCAAGCGTTATAATAGCAGTAATAGTTGCTCTGTTTTTGAAGTCCATAAAAAAAGCATCTGTCCGTCATATAACTGCTCCACGCAGCTCTGGGGTGTTAACAAAGGCATTCTGAATCAAATCAATGCGTTTGTGTAAGAAAAATATCCATATTTAAAAATGTATTTAATTTTTTTCTATGGCTCTGCATCAGCCGTCCCCGCGCCATAACTTCCGGCGAATAAGGTCAAAATACCGGCGCAATCATAGATATATACATAGATACCTCATTAGTGCCTGCGCGGATCAGTCGAATGAGGCATCTACGTATATATATCTTTGATCACACCAGTATTTTGACCTTATTCACCGGAAGTTATGGCGCTGGGAATACTAGATGACATTCGTCTGATAAGAGGTGAAAAAATAACATAAATACTGTTGGGTTTCTCGCAGAAACCGATGGTTTCGTGTTTTAAGGCATCAATGTGTCGCCACGAGCCGCATGGTTTAATAAGGATTCGTATGTCTATGTGTTTTTACTCTCCTTAATTATGCAGGACTTTAAGGCTTTATATAATGTAAACGAATGAGTTCACCCCCCTCACAGTCGTCATGAAGGCAAAATTAGCCGTACAGACCAAAAGCACAATTTGTCCCAGACTGTAAACATGTGTTCTTCTGCTGTAAAGTTGGGCATTTTAACATGAGCTCAATGAGATTCTGCTCCTTCTGGAGTCTGTCTCTAGTGGCCAGTCCATGAACTGCAGTTTGAGACACTTCCCTATCGGCTTCAAGAGAAACTGCGGGAGGAGCCGCTTGGTTTAAATGGAACACCCTAAGCCCTTGATCACTCCGATATGGAGCTGGGTCTGTCCAGATAAACTTCCCTCGTCCACAAAGTTAAATGTTGGTCAAAATGGCGGCAGGGATTACCCTGAGGGGAAGTGCTTAGGGAAGTTCCCAAGTGTATGTCTGAGAGTGGAGTTAATTCAATTCAATTCAATTCAAATTTATTTGTATAGCGCTTTTCACAATACACATTGTTTCAAAGCAGCTTTACAGAAAGTGCATTTCATAGATGAACAGTATAAAAAATGTTAAAAAACACAATGTTAAAGAACAATGTTCGAAAAAGATAATCAGTCGTGTATTAATTTAGGCCATAACAACGCTGGCGTTGAGTCGTCTCTTCACAGGCGTGGAGTCGTCTCATCACAGGTGTTGGGGCATCCAAAGTCTTCATGAGAGGCTGGATACCAACCGGAGCTGACGAACTATTTACCTCGGGACTAGTGTCCCGAGATAACAACAGAAAAGCAGATGGGAAATAATTAGCGTAGCTGCTGTTCAGAATATTATATTAATGCTGTTGTTCCGATTTAACTGTAGTATAAAAGGTAATTATAATGTGAATGCTTGGCTAAAGAGATGTGTCTTTAATCTAGTTTTAAACTGGGACAGCGAGTCTGAACCTCGAACAATATCAGGAAGACTATTCCAGAGTTTAGGAGCCAAATGTGAAAAAGCCCTCCCTCCTTTAGTGGACTTGGATATCCTAGGAATGACCAGAAGCCTAGAGTTTAGTGACCTTAAAGAGCGCGATGGGTTGTAGGGCGATAGAAGATCCGTTAGATACACTGGAGCTAAACCATTTAGGGCTTTATAGGTCAGTAGCAATAATTTGTAATTGATACGGAACTTAATAGGTAACCAGTGTAGAGATGATAAAATTGGTGTTATATGATCATATTTTCTTGACCTAGTAAGAACTCTAGCAGCTGCGTTTTGGACTAACTGTAGTTTGTTTATTGAGGATGCAGGACAACCAGCTAATAAAGCATTACAGTAATCTAATCTCGAGGTCATGAATGCATGAACTAACTTTTCTGCATCAGGAATAGATAGCATGTTACGTAGCTTAGCAATGTTTCTAAGGTGGAAAAATGCCGTTCTTGTAACATATGAAATATGATTTTCGAATCGAATCTTAAACGCAGCCCTGGAGTTCAGCAATCTCCATTTGAGACCTTCTGCTTAAATGAAAGTGTCATTCAGTCAGTCTGTGCTCCTTCACGAGCCGCTTGCGCTGCCATAAAACATTCTCAGTGATGAACTGTAATAAATCCAAACATGGATCTCGTCTGTATTAAATGCACTTATACTCTGTGTGACAACCGTCTTTATATGCTGGTTTTTTTTTTAAGTAGAAAAAAACTTAATTAATTTGTAATTATTTTCATTATGTTTTAATTTTTGAGATACATTTATTTTACCAGTGTTCATAATGTAGACAGATTGTTAATTTAAATGATACATAACCTATAATAAATCAGTACACTAGAATCAAGACATTCTCTTGATTTGTGCTTATAAGTGCAACAATTCTGATGAAGTGTCAAAATAAATTTCTCAGATGGCAACAATCGTTGTGATTATCATTTTGAGCAAAATAATCATGATTATCAATTTAAACATTATGCAGCATGATGAAAAGGTGAGTTTTCATTGACTGACCCAAACATTTAGTCAACAAAAACAGGACAAGGTTGACTAAATATGATAAAAGTACTTTTGACACAGGACTAAAATAAAATTAACACTACTTTGCAGGCTATTTTACCTTATATATAGGCCTATACACCGATCAGGCATAACATTATGACAGGTGAAGTGAATAACATAACACCTCTTCATCTCCTGTTAGTGGGTGGGATATATTAGGCAGCAAGTGAACATTTTGTCCTCTGAGTTAAAGTGTTAGAAGCAGGAAAAATGGGCAAGCGGAAGGATTTGAGCGAGTTTGACAAGGGCCAGATTGTGATGGCTAGACGACTGGGTCAGAGCATCTCCAGAACTGCAGCTCTTGTGGGGTGTTCCCGGTCTGCAGTGGTCAGTCTCTATCAAAAGTGCTCAAGGAAGGAACAGTGGAGAACCGGCCACAGGGTCATGGGCGGCCGAGGCTCATTGATGAACGTGGGGAGCGAAGGCTGGCCCGTGTGGTCCGATCAAACAGACGAGCTACTGGAGCTCAAACTGCTCAAGAAGTTAATGCTGGTTCTGATGGAAAGGGGTCAGAATACACAGAGCATCTCAGTTTGTTGCGTATGGGGCGGCACAGCCGCTGACCAGTCAGGGTGCCCATGTAGGCTCTTTCACTCTTCCACAAAGCAAAAATGGTTCCGGAATGGTTTGAGGAGCACAACAACAAGTTTGAGGCGTTTACCCGGCCTCCGAATTCCCCAGATCTCAATCCAATCGAGCATCTGTGGGATGTGCTGAACAAACAAGTCCGATCCATGGAGGCCCCGCCTCACAACTTACAGGACTTAAAGGATCTGCTGCTAAAATCTTGGTGCCAGATACCACAGCACACCTTCAGGGGTCTAGTGGAGTCCATGCCTCGACGGGTCAGGGCTGTTTTGACAGCAAAAGGGGGACCAACACATTATTAGGATGTTATGCTTGATCGGTGTATATTACCAACAAACATCAAATCAACAAAAAAAAAACTTCTTATAAAAATGCATTTATATAATAAATAGTGAGTACTCTTAGAAAGCATGCATTTGAGGTGATGTGAAGGCAAGGTTAGCACCATGGATAGGGTCGTGAAGCGCTGGCCCTCCTGTGGCACTGGAGAGTTGATGTGTCAAAGTCATCCAAGGGGTGCAGTGACACCTCGACTGCTGTCCACACGCCACTCATTAAGACATGGCTGATGGCGTGCACGGTAGCCTGTGGCATTATTGATGAACCCAACACCCTTAATTGCCTCTGCATGTCCCCTGCATATGGCTCGAACGTCTGCTGTCACACAATCTATTTCTCTCAGTTATTTGCATAAAGATTCAATCCCACAAGCCACGGCAACAGCTGGCCTGAATCCAGGTGTATCAAAACACTAGATTAGGCGCTCCATGCTTCCCTCCGTATCTCAAAATGAACCTTTGAGCCAGTTGGAGGCAGTTTTTCTGTTCTTCATTTGCCAGGTCCACTGAGTGAATTGATAAAGACTTAATGTCCTCATTAGCAGCGTCTGTTTAAGGAAAGGCTAATGGGCTTTGTGCACAGGGAGGAGCTTTTACATGATATTACACTAGCTTTTACAGGATATTAACTTCCGGTCTGTGTTTGTTTATCGGTCTGGCAAGGGGACCACCAAAAAGCCTTACATGCTTTATAAATATCCAGTCATACGAGAGCAGCATGTAATTTAGACTGTATGTCTAATGTAATTTACTTGTTATTTATTTAGCTTGTTATCAGAAATAATCTACTCTAGAGGGAAGTTATTCCGGCTGCGTTTACACATGGCATTAACATGTGATCACCGTGATCATCATCAGTCAATCAGGACACGGCGAGTTTACATTTGTTCACATCAAGTGATCACCATCTGGATAACTGATCGGATATATGTCTCCTGCAAAATATTTAAATGTGCCTTTATCACGGAGTGCAAAACAACTTTCGCTTTGTCCTCTATTAATGGCAGTGCCCATAGAGGTCGACATGAGGGTGAGTAATTAATAACAGGATTTTCAGTTTTGGGTGAACTAACCCTTTAAGGAGGGCGTTTCCCCCCTCTATATTGCAGACAGAAATGGGAGATTATTTATAATAAACATGCTGAAACAATAAAAACATGTAAATTAAGATAATGTTGCCCAATTTAAATGAAAGATGATTGCGCATAAGAAAGATAACGCAGCCTCTGTTGTTATGCTGCGTTCACACTAAACGCGAATAGAGCGAATTGGACGCGCGTATAAATTGAGCCTTTGAAGCGAAATAGGCGTTCAAGGCGCTCCAGGAGAAATATGTCATAAAACACCACTCTGACTCTTTTCATTTTCATAAAAAATATATATTAATCATTAATAGCCATACAAATGTGGTCCAGGCAACTCCTTCATTATCTTTACTGCATGTATATTTAAATATCCTTACAAAATTAAGTTATGAAACTTCTCTTTGCTCAAAACGATTTGGCAGACAACAAATTATAGACTCATGACACCAAAGATCTCCCGTTAGATCCACACAAGATCCACCACTACTGGACATCAGAGCCAGCGGCAAACGCCAGAAGGACTGGCCGACGAAAGGCTGCTCTCGCCGGGGTTATGAGCGCTGAGCGCCCGGTGATCGCCTGGATCTCACAACTCCAAAAACACAAGATTATGTTTTTTAAATAGGCGCTCTCTTTATAAATAAACCACAGATTTGTGCTTTAAACAACTACATTCTCACCTGAAAAAGTCTTAAAACTACATTTTGTGACACAATAGTAGTATTTTAAATAATGCAGGGTTTCTCATCACGTCACTTTACCACGTGACCGCAGCGAGCTGGCTCTTGATTGGTTAACGCGGCACGAATTGACGGCAAAGTCAAAGTTGACACGAATTCGCTTCAAACGCTTGAATGCACAAAAAGCACCACTTTGCATAAAGTGTGTATAAAGTGCATAAAGTGCGTCACGCGAACTGGACGCGAATTGAGCGTTTTGCGCGAGTGGTGCTTTTTGCGAATGAGGCGGAATCTCGCGATGCACGAAACGCAGGACCTACAGACGTGCGTCAAAGCGCCTTTCCATTGACTTAACATGGAAATCACACGCGCCAGACGCTCTATTCGCGTTCGGTGTGAATGCAGCATTATTGATTCTTTGCGGACGTCTACCAGAAGTTTGGGCCACAAAAGCGTGCATGCGCAGTAATGTTTGTTTATGTTGTTGCTGTTGAAACCGTCTATAATGAGACAAAAAATAAATAAATAAATAAATAAAAGACAATAAATCTGTCCTCCACCAGCTGGAGTGTCCTTGATTTCCATTAGAGGGCACTTAGGGCATCTTATGCTGAGTTCACACCAAACGCGAATAGAGCGTCTGGTGCGAGTGATTCCCATGTTAAGTTAATGGAAAAGCGTATTGACGCGCGTCTGGAGTTCCTGTGACGCGTCTTGCAAATTGAGCGTCTTGCGCGATAGCCGCGTTATGCGCGAGTGGTGTTTTTTGTGCATTCACACGTTTGAAGTAAATTCGACGCCCGAGTTGAAAAATTTTTACTTTGCGAATTGAGCCACGTTCATGAGCCAATTCACGCCACGTTAACCAATCAGGAGCCTGCTCGCTGCTGTCACGTGGTAAAGTGACGTGATGAGAAACCCTGCATTATTTAAAAATACTACTATTGTGTCACAAAATGTAGTTGTAATGTAATGTAGACTTTTTCAGGTGAGAATGTAGTTGTTTAAAGCTCAAATCTGTGGTTTAAGTATAAAGAGAGCGCCTATTAAAAAAAAAAATCTTGTGTTTTTGGAGTTGAGATCCAGGCGATCACCGGACGCTCAGCGCTCGTTAACCCCAGCGAGAGCAGCCTTTCCTCGGCCAGTCCTTCTGACGTTTGCCGCTGGCTCTGATGTCCTGTAGTGGTTAAACATGAGATATGATTAAACTTGTGTGGATCTAACGGCCGATCTTTGGTGTCTCTGTTATAGTGAATCTATAATTTGTTGTCTGCCAAATCGTTTTGACTGAGGGCAAAGAGAAGTTTCATAACTTTATATTTTAAGAATATTTAAATATACATGCAGTGAAGATAATGTAGGAGTTGCCTGGACCACATTTGTGTGGCTATTAATGATTAATATATATTTTTAATGAAAAGGAAAAGAGGCAGAGTGGTGTTTTATGACATATTTCTCCTGGAGCGCCTTGAACGCACGTCTATTTCGCTTCAAATG
Organism: Romanogobio albipinnatus; assembly: GCA_023566225.1. Taxonomy (NCBI): domain Eukaryota; kingdom Metazoa; phylum Chordata; class Actinopteri; order Cypriniformes; family Gobionidae; genus Romanogobio; species Romanogobio albipinnatus. The sequence goes on along the minus strand of CM042252.1, from coordinate 3,114,911 downwards.
CTCAATTTATATGCTCGTCCAATTCACTGTGGCCGTGCAAATGGATTCAAAATGTTCAAGCGTCCAACTAGACGCGGTAGACGCGATTTTGACGCCTGAAAGTCTTCACCAAGGTCTGAACCGAAGTTAATTTTTTGCACAATTTTATACATTTGGTTAGTTTTGGTTTAGTTTCACATTGCACTTATGCGAGCGCACTAAAGAACTGTACATGACACACGGCATCATGCGGCATCTTCACATTGATTGGTTTGTGAACGGACGTGCGTCTGACATCAGCGTCTGAAGGAACAGACGCATATCATTGAACAGTGCGCATTACTTGACTAGTTATTTTCATTTATAATTGTTTCGTTTAAAAGTGGACATTTCAAGCTTTCTATACACATAGTTCTCATGTCTGCGAGGCAAGTCGCTGCTGAGTTTGGGTTTATTTATGAGACGTGTTCAAGAGCAATGCAAGTGATCTTTCAGACAGACTAAAGAACGACGAAAAGAGGTAGTCTCAGTCCGGATCAAACTGAACAACTCCACATTTGTTGTCTGCTATAGCCTATTTGCTTCTTATGTATTAAATCCAGGCAATTATCTGATTAAACGCTGATTAAAATTAAGATACAATTTATACAAAACGAAATTCACTTTAAGTAATGGTTATGGGTAGGTTTAGGGGTAGGTGTAGGATTAGCGGCTCAAAATATTGTTTTAATTATGGTCAGGGGATCTTACATTTATCTGTAAAATGGAAATCATACAGATATCTTTATGAAACGAAAGATTTGTAAATATTTTACAGTTTTTTATCTGTAAATAATGCTACGTTTAAATGTCGCCAATCCTTCCATATTTTACATTTCAGCACCTATCCACCGTACGTTTGGTGTTTTTGAAAGTTATGTATTAATACCTACGTATTAACAATACGACCAGGAGGTTTAGAGACCAGGCTGCTCAAATCCAGTTTTGTGAATTGGAAGGACACGTGTTTTGCATCCTTCAAAACGGGCCAAATGAAGGGCACAAAACGAAGATTGTCTTCCAAGGATCCTTCAAATTTAGACATCCTTCAGACGTCCTAGAGAAGTACCCTGCGATTGCACTCAGAAACAGAGGCAGTTGAGTTTGCAGGGGTGGGTTTAAGTGGCCTATGATTGGAGAAGTCTGAAAGATAAAGCTGACATTTTCATTAAACATTACAAGGTCAAATACATAACATCGTTAACAATAAGATCTATAACATACATATACAAAATTGTGTGTATTTTCAATTTATGTCGACTATTATGTCAGTGTCATCTCTTATATTTGGTAAATCCCTTCATGACATGAGGCTTAGTAAATGAGGACAATATTGTGTGGTGAAACATTTTGATAGATTTGTCATAGATAGATTGTTAGTTGGTTCTCCTAGTGTTTGCATGCGTTCATGATTCATGACAGTCTGGCCAAAAATGATTATCACAAGTAAAACAATTGACTCTAAGCACAACTATACGCAATATGCTTTAACACATTTGAAATTATATTTGAATGAATAGTTGAAAGATGTCAATTTTCTTAGTCTGGACATCATCACTAGCCTGGTCTTACCAGACTCTCGTACATTTCATTTGTGCAGAGAGTCTGGCCACTCTCCATTGACAAGCGTTTACGTCCTTGAAGGCGGTTCCCTGTTTAAAACTATTGGATCTGCCAGGAGCCACTCTGGATCTGCCGTAACCATTAGACCCTTTTCACATTTTCTAATAACTGTGAAAATAACTGTGCAGATTGTGCACCTCAGTGATAAAACTTGTGCATTCGGATTGTGATTTATTCACAGTGGAGTGTTGTGTGATGGGGAACGGCTGCTCACGTGGTCCATAACATGATTGTATGCTGTAAATAAAATGTCATATGCTTGGTATGATAAGAATAAATCGTAAATACCGGCCCAATTCAAATGTTTATGTGCTTTTCTTCTTTTTATTTTTTGAGCGGTGATTAAATATATTGCTCTTGAAAATACTTGCTAGCATTTCAAGAAATACATGTCTAGAAATTCATCCAAATAACAGCGAAGCGCAACCGTACGGTGCTCTGCAGGGGTCAAAAAGGATATAAACAGTGAATTTTGAGGTGATATATTCTTGAAAACTCAGAAATGTGGATTCGGACAGCAATTAAATGACCACACGACCTTGGTGTTTGTCTAAAGCAGTCGGTAATTCGGCCGGGGATTTTTACGCGGGTGGTGGGGACGGACGGCAATAAAATCACTGACTAGCCCCTGTAAACGATGACAACACCGTCCGACCGCATGAGAAACAATTACTGGGGCTTCAGCAACTCCTTCAGCACTAACAGAGCGAGCTGGAAAATCAAACTTTTCCCGGGACACAACATCACGGCCACCAACAAAATTTAGCAAAGATTGTTCTTGCTCCGGCTTTAATTTCTGAATATTCGGCCGCGGTGCCACAACGGACCGAACGGCTTTGCTCGCATCTTTTTTTCACCGCCATTACTGAACTACAACTCAAACTAGCGCACGACATCAACGTCATCGTTCTCAGCCACTCCCTCTGTTCGCTGATTGGACCGGTTAAAATTTGTTCGGAGAAAACCAGCGAATATACCGCAGTCCCAGACGGAGTAATGAAGGAAAATTAAAATTGAGCGGAAGTAGGGAGGTGGGCGGAGCCAGGCTACATCATCATTACTCTTGAGAGATAAATAGCTAATCAGACTTTCCTTCGGTGTAAAACTATAAAGTCATTGATGATTCTGTTATTTCTAGGAGTTCCTGTATGCATTTTACATTTATTTTGGTTGATTGCCATCATTTACCGACCAAAAACCAGTACAGTGCTGGTAAAATGCACAGGCCTTGTATTGTCACACACCTTTATGGATACAGGAGCATCGCTGAACGAATGCCCTCCTGGATGTTGTTTCATGCTGAGCATCCATACCTGATAAAACCCTTCTTACTTAACATTGGTGTTAATCAGAACTATTTTAATCTTATTTACTGAGGCAGAGCAGCCTACTTTAAAGCTAATTTGATGCTCCATGGTCATGTAGGTGACTGCTGAGGAGAGACCATCTCCAGCTGCTTTTAATTTCTTACCCACAGGGGCAGAACTGGGGCACAAGAAGACATGCTTTTTTTGATATTCATGTGTCAAATTCTCTAGAGGCTTATATCTAAAACTTTTTTTTTTTTTTTACCTGAATAACATACTTTTTTTATTAACATAATTAGATGAGTTGAAAGAATATCCCACATCTGACATATGATGATATTTGAGTTTTATTTTGAAGGAATTAGCAAAATACTAATTTGAAACCCTTTTGAAATATTTTGAAAACTTCTGCTTCATTGATGTGGTTTCTACTTTATTTAGTTGAGCACTGATTATAATGAATCACATTTTGATGGATTTTAAAATCCGCAAATGAATGTGTTGGGTAATGTGTAAGTTTTATCAAGGCTTCCAAGACTCTATCATTCATACCATATTTACCATAAACACTCGTTATTGTGGAACTGAATGAGTACACTTGATAACGTCCACTTTGATTTCGGACACCACTACAATTGGCTGTAAAAAAAAGTCCCCCAATCTAGCATCTGTAAAATTGCATTCTACCATCTTAAAAATATATCTAAATTACGGCACATGCTCTCAATGCAAAATGCTGAACAGTTAGTTCATGCGTTCATGACCTCAAGGTTAGATTATTGTAATGCTCTACTGGGTGGTTGCCCTGCTCGCTTAATAAACAAACTCCAGCTGGTCCAAAACGCAGCAGCTCGAGTTCTTACTAGAACCAGGAAGTGTGACCATTATTAGCCCGGTTCTGTCAACACTGCACTGGCTCCCTATTAAACATTGCATACATTTTAAAATCTTGCTTATTACTTACAAAGCACTAAATGGTTTAGCTCCCCAGTACTTGAGCGAGCTCTTAACACATTATACTCCATCACGTCTACTGCGCTCTCTAAACTCTGGCCAGTTGATCATACCGAGAATATCCAAATCAACTGCAGGCGGTCGATCCTTTTCCTATTTAGCTCCTAAACTCTGGAACAGTCTTCCTAACATTGTACGGGAAGCAGACACACTCTGTCAGTTTAAATCTAGACTAAAAACACATCGCTTTACTGTGGCATACACATAAAACACTTTTCAATGAAATGATTGTTAGGCTGCATTAACTAGGTCAGCCGGAACCGGGAACACTTCCCATAACACCTGATGTACTCGTGACATCATCAGAAGAATGGCATCTACGCTAATGGTAGTCTCTCTGTTTTATCCCGAGGTTTACTGCAGTCAGCCGGATCCGGGCCGGATCCAGATCAGATGGTGGACCTGCGCCCAGACATGTCCAACGCATGACCCTGAAGTGTCTGCAGAGACTGTGTCAATTAGACTCCCCCTAAAACTGCCTCATCGACACGGCATCCTCAATAAACCCGTCTCCGGCGTGATGACTCCGATTGTTCGAATATTACAATTTAATAATTGTTAAATCGATATGTCATCCTCAATAAACCCGTCTCCGGCGCGTTGCCTCTGATCTTTCGAATATTCCGATCTATTATGACCTCTGACCTGTAATGCTGCCAGAATAATAATCATACGCTGTTTGTTAATTGGCCAGAGGAGAACTGGCACCCCGACTGAGCCTGGTTTCTCCCAAGGTTTATTTTTCTCCATTAGGTCACCTGATGGGGTTTTGGTTTCCTTGCCACTGTTGCCTCTGGCTTGGCTTGCTCAGTTGGGGACACTAAATTGTTCTAAATTTTTCAACTAAATATTCAAATAAATCTAATTATTAAACCAAATTAACCATATAAACTAAATTACTGATCTAATTACTGATCTAAAGCCCACACTGTCACCGTATGGAAATTGAAATGAACTGATGACATCACCGTTTTCTCCGGAATGGCTATACGGTTTAATTAAATTCTGTTGCATTATTTTGCTGTTTAACACTGTAAAGCTGCTTTGAAACAATCTGCTTTGTTAAAAGCGCTATATGAATAAAGTTGACTTGACTTGACTATAGAAGGGGGGAATCTCCTCAAGCACCACCAATGTGCAGCACCACCTGGATGATGCGACGGCAGCCATATTGCACCAGAACGCCCACCACACACCAGCGTATGTTGGAGAGGAGACATAATTGATGAAGCCGATCATATATATATGTATGGGGATGATTAGGAGGCCATGATGGACAGAGGCCAATGGGCAAATTTGGCCAGGATGCCGGGGTTACACCCCTTCACATTTCCGAAGGACATCCTTGGATTTTTTATGACCACAGAGAGTCAGGACCTTGGTTTAATGTCTCATCTGGTGCTTGTTACAGTATAGTGTCCCCATCACTACACTGGGGTGTTAGGACCCACACAGTGAGCACCCCCTGCTGGCCTCACTAACACCTCTACCAGCAGAAGCCTAGTTTTCCCAGAAGGTCTCCCATCCAGGTACTGACCAGGCTAAGCCCTGCTTAGCTTCAGTGGGAAACCAGTCTTGGGTTATAGGGTGATATGGCTGCATTTAGTAGGTGGCGGTAAATGTCATTGAGTCATTCATTCCTTAGATTCGTTGAAGCGGCTGATTCATTCATTCAATCAGGAGTGAAGTAAATGGTTCTCTTTATGGTCCATTGAATCATTGGTTCACCCGATTCGTTCAAAACACAGATTCAGAAATGAAACGCTTCTGTGTACTGCTCGGAATCGGAGATGAACAGTTCTGCTTTGTCTTTATATTTTCGGTAGCAAAACTGAGCAAAACAGACAATAGTGTGCCTAAAACAACACAATATTAATTTATTTTGTTAAACTGTTGTGTAAGATCAGTAATTGCATTTGCACTTCTCTCGTGCTACTCAGGACAGAAAACAAAAATCACACAGACAGTTTAGTTTGAAACGGGGCTCGGTTCACGGTTCACATGAAAAATTGTTAATGTGAAAGCGGTCATGTGGATCCGGGTGAGCTGAGCTCAGGGGAACTGAACTCAAGGGAGGTTGAACTGTGCCATGATTCACGTGAATGTGAAAGCAACACAGACTCTAGTGCAAGAGCGCAAGAAAAAGTAACATGCGCATGCGTTTTATCAGATGACGATGTACTTAGTTCAATAAAACACATGTAAAGGATGATAGTGTTGAGGATTTACCTCGGATACAAGCGAGAGCGAGCCTGCAGTGTATATGTGTATTGGCGCATAGCACCAGCAACCGCGCTCTGACGTGCCCAGTGTAACAAACATGCCCAGTGTAAAAACGCTCTGAGACTAAAACGAGCATTTTTGTCCCAATCCTTGAAAATTAGAGACATTCTAACTGCATTCTATAGGCTTCCTCACACAGTGAGTTGTTGCCGTGCATCGTATTCTTCATCAATCAACTGTATGAATGTTAGATGACCTAAGTAGGTCTGGGGCGGGACATGTGCATTAAATGCGTTAATAATTTTACCATAACTAATTAATCTAATTAACGCGTTAAATCAACAGCCCTAGCGCAGACTATGCAAAAGCCACAGCCTTCAGTGTCTGAATTCACTCACCCGTTTTCATTCACTCTTTGAAGTGGACTATATTAGTGGAGTAATGGGAATAGTGAATGAGGGTGTAGGGGGTGATTTCAACATAGCCAAAAAATATACTTGCTCACATCACGGTCTCCAACTCTTTTTTCACTCTCTGATTATGGAGTGGTTCATTTTAATATTTGCCATGGTAACACAATGCTATTTCTAGTTTCAACAGAGCACACTGTTTTAACTCTGTTCCCTCCCCTCGCGTCGCTGTTCAAAAAGTTGTGATAAGATGTGATAGCGTTTCCGATCTCTCAGGGGCCTTTGAGCAGTGTACACGGCAGCACGGTTATCTCCACAGTATTTTGGTGGCGATATAACACAGAATCAATTATGAGTACACAGATATGGGGAAGGTTTAGTCTCCAAAAGATGCTACTTGACAGCTGGGATGATATGATGACAGTAAATAAGCCATGTACATTTCTTGGTCTATAAATACCAACCCCTTGAGGAAATATCTGCGTGTTTAGATAAAGAGTGGAAAACAGTGACAAAAAAGAAGAAAAAAAAAGCATTGGAATTTCAAATCAGGCTTGAAGAAAGGAGAACTATAATGATGACAATAATACAAATGACAAGCAGAATTACAGTGATGGGGAGCGTCCTTATTTTTTCGTGCCAGATATGCATGAGCTGTGGGGGGTATTATAGGACGAGTTCTGCTTAGCTAGCTGAAAATAGATGTTGTCAAAGTATCTATCATCTGTTTTTTTCTTCTCTCTTGTGTGGTGTGTTGACAGAAAAATGGGTTTCCAGCTGTTAAAAATGAACACTGAGTCTTGCAAGAACATATGTCAGGTCAACGGATTCACACTTGACTGAGCAAAACTCTGAACAGAGTTACTTCAGCCATTGTACTATCAATTTCATGTCACTGATGGGCCCTTTTTCACCAGCGCTCTGTATATTGACTGGTTACAATAAAAAATGAACACTTTTTTTTTTACTTGACTCTTCACATGTTAAATCGACAAACACAGTGTCTCTTTACACAACGTTCAAAAAGCCCAGAAACCAAGATAGTAACTGAGACAGTAGTGTGGAGAGTAAGACAGTTTTAGCTTTGGTTTAGACCGACCCAAGTTTGAATCTGCTTTTTTCAGAATCATTTATTCTCCTTTTCCCCCATTGCATATCAGCTCAGAGAGGTTTGTTTCAACAGTGTCTATTCACATCAAGTGCAAATAGCGTACCTTGTTGGCAAGTGCTATTAACACTAGCACCGCGTAACAATGCATGGTTGGGCCAAACAAGATTAAAAAAACAGATGCATCATGTTCGGTGGTGTAGTAAGTAAGCGTTTGGATTGTGAAACAAAGTTTTAACGCGATCGACCCGGGTTCAAATCCACCTTTTGCCGAGCTCGCTCTTCCCCTTTTCCCATTACATCACATCGGAAAGGAATTTACTTTCAATAAAAATTCAGAAAAAGTTCTTAAAGTGGAAATAAAGTGCCTAACGAAATGTTTAATAATAATAAAAGCATGTATTGGGTAGGGTTAGGGGTCGGTGTAGGGAGGGCTTTTATTGTCCCATTAAGGCTGCATCCATTTAATAAATGTATTGAAATATAATCATTTATTCTCAGAACAAACATACAAACAAGCATCTGACACAATCCGGGACGCTATGACATCCTTTGAAGTTTGATTAATAAATGCTTTGTTTATAATGAGGAGGATGTTTTAAGCTATGAATCCTGCAGGATGTTTTAATGGTACAAAGACCTCTTATACTGTGTGTCAAAAGATCAAGGCAAATTAGATTTCTCATGCCATCATGACCCCTTTAAATGCACAATCAAAAAAAAAAACAGCATTTCAATCATTTTAAGCATTTAAAAAAAAAGATGATTTCTGTTCCTCCATTGACAGTCCACGCAACTACCACTCTGATGCTTCAAACAGTTCACAATGTAAAACTACTCCATATGAATCATATGGTTTAGTCCTGTAACGAATGCTGAGAGACGTGGCAGAGAGAGTATCCACTTGCACACACACTTTATGCCGCATGGAAAAACAGGAACATCCAGGAACTCATGATGCAAGACACGGACACGATCCACTACAAACAATGACTAGCAAAGAACAACTAAAAGGCACAAGTTTAAATACACAGATAAATCAATGAAAATTAAAGACAGAACCGCTCAGTTGTAATGCACTGTCCATATCATACTCTAATGTCCAGTCCAGATGCCACGGTGGCATACATGAACTGCTCCTTTTGCAGCCTCCAAGATGCTTGCATGTGAAATTGTGTCAAACGCTTTAGAAATATCCAGGAAGTACATGGCGAGTACTTTTCATCATGAGATTTCCTTAGCAATGCATGAAGCAGAGTGCTTGCCTCCAGTCATCCATCCCTCCTTAAAAAGGCATAATGAAGCTTGGAGAACTGGAACTGCTCTGTAATTCTTCCCGCCAGTATTTTGTGTAATGCTCGTTTACGGACCAAGGATACAGAGGTCTAAAATCTCCAGGTGCTTTAGGTATGTCCACATTTGGAATAAAAGTCACTTAGGAGGCATAGTTTCCACTGCTAGAATGACATTAAAGAAGCTTGCAAAAGATGCCTGATGCCATGTTTAAAGTACATTGGTAGAAAGTTTGTCCAATCTGACAGTGAGAGTGTCTCATTGATAGCTTGTGTTATCTCCCCAGGGTTAATGGGAGCTATCACTTCCCATTTCTCATCAACTTTCTCTCTCGCTATTGGGGTTTCAGTTCCACCTGAACTGGCATAGGTGTTTATTCAGAAGTCCTCCAACCCCTCCAATTTCTGCTCAGGTCTCCGATATGATCCCTTCAAGTATTGGCTGCATCATTCCTATACCGCTTGTAAAATCTCTGGATATGTGTATGTCGGGCTCTTCTTATTTGTTTACTAGATCTCGGTCTCAGATCTGATTTTTTCCTTGGTGGCAGTGAGGACCACTTGATCAGGAACATCCTTGCTGTGTGATCTTTTAGCGACTCTGCACCCTCTTCAATAGTTTTCTGACTTTTCAATATATCAATAACCAGGCTTTTCAAACTCTTAGCTCCCAGTTTGGTTCTTCTGAAGTTAAAAGTGTCTTTTCCAGCAGCTTTCCTCCACTTCCACGTAAACTCTTCTAGGTCATTTAATACGGAGGGTTCAAAAGATACCACTTCTGGGTATGTTGATTACAGCTGCCAGGTCAGAATCCACTTGGCTACTCAATGGTGTCCAGTCCAGTTTCTGCAGCCATTTTACATTGATTCCGAGGTTCTCTTTTCAAGCATGGGGCTCAGTGTGTCAGCTAGCTGTTTCTTTGTCATATTCTCCTTCCATGGGTAGTTTGCTTTTTCCAGCAACATGATCATGTATATATATATATATGCATTTGGCAGACGCTTTTTATCCAAAGCAACTTACTGTGCCCTTATTACAGGGACAATCCCCCTGGAGCAACATGGAGTAAAGTGCTCAAGGACACACTGGTGGTGACTGCTGGGATAAAACCAGTAACCTTCTGCATATCAGTTCCATGGTTTAACCCACTGGACCACCATCTCTGGTGTCCTATCTCTGGAATAATCCTATCTTTTTCTTTCAACCAGGTTTTAGACTATATCTGCGTGGCCACCTGGCTCTCTGTGGCAGTTGGTCGGATTACCAGTGCTGTTGTAGTCACCCTAGGTAAATGTTCACTCAACCTGGATAACTTCTTATGTTGAGACTCTTGGGATGGAAGGTTGAGGTGAGAGTAGATATTCCAATTTGAGGTGAGAGTAGATATTCCTATCATGTTTTCCTGTTAGGTGCCGGAAGAGGGGCTGGATTGGTAGCTGTGCAGGTCAATTCCTTTCATGGACACATAGAGCTAGTTGATTGTAAATTCTGTGATAACGGGTGGTTGCTCATTTAGGCCATCTGATGGTAGAGTGCTCGGTGGACTCTGAGTTCATTTTAGTAACTGATAGGGTGTGACGAGATCGCGCGAGACTGAAATGTGACGAGATTTCTCGTCGAGGTGAAAAGCTGTCTCGCGCCATATTGTCATGACGGAGTGTGAGGGTGAAGTTAGGATATAATATGTCACCACTACATTAACATTACGCCTCCACTATAGTTTTGCTTTTTTATAGAAATAGAAACAATGTAATTCAGGTGGATAACGGTCGCTTCAATTCCATCAGCTCATCCAACACGAGCTGTTCGAGTCGTACATAGTGCACAGCACTGATCACATGATGAGAAGATTGACAGGACCGTGGCGGAGGATTCGTTGTGCAACAGAAGCATCAGACAAATATATTTTCTTTTAAAATGCGCGTTCAGCACCACTGCTCTCTATTCACAGAGTACACACGATCGCGAAATTGAAAGTAATTGAGAGCGCGCATTCAAACGTGATTTCAATATGAATATTGAGTACTTTGATTATGTTATTGTTTGCACTTGATCTATGATCAATTTGTGTAAAGGAGTTAAGTTAGGAGATCAAAAGTTGTAGAAGCTCATAAATCATGTGCAGTTCTAAGGTCTGAAGAGACGATCATACAGGAGAGAAGCCAGTCAGTTGAGTTTGTGCAAAACCTTTTACAATGCTTGAGTATTGTTGTTTTTTACTGCATATGATAATTCATACTCAGAAAGTAGAACTGAAATGACATTTATTGCAAATTCAAACATTTCGAATGCATCTGCAAACAATTTTTCTAGTCATGTATTTCATCATTGAGGATTTCTTAAAAATACTATGTAAAAATCTTATCTCGTCTCGTGAACCCAATCTCGTGTTTCATCTCGTCTCATGAGATACACTCACCTAAGTGAACACCTGTTCAATTTCTCATTATGCAATTATCTAATCAACCAATCACATGGCAGTTACTTTAATGCATTTAGGGGTGTGGTCCTGGTCAAGACAATCTCCTGAACTCCAAACTGAATGTCAGAATGGGAAAGAAAGGTGATTTAAGCAATTTTGAGCGTGGCATGTTTGTTGGTGCCAGACGGGCTGGTCTGAGTATTTCACAATCTGCTCAGTTACTGGGATTTTCATGCACAACCATTTCTAGGGTTTACAAAGAATGGTGTGAAAAGGGAAACACATCCAGTATGCGGCAGTCCTGTGGGCCAAAATGCCTTGTTGATGCTAGAGGTCAGAGGAGAATGGGCCGACTGATTCAAGCTGATAGAAGAGCAACTTTGACTGAAATAACCACTCGTTACAACCGAGGTATGCAGCAAAGCATTTGTGAAGCCACAACACGCACAACCTTGAGGCGGATGGGCTACAACAGCAGAAGACCCCACCGGGTACCACTCATCTCCACTACAAACACGAAAAAGAGGCTACAATTTGCACAAGCTCACCAAAATTGGACAGTTGAAGACTGGAAAAATGTTGCCTGGTCTGATGAGTCTGGATTTCTGTTGAGACATTCAGATGGTAGAGTCAGAATTTGGCGTAAACAGAATGAGAACATGGATCCATCATGCCTTGTTACCACTATGCAGGCTGGTGGTGGTGGTGTAATGGTGTGGGGGATGTTTTCTTGGCACACTTTAGGCCCTTAGTGCCAATTGGGCATGGTTTAAATGCCACGGCCTACCTGAGCATTGTTTCTAACCATGTCCATCCCTTTATGACCACCATGTCCCCATCCTCTGATGGCTACTTCCAGCAGGATAATGCCCCATGTCACAAAGCTCGAATCATTTCAAATTGGTTTCTTGAACATGGCAATGAGTTCACTGGACTAAAATGGCCCCCACAGTCCCCAGATCTCAACCCAATAGAGCATCTTTGGGATGTGGTGGAACGGGAGCTTCGTGCCCTGGATGTGCATCCCACAAATCTCCATCAACTGCAAGATGCTTTCCTATCAATATGGGCCAACATTTCTAAAGAATGCTTTCAGCACCTTGTTGAATCCATGCCACGTAGAATTAAGGCAGTTCTGAAGGCGAAACGGAGTCAAACACAGTATTAGTATGGTGTTCCTAATAATCCTTTAGGTGAGAGTAAGTGTCTCGTCACACCCGTAGTAACTGCAATCTTTTTTTTTTCAAAGATTCAGTATAGAGATGTACAAAGTGCACTTGGAGAAGGGTGAGAAGATCTTTGTTTTTCATCCTCTCCATCCACAATGTGCTTACACAGTTGCATAATTCGGAGTCCTCTTCTTTCGTCGTCCCCTTCCTCTTTTCTTGGAGCCTGGTGATTTTCTCTTCAACAGGATGACAATGGAATCTAAGCATCCCGAGGCTTCCCGAGGGAATGACTGATCTTAGTTAAAAATAAAAAATAGAAAAGATATCTGAGTTCTGAGTCAAAAAGGGTTTTTAAGAGTTCTGAGTTATTGAAAAAAATTAAATAAATGAAACCTGAAAATTTAAGAGTTAACTTTTCTTTTAATGTTTTTTTTCCCCTTTTATTTTGTCCCTCAAGCGAGCAGAGAGAGGAAAACAGCCCATCCCTTCGGAATTCACCATATACTCTCCTCTACACACTCACACAGACACAGCTATAAATAGATAGCCTGTTGCTGTTCTGAGCGCAGACACAGAGAGACAAATTATTTTCAAAATGGCTGCAAACAAAGAAAGAAATTAATAAATAGTACAATATTAAATTAATGTAATGAGATAGTTTTGTAATAGGCTATAACCTTTTATGCAAAGACGTCTGAAATTTGTACTCGTTATTCCATGGGAGACAGTTTAAAATTGTATCCATACATTGAGATTTTGGTATGTACTGATGAAAAATAAATTCTGCATTGTGTTGAATGAGAACAAGATTGGGTGACTAATATAAATGAGCTCAACATTCTGCAATGAAGTAATCGCTTTCTTTTTCTGCAAAGAAGAACTTGCTTTATTAAAATATAAATGAGGAACTGCTTCTGTCAACCAGTTGAAAAACAAGAGACATTTGAAAGAGGTGACTGACAAGCACATCAGATTGTCAGGATTGAGTGTTCATTTTCTTAGATGAAACCAGACCATGGCTTTTGGAACGACTGCCAATATAAGCAAGAGTGACTATGCTGTGCATTAAGTGAGGGAGAGAGAAGATGGTGCATGGCTGCAGAGAAGAAGAGGATGGCCCGTCAGCTCCACCACCTGAAAGAGAAAACTGATGCTGTATCTCAGAAGGGCTGGACTTGTAGAAACCACAATGGAAACAAGTGGCAGAGAGAGACCCAACTGCATCCTCCTAACCTCCAATGCTCTCATCAGACCCTCATCACAGACTGACAACGCACTGCATGAGGTGAGAGACACGTGAAACTTCTTGGATGTTCCAGTGCTACAGTGCAGAGGTCCTACTACAGTCATCTCAGAACTGCCAGAGGAATCTGAGAAAAGTAACACGTTCAACTGACAGATGATTAAAGGTGTGGTAAGTGCTTTCTGGTAACCAGTGTTGATTTCAAATCACCAAAACAAACACGCCCCTATTTTGATAGCTCCGCCCCACACATACGTAACCCAGGCAACGACTATGGCGCAATCAGCTGTTCCAGCCGGCTGAAGGTATGATGTCATCAATAAGTGAAAGCAATGTGTGTTACTATGGTAATCCAGGTCGAATGTTCAGTGGAAATGTCATCCCTTACATCCCAAAAACACAAACACAGTTCTCATGAACAACTCGATAGCACGAGCACGAACATATTACAATTATGACAAGATTAGAGGGTTATATCAATCACTAAAAGAGGAACCAAAGGAAACAAACATATATTAGGAGTTTATTATCTTACTGTTCGGACACACTTTGGGAGCTGACGCTTGAAGAGAGTGAGGAGGTTTAGACGCTCCAGGGGCATGGGAATAACGGCGTTATAGAGAAACGGCGTTACTAACGGAATTATTTTTTTCAATAACGAGGAATCAAACAAATTCCTGTTTCTCTCGCCCTCACCCTCACGCTCTCTGCGCATAACGCTTTAAATAAACAAACACATTTTGAGAGCTGATCAAGAGTTTTGTGCAGGCAATTTAAGGTCGCGACTCTTGTCCCAAATATTGCAGGCTTCATTCAGTGATTGAAACAAATATTAATTGAAGTTTTACAGCATATTGAACGCTCCGAGCGAGCTGTGCTGTGGTAAACATGGAACTTTTCCTTGACATGAAACGGTAAATAATCAAACCAGTGGAAGCAATGCATTTATCCTTTATTCATGCAACATCTATTCAGTCAGTCCTCGGTTCATTGGCTTGACAGAACTCCCTGAAGCCCCGTCCACCACACTGATCGCTCTCATGTCCTTACAAATGAACAAAATTAATTTCTCCTTTATGGCCTCTTGTCGTGTTGCAGACAAAGAGTTTGTGGCGGGCGATGCAAAGTAAGGGTGGTCCAGTTTGCACATACAAATTAGTTGCTTATACTGACAAAATGAGCCTACAAAAGCATAAACAAGCCCGTTTAATAAAGAAAAGTTCACGAAACAAAGTGAAAACTCACAAAAGTGTTTTTAAGAGAACATTTAAGAGATCATAAATTGAGTTGTATAAGTTAACGTTACATTTCTACATACATATTGTTCTCATGTCACAAGTAATATCAAGGTTTATTTTGATCTGTTTTACATGATTCTTTTGTAGTGTGGTTTTCGGGGAAGTGTACTAAAATAAATATCGTCACCTGTGTACATTAGCCCACTTTTTCCGCTTTTTCCTGATGGTTTATAGAACAATTACTCTGAGTCGCCCTCTGTCGCTTCAAAGAATAGCACAACGGCGAGCACGTCAAGTATAAACTAAACGCCTCGTCTGTTTGGGGAGGAGCGCGCGCAGCCAGCGGAGGCTCGCGCTGTGGAGCCAGGCGAAAGTATAAACAAGGCTTCAGGAGCGCTAGCCATAGGCGCTAGCACTCCCACTCGCAAAGCAGACAGCCACGCCTCTACTACCGCAGGCTTTTTTTCCACTTTTTTTTTTATTTGAATATTCATTTTCACCTTCGAAATTCGGTTTTTAAAAACTATTCGAATATATATTCGAATTTAGAATATTCGTTGACAGCCCTAGTATCCAGCGGTCACCACGAGGAGGTGCCCGGGCTGTGTATCTATTCTCCTGTTAAGAGAGTCATAGCTATTCCCCCATAAAGGATGTGTGCATTGATCAATGTTTATATGTGAACAAAACCCTAGATTAAATCTATTCATCATTTAAAACGATCATGCTCGATTCATATGGATTTATTTCACGATCCCTTTATGAACTTTTTGAAGCGTCACAGTGGTAGTTGTGTGGTCTGTCAATTGCGGGGACAGAAATCTTGCAGATTTCATAAAACATATCTTAATTTGTGTTCCGAAAATGAACAAAAGTCTTATGGGTTTGGAACAACATGAGGGTGAGGAATTAATGGCAGATTTTTTGGGGTGAACTAACCCTTTAATGGAATCTTTAAAAATGTTTTAAATTGTAATGTTACTAATGCCGCGTTCCAGGCAACCCATAACCCGTGTTTTTCCAACCTTCTACCTGTGAAAGTGCACTGGAACGGCAGTCAAACCCGTGACTTCCCACCCGTGAACTCGTACTAGATGGATGTACTCCTAATTACGAGCTCTGACGTCACACAGCCCGCGAAACAACAATGGCAGCCCCTACGGATGCAGTGTTTATGAAAGTTGTACATTGGTATTGCTCTAACGTTATCTATCCGCAAATGTTATGCAGTATCAGCAGCTTTTCTAGCGTTGGCTAGTTTTCAGTCCATTGAGTGCAAGAATAAATGAATACCAAATACATTTCCAAATATACAAATAATGTCAAATAAAAGGTACAACAGCTTCTCTTGCCTTATGCACCGTTGTTTCTCCTCCGTTTCCCACGAATAAGCAAGAAGTAAGCACCTTTGGCGATAGAAATGATTGTAAATGAGCATAAGCCCCATACGGTCCGCCATGCTGTTTTTACATCGAGCTACCACAATTCCTTGCGCTCAGGCAGTTTGGCGTGACTTTGCCTGGAACGCTACTATATAGTCATGAGTCGTGGTTTGAAGTCGTGACTTACGGGCTCAAAAACCTGCCTGGAACACAGCAAAAGTGCCTGTAGGTGGCGAATTACACTAGAGTGAGGAGGAAGTTACGTTCTTCGGTCAAAGCAATTCAAGAAAGTGCCAGAACACCGCAGAGTCAGACTCTAATCTGTGTCCATCTCATCGCTTTCTTCAGGTATGTTAAATTGTTTTTATAGACCAATCATCAATGGTGACACTTGAGAGATTAATAAATGTTTAGTGATGATGTGTGTCCAGTTTAAAAGAGATTGCCCAGTTTTCAAATGATTGTTTTATTCGCAATTCAATCGATGAAATTTCCAAGAGTAAAACAGAGTTAAAAATTCATAATACTCTGAAGAAAATCTGATTTCTCTTTGTGAGAACACATCAAGTTTTCCAAAATAAACTGCAAAGTACACAAAGCTTTATACTGCAAGACAAATGTCTGGCTATGCGAGACTAGGTCAGATTAGACAACAGTGTGAAATGTGCAGTCTGTAGACAGTGACACCAATCAGACACGTTTCGTTTGTGTTTGATATAAAACAATACTGTGTGTCTCTGTGATGATATTTTTTGAGATGCACAAAAAGCTTTCATTTTCAGATGAGTTCAGATATTCTGTGCAGATGCCCTGCTGTGGAAATGTTTAAGTATGCTTTCATTTGTGTGTGTGCGAGTGTGTGTGTGGGCATCTCTTGTGTCCTTTCAGCAGAACAGTTGAGGCCCTCAGCTCAGGTGATTGCTCATACAGAAACATGTTTCCCTCAGCATGTTTTGCCCTTTGGCTTGCATTCAAGATTAATAGATAATTCCCCCTTGTTCCTGTCTCCCAAACCCCCAGCTCCCCCTCCATATGAGGTGGCTAACAATAACAGTGACAAATGGAAAAGGACACATATTAGCTTACTCAATAGGCTACACATCACCTTCCCAGTAATGGCTTCACCTCCCAGAGATCATAGTCCTCTATTAGGATGAGAATAAAATCGATAGATTGTTTAAATGCTGTAATGGTTTTACTTCCTGCAAGTTGACGTTAACCAGTTGCCTCCCTTTTTTTTCTATGCAAATTACTGGTTGACCCTGGCGGTCATGACTAGTAAGATGCCTGTAGGAAATATTTGACGGACATAATTGGATTCATTGTGGATTGTAAGATATTGTTTCCACCCTGCGGGTGTTTGAGATAACTATGCCACTAGCTGCAACTTATCAACCCGCTTTCTAACCTTAACTGACATATTCATCTCTCCTTTGAATTAAAAACCTTACACTTCTGAAAACATCTAAAACAATATCTGTAATACCATGAGTAGCTAGGGATGCTCCGATCGATTGGTTGTAAACTAACTAACGTTCTGCTTTGTTAACTTCTCGAAACATTAGTTAACCATAGTAGATCACACGTCTTATTTAGAGCAGTTTGTTTCGATTCAAATGAGTCCACACACAATAGATCTTGAGAAAATCCTAAAGCTATAGGACAACTTATTCTACACTGTAAAAAACAATAATTAAAAAGTAAGTTACCTGGTTGCCTTAAATTTGAGTTAATACAATGAACATAATCGACATCACCCTTTATTCAAATATTATTAAAAGATTTTGTAAGCATATTGCGTAATTGTGTTTTATTTGTAATAATGCAGTGAAACATGCCAAATTGTGCTATTTTCATAATTTATCACAAAAAATGTATTTATTTATGTGGTTCAGATACAATAATATTCAATTCGATTCAATTCAAATTTATTTGTATAGCGCTTTTCACAATACACATTGTTTCTTTACAGAAAGTGCATTTCATAGATGAACAGTAAAAATGTTAGAAAGACAATATTAAAGAATAATGTTCGAAAAATCAGTTGTGTATTAATTTAGGCCATAACAACGCTGGCGTTGAGTCGTCTCTTCACTGGCGTTGAGTCGTCTCTTCACAGGCGTTGAGTCGTCTCTTCACAGGCGTTGAGTCGTCTCTTCACAGGCGTTGAGTCGTCTCTTCACTGGCGTGGAGTCGTCTCTTCACAGGCGTGGAGTCGTCTCTTCACAGGCGTTGAGTCGTCTCTTCACAGGCGTTGAGTCGTCTCATCACAGGCGTTGAGTCGTCTCTTCACAGGCGTTGAGTCGTCTCTTCACAGGCGTTGAGTCGTCTCTTCACAGGCGTGGAGTCGTCTCTTCACAGGCGTTGAGTCGTCTCTTCACAGGCGTTGAGTCGTCTCTTCACAGGCGTTGAGTCGTCTCATCACAGGCGTTGAGTCGTCTCTTCACAGGCGTTGAGTCGTCTCTTCACAGGCGTTGAGTCGTCTCATCACAGGCGTTGAGTCGTCTCTTCACAGGCGTTGAGTCGTCTCTTCACAGGCGTTGAGTCGTCTCTTCACAGGCGTGGAGTCGTCTCATCACAGGTGTTGGGGCATCCGAAGTCTCCATGAGAGGCTGGATACAAACTGGAGCTGACAAACTATTTACCTCGGGACTAGTGTCCCGAGATAACAACAGAAAAGCAGATGGGAAATAATTAGCATAGCTGCTGTTCAGAATATTATATTAATGCTTTTGTTCCGATTTAACTGTAGTATAAAAGGTAATTATAATGTGAATGCTTGGCTAAAGAGATGCGTCTTTAATCTAGTTTTAAACTGGGACAGCGAGTCTGAACCTCGAACAATATCAGGAAGACTATTCCAGAGTTTAGGAGCTAAATGTGAAAAAGCCCTCCCTCCTTTAGTGGACTTAGATATCCTAGGAATGACCAGAAGCCTAGAGTTTAGTGACCTTAAAGAGCGCGATGGGTTGTAGGCCGATAGAAGATCCGTTAGATACACTGGAGCTAAACCATTTAGGGCTTTATAGGTCAGTAGCAATACTTTGTAATTGATACGGAACTTAATAGGTAACCAGTGTAGCGATGATAAAATTGGTGTTATATGATCATATTTTCTTGATCTAGTAAGAACTCTAGCTGCTGCGTTTTGGACTAACTGTAGTTTGTTTATTGAGGATGCAGGATAACCAGCTAATAAAGCATTACAGTAATCTAATCTCGAGGTCATGAATGCATGAACTAACTTTTCTGCATCAGGAATAGATAGCATGTTACGTAGCTTAGCAATGTTTCTAAGGTGGAAAAATGCCGTTCTTGTAACATATGAAATATGATTTTCGAATGTCAGGTTGCGGTCTAATATAACACCCAGGTCTTTTACTGTAGTGGATAAAGTGACAGGACATCCTTCCAAGGTAAAGTTGTATTGTGAGAGGTTTTGTGGGCAGTTTTTTGGACCAATAAGTAATACCTCCGTTTTATCTGAATTTAATAGCAGAAAATTACACGTCATCCAGTATTTAATATCTTCAACACACGCTGTCAGTTTAGATAATTTAGCGTTATCATCCGGTCGTGATGAAATATATAATTGAGTGTCATCAGCATAACAGTGGAAATTAATTCCATGTTTTCTTATAATATTACCAAGTGACAGCATATATATTGAGAATAGCAGAGGGCCTAACACGGATCCTTGCGGCACCCCATAGTCTACTGACATCATCCTGGATTTTTCCCCATTTAGACAGACAAAATGGTAGCGGTCTGATAAGTACGATCTAAACCAGTTTAATGCCTGTCCCTGAACACCAGTATAATTTTGAAGTCGATCTATGAGTATTTTATGATCTATAGTATCGAACGCAGCACTAAGATCGAGTAGAACTAGTATTGAGATACAGCCTTGGTCAGAAGCTAGAAGTAAATCATTTGTGATTTTAACGAGCGCAGTTTCTGTGCTATGATGCGGCCTGAATCCTGATTGAAATTTTTCATAGATATCATTTTCTTGCAAGAAAGAGCACAATTGAGCGGACACAACTTTTTCTAGTATTTTAGACATAAATGGAAGATTATATTTTGAGTTTCTATTTATTAAACCAATTTCCTTCATTGTATTACCTAAACATTTTTTAGTTAATACAATGTGTACTAACCCGAACCTAAAAGTCTACTAATACTTTAATGAGAGTTATGATGTACAGTATGTAAACTACTTGCTTTTTTAAAGGAATATAATTCCCACTCCCCAAAATGTCTGCCTGATAATTGTTTCAAAAGACAACTCCTTGTGTGTGTGTGTGTGTGTGTGTGTGTGTGTGTGTGTGTGTGTGTGTGTGTGCGTGCGTGTGTGTGTGTGTGTGTATGTGTGTGTGTGTGCAGAGCCGGCCAAGCCACTAAGCGAACCTTGCAATTGCAAAGGGCCCCGTGGCCAGCAGAGGGCCCCCTAGAGTCATTGCTGAAAAAAATCATACATCAAAAGTAACATAAAATAAATAAATAAAAAGAAATGGGCCTACAGCGCTCTTTATCAGGCGTCATGATAAGCACAGTTGTTATTTATTTAGTTCTTTATTATGGCGAGTTCCCCGCTAATCTTGACCCCTGACTGACCCTGGTCAGTGTCTGTCAGACTGTCAGTCAGTGACTCCGACGTCGACGATGTCTGACAACAAGAAACGAAAATATCTTTCTGGCCATGAAAAACGACAAAAGAAGAGGCTGGAAGAAGAAAAGAAGCAATAAGATAAAGGTACGTAAACCTGTAGGCTTAATTTTCCGATACCTATGTATGTATGGATAGTCTGCAGTCTAAATATAAGTTAGTCTCTCTCACTCGCAGTATAGCGAGGCGGTTGTTATAGCGAATAAAAACCGCCTCGCAGCTCGCTATAGATTATCCCTCTTATTGCATGGATACCTACCAAATAAATAAATCATTTGACACAAAATATTGATTTAAAAACGATTGTATTGCTTCCGCTAAAGAAAATAGTCCGTTCCGCGAACTTCAGAGAGGAAGGCATTTCCCACAAATGTCTTTTTTGAAAATCACATTTGATCAGCATCATTGTAAACTTATGATTATATTTAGTCAATAATACATGGTTAATAGCCTACTTATAAGTCAAGTATTGGCACCTTATTGCATTCTCTTAATTCAATTTTTTGTTTTTAAGCGAATTACTTTTTTACAAGAAGACCATGCATGCATGTGCGTGCACACAAATACACAAGTTTGGATTTAAATAGTTCTATTGAAATGTTACCTAATTCTTATTATTGTTACTTTTAATCTTGTTTGTGGTGTTTTATATATTGTTAATTTTGTTTATTTGAAAAGTTAAAACATTTAAATGTTCTATTTATTATTTTATATAATATTTTATTTAAATGTATTAAATGTTATTCTATTTGCTCTATTTCATTTAAATTATATATAGGCTGTTGTTTGTGCCTCTTAAACTCTTGTGTCAATTCAAAATGTTTCTTTGATTGTCAGTGAAAATCACTTTATCAGTCTTTTTATTCAGCAAGTTCATCAGTGTGTTCATTGCACTGCACTGCCATTCAGCTCAGCGGTATCATCATTTTCCTGTTAGACATCAAACATGGAACTCATCTCAAGAACTCAAGGGCCCGGTTTCACAGACAGGGCTTAGACTAAGCCAGGATTAGGCCTTAGTTCAATTAGGACATTTAAGTAACTTTTATAAACGTCCCCATGAAAAAAACATTACTGGTGTGCATCTTGAGAAAAAACAATGCCACTGACATATTTTAAGATTTGTCAGTGCAAGATTCTTTCAGTTAAAATAGCTCAAACATGCATTTTAGTCTAGGACTAGCTTAAGCGTTGTCTGTGAAACCGGGGGAAGGTCTTCTATTGTCATTCTGTACATGTTGCCACATAAGAACGAAATACGTACTCAGGACCAGCAGCGTAAAAAAGATAATTAACATACAGTATACATAGAATAATTAAAACATAATTTAATAGACAAAAATATATATATGTACAGTATAGTTATAAGGTAGTCATTGCTTTTCTTTAGGCCTTACTTAAAACGGTCAAAGGGGCCTCCAACCAAATTTTGCTTAGGGCCCCCAAAGGTCTAGGGCCAGCTCTGTGTGTGTGTGTGTGTGTGTGTGTGTGTGTGTGTGTGTGTGTGTGTGTGTGTGTGTGTGTGTGTGTGTGTGTGTGTGTGTGTGTGTGTGTCTGTCTGTGTATACGTCGTTTTTCTTTTTTCACCACAACAGAAATGTGATGCAATAAACAATTTGAGAATGTATTTCCAAAAACCTCAGATGGTAGTTCTGAAGCTCATATTTCCAGTTATGTCCTTTAATTTTAGTATAAATTAGAACAGTTTGCATCCAATTTTAGCATTTGTGGGCTTACAAAATAGGTCAGAGTGTTTGTAAGAATCTGTAATGCTGATGTGGCTTTACGGGCAGCGGTCACTAACTGCAGCACTGTGATTAATTAAAGCAATGAAGTTCATTATGGTGATGTAGGGGGAGTTACAGGAAACTTATTGATCATTATCCCTTAAATAACCCTAAAGTTTCTCTCTCTCTCTCTCTCTCTCTCTCTCTCTCTCTCTCTCTCTCTCTCTCTCTCTCTCTCTCTCTCTCTCTCTCTCTCTCTCTCTCTCTCTCTCTCTCTCTCTCTCTCTCTCTCTCTCTCTCTCTCTCTCTCTCTCTCTCTCTCTCTCTCTCTGTGTTTGTCTGTTTAGAATGTAGGTACTGGATAAAAAAGCAAATAAATGTTTAACAAGTAAAAACCCCATTCATGCACATGCAAGCTGTTAGTAAATCTGGCCCTTGGTCTTTAGTTGTGTGTACACATTTATCTGCTCATATGCATGTATACAAATGTATTAATTTTTCTCTAATATCTGCTGGCTTCTGTTTATTTTTAAACAGTTCTATCCCCCGACAACCAGTTTTTGAGGACATGGTTATTTTATATAAATATGTGGCGAATAATCAGCATTATACTGGGCTAAAAGAGCTGCTTCACAATAGCTGCTTTCAACTTAGTAATTATTCTTCATAAATGTGCACTAAGTGACAGATTATTAAATGAGATGCCTGGTTTCTTAGATAGAGCATCAATCTCTTTGCTTTCACAAGATTATGGGTTTACTGACAGGGCGACTC
This sequence comes from Romanogobio albipinnatus, assembly GCA_023566225.1. Lineage (NCBI taxonomy): Eukaryota > Metazoa > Chordata > Actinopteri > Cypriniformes > Gobionidae > Romanogobio > Romanogobio albipinnatus. The sequence goes on along the minus strand of CM042252.1, from coordinate 3,091,292 downwards.
AAGAATCGCTGGTTATTCCCAGTCACTCCCAGCAAGACTGATTGAGCAGATCAGCACCTGTTTGCACAAGAGGTGAAAGGTGTTGTCCTGTAACTCAAGGTTAGTTATTTCACAAAAGACTGCCAGCAATGAAACACCTACAGGAAAGAGTGGGAGTAAAAGAAATAGAGGCAGAAAAAAACATTAAAGCAGGGCCACTGTGTGTCATGTTGTTATAATCATGAATACAAGGCATTCTCTTAGCATGCTAATAGCGTGTCTCCCTCCTGGTTGGCACGGGGGCGTTCTGGGCATGTCAGTGTGATCACGAAATAGCAGTATGTTCACACAACTCTCTACAACTCATCTTGCGAGTGTTGCTCCTGCTTTTAACCTTACCATGATGGAAATAAATGCAGTGGAAAGGCGCTGGAGTTAAATGGGTAATTTATTACAATAAATGGATTAATGATATTTTGATGGTTAGTCTAAGTTTTATTTAAATGTGATGTGTGTAATTGTGTTGCCTTTATTATGAGGAGACAGCTGTGAGAAAGCTATTGTTGAGGTGATTGATCTAAAAACACTGGCTTTGCCCTTGTGAAACAAGAACTTTAGCACACTTCTAAAATAGAGTACTTATTCCGGAAATAAAATGCTTAAAATGCAAACTGAATGTTAAATGAAAATGTATGATAGTTTAAATTTGTATTAAATACAGCTGAACTTTTTTACCCACTACAGTCCCACTGAAGTGCCTTGAAAGGCACTGCATTATTCAGTGTTGATGAAATTTCCACTGCAACAGGAAGACAGGGCGGGACATACTATTGAGCAGCTCCTCCCCTTTTTTAAATAGCCAATTGCATTGTGTTTATATCACAGCTCGGCCAGAGCCGTTGAGCTCGGTAAAGCCAAGGTTTCCTCCTAATCTCCTCCATATCGCTTTAAACTGCAGCATTCTGTGCAGAATTCAAATGGGTCCGATACGTTTTCTGATCTGCAGAAACTCGATCACATGATCCGCTCAATCGTTACCTACCCCCTATATAGCGCAGTCTGATCGTTCCCAATCCCCTTTATAGTGCAGTCTGATTGTTCCCTATCCCATATATAGTGCAGTCTGACTCAGTGCATGGGACAGAGCCCTCTCCGGACTTGGTGCGCGGGATGGAGCCCTCTCCGGACTCATGTGCATGGACTAACCACAGCAAGGCAATCACCTTGGGTGGCTCTGGATACTCTTCTGAGACGGCCACGGGTTGTCCCGTAACTGGCCCCAAATCTCCAGAGGAAGCCCTGTGCTCCTCCCAAGTGCATAGAACTGCCACCAGGAAGAACCCCATCACAACCCTCCAGGCCATGTCAGGACTCCGGAAGGGACGGGGACAGGGACGGGACCACCGGAACTGGGACCACCGGGACAGGGACCACCGGGACAGGGACCACCGGGACAGGGACCACCGGAACAGGGACCACCGGAACTGGGACCACCGGAACAGGGACCACCGGAACAGGGACCACCGGAACTGGGACCACCGGAACAGGGACCACCGGAACTGCGACCACCGGAACTGCGACCACCGGAACAGGGACCACCAGAACTGGGACCACCGGAACAGGGACCACCGGAACTGGGACCACCAGAACAGGGACCAACGGAACAGGGACCACCGGACTCGGGACCATCGGAACTGGGAGCACCGGAACTGGGACCACCAGAACTGGGACCACCGGACTCAGGACCCCCGGACTTGGACCCGTCGAAGTCGAGTCCTTCCTCTGCTGAGTCCTCATATGGCTGGTACGTTATGTCATGATTTAACTTAGGATAAACTGGTTGAGGACTCATATAACTATAACTCATATAACAACATATAACTAACAAATAAGGTAACGCTGGTAACAGCTGATCGGATGCGAAAAGATTAGTAAATTATGAGAGCATTTCTTGGTGTACTTTTTATTTGAATAAATAATAATACAAAATATCAAAAGACCTGGGATTCCTCTTAAGATCCATCAATGGAAATAACGATAAAGAAGAAGAGGAACATGAAGAGGAATCAATCAAATCAAATCACTTTATTGTCACTCTACCATATGCACAAGTGCAACAGTAGGTGAAATTCTTAGGTGCAGTCCGAGCAAACATAGTAGTCATGACATGACATGTACAACATTTAAGCAACAACAGATTACACATCTGATGCGCACACAATTACTCACAGCACAGTATACACTACAATAAACAATAAATAATTTACACAATGTGAGTGTAGTTCTCACAGCTTTAAACAATATACACATACTTACAATATACCTATACTTTAAACAATATACACTAAACATACATTAAACAATAACAGTATACATTAAGCTATAGTAATAATATACAATGTACAGTATACAATATGTTCACAAATTGAAATCCAAAGTGCAATAGATGCTGTATGATAAATAAATGTGTATATAATGTGTGTGTATCTACAGTGGGTTGTGCTGAGTGATATTCTGTCCAGTGTGTGTTATGATCCTGATGGATCAGGAGTTAAGTAGTCTGATTGCTTGTGGGAAGAAGCTGTTCTGGAGTCGGCTGGTGCGTGTTCTGATGCTGCGGTACCGTCTGCCTGATGGCAGCAGTGAGAGCAGCCCATGGTTCGGGTGGCTAGAGTCTCTGATGATCTGATGAAGACAAGCAAGAGAAGCAAAAAAGGGACAAAACGTGCCTCTTTCTGTCCGGATGTTATTATTTGAAATGAAAAGTTTATTTAAAAAAATGAATAAGTGTCAAATCTGTTTTGGATTTAGTTGTTTGTCAAATAAATATTTCCGAGTGATATCAGATTTTGTATGTGTTGTTTATTGTACTTACCCTGTAACTACACGAAACAAGAGGGGAACAAACACCACTTTAATTTACAGCCCGTCGATTCATACTTACCCTGTAACTACACCGATAATTACCCCTTAATTAAAAAATATTTACAGTAAAAATAATGTGTTAATTTTCCTGATAGTTACCCCTTTATTCCCTCAATATTACATATTGTTCCCTTATACCTACACATACTTACTTTATAGTTACACTATAATTACCGAAAATTATGCTGTAAATTCTCTTTACTTACGCAGTACTTTCCGGGCCGTAATCTAAAGAAACAAAAACAACTTGGAACAGAATACCAGGAACACGGGAACAACAGGATACAAAAGACAATGTAACATGGACAACGTACCAGCCAGAGCCGGCGCCAGCCGAGTGCTAATGAGGGGGCGTGTGACATACTGAAAGGGGGCATAATGGGATGTTGTTGGTCATTTTTTAAAGAAACAATATCGAGTCTGTAAAACACAAAAGTACAAAAAAATATATTGATGAAAACACTCGTTGAAGCTGCTGCTTACACACCGGGACATTTGACTGCACATCACATTTTTCACAATGTTGATTCTTATTTAAATAAAAGGGTTACTGAGCTGTTTACACAGTCTTATACAATAAAAGAGCCTACACAGGGACAGGAAATAAAAATGAATGCAAAAAAACCTACTATAGCCTACTTGTAGCCATTAAAACACATTTTTAGTTTCAGTTTAAATATTGTGTAATTTTTTTAATTTCCTTTACGTTGAAAAGCGAACAGGACATCACATAAGATGCGCAATATGTCAGATGACATGGGGGTCAGAAATGATTTTGAACACAACATTAAGTTTTGTTTAGTTGAAAGCCTTTCTTTAAAGTGCATTTCGTTTTGTATAAATTGTATCTTCATTTTAATCATTGTTAAGTTTTATCAACCAAATTGCCCGGATTTAATAAATAATAAGCAAATAGCTATAGCAGACAACATGGAGGCGGCAGGCGTGAACAACGGCTTAAATGAACACCCCTGATAAACAGCATTTATTTAAAATATAATGATCACATAAAAATAATTTATTTAAAATATTTATTTTAGGGCAAATTAATCACTAATTAGACAATTAGATATAACAAAACACCACATGTGCAACGCGAGACAGGACAGACATGTGACACTATCACAACATTTGCTCAACCAGTATCATACATTTGGGATAGGACTGGCAGTGGCAAACCGGAAATCAGTTCAAATACAATTATTAGTCTTGCTACAAGCCATTTTTGCAGGTTCTTGTTTTTTCAGTTATTGAATGGGTGGATTTACATCAAATATCAAACTGTTGTATTTCAGAAGAGCATGGCAAAACATATATTTCATGATATGCTCCTTTGAGAAACTATTAGCTTAAACCAGCAATGATCACTAATTGAAAAGGGGATTACTTGTTTTGGGGCTCTAGATATGGTTCTGATTCTAAAGCATGTTTCACAGAAGTAACACATACTCCTGCAACATTCAAAGCAACAGAGACTGTTTAATTATCTCCACTGGACTCTCTCGAACATTTGCCCTGTGCCCTCGTAGCTCTGGACGTGACTACTGATAACAGTGAATTCAGGGTCTGTAGCTCAACTCTGGCTTCTTTGTTCAGACCTCAACCAACAACACTTCGGTATCACAGATCTACAGGTACACGTCGCACCGCTAGGTGGATGCAGATAAGCAGATTCATTGACACCTGTGACCCGGCTCTCCCTTCATTCTCACAGCCCATTACGTCTTATTGATCTTCAAGCGGCTGAGGGAGACTGCCATGTTTCTGCTCCTTATTTCAACCCCGAAGAAACTCCAAACAAAAATAAGCACATAAACTGCAGCTACTTTAGCCGTTTGTCTCTGTCACCAGCCCTATAATTTATAGGGATTTTGGATCCATAATTAAAGTTCCCCCACTGCTGAATCGGTATTAAATCAACTTTTAATCACACTGTGCGGTGGTACATCAAGTAGATGGTTACAGCAAGTGTGGCAGTGTGAATTTCATCTGGTTCACCGAGGACTTAGTTTTGATTACGTGTTCCCCATTATTTATATCTTTAAATATTGTATAAAATAAAGAATTTACAATTTTATTATGTTAAACTAATAAACTGTTATTATGGTAAACTAAAATTATTAAAAACATTTCTGTTAATTGAAATCAAATATAAATATTAGTTGGAAAACCTAAACTAAATGAGAAGTAGAAATGTTGCCTTGGCAATAAACTGAAACAAGTTGTTCAAAAGGCAAGAATGGCAAAATGATTTGTGCATCCATGAGCATAGCAGCTAACAATACAATATACAGCCTTGCGTGTGTTGTGACACACACATAGTGGGAATCATTTCTCATGTAGCAAGTCCCATCAAGCTTTATCATACTCAGCCCGGCTTGTGTTTTCCGGACCGCTCAGGTTGTTGACAGCAGCGACCCTCTATGTTCAGACAGGTCATTGTCAAGCCATTACTCCAGTCACAGTGATAGGAAGCTGCTTTATCAGATGTTATAGTCAGAGGCACAGGTGATTAATGGACCAGTGCTGATAGACACACCGAGAGCAATTTGCCCATCTATCTGCTTACAAAAACGACCATAGAGGAAAGATAAAATGGGCTATTATGATACAGAAAAATGTAACATGTTCACATTAAAGGGATATTTCGCCCAAAATTGAAAATTATCCCATAATTTTCTCACTCTCAAGCTATCCTAGGTGTATATGATTTTCTTCTTTCAGCCAAACACAATTGGAGTTATCCTGGCTTTATAATGGGAGTGAATGGTGGTCCTGATTTTGCAGCTCCAAAAAGCGCAAATATCCATCATAAAAATAAACCTTACAGCTCCAGGGGGTTAATACAGATCTTGCGCCTTTGTAAAAAAATATTTATAACTGTGTAAACTATAATCACTGGCTTTTGATAACAGCCGTACACAAGTCTAGTTCCGGATATTGGATTTTACAGATACCGATAACTAGGACCGTACATGTCGATAACCGATTAATCTGGCATGGCGTCCATGACGTGGAGAGGCTCTGGCATGGCATCCATGATGTGAAGAGGCTCTGGCACGGCAGCCATCTTGGCTGAAGACTTCTTGCTTGGCAGCTTCACATATCAAAATAAACAGCAGAGGGCATCAGTTATTCCACCTCTAGAGGCCGCTCTCGTACTGTATGATGATTTTTCACCTAGGGATGTGCGAGACTAGCCGAATAGTTGCTTAAACGATAGTGCTGCTGCTAGTCGACTTAGAAATTAGTCGTTTACAATTGTTTTTTGCACATTTACTGTTTTGCTTTATATTTTTACAAAGGCTACATTTAAATTACTGTCATTGTATTGTTATATCTTGAAATGAATATATAATTTTGAAAAGTGTATATCTGCAGCAAAACTAAATAATTTAACTTTACTTCTTTAGGTTTTCTCTGGCACAACATTTGTGGGTGCACGACATTACACAGGGAAAAGTGGTTAGACTAGTCGGTTATGAAACTTCTATTTAAACGGTTATGAAATTAGTAATTGCGCACATCCCTAGTTTTACCAATCAGCGCCGATTAATCGCCAAAACCGATGAATCGGTCAACCTCTACCTCTGACTCATATTGATGAATGTAGAAGTGCAGAGGATAGAGCAAAACAAAACACCGGTCACGAATTAGAAGTCTAAAAAAATAATTTTTAAAGAAAAATGTGTGAGGAGCTTGAGTTTTAGGCGTCTACTCCTGAGCTTATGCTACTCCTACATCCTATGTCATGTGTTGGTTCAGAGATCACTCTTTCGACGGAACTAGACTCATGTACAGCTGTTACCAGAAGCAAGTGATTAGTTATAAACATGGATATTTAAAGGAATAGTTCAACCCAAAATTAAAATGTTATTGGCTTACGTTCATATTGTTTCCATCCTGCATTTTCTTTGTTTATAGAAATACAAAATTATGTTTTTTTTCTCTGAGCTTATGTTGCAATCAGGCCTTCAGATGTATGATGATGCTGAAAAAGACATTCTGACAAACATCTCTTTAGGATCATGGAACAAAGAAATGATAAGAAAATATATTTATTTAATCCCACTCAGATAAACATTTATAGATAATGGGCCTATAAAAGCAGGAAGAACACAAATTGCACATTACTTTCCAAATACAGTTAGTTTATGTTTTTTTTTTTTTTTTTTTTTTTTTTGTGGACTGACATTTACCGGAATAAATCACATCTTTTGTTTCTTGCTATTGTCTCTAAAAGTACCTTATACATTGTTATAGATCATTACCAGTTTGTTAATCTTGTTGGTTTTGCACCCGCCATTGCACAGATGCTCAGTTGGTTTGCTTTGCTCTTTTCCCCTTTAGCCAACTCCATAAATAATAAGCAATTTAAAACTAATTACATTTTTTAAATTAGACTAGTAGTTATTTGCAGTATTAGCCAACACAGTTAGTTTTGTTCTTTCACATTGTGGGTGTGAGTGACAACTTGGCCATTTCCCCTCACAGCAGTCTCAAATGAAAGCAGACAGTGAAATTATATTTAGGAACAATTGTCAACCAAATCTCAGCTAGAGGAATTAAGAAATAACCTGGCAGTAGAAGCCTAAAAAGCTCTTTTTTAATGGATTGGGTAGATAATTCCATAATGAAATATCAGGGGTGTGTATTGCTGAAAGAGCTGAGAGGCATGAAATATACAGTACCAATTAATTTTGTCTAACGATCAGTTAATTATATCAGCTTAAACAGATAAAATAAAATAAATGCACCATACATTTACATCCCAAGCCATTTTATCGCGATATAGAACTTTTCTATGACTGTATTATTTGGACTCTGTTATGTGTATCAACAGAGAAACCCAGATACTCTTATCTGAGTCAAATAAAGTATCTAGCCCTTAAAGAACCTTTCATCAGTTTTTAGACAAATCTGTATCTCTTCTCTTTTGATAACAAATGCTAGGATTATATTTAAATATCTGGCCATAGGATTAAAATGACAAGCCAGCAAGATTCAGCTTTTATCCCTGATCCTATAAAAGAAATCGTGATTCTTGTTAGTGGCCTGAAGAAAAAAAAAAACTGCAACTGTTACGGAACAGAGACTCTAAACCAGGAATGGGGTTATAATAAAAGAGTTTATTATCAGCAGAAGGAATGATATACGAGTGGGTGAATATTTCAGATGAGATGAATGGTAGATGAATGGGAATAATGACAGTCTTTATGGTTGTAGAATGGATAAAGGAGGTCATGGATGGTGGTGATGACGGAAGCGGATGCACACACCTTGGTGAAGGAAAGGAAGCCCGTTATTGTAGATGGAGATGATGAACAGACACAGAGGACCAGGGAGACAAAGGAGACATGGTGGAACAGGAGATACAATGGAGGTAATCGTCATTGGAATCGGGTAGGTTATATCAGGTAGGTGAGTCCTTACTCATGAACGAGACCAGACAATGTGAGGTGTGTGCTTAAGTAGCAGGTTGATGAGGGTGCAGATGAGGTACAGGTGTGTGTGATTGTGAATTGCATGCAGGCAAGGGCCAGGGAGGATGATGGGAAATGTAGTGATGAGGTGGTGACTAGCTGGTGACCGTGACAGTACTCCCCCCCTCCCGGTACGTGCGTCCTTGCGCCGTAGATGGGCAAACCAGGGTGAGCGTCCTGGAGTCTTTTGAGGAAGGTGAGCAGGCAGGTTGTGAAACCTCCAGGATGGCCCCGGAAGCTGAGGAGACCCTGGAGGTGCCGGAAGCTCAGGAGACCATGTAGGTGCTGGGAGTTCAGGGGACTACGGGACCTCAGGGAGTTCAGGGAGCCATGATGGTTCAGGCCCCTCATGGCCAGCCTCAGTGGAGGGGTAGCCCCCCCCCAAAAAAACGTTTTGGGAGGCACTACGTACCCTGGAGCAAAGACAGGAGGCGGAGTCCACTCTTGACATTCGTTACGGGCTGGAGCCCATACTGGACTCTCTTTGCGGGCTGGAGATACCGTGGGCTGTCCAGAAGTCGATTAGCCAGACATCCAACGCTGGCTCAGGCTTGGGTACTGGAATGGTGGCGGTGGCTATCTTGGCCGGAGTCGAGGCTTCAGGCATGACATCAACCTTAGAAGGGCAGTTTCGATGGGGACGAAACACTGGAAGGGTGATCTCGATGGGACGAGACTCTGGAAGGGTGGTCTCAACGGAACGAGACTCTAGACGGCCTCCAGTAGACGGCTCTGGAAGCTCAGGAGACCCTAGAGGCCGGAAACTCTGGAGACCATGGAGGCACCGGGAGCCCTTGAGTCCTTACTCATGAACGAGACCAGACAATGTGACTGTGTGAGGTGTGTGCTTAAGTAGCAGGTTGATGAGGGTGCAGATGAGGTGCAGGTGTGTGTGATTGTGAATTACATGCAGGTAAGGGCCAGGGAGGATGATGGGAAATGTAGTGATGAGGTTGAGGTGGTGACTAGCTGGTAACAGTGACAGTACTCCCCCCTCCCGGTAGGTGCGTTCTTGCGCCGTATATGGGCGTCCTGGAGTCTTTTGAGGAAGGTGAGCAGGCAGTGCAGGCAGGTTGTGAAACCTCCAGGATGGCTCCGGAAGCTGAGGAGACCCTGGAGGTGCCGGAAGCTCAGGAGACCACGGAGGCACCGGGAGCTCAGGGGACTACAGGACCTCAGGGAGTTGGAGGATGATGGGAAATGTAGTGATGAGGTGGTGACTAGCTGGTGACCGTGATGGCAACATCTAATGTGGCATGGCTAAACAAGAACACATTCACCAAACAGTGGTTACATGCACATTTAATACTAGACAAAGACCAAGGCAAACACGAGGGTTTAAATACACTGAGACTAATGACTAGACAAGACACACCTGTGAACAACGATGAGACAGTAAACCAATGAGAACATGACAACAGAACACAAGACAAGGGAGCACATGAGGGCAAGGGAATCACATGACAACCAGTAAACAAGACAGTGAACATGGCAAACTAAGAAACATGACAGAGAACATGATAAACTTAAAAACATGAAACATGAAACACCAAAACATACTGTGACACAGGTGTGGCAAAAAGTTAGTTTTAGGCCCTGTATTGAGGTTATAATCAAGTTTTTGGGGGGTTTTATGTCTATTTCTTTACCTGAAAACGTGTTGAAATCTTGATTTATCTCACAAAAAGTTTAAGTGTTAGTCTAGTGGTGGATTTTATGCTTAAATTACCAAGGGTGCTTTCACATCTCTAGTTCGGTTCATTTGGTCCGGACCAAGGGCAAACAATTATACATTGAAGCATTTTTCTGCTTTTTTGGTTCCTTTTCACACCACACTGATTGCTTTGGTCCGAACCAGTTGAATCGAAACAAACCAAAATGCAGTCACATGACAACATCCAAACGATCAGTACTTTTTCTGTTGGATCTGTTGGAGGTTGGATCACGTTCTCACCACAAACAAACCGCTCCAGAGTTCGTCTGAAAGCGTACCAACACCACCTCTTCAGGAGCTCTCAGTATGCTTGTTTGGTCCGCTTTTGGTGCGCACCCGAGTGCAATTGCTGCTTTCACACCTGACCAAACGAACCACACCAAAGGGGAAAACCAACTCTAGTACGATTCAACCCAACTAAATGAGCCAGGTGTGAAAGCACCCTAAGAGACCCAGGTTCAAATTCTAAACTAAGCCAGATTGCCAGTGAACTTTAACAGCTTGTGATAATCATACATTTCCTCTATGGAAAACACAGTTTTGTTGTGTTCCACAACTTCCACATGAAAAAAAGTAATAGGAGTTGCAAGCTGATTGTCAGCCAAAAATAACGAATGACTCAATTCAATTGACCAAAATTAGGCATGAATATGATTTACATTATATTTACGAACTTGTAAGAACTTTTAACCCAAACTTTTAATCATTGTTGAACACAAAAGAGTGAACAGTTTCATTGAATGTCTGCGTGAGGTCATCAGAGTTGCTAACACAAGCTCTTGAAGCTCCGCCCCATGAACAGCAGCTCATTAGCATTCAAAGGGACACACACAAAAACTGCAGGTTTTTGCTCACCCTCAAAAAGTGACAATTTTAAGATGCTATAAAATTAATCTGTGGGGTATTTTGAGCACAAACTTCACATACATGCTCTGGGGTCATCAGAGACTTATTACATCTTGTATAAAGGGGCAACCAACCACCCCTCTAAATGTTCATGTTTTCACTAGGAATCGAACCCATGACAAGCATTGTGCTCACTCGCAACAATTGTATGACTTATTTATCAAAGATGAAGTATTTTCAATACAAAACTTGTAAAACAATACAGGACTTCATCGTAATTTCTTAAATAGAGTTCTCATCTCTGAGCTCGAGGGCCCTGGTGTTGTGTCCTTGAGAAAGGATCTGTCTCTCCTTCGTGTACCTTTTTTCTCTTTCTTTGTCACTCAATCCCCTCCAATCACAGCGAGCAGATTTTCTAATATCCATTACTTCTATCGAGGTCAGTGCAATCCTACTGGGTCTGCCAAAGAATTGGCAGGTGCCGATAAGAGCCTCACTCCAGACACTGTAATAAGTTAAAAAATCCAACTATGACCCAGAATCCCCAGCACTGCTATTCCACACCTATTTCCATAAGCCATTACAATACACTGGTGACATATGAGGAAACAGGAGCGCACACAAAACATGTTAAGCCACAAATGTCAGAGAGCTGGATCCTGGATTAGTGATACACTACATTTAAGGTGGCATTGATAGTGCTGTGCCGTGGATTGAGGTAACGCTAACATGCTGTTATCTTATTTCATCTCTGTGTCGAAAGAGAATTTGGACATGACCTAGCCACTTTCTAGCTATATAACTCAAACTTTTAACTCCTGTTATGACTTAGTTGCAAAAAAAGACATGCACACAATTAAACACAACATTAATCATCAGAACGCTGGCATAGTGGCCCATAGTATATACACCGATCAGGCAAACGTTATGATCTAAATGTGTTAGTCCCCGTTTTGCTGCCAAACAGCCCTGACCCGTTGAGGCATGGACTCCACTAGACCCCTGAAGGTGTGCTGTGGTATCTGGCACCAGGATGTTAGCAGCAGATCCTTTAAGTCCTGTAAATTGCGAGGTGGAGCCTCCATGGATCGGACTTGTTTGCTCAGCACATCCCACAGATGCTCGATTGGATTGAGATCTGGGGAATTTGGAGGCCGAGTCAACGCCTCAAACTCGTTGTTGAGCTCCTCAAACCATTCCTGAAGCATTTGTGCTTTGTGGCGGCGCATTATCTGCTGAAAGAGCCACAGCCACAGGGAATACCGTCTCCATGAGAGGCTGGACATGGGCTCAACAATGCTTAGGTAAGTGGGACGTGTCAAAGTCACATCCACATGGATGGAGGACCCAAGGTTTCCCAGCAGAGCATTGCCCAAAGCATTACTGCCTCCGCTGTCACATGTCTGTCTTGTCCTGTGTAGCACATGGTGTTTTGGTTTATTTCTGTGTCCTGTGTGCGCCTGTCATCTGTCTTAACCCTACCCCTCTTGTTATCCAATTATTGGTTAATTTGACACACCTACTTTCCCCCATTACCTGCCTGTCCAGTGTTTGATCATTGTCTTTTGTCATTGGTATGTTTTCCTGTTTTCTGGCTCCCTGTTCCCGATGCGGGTAATTTGTCTTTGTTATGTTTGATTTTCCCCCTTGTGGGTTTTGTTTTGTGTTTATTTTTATTTTTGTATTTGTTAAACACTAATTTTCTCCTGTACTTGAGTCCTCGTCCCTTTTCCACATGCCCTCCGTGACATCTGCCAGCTTGCCTTCTTCCCATAGTGCACCTGGTGCCATGTGTTCCCCAGGTAACTCACGCACACACACCCGGCCATCCATGTGATGTAGAAGAACACGTGATCATCAGACCAGGCCACCTTCTTCCATTGCTCCGTGGTCCAGTTCTGATGCTCACGTGCCACTGTTGGTGCTTTGGGCGGTGGACAGGGGTCAGCATGGGCACTGGTCAGCGGCTGTGCCGCCCCATGCCCAACAAACTGAGATGCTCTGTGTATTCTGACACCTTTCTATCAGAACCAGCATTAAGTTCTTGAGCAGTTTGAGCTCCAGTAGCTCGTCTGTTTGATCGGACCACACGGGCCAGCCTTCGCTCCCCACGTGCATCAATGAGCCTCGGCCGCCCATGACCCTGTGGCCGGTTCTCCACTGGTCCTTCCTTGAGCACTTTTGATAGAGACTGACCACTGCAGACCGGGAACACCCCACAAGAGCTGCAGTTCTGGAGATGCTCTGACCCAGTCGTCTAGCCATCACAATCTGGCCCTCGTCAAACTCGCACAAATCCTTACGCTTGCCCATTTTTCCTGCTTCTAACACATCAACTCTGAGGACAAAATGTTCACTTGCTGCCTAATATATCCCACCCACTAACAGATCATCAGTGTTATTCACTTCACCTGTCAGTGGTCATAATGTTATACTTAATCGGTGTATATATATCCCATCCCATCGCCTCATTTATTTAATCAAAAATACAGTAAAAATTTATATTGTGAAATAATTATTAGAATTAAAATGTAATTTATTGATGGCAAAGCTGAATTTTCATCACCATTACTTCTTATTATGATCCTTCAGAAATCATTCTAAAATGCTGATTTGCTGCCCAATTATTATCAGTTATTATTGGTGCTCAATTATTATTAATGTTTCTTATTATCAATGTTGAAAACAGTTTTTGCTACTTAATAATTTTGTGGAAACTGTGGTTCTTTTTTTTTCAGGATTCTTTGATGAATATGACGTTCAAGATATCAGCATTTATTTGAAATGGGAATCTTCTGAAACATTATAAATGTCTTAATTGGTCACTTTTAATCATAATTTTTGCTAAAATATGAAGCAGTGCAACATTGATAATAATCATAAATGTTTCTTGAGCAGCAAATCATCTTATTGGTGAAGGATCATGTGACACTGAAGACTGGAGTAATGATGATGAATTCAGCTTTGATCACAGAAATAAATTAAATTTTAAAAATACATTCATATAGAAAACATATGTTGTGGTTTGGTATTCAGGCCTTCCAGAAAAATGCTGCTTTTTTGTGATTGTTGCGGGCAAAAATCCTTGATTATGCGGCATGTTTCCTTAAAAAATGCGATGAAAAATGCGGGATATTTATGCAATTTTATGCGATGAAATTGCGGGAACTTGCAAAAACTGTGGTTTGATGAAAAAGGGAAAAAAAGCACTACATCACAGAAAGTGCTGGGAATATTTAAGTTCTCATCTTGTTTTATTGAAGCCCTTAATAAACACACGGCTCAAATGTACAAAACATTGAGTCAAACAAGTTCTGTAGCTTTACAAAAGGAATATGCTACAACTTCTGAAAAATGAATAAATAACTTCCTGTTTTACAGAGCTAGCTTTACAAAACAGACATTTGAGTGCTTCCAATGCACAAAGTGCAATCTCTTAAAGGGTTAGTTCACCCAAAAATGTAAATTCTGTCATTAATGACGTCCCCTCATGTCGTTGGACACCCGTCAGACCTCCGTTCGTCTCTAAATAACGACTTATATAGTGATGACCGATTTCAAAACACAGCATCATGATGCTATGAATCAGTGAGTCGATTCATGATTCGGATCGTGTGTCAAACTACTGAAATACGTGACTTTGGCGATCCGAACCGCTGAATCGACTCATTGATTCATAACGCTTCAAACCGCTGAATCGACTCATTGATTCATAACGCTCCAAACCGCTGAATCGACTCATTGATTCATAACGCTTCAAACCGCTGAATCGACTCACTGATTCATAACGCTTCAAAGCTTCATGATGCTGTGTTTTGAAATCGGTCAACACACCGGGAAACTGCTTTGCTCTTTTGCTGTTATTTTTGTTGGCAAATGGGAGTTTGCGCTTCATCATGGTTTCACCGATATCTATGGTTTCTCCGCGGGGTTTGCAGCTTTTCGATGACGTTCATGTCGGGTAATTACGTCACTTCAAAACGTTCCCATGGCAAAAGGCGGAAATGGCGGCTCTTGTGTGAAGTAAACAAACATTTGTCAACTTTCTGCTAATATATATATGACTATTTTTGCAACGAAAATGCGGGGATTATGAAATCATGCTAGCCCCGCATATTTTGCACGTGGAAATAGGCAATTTATGCAGCGAAAGTGCGGCGTATTTGAAAAAATGCGGCCCCGCATAAATATGCGGACTTTGGCTGATTATGCGTTAAATCATGCGATCGCATAATCACGTTTTTCTGGAGGGACTGGCTATTGGTGGATTTTGTGTGAGTGACAGGTTGCCCCGCCCTCATCATCATGAACTGGTAAATAAGAATGGCCAATTTTGATTTAAAAGTGTAATGCTATTTCACAATTGTACTGTTTTTACTCTATCAAATGAATCCAGCCTTGGTAACCATAAAAGACAAAAACCTTAAGAAATCTTAATTATTCCAAACAGTTGACGGTAGTGTATATAAATAATTTAGAATTGATCTAGAAATTGGAGAGAGCGCCCTCTCTCTCTCTCTCTGTATGTGCACTGTGAGCTGCTGCTGATCCTCTCCCCTGATCTGGCAGATAAAGCATGATGGAGGCTGTTCAGAGATGTTTGTCATTGTTTGCAGAATTAATGTAAATCCAGACAATCCATCCACTGAGCTTCTTAAAGATCAGTAAAAGCCACAGACTGCCAGACAAAAAAAAGGTAGTTAAGCAGCAGCATATTAATGTTGGAAAAATAAGCTTCGATTAGCAGTTTACAAGATTTATTAGAGCAGAAGAGTATAAATCAAGCCGCTTTGCACACAGTGCTTCACAGTGTGATTTGTTTTGGTTAAATGTAAGCATGTTTGAAATAGAGTTGTTCCGATTCCGATACTAGTATCGGAAATATCACCGATACCACAACAAATTCTGGCATCGGTATCGGCGAGTACTTGAACCCATGTCCGATCCGATACCATATTCTTAAACAAGACCTAGTTATGACTGTTTTGCCACAAGAACCCAGAGCAGCGAAGAAGAAATGAAAACGCGTTAGCAGTATACAGTATGTCCACTGTTTAGCAGTATTTCGTCTCTGTGTGGATGGCGGGCGCCTGCGCACACACACACACATGCACGTGCGTGACGCTCGCTGTCTTTGTAATCTCTGCCGTGTGTCACTATCAAGTGGCAAAATCCAGTCTATGGTCACTATATGAGGACACGAACGCATAAACTGTCACTTCCTGAGAATTTACCGTTTCATTTGAGAAAACTGTCATATAATGAACACAGACACTGACATATCTTCATATCCCTCAAAATAAAAGTTCGGTTTAATTTATTTTTAATTGACAG
The DNA here is from genome assembly GCA_023566225.1 of Romanogobio albipinnatus. Classification (NCBI taxonomy): domain Eukaryota; kingdom Metazoa; phylum Chordata; class Actinopteri; order Cypriniformes; family Gobionidae; genus Romanogobio; species Romanogobio albipinnatus. The sequence goes on along the minus strand of CM042252.1, from coordinate 3,075,011 downwards.
AATATATTAGGCTACTGCTGTACAGTAGATATAGCTATGTCTCTATTACTAATAATAATGCCTAGATGGTTGCTTATTTTTTACTTGTTTTGTTGTAAAGAGATTATTTTCTGATTAATTTATTTTTTTATATATTCCTACATTTATTTGTTGCACTGTTTTTTCTACAGTTATATTGTACAACTAAAATACCTTTTTCAGTTTGCAGTGTTAGATTTGTGGCTGCATTTGAAGTTCTTTTTCGCTTAAGAAAAATAAATAATATTTCTGTCAAATGCATGTCAGATAATAAAAATACTGTAATAAATACAGTAGTTCACCATGTATTTGTTCATGTTTTGTTAAGCGGTAAGTCTGAAGCACACCATAAAATAATTCTAGAAATTCATACAGGGCTAGTAGTGTATACAGCTGTATATACAGATACACACACAGGTATCGGATCAGTACTCGCTATCGGCCGATACCCTGAGCCCAGGTATCGGAATCGGTATCGGGAAGGGAAAAAGGGTATCGGAACATCTCTAGTTTGAAATATCTGGTAAAACAGTCCCTCCAGAAAAACGTGATTATGCGATCGCATGATTTAACGCATAATCAGCCAAAGTCTGTATATTTATGTGGGGGCCGCATTTTTTCAAATACGCCGCACTTTCGCCGCATAAATTGCCTATTTCCGCGTGCAAAATATGCGGGGCTAGCATGATTTCATAATCCCCGCATTTTCGTTGCAAAAAAGTCATATATATATTAGCAGAAAGTTGAAAAATGTTTGTTTACTTCACACAAGAGCCGCCATTTCCCCCTGTTGCCATGGGAACGTTTTGAAGTGACGTAATTACCCGACGTGAACGTCATCGAAAAGCTACAAACCCCGTGGAGAAACCATAGATATCGGTGAAACCATGATGAAGCGCAAACTCCCATTTGCCAATAAAAATAACAGCAAAAGACGCGCAAAGCAGTTTCCCGGTGTGTTGACTGATTTCAAAACACAGCATCATGAAGCTTTGAAGCGTTATGAATCAATGAGTCGATTCAGCGGTTCGGAGCGTTATGAATCAGTGAGTCGATTCAGCGGTTCGGAGCGTTATGAATCAGTGAGTCGATTCAGCGGTTTGGAGCGTTATGAATCAGTGAGTCGATTCAGCGGTTCGGAGCGTTATGAATCAGTGAGTCGATTCAGCGGTTTGGAGCGTTATGAATCAGTGAGTCGATTCAGCGGTTCGGAGCGATATGTATCAGTGAGTCGATTCAGCGGTTTGGAGCGTTATGAATCAGTGAGTCGATTCAGCGGTTTGGAGCGTTATGAATCAGTGAGTCGATTCAGCGGTTCGGAGCGTTATGAATCAGTGAGTCGATTCAGCGGTTTGGAGCGTTATGAATCAGTGAGTCGATTCAGCGGTTTGGAGCGTTATGAATCAGTGAGTCGATTCAGCGGTTCGGAGCGTTATGAATCAGTGAGTCGATTCAGCGGTTTGGAGCGTCAATTCAGCGGTTTGGAGCGTTATTGTGGCGAGCAGCGAGGCTGAGGGACCGTGAGGGCGGGACGAGGCGGCGCTCATCACTGGGGATGAGCGCCAGCTGTGAGTCGCAGCGATCTCGGCCCTCGCGGAGGAGTTTATTATTTTGTGTGTATTTATTAAAAGTTCTTTTGATTGTCCGCCGGTTCCCGCCTCCTTCTTCCTGTACAAACAAGCTTTACTACAGTTATGAATCAGTGGGTCGATTCAGTGGTTCGGATCGCCAAAGTCTCGTATTTCAGCAGTTTGACACGCGATCCGAATCATGAATCGACTCGCTGATTCATAACACTTTGAAGCTTCATGATGCCTTGTTTTGAAATCGGTCCAAATTGAGCCATGTGTTTATTAAGGTCTTCAATAAAACAAGATGCGAACTTAAATATTCAATTAATAATATTAGCTTTTTTTCTCTTTTTCATCAAACCGCAGTTTTTGCAAGTTTTATCGCATAAAATTGCATAAATATCCCGCATTTTTTAAGAAAACGTGCCGCATAATCAAGGATTTTTGCCCGCAACAATCACAAAAAAAGCCCCATTTTTCTGGAAGGACTGGTAAAAGTATAATTGCAAGCCACTGGACTTGATGTCCGTATGTTTCAGAGATTTCATCCCTCAAACGTGTGTCTTTGTCAGTTGTCTAAAGCTTGGCGTTAGGAAGGAGAAAGGTTCACATCTTATGGCAGCATTATAAGAGGCTGATAAGTGGTGTGGCACGCAAGCCATCGGTTAAGAGACTCTTCACATAGACGCTGCTTCCTGCTCTTTAAAAAACATCTTTACAAAAAGGGTGAAGGTGGACTGTAGAAGAGCAGGAGGAAGATCAGTTAATCCCAAATACTGTATGATACGAGTATCAGGAAAAAGTAAATTTCACATTCAACAGCACACGGAGGGAATTGTATGAAATGTGTATTTAGTACCCATCCAAGGTTTGGGGTCGGTAAGAGAGAAGGCTCTTCTGCTCACCCAGGCTGCATTTATGTGATCAAAAATATAATATTATTATAATATCAGTAATATTGTGAAATATAATTACAGATTAAAATAACTGGATGTTTATCAGCCATTGTTTTAATGGTTTTGTCACTTCGGTCTAGTTTTGCTCTTGGGTGTGTGACAGAGCCCTGACACTGCTATATTGTCATGTTTTGTGTGAGCACATGGCTTGTCATTTGTTTCTTTGAGCCATGTGCTCTCATGTCTATTGTCTTGACCCCGCCCCTCTTGTTACCTGATAATTGGTTAATTTGCCCCACCTGTTCTCCCTCATTTATTGCCTTGTTTGCTCCCTATTTAGGCCCTGTCACAAATGGCACACTTCATGTGCACTTTCGGTCTTGTGAACTTAAAATGGCCGCTGCGTGTCCACGAGACCGTAGACTGTCCTGTTTGTCATTTTAGGTCTCAGAAGGGTGCTCATGAACTCCCCCTTTGCGGTCAATATGCACCCTCGATGTGCACTTCTGCCGAGCCCGCACTGGTGCGGGTTACGCAGCGGACTTCTTCCCGACAGTCAAAGTGGCGTTACGTTGTGAAAGTGCCGACTGTTTGCGGTCCTGTGTTGGTTCGTTATCGTCTGTTTCCCGTCCTTGCTTCATGCTCCTGGTTCCTTGTGTGTGATATGTTCTGGTTTTCCCCCTCGTGGGTAGTTTTGTTTGTTTTTGTTTACCTTTTGTGATTAATAAAACCCACTTTCTCCTGCACTTGAGTTCTTGATCCTTTTATCCATTCCCCAACCGTGACAATTACTCCAGTCACATGTTCCTTCAGAAATCATTCTACAGGTCACATTAGCTACATTTCAGTGGCAAAAAAAGGATAATCATCTATAGAGTGCAGCAGTTGTGATGTCAAAACCCGGAAGACTAAGGCCCAATCCCATTTCTACCCCTTAGCCCTTCCCTTTCCCCTACCCCTTTGTTTTGCACGTTCACGTGAAGGGGTAGGGGTGTCTCGATTCTCTTTTGGCAGGAGTGGTAGGGGTAAGATTTTTCAGGACCACACTTCGAACGAAGGGGTATGAGGAGTTTCCCTCCACCGACTACCGCGCTGCTAGAATGTGTGTGTGTGTGGCCACCCGGGATCGATCACTTGCGTGTCGCCTGGCTGCCAGTTTCTCTTTTTTGAGTGATTTGAACACATATTAATAATAGTTAAAAACATATATATCTGGTCATCCTTCATAACGCAGTCGATATTTACAATACATATCGTCTGTACCAAGGCGGCGACTGACTTGACGTATAACGTATGAACATTATCGCAGCACCACAGTAGATAACGAAACCATATCCGTACCGGCCGGCTCGGATCAGCACGGAATGGAACGGTTAATAAATAAAGAGAACAGTTTGGCCCGATGGAAAAGCGGCTTCACTAGTCTTGTATGTTCTGTATCATCTTAGGAAACTCTGGCTCATACGTTTTTGAACTGAAAATGAGCACCGTTTTATTAAGTCCAAATACAGCACAAAACTCTGTTGGGAGTGAGTAATTTGTTAAATGTGCTTGTGCCTGATTTCTTTTAGATATAGCCTACGCACTTCATTGCTGTTCATACTGGTTAAATGTCACAGGACACTAATAAAAGAAACGGGGTATGATGATGTGTGATGACGTGTAATGGTATAGTAGTGGTGTCCCATTTCTTAGGGGAATATTTTCACCCCTACGCCTTGGTACTCTGTTTCAAGGGGCAAGGGGAACGGGTAGGTGTAGTGGTAGGGGAAGCCGAATAGGTATAAAATAGAATTGGGATTGGGCCTAATTCACCAGTGGTTCCCTCGGGATTTTAACACAAATGTCGGTACTTTCTACTCCTTACATTTTACAAAATTGGCTCATTACTTTAGTTTCAAATAATTTCAGTGTTGTTAACGTTATTATTTTTTGTGTCATCAATACCGAATTCAATCTAATTGGATGGGAATATACGTTGAACTTTACACACCACTACAAGACGACTCAACAGATTCGGCGGCATTCATTCGCGGGAAATCATAGCGGCTTGATAGCGGTAACATTAGCATGTAGTATGGACGGCGGCGACATTATTGAAGAAAACAGAGCAGACAAGCAGCAAGACATTCCCAATCATCCTTGGCCTTATCTGAGAGAGATGTTTGAGATTGTAGGCATCAAGAAGAACTCCTGGCGAATGTGCTGCAAATTGTGCAAACCAAAACACCACAAACTGCTGGCTTTCAAGAATCCACCTTCGAATTTGAAAAAACTTTCTCTAACTTTTATAGCACTTCAATTGTAAAAATTGTGAGCCTGACTTATTATTATCATTATTATTATTAGCACTCCATGTTCAAAGTTTTAGGCCTATTGGCCGACATCCATTTAAAATGTAGGCAATGGCATATTTTTCCATATACAGTACACTTAACCTTTGTGTGGTCCAGGTAGCTTTATATAAAAAATGGTTGTCATTCACAAGGCTACTTTTACTTTTATACTTTAAGTAAATTTCCAAGCCTGTACTTTTGTTACTTTTACTTGAGTAAAGAAGTTAAATCATTACTTCTACTTTTAGTGTCTGTACTTCTACTTGAGTAGGGGAACTGAGTGCTTTTGCCATCTCTGTTTATGAGTAAAATAAGGTCTGTGGGAAACATAACTTGACAATACTTGTTCTAGTTGGTTACTTATCAGAAACATACATTTAAAAAAAATAAACAACAGCTTCAAAATGTACATACATTTAATAGGGGTGTGTGCAGTTTACGTTGTAGAACAAAACGACAAAGGTATCGTCAAGTTATGTTTCCCACAGACCTTATTTTACTCATAAATGTGCAAACCGTATTATGGTCAGGGTTCTGTTTAGGGCAGAGGCTATTTACAGGTGAAAATTGTATACTTTCGTGGCGATAGATGCTCTTCTCTATGTACTAATAGCAATAGATTCTATTTAAACTATGTAAAAATAGTATTTGTTGTACATTAAATGGTATGCAATAATAATGCAGAGTGTAAATTATTATATTTATTAAACGTATTAAATGGATGCCGCCGATTTACTTTATTATTAAACACACATTAGACACTTTATTTTCACTTTTCAAATATTTTCTTCATTTTTATTGAAAATAAATGTCTTTCCGATCTGATATGTGACGGGAAACGATTTGGTGGATTCAAACTCGAATAAATTTGCGTCAAAGCTTTCTGCCACCCGCCACACCTTACCCCTAAACTATTGCTGATGTTGACAAACCATCTTCCGTTATTATGTCTGGCTCAATCAGACAAAATAATAACAGAAGTAAGCGGCCAATTTGCACTTAGAAAAAGGGGTGTTCGAATCCAGATTTTTTGGAGTCGACTCCGATTCCCGACTCCCACTGTAGGAGACTATGGGATTGACTCCTCGACTCCATTTACTTTACATCAAGGGTCAGAAATAAGACAAAATTACAGTTGTTACACACTTAAATTATTTTCCCCCGACAAAAAGCCTTAAAATCCCCTTATTAAACCCGCAGACCATCCAAATTAGTCCAATTTAGCGATGACTTGATCAGTGGCTGTCAACGTTTCTACCTAGCTGTTGCCGATGCCTAATTTTACAGAGAAAAAAGTCATGAAAAAAGCTGTTGTCGAGTAATGGCGCTAAACGCACATGATTATTGTCTTAAAAGGTGAGTTAAAGACACTAAATACTAAAATACATACAATAATGTACACCTACTGATGTGTTTCTTTTTGATGTGAGATTTCTTTATGATTTATGGTAAGTTTAATGATTATGAACACAAGGTTAGCCATGGAAAACCAAATCTATATTTATTGCATTAATATACCATCAAACTAAAGCTAGCACGGAGGAAGCCTATGTATAATTACAAGCTAAAGTCGCTGGATTCTTGTGTAAAGTTTCAGTGTAGCGTCCGCTTTACCCTTGGCGAGTAATGCAGCATCACTTAGTCGTCCTGCAGTAATTCATACTTAGAAACAGTAGTTACCCACACATGTTGTACTGTATGTGTTGCACCAAATTGTGTCCAGTCATGTGGCTCAACAAATGACTCAAAACAGCTTAAACAATGAAGGTCGTGTAATAGGTGATGGTCATTCCAGTGCAATACAGTTCCCCCAGACAGAAAGCGGTATGGACAGATTTAGTCCTTTTACTGAACAATATGGATGTCTTTTATAGGAAATGAACTTTTTTAATGAGCTTTGGTATTTTATTATCACATAAAGCTATAATTGGACAGACAATCTGGTTCTGTTAATGTAATTGTTGGAATAATCTTCTAAAAAAAAATGGGAAGGTTGCAGGATATTTTGACCTTTTGAGGTTCTGTCAGCTGAAACGTCCTTCTTTGGTAAGAGTCCTAACATGCCGTAATTTAATTCAACACGTATTTTTGTGGAAAAGGCAATGTTTTGTTCTACACGTTTCAGGTCACGTTGTACCTTCAATGTAGTTGGAGCATTGGCTCTCTCATAAAGACATCAGGCCAAGTGGCGGTGGAGGTAATAACAGTGTTCATGGAGCCATAAATCTGTTCCATCTAATGATGTGATTCACCTGCAGTAGCAGTTTGATATGTCATGGTCCCTGCTCTGTCATTTCAAGGGGACACAGCTGGAACAAACCTCTCTCTCAGCTATAGGAGAGTCTGATTTACCGTGGTCGTCTTCTTCTTCTCTTGCACTACGTTAAGAACGAAGCTACCGATGCCAGGAATTAATGGCAAGATATATGTTACCATCCTTGTGAGAGGGACCTCTCTTAGTCGGGTGATTTCTACAATCAATATTCAAGTCTAGATCATATTAGCCTTCTAAAAAGTGCTGTCTAGGTGCAAATGTCAGTACATCTATGGTCCAGATGAAGGTTTTAGTGAAGAGAGTGTGATCGATGGTGGCAGGACTTTTTTCAGATAGCTGGAGCTGTCAGAAGAGATGATACGTTTTCATGCACAAAAGGGTGCATACTCACAAAATATAACTGTGATTATGAAACTCTTTAAAACATAAAACTGACACTTTGACTGATTATAAACTATATTGAAAAAAGTGCAACTAACGTCATTTATTAGTATAATAGGCATTAGTAAATTGTTAATTACTATTAATTAAAAGGCAATAGTAAGCAGTTCATAAAAAACTGATTTATCCTAGCCTGGGAAAACCCAGACAATTTCCGGCAAATTTAGATTTGCTCTGCAAGTAGTCTGGCAAAGAGCCCATTCAAACCCATTTCTAATGCCTAGAAATCGAGGCACCAATCAGAAACGTTGGGGCGGGCTTTACACGATGACGACAGCGCAGCGACGTTGAAGCAGATTTGCCGCTGTGGAGCATCACTCGTTTGAATCAGCTATCACGTCTGTTTTAAGTGATTTAAACTTTTCCTTTTCGTTAAAACCCGAGCAAAGAACAACACTCGAAGCCTTCATATCTAAAAAAGATGTTATCGCTGTCTTACCGACTGGATTCGGCAAAAGTCTGATACCAGCTTGGCCCTTTGGTGGCTAAACGAATGGGTCTTAGCGAGAGCCCTCTGGTAGTGTTAATGTTTCACAAAATATAGATTTGAGTCCTTTTCAGGAAAGAATGTAGTTGTTTAAAGCTCAAATCTGTGGTTTATTTATAAAGAGAGCACATTTTTGAAAATTATATCTGCTGTTTTCGGAGTTGTGAGCTCCAGTGGATCACCGGTGCTCAATCGCTCATTAACTCCACGAGAGGCGCCTTTCCTCGGCCAGTCCTTCTGTCGTCTGCCGCTGGCTCTGATGTCTCTGTGGTGGTTAAACATAAGATATGATTCGTGTAGATCTAACGGCTGATCTTTGCTCTCACTAATCTATAATTTGTTCCCTGACAGATCGTTTTGTCTGAGGGCAAAGTGAAGTTTCATAACTTTATATTTTTAAGCTATTAAACTTTACCGTTGTAGTCTCCTAGCGCTGACTTTGTTTGACTGAATTGCTTTATTTATTGTATAGCTTCGTATACCTTTTACTTATACTTTTATAATTGCTATTGATCACACATAAACTGACATTTAACAAAAAGAGACTGGGTTGTGTTTTATGTCATATTTAATTTATTACAGTGATAATCATAGCCTATAGTATGCACACATTAATGTGTGTGTGTGTGTGTGTGTTTTTTTTTTTTTTAAATGTAAACGAAAAGAGGCTGGGTTTTTTATATTTCGTTTTGTTATAACATGCATTGAAGATAATATATATAATATGTTTCTTTTTTTTTTAATGAAAATTAAAAGAGGTAGAGTGGTGTTTTATCTTATATTTCGTTTTATTGTAGCCTAAAATATACAAATATATACTGAGTGATACTGTCAAGAACGCTGCTTGTCCATTAGCAGAGTAGGCGGACTATTAACTAAATGGTGGCGGGGATTCCCCCGAGGGGAAGTGCTTAGGGAAGTTTGCAAGTGCGTGTCTTAAACTGGAGTGGAACGCAGCATACGATGTTTCTCCGTCGCTCTGCATACGTCATCTCCCTCATCGCTCTGATTGGTTTTAGGTCTATCCAATTGCACCGAGAGGTATTTGAGTGACGCCCGTTGGTGACGCCCCTTTGGAAATGATTTGTCTATGAAGCTTTGCCAGACCATAACTCAGTTACTACTGAGAATGGTCTGGTTTTAACCAGGCTAGATTTATCCCTGATTTATAGGCATATCTATTTTTACTTTTTAAAGGGGTGGTAAAACACATTCTTTCAAAGGCTTGATTGTGTTTGTGGGGTGCACTGTAACATGTGTTCATGCTTCGTTTTTAAAAAAAATTCATTATTTTTCATATATTTGACCTTTATTCTACACTGCTCTGTCCCTCCTTGTAAAAACGTTCTGATGGTTTCCGGGTTGTATGAAGCCAGTCCCTCAAAAATACGCAATGGGCTCAGATTGGTCAGCTGGCCCAGTGTGTTATGATTCGCTAACCGCCTAGTGCACGTTTGTCGGAAACGCCACGCCCCTTCCCTTTACCAGTAGACTGTGCTTTGAGTAGTACAACGGCGTCAATAAAACCATACCAATTTGAGCCTGAATCAGACCCAGACAATTTTAGTGAAGATGATCAAGCAGAACCTGTTCAGTCCTCAAGAGTAAAGACTGCGGATCTATAGTGATCGCTACTGAATGGCACCGTTACTTTTACAATATCTGTCGCAAGAACGAACACTAAACATTGGCTTTACTATAGTATCCAAATCAAACACAGAAGCATGTTTAGCAGGCCTGTAGATAAACAATACATAAAAGCTCTAATCAAAGAATAATTTACACTAATGCCAAGTTCGCTGTTGAGATTTAAAACAGTTTGTAACGTTAGGTGTTTGTCGGATAACGTTAAGTATGAATGAGCATTTACCAAACTGGTTTGCACAACAGCGTTGTCATCTGTTTACTTCCTTGCTACAACGTACAATTAACAAACGAAACACAAACGAAACACAAACGAAAAATAAATCATACTTACAGGTTGTGGCCTGTAAACAGCTTCTGTTTTAAAATCCATCTTTCAGGACAAGCCGTTGTGCGAATCCTGCATTGAACTCGTGAAGATTGTGGAAGCTTTCCTCCGTGAGATGTGCAGCGGGAGCCGCGCGCGCCCGTCATGCATTAACACACTGGCAGTGTTTGTCTCGCGCAGCTGAACCGCGGCTCGTGTATTGCAAATACAGGCGAATATCGTCCATTATGTCACATTTTCCAGTCTTCTCCTCCGACCCCTGTCTGTCTCATGCTTTGATTTATGATGGGCAGTATATATCTGCTGCAAATGCGACCTGTTCCCCTCTGTCTCATACACACATGCATATAACGTTGTATGTTAAACGCACTGCAACACACCCCCGTCCATAGGAAGGCTGAACAAAGTGGACCTGCAATTCGGATGGAAATAACAGCGTTTCGTCGGCATTGCGGCAACAACACTCCAGCCTACTAACTATACCACAACAACGCTTCCCTGCTGCGATACAAAATGGCCTCGCCCCCCTTATTTAATATAGAGGGGTTTATGTAAATATTGGGGCTGGTGATGTCAGAGACCCTGGAGGAATGTCTGTAGTCCCTAGCGGCCGTTTGCTGTAGTCCTTAGAAATTGATTTCTTTAAAAGCAAATATCTCCCTTTGCTTTAAACTTTGAACGTTGTAACTTTGCAGATGTTGTTTATGCTCAAACAGCAACATTACACACTAGCTAAAGTTAGAAAAGTGAAATCGTGGTTTACCACCCCTTTAAGACCAATGATACTGGACCCACTCACTTTTACCATCTCTAATTCAGCACATGTCTGTTCACCTACCCCAAACCGATAAACACTTTATCGTTAAACACACTTTAGATGCTTTATTTTCACTTTTCAAATATTTAGAGCCTCTTTCGAACCTCGTGACATCAAAACCTTCTGCCATGTGCCTTAAGCCCAGTTTATACTTCTACGTTGAGTGTACGCCGTAGCTACGCCGTAGGCTGTGTGTTGCACGCTTAGCCTACGACTTACCGTGAAGTGCACTTCTCCAAAAATGTAACAACACGTCAATTTTACGCGGACCACAAGCGCTGTGATTGGTCTGCTAGAACCCCTCCCTCAGGTCAATAAATGAATAAAAAATCTGCGAAAGGGGTGTGTGTGTGCCCAGACTCCAAAAATGGGATGATAGTTTCATCCATACATCTGCTATATAACACAATATTTTGTAGTGCAGAGATTGTTTATGTTTGTGAATAAATACATAGATCCGCTGTGTATAGTTTATTTATTTTCTCATTGAAACCAAAGATGTTAATCAGTGATTGTATATCAAGAACAGGGACACATTTGGGTGCATTTCGTTTTGTAATTTCAACGGAACGAATAAAGTCTCTGCAACAGCAATCGATTGAAGCGCGTGTCTGTGCACGAGCCATCGACACTGAAAACAGCGCCACGAGCACTCGGCATGATTTCAAAAACTCATTCCAGCCAGATCGTCTCTTATACTACTATTATACTTATACTTATACTGCTTAGTTTGTATTAAGCCGGGTGCACACTGTGCGATTTTGGCCACGATTTGGCCGTCTAAGACAAATTTTGAAATCCTAAAAGATTTATCTGATCCTAGGCTAAAATCTGAAGTCTTTGATCCTAAGTTTGACATGTGCACCGACAACCGATTAATGACCGTTGCGATCAAATTTTACCTCGGACAAAATTCTGTCAGAAGATTTGAGGCGCAATCCTGCAGTGTGACTTCTCCTAGGACGACCGTCAAATCAAGAACCAATAGGAGCGCAGAACCTGATGACGCATTTCGTGCGACAACATCAAATCACAACAGGGAACATGTCGAAAAGAGTCAGGCGAATGAAAAATGCCACCGCTTGTTTTTGTTGTTTGCTGAACGCTACCATTGTGTCTGTGAATGCGGCTCACCGTTACCGAACGTGTCACGGATTGATGACGTAAAACTCAGTCCGTACGAGTCTCTTGCTTGCGTCCGTTTTTCGCGTCTGACTGTCGTACAGTCTGACATAATGACAACTGAGATCCTACAGTGTGACATGTATTACATTCATGTTCGTACAGTCTGACTTGTATCGTTTCAGATATTTCAGTATCGATACATAGCGAAATATGGATATTTTTGACAACACTAGTAGGCATACACACAGGTTTGAAGACTCGTTCTCTCGCCCCCTACAGTGCAATTCAGCTAGGTGTACATCCGCGCTACACTATCAAGGTGAAAGTCATCATAGCTTGCGTAGTATAGACCCAGCTCCCAACCCAACTTTGAGAATAGATTAACGGCAATATTTTTTTATCGCCCGATAAGAGTCTCACGTTAACGCAGCACGTTAACGCCGATAACGGCCCACCACTACTTTTGATACAACAACTCAAGCTGCAAGAAAAGTTGCTTTCTGCCGCCATCACTGCTGCTACTCTGAAAAAAAAGCTGCTTCTTCTTCAGCTTTTGGGTTACACCATCAACATGCCTGTGGACACGGCCTCCTAAAGGTCTGCATGTGTAATTGCGCATTGACACGAACAACAACACAGATGTATAAATGAAAACCAACGCGTGGAGGCGTAGAGGATAGGGCGTAGGTCCGAGGCAGAAGTATAAATCCGCCTTTACCTCCACACTATTGCCACTTTAAATCATCTTCGTAATTGTGTCAGACGTTTAGTAATTTGCACTTAACCTCTTAAGCTCTGGGACCATTTTTGGGATTTCCCCTGATGTGTTTTATATTTTGTTTTGTTATAAATACACATGCAGTGAAGCTAATCAATGTACGCATTGCCTGAACCACATTTGTGTGGCTATTTATATGTTTAAGATTTTTTGTTTTTGTTCATGTGTATGCGGCCTGTTGCCTGACGTTAGTTAGAGTTTAGGTTTATAGTTCAAATCAAAACTATTCAAATCAAACCTGGTTTAGATCTGGTTCAGAGGGCTCACAATGCTCAGTATAAACAGAATAATGCTCCGTCATTAATAAGTCACTATGCTGGACTAATGAGTAGTACTACATTAACACTTCAGCTACTGCTAACTAATATAGAAACAAGCTGAACTAATCAGGAAGTGATATCAAATTTAGGAGATAGTTCCTTATTAGGTAATCAATAATTACTGAATGAGATTAGCCTTCATTAATAACTATTAACTACTGACAAATTATAAAGAACATTATTGTGTGTCTGAGACGTAATCAGTCATCATTTTTACTCTGAATAAAGTCATGAAATGCATCACTAATTACTCAAGTGTTACCTGATCACTATGCAGGAACTACTAATGATCTGGGCTGGATTTCCCGAAACCTTCTTAACACTACGTCATTCTTAAGTTATACCTCAAGGTGTACCTCAACGTTAATATGTGTTTTCTGAAACGATCTTAGTTAAGTGTGCCTTCTGTAAGTCATTATTTAATAAGGTTGGTCTGGACCACTCTTAGCTATACCTTATCACTGGTGACAGTTCACTCCTCTAGTGGCCACCACTGTTTCTTTACATCTCAGTCTATACCAATATAATTCTGCTAATTGAAGTGTTTTCATGCAAATAATACAATTGTCATTACACTGATGGTTGTTAGCTTTTTAATTATATTATCCAAGGTACTACATCAGCTGGCAAACCATTAAGAAGTCTATTTAAAGGGAATGATTGTGTATGGCAGTGATACAGCGAATAGTTGTGCTAAATCAAAGACGGCGCCGTCCGCGGAGCCATTTCTATGTGCACTATTTCATACGTGAAAACTTTAATCCCCTGGCTACCGTATCAGAAGCTGCAATTCAGAATAAATTCAGCAGACTTTGTCAAGACAAACCTGACAGAGCTCAGCCCTGAAATCCAGCTGCTGCCGCTCTCCTCTTTCTGTCTTTTTTCTCTGCTATAGTAGCTATTGATTATGTTTCCACGTGTTGCGCCTTTATTGAGTAGGCTAGGTCAACCAATAACAGAGTCCTGATAAATGCAATTTCAACTATTTCTGAAGTGCTTCTTTTATAAAGAACATCACTTTCTCGCATAACGCAGTGAAACAGCCCCTGCATAGAGTGAATAATCGATTCTTGAGCTAAACCAATTCAGCAGCACCGCCACGGACATCACCTGCTTGCGTCGCACTTAAGAAGGTATACATTAAGCAACCTCCTAAGATATAGTTCGATAATTAGATATATAAGTTATACCTTTAGGGTCTTCGTAGCACACTAAGAGACAACGTTATCGGGAAATGCAGCCCTGGACTAGGCTTGCTACGATAGTCTGTGTTGCCGGTGTTACCGTTGTTCAGACTCAACACCGGTTACATCACCGCCCCCACCGTCATTTTGATTTTTTTATAGTCGGCTAATAAAATGATTTAGTTAGAAAACAGACAATGCAAATATAAAACTGAACATGTCTGCTTAATAAAGCATAATCCGACCGTGAGTCTCAGCACAAACGCAGCAGGAGTCAGATCTCATTCATCAGAGAGGGAGGAGCTGACTGAGATGATCGCGGAAGATTTGGTTTCAAAGCTAAACGTAAAAGCGCCTATTTAAGGGAGCTTGTCAATTGTTTTGTGTTAGGGGTACGGTTTCACCTATTGAAACCGTTCCCGTTCTTCTTCTTCTTCTTCTTCTTCTTCTTCTTCTTCTTCTTGCTCTTTTGAGTTTATGGCAGCCCATAGAACCGTATGGTTAAAAGTTGTGAATTTTGGCACACGGATAGAGGACAGTCTCAAAAGTCACGATAACAAATTTGGAGTCTCTAACTCAATCCCTCTAGCGCCATCATCAGTCCAAAATTTCATGACTCATGTTTAATAACTTTTGAACCATAAGGGCTAGAAACAAAATTGTATTTGTTTTTTATTAAGAATAATTTTTAAGGCTAATGAACCCACAATTCAAGCAACCAATTCAAATTCAGCAAGCTAATCCAAAACCGAAACTAAAATGTGCCCGGCCGCACAGAACGCGCATTTACGGACAAACTGTCATTCACGGTGTGTGAGCACTGGCATTTATAGGAATTCATTGAAATCACTTGCTTTGCTCCGTTATGAATGCTGCGTTATGAATGTCTGAGCGAGGTTAGATAGAATTAGTGATTTAAAAGCCGAGTCAGTGATATCGGTATTACCGGTGTTGTCACACATCGATTAACCGGTGGGAAAATGTAGTTCCTGCATAATGACCAGGTAACACTTGAGTGATTAGTGCTGCATTTTATGACCACATTGAGAGTAGAAAAAGACAATTGCTCACATCTCAGACACGTTAATTTTGTGATTAGAAATGAATTAGTAATGTTTAGTCATAGTTACCTATTAGGGACCCACTTTATATTAGGTGGCCTTAACTACTATGTACTAACATTTTAATGAATCATTTGATACAATGCACTTATTGTGTACATACATGTTTTTACATTGTACTTACATTTTAAAAAATACTTGCATGTAATTACATCTGTAATTAATTTCTGTAGTTACATTTGTAATTACACAGTTGACACTTCCCTTACACCTAACCCGTCCCTTAAATTTACTCATACCACCACACCTGTCCCTAACCTGTCCCTTAAATTTACTCATACCACCACACCTGTCCCTAACTTTACCCTTAAACTTACCCATACCACCACACCTGTCCCTAACCCTACTCTTAAACTTACCCATACCACCACACCTGTCCCTAACTTTACCCTTAAACTTACCCATACCACCACACCTGTCCCTAACTTTACCCTTAAACTTACCCATACCACCACACCTGTCCCTAACTTTACCCTTAAACTTACCCATACCACCACACCTGTCCCTAACCCGTCCGTTAAACTTACCCATACCACCACACCTGTCCCTAACTTTACCCTTAAACTTACCCATACCACCACACCTGTCCCTAACCCGTCCGTTAAACTTACCCATACCACCACACCTGTCCCTAACTTTACCCTTAAACTTACCCATACCACCACACCTGTCCCTAACTTTACCCTTAAACTTACCCATACCACCACACCTGTCCCTAACCCGTCCGTTAAACTTACCCATACCACCACACCTGTCCCTAACCCTACCCTTAAACTTACCCATACCACCACACCTGTCCCTAACTTTACCCTTAAACTTACCCATACCACCACACCTGTCCCTAACCCTACGCTTAAACTTACCCATACCACCACACCTGTCCCTAACTTTACCCTTAAACTTACCCATAGTACCACACCTGTCCCTAACTTTACCCTTAAACTTACCCATAGCACCACACCTGTCCCTAACTCTACCCTTAAACTTACCCATACCACCACACCTGTCCCTAACTTTACCCTTAAACTTACCCATACCACCACACCTGTCCCTAACTTTACCCTTAAACTTACCCATACCACCACACCTGTCCCTAACTTTACCCTTAAACTTACCCATAGCACCACACCTGTCCCTAACTCTACCCTTAAACTTACCCATACCACCACACCTGTCCCTAACTTTACCCTTAAACTTACCCATAGCACCACACCTGTCCCTAACTTTACCCTTAAACTTACCCATAGCACCACACCTGTCCCTAACTTTACCCTTAAACTTACCCATACCACTACACCTGTCCCTAACTTTACCCTTAAACTTACCCATACCACCACACCTGTCCCTAACCCTACCCTTAAACTTACCCACACCACCACACCTGTCCCTAACTTTACCCTTAAACTTACCCATACCACGACACCTGTCCCTAACTCTACCCGTATCCCACCTCAATATCAGCAAAGGTCTTTTGCAATACAATTTGAACACAGTAAGTGCATTGTACTTATTTTTTGATGTAAGTACATAGTAGTTAAGGCCACCTTATATAAAGTGGGGCCCCTATTGGTTCTTAATGAGACCAATCCCATTCAGTAATTATTGATTACCTAATATGGAATTATCTTAGTCTTAAATTTGATATTACTTACTGATTAGTTCAGCTTGTTTCTATATACCATGTGCATTGTGCAGAAATGCTGTGATGCCAACATTAACATACTTCCACAATTAAACGTACGAAAGTTGAGAAATGAACACTCTCTGCCCCGTTTTGGAGGACACATCCCTCATGGAGTCGCCTATACACGCTGTGACTTTATAAACGCCGGTAATCACTGCCGCTTGCCAAACATACTGAAAGGCACCTTGGCTTCTTGCTGTTTGGAAGGACTGCAGATGTCCCTCATAAGTTTAGCGAAACACAAAGTTTTCATGGTTTGTAGAGTGACTTGCATACAAGACATTCTCATGAAATGCGTATATATAGCACGAATTGTATTTATTGTGCGATTTATACACCACAATTAGTTTTTACGTGCATATGATACACATTGTCACCCCATTGGGCAGGTTTAGTGGTGCATTTAGCACGTTATAAAGTGCGTGATATTCACGTGAAAACTGTGTAACATATGCATGTAAAAACTCATTTTGGCGTATATTTTGCTACTAGATACTATTTTCATGAGATCAGGCTGTGCATATGAATGCTAACCTGGAGAGGAAGATCGATGTGTCATCATAACATGAGGAATCACATAGTCTTCTTTGAAATTTGTTTTAACCTCATAGATGCAGTCTTGTTCATTGTTAGTGAAACTTAATGCATGAATTAATGTTAACAAGCCTTATTGTAAAGTGTTACCAAGGCAATTCATTCTGTATATTTTAACAGGCCAACGCTACTGTTACAGTGACCCTAAAAGAGAGAGCAAAATAAGGTTTGGTTTTAGTTGTGTGACCACAGCAAGCTTAAGGCTTTTCTAAATCAGTGGCTGGCATGACCCACATGCAGCAGCAGAAGCAGCAGCGCCCGAGGGAAAGACACACTCGGCACAGGCAGAAGCTCTGAAGATGTAGGCCTCTCTGGACGCTCTTCCCTCAGAGCCTATTAGTCACATCAGTCTGTTATGGGTGTTAATGACTGTCCTTGAACATAAAAGTGGCCACACAGATGTGGAGAGGCTGGCCCTGCATTTTGTCATTGCTTACAATGTCCTATCTGAATATCTGAGCAATTTGTACTAAATACATTTACAACTTAAATTAGGTCTAATATTACTCATTAAAATGACTAAGCAATGTTAAAACATAACCGTTCTGGAAGCTACCAATTAACCACACATGAATTTGTTGGATTGGGTTTTTCTAATTAATCTTACTAGCATTACTGTTTATTGTTTGTTTGCTCCCACTTTATATTAGGTGTACTTAACTACTATGATACATTTAAATTAATAATTTGATACAGTGCACTTATTGTGCACATACATGTTTTTACATTGTAGTTATAATAAAAAAAAAACCTGCATATAATTTCTGTAATTGCAAAATTACACTGTTGACCCTCACTTACCCATTAACCCACCCTTAAACTGGCCCATACCACTAAAACCTTACCCGTATCCACCTCATCAGCAGAACAAGTGTTTTGCAATACATACTATGGACCCACTTTATATTATGTAGCCTTAACTACTATGTAGTAACATTAAAATTAATCATTTGATACAATGCACATATTGTGTACACACATTTTTACATTGTACTACATTTTAAAAATGACCAGCATGTAATTACATCTGTAATTAATTTATGTAGTTACAATTAATTACACTATTGACACTTCCCTTACACCAAACACTAGCCCTAAACTTACCCATACCACCACACTTGTCCCTAACTTTACCCTTAAACTTACCCATACCACCACACCTGTCCCTAACCCTACCCTTAAACTTACCCACACCACCACACCTGTCCCTAACTTTACCCTTAAACTTACCCATACCACACCTGTCCCTAACCCTACCCTTAAACTTACCCATACCACCACACCTGTCCCTAACTTTACCCTTAAACTTACCCATACCACCACACCTGTCCCTAATCCTACCCTTAAACTTACCCATACCACCACACCTGTCCCTAACTTTACCCTTAAACTTACCCATACCACCACACCTGTCCCTAACCCTACCCTTAAACTTACCCATACCACCACACCTGTCCCTAACCCTACCCTTAAACTTACCCATACCACCACACCTGTCCCTAACCCTACCCTTAAATTTACCCATACCACCACACCTGTCCCTAACTTTACCCTTAAACTTACCCATACCACCACACCTGTCCCTAATCCTACCCTTAAACTTACCCATACCACCACACCTGTCCCTAACTTTACCCTTAAACTTACCCATACCACCACACCTGTCCCTAACTTTACCCTTAAACTTACCCATACCACACCTGTCCCTAAAACTACCCTTAAACTTACCCATACCACCACACCTGTCCCTAACTTTACCCTTAAACTTACCCATACCACCACACCTGTCCCTAATCCTACCCTTAAACTTACCCATACCACCACACCTATCCCTAACTTTACCCTTAAACTTACCCATACCACCACACCTGTCCCTAACTTTACCCTTAAACTTACCCATACCACCACACCTGTCCCTAACCCTACCCTTAAACTTACCCATACCACCACACCTGTCCCTAACTTTACCCTTAAACTTACCCATACCACCACACCTGTCCCTAACCCTACCCTTAAACTTACCCATACCACCACACCTATCCCTAACTTTACCCTTAAACTTACCCATACCACCACACCTATCCCTAACTTTACCCTTAAACTTACCCATACCACACCTGTCCCTAACCCTACCCTTAAACTTACCCATAACACCACACCTGTCCCTAACTTTACCCTTAAACTTACCCATACCACCACACCTGTCCCTAACCCTACCCTTAAACTTACCCATACCACCACACCTATCCCTAACTTTACCCTTAAACTTACCCATACCACCACACCTATCCCTAACTTTACCCTTAAACTTACCCATACCACACCTGTCCCTAACCCTACCCTTAAACTTACCCATACCACCACACCTGTCCCTAACTTTACCCTTAAACTTACCCATAGCACCACACCTGTCCCTAACTCTACCCTTAAACTTACCCATACCACCACACCTGTCCCTAACTTTACCCTTAAACTTACCCATAGCACCACACCTGTCCCTAACTTTACCCTTAAACTTACCCATACCACCACACCTGTCCCTAATCCTACCCTTAAACTTACCCATACCACCACACCTATCCCTAACTTTACCCTTAAACTTACCCATACCACCACACCTGTCCCTAACTTTACCCTTAAACTTACCCATACCACCACACCTGTCCCTAACCCTACCCTTAAACTTACCCATACCACCACACCTGTCCCTAACTTTACCCTTAAACTTACCCATACCACCACACCTGTCCCTAACCCTACCCTTAAACTTACCCATACCACCACACCTATCCCTAACTTTACCCTTAAACTTACCCATACCACCACACCTATCCCTAACTTTACCCTTAAACTTACCCATACCACACCTGTCCCTAACCCTACCCTTAAACTTACCCATAACACCACACCTGTCCCTAACTTTACCCTTAAACTTACCCATACCACACCTGTCCCTAACCCTACCCTTAAACTTACCCATACAACACCTGTCCCTAACCCTACCCTTAAACTTACCCATCCCACCACACCTGTCCCTAACCCTACGCTTAAACCTACCCATCCCACCACACCTGTCCCTAACTCTACCCTTAATCTTACCCATACCACCACACCTGTCCCTAACCCTACCCTTAAACTTACCCATCCCACCACACCTGTCCCTACCCTACCCTTAAACTTACCCATCCCACCACACCTGTCCCTAACTTTACCCTTAAACTTACCCACACCACCACACCTGTCCCTAACTTTACCCTTAAACTTACCCATCCCACCACACCTGTCCCTAACTTTACCCTTAAACTTACCCATACCACCACACCTGTCCCTAACTTTACCCTTAAACTTACCCATCCCACCACACCTGTCCCTAACTTTACCCTTAAACTTACCCATACCACACCTGTCCCTAAAACTACCCTTAAACTTACCCATACCACCACACCTGTCCCTAACTTTACCCTTAAACTTACCCATACCACCACACCTGTCCCTAATCCTACCCTTAAACTTACCCATACCACCACACCTATCCCTAACTTTACCCTTAAACTTACCCATACCACCACACCTGTCCCTAACTTTACCCTTAAACTTACCCATACCACCACACCTGTCCCTAACCCTACCCTTAAACTTACCCATACCACCACACCTGTCCCTAACTTTACCCTTAAACTTACCCATACCACCACACCTGTCCCTAACCCTACCCTTAAACTTACCCATACCACCACACCTATCCCTAACTTTACCCTTAAACTTACCCATACCACCACACCTATCCCTAACTTTACCCTTAAACTTACCCATACCACACCTGTCCCTAACCCTACCCTTAAACTTACCCATAACACCACACCTGTCCCTAACTTTACCCTTAAACTTACCCATACCACACCTGTCCCTAACCCTACCCTTAAACTTACCCATACAACACCTGTCCCTAACCCTACCCTTAAACTTACCCATCCCACCACACCTGTCCCTAACCCTACGCTTAAACCTACCCATCCCACCACACCTGTCCCTAACTCTACCCTTAATCTTACCCATACCACCACACCTGTCCCTAACCCTACCCTTAAACTTACCCATCCCACCACACCTGTCCCTACCCTACCCTTAAACTTACCCATCCCACCACACCTGTCCCTAACTTTACCCTTAAACTTACCCACACCACCACACCTGTCCCTAACTTTACCCTTAAACTTACCCATCCCACCACACCTGTCCCTAACTTTACCCTTAAACTTACCCATACCACCACACCTGTCCCTAACTTTACCCTTAAACTTACCCATCCCACCACACCTGTCCCTAACTTTACCCTTAAACTTACCCATCCCACCACACCTGTCCCTAACCCTACCCGTATCCCACCTCAATATCAGCAAATGTGTTTTGCAATACAATATGAACACAGTAAGTACATTGTACTTATTTTTTGATGTAAGTACATAGTAGTTCAGGACACCTAATATAAAGTTTGACCATTTGTTTAAATTCAATATGCCTTATGTAAATGTGGGTTGCATTACATTCAGTACATTATACAATAATTGTGCAATTTATAATATTGACATTCTCAAATCAAAATTATCAAAGAACAGGTGTCAAGAATATTTGTTATGTTTTTTTGATGTCAATATAATGCATTTAAAATGTCAACCTAAAGAAGAAGGTGTTCCTTGTTAGTAATCACCAGTCTCTGTGTATTTAACCCCTCATGTTTGCCATGCGTCTTTGTCTAGTATTGTAAGTTGTAACCCGTTGTTGGTGAGTCCATGTTTGGTCCAAGTTCATGTTTTGGTTCATGTTGTCTAGTCACGATCATGTCAAGTCATTGTTTACTTTGTTTGTGTTTGGTTTAAATAAACTGCTTTTTGCAAAAATCGTAAATTGTTTTTTGCAAATATTTAACCAATGAAAAGTATTAAAAATAGCTGGTGACTAAACCTTAATTTTGGTAAATGTTAATAATATAATGTCACGTGAAAGTATCTGACCATATATAAAGCCACAATATCAGCTTTGACAACATGATGTTTGATTATTTTAAAAAATACTGTGTTTTTTCCATTTCTGGAACAGTATACACTCTAAAAAAAAAAAGGTTCTATATGGCACCAAAAATGGTTCTTGGCTCGTAATCATAGGGGAACCTTTTTAAGTGCTATATAGCACCAATTTTGGTGCTTCAGTGGTTCTTCAGCGGTTCTTCAGAGGTTCTTCACCGGTTCTTTGACTAAGGTGCTATATAGCACCGCTAACTAAGGTGCTATATCACCGCTACCATATACAGAACATGTTAAGATATGGTGCTATATAGCACCAAAAGTGGTTCCCCTATGATTACGACGAAGAACCATTTTTGGTGCCATATAGAACCTTTTTTTTTTTAGAGTGTAGTGGTTTTGGACATGCAAGGTTTCCTCACGAAAGCAATGATTACTGCCCACTACACTGTTGTTGTTATTTTTTAAATATGGATTATTAATATAGATAAAATATGGGGGAAGAGGAGAGATCTGGAAACATTGCAAGCCAGAAACCCATACCAATAAACACCATGATCAGTGTGTCTTTGCATATGTGCTAACCGCTGGGCTACGATTCTGATTTCACATTTTTGTTATTATTAGCTCTTATGAATATGTAATGGAGGTGACTAGGTGAACATTACTATTACACATTTGTATTCAATATGTATTACTATATTTAATATATTAAGACATTTAATCTTACTTTAATTCGGTTGCAAAATACTTTGTATTCTAGGTATTTTTTTTAAAAACTAAGCAAAACCACAAATTCTCACATTTACATTCAAATACTTTCAAGTGAACACAAAGCAAATACAAAGGCAGAATTCAAGGGCAAAACAGAGCAGCATCTCTGAAGTTCACCTCCAGCTGCTTGCTGCCGTCTCCCAGGCCTCCTGCACTCTGCCTTTCTGATGCTCACAAGCTGCTACCGTAATCCAGACCTGGCCACTGCTGATAAGGACTTTCCACGCTGCTCACAGTCCATAGGCTTAGCATGTAATGGGAAGGAGCTCGCTTTAAACTCCAGTTTGAGGACAGGACAGACGGCTCTCCTACGAGCAGTTTCCATGATTTGCAGAATTGTGCAATAAGCTGTACACATGACAGTTTGATTGAGCTCTCGATTACACAGATTTCATTTGGCAAAAAAATGGGTGATGAGATGGAGGGGATGAGGTGTTATAAATGACTAACGGTAACACAATGTGAAGACATGCTTTGTATGATGCATCTTGGTGCTGTTTTGTTTTTTTTCTTGGGGCGTTTTTGTCAGCGCAGTGGAAAGGGTTTAAATAATTGTGATATGACTGCGATATGTCCATGAGGCGGTGAATGGAGACTGTGAAATAAATGAGGCTGTATTCTTAAGCTGTCACCCCCCTCACACAGTTAATTTATTTTATCAGGCCCATCTTTGCAGGGGTTCCTGGGTAAGCCAAAAGCTGTTCTTAACAGCACCTGTCACTCCTGCATGCCCTGACGTCATTGACTCTCTGAAATCTCCCAGACGCTGCCTCTGTTTAGCTCTGAGAATAACCTCTCTGTTTGACATAATTGGATGCAACTCCCAAAAGGTATGAGAAATCTTTTTCTTTTTGGGTATTTTAACCACTTTCAGTGGTGAACACTAAAAACAAACCAAACACATGCCTTTGGTTAAGTCAAAATTTGAGAAGAAATGTGAACTGAATACTGCCCAGTATACACTAGACACCTTGCCTACTGTTTTTAGAAATGGCATGTGAAGAGTCCACATTATGTATATCAAATATCAAAATTCACTTGTGTGTAAAAAAAAATAGTCTAATTTTACCAGTGTAATTTAATAATCACAAGTCCAGCAATGATCGAGCAAGGAAAATCATGGCAGTAATTACACTGGGAAGGGAAAGGAAGGTTGAGTCAAGTGCACTGCAACTCAATCTCATGAGAAACGCAACTACTGTACAAGGTGGTGATTTTTGTGTGGTGTGATGTGATTCGTTCAGAATTATGTGATTTTTAGAGAAAATAAAGTAAGCATGAAGGTCCACCCCTACACTCTAAAAAATGCTGGGTTAAAAATAACCCAAGTTGGGTTGAAAATGGACTAACCCAGCATTTGGGCTGTTTTAACCCAGCGATTGGGTTGTTTTAACCGAGCAATTGGGTTGTTTTAACCCAGCATTTGGGTTGTTTTAACCCAGTGGTTGGGTTAAATGTTTGCTTAAAACAACCCAATTGCTGGATTAAAACAACCCAATCGCTGGGTTAGTCCATTTTCAACCCAACTTGGGTTATTTTTAACCCAGCATTTTTTAGAGTGGTAGGGAAACTTCAACACCCATTATCCACTGCACTTTAAACCGTAACGTTCCAAATAATGAATTGGTTTGAGTAGAGCCAACTCAAATTAAACAATTTAGTTCAAACAAATTAACTTTTATTTTGTTTAGAACTTTCTTTTACTTTTGAGTTCTCAAATCTGACACATTTTAAGTAATCTGAATAATTTCATTGTTTTTGAGTTGTATGAACTTGTTTCTTTTAATTAAGACTAACTTAAATTTAACAGAAACTGGGCCGAAAATTTTATTTTTTTAAGTTTTGCCAAATTATTCGGGTTTACTGTGTGGGCATGTTGCCGTCCAAGGCCACTCCCAGTCTACTATGGATAGGCTTGAACAAAACACCTCCTTGCTTTAGTAGGAAATACTTCTTAGCAAACTTTTAGTCATAATGGTGTCAACTTGTATTGTTCCCGGATGTAAGAATTCATAGAGTAAATGTTTAGCGGGAGTGACTAAATTTCTGTTTCCAGTGAAGTTGTAGGCAGTGGCCATATCATTCATATAGAGAGAACATCGCTACCATCCCTAAAACAATCCTAAAGGATCCTAGTGTGCTGAAAGTACCAATGTGAAAGTGTCCACCTGTATACAGGCCAAAAAAGTGATAATCCAAATCCTTGAAATTTGTTTCTGGAAAGGCGAGTCCACGAGATGGTAACTCCACAATCCAGAATAGGTTGTTGTATTTAGTGACTGTCCGTTTGTTTACCATGCTGCTCACTTTATACTGGTCTATACTATGCTAATTCTTGTCATGTGATGGCTCACATGACTGACAGGCCAACCATACTTATATTTCTTAGGCCGTGTTTACACCTGGTATTAAGATGTGTTTTGGTTGATCAGATCACAAGTGGACGACGCTAAATACAGGTGTAAACGGGGTCTAAAACGTTTTGAGATTGTCCACTTTCGACCACTTCCAGAGGTAGTCGAAAACGCATGATGTAGACCAGGGGTCTCCAAACTCGGTCCTGGAGGGCCAGAGTTTAGCTCCAACCCCAAATAAACACACCTGAACCAACTAATCAGTGTCTTACTAGGCACTGGTTCAAGTGTGTTTAATTGGGGTTGGAACTAAACTCTGCAGGACAGCGGCCCTCCAGAGCCAAGTTTGGAGACCCCTGGTGTAGATGCGTCATGTGGTCAAATGCGTTTGAACAGCCACTAAAAGTATTTTTATTATTACTCTCTGCCTACTAACCTAATGCATAAATATTATGGGAAGCGATTTAGCCAAACAGGATTTAAATTTTGTCGGCTGAGGACCCAACTTTGGTTTTAAGAAGAAAAACGTCCCAACCACAATGTTCTCTCATCATTCCTGATTTCTAACAGACACTCACAGTGTCTTGTGTCTGTCAGAGCAGAATTGTGTGAGCTTATTTTGTCCATTAGATCTAAAGATCTGAAAAAGCCCACACATTTACCCGCCCATAGACCTTCCCCTCAAAAAATCAGGACAGAAGTGGTTGAAAGTGGACAAAAGAGACGGATTAAAACCCCAGGTGTAAACGGGAATGTGTCTCCTTCGTCTACTTGTGATCTGATCCACCAAAATCTTAATACCAGACAGACATACACACCCAAAATGATAAGAGGAATAAAATGGACGAAGTAAACCTATTAACTCTACATAAAATCATTATAATAGAGCGGTAAAACATGCCTCTTGTGTGACAGTGTCACACCTGCTCTTACCATAATTATTTTGTTAATAACCCTCTGTCGATACAATCTGTAGTTTTCGTGAAAGCCCTGGGGCTGTCAAAAATCTTCAGTGTCAATCACTCCAGCACATCATCTTCTTAGCCAATCTTGAGAAATGAAGAGGCAGAGACAAAACAAACAGAAGCAAGAGCGACAGACACAACCATGAATATAGCATATGACATAACACAAGTTACACAACGTAAGAGCCCCACTAATAAATGTCAATTCACTATGTTGACTGCGTCAGAAATAGCAAACTGTCACAGAGACACAGCGTTTACACTCTTCAAGAGGCCAGCCAACAAACGCTAACATATAGTTGTCTCTGCACATCGAATCGGGACAGGTGAAAGTATTTTAACATCAAACAAATTACAAACTTCAGCTTTGCTTGCCTTGCTATTTGTCAGTGATTCTGTAGCTGTGCTAAATGCCATGGTAATGGATTTTGCACTACATTCCGCCAAAAAGTGGTTTGGGTGGGCTGAGGTAGATTAATGGTTTGCCATTTATCTCTCTACGGTTGTGGAGTAAAATGTCATCTCATTCTTTGTTTAGGTCAACTATGCTCTGAAAAAGAGATTCTGGATTCATGTGGGACGCTAGAGTCAGCATGCCAGTGAGTGTGTGTCTGTCGGGAGTATCAGATCATTAAGAGCAATGCAATTAAGGCTAGAACAGTTCCCGGCATCCCATTTTAATCTTTGTTGAGTCATTGATTTACGTAATCAACATTCACTTCGTTTAATAAAGACTTGCTTATTACTGTGTGAGGAATGGGTGGAAATTTAAGTCAGCTTGGCTTGTTCATGTGAACAAATCTTTCCAGACTGACTCTTGACTTCAACTCACTGACTGAAAGATGTGAAGCGTAAGTGAAGATTATCAGTGAATGACTTCAATTTATTTCGGTTTGTTTATCATTTGACTTTGGAAGACTGGGAATATGTTTCCCGAGTCATATAGACTATGTTTATGAAAATGATATGGTGCCTTTGCATCTTTTTGATAATTGAAAGCATCAACCCCCATTTATTTAAGTCCATGAAAAAAACAACCAACACATTATTAAACATGTCTCCTGTATTGTTGTAAAGGAGAGGTTTAACAGGGGGGGGGGGGGGGGTTCTCTGCCGGGTTTTCCTTATGAAAACTAACCATAGTTTTACTACAAATAAAACAAAAAAGCATGGCTACTGTAGTTAAACCACAATGTAACAGAGTTTGTAGAAAAGAAGGATTGTAGGGAAGAAGGATGCGGGAACCGCCGAACATTTAAAAGACTTTAATAAAATAAATCAACAAAATAACACAATCGGCGGCAGCCCCTCACGGACGACTGCCGCCTACGTACAAAACAAACATAAACAGAACACAACATAAAATCCAGGCCTGGGGCCCTTTCTTCGTACCTCGCTTAATACATCTGAGATGATTTGACAGATCCCAGATCTTTTAATCATGATAACTGATCTCTGGCTAATTTGGTTCTTCCAACGAATTTGCGGATTGGATTTAAATATCTGGATTAAATGATCTAAGATCACTGCGCGTTCTTGTTTTCCCTGAAGAGGGCAGATGCATCGATACTCGAAACCATGATCAGCAATGCAGCGATTGGCTGGCGTCAAGACAGCAACGTAATTACATAATTTAATTAAAAAAGCCACCTGGCAAAAAACTTGGCAAATTACACACAAAAAAAACCACGAATATCTGGACCTTTATAAGGAAACGGCTAAACGACCAAACCAACATAAAAGTTATAATAGATCAATGATAAATGTTTTTTTTTTTTTTTTACATGATTACCAATTATTTATATTCACGATTTTATACAGTATTTGTACACCCTTTACATTTTTATTTCAATGTTGTAATTTCAATTTTTAATTCAATTCGAAGAAGATTTGTAACTTCTCTGCATCTCCTGCGCTGCATCAAGCCATCCCATAATATCCGTCATCACTTAAATTAATGCACGGCTCAGATTAACTGTACAACATGTGTGCAAACCTCCAATAAAATGATAAAGTAATTATTCCATCACAAATAAATCGCTCAATCAAGTGGCTGTGTCTGTAGTATTATACACAACATTATCATATTATATACATTCTCATATACATATACAATTAAAAATTTGTATATTATTATTATTTCAAATGATTATTATTGCCCCTGGTTCAGTAATGAACTCTTGTAATAAAGTAGCAGTGGCTGGGACAGATTTTAAGTATCACCTCAAGATGCGATCTAATCCTGTTTCCATGAAATAAGCCTGCTCGCGAGCAGGTTTAAGCTTACGGACCTGTTGCTATGACAGCAAGTCCAGGATGAGCGTCGAAGAACCAAACAATCCAAGATCATGTCAAATCGTCAACAATCAAATCCGGCTAACTGAGTTAGCGATGTACGAAGAACGGGCCCCTGGTCCTCTCTCATCCTTCACTGTCGTTGCTCCTCCTTTATACTCCCGTCACTCTTCCGTGAGACACGAGGCCTATGCGGCACGCAGCTGGTGCTCATCATCCTTAACGGGATTGTTCACCCAAAAATGAAAAATGTATTTAATTTTTTTCTATGGCTCTGCATCAGCCGTCCCCGCGCCATCACTTCCGGCGAATGAGGTCAAAATACATGCAAAATACCAGCGCGATCATAGATATATACATAGATTCCTCATTAATGCCTTCGTGGATCGGAGGCATCTACGTATATATATCTTTGATCGCGCCAGTATTTTGACCTTATTCGCCGGAAGTTATGGCGCTGGGAATACTAGATGACATTCGTCTGATAAGAGGTAAAAAAATAACATACTGTTGGGTTCCTTGCAGAAACCGATCGTTTCGTGTCTTAAGACATCAATGTGTTGCCACGAGCCACATGGTTTAATGAGGATTCGCATGTCTGTGTTTTTACTCTCATAACTCTAATACTCTAAAATATCCCCATTGACATCATTATACGACTATCACACTGCGTTAAAAATCTTCATTTGTGTTCTACTGAAGAAACAAAGACACCTACAATTTGGATGCCCTGGGGGTAAGCAGATAAACATAAAATTTTAGTTTTTGGATGAACTATCCGTTTAATGACCGGGGCCTGGTCCTGCTATCGCGGTCCCTCAGCCTCGCTGCTCGCCACATACCCCCAACGCCCTTCACAGGCCGGGGGGTAGTCCCGAGCCTGCGCTCTACGCCACTACCCCCCCCCCCCCCCCGCTCGGTCCTCAGCAAGCCGAAAGGCTCTTCCTCGCGGTGCTATGTAATGGCACTGGTTGCTTGGTGGACGGCTTCGGCACCAATTCGGCACCAATGTAATAGAGTTTGCAGATAAGGGAAGAAGGAGGTGGAATCCGGCAAACATTTAAAAGACTTTAATAAAATAAATCAACAAAATAATATAATCCCTCACGGACGACTGCCACCTACGAACAAAACAAACATAAACAAAACAACATAAAATCCATCCCTGGTCCTCTCTCGACCTTCATTGTCGTCGCTCCTCCTTTAAAACTTAACTATAGTTTTGCTACTCTAACCATAGTTTAACCATGGTATTTGTAGTAAAATCGTGGTTATACAAATGGTAATCAATCCACACAAAAAAACATGGCTACACTTTAACTATAATAAAACCATGGTTAATTTTCATAAGGGTTGAATCACCAACAGGAAGTGAACTATTGTGACAAAACCTGACAACAAAAGATTGAGATTGAGAAACTGACCACAAAGCAATCTCAAAAGTAAGAAAAAATACTTTTGAGACGCACACACACACACACAAACTCAAAATGTATTGTTATTTTTCCTATACTTTTTTACTTCTGCTGATGGATGCATTATTTATGGGTGTATTTCATAATAAAATCAGCCTGAATCCTGTAGGAACTCGATTCTCCAGAAGGGCCTGCCTGCAAACAAAAATCTGAAGCAACAAATGTTGCATCAGTTTGGAAAATGCACAAAATGTACAACCCTCTAGCTCAATGTGTCAGATAAGGCTCTGGTTGTTAAGGTTTTTATTGAGTTTACTCTAGTTTCTCTCACTTTAGTAATGTTGGATCTTTGTTGTGATAATGTGCACAAGCAAATAAAGAAAAGTGCATCTGCAATATGTTCAAAGATAATTCCATGAACCCAAGTTAGAGCTTTTAGAATGCTGGATCATTGAGCCTCATGGGTCTTCTGCGATGTTTCTTACTTAATGCTGGCCACCCATCAGAGAACCGCATCTAACCAGATTTAACCATCAGTGAGAAATCAATAAATGTTGAACACTTAAGTCAAATTGAAAAAAGCTACATTACTTTCCCATGGTTAATGTCCCTTCCTTGACCCTGGGAACCAGCTATTGCCTCTATGCAAAGAGTATTTCAGGACTATAGCCAAACAGTAATGCTTCATTCACCAATCTGATTCACAGCCCACATTTAGGGGTTGTAATATACCATGAAAACATACTGACATCTCCATCAGAGAAAACCCCGGCAAAAGTAAACCAAAGAAAGCAATCAATCTGAAAGAGAATTATTTATCAGCATCAATCAATAGAGCATTAATCTTTAAAGATTTGAAGTTGATGTTTCAGGGACTGATCGTAAGTAAATTCACTGCCTCTTGAATTAGAAGTGGTTTTAGATGAATGGATAGTCCATCTGGAGGTTGTGTTTTCATTTAAACGTTGCAAAACACACATACTGTAGGAAAATTACAGGGCTTTTACAATTAATTGTAGTTGCTGTAAACACTGCTTATGTAATCACGGTTTAATATTAATGTGTGTTTTTTTGGTGGACACTTTTATCCAAAAGCAACTTATGCATTGAAGGTATACATTTGATCAGTTCATGTATTCTCTAGGAATGAATCATGTGCTTGCCAGCACAGTGCTCTACTGTTTGAGTTACTGGTACACACTAGAGTTACAACATCATATTTGCAAAAGAATAATTCACCCAGAAAGGAAACTTTTGTCATCATTTACTGACTTGCATGTCATTCCAAAATGACTTTTCTGTCTTCTAAAGAACACAAAAGGTGAACACCCTGGCCTTCTAATGAAAGTTTTGTCAAGCTCCAAAACGACAAAGCACCACAAATTGGTACATATATCCTTGTGCACTATATTGTAAGTCTTTTAAATTCATATGCTTTGCATAAAGACCAGACTGAAAATTTACTTTATTTTGTGTCCGTCTTACATTGTAATTATACATTTAAAGGTGCACTATGTAAAACATTTTCAGTAAAATATCCAAAAACCACTAGGCTAGTGTTATATATTTTGTTCAGTTGAGTACTTACAATATCCCAAATGTTTCCAACTATTTGTGAGAAATTGCTATTTTAACTGAGGAACCAGGACGTGTGACGGCGTGGCCTGTCAATGGCGTCATATCTGCGTTCCCCTCGACTTCCGGTTTTATTCTGCAGAAGCGCTTTCCTCTCACTGCAGTGTGAACAAGTGTCATAGCAGCCGGTGAGAGAATGCACAGAGTAACGTCATCACATCCTCAACACACTCAGATGTGTCTAATATGATCATCAGGAGCGGAAGTGGCTCCGGCGACTGTGGCATAATAAAAATCCCGCTGCCCGCGAGGCGTGTGTTGCGTTCATCTTATTAACAATCGCTCCAGCAGTTCCTCAGCTCCACAACACTCGGTCCGGCTCTGCTTCAGACTACAGTAACATTAATAATCACATCCCTCAACATGATTTCTGCCCGAGTCCTATCCCGATTCTCTCCCACCGGCTGTGAGGTGAAGACCACATGCCCCAAGATTCTGCACTCAAATGTGACGTCATCAAACTACACCTTTGTTTTGAATGGGCGACCTCTTTTCCTGGACAGAAAAGTTACATAGTGCAGCTTTAAGTACTTTGTAATAATAATTAACTACATTTACATACTATACGGTTAGGATTAAGGTGGGGTTTAGGGTTAGTTGCTTGTAATTCAGCATAATTTATAGCAATTACTATAGTAACGTCTCGGTTACGTATGTAACCCTCAGGGAACAGAGACGTAACGTTAGTGACTAACAAATGGGGGTTTCGCTTAGAAGCCAATTACCTTCGAGGAGTCTAACAGCACCCAATGGCAGTGCCAATGCCATGGGCATGCGGAATTTGCATGCGTAACTCCGCCCCACAGCGTGGGTATATAAGGAAGTACGCTGGCAATATCGCATTATGTTATCTGCTGCGGAGCCAAGACTGAACTACCGGCGGTTCCAGCGGTATAGCGGATGTGGCAAAGGGACGTTACGTCTCCGTTCCCTCCTCAGGCAACGAGGGTTTCATACGTAACCGAGACATTCCCTTTCGTTTAGTCACTACGACGTAACGTTAGTGACTAACGAATGGGGGTCCCAATACAGTAATGCCACTCGGCTGTCTTCCAGTGCCCTGCGTAAGTGTGAGTACCCTGTCGTAAGACTAGTACGGACTAAGGACTCCCACTTATCTCAGGAATACCAAGGTACACTGGGAAGCATATTCCAGTGGAGATATGCCAAAATGCCTACCCTTAGGGAGGACTTAGAGAATACACATATGACCCGCTAAGGGCTGCATATGGGAAACTCTGGGGTACAAGCCAAAGGTGGATTTTTAACCCCAGGGGTGGCAGGGACCTGCCAAGGGAAAGACTCCTGCTCACTGAGGAGGCTTACGGTGGAAATACACGTGTGGGGGTCGCCGGAGGGGAACTATGCACACGGGGCACCTGGCCTGACATGAGGGTCTGGGCTCGAAAGGGCAGACTGAACTGATGTCGGCGTCGACAGTGCTTGAGGAACTCACCTGAGGAAAATATTGCACGTATCCAGTCCGTGGAGTGGAATGGCGAGCAAGCGAAGACACCTGAGCCTAGTCCATTACCGGCCACTAGTAGAGGCGAGTACATAGTTGGACACAGGCTCCACTCGGAGATTGTAGAATCTGGCGAAAGTGTTAGGTGTCGCCCAGCCTGCAGCTCTGCAGATGTCTGTTAGCGAGGCGCCATGCGTTAGAGCCCAAGAGGAGCCATGTCCCCTAACCCTAAGGGGACATGGTCGACCTTGCTGCTGGTAAGCCAAAACAATGGTTCCAAACTATCCAGTGAGACAGCCTTTGCTTTGAGAGAGCTCTTCTCTTCCGCTCTCCACCATAACAGACAAAGAGCTGGTCTGAGGTCCTGAAACACTGCGTCCTGTCTACGTAAGTGCGGAGAGCACGTACTGGACAGAGCAATGCCAAGGCTGGGTCTGCCCCCTCCACGGGCAGTGCTTGCAGGTTCACCACCTGGTCTCTGAACGGAGTGGTGGGAACCTTGGGCACATATCCGGAGTCTCAGGATCATGTGAGAGTTAGCCGGCCCGAACTCCAGGCACGCTTCGTCAACCGAAAAATGCCTGCAGGTCCCCTACCCTCTTGATGGAGGTCAATGCGGTCAGGAGCGCCGTCTTCATAGACAAGAACTTAAGATCGACTGACCGCAAAGGCTCCTGGGCAAGTCAGCAGAGACTGCGCGCGCTCGCTCATAAGCTGCGCGCACATGGCGACCGAGTCGATATCCATACCGAGAAAAGAGATCCTCTGCACGGGGCGCTCTTCTCCCAGTTGACCCGAAGGCCCAGACGGGCTAAGTGCTGGAGCACCAGGTCTCTGTGTTCGCACACCTGCGCTCAAGAGTGACTCATTATGAGCCCGTCGTTGAGGTAGTTCAGGATGCGAACCCCGTGCTGCCTGAGTGGCGCAGGGGCTGCCTCGACAATCTTGAATCATCGTGAAGACGCGAGGGGACAGAGCTAGCCCGAATGGGAGGACCGCGTACTGATATGCCCGCCCCTCGAAAGCAAGCCGTAGGAATGGTCTGTGTCGAGGAAGGATGGAGACATGGAAGTAGGCGTCCTTCAGGTCGATGCAAACCAATCGGCTGGACGAAAGCATTCGAAAAGGCGTTTCGCTGTCAACATCCTGAACGGAAGCCTGTGAAGGTATCGGTTCAGGACGCACCGCTTTTCTTGGGTACAATGAAATAGGGGCTGTAGAAGCCGGACTTCATCTCGGCTGGAGGGACAGGCTCGATCGCACCCTTCGCCAGTAGGGTGCCAATCTCCGCACGCATGACAGGGGCATTGGCCCCGACCATAGTGCAGCGGACTCCCCGGAAGCGAGAAGGAGCCTGCGTGAACTGAATCGTGTAGCTGCGCCTGACGGTCTTCGCGACACAGCGGAACAGTCCCGTTAGCTGAAGCCAGGCTCCCAGGAACTGCACCAGCGGGGTCATTCGGCCCAGACGTACCCAGAATGGGGCACCGAGGCAGCGTTACCAGCCCGGACGAGGGAGTCGGAGCGTCCCTGTGTAGGGGGCACGGTTAACGACTGCATCCTGACAGAGGAGACCAGGGAAGGACGCACGTACCACTGGGGTCTGCTCTGAGAGGAGGCTTGCGACAGAGAGGGATGAGAGCGGCATGGCCCAGGGGCGGCGCACACTGCCGTCACCAGTCTCCGGGGGCTCAGGGATGGGAATGTCAATTCTTTCTTTAAGGGAGTGGCCCTGCTGCCATCTCCCTGAAAGAATTTCCCATCCCTGAGCCGTCCGCATCAGGAGCGCCACTTGGCCTGGCGTTTAGCAGGGCGTGGGGCGGCCTAGGCGGAGGCACGCAGCTCGCCCGCGAGCCCTGGATCAGCTCCACCCTCGTACATGTCCCTGAGCAACCGGGCCTGGTAGACCTGCAGAATTGCCATGGCATGCAACGAGGCAGCAGCCTGCCGCAGCTCTGTACGATTTCGCCACCAAGGTTGATGTGAATCGACAGGCTTTGGAGGGGTGCTTAGGATCACCACGCCAGGTCGAAGCGCTCTGAGGACACAGTTGCATCGCAACAGAACGTT
Source organism: Romanogobio albipinnatus (assembly GCA_023566225.1). Taxonomy (NCBI): domain Eukaryota; kingdom Metazoa; phylum Chordata; class Actinopteri; order Cypriniformes; family Gobionidae; genus Romanogobio; species Romanogobio albipinnatus. The sequence continues at coordinate 3,039,398 of CM042252.1, read as the reverse complement.
CGACTGGGGGGAACCCAGTTTACCCATTGGCCGCGGCCCCATCGAGAGTGGAGAAGGCGGAGGAAGCCGCCGAACGGTCGCAGGAAGACAACGGGGACTTCCAGGACCGCGTGACCTCCTAATGCAGCTCGGGAAAGAAAGGTATTGGGGATTGGGACTGACGGGTGTCAGTGTGCGGCGCCCCCAAAAACCAATCATCCAGCCGCGAGCGCTCAGGACAGGGCGGAGGGTTCCACTCTATCCAGAGGCTCGCGGCTGCCTGAGACAGCATGGCTGTCAGCTCCGGGTCCGACTCAGGCAATGCTGGCGCATTCTCGGAGGACTCGAGCCCACCTGGCGATGCGGCGACCGACATTGCATCATCCTCCGGAGCGCCAAACGCGATCTCCGTCTGAACGCTCAGGGGTTGCCAAAGTACCGCCTCTCGTGGGGACGGTAGATTGGGGTGTGGCAGAGGACCCTCTCACTTCTTTACGAAGATCCTCGAGTCTCGACTACAGTACAGCGATGCATCCACAAACGCTGCCTGAGCATGCTGAACACACAAGCATACCAGACAGTGATTGTGCCCATCGGAAGACAATAACAACCGGCTGCACCCAGAAGTGCACAGGCGAGACATCCTGAAAAGGACATGCCACGTGCAAGCTCTTTTATGAGAGGAAGCTTCGCAGTGTCATAAATAGTCATAAAATCAATAAAAAGTGTAAATAGAAGTTATAGTAAGTTTTCTGAGGGACAGTGGATGGAGTGAAAATAGCCTTTACCAACAAGATTGGATGTTTGTACTTGTATAAAATAGACACTGCCTCTTCACTATTTTCACAATGCTGTATACTGTTCAGTTAGGCAGATCACTTGGTTATGAAACATTAATATTGCAACCTGCTGTTGAGTTTCTATTTACACCAAGAACAAGCAGCCTGTCTTTTTGGCAAAAGCTATTTAGTCTAACTCTGCCCACCATTGAATGAATAAATGAGGCATTTATATAGCGCTTTACTACATCCAAAGTACTTTACAATCATATAAGGAGTATCCCCTCAACCACCACCCGTTAATGATACGACGGTAGCCACAGAACAATGGCACAAGTGAGCTCACCATACACCAGCTATAGGTGGAGAGGAGAGAGAGTGATAGAGCCAATTCAAAGGATGGGCATTATTAGGAAACCATGATTAATAAAGGCCAATGGAGGAAATTTGGCCAGGACACCAGGGTTTCACCCTTACCCTTTAAGAGAAGTGCCATGGGATTTGTTAATGACCACAGAGAGTCAGGACCTTGGTTTAACGTCTCACCCGAAGGACGGTACCATTGTGTTGAGAGCAGTAACGACCTTTGCTTCACTCGTTTCAAGTAAAGGGACCTTGCAACTGAAGGGGGCTCCAATTGCACCCAAAAAAACCAATGCCATCACGCCGGGCACCAGGCTCGGAAAGGATCGAGGCAACAGTGGAGAGCTATATATACAGTATATGGCATCTGAAAGTTGTGTGTAAATGTAGACTGTTTTTACCTACTTTTTCCAAAGTTCTTAATTTGTGGCCACATATATTTTTTTAGATCATAGTGAGATTGAAAATTGTATTATGTGTATGTTTTGCAAATACATAACTGTTTTTGTGCAACAAACAAAACAAACTTTACTAACATTAGGATTGAACCATAAGGAACACATTACAATTTCCATAAATGTATTGAAAAGCCCATGATTACTCTTTTTGTGTGGAAAACAAAACAGTTATTGTATTATTCCACACTGTAAAATCTAATTAGTTAGACTTACTTAAAAAAGCATGCAAAACCGATTGTCTTAAAAAACAAGTGAAATAGAAATAGTATGTCGTGCTGACAAATGCTTAGTTAGTGTAGTTCACTTACACAAGAGTTCTAGTAAGAACTGTAGAGAGTACTTGATCTGTTACTTTAGGTTTACTCTTAGTATAGCCAGGGGCGTACATTTCATCTAACAGTTGGAGGGCGGGACAATAAACATAACATTTCTCAAGAGCAATTTTTGAAGGGGACACAAATAATACAGCCAAAATCATACTTGTAATACCACGAAAAACATTTTGTACTTACTTGGTGTTTTGGGGCACTGAAAAATTATCTAATTTCCTTTTTTGTTCTCTGTCATTTTATCTGACCAACAATACAAAGTAGTATAGATAGATAAATAGTTGTTCATATATGAGTAAGGTTCACTACGCAGTCATATTATAGCCTAATTATTAAATTATCTTGCGTCCTCAACATAGTATTTTAAACTATGATATTCAGATATTTAGATATTCAACTGCAGCAAGCCCTGTGATCCGCCACTTATTATCATATTGAGCAAAATCAAAATGAATGTTTCTAAACTTAAAACGCATTTTTTGTCCCGTTTGCGTTTGTATTGTTTTACTACTTACACAATTATTTTAAGTATATATCATTATATTATTTACAATACTCAGCATGGTTTTAGTTTGGGGGGGGTTGCTGTTCCCCCGACCCCCCTACGATATACACCCCTGAGTATAGCTACCATTGTTGTTGCCCCTGTTGTGCTTTGCATGCTGAATGTTGAAGTGTGTGTGTGTGACTCAAGCATGATCAACTGCAAGATATTGTCACAAATATAAAGGGATTATATCAACCCAATTAAAAGCTTCACAAGGTGTTTGTGACGTAAGTGTCAGCAATGTTATTCTAAACGCTCATTATACGACATGAAGGGCAGTATTACTTAGGTTGCTTTGAAAAGGTGACCTAATGTCTAAGCTAGGTCAACTTTTAAAAGAAACCTATGTATTACTTGTATTCCTTTGAAACCAAATAACTGTGATTCTTTGTTGTAACTCTGCATCAATAGGAAGATAATTACAATAATATGAATGTTCCACGTGCCCAACCAAAGGGAACAATGATCACCCTTTTTTGTTGTTTTTTGCTAGACAAAATGGCACTGAAACCAATCAATTCATCTTAACTTAACAACAAGGTATAGTATGTGAATAGTACAGATTACTAGATTTTTACAATTAAGTTAAAACATTAAGTAAAGTTAACTAAAAAGTGTTAGTTAGAATCACTGTTGGATTTTACAGTAGCCAACATGGGTCCCTTATTTAGGTGTGTCTAATAAGGGAAATATTCCAAATGTGCAGTGCTGGGAAGGTTCCAGGAAAGGTTTGAAATCATCATTAATATCATTGCGGTTGCATGCTTAGAGAAGTTTGAGCAGACTAAATCTGCGCTGTTATCAGCACACTAGTTTCTATACCTTTAGTGTTTTTCCGCATCTAACTCCATCCCCATCACAGTGTCAAAACTATCACAGCTCTGAATAACCAATTTCATTTATCTGCACCATTTGATGTTGACACACCAGTTATGAGGGTTTTGGGCCATTAGATAAAGAGTGGATGGCTCGCCTGTCTTCAAAAGATGTTCTTTAGCAACTGCTGACTCATCTGAAAGTAAAACTACATTCATTCTCAGCTTATATGTTCTGCTCGGGGGTTCTACAGAGCCACAGGACACATTCACACACATGCACACACACTTTCATTTTGCTGATGTTTTGGGGCACAGTGCAAGTTTGAGGGGAGAATTAAATTTGTCACAGTAATGATATAACTTTAAGGATTTTAATTGTGGTGCTATACATAGAAACAGATACATAAAGTATCAGTTCATGTATTAAGGGGGTTATCCTTCATGTGCACGTACTCCCACAACACCATATAAGCCACTGAACACTTGTGGGCAGTATTTCCTCTCACTATTTTTCAAAATGAACAAAGCATTGTTATGCTTACCCTTTAAAGCCTACTGCCTCATATTTGATATGCACATTTTTAAGGCCTCTAAATGATCAACATGATCAAAACGCTGAAAATCTACAGAGCTTTGAGCATTTAAATATCTCACTAAGACTAAGATATAGAGTGAGTATAGTATGTGTTTTATGTAAGTGCTATGCTGTAATAAAGATATCATTGATTTACATCACACACTATAAGAATTTGAGATATATAATATATCGAGATATATATATATATATATATATATATATATATATATATATATATATATATATATATATATATATATATATATATATATACACTCACCTAAAGGATTATTAGGAACACCTGTTCAATTTCTCATTAATGCAATTATCTAATCAACCAATCACATGGCAGTTGCTTCAATGCATTTAGGGGTGTGGTCCTGGTCAAGACAACCTCCTGAACTCCAAACTGAATGTCAGAATGGGAAAGAAAGGTGATTTAAGCAATTTTGAGCGTGGCATGGTTGTTGGTGCCAGACGGGCCGGTCTGAGTATTTCACAATCTGCTCAGTTACTGGGATTTTCACGCACAACCATTTCTAGGGTTTACAAAGAATGGTGTGAAAAGGGAAAAACATCCAGTATGGGGCAGTCCTGTGGGCCAAAATGCCTTGTTGATGCTAGAGGTCAGAGGAGAATGGGCCGACTGATTCAAGCTGATAGAAGAGCAACTTTGACTGAAATAACCACTCGTTACAACCGAGGTATGCAGCAAAGCATTTGTGAAGCCACAACACGCACAACCTTGAGGCGGATGGGCTACAACAGCAGAAGACCCCACCGGGTACCACTCATCTCCACTACAAATAGGAAAAAGAGGCTACAATTTGCACAAGCTCACCAAAATTGGACAGTTGAAGACTAATGTTGCCTGGTCTGATGAGTCTCGATTTCTGTTGAGACATTCAGATGGTAGAGTCAGAATTTGGCGTAAACAGAATGAGAACATGGATCCATCATGCCTTGTTACCACTGTGCAGGCTGGTGGTGGTGGTGTAATGGTGTGGGGGATGTTTTCTAGGCACACTTTAGGCCCCTTAGTGCCAATTGTGAATTGTTTAAATGCCACGGCCTACCTGAGCATTGTTTCTGACCATGTCCATCCCTTTATGACCACCATGTGCCCATCCTCTGATGGCTACTTCCAGCAGGATAATGCCCCATGTCACAAAGCTCGAATCATTTCAAATTGGTTTCTTGAACATGACAATGAGTTCACTGGACTAAAATGGCCCCCACAGTCCCAGATCTCAACCCAATAGAGCATCTTTGGGATGTGGTGGAACGGGAGCTTCGTGCCCTGGATGTGCATCCCACAAATCTCCATCAACTGCAAGATGCTATCCTATCAATATGGGCCAACATTTCTAAAGAATGCTTTCAGCTCCTTGTTGAATCAATGCCACGTAGAATTAAGGCAGTTCTGAAGGCCAAAGGGGGTCAAACACAGTATTAGTATGGTGTTCCTAATAATCCTTTAGGTGAGTGTGTGTGTATATATATATATATAATAAGCAATTGTTCCACATGCTGCTCAGTTTGGGCCTCTGAATAAAATTAAGCTGACTTTCCCCCCTCCCCGAGCATGAGATCCAAATTCTCAAATATGAATATCAAATATGATACTCAACAAAAAACACAAAGGCAAACTTTTCTTTAAAAATATTATTCATATTTCAGGCTTTACAGGTTAAACACAGTCTAAGTCAAGTCAAGTATACATATATATAGCACTGATTCTTGAGATAAGGGACAAACAAAACAAAAAAAATACAAAATAACACTACATTATTAAAAAGGGAACAGGCTTACTTATAAATATTTTTTCAAAATTTTTTATTTATTTATTTACTCCATGGGCCCTATTTTGCACCCAGCGCAATTGACTTTGTACACCGACGCATGTGTCATTCCTATTTTGCACCCGCGCAAAGCGCGCTTTTCCCTCCACAGAAGCACGTCGCTAAACTAGTGAATGAACTTGCGCTCCCTGGGCGGTTCAGCGCAAAAAAGGAGGCGTGTTCCGGCGCAAACAATCCCTGGTGCTATTTTGCTGTTCCATTAAACAATTGCGCCACTGACCAGAAAAAACCTAGTCTAAAGTCAGTGGCGCGTTGCGCGTTGTTCATTATGCTGTTTTAAGGGCGCATGCTTGACCATAGCGTGCACAACGCGCATACACTTTGCTCATGTAATCTACACAGATGCAACAGTTATTTTTGCAAATCATAATTTGTTACACTAAAAAAATATTAACACATGAGATGACGGAAATCATTGTGGTGTGCCACGAAGATGTGAAAAAATAGGCATAAATCTAGCTTACAAATTATTCAGGCTAATTATTTATTTAACCGACGCTATTTTGGGTGGGTTTCTCCCATCCCCATACAACACAACTTCTCTGTCTTTCACTGCTCTTACAAGAACATCAGTCTCCTCGGCTGTGAACCGCTCCTGGCGTGCGCCTGGTAAATACGCCATAATAATAGCAATCCATAATGGAACTTGCGCACCTGCTTTTAAAGGGAATGTTGGATGAAGCTCTGATTGGTTTATTCACGTTACGCCCAAACCACACCTATGAATAATGAAGCTACTTCAGACCAACCCATTTTAGATTTGCGCCGGGCGCAAGAGCCATTTATCCCGTCGGGAAAATAGCAACAGCGCCGAGACCCGCCCACAAAGTTACTGGCGCTTTGCGCTTTGACACTTGCGTTTCAGATCGTTAAAATAGGGCCCCATAACTTAATTTGTGTCAACTCCGTCAGACACACTAAAAAGCTTGTTAATTTGTTTTTATCCATCCAAAAAAAATGTAAAATCTTCAGTTATGTAATATTGGTTTTCAGTAAAAGATCTAAATCATAAAATACATTCTTTGTTTATTTTTTTGTTTGTTTTCAACCCAGTGTCTAAATTCCTTAATTCTCCTCCCTTCTTTTATCACCAATGTCCTTAGGGAATTAAGACATAATATCATGTAGTTCCATTGATGTTTTAACATTTTTAGACAAAATGAACAAAAACCTTCACCTGACGGAAATACTAAAATACTGATGGAGTTGACAAAGGTTCAGCTGAGGCCAAATATACAGTATATGTAAACAGAATCATAAAACAGCATTAGAAGAATTCCCCATATGCAAAAAAACTTATTAAATCACATTATACAGACTTTTTGAGAGCATCATTCATAAAACCTGACGGAGTTGACGTCTGACAGAGTTGGCAAACTTAAATGTTTTTCCACCTTAATCACGTGTGGTACAGTGGAGAGTAATTTAGTTTTTTTCCTCAGTTGTAGCTGCCTTAATAAACAAATCAAAATGGCAAGATTTATCCCACAACTATTGACAGAAACTATTACACTGCGAGGACGGAGTTGACATGCAGAGGCTGTGACCACAGAGACTTCAATATTGTTTGTTTAAAATATTTAACAGCATACAACTTCCAGGGACTGTGAGATCCACAATGAGCAGGAAATAGCAAACGCTCCTCAGAGTTAAAGCTGCCCATGACACTGCCTGATTTATTCAGAATTACAAACAATCCTGACGGAGTTGACGCAAAGTGAGGACACAACTTTTATAGCTATTTTTTTAATAGAAAATATAATTCAATATTTATTTCTTGTATTGTTTGATATCATAAAGATTTCTGCCTTTTAATGTAACTGTGTATTTTTTAATTTGTTACATTTTTGAACACTTTGTTTGGCAGTTTTACATTGTGACCTCATGAGGACAGGTTCAATTACATGCGTTTCCAAGTATAGAGTGTGTTTTTAAAATAATAAGCAATGAATGTCCTGAGTATACAAATTTCCCTTTTATTGTGTTGATATTCTTACTTTTTAAGATAAATAGGGCTTTTGTGTTTGGGACATGTTTAGTCCCTTATCTCAAGAATAGGCAGGTGGTGCTGGGGAGCTGGGTCCACCCTACATTAAGGTTTACAATGAACTAATATTGGGATTAAAATATTCATAATTAATATCTCATTAAGTTATCATTGTGCTCTTATTTATGTTTTTTTTTTTCAAAATACAGTTGGATAATTTAATCTTGATAAACAAGAATTCAGTTTTGATATACTGCTGTGGATAGGCATCATGAGCTTTTTGTGGAATATTATGGGTAAGACAGTAACCTCTGGTAAGGAACATTTTAAGAAAAGTGGCAGTCATGAGATATTCATGAGAAAACCCACAAATACTGTACTGCATCATGATCAGGAATCTGGTATTGAGTTAAATACGTGTGAATAAATACATTTATTAAGCGTTTATAAAATGGCTCACTATTGGGCAGGCATTTTGTTAAAGTCACTCTTTTTATTCATGCCGTTATAACTGCTTATCGGCGATTTATAATGCATTTGTAAATGAGTTATTAGTCATTAACAAACACCTTTATAAAGGGAACCTTAATGTAAAGTGTTACCCACATTGTTATCATGTTTTAATAGATGTGCAAGCTAAACCTTGAATTAGGAAATTGCAAGTTCATTGAATATATTGAATCAAATATGTCAATATATGGAATTGTATTTAACCTTTTATGTTCAAGTTAACTGTGTTTTAGTGAACTGGTGCTATAGTACGTTAAAAAAGCTCTACAAAGCTATCATATTCTTTTGTGAAACACATACTCACATACTCCCCAAAGTAATTTAGATTTAGCATTGATATTCAACTGTACAAAGTGATGTGTATCTCTAAAGTTTTAACATGTTATCCAGTCACCAATAATCTTTCTTTGTGCTATTAATCCTTTTCAAATGGAATGGGGAATGTGGAAAGTTTTTTAGTTTTGTCAATCCGCACTCTAATCCTCACTTGATCCTTCCAGCACATATGTGGGAGAGATCTTCACTCCCTCACTGAGCCATGGAGGTGTGTTTATGTCCCCAACGCACACAAATCTGTTCTTCCCGAAATACCTCTATGACTAATAACGATCTGTTGCTGATGGTGTGATCATATCTGAATTATTAATATTCTGTCTTGACAGTCTGGTTACTTGGAGAGGAATTTTGTCCCCTAAATGGTCACTTTATTCTTCAAAATTAGCTTAAATACTGCCACGAGAACTAAAAGGAATCATACAGGAATCTTGGGTATACGAAAATACATTTATCAGTTATTCTGTTTGGCTGATTCAGCTGATTCAGTTTATGACCTTCTCATTACACTTTCATTGAAAGTGAATTGTAAATTGAATTTAACAACACATTCTCACTCCCATATTTACACATAATGGAGGCTTGGCATAATTTTTTGATGTGCATGGAGCTCCATTGCTTTCAATGATAAACCTTTGGCGTCAATACACAGACGCAATGGGGAATTGTATTGTCATGATGAAATTATATATCGTATATTGAAATATCATTTTTCCATTATGACAATACAGTATTGGGGTATAACCCATTAACACTATTTAGTTTGAGCACAAAACCCAAACCTACCCATTTGTATATTATATCATATAAAATAGAGGATATAACAGGCAGATACAACTACAGTCTGTCACAGTCTTGTTTAGTTCCGGTCATAGCTTTCATTGTCCTTGTCATTGCCTGAGTTATTTCATCGTCTCTTGTTAAAGTTTATGTTTTGTATGTAATCGTATCATTCTTTTGTTAATTAAAGTCTAAAATTATTCCTTAATTCTGCATCACGCGTCATTTTGGGGATTTAAGCTGCAGCCAACCCGTGACAGAACAGGAGACCAAAAGATTGGATTATTTCATCAGCGAACATTAACTATGGACATTCCTGCAGTTAGCCTCCTCCTACTGGAGCATTGGGATCCCTTCCTTGGACTTTCTCAACCTGGCGTGCCTCACCCACTACCCCAACCGGTCGCTTTGTGTTTTCTATCCCAGAGGACTTAGCGAGCGGTCAAAAGCATGCCGACCCCTGGATAGACGCCAGCCCCATTTCAGATCCAGAGCCCAGCCAGGTGTCACCCATGCCCGCCGCTGGAATGCCAGAGCCCACCGTTGACTCTGAGCCTACGTCCGCCATGACAACAGAGTTGGAGTGAACGCCAGAAGCTATTTTTATTGCAGAGCCCGAGCCCAATGCAGAGTCTGTCGCGGGGTGTGAACTGCCAACAACCGTCGTCGAGGTCATGTTGGTGGAGTTTGTGGGGATGAATCCTCCTTCTTCCTCTTCCACTGTCTTAAGCCATCCAGTTATTCTGCCTCGTCTCCACTGTCTCCCTTCAGCCTGTCAGCCCCTCCAGAGGTTCCGCCATGTTGCATGGATCCACTAGACTACAGGCTTCCCAGTTTTCAGCTTCGCCTTGAATCCCTCAGCTCCACCTCAGCCCTCAAACCATCGGCTCTACCTTGGCTCAATGCTCCCTCGGCTCCACTATGGGCTACAATTCCCAAGGCTCTGCCAGGCTCCTTCATCCCTCTGGCTCTGATTTGGACTTCCAAGCCAGTAGCTTCACCTCGACCTTCCAACCCTCTGGCTTTGCTGGGCTTCTCCTTCCCTCCGGTTCTGACATGGTCCTCACTAGGGATGGGCATGATTAATCGACGATCGATAATTGATCGTGAAGAATTTCGTCGATCACGTTAATTTGTTATCGATTAATCTAATGCATTTTTTTTAATCTAGCCTAATGCAGATTGTGTTGCGTCTTGAAGCAATTAAATTTTTTCACTGTGTGGTGAAGTTCACTGCAAACATTGCGATGCCGTGTATAAGTACAACACGGCCACGACTCAAATGATGTATCACTTAAACAAAGTGCATCCGTCCCTGGTTAATGTCAGTAGCGGTGCATTCTCAGTCTCAACCTAGCATCAAGACGGCGTTAGCACGGACTCGGAGCTGTGATGCACAACGAGCAGAGAAAATTACCCAAGGGATCTGCAAGTTCATTGAGTTGGATATTCTGCCCTTAAGTATTGTTGAGGGCAATGCTTTTCGAGAACTGATACATTTATTGGAACCAGCATATCAAATTCCAACACGACGTACCATCACCAGACTGGTAGAAACTCACCACGAAGAACGAAAGCAGCAGCTGTTAAAAGAATTGAGCAAAGCTGAGAGAGTTACTCTAACTACAGACTGCTGGAGCGCTTTAACAGCTGAGAGCTACATCACCATAACCTGCCAGCTACATCATTCGCCACGTTTCCATTACAGATTTGCCCAAAACATTTGCCATATTTTCTAAAGGTCGATAAAAAAATATTGCGAAATGACAGCGTTTCCATTAACTGATGTTATGCGACTAAAACAATTTTTTTCTTCTCGTGATACGTCATTCCAAAAATTATGCAACATATGTCTTAATAAAGAACTCTGTCTCGTCTTCTGTCCAAACATACCATCATCTGTAAAGAATGATCCACTTTGACGCATTGCCACATACTACAGAGATGAGCGAAAAGTTTGAATCTTCATGGTGATAACTCAGGTTTTTTTTACCACTTCGTTATTTTGGCTTGGAATTTCGTTTGTTGGAAATATAAACTGAATTTAGAAATGCTTTTGAAATGAAAAACTTTGCGTTTAATAAACAAAATATATTTTTTAAATGAAAACAGCGTTTGGAGTGCAAAATAATCTGTTCCCAGAATCCACGGCCTTTGCCGTTATTGTGAGTGTACACAAATAAAAGTAGAGAGTTTACTGTTTATTATAATTATGCCTTGCACTTATCTGTAGTATGGCTAGACATTATGGAGTATTGTGATTTGTTTCCGCGCTGTCATAAAGGAATAAATCCATCAGAAGGCGCCTACAACTTTGTTGAACAGAGGGTTAAAGAAAACGTAGCCTATTTAGTTTCATATAGTTAGGCAATGTTAAAATATAATTTTTCTAATTTCATATGTTGATTATGAACAGTGAGCAGCATGAGTAAGGCACATAATCAGATGCGCATATGTCTGGGGACATGGATTTTGAGCACTTAATTGAATTGTGTTTTCTAGAAAGTCTTTCTTTAAAATTTATTTTGTTTTGTATACATTTTATTTTAATTTTGATCAATGTTTAATACACTATTTGCCTGTTCCCGCGGCCTTTGAGTAAGGCTGAAACTACAGCGTCTTTCTTTCAGAAAGCCTGCCAGTTTTGAGGTACATGTTGACAAAACCTGTCAGATCTAAGTATTATGTTTTTTGTTTAAGTTATTGTTTAACATGATTCTTTTGTATTATTATTATTTTGGAACAAATGAGGTCTCTGTTTAAGAACGCCGGCTCGCAGCTGCAGGTTCCTCTGCTTTAGAGCACCGCATATGCACGCGCATCATTTGTTCTGTTTGCCGAACTTCTGTCTGCCACAAGTTGATCTTGTAATAAAGGTCTCATCGAGGAAAAACACGCTGTATTTTTGTATTCACTGCATTTTTTAATAATAAAAGTTAAATAATTAATTTTATTATAAAAATATTAATGATTAATCGAAAGTCGATCGTTAATTCTCCCGACGATCGAAAATTTAATCGAATGCCCATCCCTAGTCCTCACTTCCACCATCTTCGCCCTAGTCTGCCATGTCTACACTGCCCCCTCAGTCACACCTGCAGCTCCATCAGGGCCCTCCAGGCCTTCGGCATCACCTTGGCTCTTCGGATCCACCTTGATCTCCACCGTCTCCACCTCAGTCATCTCCCTGGTTCCGCCTGCCCCCTCTACCAAGGCTCCACCATGGCTCCTCCCTCCATCAACTCCTCCGTGGACCTTCAATCTGTCATGGCTCTGGGTCATCCTCCTGCTTCTCCTGTCTCTGCCCTGGTTCCTCTTTGTCATTGTCTCTTAGGTGTCTTTTTCTGCCTGCTGCTTGTCCTCCTCCAGAGCCAACATCTGCGCTACACAAAAATACCACAACTGTTTAGTGAATTTTCCCCATAATCTTTTATGTGTGAGCACTTAAAACTGTTAGTAAAACCCTTGATTATAAGAAGGGGTTTTGCAGCTTGCAGCGAGAGGGAAAAAAAACATTTGGCTTGTTTCCCCATCCTAAACTTGTCAGGATAATCTAATTACTGTTATTAAGTCCTCCACTGCAATTGTGATCATGACTGTGAAAATGACAATGGGTCCACTCAATGATTTTTTTTTCTTTTTATTTGGAAATAAATTACAATAGCGTAGGCCTGAGCAAATAGTATAGTAGTTATCGATATAAAGTAATCTATATAAAGGTATACGTGGGAATTAAATGTGGGACAATGCTCTTTATCATCATAATATCTGGTGAAAGGGATTCATCCATATGCTAAATTTAGGACTGTTTGGTACAATCCAGGCACAGGATGGCTCTGTCTGGGGAGGCAGAGTCGATTGCACCTCTAATACACATCTGTACCATTTACTTCACAGGACACTTGTGTTTCCCACCACATACTATTTATCAACTTGCGTGTTCTAGCATGTAACCATGTCATGTTTGGTCGTGTGACTTATGAACTGAATAGGATTGTTGGTGAACTTGCAGCTCCAATGCAGCTCCAGACGCGGCGCAAGTGTGTTCTGCGAGCGCAACTGGCTTTTAAAGGGAATGGGAGACGAGATTCTGATTGGTTTATTGCACGTTACGCCCAAAACACACCCATGATTCATTAAGAGACTCGGAACAACCCTTTTGGACCATGCGCCTGGTGCGCCGACCATTTGTCCCGTCATTAAACTAGCAAAAGTGGATTCGGACACGCCCTAAGAGTACCTGCGCCATGAGCTTCAGACCATGAGCTCAGATCGTTAACCCATTTGTGCCCAAATTTTTCTGAATGGTTGGCAGTTGAAGTTGGCACCCTCATGTGACTGGAAGGAAGTAAATACCTTTTTTCCCTTTGAAATCCTTTATTTGGTTGTATGCTTGCATATCATTTAGACATAAAACATTGATAACATCTACAAAAATACTTACAAAAGGAAAATTACAACTACACACTGCGGCAACTAAATCTAAATGGGTTGGGCCCAATGTATTTTGGTTTTGTTTACACTGTTCCCATTTAGCCTTTGTTTCCTGGTCGTTATTTTTTTTCCATGGTTTCTGATTAAACATGCACCTGTTTCTGTTCCACTTAATTTAGTTTAATTTAGAGCGATCATGAGTGGTCGCTCGGTCCGGTGTCTGTGGAGCGGCCATCAGCTTTCCTGGCACATAAACCAGCTGGAGCTGATGGCCGTGTTCCTGGCACTCAGGCACTTTCTCCCAGACCTCAGGGGACATCAAGTGTTGGTCAGCACGGACAACACGACGGTGGTCTCCTATATAAATCGCCAGGGGGGTGTGCGCTCACGCCGATTATGGAAACTGGTACATCGAGTGTTGTTATGGGCTCAAGGAAAGTTATTGTCAGTTTGTGCAATTTATATTCCGGGGTGTTTGAACAAGAGGGCAGACTTCCTGTCGAGGCAGGGAGTGGTGCCGGGGGAGTGGAGACTTCACCCCGAGGTGGTGGAGCTCCTTTGGAACCGCTTCGGGCAAGCTCAGGTGGATCTGTTTGCGTCTCAAGAGACAACGCACTGTCCCCTATTTTACTCCCTCACACATCCAGCCCCCCTGCCATGGTACAGACATGGCCGAGGCTGCGTCTGTATGCCTTTCCCCCTCTAGCATTGCTACCGGGAGTTCTGGAGAGAGTACGCCGGGACGGGGTCCGTCTGTTGTTAGTAGCCCCATTCTAGCCGGGCCGAGTATGGCTATCAGACATTGTGTCTCTTCTCGAGGGTCCCCCGTGGGAGATTCCAATCAGGAGGGACCTTCTCTCTCAGGCATCGGGGTCAGTCCTGCACCCGTGCCCGGAGCTGTGGAAACTGTGGGCTTGGCCTCTGAGGGGGCCCAGCTCGTAGATTTAGGTCTCTCTACCTAGGTAATGGAGACCATATTACACTCCAGAGCTCCGTCCACGAGGAGGCTTTATGCCCTAAAATGGAGAGTCTTTGTTGCATAGAGTGCGAACCATTCAGTGAATCCAGTTAACTGCCAATTGAGTGCAGTGCTAGATTTTCTTCAAGAAAAGTTCTCCTCAGGGTTATCTCCGTCCCCCTTAAAGGTATACGTGTCGGCCATATCCGCCTATCACGTTCATCTCGATGGTGCATCAGTGGGGAGACACCCTTTGGTAACCCGCTTCCTTCGTGGTACTCTGAGGCTAAGACCTGCGGCACGTTCAAGGGTGCCGACTTGGGACCTGGCCATAGTATTAGAAGGCCTGACTCTGGCCCCCTTTGAACCTATGGAGGAGATGCCAGAAAAGTTCCTTACGCTAAAGACGCTATTTTTTCTGGCTATTTCTTCTCTTAAGAGAGGTGGAGATTTACAAGCGTTGTCTGTTGCTCCCTCGTTTCTTGAGTTCGCACCGGGTATGGTGAAAGCTTTCTTGTTTCCAAGAGAAGGATATGTCCCTAAAATTCCCACTAATGTGGCAGGGCCTATAATGCTGCAGGTCTTTTCTCTGCCTCCCTTTCAAAATCCAGACCAGGAGAAATTAAATCTGCTCTGCCCAGTGAGAGCACTAGATGCTTACGTCCACAGAGCTGCCCTGTGGCGTAAATCTGGTCAGCTGTTTGTCTGTTTCGTGTCCCCGAGTAGGGGAAAGCCTGCATCTAAGCAGACCCTAAGCAAGTGGATAGTCGAAGCTATTTCACTAGCATATGAGTCGGCCGGTCAACCTTCACCACTAAAGATTCGGGTCGACTCAACTAGGAGTATGGTGGCCTCTATGGCTCTCTTGTCAGGAGTTTCTCTTCAGAAGGAGTGTGATTCAGCAGGATGGTCCACTCACACCTTTATAATATTTTATAATCTGGACGTGGCTTCTACTCCGGGTTCTCGGGTGCTTGTAGCATAATGTGCATTACGATTTCACATATACAGGCACTTGAGGATTATGGCAGCGTGGGTATTCAGTTCCCGCAGTGCTTGACACAGCGCGAGTTCCCTTGAAAGGGAATGTGTCAGGTTACGTATGTAACCATGGTTCCGCTGATACGCTGATAGTCATGAAAAATCCAGCAGAACATCCGTTCGCAATGTTCAGAGGATTAAACGGACTGAATGAGAGGAGGCGGGTGCGTGTCAACTCGCTGTCGGTCGGAGAGGAGAGCGCAGCTGAAATCGATACTGTAGAAAATGAGTATTGTATCATTTCAGATATTTCAGTATCGATACATAGCGAAAAATCGATATTTTTGACAACACTAGTAGGCATACACACATTCGAAGACTCGTTCTCTCGCCCCTACAGAGCAATTTGGCTAGGTATACATCCGCGCTAAAATATCAAGGTGAAAATCATCATAGCTTGCGTAGTTTAGACCCAGCTCCCAACCCAACTTTGAGAATAGACTAGATATTTTTTTTATCGCCCGATGAGAGTCTCACGTTAACGCAGCATGTTAACGTCGATAACGGCCCACCACTAATATATATATACATATATATCTATTCATTCATATGTTCACAAATAATATAAATTATGCATTACTTTACTTATAACATTCTTCATGATTGAAAACGAATAATGTTAACCAGAGAATAAGCTCAGAGAGAAATATAAATGGATCCAGCTTTTGGGGAAATGTTACTCTGATGCTGTTAGAAACAGTGTCACCCCCCACAGTACTATTTTAATTTCATGTATTTAATGTGATAGCCCTTTTAATCATATTAATGGTCCTTGAATGGGCATTTGTCTTTGTCACTGAAAAATTTTAATAAATACATTTATTTCAATAAGCATTTATATCACTAATTTTCCTCTTTTCCATTAAGAACTCCCTTGAGATATCACAGTACTTCTACAGGCATCCCCTGCAGGCCAGACCATTTTATTGTACAAATGATTCAAATGAAACATGTGTTCTACCCAATAGCAAAATTACCCTGCTGAAAAGACCAGCATATGTTGTGTTTTGGATGTTAGTGTGCTGTTTTCCTCTTCAGGCTTCTTAAAAAAATAGTTTACCCAAACATGAAAATCCCCTGATTATTTATTTACCCCAAGGCCATTCAAGCTGTCTATGACTTTTTTTTTCTTGAGCCGAAGAGAAATTACATTCCAGGAGTTTCCACCACTAATACAAGTAAACAGGGCTCACTGTAGATCATTTTTGATGATTCAAAATCAGTAATTTTATGGAAAAAAGTAAAAAACAAGATATAGTTTTTAACTAAAAAAGCTCACCTTAGTCCAGCTCTGAAAAAAACGTGTTAATGAGATGGTTGCGTTCATGTTTGCAATTGCACCTTCTTTAACACTTGTTACGTCCGGAGAAAGCAGGCTGAGGCATGGTAACAGACACAAGGACAAATGGAACACAAGGAACAAAAGCTAACTGAAAACAGGAACCATAACATTCAACAACTGACAGAGAGCAAATGAAACACAAGGGCTATAAATACACAGGGGCAAAGAAGCTTAACAACAGTAATGAGGAAACAAGATACACCTGAGGAGACTTATCAACATGAAAAACTACAAAGAATTAACTACATGTAAAATTTACATGTACATGTAAATGAAGCACAGGAAACACAGTCCAAGGACAGACACTGAGCACATGTGACAGAGAGTTGTTCTGTTGCGTATGAAGAACATTATAAATGCTAAGCAGGTGTAGCGATGAGCTCCATATTAAATGCTAAATATAACATGTTTTAACATCATCATATGAATGAAATCCCCATTAGATCGTGAAAGGAAACTAATGCAAACACTCGATGGTGGTCTAAAGTGAAATTTTGAGTGAAAGTGTAATTTTAATCTTTTAAATTGTGCTATGTAGCTTGATGTTAACTGTAGCTCTAATGCACCTGTTGCGCCAGGAGCTAATCTATTTCACAATCTATTTTGTTACAAGAATTCACATAAGGTCTCAAGAATATGCTTTTTAGTTTGTTAGTTTCCTAGAAAGACTTCAGATAATATATGGATTACTGTATGTGGTTTTAATAGGCAAGCCTTCATGCCAGAATTAAGGCTAACGGCTAAATACAAACAAAAGAATAACGATAAAAGAATAATGAGAATTAAGTCTCATACCAACAAAGGTGTAAAATGTTCATCGCTTGACTCATCGCTTGCTCAAGCTTGTTCTCCTTGCCAGACTTTGGACAAAAGACTACAAATGGGTGTTTACAGGGCAATAACATATTTCATTAGCATTTTTATCCGCCTTCTGTAAAAACAAGGTCAAGTCAAGTCAACTTTATTTATATAGCGCTTTTAACAATGCATATTGTTTCAAAGCAGCTTTACAGTGTTAAACAGCAAAATAACGCAACAGAATTTTGTTCAGCCGTACAGCCATTCCGGAGAAAAACGGTGATGTCATCAGTTCATTTCAGTTATCATACAGTGACAGTGTGGGCTTTAGATCAGTAATTAGATCAGTAATTTAGTTTATATGGTTAATTTGGTTTAATAATTAGATTAATTTGGATATTTAGTTGAAAAAATTAAGACAAATTTAGTGGCCCCAACTTACAAAATGCTTCATAGTTTTAGAGATATCATCTTCAGATTAGAAATGAAGCATGACCACACTTGTGGCTTCACTTAAGTCGTGGTTATAAGTTGTTAGACTACATTCACATAATATTTTTATATATTTTTAATATTTTTTCTTTGCCTTTTGTGTACATAGAAAAAAGTCTTAGATCTTTGAGTTCAGCTCGTGAAAAATGGGGGCAGAAACAAAAGTGTTGCATTTATAATTTTGATCAGTGTAGGTGGATTGACTCCACCCAAGGTCTACTCAAGCCAATCAGATAATGGCCACATCGGGCTGAATAATCGTTGCACATTCTTGCTACAGCCGATCATATTTTGCTTTACACTCTGGAAGGGAACAGATTAATTTCACATTATCATATGGCCACTTTGTTCAAATTGAGCTGAAGTGCTCTTTGTGGGGATAAAACACCCTGTTTCCAAAAGATTGTTGGAGTTTAATGCTTTTGGAACTTTTAGTGCGTCACCGTTCCATACAGTAGCAACTAATCCACCAAATTCAAACCATCCTGCTCTCAAATGAACAAGAAAACAATATACTTATCCGGCTGATGCCAGATGATTCACTTAACATGGTTTACTCAAGTAGGCCATTTGGCACCAAGAACTAAAACCATGTGTCATCTCCTTGGTGTATTTTAGTGACTTTCTGACAACCACATTAAAACAAACCCTGCAGGCCAAGAAGCAACCTTAGCATCTTTACCCAGGACGCCTCCCTTCCAGGAACTTCCCAGGCTCAACCCTGCTTAGCTTCATTGGTTAACCAGTTAAGATCTGCAGATTGATAGTTGCTCATAATGCTCAGTGTTTCTAAAGTCATTCTATTGCTTGCCCTTCCAGTTCCTCATCTCAGCTATGTTGGCACAAAGGGACACCCTGCATTGCATTTTTCAATTTGTGCATTTCACTCACCATTGACTGAACAAACATTTGCCAAGTGAAGCTGACACAACACTTTTCCATTGAAACCACTCAGTTCACTTGATTGCATCATGCATTTGTTGAGTAACATGGACAAGAGACCGTTCAGTAAAACTTACAACCGTGAAAGATTTTTTTTTGTTGGCCCTCTTCATCCTCTCTTCATTCCACTGATTTAACTTCTTCTCTGGCTGCTGCCTTGGTCTATTATTAACAATCCTACATTTATTGTATTATTTTTCCATCATATAATTCTTGGAGAAGTAACACTCCTATTGTCACATCTGTTAACAGTAGTCACAGACTGTTTTCCATTGCTTGATTGTTACTTCTGTTCAGTTCTGTCTAATAGTCAAACAAACGTTTACGCACAATCATGTTGATACATCTCTTTTTATTATAAACATAATGAAGCTTGTATTTAAAAGTAATATCTTCAGAGAGACTGTTAAAAAACAATCAAGGGAAACAATAAAGGTTAACAGCTTCAGCCAAACGGCAGTAAAACCAGTGTCTCATCCTATACAGACGGAAAGCTCATAAAGCGAGCACGATGCTCACTCGTCCTGTTTAAGAGGATATTGTCCTTCAGACATCGTAGACATCTTTGAATGCACAAATAGCCTACGTCTTCAAGGTCAGAGTTTCAATACAGGGCAAGCCAGTAATCTATGAAATATCCTGATTCAAGACAAACTAAAGAGCGAATCCAATGTGAAGCTATTGGAACTGCATTAGATATTAATTATAGCATTTTACTTTTGCGTTGGTGAACCAAACTTGCACAAAGTAACAAAGTAAACTTGCATGAAAAGCTAAAGAGCAGAGTGGGACTGCACAAATCTCTGAACAAAAGGACTGATAATTATATTGGTTAACATTAATGGGTAGCAGATATCAGTTAGTACTGGTAGACTTTATTATTATGCCAGAAGGCGGGGCTTCATAGAGTTTATTTTCATTATTCAGAGTTTTTGGAAAAGCTTTTGAATTCAAATGAAACCTTTGAATCTTTGAATCTTGCAATTCTAAAACCTGTCGACGTTTATTGATTGAACATTTCTGGGAAGTTTATATTAGGAAAAAGCCAAGTCCTTTCCAGAAGAACCTCTTGAATATTGTCTCTAAAATGCAACCACTAAGCAGCAACAATTATTCACACATTCACTATCGGTTACTACATAACAGACATGATTAAATGTGGCACTGCTGTTAAATGCACTACAGTCTGACATAAATGTGCAATTGCAGAATGGCAGAATCAGTGTAAGACTTGTTAACCTATACAACTAGGTTACAACCTTTCTGTAGTCCTTTCTACAGTGTGCTCAAGGATGGAAAGGTTGCAGTTACTGTAATATCGTTAAAAAGCATTACATCCAAATTGCGGACAGGTTATCTGGTTTCACCTATCACTTCTTGAATTACTGAATGTGCTTCAGGCTGGCGGCCTCATGGGAGGAAGACTCATGAGCCTTTTGTTGCATTTGAACATTTTTCAGGGTTTGTTGTCCACGCACCCTCCAGGAAACCATCAGCGAGAAGCAGTAAATCAATAGGATCGCCACAAGGGCAAATGACAACCTGTTTAGTTTAGCTGCCTGCTTCATTTCACAACATGTGGTCTGCTCCTCTGAACTAAAACCTGATTCAGGGGGAAAGCATATTTTCCTGCAGTAAATCAGATTTGATTGTAGGGGGTCTAGGCTGGTTATGAGACCAGTGCTGACCCTTTATACAGGCGGGTTAAAAAGCACAATGTCTACCACATCACAGGGCTTGCGAATACTAGTCGGATAGTCTACTACTTTGTTGGAAGACATTACTCAAACGTGCAATAATCATAATGACACGCCTGTTTTTCTTGGCGAAAGCGAGCCGTGACTGCGTTTTATGAATACATGCCCAGGTGAAAAGGACGTACTATTAAATGTATTAAAAATGCACTTGAAATTCAAGTAGTATGTTTATATTATATTTGAATTGTACTAAAAACATACTCAAGTACATTTTTAATACATTTAATAGTGTGTATTTTTCACCTGGGTGACGCTATGCACATATTGTTCAATGTCAAAGATGTTATGTTGTTTTTGTAAACTATTTTATTTAAAAATGATGCAAACATTCACTCTTATTTGTATGTCTAATGCAAATGTCCAAAAAGCAAAACATTTATTTTCTTGTCACATTCAATTATGATTTATATTAATAATTTCAATGATAGCATATTTTCAATTACAAAACTAGTGAAATTTCATAAAAATGTTGAGTAGTTTGCATCACTGGATGGATATTACTGGACATCGATCTATAGTAAAATATTGTCAACTATTAAATATTTAGCTACATTAATCTTACCACACCCTCTTTCACTGCTAAAACTAAAGCATCTTGTTGAAATTTGCACTTGTGTTCTGTGAACATTAAAGGGATTGTTCACCCAAAAATGAAAATTAGCCCATGATTTACTCACCCTCAAGTCATCCGAGGTGTATATGACATTCTTCTTTCAGACGAATAAAATTGTCTCGGTTACATATGGTAACCCTCGTTCCCTGAAGGAGGAAACGGAGACGTACGTCGACAAATTGGGATCACTTCAGAGAGCCCCTATCAGCTTCGGGATATAGAGAACAGGCCAATGGGCCACTGGCGTGCAAGATTTGCATCTCGCGCTCCGCCCCGCGCCGTGGGTATGAACAGGAAGCGAGAGCAACGCACTAACGTTTTTCACTGAGGAGCCGAACTAGTGCCATGCAGTGATGGTAAGGAACTGTGGCGACGGGACGTGCATCTTCGTTCCCTCCTTCAGGGAACGAGGGTTACCATACGTAACCAAGACGTTCCCTTTCAGTCGGTCATGTTCGACGTACGTCGGTTGTAGCGACGAATTGGGATCCCTTTGGAAAACGCCACAGTTACTACCACTTCCAGCGCCCAGCGAGAGCCCCTCAGTGAAATAGACACGCATTCGAGGCGAAATTCACTTCTTGTGGGAGGGGCAAGTCGATAACATGACTCAAAAGTGAAATGTGTATTTTCAACTTACCAGGTTGCCCAATCTTCTCACTAGGGATGGGTCGCGATTTTCGAATATTCGAATATTATTGATTTAATTATATAATATCCAATAGTTTGTGCGATTATCGTGCCCAAAAAAATCCCCATGTTTTCGGTGCTGATGTGGTGCTGACGCGTTCATGTGACCAGAGGGAGGTGCTGCCAATAACGCACCTAAAGCTGTCAGTCAGCTCTCAGGGTGTTTTATACTGGGCACGTTTGCTGCGGTCCGAGCTGATTCTTCCCTGCGCCTCCACAGCGTTGGTCTGGTTTCACACTCAACTTGAACCCTGGTGCGTTTGTGTTCATCTAACGTCATCACAAACGTGCACGGGCATGATAGAAAACAGAACGCGGGTCAAATATATATATATAGGTGGAGACGGTGAATTGCCATTAATTTGCTGCCCTGATTGCACTCTATGCGCGAATACACTGCAGGTTTGCTCTCGTGATCGTATCTCAGGTAAATCATCAACTCTATCATCACTTACATGTATGTTATTGAACTAATGACATTGTAATCGGCTAAAACGCATGCCTTGGTTACTTTTCTTCCTGAACAAGTGCGCACCCGAGTGTTGTTTGCACATTCACGTGAATCGTGGCACGTCGAGTGCAACCAAACTCCGGTTGTGTGTTCTCGGGTTCGGTACCTCAGTGCACACCAAGCTCTGTATGTAAGCTTTCACATTAGCAATTTTTCATGCGAACCGCGCTCCATTTCGAACTAAACTGCCAGAGTAAAAACACCCTGAGGCAACAGAAGAAGAACACATCGCCTCACGCGCACACTGTAGACTTTAGGCATTTAACGGTTGCGGTAACTTGGGGCAATGTCAAATAACAGTCGTATGTTTCAGCATGTTACAATAATTATATGGCTTGAGTTGATATAGCCTATTCCCTAATGAATTAAACAGTTTGTTATCATACAGATTGAGAGCATGAATGGTCTCTCTCCCTCTCTCTCTCTGTTTATATGTGTATAGCCTTTACATGCGTGCATGCGGGGGAGGAGTTGCTATTTTCGAATACAAATCGAATAATTCCCAGCGATCTTTGAATATTATTTTTGCGAATGAGGCGAAATCGAGGTCCATCGTGCCACGCTAAACGTGTCTACTGCACCACAGGACCTCCAGACGCGTGTCAACATGTCTTTTCATTGACTTAACATGGAAATCACTCGCTCCAGACGCTCAATTTCCGTTCGGTGTGAACGCAGCATCAGACTGCTGAGATTGATCAGCCTGAAAATGTAATTTAAAAACAGAGCCGTACAGCAGAGCAGCATCAAGAATATACAAGATACATGTGAAAAATCTTATCCACCTTATTCCTACACCCCATGACGCTTTGCACGAATTATGGGTGTAACTTCCGCTAAACTGTAAACAATCAGTGAAAGGCTCGCTCTATGAACATAATAATAATATACTTTTTTTTTTTTTACTGGGTACAATGAGATGACATATTGCACTCACCCTTCAACCATAGAACATTAAAAGGACATTTAAAAATGTGTAAAAGCATCAACAAAGTACTTTCAACAGACCATGAATAAGCCCAAAAGCGCGATTCTTTCCGCAGCAATAGCGGATGGGTTAAATAATCCTGTAGTAATATATATCTGTATTATGTAACATAATTTTATTTAACTAAATTATTGATTTAACTAAAGCTTTTGATTTGGTTGATCATTATTTGCTTTTAGATAAACTTCATGATATCGTTTTTTTTTATTTTTTTTATACAGTTTTGTGGTTTAATTCATACCGCAACAACTGAAAACAATGTGTTGTCTTAAATGGGAAAAAATCTGATTTTGTGATTCAAGAATGTGGTGTTCCCCAAGGTTCAATACTGGGACCACTGCTCTTTTCTATTTATGTAAATAATTTACATCTCGAAAATTGTCAAGCTCAATTTTATGCTGATGATACCGTCATATATGCATCTAATTCTGATTATTTACAAGTTCAACTATCACTTCAATCTCATTTTAATTCTAGACAGGTTCTAGAATTAAAGACAGAAGCTTAAATCCAAAACTTGTTCTTGTGTTGTATCATGTAATGACGGTACTCCTTTGCATAGAGTTGATACTATTAAATATCTTGGTGTATGGCTTGATTCTGAACTTTCTTTCAAATCACATATTAATCATGTTTTATGCAAAGTCAACATGGGAATTGGTACTTTATTTCGGTCTCGGGATTGTTTTTCATTTAGTGTTCGTAAGAAACTTTAATACTTCAAATTAATACTTCCATCCATTGATTATTGTGATGTGGTTTATCAAACGGCAGCTAAATCAGATCTTGACTCGCTTAATGCAACACATAATAGAATTTGTAGATTTGTTTTGGGATGTTCTTATCTTACTCATCACTGTTTAATGTATAATGCGCTTCAATGGTCATCTCTGTATGTAAGAAGACACTCATTGGCTTAATTTTTATATTATATTTAAATGTATTCATCTTAACTATCCCAGTTACCTTCAGCAATATTTTATACCTTTCTCTTCTAATTACCAAGTTAGGCACTCTGTCCAAACCTGTTTTTGTGCTTTGCGTGCAAATAAAACTATTGGTAAAAGAGCTTTTATGTTTAAAGCCCCAATAGACTGGAATAATCTACCCGCAGATATTAGATCCATTACATCATTTAGGTTGTTTAAACAATCCTTATCATCTTATTTTAAGGTAGATTGTGCATGTTATCAGTGATG
Organism: Romanogobio albipinnatus; assembly: GCA_023566225.1. Lineage (NCBI taxonomy): Eukaryota > Metazoa > Chordata > Actinopteri > Cypriniformes > Gobionidae > Romanogobio > Romanogobio albipinnatus. The sequence continues at coordinate 3,014,311 of CM042252.1, read as the reverse complement.
CTGTCACTGGTGTCTTATTGATTGTTATGTGTATGTATAGGTATGTATATATGTATGTAAAAAAAAAAAAAAAAAAAAAATATATATATATATATATATATATATATGTATGTTACAGATAGTAAATTGTATTTACCCATGAAAACAAACCTGGAAAGAGGAGAAAAAGAGAGATTAATTCCAGTGAATTACTATATAGTAAATTAAATCGGGACCACAAATGTGCATTACATGTTGTCCATTTTCATACTATTACAGTGGAATGCCAAATGAAAAAAGAAAATAATCATTAGGAAAAGAATGCAAAGACTGAAAAGAGCTCTTGCCATAGATATTCTTGTTATCTCCGTGGGCGTGGTCGCATTAGTGTATAATGAGCTGCTCAGGAACGACTAACATCTCTCTGCTTTCAAATGGATTACATAAACACAGAATATTTGTTTTTGATTTGGTTTACAGTGTTTAAAACCTGACATTTCAGCGTTTCTTTAGACATATGTCTCATGTTTGTGAGACAAGTATTCACTAAGCTAGAGTTCCTTTTCTGAAGACTATCTGAATGAATGTCTTTGAGAGAGAGGCTGCAGATCGTGCATCATGTTTGTTTTCTTTATTTTGCAAAAAGCACAACAATTTGTTTTTATTGTGACTGTTCAGATTATAATGATGTATAACACTTACCTGAATGATAAAAAAACGACAGAGTTATTTGAGTCTCTTTGGCTCTGATAAGAAAAAAGTGAGCCGATCGCGCCGGCCAACTCAAAAGGGTTAAAATAACCAGAGTTACGTTATTCTCATTTTGTCTGAAAATAAAACATGAAGGAAATTTGACAGCAAATTCAGTCACACTGATGGATGAGCTTTATTTGTAGGACAAACTTATGATTTGAAATGACTCCCAAAGTTCCCAAAACCGGAAGTGCCACCGATATTTCAAAACGCAGTAGGAATGAGGTGGATACAGATACATATTTCATACAGGTCGCTACTGTGAAAAGAGCAACAGATGTAACAATTTATTAAATGCTGTTTGATCCTAAAGATAGATTAAATGATCGGCATTAGACCTGGAATGTGAGCATTATTGTAATGGCTCTTGAAGAGAGTGGATAAGTGCTCTTCCTCTGAAATCTGCACACTACACACCTCTGGGGTCCTTCAAACTAGAATATCATATTATTCTCTGTTGAGGTGCGGTTATGGACTGCATGCTAAGACAGGAATGACTTTCAAACATGTATCTAAATCTACTTTTGCTTTTCTTTTTTTATAAAGTCAATCTGGAAAAAGAAACACAAGAAAGAACAAAATAAAAATCTAGCTGCAAGATAAATTATGCATAGACTCAATTATGCATGATACTTATCTGATTTACTGCTTCTGTGACAGTAAAGTTCAATTTCCTTTCCATCACGTACACTTCATTGTTTTTCCATTCTGAGATCTATAACATGTACAATTAAAATTACGCTCTCTCCCAGGACACGCATGTCTCCAGCCACGTTCAGTTCAGGTTAGTTCAATAACTGTGTTAATCAATAACAAAATGAGTTCAGTTTAGCTTTAAAGCAGCTCTGTAGAAAACAATGCATCTTTCAGCTCAGGTGGACGTCCTCATCCAATAGTGTCCATGCAGTCATGTCAATAATGTTGCTGAATATTAACAGTGACTGAATATATTACATTTAGATGTGGTGCATGCGTATGGCCTCTTGCTTGTGATGGGTTCAGCCAAAAAGGTTCACTGGAACTGCATTTTATACTTTAATAACAAATGGCATAAGGTCTATTATTCATAATCTAAATATATGACCATCTGCCTAATATGCTGTTGTCTCACATAGCCAGATCTTCAGACTGACGGCAGAAGGTCTGGACTCCATCTTAGCTTTCATTGGTCGAGGACCGCCCAAGAGGACGTTTGACTGACATGTAATGCAACCGATCACAGTGTATTTTGTTCCGCGTCAGGTTTAGGGGCGTGACAATGTACAGTCGATGTCCCTACAATAACAGACCGCCGTGCATCTATAAATGATCATTCAAGAACGTTGTTCAAGTTTACTGCAACAATGGAGCCGTGAACTTCACATACTTTAGTTGAAAATCCAGCCTTTAGTTGATCCTGGTAAGCGCTCATTGTCACAGTTATAAACACGACGGCGTTCTTCTTCCATGAGGGAGTTTGGCGTAACGGCATTTGTTTCCAGGTGGATCGTTAAAGAATACAACATCCTGTAGAATTCAACCAATCTGATGATGACTTTGAAGCTCCTGAAGTGTTTCCAGATAAGTGTCCCATATGAATGGCCTGTGGGCGTGAGACTAGTCCTCTGATGACCACATTTCTTAAACAAACCAAAAAAAACATTATTTATCATATGACTTAAAGGCACAATACTATAATACTTTAAAAAATGCTCAAATCTGCACTTGGATTCTCATCCCTGCCTCCGCGTTACAGAACGACTGACCCAAAAGATGGATCCAGCAGCAAGATCAGACCACAGGATGAACTCCTGGAAGCTGGTTGTATTAGGGACCCGTTGAGCAATCTTTGTTCAATTTTTCAAGATGGCCGTAGGATTGAGAGTTATGTGGAGGAGTTCCTTTCCTACAGCTACCTCGTGCCTGGTGACAATGTTTTGCTAACGGACTGTTTCTGGAGTGGACTAGATCTAGACATTAGCCTAAATATGCCAAGGGAAGACCCTAGCTGGACCCTGGCACAGTTTATTGACTTTGTCCTGCAGTTTTGTGGATCCCCCTTCACTGTAGGGGAAGTGGAGGAGGATTTCAACATGGCCGCCATTCCAGAAGCTCATCCTGCTCCGGTTCTCCAAGAGCCCGCTCCGGGCGATCCAGAGACAGAGCTTCACGTCACTTCTGCTGATCCAGAGACAGAGCTTCACGTCACTTCTGCTGATCCAGAGACAGAGCTTCACGTCACTTCTGCCGATCCAGAGACAGAGCTTCACGTCACTTCTGCCGATCCAGAGACAGAGCTTCACGTCACTTCTGCCGATCCAGAGACAGAGCTTCACGTCACTTCTGCCGATCCAGAGACAGAGCTTCACGTCACTTCTGCCGATCCAGAGACAGAGCTTCACATCACTTCTGCCGATCCAGAGACAGAGCTTCACGTCACTTCTGCCGATCCAGAGACAGAGCTTCACGTCACTTCTGCCGATCCAGAGACAGAGCTTCACGTCACTTCTGCCGATCCAGAGACAGAGCTTCACGTCACTTCTGCCGATCCAGAGACAGAGCTTCACGTCACTTCTGCCGATCCAGAGACAGAGCTTCACGTCACTTCTGCCGATCCAGAGACAGAGCTTCACGTCACTTCTGCCGATCCAGAGACAGAGCTTCACGTCACTTCTGCCGATCCAGAGACAGAGCTTCACGTCACTTCTGCCGATCCAGAGACAGAGCTTCACGTCACTTCTGCCGATCCAGAGACTGAGTTTCACGTCATGTCTGCCCGTCAAGAGTCTCGTCCCGCCGAGCCTGAATCTGTTCCTCTTCCTCTTCCCGTGTCTGTGTCTTCGGACAAGATGGCCGACTCCACGCCTGGGTCTCCGTACAAGATGGCCGCCGCCGAGCCAGTGTCTCCGTACAAGATGGCCGCCACCGAGCCAGTGTCTCCGTACAAGATGGCCGCCGCCGAGCCAGTGTCCCAGGACAAGATGGTCTTCGCGGAGCTGGTGTCTGTTCCTGTTTCTGAGCCGGTGTCTGTTCCTGTTTCTGAGCCGGTGTCTGTTCCTGTGCCATGGTCTCCTCCCTGGCCGCCTGAAGGGTCGTCTCCTCCCTGGCCGCCTGCACGGCCCGATCCGCCATGGCCTACCGAGGCCCCCGATCCGAAATGGCCGCCCGAGGCCCCCCTGTCCAGATTCGCTCCACGGCCCAGGTCCACCCACGCCTGACGGCCCCGGTCCACCCATGCTCCCAGGCCCATCTATGCCAGTCTTGGCTCTATGTCCTGTTCCCCTGCACGGACCTGGCCCACCATCCCTTCCCCTGTTTAACCTCCCACCTGAACTCTGTGTGCATTCTTCTGTGTGAGCGTCTAGAAGCCGCTCTTAAGTGGGGGGGCTCTGTCACATATTCCCTGTGTGTTTGTTGACACTGAGTTATTTCCTGTCCTGTGCCATGTGTTGTAGTTTTTCATGTTGTATTAGTTCTCCCAGGTGTTTCCCATTTAGCCACTCCCTTTTGTTACCTCGTTAACCTTGTTACAGATTTGCGCAAAACTTTTGCGATATTTTCTAAAAGTCGATAAAAAAATATTGCGAAATGACGGCGTTTCCATTAACTGATGTTATGCGACTAAAACCATTTTTTCCTCTCGTGATAAATCATTCCAAAAATTACGCTACGTATGTTGTTAGGTTTATGTATATCCCAGCCACCGCACGCCGTTATTATTAATGAGACGTGTGTGTTATCCAAGCACTGATGGCAAGGAAAGCACCTTATACTTGAGCCGCACACATGAGGTGTTATGATAAATTGTGGCATTTTTTTTATTCTATTGTTTTTTATGAGTTTAATAAAGAACTCGTCTTCTGTCCAAACATACCATCATCTATAAAGAATGATCGACTTTTACACACGGCAGGTTTTTGTGACGCATTGCCACATACAGAGACGAGCGAAAAGTTTGAATTTACTCAAAGGTTTTTTTTTACCACTTCGTTATTTTGGTTTGGAATTTCGTTTGTTGTAAATATAAACTGAATTTAGAAATGCTTTTGAAATGAAAAACTTTTTGTTTAATAAACAAAATATATTATTGAAATGAAGACAGCGTTTAGAGTGGAGTACAAAATAATCCGTGCAGAGTCCACGGCCTTTGCTGTTATTGAGTGTACACAAATAAAAGTAGACAGTTTACTGTTTATAATTATGTCTTGCACTTAGCCTATCTGTATGGCTAAAAATTACGGAGTATTGTGAGTTGTTTGTGCTGGAATAAGGAAAAAATCCATCAGAAGGCGACGACGGACAGATGGTTAAAGAAAACGTAGCCTATTTAATTTCATATAGTTAGGCTATATCTAAATATTATAATCTTTTAATTTCATATGTTGATTATGAAAAGCGAGCAGTATGAGTAGCCTAAGGCACATAATCAGATGCGCATATGTCTGGAGACATGGATTGAGCATTTCATTGAATTGTGTTTTCTAGAAAGTCTTAATTTAAAATGAATTTTGTTTTGTATAAATTGTATTTTAATTTTGATCAATGTTTAATCAACTATTTGGCTGTATATTTAATAAATAAGAAGCAAACCAAGATCGTCTGGAATGGATTGACGTGCTGGCCTGTTTCCTCAGTCTTTGAGCGAGGCTGAAACTACAGCGTCTTTCTGTTTTAATACATTTCTTGAATATATGTCTTAATTACAGTCGGCCTATAGATAGTTATGATATTTGTGGTTGCACCGGGGTCCGTCATTATAAAGTTACTCCACTTTCCTTATTAGGAGAAAATATATGTCGTTTTAACGACATAAGATCTCGTTATTAGACGTACTTGAGTGAAAAAAAAAAAATGTAGGCCCTGTGTGGGAGCAATGCGTGACCGTACCAGGTGACCTGTAAATGCGGAAAAACTGTTTCCATTGCAGTTTTGCGAAAATTTCCTTTTTCGAATTGCCTGAAAAACCACCTCATGCAAGCGTAAAAACCTTTTTGAGATATATGGGAGTTTTTGCGAAATTGAAGCGTTTCCATTGGGCGTATTTTCAATTCGCAATTTCAATTTGCGCAATTTGAAGGGTAATGGAAACGCGGCTAATGATGCCATATCAGCGTTCACCCTCGATTCACCCTCGATATATATGTTTTATTAGACAGACGAGCGACTATTTAAATACATTTATCAACAGAAAATGAATCGTTATACAGCTCAACACATTTTTGCTAACATAGCATAATCAGAGAGAGCTTTCTCCATCATACAAAATATTTTAAAATTAATCGCGTGTCATGTCATCTAACAACACAAGTCATTCAGTTTTTATTAATATTACATTCTAAAATCGATCTAGATTACTGCAAAGTGCAACAAGTCTCTCATACGCCACCAAGCGAGTCCGTCGGATTCCTTTCCATCGGCTGTGAGGTGAAGAGTCAAGACTACAACTCCCATGATTCCACACTCATTCACTCACTGCGTCATCAAGCTATGCCTTTGTGTTGGATAAACGACCTCTAGTGGCGAAACTTACATATTGTGACTTAAAATGTAACAGCCTATTTTGGTTATGTTTTTTTAAGGTTTGGTCACTGTGAAATACAGTTTCTAACTGAGCACTGATTACAGGGAGTGCAGAATTATTAGGCAAGTTGTATTTTTGAGGATTAATTTTACAACATTAATAATTAAACAACAACCATGTTGTCAATGAACACAAAAAACTCATTAATATCAAAGCTGAATATTTTTGGAAGTGGTTTTTAGTTTTAGCTATTTTAGGGGGATATCTGTGTGTGCAGGTGACTATTACTGTGCATAATCATTAGGCAACTTAACAAAAAACAAATTTATACCCATTTCAATTATTTATTTTTACCAGTGAAACCAATATAACATCTCAACATTCACAAATATACATTTCTGACATTCAAAAACCAAACAAAAACAAATCAGTGACCAATATAGCCACCTTTCTTTGCAAAGACACTCAAAAGCCTGCCATCCATGGATTCTGTCAGTGTTTTGATCTGTTCACCATCAACATTGCGTGCAGCAGCAACCACAGCCTCCCAGACACTGTTCAGAGAGGTGTACTGTTTTCCCTCCTTGTGAATCGCACATTTGATGATGGACCACAGGTTCTCAATGGGGTTCAGATCAGGTGAACAAGGAGGCCATATCATTAGATTTTCTTCTTTTATACCCTTTCTTGCCAGCCACGCTGTGGAGTACTTGGACGCGTGTGATGGAGCATTGTCCTGCATGAAAATCATGTTTTTCTTGAAGGATGCAGACTTCTTCCTGTACCACTGCTTGAAGAAGGTGTCTTCCAGAAACTGGCAGTAGGACTGGGAGTTGAGCTTGACTCCATCCTCAACCCGAAAAGGCCCCACAAGCTCATCTTTGATGATACCAGCCCAAACCAGTACTCCACCTCCACCTTGCTGGCGTCTGAGTCGGACTGGAGCTCTCTGCCCTTTTACCAATCCAGCCACGGGCCCATCCATCTGGCCCATCAAGACTCACTCTCATTTCATCAGTCCATAAAACCTTAGAAAAATCAGTCTTGAGATATTTCTTGGCCCAGTCTTGACGTTTCAGCTTGTGTGTCTTGTTCAGTGGTGGTCGACTTTCTGCCTTTCTTACCTTGGCCATGTCTCTGAGTATTGCACACCTTGTGCTTTTGGGCACTCCAGTGATGTTGCAGCTCTGAAATATGGCCAAACTGGTGGCAAGTGGCATCTTGGCAGCTGCACGCTTGACTTTTCTCAGTTCACGGGCAGTTATTTTGCGCCTTGGTTTTTCCACACGCTTCTTGCGACCCTGTTGACTATTTTGAATGAAACGCTTGATTGTTCGATGATCACGCTTCAGAAGCTTGGCTATTTTAAGACTGCTGCATCCCTCTGCAATATATCTCACTATTTTTGACTTTTCTGAGCCTGTCAAGTCCTTCTTTTGACCCATTTTGCCAAAGGAAAGGAAGTTGCCTAATAATTATGCACACCTGATATAGGGTGTTGATGTCATTAGACCACACCCCTTCTCATTACAGAGATGCACATCACCTAATATGCTTTTTTTGGTAGTAGGCTTTCCAGCCTATACAGCTTGGAGTATGACAACATGCATAACGAGGATGATGTGGTCAAAATACTCATTTGCCTAATAATTCTGCACTCACTGTAGTTCTGCTAACATGGCTTTAGCCAACCAGACGTGCTTCCTCTTCCACGTAGCCATACATTTTGTACAACAGCCTACAATCGCCCCCTTCTGCGCGATTATAAGAACTTCCGTTTACCTCTCCTCCTCCACTTACATATTTGTGCAGCAGCATGTCTGTTATGTATGTTATTTTAACTAAGCTGAAAAAATATTGTATTTGCAGTAGCAGCGTAGCAGATCTCATCCGCCAAAATCAAGCATATGTACATTCCATGCCCCCTGCCAATAGATGCTGATAAAATGATTCACTCCGAGAGTCGTCAGGACTGAAATGTTTTTGTATTTAAAACAGATGCATGAAGATTCTTCAAAAATGTACCTTTTGTTTTCTACAGGTAAAATAACAGCATATAGGTTTGTAATACCATGGAGATGAGTAATTGATGACAGAACTGTCATTTTGGTTGAACTATTCCTTAAACCACCGTGGCTAGAGAGAAGTGTCCACATTTCAGTGTGCTCTGGTAACTCCTAACCACTGGCAATTTACCGCTAGCCTTGCTTCGAGGGCCTTCATCTTATCACTTCCCTGCCGATGTATTGACCTGGCACATAAATAGTGCCACCCACTCAGCCTTACCTTTAATGACCACATGCCAGTGAGTGCACAAAGTAAGGGAAATAAGACTGCAAATTGAACTTTGCATCTGATGTGGAGAGCAAGTACCATAGAAAGAAGTTCATTTTGCATCCATTAAAGATGGAAATGTATAAGACGACATAGTTGTATTGCTTCCTCTGAATGCCACTTGCAAATAAGCAAAATGTGTTGAGCTTAAAATAAGGGCTCACTCAACTTTTAGATAATTCAATGATAAAACGCCATGGGTTATTGAAAAGATGGACTGTGGAATTAATGCATTTATTTAGAAGGACTGTGTCAGGAAATGTTTTGTTGATGGACCGTCGCATTGAGAAAAACATTTTAAGCCTAAATTTGTTTACTTTGGTAGAGGATGCAATCGTGTTACCAAGGCTACGCTTATGAACTGTAAAAGAGTAGTACATTGTCAAATTACTTTTAAGAGCTCACCGATGGCTGAACTATTGCTCTCAAAAAACCTCCAGACTATTCAATCTCACAGACCCATTGCTGGCATGAGATAAGATGAAGAATCCATGCGGCTGTGGCTAATCTCGAGTTTCCACCCGTTCTCTGGAGTATAGGATTTCAATGCTGCCATTTTCCGTGTGCGTCAGGTATGATGTGGAAGTTTTCCTTATTTTTTTCCTTATTTACGTCTAAATTGTAAGTCACATCACCATATGATTCAAATATTTACTTTTTTCTCTTAAATCTGTAGACCGTTCAAAAATGTACCCATGCTCAGCCATATTTGCTTGACACACAAGAACAATCGCGGTGTTTAAAAATGTGTATATGTAAATAAAAGCCTAAATTAAAATCTGTTCATCATATGAGGCCACCTCTTCGGAAGACTTGGATTAATCCGAAAGTGGGGGTGAACTAACCCTATAAGCATATTTTGAAAGCACCAATGCATATTTTTCAATATGTTTCCGCCTTCTCTTCTCGGAAATCTTCTCTGGTTAATTTCTTCTGTTCAATACGTCGAGGTCAGATGCGAGTAAAAACATGAACACACTGCCAAACTGCTTTGTGGTATAAATTGAAGATGGACAAGATGGAGACCCCAGTGCTAACAGATAGGGACGACATCCCAGGCCTGGAAGTCCAAGGCGATGCCGCCGGTTTAAGGGGCCTGGTAGAATGGGCCGACACCGGTGGCAATGAGGACCAAGAGTGAAGCCAAAGGGGTGAAGGGCTGAGGCGCAGCCGGAGGTCAGGAAGTCCGCTGTAGAACCAGGATGACAAGAGACCAAGGTGGAGCCAGAGGGGGGAGATGAGGGAGCGCAGAGCCCAGGTGAAGCCGTAAGGCTGACAGGCCGTGGTGGAGTCATTGTCCTGGAGGTCCAAGTTGAAGCCAAGGGGGCCATCTCGCAGAGCCAAGCTGGTGGAGAGGAGACTCAAATGCAGAGCTGCGCGACAGCAGCAGAGGACTGGATGGAGCCAGCAGTGAGGATGGAGACAACAGGGGAGGCAAGTGACAAGATCATCTAGTGGGTTAGTTCGGCGTGCTTTTAGGAGTAGGATAAAGTTGATGAGCCAGTGCTCCTCGGCGTGCTCAGGAGAGGCCTGACCAAACGGTGTGGACTCTGGGACGGACCTTGTGATGGGCTACGGCCTTCCGCTCCAGACAAAAATCGTCGTCCCAGCCCGGAGAGTCCCAAATGGCATGAAAGATTTTAGTGCTTAATTTTAGTGCCGATCGGCCGAGACTTTACTTTATAAAGTTTTAAATATGGATATTTTTCTGACACAAATGCATCGATTCGCTTCAGAAGGCCTTTATTAACACACCGGAGCCGTGTGGAGCAGTTATAGGACAGACAGATGCACTTTTATGGACCTCAAAATTACTGCAATTATAAAGCTTGGAATAGCCAGGACTTTTTTTAACATAACTCCGATTTTATTTGTCTGAAAAAAGAAAGTAATATACACCTAGGATGGCTTGAGGGTGAGTAAATCATGGGATTATTTTCATTTTTGGGTGAACCATCCCTTTAATTTTGTCGTTCCACGTCTGTTTTTTTGTGTTTTTCTTTTTGTGATGATTGTTCTTAAGTCCCTTGTTTGTCCTGATTAGTTAAACTGGCCAACATTCTTCAGAAAAATCCTCCAGGTCTCGCAAATTATTCAGTTTTCCAGCATCTTTTGCATGTTTGAAATCTGTCCATCAGGGACTCGAGAACAACCATCACAAAATACACAAACAGCCGTGGACACAGTATGTATAAATGTGTACAAATGATGCTATTCATGTTATCTTAGGATTGAATTTTTGTTTATTGTGTATAAAAGTAGAGTAGTTTTGAAATGAATAAGTGCATAACTGTGTGACTGTTAAGTGTGACTGCCAACCAACACTGTTTTAAACACCTTTGAGATCCCAACACATGTAATGCAACATTTATTTATCCGTTCTCAAAAGATTAGGGAACGTTATTACATATCAACCTGATATATCAATATATTACCACGTGCAGATCTGCTCTCCTCCACTAGTGAGAATTAAAGTATTAGAGAGGCTTTCTGAGAGATAATGGTGCGAATGCTCCATGTAGATTCTGATTCATTAATCTAACCTGAAATTGAGCATTGATTTTTCATTAGCTAACCCTCATTGCAATGCTGCTCACATTGATAAGCTGTGCTTAAAAAGGAACGACAACAATAGTCTGCGTTTGTGTGCTGGGTATTTGTATGAATAGCAATGAGAAAAGATCTAAAAAGGAAAGCACTGAGTACAAGGCAGTGAATAGTGATTCAAATGTTGCCATCTGTTTCCTGTTCACTCCTTAAAAAACGTTTTCCAAAACAACATCAAGACCACAAGATAGTCATCTTGTTTTAAATCTCACGAGCTTCCTGCTCAGTGGCGGTGTGTCCGATTGGTCTCCGAAAACAACACTGGCTCTGCCTCAAATCTGTGCAGCAACAACAACAGCACATTAGTTGTTCTGGAAAATAAGGAATACATCACTTAAACAGCTCCTCATAAATAGCAATAATTGTTTAACTGACCTCAGAACCATTTTCTCTCATTACGGGAAAAAGAAACAGTGGCTTTTAACACATGCACTGCAATTGGTACAGTTGCAAATGAGTCTGGTTGCCAGGGCAACATAGTGCCAAAAATCAGGCTTGATTATGCTGCCATCATTGACCCAGCCCACACTGCACCCCCACCGCTCGCATGCACACACACACACACACACACACCCTCCATCTCCCCTTTGTCTCCCTCTATAATTAACAAGGTCACAATTGTGTTGCTAGTGTTGTCGCATCCCATTTGCAGAAAAAGCCTCTCTCGTTTTATTCCTGTTTTCTTATTTCCTTTCAATAGAAGTGAGTATCTCTCAGCTGTGCCAGTCTGAGCCCGTTTACACACTGAATCCGAGCTCAAAGACAGTGTGTGTTTGTGTGAGATGCTGTGACTGAGGCATTCTTCCAACTAACTTCAAAGCCTCAGTGTGTAATTTCTGCAGTACCGAACTGAACCGCAACCTGATCATTCGTGACGAGGTCTACTATTCCTGCCCTGAAGTTAGCAACCTGGATGCTGCCATTTTGCTTCATGTAATCAACATTTATTGAGCCATAGAAACATCACTTATAATATACACAAAGATATTTTTTGTTTCTTCAATTTATGTTTATATGTTCCCATGCAAGTTGCCATTTTAATTTAATGTAGCGAAATATATTTTGTTCGGTATTGTGACGTACATCCAAATGATTGAAAATGAAAATGTAAGGAGAGGATTTGGTTCAGTCTGTCTATTGTTGATTGGATGGAGTGAGATATAAACGTGAGCTTAACCAACCCGATCTCACGGCAATTCGTACATATTTTACGAGGTGGCTAATTCGTACAAATTTGTACAACCTTACTAAATCGTACGTATTTGACGAGTTGCCAAATTCGTATATATATATTCGTACGAATGACCTACCTCAAACCCTGCCCCTAAACCTACCCTTCACTGGGGTTTAGACAAAACTTACAAATTTGTAAGAGCGAGGACGTTCAAATTTGTACGAATTAGCCACCTCGTAAAATACGTACAATTTGGTCGTGAGATAGCGTTGGATTAACTCTTTCCCTGCCATTGACGAAATTTGACATCAATACATGTTTTCTCTGTTTTACGGTAGGGGGCGCTATTACACATCTTCTGAAAGAGTCATCACAACGCAGACGAAGAAGAAGCAGAAATAGAAGCGATAGAAGCATTGCTTACGCACTTGTTAAATAAAGGCCTGTGCACACCGGGACGAACAACGCGCGCACTTATCGCCAGCGTTTTTCGTGACGTTTTTCGGCGCGTCTTTAGTGTTCACACCCGAGCGATTTTCACTGGCGATGCACCGAGTGAACGTGCAAATTCAGTAGATGATGGCGCTCCCGGTACACAAGGTGGCGCTGCGGCACTTTACGGTTCCGACACTCGCTTGTCACACAGAGGAAGAAGAGAGACAGTGTTTACGTGCTTGCCAAAACCATTCACACACTTTTTGCTAACTGGCCAGCAGCATTAGCAGCTCATCTTCTTCTTTGTCTACTTACTTCTTCTTCGTCGTATCAGTGTGCAAGACCGTTTTGTGCTTGAGTGCCACCAAGTCATGTTTTACTGTCACTTCAGCAGCTCCAGGCACGTGAACAAAAGCACTGATCTCATTGGTCGGACAGTTTTTAACGCTCCGCGTCAAAATAAAAAAACAAACCTGAGGCGGTTTTTTAAAATGACGCTTTTACGCCTGACGTTTTGCGTGTCGGTGTGCACACTCACATTGGCGCCCTTTGTTTAGTTACGAGGCGTTAAACGTCAGCGATAAGCACGCGCAAAAATCGTCCTGGTGTGAACAGGCCTTAAGCAATGCTTCAATGTGGACCCAGGACGAGCTCTAGGACTGTGAAGCTTTGGGGTGTTGATGGACTCCATCTACTCCATCTGTGTTTTCATCATCACTCCAAATCCAAGCTTTTTTTCAAAATGTTTTTTTTTATAAAACTTATCTACTTTCATCTGTTGATAAAAAGCATGAAGCTATTTTTTCTTTTGATATATTGCATGTGCAGATATGCAGATATTCATACAACAAAATATTGTGAGGGCCATTAACTTTTTTTGAAAATGTTCAAAAATGGCTTTAAAAATGCTTAAAGGGGTCATGAACTGGCTTTTTATTTGTTTTATTTTGTTGTCTGAGGTCAATTTATGACGTTTGCGTGGTTTTTACAAAAACATCATAAGGAATAAGTAATAGGCTATTTTCTGCCCTGGTTTTGAGGCTCTCTGAAGAAACGCTCAGTTTTTATGGCCGAAGACTTGGAAGTAAAACGCCCCAGCTAGGATTGGATAAGATTTGCGTATTTAATGAGCTTCAGCTCCCCTGTGGTCAGTGGGGAAACAGCAACTGGAATGAATCGCCCACAGGGCTCGCAAAATGTCTTTATCAAACAAACACAATGATTCATCTCTCATCCACCCGCGATTGATTGGAATGTTATTTTTTTATTAACGTCACTTGGCCCACCCAATCAGTGAATATAACCGCAAACCGTACACACACACACGCACACACACACACCCACACAACACACGCACCATTCAAATATCAAGTCAAGAGAGTGAATAACGCACATCAAGAAAGGAATGTTATGTCACTATTTAAGACAGCCCGTCTTACGTTTTGTAGCCCATCTGGAAAACACATAGCCCCGGGATGTTGGGCTTTGCGAGCCCTGGCCCATAAACATGTCAGAGTCTGATCCCGAATCGCAATGAACCACAACACCACAAATAAAGGATTCTCCAGCCATTGACAGCATGCTAAGGTATGTTCAGTTAGACATGTACACATAATCAATGCTATCTGTAACAATGCAATACTATCACATATATACATTTTTTTTTACTCACATTAGTGTGTTGCTTCATTCATTCATGTAATCTCATCCTGTCTGCAAATCCAGTCTCTTGTTTACAAATGAATCCGCGGTTAAACAAAGGAAAAGACGTGCAATGTCTTCATGCTTCGAGCTGGATATTCATAAAAAATAAAGTTCATCCATGCATGCAAGCGTTGTTCTTTTCTGTTGAGGCAGTGTTTCACCACACAAAGACGTCAAGGTGTGGCATATTCTGAGATTGAGCGTTTGCTGGGCCTGGTATCTATAAAAGCTTTTCTTTGACTAAAAAGGACATTTTCAGCTCTGAAACTTACAGGATATTCTTATATTACCTTTTATATATCAAAAGCTCAAGCGAAAGTTGATTTCTCAATTTATGACCCCTTTAAAGTCGATTGTAATAAAGGGGTTTTGAATTACCTAAATCATTGGAGAAGTCAAATATAATGTCACCAGAGAGAAGTCTGTCATTTCAACGGCAAATCAAGTTTGACATTTTGATTATTAATTATATATATATATATATATATATATATATATATATATATATATATATATATATATATATATATATATATATATATATATATATATATATATATATATATATATATATATATATATATATATATATATACAGTGAGGAAAATAAGTATTTGAACACCCTGCTATTTTGCAAGTTCTCCCACTTAGAAATCATGGAGGGTCTGAAATTGTCATCGTAGGTGCATGTCCACTGTGAGAGACATAATCTAAAAAAAAAAATCCAGAAATCACAATGTATGATTTTTTAACTATTTATTTGTATGATACAGCTGCAAATAAGTATTTGAACACCTGAGGAAATCAATGTAAATTTTTGGTACAGTAGCCTTTGTTTGCAATTACAGAGGTCAAACGTTTCCTGTAGTTTTTCAGCAGGTTTGCACTGCAGGAGGGATTTTGGCCCACTCCTCCACACAGATCTTCTCTAGATCAGTCAGGTTTCTGGCCTGTCACTGAGAAACACGGAGTTTGAGCTCCTCCAAAGATTCTCTATTGGGTTTAGGTCTGGAGACTGGCTAGGCCACGCCAGAACCTTGATATGATCCTTACAGAGCCTCTCCTTGGTTATCCTGGCTGTGTGCTTCGGGTCATTGTCATGTTGGAAGACCCAGCCTCGACCCATCTTCAATGCTCTAACTGAGGGAAGGAGGTTGTTCCCCTAAATCTTGCAATACGTGGCCCCGGTCATCCTCTCCTTAATACAGTGCAGTCGCCCTGTCCCATGTGCAGAAAAACACCCCCAAAGCATGATGCTCCCCCCCCCCCCCCCCCCATGCTTCACAGTAGGGATGGTGTTCTTGGGATGCTACTCATCATTCTTCTTCCTCCAAACACGTTTAGTGGAATTATGACCAAAAACTTCTATTTTGGTCTCATCTGACCACATGACTTTCTCCCATGACTCCTCTGGATCATCCAAATGGTCATTGGCAAACGTAAGACGGGCCTTGACATGTGCTGGTTTAAGCAGGGGAACCTTCCGTGCCATGCATGATTTCAAACCATGACGTCTTAGTGTATTACCAACAGTAACCTTGGAAACGGTGGTCCCAGCTCTTTTCAGGTCATTGACCAGCTCCTCCCGTGTAGTTCTGGGCTGATTTCTCACCTTTCTTAGGATCATTGAGACCCCACGAGGTGAGATCTTGCATGGAGCCCCAGTCCGAGGGAGATTGACACTCATGTTTAGCTTCTTCCATTTTCTAATGATTGCTCCAACAGTGGACCTTTTTTCACCAAGCTGCTTGGCAATTTCCCCGTAGCCCTTTCCAGCCTTGTGGAGGTGTACAATTTTGTCTCTAGTGTCTTTGGACAGCTCTTTGGTCTTGGCCATGTTAGTAGTTGGATTCTTACTGATTGTATGTGGTGGACAGGTGTCTTTATGCAGCTTACAACCTCAAACAGGTGCATCTAATTTAGGATAATAAATGGAGTGGAGGTGGACATTTTAAAGGCAGACTAACAGGTCTTTGAGGGTCAGAATTCTAGCTGATAGACAGGTGTTCAAATACTTATTTGCAGCTGTATCATACAAATAAATAGTTATAAAATCATATATTGTGATTTCCGGATTATTTTTTTAGATTATGTCTCTCACAGTAGACATGCACCTACGATGACAATTTCAGACCCCTCCATGATTTCCAAGTGGGAGAACTTGCAAAATAGCAGGGTGTTCAAATACTTATTTTCCTCACTGTATATATATATATATATATATATATATATATATATATATATATATATATATATATATATATATATATATATATATATATATATATATATATATATATATATATATATATACAATAAAAAAGTAAGTTACTTATAATCAGTAGAATGTCTAAAGTGGATTATAAAAATAAAGTGTTACCAAATAGTCACGTCTGAGGAGACTGGCATAATTGGTGGCTGAGGACTCATTTATGGGAGCAACAATATGACCGTAAGTTCTTGAAGCAATAGCAGTCAGTTATGAAGGCTTTGGCTTCAGAAAGACCAGAGCTAAATTTGAGATGTATGTGCAACTGAATAAATGAATGCATCCACCAAGCAAGTGTATAAAATGTTTATGCACATTTTGTTAAATTTAATCACTTTGTGGTTTATCCTGCATTTTTATACTCAAAATACACCAAACATAGATGGATAGAAACCAATTTAATGGAGAAAGATTATTTTGAGCTAGCTGCTAAAACTTAACCTTTGGTTTGAGTGGCTTGACTTATCTACATTGGCTCAACCATGGCATAATTTTCAGTTAGGAGTTTCTGCTTGTCTAATTATGGCAGACGGCTAATGATGGCTGTCTTTATTTCTTTAATTATGCTAGTAGTGCACAAATCACAAGCTGCAGCTTTAAATGTGGTCTAGAAAATAGCAGTACTAAAGCAGTGTGTATGAATGTGCATGAAAAAAATATATCAGTGGCCGTGACATTGACCATGCCACAGTGGCAACCCTTCTGGATATTAGAAACTGCAGGGTTTCACGCATGTAGAAATCCTTTCAAACAAACATGCAAACATCCACTGCCTAACAGGATATTAAGAAACAGAGTGACAGAGAAAATTTGAGAGGACATAATTAATTATGCCACCCTCAGGCTGGCCGGGGAAGCGTTTCAAAGCTCTTCCAAACTAGAAAGTCTCGCTGGCACCTTAATGTGATGTGGCATCCGGTTTGGACTTCCTCAGGGAGCCACATCAGCCGCGGGTTCTACCCAGGGCAGGATGACTTTGCACCCAGAGTGAAGACTTCCTAACCCAGTCATGACTGGAGTCCATTCCTAGCAGCAAAGGCATTAAAGAGGACTAGGGAAGGGAAAGGCTCAGTGTGAAATAAAGGTCTAATAAGCAACTGGGCATTTCTTTATAGGAATCACATCATCAATCACATTAAGTCATGACAGCACCCATGGGTTATCAGGAAGGGATAGTGCTCAGAGCTCTTTAATACATAAATACAGAAGTGATGCCCGGAAGGGACTAGTTTGGGGATTTGTATTTAATGACCCTACAAGTTTGCTTAAACCATCAATGAGGAAAATATATTTTATATTTTTGAATATTTTAAATATGAGTTAAGATCAAAACACTAAACTCGATAAAGGTATTTATCCGACCAAAAAATGCATAGAAAAACAAAAAGACAAAAAAATCTGATGCCATTTCCTTTTATCATAAGAAGATTTACTACTGTAGCCTGCTACAGTAGCCACGCCCCAAACTCTCAGCCTGCTACAGTAGCCACGCCCCAAACTCTCAGTCTGCTACAGCAGCCACGCCCCAAACTCTCAGTCTGCTACAGTAGCCACGCCCCAAACTCTCAGTCTGCTACAGTAGCCACGCCCCAAACTCTCAGTCTGCTACAGCAGCCACGCCCCAAACTCTCAGTCTGCTACAGTAGCCACGCCCCAAACTCTCAGTCTGCTACAGCAGCCACGCCCCAAACTCTCAGTCTGCTACAGCAGCCACGCCCCAAACTCTCAGTCTGCTACAGCAGCCACGCCCCAAACTCTCAGTCTGCTACAGCAGCCACGCCCCAAACTCTCAGTCTGCTACAGCAGCCACGCCCCAAACTCTCAGTCTGCTACAGCAGCCACGCCCCAAACTCTCAGTCTGCTACAGCAGCCACGCCCCAAACTCTCAGTCTGCTACAGTAGCCACGCCCCAAACTCTCAGCCTGCTATAGTAGCCACACCCCAAACTCTCAGTCTGCTACAGTAGCCACGCCCCAAACTCTCAGTCTGCTACAGTAGCCACGCCCCAAACTCTCAGCCTGCTACAGTAGCCACGCCCCAAACTCTCAGTCTGCTATAGTAGCCACACCCCAAACTCTCAGTCTGCTACAGCAGCCACGCCCCCAAACTCTCAGCCTGCTAAAGTAGCCACGCCCCAAACTCTCAGCCTGCTAAAGTAGTCACGCCCCAAACTCTCAGCCTGCTACAGTAGCCACGCCCCAAACTCTCAGCCTGCTAAAGTAGTCACGCCCCAAACTCTCAGCCTGCTACAGTAGCCACGCCCCAAACTCTCAGCCTGCTACAGTAGCCACGCCCCAAACCCTCAGCCTGCTACAGTAGACACGCCCCAAACTATCAGTCTGCTACAATAGCCACGCCCCAAACTCTCAGCCTGCTACAGTAGCCACGCCCCAAACTCGCCCCAAACTCTCAGTCTGCTACAGTAGCCACGCCCCAAACTCTCAGCCTGCTACAGTAGCCACACCCCAAACTCTCAGTCTGCTACAGTAGCCACGCCCCAAACTCTCAGCCTGCTACAGTAGCCACGCCCCAAACTCTCAGCCTGCTACAGTAGCCACGCCCCAAACTCTCAGCCTGCTACAGTAGCCACGCCCCAAACTCTCAGCCTGCTACAGTAGCCACGCCCCAAATTCTCAGCCTGCTACAGTAGCCACGCCCCAAACTCTCAGCCTGCTACAGTAGCCACGCCCCAAACTCTCAGCCTGCTACAGTAGCCACGCCCCAAACTCTCAGCCTGCTACAGTAGCCACGCCCCAAACCCTCAGCCTGCTAGAGGAGACACGCCCCAAACTCTCAGTCTGCTACAATAGCCACGCCCCAAACTCTCAGCCTGCTACAGTAGCCACGCCCCAAACTCTCAGCCTGCTACAGTAGCCACACCCCAAACTCTCAGTCTGCTATAGTAGCCACACCCCAAACTCTGTCTGCTACAGTAGCCACACCCCAAACTCTCAGTCTGCTACAGTAGCCACGCCCCAAACTCTCAGCCTGCTACAGTAGCCACGCCCCAAACTCTCAGCCTGCTACAGTAGCCACGCCCCAAACTCTCAGCCTGCTACAGTAGCCACACCCCAAACTCTCAGTCTGCTACAGTAGCCACGCCCCAAACTCTCAGCCTGCTACAGTAGCCACGCCCCAAACTCTCAGCCTGCTACAGTAGCCACGCCCCAAACTCTCAGCCTGCTACAGTAGCCACTCCCCAAACTCTCAGCCTGCTACAGTAGCCACACCCCAAACTCTCAGCCTGCTACAGTAGCCACACCCCAAACTCTCAGCCTGCTACAGTAGCCACGCCCCAAACCCTCAGCCTGCTAGAGGAGACACGCCCCAAACTCTCAGTCTGCTACAATAGCCACGCCCAAACTCTCAGCCTGCTACAGTAGCCACGCCCCAAACTCTCAGCCTGCTACAGTAGCCACGCCCCAAATCCTCAGCCTGCTAGAGGAGACACGCCCCAAACTCTCAGTCTGCTACAATAGCCACGCCCCAAACTCTCAGCCTGCTACAGTAGCCACGCCCCAAACTCTCAGTCTGCTACAGTAGCCACACCCCAAACTCTGTCTGCTACAGTAGCCACGCCCCAAACTCTCAGCCTGCTACAGTAGCCACACCCCAAACTCTTAGCCTGCTACAGTAGCCACACCCCAAACTCTCAGTCTGCTACAGTAGCCACGCCCCAAACTCTCAGCCTGCTACAGTAGCCACACCCCAAACTCTCAGCCTGCTACAGTAGCCACACCCCAAACTCTCAGCCTGCTACAGTAGCCACACCCCGAACTCTCAGTCTGCAACAGTAGCCACACCCCAAACTCTCAGCCTGCTACAGTAGCCACACCCCAAACTCTTAGCCTGCTACAGTAGCCACACCCCAAACTCTCAGTCTGCTACAGTAGCCACGCCCCAAACTCTCAGCCTGCTACAGTAGCCACACCCCAAACTCTCAGCCTGCTACAGTAGCCACACCCCAAACTCTCAGCCTGCTACAGTAGCCACACCCCGAACTCTCAGTCTGCTACAGTAGCCACACCCCAAACTCTCAGCCTGCTACAGTAGCCACACCCCAAACTCTCAGCCTGCTACAGTAGCCACACCCCAAACTCTCAACCTGCAACAGTAGCCACGCCCCAAACTCTCAGTCTGCTACAGTAGCCACGCCCCAAACTCTCAGCCTGCTACAGTAGCCACACCCCAAACTCTCAGCCTGCTACAGTAGCCACACCCCAAACTCTCAGCCTGCTACAGTAGCCACGCCCCAAACTCTCAGCCTGCTACAGTAGCCACGCCCCAAATTCTCAGCCTGCTACAGTAGCCACGCCCCAAACTCTCAGCCTGCTACAGTAGCCACGCCCCAAACTCTCAGCCTGCTACAGTAGCCACACCCCAAACTCTCAGTCTGCTACAGTAGCCACACCCCAAACTCTCAGCCTGCTACAGTAGCCACACCCCAAACTCTCAGCCTGCTACAGTAGCCACACCCCAAACTCTCAACCTGCAACAGTAGCCACGCCCCAAACTCTCAGTCTGCTACAGTAGCCACGCCCCAAACTCTCAGCCTGCTACAGTAGCCACACCCCAAACTCTCAGCCTGCTACAGTAGCCACACCCCAAACTCTCAGCCTGCTACAGTAGCCACGCCCCAAACTCTCAGCCTGCTACAGTAGCCACACCCCAAACTCTCAGCCTGCTACAGTAGCCACACCCCAAACTCTCAGCCTGCTACAGTAGCCACGCCCCAAACTCTCAGCCTGCTACAGTAGCCACACCCCAAACTCTCAGTCTGCTACAGTAGCCACACCCCAAACTCTCAGCCTGCTACAGTAGCCACACCACAAACTCTCAGCCTGCTACAGTAGCCACGCCCCAAACTCTCAGCCTGCTACAGTAGCCACACCCCAAACTCTCAGCCTGCTACAGTAGCCACACCCCAAACTCTCAGCCTGCTACAGTAGCCACACCCCAAACTCTCAGTCTGCTACAGTAGCCACACCCCAAACTCTCAGTCTGCTACAGTAGCCACACCCCAAACTCTCAGCCTGCTACAGTAGCCACGCCCCAAACTCTCAGCCTGCTACAGTAGCCACGCCCCAAACTCTCAGCCTGCTACAGTAGCCACACCCCAAACTCTCAGCCTGCTACAGTAGCCACACCCCAAACTCTCCACCTGCAACAGTAGCCACGCTATAGGCTGAGCTGAAAGAGATTTACAGATCTGAGTGGACCGCCCTCAATGTTTTGATAGTGTGTGGGAGACTCAATGTTTACACTTTTGGGGGGAGATAAACCCACACTGTAAAAAAGTAAAATACAATAAAATACTGGCAGCCGAGTCACCTGTAATATACTGTATTCCTACGGTATTGTGAAATTACTTTACAGCCATTTACTGTAAATAAAATACATGTTGTACATTTCTGTGTTTATATCAATGTACAATACACTCTAAAAAATGGGGAGGTAAAAACAACCCAATTTGAGTCATTTTGGCAACACAGCTCTAGGTGAAAAAGGGAAGCCCAAAATAGGTTGAATATTAAAATCACAGGAAAATACTACAGTAAAAAGACAAGCAACAGTAATAGACGAATACATTTATTTATGAGAACACTTAAAATGGACAAGAATATAGTAAAAGCAATGTGAACAGAAGTGAAGCAAAGTGCAGAAAAGAATACACACTCAAACTCTGTTGTATAGCTTACACAGTGAAAGTAAATTGCGTTTTAAAAGATTGATAGTCAATAATGTTTAAGAAAAAATGTAACCGGTTATTTTTTCTCCCGCCAACAAGCACTTCAGCCAAAACCATCAGGCTTGAGTGCCACCAAGAAATACACAGTCTGAAAGCCTTAATAAACACTGAAATTGGTAATAAATGATGTTTTACAGTGAATCGACAGGATTTTTCCCTCTCTGTTTAGTGCGTTTATAATCACTCGCTTCACTCTCAAGCGCTATTCTGGCTTGATCAGTTCCAGCTCATTAGTCGCCGTTTGAGTGATTGGATGTGAGAAAAAACACTCCGAACAAAACCTCCAGTTTTATAAGAATGTGCTCCTCGCTTCAGTCAGTTTCAAAGTTCCCTCTCCTCTTCGCTTCGATTAGTTTTTTTCTATGTTCCACATATATTCCTGTCATGAGCGCCGCAAACACAGATAGGAAGCTCATACTCAAACTCCTGTGAAACAGCTGTTCAGCGCCATTATGCAATTACTTCAACAATGCACCAGCCCACAAAACCGTAGTACACAAATATAGTAGATCAGTGTTGAAAATGGGCTGTAAATTAACAGCAGTTGCTTATCGTGAAAAATATTGCCCAGAAAGCATTGTTTTCTACAGCACATTTGAATGGAAAACGGTTCTTGTCAGAATTTGGCCATTTTTTACTGCTTTTTTTTTACAGTAATGGCATACTAAAGGCCAATTTATACTTCTGCGTCGAGTCTACGCCGTAGGCTGTGTGATGCGCGCGTACCCTACGACGTACCCTGACGCGCACCTCTCCAAAAATGTAACAACGCGTCTATTCTACGCGGACCGCAAGCGCTGTGATTGGTGTGCCAGAACCCCTCCCTCAGGTCAATAAATAAATAAACAAAATCTGCGATAGGAGTGTGTGTCTAGAAATGGGATAGTTTAATAAATGGAATAGTTTGTAGTGCAGAGATTGTTTATGTTTGTGAATAAATACATAGATCCGCTGTGTATAGTTTATTTATTTTCTCATTGAAACCAAAGATGTTAATCAGTGATTGCATATCAAGAACAGGGACACATTTGGGTGCATTTCGTTTTGTGATTTCAACGGAATGAATAGTCTCCGCAACAGCAATCGATTGAAGCGCTCGTCTGTGCATGAGCCAACGATACTGAAAACAGCGCCACGAGCTCGGCATGATTTCAAAAACGCATTCCAGTGCCAGATCGCCTCTTATTTAACTCTACTAATCAACTAGAGATGCTTAATTTGTATTACATACAACAACTCAAGCTGCAAGAAAAGCCACTATCTGTCGCCATGATGGCTGCTGATACACTCCGTCAATGTAAACATGCTTCTTCTTCGGCTTTTGCCTTGATACTGTGGGTTACCATCAACATGCCCGTGGACACTGCCTCCTAGCGGTCTGCATTTGGAATTGCACATTGACGCAGACAACAACGCAGAAGTATAAATTAAAATCAACGCGTAACTTGCGCTGTAGAGGATACGGCGTAGGTCCGGCACAGAAGTATAAATTGGCCTTAATAGTAGTCAATTAATTTATTTAAAAGTCGGTATGAAATGGAAGTTGTCTTTTCTTCCCTATTGCGATGTACACTGATAGGCATTACATTATGACCACTGATTATGGCACCTGTTAGTGGGTGGGATATATTAGGCAGCAAGTGAACATTTTGTCCTCAGAGTTGATGTGTTAGAAGCAGGAAAAATGGGCAAGCGTAAGGAATTGAGCGAGTTTGACAAGGGCCAAATTGCGATGGCTAGACGACTGGGTCAGAGCATCTCCAGAACTGCAGCTCTTGTGGGGTGTTCCCGGTCTGCAGTGGTCAGTCTCTATCAAAAGTGCTCCAAGGAAGGAACAGTGGAGAACCGGCCACAGGGTCATGGGCGGCCGAGGCTCATTGATGCACGTGGGGAGCGAAGGCTGGCCCGTGTGGTCCGATCAAACAGACAAGCTACTGGAGCTCAAACTGCTCAAGAAGTTAATGCTGGTTCTGATAGAAAGGTGTCAGAATACACAGAGCATCTCAGTTTGTTGAGCATGGGGCGGCACAGCCGCTGACCGGTCAGGGTGCCCATGCTAACCCCTGTCCACCGCCCAAAGCACCAACATCACGTGGATGGCCGGGTGCGTGGCTTACCTGGGGAACACATGGCACCAGGTGCACTATGGGAAGAAGGCAAGCCGGCTGAGGCAGTGATGCTTTGGGCAATGTTCTGCTGGGAAACCTGGGGTCCTCCATCCATGTGGATGTGACTTTGACACGTCCCACCTACCTAAGCATTGTTGAGACCATGTCCAGCCTTTCATGGAGACGGTATTCCCTGTGGCTGTGGCTCTTTCAGCAGATAATGCGCCGCCACAAAGCACAAATGCTTCAGGAATGGTTTGAGGAGTACAACAACGAGTTTGAGGCGTTGACTTGGCCTCCAAATTCCCCAGATCTCAATCCAATCGAGCATCTGTGGGATGTGCTGAACAAACAAGATCCATGGAGGCCCCACCTCGCAACTTACAGGACTGTAAGTTGATAGATAACATGAACACATAGACAAGTATACAGTCAGTATACAACACATGATCAACCCATTGGAACAGACAAAGACAGTTAATATACTAGTTAATAAGAGAAGTTACAAAAGCAAGCATAGAAAAAAAAATTAGACAAACAATCAATTAACAAAACAAAATGTGAATAATTGAGTTTTGAGAGCTGTTCTAAAGTTCTGGAGTGAAAAGGTTTTGTGGTAGTTTGTTCCAGAACTTAGAAGCTGAAGTGCTGAAAGCCCTACCACCCACACTAGATAGACAGAATTTGGGAACTGCAAGCAAATTTTCCGAGCTCGATCTCAGAGTACGGCAGGGGCATAGTGGAGAATCAATTCCGAGAGAAAAGAAGGTGCTAAACCATGACGAGTCTTGGAAACTAGAACAAGAATCTTAAACTGAATGCGGTAACTAACAGGGAGCCAGTGTAGTTGCTGTAAGACAGGAGTGATGGGATCTGATTTTTTGGTAAAAGTGAGGACTCGAGAAACTTAAATCTGAATTAGCCGTCCATATTTTGAGATGGTGTAAGCAAGATGTTAAAGACAAGGGAGGAAAAACAGAATTAGTCTGTACAGTAAAATAGATTTGTGTATCGTCAGCGTAACTGTGGAAATTAAAACCATGGCGCCGGATGATTTGACCCAGAGGAAGAATAAAAGTGGAACAAGGACAGATCCTTGAGGCACTCCACGCAAAAAGGTGACAGAATGAGATTTTAAGGATTTATAGGATCTATTGCTAACATCTTGGTGCCAGATACCACAGCACACCTTCAGGGGTCTAGTGGAGTCCATGCCTCGATGGGTCAGGACTGTTTTGGCAGAAGAACGGGGACCAACACAATATTGGGTCATAATGTTATGCCTGATAGGTGTAAAGAAATGCAGGGCAGGACTTGATTTTCTCCTTGGGAGTTGATTGGATTGTACGAAGTTGGGTGTTTGGAGAGGGAGGGGAGTTACTTATTTATAATAAACACTGCAAAATTCAGAAAAAAATTTGAAAAGTCAATTTTAACAAAAACATCTTACAGCACCTTTAAGTTGAAAAATGAATCGCATTAAAATCCTTTTAAGGGTTGAATGACACTAAATATTCTGAGAGCATTTACATGTTTACTTGTTTTGTGTCATTTTCACACATTTGATTTAGCTGCATAATCTTTAGTTCACAGCTTGCTTTTAAAAATTTCTCCATCTTTTAAGCTCTAAGATCAAACCCTGATATACATCATGGTGAATTTCTTATCAAGGCAAAGCATGCAGAACTAATCTTTGAACTATGATGTTGATCACTTAAGCAAGATATTGAGACTATAAAACCATTTAGAAACCAATATTTAATATTTTATTCACACAACACCCCACAGCTATGTGTATACATCAGTATATTTTAACATCAAAAGCCTCCAGTATAAAGAGGACGGACAGTGTTACCGTGTCTGGGCTTTTGTTTATGTGACACATCTTGTCAATGAGCAGCGGCCACCTGGAGGGCGGAGAGTACACACGACATGCCTAACTAGCAGCAGGTTGCAATTAATTGAGACTCTACCCTTATTATTTTGCTCATTTGCTGAAAATGGTTGTCAGCTTATTGCTAATGAGCTGCCAAGGTCATTGCTAAACTGCACTTGAAACGAAATGCACAGGGACAAGCAATCCAGCTGTCTTTTACTGACTGGGAAAAGTAGTTTTTGTAATTGGCGATGGTTTTATTATGTATCATGAGTAGCACATATTTTATGTACAGTACGTTGCACAGTCAATCATTACTTTCAAAAGGCACTTGTGAGGATTGCACATCAATGGTTTTCAAACAAAATATCTAATTAGTTTGGTTTTAATTAGATGAATGTAAGCATTAGCTCTACATGTGGAACTTTTATCTGTTTACCTTAACATATTAGATTCCAAAATCTAATAAGCTGCATAAATGCACAGCATATGCTCCCGACACAAAGATTGTTCCAATCAATGATCAGCATAATAATAATGCTGCCTTCTCACACTAGATGTCTTTTCTGACCAAATTATAAGACAGCATTGAATATGTCCAACATGGTTAACAGTTTCATTTTCTCGTGTTATACATTGCACATTGTTCTCAAACGATTCTCAAACGACTCGATGGATGAATCGGTCTCTCTAAATCCCTCCTTTCTGCGAGCTACTGTGCTCTGATTGGCCAGATGACCCAGTCTGTTGTGATTGGTCTAACACAAAACGAGGTATTTTGAACATCTGGTAGAAAATATATCCAAGAATTATTCATACTTACAGGTTGTGATTTCTGAGCTGGTCCAAATAACTTGGATTGACCCATCTTTCAAGAGCAAGCGTTTTGCAAATCCCGCATTGAACTCCGAGATTTGAGAAGCAGTCGTCAGTAAAATGACATTTGAGGGCGGGTCAAGTTGTTTGCGGGCATACGACGTACAACATCTGCACATTATGCAAATGTCTTTTCTAGTGACGTAGAACCATAACGACTAGGGGTGGGAATCTTAAGGCACTTAATAATCCGATCCGATTCCCAAAACGATTCTTAACATACTTTTTTGGTAACTATTTCTCCAAAATTGGAGTTACTATGCCTTATGTTGAAAGTTAGAATATCTGTTTGACAGCATTGCCATATTAAAAATGATTATGAAGATTTCTTTCAATACTTTATTTTATTAACAAAGTTATATTCAGGATTAAAAAGCTCTGAATGAAACATGGTAAGCCATACAATTGCAAAGAACAATCATTAAGAATAAACAGTTCTCAATTTACAACTAAGTGTGACTATTTTTCAGTTTCTTTAGAACATTTTAACAAAAACAATGTCTTAAAACCAAAGTTTCCTTTCAAGTCAAGTCAAATTTTATTTATATAGCACATTTAAAAGCAACAGAGTTACGCCAGGTAAGCAGGTAGTAGTTTGTCCATTTTAACTTCCAATTCACCCTTCGCCGCAAGTTTGATTGACAGGCGCTCTGACCAATCACATCGCAGAATCTGCCGTTTTGTCCGACAAAGCAGCCAGGAGAGTTAGTAGATTAACATCGGTGGACTTGAACTTGAAAAACTGTGTTTACTGACATCTTTCCGCAGTTGAAACAATATTTCTTTTAGCGTTCATTCATGTTTATTTCGTGCTTATCAATGAACTAGAAGGAAGAGATGATCGGTTCACAAGCAGCTTTAACTGAGGCGCTACAGCGATCACGACACATTAAAGAGCCACAAAACGCTATTTGTGGTTTACATTTCTTTAAAAAAGATTTCAAAGTTGAGACTTTGTTTCATATCAAAAGTAACTTGCTCTCTCCTGTCTGTCGGCGTGTTGTCCTCTTTGCTCCGCGCCTCCGCAATGTATTTTCTCTACGTGAGAACATGTGAATGTGGCGTGAGATACCCATGGCATAGGCAACGTTGATGGGTGGGCCTCCAATAGTGTGGGTGGGCCGGAATAATTTGCATTATCCCCTTAATTTGGAAGAAAAATCCAACTGAAACATAGCTAAAAGTATTTAGCCTATATGTTGGACCTTTTATTGTGTATTGTCTTTTAATATAGTCAACTTCTACATGTTGATGCCTTCTCAAGCCCCCGTACGAGCTGTGTTTGTAATGTTTGAGCACGACGCGCGGAAGGACCGTTTGCAAGGTTGCTTTAAAATTCCGCTATTGCTACTGGTGTCGCAGAATCTAAATACTGTAAGCACTAAGCTAAGATCAATCAAAGTGTGGCCGGCTATAACGTGTAACGTTGTAACCTGACAACTATATCACGAAGAGAAATCACAATGTCCTGTATCGACAACCTGCCATTAATAAACCTGCTCACAAATATTACATGCAAATATACACTCACCTAACGGATTATTAGGAACACCTGTTCAGTTTCTCATTAATGCAATTATCTAATCAACCAATCACATGGCAGTTGCTTCAATGCATTTAGGGGTGTGGTCCTGGTCAAGACAATCTCCTGAACTCCAAACTGAATGTCAGAATGGGAAAGAAAAGTGATTTAAGCAATTTTGAGCGTGGCATGGTTGTTGGTGCCAGGCGGGCCGATCTGAGTATTTCACAATCTGCTCAGTTACTGGGATTTTCACGCACAACCATTTCTAGGGTTTACAAAGAATGGTGTGAAAAGGGAAAAACATCCAGTATGCGGCAGTCCTGTGGACCAAAATGCCTTGTTGATGCTAGAGGTCAGAGGAGAATGGGCCGACTGATTCAAGCTGATAGAAGAGCAACTTTGACTGAAATAACCACTCGTTACAACCGAGGTATGCAGCAAAGCATTTGTGAAGCCACAACACCCACAACCTTGAGGCGGATGGGCTACAACAGCAGAAGACCCCACCGGGTACCACTCATCTCCACTACAAATAGGAAAAAGAGGCTACAATTTGCACAAGCTCACCAAAATTGGACATTTGAAGACTAGAAAATGTTGCCTGGTCTGATGAGTCTCGATTTCTGTTGAGACATTCAGATGGTAGAGTCAGAATTTGGCGTAAACAGAATGAGAACATGGATCCATCATGCCTTGTTACCACTGTGCAGGCTGGTGGTGGTGGTGTAATGGTGTGGGGGATGTTTTCTTGGCACACTTTAGGCCCCTTAGTGCCAATTGGGCATCGTTTAAATGCCACGGCCTACCTGAGCATTGTTTCTGACCATGTCCATCCCTTTATGACCACCATGTACCCATCCTCTGATGGCTACTTCCAGCAGGATAATGCCCCATGTCACAAAGCTCCAATCATTTCAAATTGGTTTCTTGAACATGACAATGAGTTCACTGGACTAAAATGGCCCCCACAGTCACCAGATCTCAATCCAATAGAGCATCTTTGGGATGTGGTGGAACGGGAGCTTCGTGCCCTGGATGTGCACCCCTAATAACGACTCACTTAGGCGGTTCAGAGTCGATTCTTTCTTTTGGGAGACAATAATTTTATTTATCATGTTCTTTCGGCTTTACGACTTTGCAAAACGTTTACATTCACAAACAGCGATATTACACACTACATTAAAGAGAATATTAAGAAAAGCCATAATAGGGGCCTTATAAGAAGCTGTGCTTTACAGTGATTTGTGGTGATGCTGTGGCGACGAGCACCTTAGGCAGAGCCAGAGTAACCGAAGGCTGATGCGATGCCGGTGTGACGGAGGACAGAGGTAAAGCCGAAGGGAAGGAGGTACCCTCTGTAGCCGTAGGGGCGGAGGAACAGAGAGGAGCGGACAGCCTGTAAGTCTGTGGCGGAAGCAGAGGGACAACTGACCAAGGGTGAGCCGGTGGGACAAGGGAACCTGGTGGAGCCAAAAGGCGAGGGTCTCTGGTGGAGCTGAAGGTGGGAGGAGCCAAAGCAGAGCTGCTAGGTTGACGGGCCAAGATGGAGCGAAGTGATCAGGGGCTGGAGGCGGAGACACAGGATCCTCTCGCTCAGGCGCTTCTGGTGGTTGCCCGACTTGAGGCTCGACGTCACAGCAAGCGAGGCCTTTGGTGTCGCGGGCTCACACCCCTGGTCAGACCCACCGTGTGGCTCGTCTTCTGGGGTGATTGTCAGCTATGTCCTCTTCATCTCTGGCTCTGGCTCACGCGGCAAGCGGATTTCCATCTGTGGGGGGCTCACATGATTTCTCCGTGTCAAGGGTGGTGAAACGGGCTCTGGGTCTGCGTTCTGGATCGGCGATAGATGTTCTCCAGACACCGGTTGATGGCTTCCCTCCAGGCTAGACCACAGCAGCAAATTCCTTCATTCATATTGGGTCCAGTTTTGTGTCACGGGATATCCAAGGAATGTTTATTGAAATAACAAACACACAAATAATACAGGTTTTAACTAGTCTAGTCCAGTGTGCGACCCCTTTAATATTGATGTAATTAGGTCACACGTGTGATTATAGAGTATTTTAGTCAATCATAATCAGGGCCTGAAACAATCTGTTTGATAGAAAGACATGTTTATATTTAATTCATTGCTCAAAAGTATAAATATGATCAAATATATTAAAAATGAACCCAATGTTTGACTCAATGTGTGTGTAGTGTCAAAACAACCAGAATGAAGACTAAATTTGTGGCAACTATTTTGATGGAAATATTGATGATGAATGTACTATATTATAAGGTAGTATTTCTGAACTATTAC
Organism: Romanogobio albipinnatus; assembly: GCA_023566225.1. Taxonomy (NCBI): domain Eukaryota; kingdom Metazoa; phylum Chordata; class Actinopteri; order Cypriniformes; family Gobionidae; genus Romanogobio; species Romanogobio albipinnatus. Next base: position 2,983,120 of record CM042252.1, on the reverse strand, counting down.
ACCCAATATTGACATACGTATTGTTGTGCTTATTGTAGTAACAAGCCATTATCTTAGCAACATGCTAACGATGGAAACTCTGATGGAATTCAGCTTTAATGAAATCTCATACTCTTCATGTGACACGTTTGAGTGCTTCTAAAGAAGTTGAAGCCTATGAAGCTTTTCAAATCTGTCACTTTTGAGGTTTCATTTCATTTGTTGCTTTAAAAGGTAGCATATGTAGGCAGTAGAAAAGCTCAACTAGGAGCTGTGGTGCATGTCAGTACTTTTATCTTCAGCATGAAGAACCTTAAAGCACTTTCCTATATAAGCTCCCAAACATTAATTTGAGTATAACTGGCGCACTTTTTTTTAATGTGAGTATCTTATGTAAGACCACTGAAGAAGTCGAGGACATTAAGAAATGAAAACTTCACTTCACAACACCATTCTAGAATAGCACTGTTATTTCTGCAGTCCAGCACCTTATTGTAAAGAAGTTTCAAATGACGATCGTTAAGCCGGTGTGTGTAATGGAGTGAACGCAACACACCGTTCTGTCACACACTTGGCTTTGAGCTGTCAAACGGAGAAAGAGTGGCTACACTCCTCCTCATTGTGAAAAGAGCTGTTCTCCTCTCAAAGTCCAGCCTAATTATGTCCAGCCAGTGCTTTAGCCACTCTACTGTCTGAAAGAAACCTTGCCGAGACTGTGCCAGCCCTCCAAGTCTAAAGAACCGATGAATTTTACATTTACTCTGAAGGAACCGTTGAAAAGAACCACTGAAAGATTATTCTTCTGGGCTCCCTATTATTTTTGATAAATGTGACCGATATCATCATTCTGGTTGAGTACACAGAACTGTTTTATGAATGTCTGCCTCTTCTTTATGTTTAATTACACAAACCCTGTAAACCTTCGTTTTTATGTTACCTAATGGATTCCCCATGCATTGGAAGGGTATTTGTTGCTTCAACAACATTATAAGTGGGGGGAGTATGTTACGGATATATAAGGGTCACTAATCTTTATTGTGTAAAATATAATATATTGCATTAGCGTGCTTGATTTTGTTGGCAAGATACATAATAAACGATAACTAATGTTCCACACCACACAATTACAATGAATACCAGAGCCAGGCCCACTACACTTATCTGCCCTCTCTAGTCATGTATCGCTTGAAAGCTTTGATAAAGGAGAGTTTATGGAGGAAAACAGTAAGCATTTATTGAGACCTTTAAAGTCCACTGTGCTGTTTCTCACTGCTTTACTGCATGACCATTTAAATGCATTCACATGGGTTTTAATGTAAATATATGGTGTCTTTAATGCTTTATATAATGAAGATCTATGTTAGTTGCATAGGTTAAAAGGCATAGCAATTATTAACATATTTTATGTTTTGGCAAATTCATACAATCCCATTTGTCTATTTTCGTACAATCTGCTTACACCCCACTGAGGGCCCTATCATAGTGTTTTTTGCTAGTTTCAGCCCGACGCAGTTCATTTTCACGCCACGTTGTTTAAATAGCAAATGGAAATTCGGACATGCCCTAAGTGCACCTGCGCCATGAGCTTAGATCATTAAAATAGGGCCCTGAGAGTTACGTTTAGGGGTGGAAATTAGGGATGAAATGGTATGAAAATTTCATATCACGATTATAGTTATCCATATTATCACGGTTTTGTTCAAATGAGATGAAAGTTTCAAAAAGAACAGATGCACACACTGAAAACATTTTAAAAAGTTTCCCAACGGACGTGCTCTCGCGTTTCATTCAAATGCAACTTCCGTCTCTGTTTTTGATTGTATTGAAAATCAAATCAGAGGACTTTACTCTTAATACTACTATAATTATTACTATAACTTCTTGTGATCATCTTGTCTGGACGATTGTTTTGTACAAAATGGATTTATAAACAGGTAAGATTTAAAACATTAATCTCAATTCAATATGTCCCTGTAATTATTTATGTGGTAAAGAAAATCTGTGTAATAAATGTTCGATGAATATACATCGTTATTATTTCCACTTGCCTTGCGTTCGCAGATTTGAAGTGTTTCCCCCTATTACAGCGACTTTTGTAAAAGCCAAAAATATGACCACACCTCAGATTTGGTCCTTTTAGAAGGCTGAAACATCTCCCGGCGCTGTCATTGCCTTCTGCCATTTCTTATTCAAAAAACAGCATTGCGCAGACTGGCGCTGGCTGGACAGGATTTTTCAAAATCGTGATAATCAAACATGGTTTTAATGATAATTACATTTGAAGCAATATTACTAACCGTCAGTACATTTTATCGAGGTTTATCGTGAAACCGGTAATCGTTCCATCCCTAGTGGAAATTCATGCTTTTTTTTTTGTTTCATCCAAATCAAATTGTACGAACACATACAAAATAGGAAACTTGTAAAATAGTCACACCTTCTCGTGAAATCAGGTTGCAAAAAAGGACTTTCACCATGCAATTAATCCCGGATTAACATCTTCTTTTAAACTCAGGTAAAGGCCATTTTTAACCCTGGGTTATGAAGCCCTGTTCCAGAGTAGGGCTAGAACTGATTTTGTGGTTCTTCACCAAATTGCATTATAAAACTGTGTAATGATGAGACGACCAGCACAAACTGAAAAGTGTTAAGGCCCATTCACACCTAGGACTATAGAGTTTTAATAATCGTCCTATGAGAATAGGGACCAAGCAAAAGTTTAAAAGACGTCTTACAGCGTCCGAACACAGTCCTGACGTCTCGGCTAAAACAAGGCAAAATTTTGGCTGTCAGTGAAAATGTAATAGTCGTAATAGACCAAGAATAGACTAGTCATCTAGAAACCAAACACCTTGTAATCACTGCTGACTTTGCTTACATGATGGAATATCACACATCTCGCAAGTTATTTTGACAAAAACGACAAATTCAAGGTTATTTTGCAAATGCACATGATTATATTTTGCTTGAAATGTTATGAACAAACATGCTAATTATTCTCCCCTAACTGGAGAATGTCTGATGCATATGGCACACTTATCTGGAAACACTCTTACAAAGATTTCAGATGACCCAAACCTGAATCAACATACAAATATACCAAATATGTGACCCTGGAGCACAAAACCAGTCATAAGTCACACGGGTATATTTGTGGCAACAGCCAACAGTACATTGAATGATACAAAAATCATAGAATATTAAGTAAAAATCATGTTCCATGAAGATATTTTGTAAACTTTCTACCGTAAATATATTCCAGTCCCTCCAGAAAAACGCGATTATGTGATTGCGTGATTTAACGCATAATCAGCCAAAGTCCGCATATTTATGCGGGAGCCGCATTTTTTCAAATACGCCGCACTTTCGCCGCATAAATTGCCTATTTCCGTGTGCAAAATATGCGGGGCTAGCATGATTTCATAATCCCCGCATTTCCTTTGCAAAAAAAGTCATATATATATTAGCAGAAAGTTGAAAATTTGTCGTTTACTTCACACAAGAGCCGCCATTTCCGCCTATTGCCATGGGAACGTTTTGAAGTGACGTAATTACCCGACGTGAACGTCATCGAAAAGCTGCAAACCCGTGGAGAAACCATAGATATCAGTGAAACCATGATGAAGCACACAAATTCCCATTTGCCAACAAAAATAACAGCAAAAGACGCGCAAAGCAGTTTCCCGGTGTGTTGATCGATTTCAAAACACAGCATCATGAAGCTTTGAAGCGTTATGAATCAATGAGTCGATTCAGCGGTTTGAAGCGTTATGAATCAGTGAGTCGATTCAGCGGTTTGAAGCGTTATGAATCAGTGAGTCGATTCAGCGGTTTGAAGCGTTATGAATCAGTGAGTCGATTCAGCGGTTTGAAGCGTTATGAATCAGTGAGTCGATTCAGCGGTTTGAAGCGTTATGAATCAATGAGTCGATTCAGCGGTTTGGAGCGTTATGAATCAGTGAGTCGATTCAGCGGTTTGAAGCGTTATGAATCAGTGAGTCGATTCAGCGGTTCGGATCCCCAAAGTCACGTATTTCAGCAGTTTGACACGCGATCCGAATCATGAATCGACTCACTGATTCATAGCATCATCGGTCATCACTATATAAGTCGTTATTTAGGTTTTTTTGCGCACAATAACTATTCTCGTCGCTTCATAAAGTTATTGTAGAACCACTGTAGTGAGATAGATTTTGTAACGACGTCTTTACCTTTTATGGGTCTTGAGATTGTACATTGTGCCAATGGAGGCCTTTCTGAGCCATCGGAGTTCAACTAAAATATCTTCATTTGTGTCTGAAGATGAACGGAGGTCTGACGGGTGTCCAGCGACATGAGGGGACGTCATTAATGACAGAATTTAAATTTTTGGATGAACTAACCCTTTAAGAGATTGCACTTTGTGCATTGGAAGCACTCAAATGTCTGTTTTGTAAAGCTAGCTCTGTAAAACAGGAAGTTATTTATTCATTTTTCAGAAGTTGTAGCATATTCCTTTTGTAAAGCTACAGAACTTGTTTGACTCAATGTTTTGTAAATTTGAGCCGTGTGTTTATTAAGGTCTTCAATAAAACAAGATGAGAACTTAAATATTCCCAGCACTTTCTGTGATGTAGTGCTTTTTTCTCGTTTTCATCAAACCGAAGTTTTTGCAAGTCCCCGCAATTTCATCGCATAAAATTGCATAAATATCCCGCATTTTTCATCGCATTTTTTAAGAAAACATGCCGCATAATCAAGGATTTTTGCCCGCAACAATCACAAAAAAAAGCTGCATTTTTCTGGAAGGACTGTATATCAAACATGTAGTATTATTATTAGTAACATGCATTGCTAAGGACTTCTTGTGAACTTTAGACTTAATTAGAACTAAATATTTCTCAATATTCAGACTATTTTGCACCCTCAGATTCTAGATTTTAAAAAAAAAGTTCGGCCAAATACTGTCCCATCCTAACAAACCAAACATCAATGGAAAGATCATTTATTCAGCTTCTTTTGTGGTCCAGGGTCACATATATTGCAATCATCATGATCACAGCATGTAGTCATTGATTTAATGTGTTTTTCTTAAGCAAATTCATGATCTATCTTAGAACAGTGCATTTCTGCAATATAGACATTAGTTGAACGCAGTCACCTCTGATAATACTCTAACTTGTAGAGTAGAAACACATTTTCTGCGAAGCTGCTTTGAAACAATATGTATTGTGAAAAGTGCTATACAAAAGAAAAGTGAATTGAACTGAATTTAATTCTCTCAGCTGCATGCGCAACTTAGTTATTTGGCCAGCATGGTCTTTTTGGTGAAGTTGGTTTTTATAAAGTTGGAAGTTAGACGTCTGGACAAACCAGAACACCAGCGTCGGAAACAGAACATATGCTGCTCTTTTCAACAGGGCATAAACAAAGCAAAAATGACAGAAGGAAAGAAAATGAAGAAATTCACAAAGACTGAATGACACAAACTGGAATCTTTTCATGGGCAATGAGGACTTCACAGGGACACAAAGAGTGCCAAAAACCCTCCCGTGCAGACTTTACCCACCACTGAGACGGACAGCTGTAGCGAGAGAAAAACACTATACGAGCAAAGACAACCACACTCACAGCCTCCCACGTGTATTGTGAAATCAAGAAAATGTGTCATTTCTCAAAAACGTTCAACCAAATGAAAACACAAATGCTATCTATTCTTTTGATGTGTAGAAACACTTCACAACTTCTGTGCGAATTTTGATCCAGGAAATCTTTGAGCAGCTCAAACTTTTGTAATTAAAATAAAAACAATAGCACATGTATATATAAATCCCCTGTCGGCTTAATTCATTGATTTTCATAAGGGGAATCAAAACAGGAATATTTCAATAGCAAAGGGGAAAATGGGGGTAAAAGGTTAATAGTTGCCATTTCTCTACAGTGTTTGTTCATTATCCAAATGCCAAACAGGGGAGGTTTAATCAATGCTCGCTGCCATGCATTGGAGTTATATGCCACAGCCTGAATATGTTCATTAGATCCTTCATGTTTTATTTAAGCAATCAGACAGCAATCTATTCCCATTCAAGTCGGTGAGTGGCCGTTTTGATCCAAAAACAAGAGAGCAGAATGAAGTTTATTATCACGACACCCTGACGCCGCTCTGGGATGATGATGACTTATACAACTGGAGATGGGTTATTTGGTATGGGTGAATTATGTAGACAAGATGAATTACGCTTTTGTCAGACTTCATTAGCCGTAGAAAATGTGCATTCTTTCTATTCAGAATCTTGCGGTGTGAAACTGCGTGCGAGCCGCAGCAACTTTTTGCTTATTTTTCACGACATGCTCAGACTGCTAATGAGTTCTGAGGAGGCTGCCTATGAGACATGTCGATCAATAGAGGAAAACAGCAATATTTGTGATGAACATTCAAAAGAAAGGCAAACTGCTTCATTAATAACATAACTATCATTTCATATTATGTATCGGACTTCCTGTAGTCTAATCGACTGACGAGACAAAAGGTGTCTGGCAAATGCATTTATATTTACTGTAAGATGATACATTGTTTATATTTTCTGTACGGATTTGGCAGACACTTTTAAATAAAGTGACTTATAGTGCATTCACACTTACAGCCTACATTCTATCAGTTCATGCGCTCCCTGGGAATTGCCTATTTGCTGGCATTAAAGGGGCTATGTAAAATAACAAGATTTATTTTGTCTATGAAAGCATGTAGACTGATTTTTATGTGAAGGAAAATCATGAAATCCGAGAGCTCTCTGACCCCACATAGACAGCAACACAACGACCACTTTCAAGGCCCAAAAAGGTAGTAAACACATTGTTAAAGGATTAGTTCACTTCAAAATAATAATGTCCTGATATTTTACTCACCCCCATCTCATCCAAGATGTTCATGTCTTTCTTTATGCAGTCGAAAATAAATTTTTTGGGGAACACATTCCAGCATTTTTCTCCCATCATAGACTTCAATGGCAGCCAAAATGTTGAAGGTCCAAATCAATGCAGTTTCATGACGTCTAAAGTTAAACAACGATGTCGGACGATTTTGAAATTGAAGATGGAGTGTTTTGTGGTAAAGGGCGTTTGTATTGGTCTCCACACGAGCGCTTGGGGCGGTACTTCTAAAACGTCCTACGTCTAAAAACTGCCTACATACTCTAGCCTCATGAAGCTGGGATTATCATGCACCAGGAGGAACCCAGGGCCCACTGCACCAGCATAAGGTCTGGCAATGGCTCTGAGGATTTCATCCCGGTACCTAACAGCATTAAGGGAACAACTTTACAGGACAGGGGTCATAATAGATAGGAATAATTGAAAGATCTGAGACATCATGCCAGAGACGGGTTTATTGAGGATGCCCTATTGATGAAACAATTATTAAATAGGAATATTCGAAAGATCGGAGCCGTCAGGCCGGAGACGGGTGTATTGAGGATGATGTATTGATTAAACAATAATTAAATAGGAATATTCGAACAATCGGAGTCATCGCGCCGGAGACGGGTTTATTGAGGATGCCGTGTCGATGAGGCAGTTTCAGGGGGAGTCTAATTGACACGGTCTCTGCAGACACTTCAGGGTCATGCGTTGGTCATGTCTGGGCGCAGGTCCACCATCTGATCTGGATACGGCCCGGATCTAGCTAGCACAGGTTCCACTAGAGGACGTCCGGCCCTCATTCTGACCTCAAGTTTGGTCAGAAACATGCACACCAGTAGCCTGCTGGAGCTCATTTTGTAGGGCTCTGGCAGTGCTCCTTCTGTTCCTTCTCGCACAAAGGCACAGATACTGGTCCTGCTGCTGGGTTGTTGCACTTCTACATCCCTGTCCAGCTCTCCTTGTGTCTCCCGTTATCTCCTCTTTGCTCTTTAACCGGGCTGGGAGACACACCAAATGTCCTTGCGACGGCACATATGGATGTGACATCCTGGAGGAGCAGCACTGCCTCACGCTACAGACAATGACCTAAACAAAACACAAAACTAGACACAAATAATTCAGAAAGAATAAGGTGTAGTGAGTGAAAAAAGTAAAGTGAAGTGACCCATACTTGGAATTTGTTCTCTGCATTAAACCCATCCAAGTGCACACACACAGTAGTGAACACACACACCCGGAGCAGTGGGCAGCCATATTGCTGTGGCGCCCGGGGAGCAATTGGGGATTTGGTGCCTTGCTCAAGGGTCTCACCTCAGTCGTGGTATTGAGGGTGGAGGAAAGCGCTGGTATTCACTCCCCCCACTGACAATTCCTGCCGGACCTGAGACTTAAACCCGCAACCTTTGGGTTGCAAGTCCGACTCTCTAACCATTTGGCCACGACTGCCCCATCTGGTGAGTACTGGTGAGTACAAGGTGAGTACAATTGTCTATGACCACCACCTGCAAAATCATTCCCTTTTTTTGGGAGTGTGTTTCTGATTCCTCTCTAGTGCACCTGTTGTCACTTTCATTTGCACCAAAGCAGGTGAATCTGATTCACAATCACATATGGATCACATCTGGATAGATTGACATCCCTGAAGTTTAATTGACTTGGTGTTACTATGATGATTAAGTGTCCCAGGGGCGTTTCCTCCGAGGAGGAGGAAAGGGAGGAAGTGCCTCCACAAAAAACTAGATGAGAAAATAATTGATATTGCAAAAATAAAACAATTCAAATTTTACAAAATGTGACATTAAAATGGGTAGAAGTCACTAGTTTTTTTAAAGTAACACTGTCCAACAGCGACACCCGCAGGTAAAGTTACAGCGAGAGGCGCGCCTCCTCTGTCCCCATTGAGTTTAAACCAAGCGGCACTTCCTGCAGTTTCTCTTGAAGCCAATACCGAAGTGACTTAAACTGCAGTTCATGGACTGGCCACTAGAGACAGACTCCAGAAGGAGCAGAATCTCATTGAGCTCATGTTAAAATGCCCAACTTTACAGCAGAAGAACACATGTTTACAGTCTGGGACAAATTGTTGTTTTTGGTCTATATATCTAATTTTGCCCTTCATGAGGACTGTCAGGGGGGTGAACTCATTCGTTTGCATTATATAAAGCCTTAAAGTCCTGCATAATTAAGGGCGTGGCTACTTTGAGTGACAGGTAGATTGCCGTTTTTCTGCTGTCTGTTAGTAATCACGTCACCTCAGCTCCGCCCACATCCCGCCTCTTTGCCCATTTTCTGTTATCCAGGAGTGATGCGTTGACAAGATGGCAATGGCCAGCTCGACCCTACTTTACGCTTCAAAACTGCTCTTCAGAATCCTATGGGTGACGCCACGGACACTAGGCCCATATTTTTTTACAGTCTATGGTTTAAACAGACAGCCCAAAGTGTGCGGTAAGTTTTGTGTGGGGTAATAGGAATGAATGAGGAAAAGTCACATGAGAGGAGGCAATGGCTCTATCGCGCTATGATTGGATATGATGGGTTATAATTGGATATGATTGGTTCATGCGATAAATCCCACCTCTTGTTTTAATGCACGTTCTGGAATCGGCCTCAATGATGAAAATGATGGTGTTAATGGGAAGGCTAATTAAAAAATAAGTAAACAAATCAGCCACTTAGATTTCACCGCTTTATGTCAAAATCAAACTTGACATGTCCTGAAAACATGGTGACTGCAGGGGGTTTTAATGAGCAATCAGTTTGGGGAAATTAAAGGTACATCTTTGTGTCTGTGATCAGTGTGTACAAGCTTGATGACCGCGGAAAATAAGATGACTATTAAAAAGAAAAACAGCCCAATACGCAACAAACTGAGATGCTCTGTGTATTCTGACACTTTTCTATTAGAACCAGCATTAACTTCTTGAGCAGTTTGAGCTCCAGTAGCTCGTCTGTTTGATCGGACCACACAGGCCAGCCTTCACTCCCCACGAGCATCAATGAGCCTTGGCCGCCCATGACCCTGTGGCCGGTTCTCCACTGGTCCTTCCTTGAGCACTTTTGATAGAGACTGACCACTGCAGACCGGGAACACCCCACAAGAGCTGCAGTTCTGGAGATGCTCTGACCCAGTCGTCTAGCCATCACAATCTGGCCCTTGTCAAACTCACTCAAATCCTTACACTTGCTCATTTTTCCTGCTTCTAACACATCAACTCTGAGGACAAAATGTTCACTTTCTGCCTAATATATCCCACCCACTAACCGGAGATCATCAGTGTTATTCACTTCACCTGTCATAATGTTATGCCTGATCGTGTATAGGCTATTGTTTAAATTGTTACTGCCTTTAGTTATTATTTTGGAATAAATGTAGTAATACGTAAAAACGCCAACTTGATGAAATTCATAGTTGCTAATAATAATTAGAACATTACATAAAAATACAAACTAGAATTGTATTTGGTCTCTCTTTTTTGTGTAATGTTTATTTAACCAGGACAATTAGGGGGGCGGCCCGGTGGCTAGAGCCACTGCCCCTCTGTCCTCATCAGCTGAGGTGCCTCTCTCTCAGTCTATTGTCGCTACCCATCCCTGCTAAAAGTGTTCTGTTTTCCCTCCGCTAAAGATCCACCGATTCCGCGAATCCGCTCCCGTGTTTTCCCGCTCGCTCCCCAGCATCAATCAGAGTCTGTGCACGGAAAACTCAAGCGGAGACAACAGTTCAGAATGTCGTCGCATTAACACTATGCGTTACAATCCAAGGAATTAGTAATTTTGTAGTTTATTTTTGTATTTCTGTCAGTATTAATTTGCTCCTGATCTTCTAATAGTGTTAACAGCTTGTACAAAATACATGTTCTTGGAAGAGAATTATAATTCTTGTCTAATCAAGTTTTTGTACCCGATCTGATCTAATATAAATAACACCAACTTTTACTTCAAAATAAAAGCTATAACATTTACTCCACAAAACCAAAAACATTGTGTCCACAAATCCCTCATTAACAAATGACACAAAAACTTTGATATTCAACATAATACAATGTCATATATCACTATTTTTTATAGACAAAATTAGATTTTGAACTGACTAGTTAGAGTAAGATGGATCATTTGTATGGACAAGCACCCAATCCTCGCCCCCAATCCTCGCCCCCAATGCCCCCTTTTTTTGGTTTGAGCCCCTGCCCCTCAAAATATCTGTGCACGGCCCTGTTTGATATATATATATATACACTCACCTAGAGGATTATTAGGAACACCTGTTCAATTTCTCATTAATGCAATTATCTAATCAACCAATCACATGGCAGTTGCTTCAATGCATTTAGGGGTGTGGTCCTGGTCAAGACAATCTCCTGAACTCCAAACTGAATGTCAGAATGGGAAAGAAAGGTGATTTAAGCAATTTTGAGCGTGGCATGGTTGTTGTTGCCAGACGGGCCGGTCTGAGTATTTCACAATCTGCTCAGTTACTGGGATTTTCACGCACAACCATTTCTAGGGTTTACAAAGAATGGTGTGAAAATGGAAAAACTTGAGGCGGATGGGCTACAACAGCAGAAGACCCCACCGGGTACCACTCGTGATTATGGGGCGTGTGTTTCAACCGAACCAAAAAAGACCTCGATTGGATAGACCTAAAACCAATCAGAGCAACGGAGCGACGCATAACGTTAGTTGTCAAGTGTCAAGAGAACTCAACTGCACTGTTGCCAAGTCCCCGGGCTGTTTATCCAAGTCCGCGGGTTGAAGCGACCCCAATTATGTGATATTTAGACCCAGACAACCCTGCCAAAAAAAAACACATTTTACCCCCCTAATGCCTTTATTTTTTTGGAGAATAGTAAAGATAAACACATATACGAACAAGTTCTCCGTTTAGGATTAGAACGAATTCAACCCAAGCGCTCTTTGGTGACGTTACTGTTGATCATCTGTCCATCATCGTATAAAGCCCGCCCTGACGATTTGATTGGTCCGAACAGCTTCTCCACAACGGATCAAGTCCAGACCGAACTGCCCGAACTCAAATGTTGTGGGCGGGGCTAAATTCGGCTGGCATCCAGGCTATGGTTTCATGTGTACGCAGTTATTTCTTGAGACCAGGGGAAAAAAAGATCGGATAGAGAAAGCTCTGACTTCGTGTGGATGTGGCCCAAAGCATTACCAAAAAAAACACTAACACTTCTTGTGGCTATAGTTCTTGTGTCTAAACACAGTGTTTTAATGTTTCTCTTTTATTTTTTTCATAGTAACTGCTTTTTCTTTTGGTAAAGATAAATAAAATGTACACTACCAGTCAAAATTTTGGAATCGTTAAGATTTTAATGTTTTTAAAGAAGTCTCTTCTGCTCACCAGGGTTGCATTTATGTTATCAAACATACAAAAAAGCTGTAATATTGTGAAATATCATTAAAATAACTGTTTTTCTATTTGAAAATATTGTAAAATGTCATTTATTCCTGTGATCAATGCTGGATTTATCATCATTACACCAGTCTTCAGTGTCACGTGTCTTCTTTTTTATTGTTTGGGAAATAACTTAAAGAAATGAATACATTTATTCAGCAAGGATGCATTAAATTGATCAAGTGACAGTATAGACATTTATAATGTTGCAAAAGCTTTCTATTTCAGTTAAATGCTGTTCTTTTGAGCTTTCTACTCATTTGAAAAAAACTGTTTTCAACATTGATAATAATAATAATACATGTTTTTTGAGCATCAAAACCTCATATTAGAATGATTTGTGAAGGATCATGTGACACTGAAGACTGGAGTAATGATGACGAATTCAGCTTTGATCACAGAAATAAATGACATTTTACAATATATTCAAATAGAAACAATTTCACAATAAAAACTGTGTTTTTGCTGTATTTTTGATCAGATAAATGCAGCCTTGGTGAGCAGAAGAGACTTCTTTAAAAACATTAAACAATCATAATGATTCCACTTTTGACTGGTAGTGTATGTCCTGTGGTTCATGTCACACATGCAGTCAGCATTAAACAGAGAGTTGCGGTGTCCATCATAACAAGCAACAGCCAACTTCTGATTCATTAGTTCTCTTGTCACAGACTGAGCAACTCGAACGGAATCAGCTTCTGATAGCAGGGGCCATTAGCTGGAGCCAAGGCCTTAAATAGTTCATTTAGAACACATTTAAAGTCCACAACATAATGTTCTGTGTTTCACGAATCACTTAGAAATGGATAAAGCACCTAGTAATGGAAATACGTTTAATGATTTGCATTATGAAATCACTTATCTTGATAAATGAAATCAACAAAAGACACATTTTCCTATATGAAGTAATCAATCCCACGGGGTAAATATAAAACAAAGATAGTATTACGGCACGACACGCGAATGGGCAAAATGTACCCCTAAGAGTGGGGAAATGTATTTTGTAATTAAGCACAAAAGAGTGCATCTGTGGAGGATAGAAAAGTTAAAATGCCCCTTCAAGAGAGGGGATGGCATTACACCGGAATCTAAAGGATCTGCTCGGGAATAATAACTTCACCCAAGTGCATTATATTTCAACACTTGATGGCTGAGAAATAGCAGCTGTTGGAAATAATGCAATCCATTCTGTATTGCTTCGGGATACTACCGGGTCCTAAATGAAGCATGTCTTCTATTAGACCCCTAAAGAAACAAACTAATAGCCTGCAAAGCCTTGCCATTTGTAATATGACTATAACTCGCATGATTCATTAAGCAGAAATGGAAAATGATAGGATAGTCTGATTAAAAAAAAGGACCTTGGGGAAATTAGCACTAAATTTATTCCAAAAATCTGAAAGCGGACTAAAAAAACACAACTTTTTTTCCATTGTGAATTGTGTTTGCCAATCGTATTTGATTGCATTGACTGTCACACTGTATAGGATTTATATCAATATTCTCTCCTTTGTAATATAATCAATTAAACATCTATTTCTCATTTAAATGTTTGACTGTTGTATCGTTTTAATTACACAAAGTTGATAACAAGCAGACAAAAATGTGAATGAATAAATAAATAATTAAGCAAAAGCTATAACTCAGCTGTCATGTGAGTTAATATTTTGTACATAATACAGTCCCTCTAGAAAAACGTGATTATGCGATCGCATTATTTAATGCATAATCAGCCAAAGTCCGCATATTCATGCGGGGGCCGCATTTTTTCAAATACGCCGCACTTTCGCCGCGTAAATTGCCTATTTCCGTGTGCAAAATATGCGGGCTAGCATGATTTCATAATCCCCACATTTTCGTTGCAAAAAAGTCATATATATATTAGCAGAAAGTTGAAAAATGTTCGTTTACTTCACACAAGAGCCGCCATTTGCCCCTGTTGCCATGGGAACGCTTTGAAGTGGCGTAATTACCCGACGTGAACGTCATCGAAAAGCTGCAAACCCCGTGGAGAAACATAGATATCAGTGAAACCATGATGAAGCGCAAACTCCCATTTGCCAACAAAAATAACAGCAAAAGACGCGCAAAGCAGTTTCCCGGTGTGACCGATTTCAAAACACAGCATCATGAAGCTTTGAAGCGTTATGAATCAATGAGTCGATTCAGCGGTTTGAAGCGTTATGAATCAGTGAGTCGATTCAGCGGGTTTGAAGCGTTATGAATCAGTGAGTCGATTCAGCGGTTTGAAGCGTTATGAATCAGTGAGTCGATTCAGCGGGTTTGAAGCGTTATGAATCAATGAGTCGATTCAGCGGTTTGAAGCGTTATGAATCAGTGAGTCGATTCAGCGGGTTTGAAGCGTTATGAATCAGTGAGTCGATTCAGCGGTTTGAAGCGTTATGAATCAGTGAGTCGATTCAGCGGGTTTGAAGCGTTATGAATCAATGAGTCGATTCAGCGGTTTGAAGCGTTATGAATCAGTGAGTCGATTCAGCGGTTTGAAGCGTTATGAATCAGTGAGTCGATTCAGCGGTTTGAAGCATTATGAATCAGTGAGTCGATTCAGCGGTTTGAAGCGTTATGAATCAGTGAGTCGATTCAGCGGTTTGAAGCGTTATGAATCAGTGAGTCGATTCAGCGGTTTGAAGCGTTATGAATCAGTGAGTCGATTCAGCGGTTTGAAGCGTTATGAATCAGTGAGTCGATTCAGCGGTTTGATGCATTATGAATCAGTGAGTCGATTCAGCGGTTTGAAGCGTTATGAATCAGTGAGTCGATTCAGCGGTTTGAAGCGTTATGAATCAGTGAGTCGATTCAGCGGTTTGGATCGTTATGAATCAGTGAGTCGATTCAGCGGTTCGGATCGCCAAAGTCACGTATTTCAGCAGTTTGACACGCGATCCGAATCATGAAATGACTCACTGATTCATAACGCTTTGAAGCTTCATGATGCATCGTTTTAAAATCGGTCCAAATTGAGCCATGTGTTTATTAAGGTCTTCAATAAAACAAGATGAGAACTTAAATATTCAATTAAAAATATTCACTTTTTTCTCTTTTTCATCAAACCGCAGTTTTTGCAAGTTTTATCGCTTAAAATTTCATAAATATCCCGCATTTTCCATCGCATTTTTTAAGAAAACGTGCCGCATAATCAAGGATTTTTGCCCGCAACAATCACAAAAAAAAGCCGCATTTTTCTAGAAGGACTGATAATATTTCTTGATCATTGCTTTTAAAGTGAAATGTCCAGTTCAAAGTGAGTCAAATTTCCCCCCAAACAGATGAACGTGAATGTGCCAACATTTTATTTCGTTGGCTGCTGTATGTATTACAGTAGTTTGGAAATTAAATGTATAGAGCAGATTTGAGTTAAAGGTGCAGTGTGTAGTATTTATGAGGATCTATTGACAGAAACGCAATATAATACACATAACTATGTTTTTAGTGGTGTATAAAGACCTTACAAAATGAACTGTTATGTTTTTATTACCTTAGAAGGAGCCGTTTCTATCTACACACACACCGCGGGTCCCCAACCATTTTGTGCCGTCATGTTTCTACAGTGGCCCTAAACGGACAAACAAAGACGACATCTTTGTCCTGTGTCGGCCACCGTAGCTTCTCTATGTGCTCAGAAAGGGAGGGGTGAGCAGTGGGCGGTTGCAATTCACAACCTCACCACTAGCGTTGAGTCTCAAATGTAAGTGGGAGAGTGAATGAACAGCGCTCGCTTCCACGCTCATTACCCACTACTGAGGCGGGGTGAAAACTCATGAACAGGATGAAGATATCCACATTTTTCTTATTTTTCATTTACCAACATTTACCCGTCAGAAGCAACAGAAGATACTTCCCAGAAGACAAATTAAGTACAATTTACCTTGATCTTAAAATTAAAAATGTTTTCACCCTCCGGCTCTTAAAGCGTTGTGTTTCCTTCTGGAGTGAATGTTTGAAGCTTTTTTTAATAGTTGTGTTTGACTCCCTCAGATCTCATAATCGTACAGTCCCTGCTGGAGAGGCTTCAAATATGGAAAACCGAAGAATGTGCAGGAGCTGGACGGTGGTCAGTTTAACTGATCAGGACAAACAAGAGACTCAAGAACAACACACACACCGCCGTGGATCATCAGGGAACGACACACAGTATTAAGAAATAGATGCAGGTAATGTTCTAGAGTCCACTGAACGACTGAATTCAGAAGAAGGAGGGGAAAGGATGATTAAATACAGAGGCATCAGTTCTGCATATTCTTGAGTTAGAGTGAGCTGGACCTCTGTGGGACTAATTGTCAGGCCTCCTGCCTTCTGGGCCATTTGTCTGGAGGATAATTGCCCTCTGCTTTGCCATCGTTCACCTTGCAGCTGTACAACTCCCTGTGCAGGATGAGAAATTCTGCAAAGTGTGTGTGTGTATCCACCTGCGCATTCATCACAGCACATTAAAGCTGCTCCTCTGGTGGTGTTTGCTGTGGGGTCTTCTGAAAGCCATACATCGCCCGTCATGTGTACTCTTTGTTAGCTGGAACATAATTTGTTAATTACCCAGCGCGGCCTGTCAATGCAGGCCATATATCACTGGCCTCTGCTGTAAACACCATACGGTGTGATACAGTGAAAGATAACCTTTCACCTCTCTCCTCTTCAAGGGTAAACCAAATCACAAACACTCTCTGACTTCTATGTGTGCTTTAATAATAATAATTCCTTGCAATATGAATGAATACAATATGCTTATTACATATTTTAAATAATATTTAAAATTATACACCGATCAGGCATAACATTTTGACTAATCTAATATTGTGTTGGTCCCCCTTTTGCTGACCCGTCGAGGCATGGACTCCACTAGACCCCTGAAGGTGTGCTGTGGTATCTGGCACCAAGATGTTAGCAGCAGATCCTTTAAGTCCTGTAAGTTGTGAGGTGGGGCCTCCATGGATCGAACTTGTTTGTTCAGCACATCCCACAGATGCTCGATTGGGTTGAGATCTGGGGAATTTGGAGGCCAAGTCAACACCTCAAACTCGTTGTTGTGCTCCTCAAACCAAAGCATTGTCATAATTATGGTCACAAACAACCAACAATTCTTCACCTGTGTGTATACAGTGAGGAAAATAAGTATTTGAACACCTGCTATTTTGCAAGTTCTCCCACTTGGAAATCATGGAGGGGTCTGAAATTGTCATCGTAGGTGCATGTCCACTGTGAGAGACATAATCTAAAAAAAAAATCCAAAAATCACAATGTATGATTTTTTAACTATTTATTTGTATGATACAGCTGCAAATAAGTATTTGAACACCTGAGAAAATCAATGTTAATATTTGGTACAGTAGCCTTTGTTTGCAATGACAGAGGTCAAACGTTTCCTGTAGTTTTTCAGCAGGTTTGCACTGCAGGAGGGATTTTGGCCCACTCCTCCACACAGATCTTCTCTAGATCAGTCAGGTTTCTGGCCTGTCGCTGAGAAACACGGAGTTTGAGCTCCTCCAAAGATTCTCTATTGGGTTTAGGTCTGGAGACTGGCTAGGCCACGCCAGAACCTTGATATGCTTCTTACAGAGCCACTCCTTGGTTATCCTGGCTGTGTGCTTCGGGTCATTGTCATGTTGGAAGACCCAGCCTCGACCCATCTTCAATGCTCTAACTGAGGGAAGGAGGTTGTTCCCCAAAATCTCGCAATACATGGCCCCGGTCATCCTCTCCTTAATACAGTGCAGTCGCCCTGTCCCATGTGCAGAAAAACACCCCCAAAGCATGATGCTACCCCCCCCCCCCCCCCCCCCCCCATGCTTCACAGTAGGGATGGTGTTCTTGGGATGGTACTCATCATTCTTCTTCCTCCAAACACGTTTAGTGGAATTATGACCAAAAACTTCTATTTTGGTCTCATCTGACCACATGACTTTCTCCCATG
This sequence comes from Romanogobio albipinnatus, assembly GCA_023566225.1. Classification (NCBI taxonomy): domain Eukaryota; kingdom Metazoa; phylum Chordata; class Actinopteri; order Cypriniformes; family Gobionidae; genus Romanogobio; species Romanogobio albipinnatus. The sequence continues at coordinate 2,964,902 of CM042252.1, read as the reverse complement.
ACTCCTCTGGATCATCCAAATGGTCATTGGCAAACTTAAGACGGGCCTTGACATGTGCTGGTTTAAGCAGGGGAACCTTCCGTGCCATGCATGATTTCAAACCATGATGTCTTAGTGTATTACCAACAGTAACCTTGGAAACGGTGGTCCCAGCTCTTTTCAGGTCATTGACCAGCTCCTCCCGTGTAGTTCTGGGCTGATTTCTCACCTTTCTTAGGATCATTGAGACCCCACGAGGTGAGATCTTGCATGGAGCCCCAGTCCGAGGGAGATTGACAGTCATGTTTAGCTTCTTCCATTTTCTAATGATTGCTCCAACAGTGGACCTTTTTTCACCAAGCTGCTTGGCAATTTCCCCATAGCCCTTTCCAGCCTTGTGGAGGTGTACAATTTTGTCTCTAGTGTCTTTGGACAGCTCTTTGGTCTTGGCCATGTTAGTAGTTGGATTCCTACTGATTGTATGGGGTGGACAGGTGTCTTTATGCAGCTAACGACCTCAAACAGGTGCATCTAATTTAGGATAATAAATGGAGTGGAGGTGGACATTTTAAAGGCAGACTAACAGGTCTTTGAGGGTCAGAATTCTAGCTGATAGACAGGTGTTCAAATACTTATTTGCAGCTGTATCATACAAATAAATAGTTAAAAAATCATATATTGTTATTTCTGGATTTTTTTTTTTTAGATTATGTCTCTCACAGTAGACATGCACCTATGATGACAATTTCAGACCCCTCCATGATTTCCAAGTGGGAGAACTTGCAAAATAGCAGGGTGTTCAAATACTTATTTTCCTCACTGTATATATAATACACTCTGAAGCCGGAAAATTGTTTATTTCATTTTAATCATTATTATTTTAATACAGCAAACGAGGTAGTTGATTCATGAATGATTCATGGGTAGATGCCATTTATGAGACAATTGCGTTCTCATTATGGCAATTGTTTTTCATCTGTGTAAACTCTGACCTTTTGTAACACAGCTGTGCTTAATTTCTATAATTTATGTATGAATATTTCAGGTCACATTAAACAATGTTTCAGAGACATTATTTCTGTGAATAGATAGATATGAAGATATGAACAGACTCATCTTCTTATGTCTCATTATACTGTGTTTCCACCTGCAACTGAATAATCCAACGACACAACAATATAATTCCCTCATACATTATATATACACTACAACTATATGCAGACTTCATGATACATCAAAACTGTTACACATTCTCCACATTTCTATGCTAAAAGCATTATCTATGCTAAATGCAAAAGTAACATACATCCGCGATCATTTCCTGATTGGACGGTTTCATTGACTTCAATTTAAGTTAAGGACCCTGTTAAAGTGGGTACTGCAACAAATCCTAGTATTTGTCATTGGAAATTATCAATCCAATTAAGACAGAAATCCAAAAACAATAATCCAAGGGCAAATATGCGACAAACAAGTCAGAACCCCTACTTGAGGTTGCGTACTCATAAAACCAAGGTTAATATTATCAGTGCCATCAAGACTTGTGACTTCTTTAAACCATGTGAAGATTAGCACCCATATGGCCTGGGGTATAGGTACCTACTTGGTTTTTCTAGATTCATATTATTGATAAGCAATGTTGGTAAGCTTGAAAATTTTGTAGACCACAGATGTACAACTCTAGCCGCGTTTCCACCGCAGGAACTTTCCCCAGGAATTAGCACCTTTGGGGTGGTACTCTGTGTGTTTCGACCGCAGGAACCAGCGTCTAAATGAAGTTCCGGGTAAATATTTCCCCCTCCAAACTGCCCTGCTCGCGAGGTGGTACTTTTTCAAAGTTCGGGAACTTTCGGGGGTGGGATTTGGGCGCTGAACATGCTGATTGGTTGAGCTAACACAGCATTTTATTTCAACCGACATTTTTAAAAGTCTTGCGAGGTTCGTTCTGCGTTGAGTAAATATCAGTCTTGCTCTTTCTGTCCGATGGCGCGCGTTGTCTCACGGTCAATGTCCATAATAGCTGATAATAACATACGTTGTCTTATTTTAAATTTAGCTTTATGAGCTTTCAGAATACGCTTTAGTATCAGTGCTCGTCTCTTTTCCAGTCGCGCCAGTGTTAATTTCGTTGACGAATAATTTTCGTCATAATTTTCGTCAGCGACCTTTTTTCACTGACGAAAACGAGACGATAACTAAATAAAAGCTAGTGATGGATGACAAAAACTATAACGAAAATCAACTGTAATTTTCGTCAACAAAAAAACGAGACGAAAATGTTAGGGAGGGACGATTAGGGAAGAGATCCAGTCAGAACTGATGTCCTGTGTCACAGATGCGCACATTTGATTTGAGCTGATCTAACCGCTGGAAAACACGGCGCTGTTGCTCTTCTACAGGCTCACCCCCGCATCCCCAATCCAGCGCTCCAGAGCGGCTCACAATCAGTGAATAACACACATTTATTCCAGGCAATTGTTAATGATCTAATGCTGAAGAATAATGACATTTATAAGAATAATGTTTACTTTACAATGTTTATATAGTAATATGTTTAAGACGGTTGTAGCAATGCATATTTTATCTCCTCATCTCTGAACTTGAATTAGCTCCTGCAATAGTAAGGTGAGATTTCAAAATAAGAGTCCTGGTGTATTTCCAGCTGGTTTATAATTAAAAGTCACGCATTATATATTTGTTTTTGCTTACACAATAAACTGTATTTAATGTAATTCCCATTTAATTCATAGTCAGGAGGAAAGACCAGTATTTGACACATATTCAATAACGTATCAGGGTTATAATAGTTCACTAAAACCATTAAAAAACTTGAAATTAAATAAATGTTAACTGAAATTAAAAAAATAAATAAACAAACTTATTTGAAGCTTTAGCTTAACATGATATACTAACTTAAACAGAAATACAAAGTTATAAAAACTATATAGATGTTTTTAAAAACAAAAAAGTGAATTGAGCTCTTTCTTGTATTTTTAATGTCAAAAACAAAATGATGTCAAAATGTCAAGTGACAGTCGGTTATGTAATGCTTAAATGCTTAATGTATTACAATTTAACTAAACTCATTCGATTTTAGGAGACTAAATCTACTGTAGATTTAGTCGACTAAAATCTTATGATATTTAGTCGACTAAAACTAGACTAAAACTAAAAACAATTCAGGTGACTAAAATATGACTAAAACTAAATGGCATTTTAGTCAAAAGACTACGACTAAAACTAAATCAAAATATGGTGTCAAAATTAACATTGAGTTGCGCACAATCCCACGTCTCTGGACTAATTTGCCTACTCTTCACGGTACTTTAGACCGCAGTGGAAACGCAGACAGCAACAGGTCTGGGGGAAAAAATGTTCCTGGTACAAATTGCTAATTTAATTGGTAATTTCGGTGGAAACTGGGCTTCTGACCCATGAGGTTTCCACTTTGTAGAGTTTAGCTCCAAACCTAACCAAACTCTTTTAGGATTAATTGAAATTAGCCCAAAAATTAACCTCTGCAGGACAGTGAATGTTGAGGGCCAGAGTGTCTGACCTGTGATGTAGAGGGACATCTAGCCAACGGCTCCTTTCTTCCAGGAGTGCCTTCATTACACCACCAAGATCATGAAAAAATGGCACATGGATATAGTCTCACTGGTGATCTGTGATGCTGGATCTGTCTTAACACTTAACACTGTCATGCCGTTACATTTGAACTCTTGATGCTTGTGGACTTGCAGAGAGGTTTCATAACAGGCAGTAGGCAATGGTGAAAAATGAACTACAGAAGACACCAGTAAGATGCGAGTTTTAAGTTTTGTGGTTTTGAATTGTACCCACGCTGATCGCTAGTAAGACAGCAACCAAACGCCACCCTCCTCAGAATCCTGTTTGATTTCAGAATCTTGTTGGAATCAAGCTCGCACATTGCATTTGTCATTAGAGAATGCATTGAATCTCTCAGGGAATGGTTGGATGAATGGTTCAACACAGCCTTGTAAAACTGTATTCACAACCTGTCTCCAATAGCGTTACACACTTGAGTGCAGTTTGCGCATATGGAAGGATGGTATCTCCTGGATAATGCGTGTGCAAGCACTTGCTACACCGAGTAGCATTATCCTTCTAAAACTCAAGAGATGTGAATAAGTTGTTTCAGGAGGTCTACAGTCCCAGATGATTTGTTGTTGTTGTAGTTAACTTGTCTGGCTATCACCAGACCTAGCTCAATTTAAGATTGAACATTGGTCTGGGGAGTCTGCTATGTATTTTCTACTGCACAAGAGGCATGATAAACGAGCATAATTCAAATGACTCTGTACGCAATTGGATAGTCCTTCAACCAATCAGACCACAAGAGGCGTGATCAACGGGCAACGTCCCATCACTTCTCTATCCGTCATTGTGTTACACCCGCCAATAGTGTGCCAGGTGGATAAGCCACTGTGATTGGTTCCCGCAAAAGTGTAACAGAAGCAGTAGAAATGAATGTACAGGTTTCCAGACTGAGTTGCAGGGCGAAATCAAATCGACGGCTGATCAGGCTGGGTTTACCCAGTCTAGTTGTTAACCCAACTTCTTGCTTTTGCAGCATCAAGTCTTTAACCCTGCTCTGCCTCTGTAAATTATCTCACAAGATTGCTTTGAGTTTTCAATGCTCAAGCCCTCCTTTCTTACCTAGACAGTTTGGCATGATGTTTTTTATTGAATTCATCAAATGCCTGAGAGATAGAACCAAGTGAATGCTGTCAGATAAATTATGTTTTATAAACAAAGGTTCGGGAGGAACATATTCAAATTGCCTATCCAATTAGATCTATCTAAACTGAGGCCTATTTATATACATAGCAGACTCACCTATGCTCCATGACAGTTTCTACCCCATCTCCTCACACTTGCTTGGTAAACTATCCTAATCAGAGATAGGAGGGGAGTACTCTGGGTTCGGGCCAAAATTCCTGATTCTGATTATTTGTAAGTGTGAACTTGTGAAATAGATCATGGTGATGAAGAACAAGCCTCTGTAAAAACATCTCAGGTTACGAATGTAACCACTGCTCCCTGAGAAGGGAACGAGATGCTACGTTGAATGATGACACTTTGTGGAAAACCTCCAGTGTGACAGCATCTGAAGCATGTGTGAAACTGGTCTAATCCTGACGTGATGGCACACAGAAGCTACAAAGGTAAGCCGGCACACAACAGCATCAGCTTCTGATAGGCTGAAGCTCTCAGGCATTCAGGACGTGTGGCACAGGGATTCAGTGTCTCGGTCCCTTCTCAGTGAACAATGGTTACATTTGTAACATGAAGTGTTCCGTTTCAAGGGAACTTGTGCTGCATCAAATGATGACACTTTAAGGAACAACATACCCACTGTGCCACACTGACTAATGCCTGCCCTGGAATGAAACCTGTCTGGGCACAACTCAGGATAAGAGTACCCGAGAACTGGGCGTGGAAGGAAGGCCCAGACTGTAGAATCTCATAAATGTATGTGGGGAGGCCCAACCCGCAGCATCACAGACCTCTTGTTGGAAACCCCCAACAATAGAGCTTTCGACGAGGCAACACTCCTAGTAGAGTCAGCAGAGGCGAAGGCATACTGCATGCCTCATTTGCTGCAGAGATTGCCTCGACAAATGATGTTTTATTAACAAGGTTTTGGAGAAGCACGTTCAGATAATTGACACAAGTGGAGAGCACTCGGCTAATCAACAATAAGAGGTATATATACACGCAGCAGTCTTACCTCCGTTCATTGACAGTTTTCCAGCATCCCTCCACCACCCCTTCTCCACACTTTTATTCATAAACCACTTACATACACTTGAGGGGGGGGGGGGGGGGTACTCTGGGTTCGGAAACTCTTTGGTCCTGAGCCACCACTGCAGGGGTCTGTACAGCAGGCCAAAAGGTATTTCTTTAGGATGTTACAACATTAAATGATACACACGCACAGAGCACTTTTTGAAGAACAGAAGCTGACGCCGTTGTGTGCCGGCTTACCTTTTGTTGCTTCCAAGGTGAGGCCGCCACATGCTACGTCATGACGCAATGCCAATCAGGATTAGACTAGTTTCACACGTGCTTCAGACGCTTTCACACTGAATGTGTTCCCCAAAGTGTCATCATTCGACGCAGCGCGAGTTCCCTCGAAAGGGAAAATAGGTTTATCAGAACAAATGCACATGATTATCTTTGCTTAATTATTTTACATTTGCTTCCCTTTTTTATCTTGGGATGCCCATCCTGGGGTAAATAGAGAGTCCGTCAGCTCCAGTTTGGATTCAGCCTCTTGTGAAAATTTCAGATGCCCGAAAACATCTGCAGAGATGACTTCAACTCCTGTGAGGACTACAGAACTCTGAATCAACATGCACCAATGCTAAATTTCTATATATTGTAATCATAATGTTCACAAATTGTAATAATGACTTAACATCTTATCTATGCACCAGCTCGTGGGCGGGGCAGTTGACGTGAGTGGGCGTGTCTGTACTTTTATTTACTTTTGTTTTATACAAAATATTCTATCGACTATCACAAACTATGCATCATTTGAAAGCTAAAACACTCAAGATTCATGTTCTGAACTTGTTTTTGCAATAAATACACCAGAGAGGAAAGGGTTAAATTAAATGCTAAAGGACCGGCTATGTAAACATTAGCATAATATTAGCGGTACTCAACTTTCATCTCCTGTCGTTCAGATCAGATCGGACGAATCCAATAATCATCCGCATACATGTCCGTGTAAGAGTCCACTCTTCAAAATGCATCCCACTTTTCCAAAACCACGAAAAAATAGGAAAAAAACAAAAAATCCTCCATTGTTTGCAAGAGAGTTTTGAGTTAGCGTAATCAATCATGTCCATTTTCAATGAAATATCGATTCTAATCCGTTTCTGGCAAACTCCCCCTGCTAGAATAGTCTCTTCTCCGTGATATAAACCCTCCCTCGTCTCTCTCCTTCAATCAGAGTCTCTCCTGTGATGCATCATATAGAGGAAGCGCCTTACAGGCTTGGTGAGCTGTCAATCATTGCGCCCATGGTTTTCGTTGGATAAAGGCACTCTGTCCCTAGCCAATGCCTTTCCAACAAAGGTTTGATTGATGGACTTAGTAACCAATCAAAAGGCATTATCTTGCGCAGTTTACATAAGTAGGATTTGGTGAATACTACTAGTGCTTAGGCTTTCATAACACCGGCACGCTGTCTGCATGCTGTCTATGGCGCCTGCCAGTGTTTAGGGCAGAAACTGCAGTGGAGCGCGCAGACTCTGACTGACACTTCTTATCAACTAAATGAGTTTTTTACACTTTGTAATTTCTGTAAATAGTTGCTTTAGTTTTTCAGTAACTGTTTATCCATTATAATTAGCAGTTTATTGCAGGTTATTGCAGATTTATTTGAATGAAAAACTACTCTTTACAATTGCAAATGTTCTGAAATAAATGGCCTTTTTGAAAGGACGCCTAGTCTTTTCCTGACATAAAAGCTTACAGAAGCTACATTACTGAGAGAATCATCCTCATATTTGAATCATGACATGATTAGACATTCAGTTTTATATTTAAGTTATTTTCAGGCTCTTAACATTAAATTCTCATATTTTTTTCACTTACATGTACACTCACCTAAAGGATTATTAGGAACACCTGTTCAATTTCTCATTAATGCAATTATCTAATCAACAAATCACATGGCAGTTACTTCAATGCATTTAGGGGTGTGGTCCTGGTCAAGACAATCTCCTGAACTCCAAACTGAATGTCAGAATGGGAAAGAAAGCGGATTTAAGCAATTTTGAGCGTGGCATGGTTGTTGGTGCCAGACGGGCCGGTCTGAGTATTTCACAATCTGCTCAGTTACTGGGATTTTCACGCACAACCATTTCTAGGGTTTACAAAGAATGGTGTGAAAAGGGAAAAACATCCAGAATGCGGCAGTCCTGTGGACCAAAATGCCTTGTTGATGCTAGAGGTCAGAGGAGAATGGGCCGACTGATTCAAGCTGATAGAAGAGCAACTTTGACTGAAATAACCACTCGTTACAACCGAGGTATGCAGCAAAGCATTTGTGAAGCCACAACACGCACAACCTTGAGGCGGATGGGCTACAACAGCAGAAGACCCCACCGGGTACCACTCATCTCCACTACAAATAGGAAAAAGAGGCTACAATTTGCACAAGCTCACCAAAATTGGACAGTTGAAGACTGCAAAAATGTTGCCTGGTCTGATGAGTCTGGATTTCTGTTGAGACATTCAGATGGTAGAGTCAGAATTTGGCGTAAACAGAATGAGAACATGGATCCATCATGCCTTGTTACCACTGTGCAGGATGGTGGTGGTGGTGTAATGGTGTGGGGGATGTTTTCTTCGCACACTTTAGGCCCCTTAGTGTCAATTGGGCATCGTTTAAATGCCACGGCCTACCTGAGCATTGTTTCTGACCATGTCCATCCCTTTATGACCACCATGTGCCCATCCTCTGATGGCTACTTCCAGCAGGATAATGCCCCATGTCACAAAGCTCGAATCATCACTTCGTGCCCTGGATGTGCATCCCACAAATCTACATCAACTACAAGATGCTATCCTATCAATATGGGCCAACATTTTTTAAAGAATGCTTTCAGCACCTTGTTGAATCAATGCCACGTAGAATTAAGGCAGTTCTGAAGGCGAAAGGGGGTCAAACACAGTATTAGTATGGTGTTCCTAATAATCCTTTAGGTGAGCGTATATTTACATGTATATCACTCTGTTCCCATATTGCTTTAAGTTATTATGACTCTTGGGTAACAACATTTCAAGTGTCTAGTTTAAAATAAGACTAGATTTATGAATAAAGACCATAGGTTTTAAGAGCTGCAGACATTTTCATTTGGGTATGTCGTTTTCAAAAAAATCTCAAAAATAGGGGCGCAGGTTAAGAAGTTAAATGAGCTCATTGTGTCCGCCTAAAATTCAAACATTGTTAGCTAACTGCGTGATTTGTTTATGTACTTGTGACACAGTCACCGCTGATAACAGATCAGTCTACATTGTATTGTAGACACGTGCACTTTCTGTAAAGCTGCTTTAAAACAATATGTATCATGAAAAGCTCTATACAAATAAATGTGAATTGAATTCTTTGTAAATACACAATACAAGATGTGCTATCCAATATAAGAAGAATTGGCTGTGCTTATTTAAAAACTATGTAGCTTATAGTATGATGTAGTTAGGTGATGTCTGACTTTTCCAGAACATAATTCACAAAGCTATTTGCATTCAATTTACCATATATGAATTCATAACACTGTCTGCCCTGATACCTCTCTGCCATGTTTTTTACACTCTAAAAAATGCAGGGTTAAAAATAACCCAAGTTGGGTTGAAAATGGACTAACCCAGCAATTGAGTTGTTTTAACCCAGTGGATGGGTTAAATGTTTGCTTAAAACAACCCAATCGCTGGGTTAAAACAACCCCATTGCTGGGTTAGTCCATTTTCAACCCAACTTGGGTTATTTTTAACCCTGCATTTTTTAGAGTATACAGGTCGAGATGCCTCAATGTGGGCTTTCTGATCTCAGACGGGACTGGCCTATAGGCCTTTCAGGATATAACATCATCACATATCAACTAAAAATATATATATCACTCGGTTGTGGTGCTCAAACAGGTGACGCAGAGTTTGGGTCTGGCTTGCATGGCTTACTTTCCCCCACCTTGTCCTCAGTCATCCCTATACTTTATACAGTCATAATAAAAAGACATAAACTGCAAAAAAGACCTTGTTGCTCAGGGATCTGGGCTGCCATCCACTCCTGAACTCTGTGACATATGGGTAGTGCAGGTACTTGAAACCGGTCTCCACTTGTGCACCTACAAGTCTACTTGACTGTGCATCACTCCTCTTCCACTGATTTGCATGTGTTTGGATGGCAACTCACTAACAGACACACATTGTAATTCTTTAGTTCACTCTGGAACCCTGAATTTGAGCTTTGTGCTGTTCATATGTACATCGTTTTATTTCCAAACCGTTTATCCATGCAGCAACTACTATGTGCAGATGTCAACAACTTTGAACTGTTGTCAGATGTTAGTACTTGTGCAGTAAGGGAAGGCCAAGTCACTTTTGGGGGTTCAACATTTTTAAATCTCATTTCAACTCTACTTTTCCTTTCTGACATGTAAAACAAGGACCCAACTTGTCCTTTTTGGACTGACCTCCAAGTCAACACCAGAAAACATTGCTAAATCAAGTGTCCTATCACCCTGGTACATTATCTCATATTCCAGGGACACGAGAACTGACAGTTAAAACTGTCATTGCCTGTTCATTTTTCCACCTCCTTTGTGCTTTTGAAGTCCTCAGATGGCCCCAGGTCTTTGGACCCATTGTTTAGCTTTTTGTGACGAGTGCTTCATCCCCGCTGTGAGGTTTAGCATCTTTAGCTGACAATGCTGTCAAAGAAGCCTGCCCTCTCACTCAAACTCTCCACCTCTGAAGACACCCCAGGCACCAATTTAAACAGCAGCCTTTAAGTGCCAATACCTACAGCAGCTGCAGATGACAGCCTTAGAGAGGAGCGAAGGGGCTTACAAACACCGAATACCCATTCTGCCTCTGTTTGCTGGTTACTGGGCTAATCATAAATCAGTCTTCTGACCGTATATACAAAGCGAGAATGCATTATTCGCATGTATTTTAGAAAATAAAAACCATGCACCATTTCAGAAACGTGCCACGTCATGTTCAGTGTTATTCGGCAGCCATTGGTGTTTCGAGTCAGAAGATTGGCCTGCTACGTTTTTCAATCAGAAAAAAACTCTGTCTGTGAATCATTTTGCACATCTCAGAGAGAGGCTGTGTGGTTGAAGGAATAGAGGTGCTATAATTGGATAAATGCCCCGATATACTTGTTAAACTGGTGATGCCATTTTGAACGAAATCAGGCCCATACAAAGTTTGTTTGGAGCTACCTTCGGGAGTTTGGGGATACACACTTATATTTCTGATTGAAAGCACACTGGCACTGTTTTTCATATTTGATACTGTAAAACGTTTTGCTTTATAGCATTCTAACTAGTGGTGGGCCGTTATCGGCGTTAACGTGAGACTCTTATCGGGCGATAAAAAAAATATCGCTGTTAATCTATTCTCAAAGTTGGGTTGGGAGCTGGGTCTATACTACGCAAGCTATGATGACTTTCACCTTGATAGTTTAGCGCGGATGTATACCTAGCCGAATTGCACTGTAGCGGGCGAGAGAACGAGTCTTCGAACCTGTGTGTATGCCTACTAGTGTTGTCAAAAATATCCATATTTCGCTATGTATCGATACTGAAATATCTGAAACGATACAATACTCATTTTCTACAGTATCGATATCAGCTGCGCTCTCCTCTCCGACCGACCGCGAGTGACACACACCCGCCTCCTCTCATTCAGTCCGGTTAATCCTCTGAACATGGCGAACGGGTGTTCTGCTGGACTTTTGTTAGTATTGGTGTGACGGTCTGAATTTTGCACGGGGTTGCTTTAACGTTAATTCTACTAATTCCCGCAGATTTCGCGCTCGCATCTGAAGTGCGCACACACACATACCGTAATAAAGCCGCCTCTGACATACAAGTGCAAAAATGAGCTCCTTTTTCCATCTTATCAATGGTCAAATACACTCAAAAATGTCTCAATGCCCATTTTGGTGAGTTTTAATGTAAACACAGTCGTAACCGGCTCACAGGAACAGCGTTTGGATATGCGTGCGTCAGGTCTTAAAGGGACAGAAGTTATTTATTATTCAAACTACAAAAAGACAAACAATCACTTACGAGCACTCATATTCTGAATGCCTTCGGCAGAATTCAAATGAGCCATTTTAATCTAGATTAAAAAAACGTATCTATGCCCACCACTAATTCTAACGTATAAAGAGCTAAATAAACGTGACTTGATAGCTGGTGCCAACATCTACGTCGTCATGATCAGATGCTTTCTTAACTGCATTTTTTAAACAATGTAATTTTTGATGAGTGTTTATTTTGTTACTAAGTGGAAACCGGAGCACATATTTATTTCAAGTCACCAACATTTATAGCGTGTAGCAGAGCAGCCAGAAATACTTTTTTTTTTTTTTTTTGCCGAATGTCACAAGGAGGCGTGTTAATTGAGAAGCAGCGTATAGAAAGGGAGGATCTCGAGTAGATTTCCTGTGTTGACGTGATGACATATGCGAACGAATGGCGGATGATGTGAGGTTCCGGTTTGTTGCTTTCGAATGCGCTTCAGTGAGTTGGAAGAGAAGTGATTCTTGTACTTGCCTGTACACTGTTCATGCAAGCCTACTCCAGACGAGGCGTGTTGGCACAACGGCGGGTACAGAGATATCCAAAGGGTTCACGTCAAAGACGCTTCATCGTTCCGTCTCATAGCACTCAGCACTGAACCTGTGATATGCACCAACTTGGTCAGTGATTTCCCGTCTGCTCTCCTCTGTTCTCTTACACACACCCTTTAGCTTCCGCATACTCAACACACACACACATTCTCACCCACACAGATTTACGCCATTCATAAATGCACACACACAAAAAAAGTTATATGTATTATTGATATGACGTATTGATTTGATTTTCTTTTTCTTTTCATGTTTGTATTCTGTCGTTAAGGAAAGACGTCCACAGTTTCCGGTGACTTTCTATTTCCCATTGAACGGCCTTGTATTGGCATGAACTGTGTAACGAACTCTCTCAGCTTTTTAGTAGGCCAGTCACCGAATTACTAAACTGAGCTGCTGTTGCATTCAAAGTTCTTGTTTTTGTTTCTTTTCTCTATGCAAACTTTGGTTTTCTTTCTTTTGTTTATATTAATTAAATGAACTTGAGCAGTTATCTTGTTTTCTATCTTTATTTGATATTTTTTTTAGTTCTGCTCATTGTATGTAACTGATGGCTTTTAGAGCTATCCTATTTAAAAGTGGACAGTTTTTACTGTCTGGCTCCCGAACAAATAAATAAAAACATAATTAATTGTGCACTAGCAGAACACTTGCAATGGGTTGAATTGGAACGTCCAAAGCCCTTGATCACTTGGAATCCACTATGGAGCTGATTTTGCCCTTATGAATTTCTTTACTGTGCCATTCTATATGCCTGAGGGGAAGAGACTGGGAAAGTGTCTCTCTGTGTGTCTGACTGTGTGACTAAAAGCAAGATGGATGTAGTGGACATATCAGTGGATGCAGACTGGCGATTGAGGAGCATCCTTTAATCCAGGTGTGCCCAATCCTGCTTCTTGGAAGACCACCTGCCAGCAGAGTTTAGCTCAAGCTCCTGAACCAGCTAACCAAGGTCTTCGGCATCACTACACACTTCCAGTAAGGTGTGTTGGAGCCAATCCCTGCAGGAAGGTGGCTCTCCTTGGGCCTTATTTATAAAACATGCATTTGCACAGATTTGGTCTTTGTGTGTAACGGTCTTTGATGTAGAAAAGTGCTTAGTGCCATGTCAGGTTATAAGCAGGCGTACATACTTTTCCTTGTGGAAGAGAGTTGCCTCAATAAATTACTGCTCATTAATTAGTTAGTAAGGTAGTTGTTAAGTTTAGGTATTGTGTAGAATATGGTCATGCATAACAAGGCATTAATATGTGCTTTATACTATGTTTACTATATCCTATACTAGTTAATAGTTAGGGGCCAAGCCCCGAATGGGCTGTAGCTCCTCTTGGAATTGTTAGTTTTCTTATTATTTTTTCCCGAATGGGAGTCAATGGCAGCCCTATGAACCGTAAATAGGAAAATGATGAAATTTGGCAACATTGTACAGATGCTCATAACAATTAATTTGACCAAATTTGGAGTCTCTACACCCAACTCCATAGCGCCACCACCAGTTCAAAAATTCAACATTGAAACTGTTATAACTTTTGAACCCTTTGAGGTAGAAAAATTTAATGAAATTACAGTAGGAGCCATTTTGAAAAGTACAGTATTCAGTTTTTTCGCTACTCCTCCTTCAAAATGTGTCCAATGTTGTCCAAAATTTGCTCACATGAACTTTAGAGAAAACTGCACAGAAATGACTGAACAGATTTTTTTTTTATTTATCTTTATTCAAAAGTTATCCTGTCTCAAACTTAAAGAGGTCGACCCAAAATTGGTTCTGAGGCTGTATATCGGCCAAACTTTGATCAATCGAAACGAAAATTGGTACGCTTCATCGGACCCATGATTTGGGAGTCCATGCCAAAGTTGGGAACAGCACCACCTACAGGTCGGGAGATATGGAAAATGGCTATTTCTGCTCATAACTTCTGAATGCTTTGTCAGAAAATCATAATCTTGCTGTCTATGGATTATGCTGTCCTCGTGTTATGCCAAATCCATGGATACCAGATATGCCATCGGATGAACCCTGTGTCCGCCATTTAGAATTTTGTCATAAATTGCTATATCTTTCAAAATATTTGACATATCTGCACAAAAATTGGTATGCATGATCGACAGCATGTTTTGAACGTACCTGAGAAGTTTCCGAACAGCGCCACCTCCAGAGATATACGTTTTTTAGCTAAAACGTTTGTAACTTTTGAAAACATTGTCCAAATTGTCATTTTTTTCCCTGGCTTATGCCGATTCCGACGATATCTCATTTGTCATCTTCCAAACATGTGACTGTCCGCCATATTGAAACAAGTGAAAAACTGTTTTTTCGCTACTCTTTCGCCCAATTTTGTCCAAAATCTGTTCAGATGATCTTTGGACCAAGCCGCACAGAAATGACTGAACAGATTTTTTATATGTACTACCGTTCTTGGGAAATTAATCTCTTAATTTCTGAGATTAACCTAAACTGAACTTTTTAAATATTAAATGCTGTGCATTTTTTTTTTTTTTTTTATCTTCATTTTGAGTCGATTCTCTCTAGAACTATGGAACTTCGGCAGATGCTCAAACACACACCTGACCAGTGGCGCAACAAGATGAGAGACAGGCTCCTGAACCAGAGATACGGGGTTTGAGTCCAGTGGTGGACAACTTTATAAAATTGGCTCTGCATTGCGCTACAGCCCTTTCGGGGCTTGGCCCCGTAAAACTGCTTGCAGTTCTTGTTATAATTGGACCCATAAACTAACATTAAACCAAAAATACTGCATTTAATAGAGTGCATAGTGTTTTGGGGAGATGATTGCTTGCACACTCTGTGTTACATTAGATCATTTAACACACATATATTCATTGTTTGGCATTTTCACTTATTAATGGTCAAACACAAGTAGTCTTTCTTCTAACAGACATAATAACCCTAAAGGTCTGAGTTATTATGGCCATTCATGCTGTTGCTCACCTAAATGGATGAACACGAGTTGACCATGTCTAATGACTAATTTCAATGTGGATTAGCACAAAACGCCACAGAATTGGATTCCACTTTAGACTGAGGCAGGTTAAATTGTTAAATTTGAAGATTCCCCTAGAAAGGTCAGCTTGAATCACAACTAGCTGATGTGGTCCATTAATGAGGAAAATAGCATTAGACACGGACATATCTTCAACAGTAATTATTGGTTGATTAAAGGCCATTCTTAACCAATGTCCTATTCATTTGCTCACAGTTTCCTCGCTCCTTCGTAATGCACTTACTGTAGTAATGGCTGTACTGTAATGACTACAGTAGGGGAGCGGGGTTAGTTGTAACACGCATGTTTTAACCCTTTCCACACATGCCAGAATGACGAAACAAGTGTGTTTACTAGTTGCCATATCGACATTATTTAGAGAAAAATAGCGACAAAATTAATAAATCTTTGGAAGATATTACTGAACATTTATTTAACCATAGCAAAAGTAAATTTTTCATGTCTGTTTTTTGTGTTTATTTAAAATAAGACAAATATGATATTATTGTACTCTCATATCTGTTATTTAACCGTTGAGATGGTTCTTTAATGCGGATCTAACAGCAGAAGAGCCGGGGTTAATCCCAGTGGAGCAGGCGGGGCATGTTGTCACAATGAGCCCCTATTAGAACTACGCTATTATATTCTATACTTTTATTAATTATTTTGAGAAAAGGGTGCATAATGACTGAGAGTTAATGTTCAGAAATTATTCATTATTATGATTATGTTTTGAACTCTGCTGTATAGCTGTATTTAGCGATGTGTTTGTTGTCAAACTCAAAAAAAAAAGCCATTATTTTATTTTAAAAAGTTAAAGTTGACAAAATATTTTAGTTTGTCTTGGATATTTTTTTGATTTGGTCATGTTATAATGTGCCCCACCTACGGGGCATGTTGTCACATTTCACTTCCATTCTTTCAGGGTAAATCAAGAAAAAAGTAAACACTGTATTAATGAAACAAAACCACATAATTGTACTAGACATGTGTGAAATTAATGTGGGAAACAATAAATGCTGGATTTACACAAACTGAGAAAGTCAAAAAGCGTGAGGTTGTGCCCCGCTCTCCCCTACACCTCCTCTCTTTGTTCAGCTTTATCTAAATCAAGCTGGCATAGGTTAATTGAGGGTGCTCTTTTAACATTCAACCTCGATGCAATCACTTATTATACTTCTTGTAATGTATGGTAATGAAAGGAAAATGTGCATGCAGTTTATTTGCATGTTTGACAGGATGACCAAGAATGGTTACGTGTGAAGCAAGCATGAGTTCCATGTGGAAGGATTTTAAGAGGATTCCTTGTTGTATCAGGACAATGATTGTACCAGCACAGTCACGGGATATGTGAGATCAACTGTGTATCTCCCATTTTCTCCAGCATGTAGATTTGAAATTGCCTCTGCAGATCATAAAATGAAAGATTTGACCAAAAAAAATTGAAGTACTGGTAGAAATCTGTAAGAAGTCTGGGAAAGAGAATCTGAATGTGCTGGTGTTGAGCCATTTCAGACAATTATTGCTAACTAATCTGGCAGTTTATACGAAGAAAGAACTGACGCTGTATAGCTAAAGACATTCAAACTATTTTTATGTATTTATTTTATTGTTTACAGATGCTCACATTTCACGTTTGCATACATTTCTTCTAATTGGGGAATGTGCTTTATTAATAAGTTTTATTGACTATGTCAAAAATTACAAATACTTTGTTAGTGTTTGGCCATGACTTATAGGGCTATTAGTATAGTAGTTATACAGTATATTAGTTATATTTCTAATTATACACCAATCAGGCATAACATTATGACCAGGTGAAGTGAATAACACTGATGATCTGTTAGTGGGTGGGATATATTAGGCAGCAAGTGAACATTTCGTCCTCAAAGTTGATGTGTTAGAAGCAGGAAAAATGGGCAAGTGTAAGGATTTGAGTGAGTTTGACAAGGGCCAGATTGTGTCAGAGCATCTCCAAAACTGCAGCTCTTGTGGGGTGTTCCCCGACTCAAAATGAAGATTTTTTAAAAATAAATGCACAGCATTTAATATTTAAAAAGTTCAGTTTAGGTTAATCTCAGAAATTAAGAGATTCATTTCTCAAGAACGGTAGCAAATATAAAAAATCCGTTCAGTCATTTCTGTGCGGCTCGGTCCAAAGATCATCTGAACAGATTTTGGACAAAATTGGGCGAAAGAGTAGCGAAAAAACAGTTTTTCACTTGTTTCAATATGGCGGACACATGTCACATGTTTGGAAAATGACAAATGAGATATCGTCGGAATCAGCATAAGCCAGGGAACAAAATGACACAAAGGACACAAAATTAGGACAATGTTTTCAAAAGTTACAAACGTTTTAGCTAAAAAACTTATATCTTTGGAACACTAGGTGGCGCTGTTCGGAAACTTCTCAGGTACGTTCAAGACATGCTGTCGATCATGCATACCAATTTTTGTGCAGATATGTCAAATATTTTGAAAAATATAGCAATTGATGACAAAATTCAAGATGGCGGACACAGGGTTCATCCGATCCTGGCATCGTTGGATTTGACATAACACGAGGAATCCATAGACAGCAAGACTATGATTTTCTGACAAAGCGTTCAGAAGTTATGAGCAGAAATAGCCATTTTCCATATCTCCCGACCTGTAGGTGGCGCTGTTCCCAACTTTGGCATGGACTCCCAAATCATGGGATCTCTATCAAAAGTGCTCCAAGGAAGGAACAGTGGAGAACCGGCCACAGGGTCATGGGCGGCCGAGGCTCATTGATGCCCGTGTGGAGCGAAGGCTGGCCCGTGTGGTCCGATCAAACAGACGAGCTACTGGAGCTCAAACTGCTCCAGAGGTTAATGCTGGACTTTACAGGACTTAAAGGATCTGCTGCTAACATCGTGGTGCCAGATACCACAGCACACCTTCAGGAGTCTCGGTGGGTCAGGCCTGTTTTTGCAGCAAAAATTTGGCCTGATTCGGTGTATATTAGTATAATAGTTCACCAATAAATGAAAATTATTATAATTTACTGATGTCTGTCATAATTGCAGTCTTGTGTTTTAGTGACTCTGAAGTGAGTTCTGGTTCCTATTGTCTCTGTGTTCACTTTAGTTCCTGTTTGTGTTGTGCCTTGTTAGATGTAGCCTAATTACAGAAATTAATTAAAGATGTAATTACATGCAGGTATTTTTAAAATACAAGTATTATGTAAAAACACGTATGTACACAATGAGCGCATTATATAGTCAAACAATTTAAATGTTAATGCATATTAAAGGCACTTAATATAAAGTGAGGGGGGAGCCTAAAACCTAAACTGATACTATTGATTTACACACACACACACACACACACACACACACACACACACACACACACACACACACACACACACACACACACACACACACACACACACACAGCTGAAACAAACTTAGCTTTTTTTATTGCAAGTTAATTACAGAAATTAGCATCAGTAGAAAAAAGTCATCTTGAGCCCAGCTGCTTCCGTCTTGATTGAATCTACCGCTTCCTTCCCTCTCAAGTACCTTTAGTCTAATTAGCCATTTTTAGCCAAGTTTTGAGCTTCCATGTTAAACCAAACCACCACCAGTTACCATGGCAACTATACGTTTGTAAACCCCTAAGAATCCCTCTTCCCTTTTCAGAGTGTCAATCATTCATGATCCTTCAAGTCAAGACCCTACAAGCTTTTCGATCAGGCATCAGCGTTTAATAACATCTGCTCTCGCTCTCTCTCTCTGAATGGTCTGAGCCCTTCCTGCCGTCTGAATTAGCAGATTCAGTCCCATCACAGCTTGAATGCACATGGAAGTTTTGATGAACTGCAGGAGAAGGGCTGCTTGTGTTAGAGAAACCAGTACAGCTTGTTTGCTGCAAGGATTTTACTTGGCCTCGAGTTCCTTTTCACCTCTGGAGTCACATTAAATGCACACCAGACTTTGAAACCCTGGGCAATGTGTGCTTGATATAACTTATTCACAAAACTTGAATTCTACCTGCAGCAAGACAAATTAAATACCAATTCATCTTAAACTAGACAATGCATTAGTCAGCAATGTGTCTTTTCTTCAAAAACCTTTTCTTCCCTATTCCTATTTTAAGTTTATTTTATTAATATTTTTGATAATGCTTAAACAGATTTCTGTGAGTATCATCTTGTCAATGTGGAGCAATGTGTGTAGGTAAGTGCTGTGGATGAACTTCTTTCTTTTACACCCCCCAAAAATAGCTGGCATTTGTTCAAGTAGCTCTAAGAAATAAAATCCTGCATGCACTCCATAAAGTTAAGCTAAACATTTGAGTGAATGTGTGAGGTGTAACAATGTACTAAAAACAGAAAAGTTTTTCCTTTGCGTTTTTTGAGTACAGACACAACATTGTCAAAACGATTCCCGTTCACACAGTGTCTGCAAGAAAGTGCACAACAAATGAGAACTAAATGAGGGAACTAATGAGTTAATTAATGAACAACAGGTGAACTGAATGATAGTGAAACAGACGTAGTAGGTCAGGACAGTAGAAAACACAATGAAACATAGCCTAATCCTGACAGTACGCCTCCCTCTGGAAAGGTGCATCCTAGTGCCATACAATGTCCAACTGAGGAGGGAGAGTGGAATGAAGGCAGGGAGGGAGGGATAGAGAGAGGGAGGGAGGTAGGGAGGAGTCTCTGGAGGGGGCCGTGGAAAATGAGATAAAAAAAATACAGTCCAGAAGGTTCCAGATGATGACCCAGGCCAAAGCCAGCGCGATGCTCCAGGGCAAAGTCGCAGGAGGGAAGAGACTTGGGTGATGGAACAAAGGGTACGATCACCTGCAATGAAGCTGGCCAAGGTGGAAACCCAGTCTGAGCCGAGAAGACACAGAGTCAAGGTGACGCTGCAAGTCCAGAGGTCCAAGACAAAGCTGACAGCCTACCACGGTGGAGCCAGTGTGACCGAGGACAACGGTGGTGCCGGAAGGAAGGCAGAGCCCGGTGGAGCCAAAGGATGGAGGGCAGAGGTGCAACCTGTAGCCCGGAATCCCATGATTGAACCAGGGTGCCGTCTGACCTAGGCAGAAAAAGGTGGACGAGGGAGCCTGGTGGAGCTGGTGGGATGACGGGCCACGGTGGAGCTGTGGGAGCATTGAGCTAAGGTGAAACCAATGGGCCGGGGGACCGAGGTGAAGTCC
This sequence comes from Romanogobio albipinnatus, assembly GCA_023566225.1. Lineage (NCBI taxonomy): Eukaryota > Metazoa > Chordata > Actinopteri > Cypriniformes > Gobionidae > Romanogobio > Romanogobio albipinnatus. The sequence continues at coordinate 2,944,316 of CM042252.1, read as the reverse complement.
GTCACTCCCCATGCCAAGGCGGAGCCGGGGACTTGGCTGGCTCTGGGAGAGGAGGAGGAGGAGGGAGAGGAAGGCTGGGAGGGATCATAAGAAGCACAGGCGACATGGGGCTGGGAACTGGGTAATATCTTCCTAAAAGTCCATCCAAAAACTACCAGAGGCCTGGAATAGGTTCTTCACAGTGACAAGAGTGTGGGTGCACACCTGACTTGCACACCTGGTCAGTTGGTCTCAGGCTCCAGGGCGGGTCAGTTGGGCTAGCTGGCACATTATCCGCAGCAGGCTCAGGCTCTGTGTCTGCGGTGGAGTCTGGCTTCAGCTCTGTCTGCCGGGGTGAAGGCTGACTGGGCTCTGGGTCAGGTGGAGTGAGGCTGGTGGGCAGATCGTCGTTCACCAGCGTCCATTGCACAAACATGTTAAAATCCTCCTTGGGGCCATCCACTGTAAGAGCGAGCGGTCTGGGTATCGAGTTTGGCACGCTAGATCTAAAAAGTTTGGGTAAATATATAAAACGATAAACTGTATGGTCCTGTCATAACAGACTGTTGCAAGGAAAGGCACGATGAAGGATAATACAAGGAAATAGTCTTTAATCCAACAATGAAAGCAAAATTTACATGGAGATGATAACGGTATCATACAAATAAAAAAAATCTTCCATTTTGTATCCCGTTTTCAAAAGTTTGCATTTTCAGGCTCCCAAAATGCCATTGTCATGTAAATCAATGGCCGAAATGCATAAAACGTTTTCTGACAGGACATTCACAGACAGACAAAAAGCTATATTTTCATGCATACAGATAATACATATTATGAATATTGTATTATAAAGGCAACATGCTGTTTCCAATATATCAAAATGTTAAATATTTAATGTGTATTCAATTGACAAGAGTCTTATTTTCTACCCACTATTCGCGTATCGGAGTGCTTTGACCCCAGTTTAAAGAAAAGACTGTAAAATCAGATGAGACTTTATCAAAAAAACATTTTTGCAAATGGATCGGCAACCCACACACCATTGATTAGTGTTTGCAACTTCACAAACTGTGTGTAACTCCACAGTTAGTTAAATGGGCTGCACAACAAACTCTGAAGTTAAACTGAAATAACTGGCATCATATTAGGACTGAAATCAACAGTAATTTTTTGTAAAAGAGCGTTTGAATTCTTCAGGGGTGAATGCCCTTTGCATATTATTGAAAGCGTGATTCTTTGGCATTCTCATTAGCCATGTTTGGCCAGTTTGATAGAGTGTGTTTCACTGTCGAAAACTGACTGTCTGAATCACACACCCACTGGTGCCAGGAAACTAAAATAATTGGCAAATAAAAGGTTTGCATATCATATTGTCTTGGTAGTTGTTAAAACAGCAAATTGTGTGGTGGCAAAGGGATGAACATCCCCTGGTTATAAATATACACTGTATTGCCAAAAGTATTTGGACACCCCTCCAAATCATTGAATTCAGGTGTTCCAATCATGGCCACAGGTGTATAAATCAAGCACTAGGCCTGCAGACGCTTCTACACACATTAGTGAGAGAATGGGCCGCTCTCAGGAGCTCAGAGAACTCAAGCTCTAGACCTGCAGACGCTTCTACACACATCAGTGAGAGAATGGGCCGCTCTCAGGAGCTCAGAGAACTCAAGCTCTAGACCTGCAGACGCTTCTACACACATCAGTGAGAGAATGGACCGCTCTCAGGAGCTCAGAAACTCAAGCTCTAGACCTGCAGACGCTTCTACACACATCAGTGAGAGAATGGGCCGCTCTCAGGAGCTCAGAGAACTCCAGCTCTAGTCCTGCAGACGCTTCTACACACATCAGTGAGAGAATGGACCGCTCTCAGGAGCTCAGAGAACTCAAGCTCTAGACCTGCAGACGCTTCTACACACATCAGTGAGAGAATGGGCCGCTCTCAGGAGCTCAGAGAACTCAAGCTCTAGTCCTGTAGACACTTCTACACACATCAGTGAGAGAATGGGCCGCTCTCAGGAGCTCAGAGAACTCAAGCTCTAGACCTGCAGACGCTTCTACACACATCAGTGAGAGAATGGGCCGCTCTCAGGAGCTCAGAGAACTCAAGCTCTAGGCCTGCAGACGCTTCTACACACATCAGTGAGAGAATGGGCCGCTCTCAGGAGCTCAGAGAACTCAAGCGTGGGGCCGTGATCGGTGGACACCTGTGCAATAAGTCCATTCTGGACATTTCTTCACTACTAAATATTCCACGCTCAACTGTTAGTGGTATTATAACAAAGTGGAAGCCATTGGGAACAACAGCAACTCAGCCACAGAGCGGGGTCAGCTCATGCTGAGGGTCACAGAAGTTGCCAACTTTCTGCAGAGTCAAGAGCTCCAGACCTCCAAACGTCTATGTCCTTCAGATGAGCTCAAGAACAGTGTGTAGAGCTTCGTGGAATGGGTTTCCATGGCCGAGCAGCTCATCCAAGCC